>CM072792.1:5052787-6311130 GCA_036983795.1 Megachile lagopoda
AGAGACATTTGCTGAAACAGTGTGGAGCAAGGAGAGACGAAGACAGCAACAATTTCGCCGACGCATTTTCAAGCAACGAAGCAATATTTTCTCGTACTTTCTTTTCAAAATATTCTTCGTACAGTGCTGGTCGATACACAGCCTTTTGCAATTCGACCCTCAAAATTGGATTAAAAACGAAAATATATTTTTATAACATTTCAAGGGGCAAATTGCAAAATCGGGCTCGGTACGGAGCCGCGTAATGAAGCGAAGAATACTTTGGAAAAGAAAGTACGAGAAAATATTGTTTGTTCGCTTGAACGTGTCGCGTCGACGAAATTGTTGCTGTCCTTGTCTTTTCTCGCGGGAGAGACAAGGATCGCCGGAGCTTCTCGGTTTCGCCACCAGGTGCTCCTAATTTGATAGACTAAACCTTTAACGTTCACCGTGTTAACGGGGTCGTTGACGACCCGTGACCGGGCACGGGACGGAAGCACCCTCTGCAAGCCTTCTGATTCATGTCCTTCGAAATAATTAGGAATTGTTCAGATTGGTCTTCGTGATTCGAAGGCTGGAAATGATTATGTGAACTGTTGGTACAAGATTGTGGGAAGTTGTAATTTATGTTGGTGTAATTAGGGTTTGGTCTGCTATATGTTAGTTTAGAATCTATCGAAAATTGGTAAGTTTTCTAATTTGTAAGGTAGCTAGAGTTGAAATTGCTCAGTCCTAATTCACAGATGTTCAATTTTGCAACTTATACAAGCTTATCAAACATAATCCAAATGTTCAAATTCTGAGGCTCCCAAAGTTTGAACACCATATTTCCAAAGTTTGAAATTTTTCGAAACTCAAATTCGTAGATGGTGACTTTTAAATTGTCAAATTTTTAAATTTCTCTATTATGCAGAAACTCTTAAAATTTCAAACTAGTTTTCTAACTTTCCAGATTTATAAACCGTTCGACTAAATTTCTACATGATCAAAAACTTCAAGTTTCCAGAACATCAAATTTGCAAGTTAGTTAACATCACATTTGCTAATTGGTTAACATCAAATTTGCAATTTGGTTAACGTCAAATTTCCAACTGCTCAATTGTCTATGTGTCCAGTTACCAAAGACTTAGAATTACAGATTTACACCACAAATATAAATCCCGAATTAAAACGTATCGTCGAAATTGTCTCCGTCCTCGTCTTTTCTCGCAAGAGAAACAAGTATCGGCGAAGCTTCTCGGTTTCTCCACCAGGTGCTCCTAATTCGTTATACTAGACCCTTAAAGTAGCCGGCGTGTCGAGGTCGTTGGCCCGTGCACATACGCAAAGGATCAAGAAACAAAGTGCGGGATAAGCAAGAGGACAACATGGCCAGTGGCATACAACTCGGACAAGCGAGTGCAGCATCATTAGCCAGGACGTCCAGCTCGCGATTTCCGTCTGCTCGTTTGTGGGACGAGACGCTCACGGGTTCCGACGTGACGAAGGTGGGGGCTGATCGCCCTTATCGGGTGAGGGGCCCCCAGACAACGTCGTTCCTAAGGTGAATGGTACCCGGTACTTTGTTCTCGGTTCCTGGTACTCCTGTTGCTTGCACCAAAGATTCGAACCCGTGGGTTCGATGACCCCCATCGACTGCAGGACGCAGCCGGTCCGTGTGGTGCGGATTCGAACGTGGTGGCCAGGGCAGAGCCCGTTCGAGTCTCGAAACGACCGACACCGCCGTTATCCATCTGCCTTCAGGATTCCGCGATTCGTTAACATTCTTGCCGAATCGGTCAGCTGGCTCGACCGGGTTCTCGTTGAGTAACCTTCTGGATAACTTACGAGTCAGAGGTCCCACTGCAATACTGAATTTTAACTCATTGTCTTGTTTTTGTGCTGGGCAGTTACTTGCTAATTCTTGCACCGTATTTAAGGTTAATTATCGATGAAGTTTTAGGTATTGATCATCGTTAAAGAATATCGTAGTAATTGCGGTCTCCTCTTTTGGTAGTGACTTTGTATGGGCGTGAGCTGGTCGCAGAGGTGCAGATTCTCACGGCAAGTTTGGAGCACATTCTCAAGTTATAGAATTTATTTGGCAAAGTTGAATTCTCAATTACTGTATTTTCAAATTATTAAAATCAATGAATTGCAAAATTCTAAGTTTTCAGATTTTCAAATTTTAGGATTTCTCATTCTTTTTAAATTCTCAGATTTTATTGGAAAATTCCTAATTTTTTAAATTCACAGATTTAAGTGAGAAATTTATAATTTTGTAAACTCACAAAAGTTGGGAAATTTCTAATATTTTAAATTCACTTTATAGGTTTTCAAATATTTTAAGGACATCAATTTTGAATCTATTAGTTCTCATAATTTTATAATTATCAAAGGTAAAGTTGCAAATTTCTATAATATTAAATTCCCAAACTTCCAAATTTTATAATTAAAAAATTTTTTCGTCACGTATACGGCACGAGTGTGTCATGAGTGCGTCACGAATGCTTCATGAGTGCGTCATGAGTGCACAACGAGTGCGTCATGAATATTTATCAAAGATAAATTTGCAAATTTCCATAATATTAAATTCCCAAACTTCCAAATTTTATAATTAAAAAATTTCTTTAAGTCTATTTTCGAATTTTCAAATTTCTGTGCTACTAGTTCCCAAATTCTCTGTAATTTATAATTTCAAATTTCAAATTTTGAAATCACCAATATTAAAATTCTCAAACTCCCCAAATTTCCATAATTCTCAAATCGACAAATTATTATGATACAAAATTGGTTTATTCAATCCCAAAATTTCCAAATCCTCATCTCCCTAAACCATCTCCTCAACGTTTTAATCTTCCAATATCCCAATTCCCAACCATAGAAAACCTCCACTCGCCAGCTTCCCATCCCCCAACTTCCAAATTGCCAGATTCTCCAATTCACAAATCGCCAAATGAATAATCTCCCAAGTTTCCAAATCTCCAAAGTGTGAAATTCCTAACAGCGAACCAATCGTTCCACCACCTCTTGAACACTCCCTCCGTTACTGCACCGCGCGCAGTTACGAAGGCAGTAGAGTAAACCAAGAGCCTTCGTCGACACGAAACGAATAGCAGCGTCTCATGGTAGCACCGGTAGTAGACTCTATTCTTTATTCGTAACCGATTCGCTTTTCTCCCACGTGTATCGAGCGATCCGCTCGCGTGTCGCGGACACCCGTTACCTCTTCCGACGTGTAGCTTTTTGCCCGTTGCTCTGCCCGGCTAATTTATGTACTTATGGAACAGTCCAGGTTCGAGGCTAGCCGCTCGTTCGTATAATGACGGCCGTTCGTCGCATAATTTACGCGTTTTTGCCGGAGCGGAACGCGGCTTTGCCACGCTGATCGGCTGAATTTGTGGCTGTTTAGCGAAGTCCGCCTGCTCCTGACATAGTTCCATGCCGGGATGAAACGAGCGGCGGATGAGAGGATCGGTGTCCGCAGGGAACTCGAATTCCCACGCAGCCTTTTGAATCCGATCGGTCGTGCCAGCTGCGGAAAATAAAGTTATTATTTATGGGGGACTCGGCTGTTTAACAAGCCACGCGAATGTGTCCCGAGTAATATCCGACAGGGTATACGTAATTAGCATAACCAGACGCGAGGAACTGTTTGGACACGGTGTTCACGCGGTGCTCCGAGTACTGCGTGGCGAAAAAGACCCATTCGGATCGCTTGCTGGATCGCACGATCTGGATCATTATGCCAGATCCGGTGATAGCCACCGCTCGTTCTTCGAGGTACTTAACGGTGGTCGGGTTCACGCGGAAAACCTTGGACCAGCTGTAGACCATAATGTGGATTCCCTAGGGAATGTAAGGATAGGAGGATGCTGGTTCTTGCTGGATAATTATTATGTGGAGGCTTTGTAAATTTAGCGTTGTAGGCATTTGGAAATTTGGAGATTTGGGAATCTGGTATTTGGAGATTTGAGGATTTGGCGATTTGGAGATTTAGAGATTTAGAGATTTGAGAATCCGAGATTTGGAGATTTGAGAATTTGGGAATTTGTGGATATGGAGATTTGAGAATCTGGGACTTGGAGTTTTGAAGATTTGTGGATTTGGAGATTTAAGGATTTGGAGATTTAGGGATTTGGAGATTTATGGATTTGGAGTTTTGGAGATTTGAGAATCTGGGATTTGGAGATTTGGAAATTTAGGGATTTGGGCTTTGAAGATTTGGGGATTTGAGAATCTGGGATTTGGAGATTTGAGGATTTGGAATTTGGAGATTTGTGTATTTGGAGATTTGAGAAACTGGGATTTGGAGATTTGGAGATTTGTGTATTTGGAGATTTGAGGATTTGGAGATTTGGAGATTTGTGTATTTGGAGTTTTAGAGATTTGACAATCTGGGATTTGGAGTTGTGGTGATTTGGAGATTTGGAGTTTTGGTGATTTGGAGATTTGGAGATTTGAAAATCTGGGATTAAGAGATTTTGAGATCCGAGAATCTAAGATTAGGAGATTTCAGAATCTGGAATTTGAAAATTTGGGGATTGGGAGATTTGAGAATCTGTGATTTGAGAATAGAACCAATAATCCACTCTTACTTAGCATTTAAAACTGAACTTCAACAATAAATAAATAATAAAACATTACTTCCTCATCTTCACCGAAGACCAACAAAAATTTCAAAGAACCTTTAGTTCAAAGCAAAACTTTCATAGTTTTATATGAAAGTAAAAAACCCTTGTTCGTATAAAATAAAAAACTTGTCAAAATTGTCATTCGATCGCTACGGTAGTTTTAGCGTTAACAATATTGAATATCTGTTCTCCTGTGACCCCCATAGTGGTCAGCCATTTGATACAAGCCTCTGACATATCGATTCAATTTTCCCTCTTTCCAGCAGAATTTCATCAATCACGAATACGACGTACACCGTTCGCGGTTCATGTCCCGTTCCAGCGATGCGTCAAAAATACCTCTACAATGGTTTGATCGATTGCAATTTTTCGGCTGACATGTTATCATGTACCATCTACTCGATCGGCTCTAGTGAATCGTTTTATGCAACAAGAATAGGCACTCGAGGAGGTCTATTATGTTGTGACACGTTATGTATCATTTCAACTGCTGGATTCATGTCCGCTAAACTTTTATGCCGATAAAAACGACGGGGAAATATGTTTAACCAATTCTCTCGTACGATAATACAAGATATCGCTATCTTCGTCACAGTGACATATTTCCATCATTTTTAGCGCGACATCAAACTTTCTCGCGATCGTAACTATATTCAACCTCTTGCACTATGATTTGTCAGGTGCGTCAGGCAGAATTAAATAATCACAGTCACGATATTAAAACAGACAGAGAAAGTTGGTATGTTATGTCAATTTTGTATCAATCCTTGACTATGCAAATAATTGGACTTCACCTCCGAATTGAAGCGTATTAAAAATTCCAGTAAAATTGATCACAGCTGAAGTGCGAGTGCGTCATGAGTGCGTCGCGAATATGGCACTAGTGGGTCGTGAGTGCGTCATGAGTGCACCACGAGTGCGTTGTGAGTGCTTCACGAGTGCGTCACGAATGCGTCGTGTGCTTCACGAGTGCGTCATAAGTGCGTCATAAGTGCCTCACGAGTGCGTCTTGAGTGCGTCATGAGTGCACCACGAGTGCGTCACGAGTGCTTCATGAGTGCGTCATGAGTACGTCGTGAGTGCGTCACGAATACACCACGAGTGCGTCACGATTACGCCACGAGTGCGTCATGAGTGCGTTACGAATGCGTTGTAAGTGCGTCGTGAGTGCATCATGAGTGCACCACGAGTGCGTCACGAATGCGTCGTAAGTGCAATTCGTATAAAATTGATCACAACTGAAGTATGAGTGCGTCACGAGTCGTCAAAATAGTGCAAGGGGTTATGGGCCTGACACAGGTTTGCGTGTCCCTCCACGAGAAAGCGAAAATTATTGAAACTGGCTCTTTCAACTGGGGGATGATAAATTCAATAATGAATTTGATCTGCATGCGACGAAGCGAGGAATTAGGGTTCCCAAGTGAATATAAGTGGATATCCAAAAAATGAATTTGACTTTAGAGTTTATTTTGCTATGCTGAATGTTCGAGAGTCTCTCCGAAGATTTTTTACGTTTCGTGGGTACAATTTTTGTGACATTGCTGAAAACGGTTTCTGATTTTCTATTGGTTTAGCTGGAAGGTGGAGATGGAAATGCAAGTGAGTGGGTATACCCAAAGTGACCGTAGCAAGTAAAATCCAGCAATCATGAATAGAAAAGTGCAAACGAAAGACTACTAAGGGTTCACCAGACGTGACTAACGATAATATATACTCGCTAGACTTGGGTCTTATTGCTGCTAGGGGTGAAGAATTGATTTGAAACAAATGAAGGAAAAATCGTTAAACTATCGAAACTTGTACCGAAGTCTAATCCTCTCGTAACATGTATTCCTAACAAAATGTATAAGATGAACTTAATATTTGAATGCGTTTATTGCAGGTTGGTTCTCCGTTGCCTCGTACCCCATTTTTGAAGAGTGAAAAATTAATGGAACAGCTAGTACATTCATACAAAAGATCATTTTGTAGAAAATCGAGCAAACGGATCTATGCAAGATCTATCTCGTACCGCTTTTAAATTGAGGGGCTTAATTATAAACTGCGCAACTTTCCAATTAAAAGGCTTAATTATAGCTCGGGATAATGATGAAAAAGTGTAATGAAGTTGCCACATCGTACACGACGCAATAATGTTTACAACATTTGTAGGTCACATGTGTAAGGATGTACGTACATAATGTAAAGATAATTTCATCGCGACTAATCGAAAAGAAACAAAAGGAGGATTAAACAGCATGGGAACATCCTGTCCAAGATCGTTCCAAGTTGGTCATGCTGGCAGCCATAGTATTTATGATGTATGACCCATCATGTTACAGTTATCTAGTAATAAGAGACGTATTATCAATCGATAACAGTCAATAATATGGACACATGTCAATTAACTATCAAACGAAGCTGAGTTCTTCATAACCTAACCTATTATTTGAAATTTAAATTTCATTTTAGATTAAGGTTAGGAGCAAAAAGTTGGCGTGATGTTTCATAAGTGAGGAACTGGCAGTTGCTTACAATATTTCATTTCATAAATGGTCAGAGACAAAAAGTTGCTTATTACATTTAACATTATTAATATTCAGAAAAGTTAATTACGACATTTAATACTGTAGATAATAGTCTGAAGAATAAAATGTTGTGTATAATATTTAACTTCATAAACAATATTCTGAGGAAACAAAAAACTTGCTCATAAACAACATTCTTCATAACAGTTGGATATACAAAAAACTGACCTCAGAAATTTTTCTCCATATTTCTCCTCTAAAGAATAAAAAATGTCTATCAACACTTAACATCATAAAATGATATCATAAAATTGTAAATAAAAATTTTATACCATTTAACATTACAAATAACATTTTGGTAAGAAATTTTCTCAAAAAATTTCCCTACTTAACCTCTTCCTTAAGTTCTTAACCTCGAAATTCGACAGTTGCGTCAGTCAGAGCCACCTAATAACGCTTACACTATTAAAACAAACAGAAAACCTTGAAATGTTAAACATATTTTATGATCAACAACCTTGAATTATACAAACTGTAACTGTACTTTAACTCAAAACCCACTTATAGACCAAATACGATTTTGTTACATTTGAACCGTGATGTGCGTCACAAGTGTGACTATGTCACAAGGGGTTAAAATGTTCACCAATAATAAATGTTATAAAAACAAGAATATGAGAATAATATAATATATAGAAGAATGATATACCTGTTATAAGATACGGTTAGTATTCCGATGACAATAGCAGTTGTTAGCGGTGTTAGGTTGATTAGCTGTAGCGGAGAGTTTAAAGGCACGTGTCCTTTGGAGGCGACCGTTATGTGGATGTGACCTAACGTCGTCGACTATAGTGGAGACCTAGGATCAATGAGCGATCGTTTCTTGGAAGTTAGGATTATGCCTCTGGCTATGCACAATGTTTCTCATCTAACGGTTTGCTCGTGCACCAGTGACCCGTACACAACGAGCTAACTTCGCCCTATTGCATTGTTCTTTGTACGGGGACAATGAGCATCGGTTACCTTGTTCGTTCTTTAATTGCTACATTCGAGTAATTAGGATTTTTGCGGAAGTCATTATTCTGGCTTCATTGATGATGTTGGAACAATAGGAATCGAAGGTGGGTTGGTAGTTGGATAGTTGTTGAATTGGGAGATTTGGGAATTTGGGGATTTGAGCATTTGGGGATTTGGAGATTTGCGAATTTGAGGATTTGGGGATCCAGTGACTTGGAGATTTGAGGATTTGGGGATTTGGGAATTTGAAGATTTGGGGATTTGGGGATACAGTGACTTGGAGATTTGGGAATTTGGGAATTTGACAATTTAAGGATTTGAGGATTTGGGGACTTGAGAGTTTAAAAATTTAGAAATTCGGGAAATTAGGGAATTTTGAGATTTGAGAATATTGGGATTTTGGAATATTGGGATTTTGGAATATTGGGATTTTGGAATATTGGGATTTGGGAATATTGGGATTTGGGAATATTGGGATTTGGGAATATTGGGATTTGGGAATATTGGAATTTGGGAATATTAGAATTTGGGAACATAGGGATTTGGGAATCTGCCCCTATGAAACACCCCAATTTCTCAACAAAAAGTACAAATTCCCCAAATTGTTATAACAATAACATTATCTCAAAATGACACAGCCAAATCAACGATTAAAAAATTAAACGCAGTTATTTTTCCACGAAAATAATTCCATTATCATCATCGCTAACAAGAAGGCAGCCAAACGAAACGCAAATTCCGAAGAAAGCATAAAGAGAAGAAAAAGCATCGTATCTGCATCGCCCACATGTGAAATCCAAGACACCTGTGACAAGTCGCTTTAATTCCATCGTGACAACGAGATTAGAGAAGTCCTTAGACAACTTGATCTACACGATCCTGATAGCGTGCAGCGTAGTTTCATGGTTCGTTTTTCGTTCCACGGTCGAAGTGACGCGAACGCAGATGCACGACGGTCTTTCGATACTCGAATTCCTGCTTGTCACGTGTCCGGCTAATTTGATCCACTCGGTGATCGAACTCCGTGGAGTCGGCTTTTTTTCCAATCAAAAAATTCGCGACTTAGATTCGACGATTAAGATGCAGATTCGAAAGTCTGGCAGAAACCTCAGGAGACGTTCTGGGGTGAGCAACCGTATTTGGCGCGATGTTCTGCATGATCAAGGGACTCAAGACAGAAGAGTTAGGTTTGATTGAGTTTTTTGATTTCTTAATTTTTAACGCCGTTTTGTAACTTTCAGATGTTAAGAATTTTGAAAGTTGGAAATTGCAGGGTTTGAATTGTTGTGATTTTGAAAATTTTGGATACAGGAGAATTTGGAAATTTTTGAACTATTTAGGAATTTGGGAATTTGGAAAGTTCAAAATTCTGCAACTTTGTAATTATGGAAAATTTGAAAATTTGAGCGGCTGTAAATTTGAAACTTTGAGTCTTTGGAAATATAAAAATTTAGAAATTTGTAAATTTGAGGCGATTGCCATTTTGGAACTTTGAGACTTTCAAAAATTTTTGAAAAGGTGGGGATTAATGGAAGTTGTGATTTGTACAACTTGTGGTTGATTAGGGATTTCGGAAATTTGGTATTTAGGAAATTTGGGTAATTTGAAATATGAGAATTTAGGAAATTTAGATCGTGAGGTATCTGGAATTCCCAAGTTCTTAAGCTACCGAATCCCTAGATTTCCAAATCGCAGAGAATTCCACTATGTCCTCAAGATTTTCAAGGTTCACTTCTCAAACTCCTGTTACCTCACATCACATCTACAAAATTCCTATGTCAAATTGCTAGTTACCCATTCGGTAACTATTTCTAGGTATCCTATTCCTAAATTGCCAAATCCCTTTTCCAAATACCAAGATCCCCAAACACCTGAATAACAACTATTCAACCAAGATGTTCTGAAATATGTTCCAAATTCTGTACCTATCTCGAAATTCTGACCTTTGCAAGGAAACCTTGCAAAATCCCGAAAAATTAGTTAGCGATTTGTTCGTCGAGCGGTATTTCCCTAGGGAAGCCAGATTTGCTGTTGACTGTACGTACGCCGTGTACGTGGCCGGCTTTGGACAAAACTACGTAGGCGTCTAAAGGGACAACGTCCTGGCTTTCAGGGTGCGTTCACCCGCGGCCACTCGCGAACCTTTGATCCGAAATCCTTGAACGGGGGTCCGACGGGGGAGCCGGTGACAAGGGTACTACAAGGATCTCTGTAGATCGCCGGGATCATTGTGAGAAGAGGGCATCGCGCCCACGTTCGACAAACCGGACCTGTCGGCCGCTCTTCTTTTCCTTCGAGATGTCTGCAGATGCTCGCGTTTCTCATCCGTTGCCTGGCTACCTGCTCGTTTTCACCGGCCGGTTAACTTGACTAATAGCGAAACGATTGCCAGGTAGCGTTTGCCCACTTTTCATTCGGATAAATGATCGCCATTTTGTTGCCTCTATAGAACAGCGACCGCTGAGGACGTTTTGATAACAACGTCCGACGCCTCGTTATTCCGAACATTTCGTGTGCAATTTTTTTATTTCTTATATTCTTTTTATCAAGTCTTAGGATTTTAGGTATCTTGGGTTCACTGTGATTAACGAGTAAGGTAATAAATTTTTATTCGAAGTTTGCAGTTTTGGGTACTGTTCAAGATTTGGGTGTTATTCAGGATTTGGGTATTGTTCAAGATTTGCAAATGTACTGTTTAAGTTTTGGTACTAAGACTTAATGTACGGTTCAAGTTTTGGATGTTAGGTTTGGTCAAGTTAGGATTAATCACTAAATTGAACTCTTATTTGTTTGACATTTTGGGTACTGTTCAAGATTTGAGTATTGTTTAAGATTTGGAAATGTACCGTTTAGGATTTGGGTATTTTGTTAGGTTAGGATTCAGCAACATAATATTTAAGTTTTATGTACTGTCTAAAATTTGCAAATGTTGAAGTTCAAGTTGAAGGTCAACAGTTCGACCTCTATTGCCACATCTGATTTATGGAAGATTTGCTCCTGAAAATAGTCAAACCACGAATCCTACATAAACAGAATCCCTTCTTATCAAGTTTACATGGATTTCTAATTCTACCATATGTACCAGTTAATAATTCTTAATTTTTTTTAAGAAAATTTAAATTTGGGAAAAATGCTTTATTCAACCATCGCTAGGTGACGCACTCACAGTTCAAATATGACGCACCTGAAAAATAAATTATACGGCAATCACATTCGACTTCATGCTACTAATTTTTTTTCAAGAAAATTTGAATTTCGGAAATAAATGCTTTATTTAAAGTTAAATGCTATCTACACATTTTTGACTCGTGACGCACTCACAGTTCAAACATGACGCACCTGATAAATAAATTATACGACAATCACATTTGACTTCATGCTACTAATTTTTTTTTAAAGAAAACAATTTGAATTTCGGGAAAAAATGCTTATATTCAAAGTACCATCGCTAGCTACACATTTTTGACTCGTGACGCACTGACAGTTCAAATATGACGCACCTGATATATAAATTATACGACAATCACAATTGACTTCATGCTACTAATTTTTTTTTAAAGAAAACAATATGAATTTCGAAAAAAATGCTTTATTCAAAGTACCATCGCTAGCTACACATTTTTGACTCGTGACGCACTCACAGTTCAAATATGACGCACCTGATATATAAATTATATGGCAATCACATTTGACTTCATGCTACTAATTTCTTTTTTAAGAAAACAATTTGAATTTCGGAAAGAAATGCTTCATTCAAAGTACCATCGCTAGACATTCCCATCTGCCCTTCAAATGCCCTCCCCAAAAAATTGTTCACATTTTGAGAAAAACCAGTCATCGATTTTTCGACATCTGTTCCTGGAAAAGTACGTGAGCCACTGATGAAAACAAGTGGTACGAAAGGGCCAAGTCTGGTGAGTATGGCGGGTGGGGCAAGAGTACCAACCAAGTGCAGAAATTTGCCTTTAACCGTTTTCTGTGTGTGATGCGGCGTTGCGTTGCAAAATCACTTTTCCGTGTCTTCTAGCCCAATCTGGACGCTTTTCGATCAATGCAAGGTTCAAACTGACTATTTGTTGACGGTAGTGATCGGTATTATCTGCTTTCACGTGGTTTCGGCTCATGATGACACCTGATCCCACCAAATAGCATTGTCTTCCGAAGTGATTCTTGCGGCCGATGATGGTTGTGTCAACCCATGACTTTTTGCGCTTTGGGTACCAAAGTAGCACCAAAACATACATCGCGTTATAGTCTAAGTTTCCACAAGACACTCGTTTTTTTATTTTGATTGAACACGCTCATTTGGTTGGAGACATACCACAAAAATAAAACATGGCTAACCGACGGCGTTTTATAATATATTGTCATAGCGACAGAATAACAGTTTAGACTGTGAGCCCTTGCGTCTAATACAATCCAGAAATAAAAAATTAACCAGTACACCTGGTAAGCATTCTCCTCGTTGCTCTGAGTCCCTTTTTCTGGAAGCTGGTAGAAGTGTGTCAGTGTTGCGTAGCTCGTTGTCGCGGTGAAACGTCGCGAATCTCATGCATTAAGCATCGTTCCTACAGGTTAACCCTGAACGATCTCGAGCTTTCGAGGTATAAACCGAAGAGGAATTCTTCTTCGTCAGCGTGTTCGAGCTGTCCTCGTAGCGAAGCGACTGCTCGTATATGGACATAGAGGGCAAGGCGAGCGATGCGGCACGCGTCGCTGTTTTCCGGTCTGCACCTTCGCCATGCCAGTTCCGTTACTTGCGTAATGCGATTGTGCTAATGGGTCAGATTGCGCCTGTCTCCTAACGAGCACGTGGGTGGCGTAGACGTCTTTTGAATGAAAACGATCATCGTACATGTGAATCTTGGACACCGGTTCTCCGCCGACTGTACGCTCTCTCGAGCCTTGTAATTCGGTTAACGACCTAACTGCTCCTTATAAGGTCTACCTTCAGAGCGGTTTAGGATCGGTCTGTTATCAGCATCCAAATTCCTAATTGCTACATCCAGAATTAAATTAAACTCTTGTACTTTGGCAAGTCTCACTCACAGCTCAAATGTGATCCCTTACCTAAATTTTTAATACTCAACTTGAAGTTTAGGTCCATTTATGAATAGTTAGTGAGTTAGCTATGAAGGTAAAAGGTGATTTAATATTTATTAGGATTAAAATTATAGTTCAAAGTACTTGTAAGGTGCACTAGGCTCATAGTGTCTTAGAATCTCAGTTATGGGTCAGAAATTTTCATAGAGAAATTATGGTAAAAGAGCTTTCGTTACAGACCGAATTCTTTATGGCAGTGAACGCGTTAACGCGTGATGAAACAGAACCTGGCCAAGGTCGTCTCTGAAAGAAGCCATCCCGATTGCAGAGGTACACGTTTGCGCGAGTTTTTTCGCCGATACTAGAATGGATGTTGATTCTATCGTTCCACCAATTCCAAGTCGAGAAGAGCGGGTTTCGTGCATCAAGATCGGATCGATTCTCAAGAATGAGAAAGTAATGGCCCATGAAAATTCACGAGGCACGCTGCAACGGGACGATAGGCTGCGTGGTAAGTGGCTAATCGTGATCATGAATAAACATTATCGTGGAAATTGTGACATCTTTCGCGACGATTCTTGCGGTTACCTCATCGAACAGGCCTCTCCTCTCATCCTCTTTTACGATCCTCTTAAAATGCATCGAGCCGAGCTAATTATCTCGGCCTGGAGTATCGATAATTAACCTGGGAGATCAAACACAATCGATTTGGTTAGCTAAAAACCCGAATGATCGGGTACGTTATGACAAGGTCACACTATGGTTGAAATATTACCGTGACATTGGCTTTATTGAAAAGTGGAAATGAGACTGTTAGTGCTATTCTTTTGGCAATTTTTCATAAATTTTGTTTTTGTTTGTCTCTGCAAACGAGAGAGCGACATAACCTATAAACGTTAACCCAATAACACTATTGTACCTATCGAAATTCACAAACCTTTAATCTCCAGTTTCAATTATTGTACCCTTCCACTGTTACCATTTTAATTTTATTATGAATGAAGATTGATAAAAAGCGAGATGATAGACGTAGGTACCATTTTGAATTTCGTCATAGATGAAAAATGGCGACGAGGAAAATAAAATGGAGAACGGTAGACACGGTTTATCCGACGAAATTCGACGAGCGAGGAAAATAAATGGAGAACGATAGATAAGGTGGTTTATCCACGGTGAAATTCGACGAGTGAAAAAGAGAAGTAACGCAGATGTGGAAGGTGTAGTCACAGTGAAACGACCGGTAGGTAGGCTGTAAAAGGTAAACCCGTCGTACCAGCACCGTTCGTGGTCCGCGGGCATTCCATGCGACGCCAACGTGCCCTCCTCCTCCGCCTCCTCCACCTTCTCTTTCTTCTTCTTCTTCTTCTTCTTCTTTTCCTTTAGCCACCTTCTGCCCCCTCCATACCACCCTTACGAGCCTCTCCCATCGCAGCCTCGCAATAATGCAACCGCATGCAGTTGCGTTATCGACCAACTATAGGTGGACTACCGTATCGGAGGAGAGAGTGATGCTGTCTTACCGTTACGTAAAAATCGATAGATATTTCGATTTTTGTGCACTCCCCATCGTGAACGTTTCTTCGATTTCTGTGAGAATGAGGGTTGTGAAGTTTACGGTACGTTATTCCCGCATTTGATCATTTTTATGGCAAAAGAGAGGAATTTCTTGAAGTTGGAAGAGGCAGCGAAAAATTATTCTATAATTCCTCTAATTCTACAAACTATAATTATCAAAATTGTAATTATTCTCAAGTGTGTACTTTCTGAATTGTATCATCATCTGTTTAAGTATTCTGGTTAAATATTCATACATCCGTTAAATATAGAGTGTGAGACTATGAACGACACCGTGTTTCTACTTTGTCGTATTCCGAGTGTCCCATAAAATGATGGGATCAGTAATGAAAGGGTTAACACGAAAACAGAAGGAAGATCGCGTGTCGCGACACATGGAGTTACGTAGAACTCAACATTAATTGAGTCGTTCCGATCATCCTTCATTTTTTCCCCCTTTTTCTGAAAAAAGGATAGAGCCTTTCACGCTATTGATGACTGTTCGTTTAATCTCGCTCCATTCTGCGTCCCCGCATAAAGGCCGCTCGTCCATCATACCGAGATTATGATAGAAGGCTGCTTCAATGAAGACATTACGCGTACGATGGCTCGGGGATTCATCTTGGCTTATATACGAGCCGCGATTGTGCTCTTCAGAGTCGCCTTGAGACGCAATCTGTGAATCTGCCGGCAATTTTTCCTATGAACGATGAATCGAACTCGCAGCCCGCGGCCTTTCGAATCGTGTCTGAAAGAAGATGAAGCGTTTTCAGGGGTGGAATCGCGCCTGGTTTTAACGGTCTCGTATGGAGAACACCTGGTGGTGAAAATAAGAAGCTCAGGCGATCTTCATCTCTTAGGAGAGATATACGCTCGATTTAAGCTTTTGTAAGTTGCAAAATTGATGATCTGCAAATTACATTTGAAACTTAGAAGTTTGAGCTGTAGCAAACTTAAAAATTAAACAAATTCGTGTCTTCGAAAGATCCTAAAGAAACATATAGCAGGCCAAACCCTAATTACAATAACATAAATTGCAAGTTCCCACAATCTTGTACCAACCGAAGGCGGTCCACATAATCACTTCCAGCCTTCGAATCTCGAAGACCAATCTGAACAATTTGTAATTATTTCGAAGGACATCAATCAGAAGGCTCGTAGAGGCTCTCGTTACGTGCCCGGCCACGGGTCGTCAACGACCCCGTTAACACGGTGAACGTTAAAGGTTTAGTCTATCAAATTAGGAGCACCTGGTGGCGAAACCGAGAAGCTCCGGCGATCCTTGTCTCTCCTGCGAGAAAAGACAAGGACAGCAACAATTTCGTCGACGCGACACGTTCAAGCGAACAAACAATATTTTCTCGTACTTTCTTTTCCAAAGTATTCTTCGCTTCATTACGCGGCTCCGTACCGAGCCCGATTTTGCAATTTGCCCCTTGAAATGTTATAAAAATATATTTTCGTTTTTAATCAAATTTTGAGGGTCGAATTGCAAACGGCTCTGTATCGACCAGCACTGTACGAAGAATATTTTGAAAAGAAAGTACGAGAAAATATTGCTTCGTTGCTTGAAAATGCGTCGGCGAAATTGTTACTGTCTTCGTTCCTCCTTGCTCCACACTGTTTCAGCAAATGTCTCTGCAGCGGAGAGACAAGGATCGGAGTTCCTCGTATATCGCCGGAGGATCAAAGTTGATTCAGAGTTGGTACATCACTTCACTAAATTCTTAATCCTGAGCCTCGTACAATGAAGTTCGGATACAATGGCTGTGTATAATGAAGTTTGCGTACAATGGTCGAGTACAATGAAGCGTTTGGTTACCTTTTGAATGGAACTTGATTTATAACGCTATAAAGATGATGGAAATTTTTTAGAGGGAAGTAGAAATATTTTTATGGGACACTTGAATATTACTATTAACAATTTAATAATTTGGCAATTTGGCAATTTGGTAATTTGGAAATTTAGAAAGTCAGAAATATAGAAACTTAGAAATTCTGCAATGTAGAAGAAATGCAGAAATTGAAAACAGCAAAAATTCAGTCAAGAATTCAAACAGTTTGAAATTTATAAAATCTTATAATTCCAATTTCCTTTATCCGATGTATACCTTCAAATACTGTTAATATTATTTATAGTTAGGCTCATAAATTACTAAATTGTAACAACTGGAATAATTAATTACCAGCAGAAAAATGTCTCCGTTTCAATGCATAAAAGCAAAATTAAACATAGAATTATAATTAAACATAGAACAAGTTTCATATAGTAATAAGATGTACATATGTATAAATATTAATAACCAAAGTTTATCAATGTTCAGACACATCCGGTAACTAGAAAAACCAGATTCAATTTAAATCACAGATTATCTTGATGTTATTCAGTTAAACGGGAAAGCCTCCTAAGGAAACATGTGTCAGCGTGTCCCTTTTATTTTAATCGTGTTTGTATCTGAAAAACACACAAGATGAATATCAACGATGGGTCGAACGTGCACAGATTCTAGTTGCCTAGCATCAAACAGTATTTCTCATACTGAAAGTGACACGTTTCAGCCTTTCGTGTAGGAAATTTTGTTTTCGTTGAAACAGTAAGTGTCGTATTATCTTAAAACTATCAATCTTCTCGAAGTCATCTGTATTCATTGAATATACATATGGACATAGGTTTGTTTTCAAATGTACATGCATTAAAATGTTGTTCAAACGGTTGCTGTATGAATTAGAATTTCAATTTTGTACATTTACAATTCGATATCATGTTCGAAGTGTTCAACGAACATAACCTAACCACGTTTTCATGCGTGCGTGATATGATAAAATTATTAAATGATCGAACGATCAAATGAAATGATCAAATTACCAAATTTCTAAACACATCTCTTCAAATTATCAAATTTCCACATACAGATATTCAAAACAAATACAAAAATTGAAAAAGAAAAAAATTGGATAATTTCAAAATGTCGACTTGTAGATTTCTATAAATGTTATTCGAAATTTCGAACTTCTAAAATTACCAACAAACCAAAATAATAATTTCTAAATTAAAAAGTGAAATCTCATAAATAACAGTTATGATTCTGTACATAAGTTTCCTAGTAACTTCCCGATTAGGATTCAAAAACTAACTTATACAATCCATCAATACAATCGTATCTCTAAATTATACAATCAATATTTCATTACACGAAGAAAGCTGTTATTACCCGTTTACAAAGCAGATAAATCAAATCGCGTTTTTACCTTTCGAATTTATAGCTCCAGTTTTTGCGGATGATCGAAATCCTATTATCGCACAAAGAGCACAACGGTAGCAAGCATCAATTTAGCAATTGAAGAAGTTGGTCGCGCGAGACCCATAAAATTCAGTCCACCGGATCACCTTCTCAAGCCATCCGTAAAACGCTAACAGGGTAGTAAAGTTTCCTAGACATTACTTTCAACGTTCATCGACAGTCATCGTCGATCCAAAAACGCCTCATTAAGCTCCCAAGCAATGAAAGACAAGTATTATTATTGCTTTCTCCGTTCTACCGTATTCAGGTTATGTTTACCATGCAACTTAGACATCAACTGACCCGCATTGCTGTTGCGAAGTAGAACACTTTCTTCCGAACATTCGTATGAATAACTACAAATAAATGGACATTGATTCGATTGAAGCTTGCACACACACGAACCTGTTAACGTCGATAGTTCAAATAAAGTCCACGAAAGGATTAGCAAAATTCGAAAGAAAACACGAAGGTCCCAAAAATGATTCCAGGATGAGGGATGACGATTAGGCCGGCTTATAGTTGGGAACAGCGAGGGTAAAATTTCTGCGAAGGTGGTGGGGGAAGGGGTAGGCGGATTATTTGCATTTTAATTTGCATATTAAAACACGGCTCGTCCATCAGTCGAGCAGGTCTGCGAAATATGATAGGCTACGCTCTGCGGCCGTCGCATTAACGTTGTAAAGGCGAGTTACACGACCGCAAGGCAACCCGACGGCCATGAGATCGTTCACGCATGCCGATCTTGAAATATGTACCCGTGGACCAAGATTACCGGACTCCGATAGCGCCGTTGTCTCGATCGATACGAACGTATCTCGTCCTTGTGATTCACTGTTTGCATAAGATCCATCGTTGCACATGGTGTGATACCAATAATTGGAGTAAGGAAAAAGATACGAGTACTTTTTAATTTTTCATCTTGGTAATCGCTGGGGTGGATAACAATTACGGTTCTTATTAAAATTGTCGATTGAATAAGATACATGCATAAGCAAGTGAAGGAATATTTTTAAGTTGGATGCAACTGCTGGTGGACATTTCAACTGAGATATGACAATTTCAATTTTTATTTCGCTATCGTAACATTAATGCAATAATGTAATATGTAATGTAGTTGTAACGTAATGTAATATGTAGTGTAGTATGCAATGTAACGTAATGCAATTCGATTTAATATGAAATATCAATGTATAGCCTTATCCTGAGCACCCCATCCGAACTCATGCCTACATTCGTACAGGCCAAACTATGGCAGATACGACTTTTTGCCCGGGAACCAAACTTTCTCAAAATGGGCCAAAACCCCCAGAAAAATTGTCAAAAGTGCCAAAAGGTTGACGGGGTGTCTGGGGTCCTACACCCCCCAGCGGGCGCTAGCGATAATCTAACATCGATAGTCACATCGTACAATGTACGACATTATAATGAACATAATCGTACCTAATATCCAATTGCAATAGAATATATCGAATGAAAGGGAAGAAACAGAATCGACCAATCTGCAATCTTCATTTCATCAAGCACCAGCCACGGGATCACCCCGTAACAATGCACCTTTTATTCTGCGGAGTATCAGGGACCACCGGTCCAGTCGGCATGGTCAAGGAAAACACCTCAGCATCCCTATAGTTCTGCGTTATTATCGTTGTTTCGAGCCGTTAATATTAATAGACATAAGCGGGTATCGCTGCGCCGGCCGACAGAGAAAAAGAGAGTCTCGTGGCTCTCCCTGTTAGTTGTAATTGAATAGACGCAGCTGTGCTCGCTACGTGCTCGTAAAACATTAATGACCTATAGCCGCTGACGATCGTTTCGCGTTATTATTCCTCAAAGTCAGTGCCCAGCCGGTGTGTTTATCGTCTCGGCGTTTTCAATTTTCTCGGTCGTGGGTGAACCGGCTGCTACATGAACCAGATGAAAGCGTAATGACCACGTGGGCTTGGGAGTTCAGGAAACGGGACTACTATTACATATCGGCCAGTCACTTCCATAGTATATTCAAATTTGACTAAATTAGTAATTGTTTTCTTTATTTTACCTATTTCATCGTGTATAATTATAAATAATTTCACTTTACTGCAAGGTGTAATTTTATGGATCATTATGATAGTATTGAAGAACGAAAGTAGTTTCTTGTTATGGTAATTAATCCTTTACCCTACAATATCGTGACGCACTCATGACGCACTCACGATGCACTCATGACGCACTCTTGATGCATTTGTGACGCACTCGTGACGCACCCGTAACGCATTCATGACGCATTCGTGACGCACTCGCGACGCACTCCTGACGCACTCGTGACGCATTCGTGACGCACTCGTGACGCATTCATGACGCACTCGTGAAGCGCTCATGACGCATTCGTGATGCGCTCATGACGCATTCGTGACGCATTCGTGACGCACTTGTGACGCACCCGCGACGCACCCGTGACGCATTCGTGGCGCATTCGTGACGCACTCGTGACGCATTCATGGCGCTCTCGTGACGCATTCGAGACGCACCATGACGCATTCGTGACGCACTCGTGACGCATTCGTGACGCATTTGTGGCGCACTCGTGACACATTCGTGACGCATTCGTGACGCACTTGGCAGTTCATACTTGATAAACCACTCGTTGGATAGAGACGAGATTAAATAAGTGAAACCGTAAGAAGGTCGAGAGCCCCCTTACAAACAGGGGTCTGAGGGCGGAGCCTCCAGCGAGTAAAGCAACTCATATAATTACAATTGTAACTTTACTCCGCAAAAGTTGAATGAACACTTTAATAAAATTTTAACTTTAGTCTTTAATTAAATACTGATCCAAGTATCCGTAATGAAAGAGTGATAAAATTACAAAAATCCTACAGACATTATTTCATAGAACAGAATGCACTAGGCAATCTGCAAAAGCGTTCACTCTTCATTTCCATCATGCAACGCTTTCACTCGAATCCGCAAACAGCACGTGCAGTTCCCATAGACGAGTCGTCGAAGGAGAAGAGGAGGACTCGAAAAACGTCGAGGAGATTATGCCTCTCAGGGATTTTTGAGCGTGACAGGATCCTGTTCTGCCTGGTCCCTCCTTTGCCCATTTCGCCATTTTTCTCTTTTTTCTTGCCGTTCGTAATCCCGGTTGCATCTCTGGCTTTCCAGTTTCCCCGAAGCGTCTCGATGCATGTAATCACACGTTTAAAGAACGATCGCTACGATCGTCACGCGAACTTGGTCGAACATCGCACGAAAGGAAAGGAAATCGACACCCCCGCGTAACGAGTTAATAGATTAATGACTAGTCGATTTTAGACGATTTGTGAGATCAGGATCACAATTTGGGAGCTTTTGAGTCTTTTAGGTATGTGGACAGGTTACGAAGTAACACAGTGAAATCTTTATTGTTTTTATAGCTTTTTATAGTACCATTCCCATTTACTTCCCAATTACTTCGAAAGGCAATATCAGTGATATACAGAAAATTGAGATTTCTAATTATTAAAGGTTGAAATTCGTTTGATTTAAATTTCTTGTGTGTCTACGGAAACAATTTAAAGGGACAGTTTGTCGGACATCAAAGGTACCTCTTGAAGTACCTACTCTTTGGTTGAAGCATGCTTTGCCCATTGAATTGGACAATTTTGACGACCTAGACCTTCCAAGGACACCGGCAATTTCCTGTTCCCAGAACTCTTCAAGATCGTTTAAATTCCGCCGGCAGATTCCTCGGGCAGGTTACGTGACTCGAAAGATCCTTTCATGCTGCTTTGCCCTCGGAATTCCCCATAGAATGATCCCCAAGGGGTATTTTTGTTTGGTTAGACGATTTTTTCACTTAACTTCGTGATTTACTTTATTCGAGACCGGTTGGGGGTAGATTAGTTGCCCGGCGGGTAGAATACGGGCGCAGGGTACACCGGGTGTGCAAAGATCGGATGCGGGACGGAGAATGGGACAGTAAATCAAATTTAAAAATATAGAAATATAGAAAATTATAAAATTCAATATAAGAATTTGTAGAAATAATTCAATAATATGGAAATTGGAAATTTTAGAAATCTAGAAAGTAGAAATTTAAAAAACATAAATTTAATAGTATAATGATTTGAAAATTAAAAAATTGACTAACATAGGAATTTGAAAATTCTGAACTTTTAAAATTTGTGAAGTTGAAAACATAAAAATTTTGCAAGTTATTAATTTGTAAATTTGGAATTTTAAAATATGAGAATTGGAAAAACCGTAGTTGGATAAGGAATAATTGACAAACACAAAAAGAAGTCAGGTATGAGACAAAGTGGAATGGGTATTAAATTATTTTGACAGAATTAAACTGTTTCATAAATTAATTGCAAATGAGTGTATTTCAAAATAATAACTATACAGTAAGAAAATTACAAACCTCTCCTCGTGGCCGTTCACAACCAGTACGTGGAGTATTAACAAATGTACAAAATGCTGTAAGTCTTCTTCAGCCATTGCACTATAGATTACCAACAAATTTACAAAAGCCATACAATATCTTATCATCCGCCCTCGGTCTACGCAAAAGATTCACAAGGCAATTTGCATTAATAAAATATTAAAAATTTTCTCATTAATTTAAAATATAATGTCTTTAATTTCTTTATTTACAGCTAAACCCCTAAATAAATTCTAAAAGTACAATCATAAAAATTACATTTATTGAGAACTTTTTAATCGTGTTAGAAAGGAAAAATAATTGTTTTAAAATCTATTTTCCCAAAGATTATTCAGAAGTTAATTTTAAAAGAAGACGCAAAATTTGAGAAAATTAATTGAAACTTATTATTTTTTTAGTATCGAATACAGGTTATCAGACAACGCTAATCATATCGATCGTCCGCAGCACAGATTCCTCGGTACCGGAAGTCGCGCAGCGTCCCGTAGAGACCCGCTACATCCGCCGTACACGCGCGGGACCGTAATTACGCGATCATTTTCCCCGGTCAACAGCCTTGTAAATCTTTCGCCCGGTTCCCTGTGGTGAACACCGTGCGGGAAAAGGGGAGAAAAAGACTTAGGGAGGATAATTTCTTCGGCAAATGGCGTTGTAAATTCCGTAGGCGCCGCGCAGCGCTGTTTCTACGCGAACGGTTCTTCCAGGTCTAGCCAGGAAGTCGCGCGTTATCTCTATCAATGAACTTCGCTATAGCGTTTTCAGTGTCAAAGGGTTTAGTAAAACGACGAACGAACTCTAAATCGACTTTCGGAGCCTCGTGCGGCGATATACGAGAAACTCCGATCCTTGTCTCTCCGCTGCGGAGACATTTACTGAAACAGTGTGGAGCAAGGAGAGACGAAGACAGCAACAATTTCGCCGACGCATTTTCAAGCAACGAAGCAATATTTTCTCGTACTTTCTTTTCAAAATATTCTTCGTACAGTGCTGGTCGATACAGAGCCGTTTGCAATTCGACCCTCAAAATTTGATTAAAAACGAAAATATATTTTTATAACATTTCAAGGGGCAAATTGCAAAATCGGGCTCGGTACGGAGCCGCGTAATGAAGCGAAGAATACTTTGGAAAAGAAAGTACGAGAAAATATTGTTTGTTCGCTTGAACGTGTCGCGTCGACGAAATTGTTGTTGTCCTTGTCTTTTCTCGCAGGAGAGACAAGGATCGCCGGAGCTTCTCGGTTTCGTCACCAGGTGCTCCTAATTTGATAGACTAAACCTTTAACGTTCACCGTGTTAACGGGGTCGTTGACGACCCGTGACCGGGCACGTGACGAGAGCACCCTCTGCAAGCCTTCTGATTCATGTTGTTCGAAATAATTAGGAATTGTTCAGATTGGTCTTCGTAATTCGAAGGCTGGAAATGATTGTCTGGACCGCTTTCGGTTGGTACGAGATTGTGGGAAGTTGCAATTTATGTTAGTGTAATTAGGGTTTGGTCTGCTATATGTTTCTTTAGGATCTTTCGAATACACAAATTTTTAAAATTTTTAAGTTTGTTAAAGGTCAAATGTCTAAGACCAAATGTAATTAACAAGTCTTTCGAAAGCTCAAACTTCCTTTTCAGAAACTCGCAACTTTCCGAAGACTCTTCCAAATTTCCAAAAGCTAAAATTTCCAAACTTACAAATAATGTAAACTTAAATCCCAAACTAAATTTCTGAGCTTCCAAACTTCCAAGAAGTAAAATTTCACGCTCTACATCGCCACACGTGGAAATATCACATACAGAACATCGTGATATTTCCACACATTGGATTCCCAAACATTACATGGCCAAATTAATAGCGAACAAATCATATCTACACCTAATTCGTTACTCTTCAATACACATACCTACCGTCCATATCCACAGTTCTACCAATAAAATCCCGATTTTAATAATAATTTTCCATCACATAGCAAATACCGTGCGTGCCTAATAAACTTCCCAACACACCTGTGCACACAGCTCTGTCTTGCACCAATCAAAAATGCGACTGTGGGCGTGTCCGACCAATCATCGCCGCGAGACTTCTCGTGAGACACGGTACTTCGAACAACTTGAATCTCTAGCTTGCAAGGATCTCCAGAAAGCACTTCGTTTCGCGGAACTTCGTGCGGAACATTCACGATCAACAAACCGTGTTGTAAATTCCCTCCTCATCGTCGAAAGTGTTCGCGTCAGAAATCTCGGACTGCGACAACGCCAATTTCACGTAACCCTTATTTTTGTCCGCGGCCCCAGGCGGAGGTTTCTCCTCGGGCGGGCTAACGTTCGTCGGTTCACAAATTTCGGCGTAGATCTCCTCGGTCCTGGAAGGCGGAGTGGGCGGCAACGGAGTTAGGCTATCTCTGACCTTGGAGTACGGAGGATCCAGATCCTGCTGAGTTTGCACCTCCAGCACGCTGGTGGAGACCGATCGTTGAACCTGCTGCCTCGAGGACGGCGAACCCTGAAGCAGATTCGTCTCCGATTCCAAACTGGCGTATCTTTCTGTCCGCATGCCGATTTCCGGACGGACAGCGAACGTGAACGAGGCGGACTTCTTCGCCGGATTTCTGCTTCTGCCACCCTGAGCTATCCTCGATATCCGGTCGAGGAAGCTGTGGTTGTTGCTAGTAGCCCGACTGTTGCTGCGATCCCTGATCGTTGTTCTCTTAATGTGCTCCAAACCCTCTTTCAGGCTTTGGAGGATCGGTTTCGCTTCTGGTTTCGATTTGATCTCTTTCAGGTGCAGTTCTTTTAGCTGGCCGCTGGTGCTGCTGGGCTTGGGGGGCGCTACTCGTGGCTCCGTTGCTCTCTGGTCTAGGGCTCTTCTGTAATTCAATGAGAATTCCACCATTTCTATAAGAACTGTCTTAGGCAAATTTTAGTTGCGTCTAAATTTGATAGCAATCTCTTGAAGAATACTGATATACGAGTGTATATTTAGTTACGTTTTAAATTTAACATGGCCATATATGTGGACCATCCTGTTAAATACAGTTATAGTTAATATACAGTGAATATCTGATTCTATAATATATTCTAATTAATAAGGAAGTTAGTATATACTTCATAATAATTATTTCACTGTTGCACAAACAATTATTTTATCATTGCATAAATAATAATTTTACCTATCTTGCTGCTACTTAAGTATTATGGAAATAGTGAATCATGTAGAACAGTAAAAATTCAGTTTTTACCTGCAAGCTGAAAGTAGCCGTTGCATTTTGGGCGACGCCAGCAATCTTGCTTCAGAAGGGCAACCTAACCGTGCCCTTTTAACTCGAGGAGCTGTTGGTCCCGTGGCAACTAGTTCCAAAAGTTCAGGGACGGTAGAATTTGGTAAAGGTCTCTCGGGTAGCAAAGGAACAGCGCATCCTAAAACTATGGGGCCCCTTGTTGCACCCTCCAGTTGCATCAGCCCGCTATAATCTCGTGGCAACGGTATTGGCAGAGGACCCGCTACTAATCGCACCTGTTAACCAAAATTTATCAACCTTTTTATTAAATCTTGTTCACTTGTAAATTGGAAACAATCGTTAACAAGCTTAAAGGTATTAATTTAAACTGAAGAATTTTTAATGATGGATTAAATATTTCGACAATATTTTTACTAAAATTAAGGTTTATTATAAGTGAAATTCTTTCGCTAAATGAAACTTTTTTTATTTTTTATTTTATTTCAAATGAAATCTCCGATTTTTGCATGACGCACCTATGACGCATTCGTGACGCACACGTGACTCATTGATGACGCACTCGTGACGCACTCGTGACGCACTCGTGACGCACTCGTGACGCAGCTATGACGCAGCCACGACGCACTCGTGACGTACTCGTGACGCATTCATAACGCAGTCATGACACACTCGTGACGCACTCGTGACGCATTCATGACGCACAATTTTTTATATGTAATATTGTATGCCATAAATATAGTATTCACATAGTGTCGTTTAGTATAACTATACTAGCATCGTATAATATTTTCACTTTATTTCACCTAATTCCCCTGACGTACTAATTTTTTAACTTCAAAAATTTGTAAATTATTTATTACCAATCTAATTAATCGTACCATGACCAATATAAATTTACTACTAAAAATGATAGAAAATTTGTTACCCTAAGTGGAAGATCTCTTCTCGCGAGCTGATGGACCCTGTACAACACAGCGTCGCTTCCGGTATCGAGACTCCCGCTCTGACAGGTGGCGTAGAATTCTCCTCTCGCCGAGAGAGGCGCGAAAAGTTCGTGCCCGTGTGAATCCAGGCATTGAGCATACTGATCTCGTTCCGACGACCTTGAACTCTTGCCTTCCGGAACGCCGCTAACGACACCGGAAATGCCGTTGGAGACCGGCGACCTCCTCGTGTCTTGAAAAACCGCGGCAAGTCGCAGAACTTCTCCGGCACGCACTGTCGTTTTCGTGTAGTGGGCTCTCAAGTTACCATTTTCTGCAACAGAAAATGTTCATCCGAAAGATTTTATCGTTTCATTCGTCACATTAACACTAGGTTTATGGATGGTCGCTTAAATTTGGACTAAAGCAGAAAAATACATTGGGGATATGTGAACTGCCTACGATTCTTTAGCTTGACGAAAGTTGACATTTTTACAAAAATTTCTTAACAAGTTTTGTCATATCCGTCATTTTGACGGGTTCCGTAAATCTAGCGCTAATATATAATTTACAAGAATTTAAATTCGAAATATTAAAATAGTACTAATAAGTCTATTTGCCGAAATAGTTCACGATGGGGTGGTTTTTTTATTTTAGCTCGACGCGCCAACTCGTGGGTTGACCGTTCAAATCTCATTCGTATTCAAATTATCTAAATTCTGCTAGTATTCGAGTTCGAATTTTTCTCAGATACGCAGTGCACTAATGGGCCATGAGTGCACACACAGAGCCACATGCACTCACGCACGATCCACGCTTCGGAATATTCCCTTGGGTGCAGCCACTGGCCGTGACACGAATGTCAATGTGTTTGTTAATGCGAGTGTATGTCGGGCTTGTTCGTGCGTTTGAACGTAGGCGAGGAGCACGTAACGTTACAGGCATGCGGCCCGGTGAAAGCCGCCGGGGTTCTTACGATACACACGGTGTTATGCCATTATGCACAGTAACGATTATGGTCGCGCGAAACAGGGGTTCTATGGACACCACACTGCCCGTGTCCTTCCTTCGACGTCACCGGAACTTCCTAGCAAATCATGCTCCACCAACTTTAACTCCTCTGTAAGATCTTTGCAGACACTCTGAATATGTGAGGGACATGTGACATAGTTGAAATATGGCACATTTGATATGTGGCACTTTTAGATCTGAGGATTTGGGATTTGAGGATTTTGGGAAATGTGGAGCTGGAGTATTGGAATATTCAATTTGGGGGCTTGGAAATGTGGAGTCTGAAATGTGGAACTTTGAAAATATGGGATTTGGGGATCTTCAGTTTGGTACCTTGGAAATGTACTTTGAAATGTGGCACTTTCAGATCTTAGGATTTGGGGATTTTGGGAAATGTGGGACTTTGAGAATATGGGATTCTGGACATGTGAAACTTTAGAAATGATCTTGGAATATTTAGACTGTGGTCCTGGAGATGATCATCTCACCTCGGAGATGAAGTTTGAGACTTTGAGGTTTCGAAATGTTCCAGATAATATTTACAGAATCAATGACAGACTAGCACAACCTTGGGATACCAGAAATGTTAACAGTGTTCAACGAATAATAAAATTATATTGGTCTTTCTCCGAAACAGAAGTTGAGATTAAAAATGGTGCAAAAGAAAAGAGTGAAAAGTACGCGAAGGCAAGCTTGAAAGCACGTATTCGGGACACATAAGCAAAAAAGTACAAGCGTGGAGAATACAATTAACGAATCGCTGTATCATTAGAAGCGACATGACGAGTACAAACACCATTTTCAGCGCAATCTTAGAAAATTGCAGGGACGTGATGATCGCATTGAAAACGTCCACAATATCGTAAATGAACAACTATACGTTATAGCTGTTCATTATATTATATTATCGCATATTCATGTCATAACCGTTTCTTGCTTCACGATTTCTTGTAACTAAGTGACTAACTTCTTAATGAGCGAAAGGAATAACCGTTCCCCTTATGAAACGTGCAATTACGTGTCATTTGTGAAGCAACCGTGTACCTGGACGATCAAAAGTTATTAAACTTACCCATCTTCGAGTGTGTTAGCGTGTAGGCACGTAGAGGTTTCGCGAGCAGAAACGCCGGAACACCGGCTCGAACCAACGCACCCACTCTTCTGTACACCCTGGCACTTCCGGTACCACTGTTGTTCGAGACAACGGAGAACCAACCTGCAATAAACGCATTCAAATATTAAGTTCATCTTATACATTTTGTTAGGAATACATGATACGAGAGGATTAGACTTCAGTACAAGTTTCGATAGTTTAACGATTTTTCCTTCATTTGTTTCAAATCAATTCTTCACCCCCAGTAGCAATAAGACCCAAGTCTAGCGAGTATATATTATCGTTAGTCACGTCTGGTGAACCCTTAGTAGTCTTTCGTTTGCACTTTTCTATTCATGATTGCTGGATTTTACTTGCTACGGTCACTTTGGGTATACCCACTCACTTGCATTTCCATCTCCACCTTCCAGCTAAACCAATAGAAAATCAGAAACCGTTTTCAGCAATGTCACAAAAATTGTACCCACGAAACGGAAACATTCTTCGGAGAGACTCTCGAACAGTCAGCATAGCAAAATAAACTCTAAAGTCAAATTCATTTTTTGGATATCCACTTATATTCACTTGGGAACCCTAATTCCACGCTTCGTTGCATGCAGATCAAATTCATTATTGAATTTATCATCCCCCAGTTGAAAGAGCCAGTTTCAGTAATTTTCGCTTTCTCGTGGAGGGACACGCAAGCCTGTGTCTGGCCCATAACCCCTTGCACTATTTTGACGACTCGTGACGCACTCATACTTCAGTTGTGATCAATTTTATACGAATTGCACTTACGACGCATTCGCGACGCACTCGTGGTGCACTCATGACGCACTCACGGCGCACTTAAACGCATTCGTGACGCACTCATGACGCACTAATAATGCACTTACGACGCATTCGTGACGCATTTATGACGCACTCATGAAGCACACGACGCACTCGTGACGCACTCATGAAGCACACGACGCATTCGTGACGCACTCATGACGCACTCGTGCTGTATTCGTGACGCACTCGTGGTGCACTCATGACTCACTCACGATGTACTTACGACGCATTCGTGTCGCACTCGTGGTACACTCACGACGCACTCACGGCGCACTTACGATGCATTCGTGACGCATTCATGACGCACTAATAATGCACTTACGACGCATTCGTGACGCATTTATGACGCACTCATGAAGCACACGACGCACTCGTGACGCACTCATGAAGCACACGACGCATTCGTGACGCACTCATGACGCACTCGTGCTGTATTCGTGACGCACTCGTGGTGCACTCATGACTCACTCACGATGTACTTACGACGCATTCGTGTCGCACTCGTGGTACACTCACGACGCACTCACGGCGCACTTACGATGCATTCGTGACGCATTCATGACGCACTCGTACTTCAGCTGTGATCAATTTAACTCGAATTTTTTGTACGCTCAAATTCGGAGTTCAAGTCCAATTATTTGCATAGTGAACGATTGATACCAAATTGACATAACATTCCAGCATTGAGGGAATTCTAATTCCACGCTTGGTCGCATGCAGATCCGATTCATTATTGAATTTATCATCTCCCAGTTGAAAGAGCCAGTTCCAGTAATTTTCGCTTTCTCGTGGAAGGACACGCAAGCCATGGCATCTGTGTCAGGCCCGGTGCAACGTCATTCCACGGCTCGTTTGGTCGAACGGTGGTTCGTTAACGTGCTACGTTCATTCTGATACGAACGTGACAAATGTTACCGTTGCAACGTGGAAACAGCGTTCCAGTTCCCGATGAAAAACCGGCCTTTCATAAACTCGCGTCTCCGCCGTTGAAACAAGCCGGCTAATAACTTTTTGCGAAATCACAATGTCAATTCGACCCAATTCGCTGATTCGGACTGACCAAACGAACATCTAGGTTTATGGGTTCACTTAACGAGGTTTGGAGGCTTGCATTCATTAAGGCCGAGATAACGATATTTCAGGCTGTTTTTATTCGGACGTTTATTAAAGGCCTTACAGACTGAGTTTTATGATGGTCTTGGGTGAAACTTTTCAATTTTCTGGGTTTTTATGTATTCTTTACATAATACTGTTTATTGGAATTTATGAGAATATAGGATTTGATTATTTGGTGAAATTCAGCAATTTTTTATCATTTTCTGTGTGAGTATTTTTATGTAGTCTGAACGTATTATGTAATACTGATATTTATTTTAATTTATGCGAAAATAAGAGAATTTGATCTTTGGTGTTTATTAACCTACATAATTTTCTCTGTATTTTTATATAGCCTTTGTACGCATTGCATAATAATAATTCATAAGGAAATATTAAGATTTGATCTGTGGTGAAATTCAATAATTCGTATAACTTTCTGTGAAAGTATTTTTATATAGTTTATGCATGTATTATATAATATTGTTACTTATTGTAATTTACGAGAAAATTATAGGATTTTTTCGAAACTCAAACTCAATATTAAAAACTTGCAATCCATCATATAAAACAGGTAGAATTCCAAGTAGAATCACCAAAAATATCACAGTTAAATTAATAATTTATTAACGATTTGTGGAACGCATTCATCTGATAATTTATAGTCGAATGTTAAACACACGCCAGTTGTCCCTTGCTCACCGGGCACAATGGGCTGGCGTATAAATCGTTGAATCGATTTGCAAGTGGTTTACATCGTATTTCAGCCATCTTGAATTGATTTACAGCTAGTACTAATGCGCGAGTACCAATGATTGTCCTTTCCGCGAAACGTCCTTTCCACGAATGTATTAACGTGGGTGTTTTATCGTCTATACAACGTGTCCGGTTTTATGAGGAACACTGTTCAGCCCCGGATAGATTAAATTACAATCTCGTTCCCCAAAGACAAACAGGCTGTTCGACACTTAACGGTACGAAATAAATTTCCTGAGAGAACTTTCATTGTACAACGAACATTTCGTCGACGAATTTCGATGTTCATCGATGTGTTACGAGCTGCCGCAATAAACATCCTATAATGGCCAAATGTGCTTATAAATAAATTTTCGAAGTCTCACTATTTTCCTCGCTGAGCTTTTTTAATGAGCTCTTTATTTTGAAATTCTTTGTTATTTGATATTAGGTTTGCATCTCAAATTTTATCATTTATTTTATAATTAATTTTAACAATTTATTATATGATTAATTTTAACAGTTTGTTTTATCATTAATTTTAATAGTTTATTTTATGATTAATTTTAACAGTTTATTTTGTAATTAATTTTAACAATTTATTTTATGATTAATTTTAACAGTTTTTTTTATGATTAATTTCAACAGTTTATTTTATGATTCATTTTAACAATTTATTTTATGATTCATTTTAACAATTTCTTTTATGTTTAATTTTAATAATTTATTTTCTGGTTACTCTTAACAGATTATTTTATAATTAATTTTAACGGTTTATTTTATGATTAATTTTAACAGTTTATTTTGTAATTAATTTTAACAATTTATTTTATAATTAATTCTAACAATTTATGTTGTAATTAATTTTAACAATTTATTTTAATTTTATAATATTAAACAGTAACAGACAAATTTTGGGTACAGTTCTGAAAAACGCAAACTTACGATGGCGCTAAAATTATAACCTCACTCTTGGTTAGAGAAGTCGCTAAAAGAATTTTCAGCGACAAAGCGTCCTTTGTCTCTCAACCACCCTCAAAGATTTTCACAGTTCTGAATATATCTCTAAATATTAATTTTAGAGAAAAAAGTTTGAAACAAAAAATGCACACAAAAAGCTCTACAAAGGTTATATACATCTTGAAGGTTATACATAAAAATACTTTCGAGTGCAAATTTGCCAAAATTTCAGAATTATCAAATGATCCCCTTTGAAGTCAGTTCGTGCTATAATTTTTGAGAGTTCAGAAATATCGTTTCGATAAGCAAATGAATTCCCTCGCAAAATAGCATCGATTACACGCCGATGCACAGACGAGAGTGCGTATAAAACGAAAGGGAAGCCATGGTTACGCAACGTGAAAGTCTTTGACTAGAATTTATTCTTACTTCCAGCTTGCCCTGACCTCCGAGATAATGAGAGTGATCTAAATAATTCGGATCATGGTATGTGTTTGGCAACGTACGGACCTAATGAGTATCGGTATACCCTGATTTCTTTTCGTTTCGATTAGCATACGACTACGTTCCTCCTTGCATAATTCTGGGTAACGTAATTGGTTGCTTTGCGAACACGTGCGTGAATAAAAGGTTCAAATGGACATGGGCGTTTTGGTGAAATATACGAGCTGCGAAAGGTTAACCAGAGAAAATGGCGACGGGGGAACATTTTGGGTGAAGCTCGAACTTTGGTAGTCTTTGCAGATTTTTGTATTTTGGATGCACTGGAGAACTGATTTGGAGGTCAATATTCTTGAATTTATGAATTTAGGAACGCTTTTCAAGTTAGAGATTATTCAATTGAATAGCTTTTTTAGTTATCAAATTTCTAGATTGACAAGTTTTTAAATTTTCTAATTTGCTGATTTTCAAGTTCGCAAGTTTTAATATGTTCCAATCTGAAAATTTTTAACTTGACAAGTTTTCAAATTTTTAAATCAACAAGTTCTTGAATTTTCAAAGTGGAAAGTCTAGTTGAGAACTCAGTTTATCTCCTTAAGAATTGAGAAATTTGAGACGTACACAAAAAGTTCTCAAATATAAAACCCAAAAGATTTGTATATTTAAGAAACGTTAAATCTGAGAAATGTATCTCTCAAAATACATATATACAAATACGATAATTTAGATATCGATGAATTTCAAATAATCCTAACCCCCTTCGCAACCTCGGTATACATTTCCATACAAGATCTTGTATCCGTGATCTAAAAGTATGCCCCCAAACTAAAAGAAGTAAATAAATGAAAGAAAGGCCAGTCTATGGACGTTCATGAGCCGAAACTCCGAAGAGGAGACACGATTCTCGACTGCATTGTTCACGATGTTCACGGGATGCAGGTTAATCGAATATTAATGATGAAACAGTACCAGGCAGCCGTAATAGAATGAGCTTCGTTGCATTAATGTATATCATCGTATCAGAGCCTTTCCTTATTTGGCCATCGAGTTTGAGTAACGGATCTCAGCATGATGTGTGTCGAATTCGGTATTGTGGTTAGGGTATTAACCCTTCCGTGACGGAATTAATCTTTTTTTTTTTAATAATTCATACTTGATGTATGGAGGAAATCTTCGTGTATAACGACTCATATAGTGAGACAGTATTACTGTTTTTTAGTAAGTATTATACGTGAGGAAAAATATTATTGGTGAGGAGAAATATTCTTCTTGTGAATATTATTGAAGGGAAAAATATTGTTGGTGGAATAGAGTGACATAATTTGAACAGGTTAATTTATTAAGAAACCAGTTATCATTTTATTCATTCAGAAACATTTTTACTATATAGTGCGTCTCACAAACTCTGTCCGCTTAAATATGGTATAAGCGGTATTGAAATTGGAGGTGTAGTGATGCACTCGCGACGCATTCATGACGCACTCGTGACGCACTCATGACGCACTCGTGGCGCACCCATGACGCACACATGACGCATTCGTGACGCACACGTGGTGCACCCGTGACGCACTCGTGGTGCACTCATGACGCACTCATGACGCACTCACGACGCACTTGTGGTGCACTCACGACACATTCGTGATGCACTCGTGGTGTTCTCATGACGCACTCACGACGCACTCACGACGCATTTGTGCCGTATTCGTGACGCACTCGTGGTGCACCCATGACGCACCCATGACGCACTCATGACGCATTCGTGACGCACTCGTGGTGCACTCATGACGCACCCACAACGCACTTACGACGCATTCGTGATGCACTCACGACGCACTCATGACGCACTCGTACTTCAGCTGTGATCAATTTTTCTCGAATTTTAATACGCTTCAATTTGGAGATCAGTCCTATTATAATTTGCATAGTCAACGATTGCACAATACCAAATTGACATAACATTTCAACTTTCTTTGTCTGTTTTAATATTGCAGCTGTGATTGGTTAGTTCTGGCTGACGCACCTGACAAATAAATTATAGCGCAAGGGGTTAAATATACAGGATGATTCACGTGACTGAGTAAACTCTGTTACCAGTACTGATATAGGAAGATGTTAAAGGAGAAAGATGGTCCAAAAAGTATTATAGTACTATACAGAGCGTCTCACGAACTCTGTCCGCTTAAATACTTCGCTTATTTCAAACAACACCGACTTACAGTTGTAGTTCGAGACTACATAATATAAACGGTCTTGCAATTGGAGGCGTAGCGTCACCTTTGTTTCCTTAAAATGTCCAATTTTTACGAATGATTTCGATGGATTTACGTATTCCGTATGAAAGTGTGGAGGTGCATTTGTCCTCAAACTTACGGTTGCTGAGATATTTGAGTTTTTTCATGAAGCGTGTTCGAAATGTCGGCAGCTGTGCGTCGCAATTTCGAATATGTTCCTTGATGAAAGTAATAGACTGAAAATAGGACAAATGCACCTCACTTCATACTCAGAATACGTAAACTTATCGAAATTGAGCGTACAAAGTTGGACGTTTTAAGGAAACATAGGTGACCGCTGTATCTGCACCTCCACTTGCAAGAATCATTTATACCACATTAAGTTTCTTAGATCCTACAACTTCTGTATGTACTTCCTCATATTCTTGTAAATGATATTTAAGCGGACAGAGTTTGTGAGACTGTACAATAATTTCTATTTCAAGTTTGCTCAAAATGACCGTCTATCATTTTTTATTAAAATGGTTAAATAGCCAATTATTTTAAATAGGCAATTATTAAAATAGTCAATTTGTAAAATAGAAACGGACACTAATAAAAAGTACTTTTGCCTTTAACTGACACTTTTTCCAAATACTCCCCTATGCCAATAATTTCTGTAAATCCGTAGTCAACAGCCAGGAGTGCGTTTCATCTCGCAGGACAAGAAAACAATTTCTTCGTCATGGTTCGTGGACCAGAAACGAAAGAAGTTAGTCGGTTAGCTCGAACAGCACGATACTTTTCCAGCTGAACAGCTGTCATCGAGCGGAGAGTATCGCGAAACGCCTACGCAGCGATCGCTGACCGCACAATGGTGTAAAATAATGGAAATAATACGATACGCTCGGTGCGTTGGAGACCGGACTTTACGTCGGAGAATAATTCAGACTTTCACAGCTTCGCGCGAATGTTGTACATGCATCGCGTTGACGATTAAACGCAGGGGGTACATGCTCGATACTGAGAATTTTCGGATTTTGGTACTTAATTTATAAAATTGATTTATCTACAAATTTGAAAGTTCAAGTATTGGGAATTATGGCAATTGTAAAATTTGTATAAATGTTATGAAAAATTAGACTGTTTAATAGTCTGGAAATTTAGTTACATATTCCAAAGACCTAAAACTAAAATTTTCTACGAAATTGTAAAATTGCACATGAAAATTATTATGCACGAAAAAATAACAAATCATGTCTCGGTATGTAAGATACTCTTATCTAACACAATAAAATACACGTATTCTTACATAACATCACAAAATATGTCCACAGTCAAGGATTTGCATTAAAGCACCATACAAATGCAACAAAACCGCATTTTAAGTCGTAAATTAAAACTGCGAGCAATTTATAACGCGCCATCATCGCCTAAAATCACAGCAATCTGCATCGAAAGTATAATCGAACAGTTTCTGCGTAACATTTGCTCGTTGAAATGCAAATTTCGTGCATTTCTCTTTAGTGACAGTCCGTGTCGCTTTCGACGACCGAAATAAAAACAATTCTTAGGAAATAAAATCGCAAATGATCGTTCAAATCTAGCAAACATTCTAAACCCGTTGTGTCCCACTTTCGAAAGTAGAAACTCCTGTTACTTCCTATTATGCATTAATCTTTCGACGGAAAAAAGAGATTTTACTGCAACGAAATCGCACGGTATCGATAAGTAAATAAATAAACGTTGAAACAAAAATAAAACGATTATTTTAATTCGCTTTCCATTAGTTATTGTGATTGTTGACATTTACGCCGGTTATACAGTACGCTTTCTAACACGAGTTTCCCGCAATGCGAGCCCGTGCTTGTTTTAGAAAATTATTACGTGGTATAGTTATGTAAACAATACCAGAACGCATTCGTTAGGAAATTAAAAGCTGATGCGAAACGTTATGGCAGTTACACGCGAAACGATCAAAATCTTGCTTATTGATTAAGGCGCCGAACAATTGGCACGTGAAATTTTTTAATTTATTGCTACTGTAAATTGCAGAAGTTGCGAGCACTGCTTGGAACGAAATTTTAATTAATTGTTGTATGAATTTTATTATTATATATTTATGAGATCAATTATGGTACGTTACAAAAATAAGGATCGCTCAGAAAATCTTTGCTTCACCCTCTAACAATTTCATCGTATAAAAAGTTCAATTTTAGAGAATTTTTGTACACCATGTATTAACTTCTTATGGGGTTAAAAATAACAAAACTTAAAGATAAATATACAATTACAATTTAAACTGGTGAAAGTTGTGTCCTTAAATAATTAAATCCTTCAATTTTTTTACCATTATTTTGACCATGAAAATAAATATATATATATTTAAACTAGCAAAACCTTGTGTGTTTAAATAATTGTTTCCAACTGTTTGACAATTATTTTGCAGGATAGAAAATAAAGCTTGTAATTAAGAATGAGCTAATATTAGAATCCTGTTATTGCTGTGTACTTGTCTAAGTATATTCAACTCGTGTCACCCATCACTGTCGAGTATTAATAACGTTAATAATTGATAGTATTTCCTTCCTTCGACCACACGTATTCATCCACTTCCTAGTCTCACAGCTGCGATGTGAAAAACCACCTTTCACGTAGCGATGTTACCTTGTTACGACACCAGTTTTATTCGTACACATGTAGCGGCGGGTTTGGGAACGAACAGAACGTCTTTACAATACCGTTTGAATTCTTCTGTTCGCTGGAAAGTGGCAGTCACGGAAGCTTCCTAGTGTAATACGTTTATCAGATGTTATTGTCGATTATTCATGGGGCTTGGGAACCATAGCCGGCAAGAAAAATATTCCTTACGAAAAGATGCCGTTCGCGAAAGTTCTGGTTACGTGTGAAGCTCCTGCTGCGATTTGCAGCTCGTTATTTCGTTCGAATTTGGATGACTGTTGCAACTATACTCATTATGTTCTGGATACTAAATGGTTGGAATAAAAAACGAGCGAGTGTGCATTTCTCGGAAGAAAGGAGTATGTGAAGAAAGTAGGAAGAGAAGAGGTTAGGTGTAAAAATGAAAAGCAAAAAGTGTGAAAAGATTGTAAGAAATAAGATTTGAAAAGGTGTAGGAAATATGAAGAAAAAGAGGAAGATATTAAAAGTATATAAATACAGAAAAGTAAAATATAATGAGCAAAATATGCGAGAAGGGGGAATAAATAAGAGCAAGTACAAGGATGTGAAAATATGTAATAAATGGGTAGTAAGAAGGAGATATAAATGTACATATAAATTGAACATAAAATGTATAAGGTCGAGAATAAAAAGAAACAGGAAGAAATAAGGATACAGAAGAAATAAAACATAAAAAGAAGTATAAATATGTAAGAAATATGAAAAAGTAAAAACATCTAAGAAGTAAGAAATAACAAGAAATACAAAAAAGTATACATAAGAAATAAGAAATATGAAGTAAGAATATATGAGATGAAATAAAAAGAGTTACAAAAAAATTAAGTGTGCACAAGGAATACGAAGAAGTAAGAAATTAGAAGAAATACGAAGAAGAACACACAAGAAATAAGAGGACACAAGCAGTAAGAAAGAAGAAGTAAATTATATGCTAAACTGTAAAGGTAGCTTTTACGTCTTTACTCGTTTTCGTTCGGTGGACGGTTCTCCCTCTCCTTTTGACACTTTTGACAATTTTTCTGTGGGTTTTGGCCCATTTTAAGAAAGTTTTATTCTGTGACAAAAAGTCGTATCTAGCATGGTTTGGCCTGTACGTTCATAGGCATGAGTGGTCAGGATGGAGTCCTATAGTATTTTGACTCGCTTTCGCTGTGGGACACTCCGCCCTCTTAAGCCACTTCTGACAATTTTTCTAGGGGTTTTGGCCCATTTTAAGAAAGTTTGATTCTCGGGAAAAAAGTCGTATCTGTCACGGTTTAGCTTGTACGTTTGTAGGCATGAATGGTTGGGCTGGGGTTTAAGTACTTTGACTCGTTCCGGGATACTCTGCCCTCAGTAGCCATCTTTCGACACTTTTGACAATTTTTCTGGGGGGTTTGGCCCATTCTAAGAAAGTTTTGTTCTGTGGCAAAACATTATATCTAGCATGGTTTGGCCTGTGCGTTCATAGGCATGAGTGGTCACAATGGGATTTCATGGTATTTTGACTCACCTTCGCTCGCTGATGGGCACTCTGTCTCCATTAGCCACCTTCTGACAATTTTTCTGGGGGTTTTGGCCCATTTTAAAAAAGTTTGGTTCTATGACAAAAAGTCGTATCTGTCACGGTTTGGCCTGTACGTGTGTAGGCATGAGTAGGATGAGGTGTTATAGTATTTTAACACTACATTCTTAGGTATACGCTTTCGATGCGACTAAAAGTGCGAAGGCATACGAGAACTAAAACCTAAGGAATGAAAAGTGAAAAGTATGAAGTAAATGATGTGAAGGAGTAAGCAAAAAATAGAAAGGCAAGTTTGAAAGTGAAGAGATTATAAAAAGCAAATAGGAACTAAATAAAGTAACAAGTAGCAGATAAGAAATGGAAAGTCATCAAGAAAACCCTCCTCAAAAAAGCAACAAATAAGAAAGGTCTGAAACTCAGAAGAGCATGAAATAATCGAATATTCTTTACCAAAGAATTAATTCTTTATTAAACAATTCAGTACTTTGTTCCTTGAAGTATCTTCTAACTTAAAATAATAAATTTCAAATAAAATATCTGTCAACCTATAATAACCAATGAAAATAACATTTCATTTCTTATAAAAAATCTGGTTTCTTAATTTTGAACAGTATTAGAATAAATATAAAATAACATATCGTAATATCATAAGTTTTCTAACAAAGTATATTGAACGTACGAAATCTTCCATTCCACGTTTGGCACGGTTTCATCCGTGAAAAGCAACCTTGCCAGTTTTACGCAACATAACCGTAATCGTACGCGCAAGAAGCATGAAATCACGATCGACCGATTAACTAAGCAGCTTTATTACGAGTAATTAATTCGTTTCGAGGCAGCGGCGTACGACTTCGGTTACTCGAAGGGAACATCGTAAAAAAATATGAGCAAGAAAAATTAGGAACGAGGCGAATCGAGGCATATAGCGATGCAACAATCATTTTCAACCGGAGTTACTCGAATATAAATTTCGTAACCAGAGAAGATATTGCAGAACATGACAATAATTCTTCGTACAAATTTTTATTAAAAATTGAATGCAAGTTTATAGTTTAGTCAATAGTTCTGAACGTACAGGTAGTAAAAATTATCCTCATTTTCAAAATAAACGACTCATCTCTCTCGTCGTTATTTTCCAGACTAGTCAATCAAAGATTTCCCATAGTCCCTATACAACAAGTACATAAAACGTTCTTTCCTGAAATAATCCTTGATCACTTCACCGCAAACAGAACTATCCAAACGTTCGTTAATTGCTTACAACACCGTGTGCAATATCCGAAGGTTCAGCTCGAGGTCCGTTAGGACGTTCTATTTGCAATTAAAAGTGAATTAATCAATCCGGCGCAACGTTTACGCTCGCGGTCTGGTTGCGTTCAACGATTTTGCTCGCCGGTACATATATCTCTGCCACGGTTTCCGTCATTTTAAACTCCCGCCTGAATAGTTCCACGTAATAATCATCGGCTGAAATAGTTGGCTCGTTTCTCAAGCGTAACACACCGGCTCGCGACAGTTATGCACACGGAAGACACCGTTCAAGGTGGAACGAGTTCCTATTAGCGATGGGAACGACACCCTCGCGATAGTTTCATGGAAAGCATTCGCTTTTTCAACGGCGATATTCGAGCTGAACAGCAGCTGCGAATGCATCCGATGGACACCGGACTTAACGTATTGAAACTGAATGCAGTTAAACTTGTGACCGTCGTCGATCTGCCGGCTAGTTGCCTTCCTACGCCGCCATTTTTCAACCACTTTCGGTCATAAAGTTGCGTTTCTTCTGCGCGTGCGCGTGTTTGCTCCTACCGGGCAATTTGACGCATTTTGTTGGGTTTAATTTTTACGCTCCTTTTATCGTTTAAAGATATATAATACATCCAAATCTAAAATGTATAATTTAATTTTAAATCTTAGATGTACAATTCTATAATCTATAATTTAATTTTAAATCTTGGATGTACAATTTTGTATAATTTGATTCTAAAAATGTATAATTTTATAATTCATAATTTCTAAATCTAAAATTTATTATTGTATGTAAAATGATTATCGAATGAGCGAAGTTTATTAAATACAGTCAATATCGCAAACGATAAAATCGATTCTATCGCTAGTCTTAACCGGTGCGACATCTTGAACAAAATGGGTGACACACGATCGCCACGTGTATCCTTGCTAATCCGACACAGGATCTATACCAGGGTCGTTCACACCTGGTTATTCAATGCTACAATTCACCACGCTGATGTGATTTACAATTGAATCGACACGATCATTTTTCATTTTCTTTTTTCTCGTCGAACTAATTCCAACGGCGTCTTCCTGTTGATTGTAAATGAACAGCAGTGACATAGCTATTCTTAAAACCTGTTACAGTTATAATGAATAATATCTCATTCTTCGACTTTTTTGGATATTCTTATTGGATTCTCGGGTTCCTTGAGTGATTTACAAAGGTTAAAACACGTGTACGGTGTGTTGCTTGCTTCTTATTGATGGAGAAAAAATGCAAAATTGAACGACACAGCTGATTTGCCTGAGTGGAAGTTTTAGTTCTCTTGGCAATTTAACGTTCAACTTTTTTATATTTATAATATGACTGAACGAACAATTTCCTTAACCTAAGATTACCAAACTAAAGTTTCCATTAACCTACAATAATTGATAAAATTATGGCCTTCTGAAATAGAGTATCTCGTTCATCTAAAGGTAGACTCGTATACTTTCAGACTTTGTTATGATCTCTAATTATACATTCCTAACTATACAACTCTACAAACCCCTATGATATCAGTTTTTGATACCAGTAAACATAATGAAACCTATCATGTCCGTGTCAAACCGCGTAACAACCTAATTGCATAACAAATTAATATAACAGTCTAAAATTACACCGATCCGACATTACAGTTTATACAAATCGACTAAAACAGCTTATCCTCATTCCACAGCGATATCGTAACTCTGAAAACACAAATTAAGAAGACTATGTTTCGCAATTGTTACAGTAACAGTGACAGGGTCTGATCATTAATCAACCTCACGATCCGCTTGTTCTAATAAATATCGAATTATATGTAACGAACGTAGGCAGTATCTCGACTTTCTATCTGCGAGATCATTGCACAGGGTCCAAGCGTAATATTCATGATCGCCGTAAATCCGCTCGTAAACCGTAAAGAAGTAGGCTGGGACGAAAAATTCAATCGATCCTCGCCCATAGCCTCTGGTTAGGATCGTTATGCAACGATGTACAGTCGACGGCAAGTCTGCCTATCCCCCAAAAAAATTTGGCAATGAGACCTCTTGGCTCTTTGATTTGGACACTTGAGGATTTCTTGGTGTTGAGGACTTTAGCATTTGAGGACCGTTGCTCCACTTTTAAAATAAATTATGTATTTATGCAAAGTAGTTGCAGCCGAGTGTACTTTCAAGAAGTCGGCCTCTCCTCGAGAGAAGCACATGGATTCAGTTAAATGCTTTCTCTCCTTTCCAACCTGGGGGATTACGACCTTGTCCCAGCTCTCTTGTCGAGCCACTCTCGATTTCTTCCGGGCTGGCCAGCCAACGGTGTCTAGTGACTAATCTTACGTGTTTTTATACTGTCGTCTGGTTCCCCGTTTCGAAAGCGAAACGAATTTCTGCTTGTACTCGCTAATTTACGACCATTTCAATCTGGGATAATTCGTTCACCGTTGTGCAATACTTATGTCTGTCGATCCGCTGGATTTCAGATTCTTCTTTTTCGTATCAAACATTCTGACAATGAGATATAGGCATTCCGAGTCGGTCGAGGCACTGTTTTGCTTCAGTACACTCCGATTATGATACACTAGGAAAAATGGCGACAGCGGAGTTATTTCCATCGAGAAATTTTCAAGTTTGACAAGATTTATATTTAGTATCGTTCAAGTTTGACAAAATCCATATTAAAAACACATAGACTGTAGAAATTTGACTATACAGTGTCGATGATTCTACTAAAAATCAATGGTAATGGAAATAAATGTTCCTAAAAGAATAACATCGAAGTAAAGAGTACAAGAGGCGATGCGTCGGCCATTGTGTTCGCCAAACTCCCGCCAAATTGCTCCCACAGAGCGGGAAATTCAAACCGCACGAATTGAATTTCACGTCAATTCCCAATAATCAAAAATCTACTTATCGTAAATTTTCTGTATATCACTAATATTGCTTTCCAAAGTATTTACATCAGTTTACAACATTGAAAAGTTGGAAAGAGAGGAATTAAAATTACTCTACAAAATATATTTTAAGAATATACATTACGGAAACTATTAATAATAAGTATATGATGGTCATACAAATGGTATTATTTCTCTAAAAAGTTTCTTTGTCGCCTGTTATACCGCCCGAGGATTGAAAATTCCAACGAAACGAGCAGTGAGCGCGTTTTCTATGGAATTTCAGGTCGTGCTTATTTCCCTCGACTTGTACTATTCCCCAGCCTTGAAATCGTAACCCCGGCAATTGCCAGCTCTGTTGGCCGGTGATCGCAAGGTTATGCCAGTAATCAGGAGAATACAGCACGATCCTTTCGAGCAAACCGATCACGAGGACCCGCGAGGTGCATCGTGTTGCAACGTAAGAAGGGTTAGGGTGCACTTGGTTGCGCATTCCTTCGAAAGGGAACAAAGTGCACCGGTTAGGCGCTAACAATACCCTCGAACATGCCAGACGTTCTATTAGCTGAGGCTGGCTATCGATAACGACCTAGCAATAGACTTGCCAGTTTTACCGAATGCAACCGTTGACCTTTTTGTTGCGTGCGCAGCGAGATGGGGCTTCCTGAGAAAAATTACTTCTTAGGGAAGGTCTATAATTCCTTCAATTATTGTGTTGCTCAATTTTCGTTGTGAGCGAATTTGAGAATTTAGGTGTATAGATGTTTGGGAATACGAGAATTTAAGGATTCCAGGTGGATATTTAGGTGTATGAGTTTCAGAGATTTAGAAAACTATAAATATTAAAGAAAAAAATTGCGAGAGTAATTGTGTGTTTACAAAATCTCAGACATTAAACATACTTGACAAGAAAATGTATAAATCCAGAAACTTGCTACGGAAATAATTAAATTTGATCATGATAGAGTCATCGGTAAGAGGGGTCCATTTCGATGCCGGAGGAACGGCTGTGCAACAGGTAGTCAATAATACCAGCTGTGTCTTCGTTTCTGTTTCTAATAAAAAAGTCGATCACCCTGTGCGGCAGAAATCGCCGGGGAATCAAAAAGCTCCAGTAACGAAGATCGCAGCCTGTAATTAACGCGCACGGGGCACCGAAGCCTTGGCAGACCTTCCATTATCGTTCAACCACCAGCTAGACCGCTATTACTTCCTTTATATACCATCGGCTCTGTTTCCTTTACCGCAGGTCAAGGTCTTTCAGCTCGCGCTGCTATCGATGCAACGAGTTTAAAGACCCGTGGAAACCCAGGAAGCTGCTCGATGACGCGATACCGCGAGTCACGGTCGCGTGAAAAACTCCAATGCCATACGTGCTTTGTACGGTTACCGTTCGTTGACTTCCAGATTGCTCGGCCAACTTGTACTGGGTCAGAAAAATTACGTGCACTCTATAAATCATGTGACAAGTCTCGGTAACATGGTAGTAGGCGAATTGTAGTGAAAAATGGTACCTTATATTTGATGGAGGTAAAGAACATAGTTAAACTGTAAAGGTAGCTTACGTCTTTACTCGTTTTCGTTCGGTGGATGGTTCTCTGCCTTCTTTTAACACTTTTGACAATTTTTCTGGGGGTTTTGGCCCATTTTAAGAAAGTTTGATTCTCGGGAAAAAAGTCGTATCTGTCACGGTTTAGCTTGTACGTTTGTAGGCATGAATGGTTGGACTGGGGTTTAAGTACTTTGACCCGATCCGGCGCACTCTGCCCTCAGTAGCCGTCTTTTGACACTTTTGACAATTTTTCTGGGGGTTTCGGCTCATTATAAGAAAGTTTTGTTCTGTGGCAAAACATTGTATCTAGCATGGTTTGGCCTGTGCGTTCATAGGCATGAGTGGTCACAATGGGGTTTCATGGTATTTTGACTCACCTTCGCTCGCTGATGGGCACTCTGTCCCCATTAGCCACCTTCTGACAATTTTTCTGGGGGTTTTGGCCCATTTTAAGAAAGTTTGGTTCTATGACAAAAAGTCGTATCTGTCACGGTTTGGCCTGTACGCGTGTAGGCATGGGTAGTCGGGAGGGGTAGTCGGGATGGGGTGTTATACTATTTTAATACTACTATATTCTTAGGTATACGTTTTCGACTAAAGGACAACGGTGAATGAAATGCTTATGTATGTGTTATCTTCTATGAACTCAAACTTCTTGAGTATCTCAAGTTTCTCAAATTTTTTAGACTTCTAAATGATTCCCTATGTCCCTAAGTCCACTTCCAAGAATCCCTCAGCGAAAAGGTCTCTCCTGTTTTTTCTATGAAGTCCAAACATCGCGTGCTCACAAATACGCAGGCTAGCAACTGGCAAAAAGAGGTGAACCATCAGAGCGTCCTCGCAATCTTGAGAGCATCTGCGTTAATCCTCGCTAAATACCAAGAGCAGCCCCAGCAACAACGACTTCCTATGGAGCACCTCAGCGAATCTACGAATAGAATCTCATTATCGGCGCAAATTATATTATTAATTTTCCAAGTGGATGCCGTGCTATCGTCGATCCCCATAGAATCCTCCAGTCATGCACCACCGAGCGTTCACGTGCTAGAGCGATTCGTTTCATCAGGTCTCACCGCGGGTGCCGCGATTTTTCCCGCAAGACACCTGCCAAAAACAACGCTGCACGTTCGCTGAGCACCCTGGATAACCACGTGCATCCCTCAGAACTGTTCGACCCCCCATGATCCGGGGTTAAACGGCTCGTTTAACCTTCGCATCGTGGCTGTTCGCGATGGACACAGCCGTATCATCAGCGTCTCGAACATGGCCTGGCATTAGCTCGCGTGGCCATAATACTGGAAGCGAGTCCACGAAACCGGAAGCGATTAGTCAGATTACGTGATCGGAGGCACCGTTCGACCGAGAACCAAGTGTGCAGAGCAGCCTTCTTTCTGTGTACGTGTGCTACCGGTAGTCACGTAGATACGGGTCCTGGATCGCGTCCTGAAAGTCTCCGGGACTCGTTTCATTGGATTAAGTCGACTCGCTAAACCGGTAGCCGCCAGTTTGCTCACATGGAATGTTAGATCAGGCGTGCTCGTTTTCTTTTCCTATCGCGGGGAAACGAATGGAGGTTGGATGACCGATCCACGAAATTGAAGGGTTGCGTCAGCAGTGGACAGTTACTCAGGACACAGTACTTTTGTTATTTTGGTTTAAGATCTCTCTGCAAAAAGTAGCTAGTTTTACTGTAACGTTGAAGGCATCAGAGGATATGTTGGTTTGACTGCAAGACTAATAGGTTTATAGAGACATCATCAACTTTTCATCCTAATGATTCTCCCATTCGTGATACTTGATAAGTGTTCATATATGTAACAATTCTTTTTTTCAATTACAACTTATATCTTCGATGTGTAATATATTTTAAGTAGATGACATTTCGACGTGTAATACATTTGAAATAATAGATCACATTTTTAAGTCACATTCAAGTCAGAATAGAAAGAATATGCAAATGTTCAAATGACCAAATGTCCACATATCCACATGTCCACATGTCCACATGTTCAAATGTCCAAATGTCCAAATGTCCACATGTTCACACGTTCACATGTCCAAATATCCAAACGTCTAAATGTCCAAATGTCCACATGTTCACATGTCCACATGTCCACATGTCCACATGTTCAAATGTCCAAATTTCTCAAAGAATTTCCTTCTAAAAATGTACTACTTAGTGTACTTCATTTCTAGTAATATTAATTGGTATTTCGTTAAGTATATTCATGCGAAATTAATCAAGGAGTTAATTAAGTTACAGATAGATTAAAATTTGTCTATCTGAAATAGTGCTGCATCTAATTCGTCTTATGGTTGATAAATCTGAACTCAGCAGGTGCTCGAAAACAAATAGAAGAATGTAACAGTATTAGATAAATGAAGCCAAGAGCAATGGATAGTAATGAAGAAACCCAGCTGGCGGCTCTAAATGATTTAATTAGCCAGTTACAGTTGCAGTACAGTAATTAGAACAGCTGGTGCAAGATAGTGCGTTCTACTATTTGATAACGCATCGTGCTATTTTAATAATGTTGCTATAGAGATAATTTTACAATTGTAAACATAATTTAGAATAAATAAAATAAACAATGTTTGATTGATATTTTTGTAAATGTAATTTAGAACGTTTTTTGTTAGAATTTAGAATTTTTTTTTGTAAATATGGAGCTTTCATGTATTGTATCAAGCACAGTAAAAAATGATATTAGTGCAATTACAAATAATATAAATATTTTGATGAATTTTATGTTTTGGAATTATTGTTATCCACAAACATTATTAATTTGAAATTTATATACCTAAAATATATTTCTACTTTCTTAAAAAAATTACTAATAAAATGCCCCCAATTAAAAAAGTATATATAACTTAAAAAAGTATTAATAAAGATATAAAAATTTGTTTTCAGCTTCAATTTACCCAACATGTAGAGAAAGAGTTATAAAATTACATGATTAAGTTGCAATTGCACATCTAAATTATATGTAATTAAGAAATATCAGTTCCTTAATTATATGTAATAAATACTAATTAATATAATTAAAGCACATTAAATTAAATTCTAAACATTATACGACGTAAAAATACATTTGATAAATCTATATAATTAGTACATAACTGAAAATAGTAGAACCAGAAAATTAATTCCCAGATAAATTTAATTAGAATTGTAGATCCGAAGATAAAATATAAATGAATTATAAAGGAGGAAATGTTCATCTCTCGTATTTGTCCATATAGATTTTGTTAATCTATAGATTTATCATAAAATAATAAAAATCAATTGGTAGGAATGTTTGAAGATATGTTTCTTGTAATAGCGATTATCTGAATTGCACGAAATGTACGTTTCCGTTATAAAAGGCTAAGATGCGTGCCTGGAATAGTCCACTTATTGGTGCAAATGGATTATGATAAGAAACTTTAATTAACTGATAGCGAATATTTCTTCAAATTAAATCGGCTATAAAGTGGCTAATGTATGAAGATCATTTCGTATCAGAAATTCCAGTTTTCTCGGCATTTAACGTTATCGCAGCGCCATATTGGGACACGTGTATATCGAAGAAGACGCGAAATTTTATTAGGCAAAATGGCGACGTGTGCAGAAGAGATCGCGCCACATCTTTAATTTAAATTAGCAAAATTTTAAATTAGTCAAATTTGCGACTTGTGAGACGAAAATTCCGGTGTTTGGGGTTTCCGAAATTTGGAAATTTCAGGATTTAAAAATTTAGAAATGTGGAGACCTAAAGATATACACCCCCCCCCCCCTTCTTTCCCTTCCATTTTTCACAAGACAACAGTTTCGTTTTTTGGATGTGAAAATCAAACATTGTTGTTAAATATTCAATTCTTATTCACCCACGTACCATTATAAAGATGCTATTTCTGAATTTAACGCAGAATTCGAGATGGTGAGAATAGTAACATTGCATCGGAGTGTACATCTCACAGTATCCTTCTCAATGTTGAACGGAAGAATGAAACGCTTTCGAGAGGGCCCTAAGGGCACTCGCGAAGGACTTCAAACCTCCTGATCGTAAATAACCACCCTCGTGGCTAGGCTTCTATTATAATGGCTGCGGTACACGCCGTACAATCGTAATAATTTACGAACGAATATTTATAAATAATTCATACCTCAAGATTTCCGCGTGCTTTCCGCCAGGAATGAAACAACTCGGATCTGCCGGCAGAAATGCTATTATTACCCGGCACTTTTCGATGAAATTCAAATCAGATCGTTTCACGTGTTTCTTGAAAATGTTACGAATTACGTTCATACGCGGGCAAATTGATCAGGTAACTGTACAAAGTAATTAGAGCAAGACTTCGGTTCTTGACTCTTACTGTTCATGTAGCCAATTAAAATTTTCATTACAGCGAAAGATAGATAAAACGGAGGCAAATAGTTCTTGAAATCTTAGAATCGCTGACTGGTTTTTGGTAAAATTTTTTTTCAAGGAAACTTTGTACGTGATTTTCCGAATTTCTATATGTATAATTCAATTTTTAAACTGCTATAAATTTTCCTATTTCGAAAATAAAATTTAGAATTTCTTTAGTGTGAAATATGGAAATTTTTAAACTTTACTAACAAGTCGAAAAATTACACAATTTCCATATTTCAATATCAGCAATTTTCAATTTTTCAATTCTACAATTCTTCAATTCTTCAATTTTTCTTGAATTTATCTTGAACCTCCGTATCTTCGACTTTCCATGCATTAAGACATTGTTTTATAGTCATACGCGATTTTGTTAATGCTTCTGGTTTCTTGCTTCTGTACATGACACCGTACTCCAGCAGTTTTTATTCCTTCCACGATATATTGCAATGATATTGTAATAAACTTTGCTGGTGATAAAGTTTCAGTCGAGATCGTGGTTTGGGATTTAGATTTTTTGCTGAAGAGGATTTATAGTTGAATAGTATTGGAATGTTTGAAACTGCTGAATGGAATTTTGCAAGTTTATTTGTATTAAGAGGTGGAGAGTTGTTGCTGCTTTATTAAATCTTTCAGTTATTCGTCGAGACAAAAAATCATCGTATAAACTGATTTAAGTACTATTCGTTATCAAGTTACTTTTATAGTTTACCTTCAATTTAAATATAGGTGGTCATCCGTAAATCCAGGGTTGACCCGTGCACGCGTCATTACGACCATTACGCAATCGTCGTACACCGAATTTCTCGATCCCGAATTAAAAAACGATTTCCGCGCGAATTCGCGTAAATTCTTCGATACAGGATCGTAAAATGCGTTTACGTACTGGTTGCACGCGTTTCCACCAAAGTCGTACAGGACCCCGGTTTCACCAAGCAACATTCCAGCGGCAAACAATTTTCAGGCAATGTCACTTGTTAAAAGCGGCCATTTTAAGAATCCCGAAGCGACGACCTCTCGCCGGCAACGAGAAGACAGCTAAAAAGCTCGTTTCGGTTCGTTTCTACACGCACGTTCGGAATAATTTCGAGAGAACGGACAGTCAGCCTTGGACGTTTATGTTTCCACACGATAGGGGAAGAAAGCCGAACGAGACTCGCTTTTCCCGGTGAAATCGAACGCCTCGAGCGAAGGTACGCTTCCTCGGGGTTCTTCCGATAACACCTACGTGACAGGGAACAAAGAAAAATAGGGAGAGGAGGCAGCCGATTCTCACGGCGTCACTGTTCGACGATATCTTTAGGGCCGTCGCAAAACCGACCGCTGGCCAGGCCAGCGCCTTTTGTTTTATAGCATTGCATCAGGAATCTTGAAAATTATGACTGTTGAAACGAGCAGTCTCGGAGTTCCTTACGGCCACTCAACGTCCTCCACGTTGACGAGCACCCTGGGTTCAACAAACCCTATGTCACCGTACACTCGGATGCAGCGAAGCCTTCTTTCAGATCGCGCTAAATACCGATGTCGACACACGAGTTGGCGCGTCAAGAGGTGCCTAGAAGAGCTACTCCGATCGGTCAGGATAGAAAAATAGACGCCACACACGTATTATCGGAAAATTGATTGCAATATAAAAATCGAATTAGAAAGTACAATTAGGTCTGAATTAGAAATAAAAATTAAGGATCAAATTAACGATAAAATATTACAATAAATATAATATTAGAAGTGACAATTAACATTAAAATTACAACAAATACTAAATTAGAAATAAAAATTAAGGTTAAAATTAAAAATTACAGTAAATCAGTAAAAATCAAGGTTAAAATGAAGAATGACAACAAATACTAAATTAAAAATAGAAATTAACGACAGAAATTAATGTACATTTGAAAACAAGTACCTTAAGAAATTGTGTAACTTACAAAAACGTGAAGCATTGACGGTGTGTGTTAAGGTCTCCCACATAGAAAAACGTCCACAACGAGAAGAATAGAAACGACATTGGCTGAAAAGGTAGATACATAAATCATGGAAATGATGTCCCTTTGTGAATAAAACTCAGTATTCCCAGAGTAGCGTATCACCAGCACGTGCTACTTCACGTCAGCGCCGATCGCGAAGGAGGAAACCGATTAATCGAGGAATTGACTTATGCGATATTCATTGTACCTCGATCACGCCCTCTCCGTCCCAGAAAAGGGAGTGGTTCTTGCCTAGCTACAATCGATGTTTGTACTTTGCGATACTTATTTGTACTCCGTACACGTGTTCCGAACACGTGTTTCACATGGAATCGTTTCTTTGTCGAGACCAGTTGAAAGAAACATCGGCCAACTATGTATTGCCAACGAATTCATCGCGCCGCGAATGCAAGGTTGCTATTTAATTTCTTCTGCGACAGTGTTCCTATTTAATTTCTTCTGCGACAATGTTCCTATTTAATTTCTTCTGCGACAATGTTCCTATTTAATTTCTTCTGTGACTAGCTTGCTATTTAATTTCTTCTGCATCGAGGAAAAAATTTACGCATTCAGGTTGTCGAACTTCAAGGACAGTCGATACAGCAGAACCTTATATTGTCGTCAAGGTTTGTTAACTTGTCACTTGTCGAATGTGACGTTGCTATTTCATTTCTTGTGCGACAAGGTTGCTTTTAATTTCTTCTGCAACGGAGTAAGAAATTTCGTGCGAGGATGTTGAACTTCAAGGACAGTCAACACAGTTATTGAAGTTCAAAGGCAGTTTACATTTCGTGTACAATGTGACTTCCTAATGGGAGTTTAATTTCTATCTAATGATGTATTTTCCATCACCGGAAATACGTGTGAGGCGTCCATTTTTCTATTAATTGTGTCATAGGTCTTCTATACACGTCCTCACGCGCCAACTCCTGGATTGGCATCGGTACGTCATTTATATTGATATCGGAGCGTTTAATTTGACGAGGAGATTCGGCATCGCAAGAGGATCAGATCGTGATTTATGTAACAGACGTATCGCGATGTGCCAACTTCTGAATACCATTCGTTATTCAAGTATGCCAGCTGCGAATTTCGAAAGCACCAAGGTGGTCCATAGGAATATTCCAGGCACGAACATGCTCCGGAGGAACACCTCTTGTTTAATTTACAAACGAGACAATGCTTTAGGGAGTTGTCAGGAAGCTGCTATAGTTGTCGCTGAATTGATGACACGTGAGAGAACAAGATCCTTTCTGCATTGTTTCCATAGGCATTTCAAACGAGATTTCGAAACGATTTTTAATGATGTTTAATCACTGCAATGCGAAACTTAATTTTTTGTACAGATTTAAACTTTTAAAATTAATAGACTGCTATAGAATTCGAAAAAGATACATTAGACGATGATTATTAATGTTCTATAGAATTTTTTAGTGCTTCATAGAATTTTACAAAATCGTATAAAATTTTGGGTTTTGTAGAATTTTATAGTGTAGAATACTTAACCATAGTTAATGTTATTTCATGAACTTTAAATATTAAAAACAGGACCATTATGCTTTGATCGCGAAATATATTGTAATCGAACAATCAAAAGAAGACTTCATTAATTATCCTTAAATATAATTGTTGTTGAAATTATTTAAAATATACATACAAAAATAAAGAACTATTTAAGACATGAAGTACAAATTCTGTAGACTAAAAGTATCAGTATGCTGATTAGTCTACTAATTCATAACTGCTAATTAAAGAACCTAATCAATAATAATAATAAATGGTATCTTAACCTCTCAGCGATTAAAATTATCGGAAAGCTCGGTGATTAGCTCTCTAATTAATAGCTGATAATTAAACGGACCTACTCGAGAATAATAATAAATGGCATCTTCAAGAGCCACTCAACGATGAAAATTATCGGAAAGCTCACTGATTAGTTTGCTAATTAATGGCCGATAATTAATAAACTTATCTTGTAATAGTAATAAATGGTATCTTCAACAACCTCTGAACGATTAAAACTATCAGAATGATTTTGTGATTAGTAAACTAATTAATAACTGATAATTAATATACCTAACCTATAATAATGAATGACATCATCAAGATCTTCTGGAAGGTTAACATAATTGCATAGCCTACTTAATTGACTAATTAGGATTATTAACAAAACATAACCTATTTAAATATGGACCTATTCGAATTAAAAAACATCCCTTGGGATTATAATTCACACCTTAAACCATGAAAATAGAATGTAAAATAAATGATAATAAATGAATATTCGATCATGATATTTCTCTCAACTTCAAAATATCAAATCTCCAAAGTTTCAGAATCTTTCGAAATTCAAAACTACAAAATTTGAACATTGAAATCTTTAGGTCTCCAACAATCACAAAGTTTCTTAATTGAAACCCTTTCATTCCACAATTCTAAATAACTAAAAATTCTGAATATACTGTAAAAAATCTAGATTGTACAAACTGATTCCCCACACGGGGAAAGCCACAAAAAATAGCAAGATAGTATAAAATAAACAATAACTGGCAGATAGGTAGAATTACGACGCAACAACTCTCAGCTATATTCATCCGGGTATTTTTGCCAAGATTACGTGGAAGAAGCAATCGAAAAAAGGAACACTAATGCTCGTAATAATAGTAATAGCGACAATAATGAGCATAATACCAGTGTTCCCCCGTCGGATCGTTCATCCTCCACTTTTAAATTTCACGAGACCCTCGCGTTGCCGAGGCTCAAAGTTGTTGCAATTTGTTATTACTACGTAACTGCGTTATTTATAAAACGACACGTTCCGTGGTACATCGTCAAGATACAATTTTCCGCATTTTCTACACGTTCCTTTAGCCAGGACAACATAAAACGTTCCGCCGGAAGCGAAGCGTCGTAATAGTACGTTGTGAGCCGTGTGTTTGGTGCATTGATCACTTCGAGCACTATCGATAAACTTAATGTTCCTGAGGAAGCTTGCTTTTAAACAGTTTTCCTCGGAAAGATAACTCTGTTGTAACGCGCAAAATTCCTTTGCTACTCGAGAAAATACCTTTATACCAGGTGTACAGACTAATTCTTATTTTTTTTTTAAGGAAACAATCTGGGAAAAATGCTTTATTCAAAGTACCATCGCTAGCTATACATTTTTGACTCGTGACGCACTCACAGTTCAAATATGACGCACCTGATATATAAATTATACGACAATCACATTTGACTTCATGCTACTAATTTTTTTTTTTAAGAAAACAATTTGAATTTCGGGGAGAAATGCTTCATTCAAAGTACCATCGCTAGCTATACATTTTTGACTCGTGACGCACTCACAGTTCAAATATGACGCACCTGATATATAAATTATACGACAATCACATTTGACTTCATGCTACTAATTTTTTTTTTAAGAAAATAATTTGAATTTCGGAAAGAAATGCTTCATTCAAAGTACCATCGCTAGACATTCCCATCTGCCCTTCAAATGCCCTCCCCAAAAAATTGTTCACATTTTGAGAGAAACCAGTCATCGATTTTTCGACATCTGTTCCTGGAAAAGTACGTGAGCCACCGATGAAAACAAGTGGTACGAAAGGGCCAAGTCTGGTGAGTATGGCGGGTGGGGCTAGAGTACCAACCAAGTGCAGAAATTGTGCCTTTAACCGTTTTCTGTGTGTGATGCGGCGTTGCGTTGCAAAATCACTTTTTCGTGTCTTCTAGCCCAATCTGGACGCTTTTCGATCAATGCAAGGTTCAAACTGATTATTTGATGACGGTAGCGATCGGTATTAACTGTTTTCACGTGATTTCGGCTCATGATGACGCCTGATCCCACCAAATAGCATTGTCTTCCGAAGTGATTCTTGCGGTCGATGATGGTTGTGTCAACCCATGACTTTGTGCGTTTTGGGTACCAAAGTAGAACCAAAACATTTCGTGTTAGGTCAAGTTTCATTAATGATTATTGGTATACTCTCCTGAAATGTGGATTAGTAGGAGTAAACTCTTGCAAGGATTTAGTGCAATCTCATTGTACACGTCTTTTTGTTCACTGAACACTATAATGTACTATCTTTTATATCATACACACTATATACACTATACATATGATATTATACATGTCTTTTATCCACTGCACAATTTTTACCTTTTCGCAAACCAATAGTCTAAGTCAATTTATTTCATTTTAGACCATAACCGTATGGTCTATTTTGGACTATAATTGTATCATCCATTTTAGACCATGATCATGTCGTCCATTTTGGACTATAATCGTATCATCCACTTTGGACTATGATCGTATCATCCATTTTGAACTATACTCATATTGTCCATTTTGTACTATGATCGTGTCGTCCATTTTGGACTATGATCGTATCATCCATTTTGAACTATAATCATATCGTCCATTTTGAATCATAACCATATCGTCCACTTTCTACTATAACTGTATCGTCCATTTTAGACAATTACGTCGTCCATTTTGAACTACAATCGTATCGTCCATTTTGACCACAACATCTTCCATTTTGGACCTACTCACATCCTCCATTTCAGATCATTTAAGACGACTCCATTAAGTTTAAGAATAACATGGCACATTACTTTACTCGACATACCCGTACATCAGAAGCCAGAATTCAGTAGCTGTCTGAAGCCAGAAGATGTACATCCTTCGAGCATAATCTCACATTCCCAATATTCAGAGAGTAGCAAATATTGCAAATATTTCCTTGGAATCATACCAGTAACTTATAACCTCCCCAAGATGGTAATCCCAATAACGCTTCAGCGTTTCATCCAAATAGTCGAAACAAAAGCTCCCCTAGTAATCCCCAGTTAATTCTCAACGTCCCACATTACGGCCTCGCAGTATTCGCCACAGATGTAAATACCCGTGGGCCCGAAGGTGCCCCGTGGCTCTTAAATATACGCTCGGTGGTACCCGACAAATTGCTCGCATGAACCAGAATAATTAGCATTGCCAGCCTCCGGGTGGTGGTGGTGTTCTCCGTCTCGGTTAAGTTCAGTTCGCTCGAAACGGTACGGAATGATTGGCTGGAGGATAGTATGTTTCTCCTTTCACTCTCCGTTTCACCCTTTCTTCCCTCTCGATCACTATGCTGGATCCATCCTACGGTTGCGTTTAATCAGACCCGTTGACTTGATGCAGCCCTCTGGTGCACGCCGGCTGCTTGCTGCTGCTTAAGAATGTAATTTAATATGCAACGTTACCGCGGGCCCCGGCGTGTCATATTTATAGGTATTTATGCATCAGCTTGGTGGGCACGTTTACGCCGAGCCGGTGCAGCCGGGATCATTGAAATTACCCCTGGATAGTCAGCAGCGGAGGGTACGTGGGAGGAATTTATCGTTGTTTATCACTCGTTAGTTTCACCTACGGCCTAGCCAGACCCGTCTGATGATGTTCTCCGGATTTAAACGTACCCCGATTCTGCCCTCGCCGTTATCGTAAGTCGTACTAAAGTCGTTCAGAGTCCTTTCATTTGCGACATGTCCCACGCAGCTGCCATCCACATGTGGGCGACCTTTACATTCGATTCTCTAAATCGCATGCAAAAATCTTGGGGAACACTGAGAAACATTTGAGGACCACTGAACACTGAGGTAATTGTAGATTTTTTTCACCAAACCGACTCCACAAGTTATGCTACACAATTTCTTTTCTTGAAACCTGTATCAAGGTAAAGAATTGTACTGATTTGCGAACAAAATTTTAACGACGATGGTTTGTATAGAAATTTAAGCGTGGACATCAAAGGCACCGGTACTCTGCGATTACGTGGCGTAGGTTTCCGAGAAGAATACCCATTTAAATGCCAACCCCTAAAGATTAAAATTCATACTTATGCAAATCGAATTCCACGATGGCTTTCTACATATATGCAACGCATCGATCACGAGTTAATTACAGGATACCGTCAAAGACACTCGAGATTCCATAAAACCAGTCCGTTTTATTGGTACCACATAAACCAGTGGTTCGCGATCTTGCATTAAATTTTTCGTTTCTTTTTCAATTTGATAACTATCATTTCAAGCGTTGTCTGCCGTTAACCTTATTCATCGTTTAAATCTTCGGATTTATTAATCATTCGTACGGGTCGTTTAGAATGATAATTCTCAATTAGGAATCGATTATTGGAATGGATAAGTAATTTATTCATTACCTGTTTTTAGACGAGTGGATATTACCGTTGGAAATTAAGGGGAACGAGAAGAGGAATTAGTTTCAATTTTATTTTACGTAAATTCTCAACATTTTGAATTCTCAAAATTTAAATACACAAATTTGTTATTTCTCAAAAATTAATACTTGCTAATCGAGTCTTCAAACTTCTTAATTTATAGGAACAACTGACGCTAGACTACAGTAGCTACACTCTTCCTAAATTATTGTTCTTCAATTACCGTTGGGAATTGAGAGGAACAAGAAGAATCATATTGTTAGTTTCAATTTTATTTTATGTAAATTCTCAACATTTAAAATTCTCAAAACTCAAATACACAAATGTTTAATTTCTCCAGAAACGACCAGAAAGGCTACATCCCTGGAAGTAACTACATCCTCCAAAAAGGGTGTAGTACAGTAAAATGTTAAATAGCATTAAAAAAGTAGCGACGAGTGTAATAAACTTTTTCGTGGCCGCGCTGGCTGAAACAACGGGCGGCGGTTGAATAAATTTGCAAATATTTACCGATTCTTTCGTCTGTCACCTTCGAAATTTATTCTTTCCAAAGCGACGATTGAAATTCACGCGTATGCAAAGTGGATCCCTGAATGGTTCCTTTCTGTACGGCGAGCATTCAGCACGAGTACTAATTACGGCACATCCTCGGGGAACTTGAAGAACCATCAACAGCTCTCTGTTCTTTTATCTCTTCAACCTTGAACGTCACAAAAGCCTCTTTCAAACTGGAAACTCGCCTTTTTTCCACGGACATTCTTGCGACTATTGTTGCAGAGGAGCGTGAACGTTGTATGGATTTTTGCAGATTGTTCGACGGACGGTTGAGGGAAACGGTTAAGATTATGTTGTTCGAATAATTTTCGTTAATATTGCTCATCTTTTTCTTTCATGCGCAGCAGATTTTATTGCGTCGAAAGATTCTGAATGAAATTAATATTTTTGTCAAATTTAATGTTTGAAGACTGTTTTAAAAATCCATTGTTTGAAGTAGTTTTGTTCAAAGTTTTTTTTAAAAAATGAATTATTTCTGGTTTATAAATTACTATATATTATAATTACATAGTTATTTAACTAGTTTATTATTGATTACTATTACTGTAATTAGTTTATTGTTATTTAGTATTTATTCAATCAGTTAATTATTATTCGATATTTATTTAATGAATTTATTGTTATTTATTATTTATTTAATTAGTCTATTGTTATGCATTTAAGTTTATTATTATTTGCTATTCATTTAACTAGTTTATTATTATTTGTCATTTATTCAATCAGTTTATTATTATTCATTATTTATTTCATTAGTTTATTATTATTTATTATTTATTTAGTGCAAACAAGTTAAATATTAATACATTTGTTTATAGGTTATTATTAAATTTTTTTTACTAAGCCTGGAAGTAACAGCGAAAATGTAAGAACAATTGTGAAAATTGTTTGAAAGTGTCTCAAACCGGAAATACACAATTCCTCCCCAAGAAAGTATTTCTCAATGAAAGTGGTTCCAGTTTTCTGAAAATGGGACTTTCAAGTTCTCTTCGCACGACATTCCGCGATCTTTATTGTGACAATAAATTTCTCTTTCTAAGAAAGCCACTTTCAAGGGAAACACCTGGTGAATTCATGGAAAATGTCCTCAATATCCTTGATAGAAAGAAGTTATTACAGTTATCAATAATTAGGTTAATATTTAAACTTTTAATTCATTTTTGCAAATTTTACTAAATTTATAAATCATTTCTGTAAATTTCGCTGAACTCATAATTCATTTATGTAAATTTCACAAAACTTATACTTCATTTTTGCTATTTTATAAAGCTAGTGTAATTATAATAACATCATAAATAATATTATCATTTTTTAAACATTCAAATGCATTTCCTTTCAATTACACTATCATTTGATTTTTCAAAAAGAAATAACAACATTGTTTATAGTAAATTTAATTCTACATTGAAGAGGGTAAACATCATCTAAAGAGGGTAAAAAATATCCAAACTCGTAAAATTCATAAATTTAAAAACCTCTTAATTCAGAGAATTTAAAAGACAAAAACTGTAGTTATAAAATATTATTAAAACGTTAAATATCACTGAAAATAATATTATTCATGTGGTTATTAAATATTACTGATCGCCATTGTAATTAAGTAACAGTGACATCATTTATCATATACAGACTTCATATTATAATACACACTTCTTTTGTTTTATCGCCAGTGTTTACCACGTAACATAAGAATAGATGCAGATTTCAAGCCATAAATTTTTAACGATCGCCATAAAATTACAGCCACACAAAATTTTATATCACCAAGAACCGTGTTGACGCAAGATTTCTTATTTAAACTCGCTTCAAGGATTAATTAACACGTTTCTCAACAAAAATATGCCAATAAACCTACCAGAATTCTATAATTCTTTATTTTCCTTCGCTACCGGTATGCTAAACCGAAAAACATTCTGTCTCGTTTAATAATAGCAAGCTTTTTGTTATTCAAATCGTCAGGTTCTGCGAATTACACGACTTTGATTTAAATAACTTGTTTAATAGAATTGAAATAATAATGAGTTTAAAAAGAATATAATATGGACAGAACTTTCAACTTTTTTCGATTTTTCAATTTTTCAATTTTTCAGTTTTCAATTTTTCAATTTTTCAATTTTTCAATTTTTCAATTTTTCAATTCTTCAATTTTTCAATTTTTCAATTTTTCAATTTTTCAATTTTTCAATTCTTTAGTTTTTGAATTTTTTAATTCTTCAATTCTTCAATTCTTCAATTCTTCAATTCTTCAATTTCTCAATTTTTCAATTTTTCAATTTTTTTATTTTTAACTTCATATATTTCTGAACTTCTATGTAACCAAGTATCCCTAAATCGCCAAATCTTCAAATCGTCAAATTTCCAATCCCTCTTTACACACCTTCAAACCTCAATATCCTTAAACTTCCAAATTCAACAATGTTCACCTATCCAAAATGTGCAAATGTAAAAATACAGCACATGGTATTTCGAATCATCTTCTAAGAACTATCATCCCGATTTTGAGCCATTTCCTAGTCTCGTACCAAACATCGCTAACAACACACACACACATCGAACATCGCCAACAATTCCACGGTTCACACTCGTACAGGGACGTTACTTTCCAGAAACGTTAAAGAAGCGTGAAGGCAAGCTCGTTTAAGAATAACGTTCCGTGAAACGATGATAACAGAATGGTGATAACAGACATCCCGTCCCGTTAATAAATCTGCCAGTTTCTTCCCGGAATGAATTCACGAGCTTTCCTCCAGCGATTAAGCGCTACGTGCCAGCCAGGGACTAGCTGTTCATCCACGATTTAATATCACGTATTCCCGGTCTGAAATTAGAACGATTTTCTTTGCCGAGCGGAACCAAGAATCCCGGCCGAGCTTCTGTTAACTTCGAGATTGCTATTCTCCCGCCAGTTTGTGCCGAGAAACGTCTGATTTAGAAAACTCGAAATGCACGTGCACGTGGACTATAATGGCGGGTATAACGTCTCTGCCTATATCTTACACAGCGTGTTCCGGTTGCGGAAACCAGGCAAAAATTGCAGCCTCATCTTCCGCTTCTTTCACAATTTTTTAACATATCGGTCAATAAAGTGTTCGTGAGACATAGACATTTTTTGTGTGGATCAAATCTCCGAAACGAGCTTTTTCTCGTCGCTGGCGGGAGGTCGCTTCGGTAGTCACAAAATGGCCGCTTTTGATATGTGACATTGCCTGAAAATTGTTTGCCGCTGGAATGTTGCTTGGTGAAACCGGGGTCCTGTACGACTTTGGTGGAAACGCGTGCAACCAGTACGTAAACGCATTTTACGATCCTGTATCGAAGAATTTACGCGAATTCGCGCGGAAATCGTTTTTTAATTCGGGATCGAGAAATTCGGTGTACGACGATTGCGCAATGGTCGTAATGACGCGTGCACGGGTTAACCCTGGATTTACGGATGACCACCTATATTTAAATTGAAGGTAAACTATAAAAGTAACTTGATAACGAATAGTACTTAAATCAGTTTATACGATGATTTTTTGTCTCGACGAATAACTGAAAGATTTAATAAAGCAGCAACAACTCTCCACCTCTTAATACAAATAAACTTGCAAAATTCCATTCAGCAGTTTCAAACATTCCAATACTATTCAACTATAAATGCCCTTCAACAAAAAATCTAAATCCCAAACCACGATCTCGACTGAAACTTTATCACCAGCAAAATTTATTACAATATCATTGCAATATATAGTGGAAGGAATAAAAACTGCTGGAGTACGGTGTCGTGTACAGAAGCAAGAAACCAGAAGCATTAACAAAATCGCGTATAACTATAAAACAATGTCCTAATGCACGGAAAGTCGAAGATACGGAGGTTCAAGATAGAACTTAAAAGCTCTGTAATGTCTTTTCCACCCTCTTCCTCGCGACCTCCTGCTCGAGGAACATGCCTATCGAAAGGCAACTAATGCAAAACGTGAGTAAATGGTAATTAATGTTCTTTCGAATCGGTATAATGCAGCAATATTTAACGATTGCAAAGCTTAACCTTTGATCGTATCAACATTGTAAGGGTTCGAAGCTTTCCTGTTTCCATCCACATATTATATTTTTACTTTTTCAGATTCGTTTAACTTCGAGGTTTTTTATTATTTACTATAAGAATGTTAATAGCAACTTTATCAAAAGTTTATTTGTAGGACTAGTGTGATAAAGTATATTGTCTTATACAGGGTGTCTAACAACTCGTGATGCACTCATGACGTACTTGTGACGCATTCGTGGTGCACTCATGACGCACTCACGTTGCACTTACGACGCACTCACGACGCATTAGTGACGCATTCGTGACGCACTCGTGATGCATTCATGATGCACTCGTGGCGTGCTGATGACGCACTCACGACGCACATACGACGCATTCGTGACGCACTCATGACGCACTGATGATGCATTCACGACGCACTCACGACGCACTCACGACGCATTAGTGACGCACTCATGACGCACTTACATTGCGTTCGTGACGCACTCATGACGCACTTGTGCCATATTCGTGGTGCCCTCATGACGCACTCACGACGCACTCACGACGCAGTAGTGACGCACTCATGACGCACTCGTGCCGTATTCGTGACGCATTCGTGACGCACTAATGGTATACTCATGACGTACTCACGACGCACTCGTGCCGCATTTGTGACGCACACACGACGCACTCGTACTTCAGCTGTGATCAATTTTACTCGAATTTTTAATACGCTTCGATTTGGATTTCAAGTTCTATTATAATTTGCATAGTCAACGATTGCACAATACCAAATTGACATAACATTTCAACTTTCTTTGTCTGTTTTAATATTGTAGCCATGATTGGTTAGTTCTGGCTGACGCACCTGACAAATAAATTATAGTGCACGGGGTTAAATATACAGGCTGATTCACGTGACTGAGTAAACTCTGTTACCAGTACTGATATAGGAAGATGTTCAAGGAGAAAGATGGTCCAAAAAGTATTATAGTACTATACAGAGCGTCTCACGAACTCTGTCCGCTTAAATACTTCGCTTATTTCAAACAACACCGAATTACAATTGTAGTTCAAGACTGTATCTGCGCTTCCACTTGCAAGAATCATTTATACCACATTAAGTTTCTTAAACCCTACAACTTCTGTAACACTTCCTCGTATTTTTGGAAATGATATTCAAGCGGACTGAGTTTGTGAGACACGCTGTATAGGATACACACGGGGACCAGAACTGCTATAATCACTCATTCTATAAAAAAGACTGAAACAGAGAATGGCCAGTCTTTCTTTTACTTGAGTGTGATAGAAGGGTTAATATGGTTCTCTCGTTACTGAAGAGCCACCAGTTCGGGGCTAAGGAACCCAGAGGAATCCAGCACTCCAGAACAACCCCTGGAGGGCAGGATTCGATTCCGTGGAGTCAAGCAGGTGCAGAGCAGGCGGCGCGGGAATAAACATATTTCCAAGCGATCCTCGGTCGAGCATCGAGGGCCATAAATAAAACAAGAGATTCCTCGACTTGGTCCGCCATAAATCGCGAGTCCGTGGCGTTCGATGGCTCGAAGGAACCGGGAACTTCTTCCAACAGCCTCGATCGTAAACGCTGCTCGTCCGGGAATACCCTTAATACCTTTTGCCGAGCGATGCTGAACTTTCGATTTCGAGATGGAGTCGCGAGGACTTACGCAAATCCACGGACGAGCCGGGATTACGAGGATTCGCTTGGAAATCCAGACACACCGATTGTAAATCAACGAGTTATGCCAAGGGAAGCTCGGGAACTTCCGCTTGAGTACTCGTCGTTCTGCGTTTCTGCGAGACGTTCGCTATCTTAACGCTCGATTTCGCAGCTAAATTTTGTGTTAATCTTTCGGGACATTCATGGAACATTCCTGGGTTAGAATGTGGGGACATGGGAACATTCGAGAGAGGAATTTAAGTACTTAACCTACAAGTTTTTCGGCTGTTGCTAATTACTGTAGTGTTATAATAAATAAAGAACGTTGAAATATTAGGTGTGATTTAGTGATCTTTGATTATACAAATTAGAGTTGGTATCGAAAATATTTCGTCGATGGTTTGAGTAAATGGTTAAGTCCATTTGGGTATAAGACTTTTATCTGTACTTAGACATTTTACATTTTAGACACTATTGAACATGTATTATCTAACATCACGAAATATAAAAAAGTCTGTAAGTACTTAAGAAAATATTTTTAATAGTATTTTTACGAAATTGCTGTCTTTTCTCGATGGAAGATCTCCGAAGCTTCTCCGTTTCGCCACCAGGTGCGCATGACTCGGTATAAAACTCTAAAGGCGTCGATCGCTCGATGGAATTTCACTTGAAAAGCGATTCCCTCGATCGATGAGGCACTCCCACGGTTTCGTGAAGTCACGAGCGCGCTTTCACGCGATATCTGCACAACCGCCCCTATAAAGATAGGCCTTCTTTCTGCCTGTACCAAGAAACACTGCTGGATTCTAAGCGCATAAACCCGGACTCAGCCGCACCTGATAGACCGATCTCACTTGAATGTTGATAACGTCCTGCGTGGAACAAAGAACCCCGTGGTGTTCGTTTCTTCATTTCGAGGAAAGAGCGTGAGTACTGGCAATGAGCACAAAATGGAAGTTGTCGAATGAACGTTGTTGAGAATAGATTACTTGAGCAACTAAGTTTATGAAGTGCATGCACGCTATTCGGGAGAGTTTGCTGCTTTGTGGACGGCGAAGTTTGAAGAGGACTGGTGATAACTGGACACGGTTTCCCAATTTAATTAAGTCTTTGCAAACATTTAATTATAAGTACCTTTACATGAAAATATTCAATAGAAAATAGTTAATAATTGACAGGTAATAGTTATAAAATAGTTACTTCGTTTGACAAAAATTGATTAGAGCCACGTGAGTAACGTAGAGGGCGGTTCTGAACGGGTAACAGACGGCTATTTATCGAGCGGTCACTGTATGTCTATTCTTTGGAAGTCTGGACAGTCGACACTTCGTTAGCGACCCATTGTGAACACATGCGATCATTGCATGTCTCGTTTGCATAAGTTCTCGAGGCGTGGGTGGAACTACCGGACCAGGAACTGAATGAAGAAAAGAAGAGATAATGGAATTCAAGACTGGGTGTAAGCGGGGTTGTAATTTGATACGCGTGATTTGTTTAAGAGATGGATTACAGTTAAATCTGTAGAGTAGCGTAATTGGCACGTTATGTGTTTTTGAAACTTTCTGTATGTTCAAATATACATACTGATTGACTAGATGAAAATCAACTTGGATCTAGATTAAAATTGTTAAGAAAAGCATGTGAATAAATTTTGCAACTTAAAATGGGAAACTGTTATTGGACCTTAAGACATTTTCTAAGATCTTGAGGTTTCAAGCATTCAAATTGATCTTGAACTTTCAATCATTCACCAAAATTCATTTTGGAGTCTCAATCATACTCCAAAAATTTATTTTGGAGTTTCAATCATTCTCCAAAATTCATCTTGAACTTTCAATCATCCCCAAAATTTATTTTAGAATTTTACTCTACAAAAGCTATGATTGGTTTTAGTTAAATTCGGTCAGAATCTACTAAAAATTAATTAACATCTGTCAAATTGCACTCGATCACAGAGTTTCATCGATTTAAGAATTCTGTTCGTTTCAACAAAATACAGTAAAGAAAAGAATTGATCGATTCTGCTGATAAGCTATACCAACTCAGCGAGTATATGTTTGACATAAATTGCTGAGCAGAGTTACTTCACCGTTATTTGTGTGAATACTAACGGACATACGAGCTATTATAAGTCTGAACAATATTAAATTATAATTCACGACACGCTGTGTCGCGTTATCTCATACTTCCTTTATATTTATAGTCTGACACTCGGTCATTTCTGTTCGGTCAGTGACGGCTATGAACCGCGTTCGAGTACGAACAAAATTGTTCTATTCTTGTCAAGCTTCAACATGTTATACTGTTCAATTTTTTCTTTTGATTCTAGTAGAAGATTGCTAGATCAGAAAGAGATATTTTTTAAACAAGTTTATGTTACAGTTGCAAAATGCTGTAAAATATTGTTTATGTCAGATGTGTATTATAGCTGTATTACGAGTGTATTATAATTATAAGACACTGTAGCATACATTGTTATACTATTCATAAATAATTGCTGTGTTATTATACATTAAGATGTCGGTATGTCATTTTTAAATACAATTTCTGTAACTTAACTCAGTTCAATAGTATGCGAATTTTGCTTAATTTCAACGTATCCAAAAGTCGTTTTAAGTCCTTTCTTAAGTTTGTTCTTAATTTGTAGATTGAATTTCTTAGTTTAGAAGAATTTGAATTTCGTAGATTTTTCTCAATTTGAAGTTAATGAAATTTGTTCACCAAAAATCTGTCTGTGATATAAATAATAATTAATCGATATAGGAAATACTTGATCAGGATTAGTCACGGTTTAAATCTGTCCTTCCCTCGCGTGCAACGCTCGGTTTCATTGTTAAACTGCCACTGCCACCTACAACCATCTGTTACTTTCTTTCCGTGGACCACGGTTAAATCACCGACGTGCCTACTACAACCTGATTACATATGTACACACTTGGCTGCGGGTAAATAAGCAAACAAATGCGGTTTATGTATCGCGTTGCTTCGTGTCGAGGAAATCTTGAGAATGCTGTAAACGATGCCTCGAACCGGCATGACCGGGCCTTTTTTAATCCGTCAACCGCACCTTCGTGCAATAACTTGTTCGACTTTGTATTTCGATTATTCGTCGTTTTTTATGTATTGAAATTTTCGAATTTTGAGGGTTTCAAATTTGCAATGTTTTAGACTTATGAGGATTTGAATACTGATTGAATACTGAGATTTGCAAAATTTGCAAGATTTTTAAGATTTGCAAAATTTGCAAGATTTTTAAGATTTGCAAAATTTGCAAGATTTTTAAGATTTGCAAAATTTTGCAAGATTTTCAAGATTTGTGAAATTTGCTAGATTTTCAAGATTTTTTAAATTTACAAGATTTACAATATTTGTAAAATTTGCTGGATTTTCAAGATTTACAAGATTTCCACAATTTGCAAGATTTTCAAGGTTTCTAAAATTTGCAAGATTTGCAAAATTTCTAAAATTTGAAAGATTTCAAGATTTGCAAAATCTGCAAGATTTCAAGATTTGCAAAATTTTTGTTGGATCTTCAAAATATTCAATTTGCAATATTGAGAAGAATTACAAAACTTACAAAGTTTATGAAATTAATAAAATTTGTAAAAGTAACAAATTTTCAAATTTTCTCAAATTTATCAAATTTTCAAATTCGCAGACATACATTCTGAATCCCCCAACAATTTAATTTTTAAACTCTCAAATTATTGATTTTAAAAGATTGAAAATTTATCAATTTGAAAATTTTTATTTCATCTTTAAATGACTATGTTCGCCACATTCCTAAATCCCTATATTCTCAAATCCCTACGTTCCCAAATCTATTTTCATACTTCTATATCTACCAATCTCTGTATTCTAAAATCCCTAGATCCCTATGTCCATAGGTCTCAAGATTACTAAGTCCCTAGAAACATCCTTAAGTCTCTATAACCTCAAATCTTTATGATCTTAACTTCTTGCATCCCCAAATAATATTAATAATCTACTATATTCTCCTGTGTGTACGATCTCAATAACTCCTGTATATCTAGATCTCTACATTCCCATATCCCTAGATACCCATATTCCCATATCGCTAATTATATCAACAAAAAGGGCAGTAAAGTACGCGTTCGAAGAACATAAATTATATACACTGATTAAAATTTATCCTACAATCATTAATTACAGTTGATCGATATAATTGGTTGATGTAACTGATCAGCGTAATTGATCACTATAATCGATCGATATAATCCATCAGTATAATCGATCAGTACAATTGAATTAGAATATGAAGGATATTTTATGGTACCCTAATTATAATCCATCATAGTTTAAACCATTTCAAAAGCGGAGAAAATCAAGTTTTACGTAAGTCAAATTCACAAAATGGCTGACGCTGTGCCATAGAGTAGGTACAAGACCCGATCCTTTAAATTGCTTCTAAAGGGAAATTCAAATCGAACGAATTAAATTTCAACCTCTAATAATTAGAAATGTCGTCAATTTTCTGTATATCACTGATATTGCCTTCCGAAGTATTTGCATCAATTTACAAGATTGAAAAGTTGGAAAGAAAGGAATATACTAAAGTGATTACTCTACAAAATATATTTTAAGAATATATATCACGGAAACGATTATTACGAATAACTTATAAAGAAACGACGAACTATTTATTCCAAGAAAATACGGACGAACGTGTTACAGGGAAATGACGAGATATTTATTACAAATACTGACGAACGTGTTACAGGAAGGACAAAATATTTACTCGTATTTATTACAAATTACAAATGAATAACAAAGTATTTCGATCATACACTCTCTTCGCACGCATAAATCTCGTGCCGCCCATTATATCTCCGTTGACAGAATAATCTTTCGGGCAGTGTTAATGACGAAGAAGAAGATCCTGTAAGGATACACCGTGCCAGTTGAAAGGTCACCGGTTGATGTCTGAGGAGCAAAGGCTCCCACATTTTTCTCGATCAAAATCTCTGACTAACCGAGACCACGTTTTTTGGTGGGCTTGATGAGCAGCTTCGATTATAAATGGTGTTTATTAATGAGCTCCGGGCTTTCGGGGTTTCTGACGTGGATACGATTCGATGTGCTCGAGTGTTGATGTGTCTGTGATTACCGAACGAGTACTTGGCATTTCGAGAGGTGTATTCTCGTTGGGATGTTGAATATTTTTGCCGCACAAAAAATTCTCAACTTCTTCAGCTTCAAAATTTTCAAGTTTATAGATTAGCTATGCTTAAATTCCCAAGATTTAATTCAGTAAATTTCCCGATTTCTAAATTCCCTATTTGGCACTTTCTAAATTTCTAAATTTCCAAATTGGCATTTTCTAAATTTCTAAATTTCTAATTTGGCACTTTCCAAATTTCGATATTTCTATATTCTCAATTTTCAAATTTGTAAATTTCAAATTTCTAAATTCCCAATTTGACATTATCCAAATTTCTAAATTCCCTATTTGGCACTTTCTAAATTTCTAAATTTCCAATTTGGCATTTTCTAAATTTCTAAATTTCCAATTTGCCATTTGCCAAATTTCTAAATGCCCAATTTTCCAATTTTGCCATTTCCCAATTTCCCAATTTCCCAATTTCCAATTTCCCAATTTTCCCATTTCCAATTTTCCAATTTCCAAATTTTCCAATTTCCAAATTGTCCATATGTCCATTCTCAATCCCTAAATTTCCAAATCTCAAAATCCCCAAATTCCTAATCCCCATCCCTACCCCCCAAATCTCCCACTCCCTTAACCTCTCCAATTTCCAAATCTGTAAACATAAACTAAACATAAACTAATGATCCAAAATACAACTAATAACTTGTCCCCAATTTGTTCTATATTACGTCCCATCCTGCTGAGTATAGATGTATAATTTACAACATCGACCTAATTTATTCAAAATCAATAACGTTCCAGTTGGGAACTCTGATCAACCAACCTTGTCTAATTCCAACAAATAAAACAAATGCTGTCAACCCACAGGAACAAGTTCTACAACTTTGATTGTTCCACGAAAGCTCGCATAAAAATAAATACCTAAAAAATAAAACGTGATGGAATTGTAAACGTTTCCATCTATCAAAGCGGTCGTTTATTAATCGACCACTTTCCTGAGTACAATCTTGCGCAAGCAGTCGTACTGCCTATTAATCCGAGATCGAATTCCCGATAGAATTCGCGCGCTCGATCGATCATCGCCTTCGACGTGATCGATATACAGGGTGTTCCATAATCTGTGCACACGAAACTACAAGAGTAATGGACACCAAGAATAAAATTTGGGTCAAGTTGAACTGAATACGTGGTCCAAAATTTAAATACAGAATTAATAGTGAAATTTACAGAATATCGAAATGTTCACAGAATGAAACGTTTAGAGTAATATTAAAATTTGTATAGAATATAACATTTTTACAGAATTAAAATGTTTACGAAATTAATGTTAAGGTTTACAGAATTAATACTAAAATGTTTATAGATCTAATATGACAGTTTTTCGTATCACAACTTTCTTCATTATTTCACCACAAAAATGGCAGTAACTTAGAAGGAATATTAAATTATATATATGTTTATAGGAAAATTTTTCATTATTTTTGTATTCTCTACCCATAGTCCCTTGTCCAAACGAGTTACACATGTTATGAAACACCGTGTACATGTACGCTACTCGATCGATTCTTTACAGTTACCGATATCTCGCGGCCCATTAAGCGCCATCGGCACGCTACGTTTTAATGAATTTCTGGTTGCGGGGATATTGGCTTTCGATTTTTATTCCACTCACGTTTCGATGGTTCTCCTTGACTTGATTTATCGGCCAAGGAAAAGTTCCGATCCTACAAAACGCTGTGAAACGGCATCGTGATTCGAAAATGGAGCGATCTAATTTGATCACCTTCTTACGAATCCGCTATTATTTATCTCCCACATTAACTTTTTAGTTATGACAGCTGTTACAATTTCCTTTTTTCCATTCAATTACTATTTATCTCTTGAGAACGAGCCGATCGAATTATCCCGTCAAACAGCTGCAAAACGACAGCTGTACAGGGTGACCTAATTTCATCTAAGATAGTTCACGAATCGATTAAACATTTACTTTTTCAATAATTGGGCTGTTTATTAAGTTTTATCTACTGTTATCTGTGCCTTCATTATTTCAAAAACTTGCTCTACTTTCAAAATAAACAGCTTATAATATACATATGCAGATGTATGTATAGCAGTTTATATATATAGAGTAAGACGATAGAAAATAAAGATGAGAGCGATGGAAAACTGATGTTATAACCTTTTGTATAAAATGCGTCTCACGAATTTTGCCCATTTGAATATTTTGCTCATTTCAAACAACATGAAATGTTACAAGAATTTGTACCGTTTAAGAGACTACATAATATGGTATAAACGTCCTGCAATTAGAGGCGTAGTGACGCACTCATGACGCACTCGTGACGTACTCGTGACGCATTCTTGATGCATTCATGACGCACTCATGGTACGCTCATGACGCACTCACGATGCATTCGTGACGCACTCATGATGCACTTGTGGTGCGCTCATGACGCACGCATGACGCACTGACGATGCATTCGTGACGCACTCATGATGCATTCATGACGCATTCGTGTCGCACTCATGACGCACTCGTACTTCAGCCATGATCAATTTCACTCGAATTTTTAATACGCTTCGATTTGGATTTCAAGTTCTATTATAATTTGCATAGTCAACGATTGCACAATACCAAATTGACATAACATTTCAACTTTCTTTGTCTGTTTTAATATTGTAGCTGTGATTGGTTAGTTCTGGCTGACGCACCTGACAAATAAATTATAGTGCAAGGGGTTAAATATACAGGCTGATTCACGAGACTGAGTAAACTCTGTTACCAGTACTGATATAGGAAGATGTTCAAGGAGAAAGATGATCCAAAAAGTATTATAGTACTATACAGAGCGTCTCACGAACTCTGTCCGCTTAAATACTTCGCTTATTTCAAACAACACCGGCTTACAGTTGCAGTTCAAGACTACATAATATAAACGGTCTTGCAATTGGAGGCGTAGCGTCACCTTTGTTTCCTTAAAATGTCCAATTTTTACGATTGATTTCGATGGATTTACGTATTCCGTATGAAAGTGCCGAGGTGCGTTTGTCCTCAAACTTACTGTTGCTGAGATATTTGAGTTTTTTCATGAAGCGTGTTCGAAATGTCGGCAGCTGTGTGTCGCAGTCTCGATTACGTTCCTTGATGAAAGTAATAGACTGCAAATAGTAAAATATCTCGGCGGCGGTAAGCTTCAGGACAAATGCACCTTACCTTCATACTCAGGATACGTAAACTTATCGAAAGCGTACAAAGTTGGATGTTTCAGTAAACATAGGCGATTGCTGTATCCTCCAGTTGCAGAATCATTTGTACCCCAGTTTCTTAAACCCTACAACTTCTGTAACGTCTTCTCGTATTTTTGGAAATGATATTTAAGCGGACAGAGTTTGTGGGCCACACTGTATATGTATATGTTATGATTGTTCTAGTTGACTTGTAGTCACCAGCTATAGTTAGAAGTTCAGAAATTGTTCAGTCTAAACGTAACCGATTTTTTCTGAAATGGACTTGCACTTTCAAAACAAACGACTGAATCGTTGTCCGTGATTTAATCTTTCCATGGTTTAATTTTTCCATGGTTCCGATGTTAATAACTAGATCTGCATGATAAAGATTGCACTCACCAGGATATCCTTCAGGGATCACGATTTCAGGTCCAACTTTGACGTCGTGCCGATAACGGTGCATCAACAGGGTAGCCGTAACTCTCAACGATCTTTGCTGTTGCTTATACAACAATATCGGTCTTCCACCAGCACCTTCCACCCTAACAACCCTCGGTAACGAAAATCTGTCCAGAAACTCGCGCAAAGGCATGAATCCACCCCCGGAATTCCCAGCCTCCGCAGTTGCTTCCCGCGAACTGGGCAACGAATCATCCCCAGTCCCGGTAGCCTCACCACTGGACAACGTCGAAAATTCACCACTCGACGACATCGTCACGCACCAGATTGTTTTCACGGTTTCATAAGCACTGAATTCACGAGCTCCGGCGAAAAATCGCGAGGTAACTGTTCACGTTTCCTGACAGTGCGCTCGTCCCTGGAAACAGAGAAACAAGTTTTCAGTTTGTGTTCGCTCGTTAAATACCTGATTTTGGGGCTTTGGAGGCAGTCTCTCACAGGAAGTATTTATCGGACGCGAAAATTTCAATTACAACGAGGTCTACTTTCAAATATTTGAAATTAAGGATGAGGATCTTGATGAGGAAATTTCTTGCGTTGCAGAAATTTGGAGATATTGAGACCTTGGATTGTAGGGAAGTATTGAAATCTTGGATTGATTTGGAATAAAGGGACTTCGAAATAGACAAATTTGGGGACGTAGCAATTTGGAAACAAACAAATTTGGGAATATAGTGATTTGGAAACATAAAGATTTGAGGATGAACTTGACGCAGAAAGTTTAGGACTCTTGCAATTCGATCCTCCAGCAATTTATCCTAGACCTAAATTAACCCTATACCGTTCTACCAGCTCGGCTCATAAATTCGAGACATAATTCATAGAAGCTCATTAACACTCTACACCCTCCCTAAACACTGCCTAACGCCCCTAATGCATCAAAATTACCCCCAGAAACCGCGATGACACAGCACCGTCTATTATTATCATTAAGATTATGATCAAAGAAGCGAGAAAAAGGTAAAACGAAGTTTATTCTTCGAGAGGAATTCGTTATTCTGCGAAGCGTGGCAACCGTGACAGTGATTCGCCGACGGCTCAGCTAACGAGTGATTATGCTTCGGGCCCGCTTCGCGATGATGGTGATGATGATGAATTTATGATGATGATTATCTGTCGTGGCGTACCGCTGTGTCGCCACCGGTGTTTGTCTTTCATACGAGGAGACAGTACGGGCGAAGAAAAAAAGAAAAAGAGCGAACAAGAAATGATAGAATGAATCTAGTTCGCGGCTGATTAAGGATTGTTCTTGCGAGCAACGTTAATGTACCGGCAGACTGCCGACTAATTAGGCTTAATTGATTTGGACGGAGGAGGATTAATCGTGGGAGTCTCGAATACTTTCATAGAATCACACTGGCTAATCGAGATAATTTTCTGGGAATTTTTCGTTTAGTTGGGTGGCTGATTAATTAGAACGGTTTCGGAGGTGCCCTGCTCTCTTTGGGGAGATTGCAAATTTGGTCATGTGAGTTTACACATTTTTAGAACTTATATTTAGGTTTGTTAAAAATTAGGTTACAGTAAGTCTTGTGGAAACATAGACTATAACGCGATACACATGTCTGCTTCTACTTTGGTACTTAAAACGCAAAAAGTCATGGGTTGACACAACCATCATCGACCGCAAGAATCACTTCGGAAGACAATGCTATTTGGTGGGATCAGGCGTCATCATGAGCCGAAACCACGTGAAAACAGTTAATACCGATCGCTACCGTCAACAAATAATCAGTTTGAACCTTGCATTGATCGAAAGGCGTCCAGATTGGGCTAGAAGACACGGAAAAGTGATTTTGCAACGCAACGCCGCATCACACACAGAAAACGGTTAAAGGCACAATTTTTGCACTTGGTTGGTACTCTTGCCCCACCCGTCATACTCACCAGACTTGGCCCTTTCGTACCACTTGTTTTCATCGGTGGCTCACGTACTTTTCCAGGAACAGATGTCGAAAAATCGATGACTGGTTTCTCTCAAAATGTGAACAATTTTTTGGGGAGGTCATTTCAAGGGCAGATGGGAATGTCTAGCGATGGTACTTTGAATGAAGCATTTTGTTCCGAAATTCAAATTGTTTTCTTAAAAAAAAAAATAGTAGCATGAAGTCAAATGTGATTGCCGTATAATTTATTTATCAGGTGCGTCATATTTGAACAGTGAGTGCGTCACGAGTCAAAAATGTATAGCTAGCGATGGTACTTTGAATAAAGCATTTTTTCCGAAATTCAAATTGTTTTCTTAAAAAAAAAATTAGTAGCATGAAGTCAAATGTGATTGCCGTATAATTTATTTATCAGGTGTGTCATATTTGAACTGTGAGTGCGTCACGAGTCAAAAGTGTATAGCTAGCAATGATACTTTGAATAAAACATTTTTGCCAAATTTAAATTAAAAAAAAAAATTAAAAATTAATCGGTACATCTGGTAAGTATATACTTAGTTTGGCCTTGACAGTGACTCTCTGAATAAATTACTTTAAAACGATGACTATTATTCGAACAAATTACATTGAAGCATGAATGTACAAGGTTTATAAGATAACGATCGAATCATGGTTATTAATTGCTGAGTTGTCTATTTAAACAAGAACTGAAATTACTGTCGTCGGTTTCCACTAACATATGGCGCTTTGTGCAGTCGCTTGCAAAACTAGAATGATACCGAAATGACGATGGCTGCTTTTACTATACAAAGAATGATTGATTGCCTTGAACCTCGCGATTCAAGCTGATCAAATTACGTTCCCAGAGAGTGGAATGATAATTGCGATGGAAACTTCGATTGTAATTCAATTTTTCCTTGCTCCGATAATTTATTCAGGATCGTGTTGTTTATGAATGCAAAACGTATTTCCATTTTAAAATAACGATCGGCTAAAACGATTATTATCGCAGAGCGTGCAGAACGTATGTAAATTACACGGTAATAGAAATTAATTGTGAAAAAATTCACTTCGTTCGGGACGTGTAAAATATACACAATATGCATATTTTAACTTGTATTGATATAGAATTGTTCATAAAAACAAATCTTCATACAAATGTTAATAAGGTTTTATAAATATATTCATTTGTTAATATTATCTTTACGTATATTTATTTACATTTAATATTAATGCATATCTCATCAATACATTTATCTGTGTAATTTATGCATTGGAAATACTTTATTATAAGTACATTATTAAATACCTAATTAAAATGCATTAAATATTTATCACACATATGTTCCTAATATAATGCTAATGAACGCACCTAGGTAAATATATCGACACACAGTTTCAGATTGACGCTGTATATCAATCTGTCAGCATAATTGCAAAACGTAACGAAATAAAACGGTAACAGTGTTTTTTTTAAACAATAAAAGGCAACAAATAAATTGCTCCGTCTAGTTAGCGCTTGAATATGACAAATGGGATTTTTGCGATCGACGACTTGATAATTTTCCGTGTCAGTTTAAATCGTGCTGTTATAAATCAGCCCTCGAGTTTCTTGTTACTTGTAATTTGATGCTCGTCATCGCGTAATATTTTATACTGACTCGACGTGAGCGAAAATTAGAAAAGATGCGTTTTTAATCGCGACACAAATCAACGGATGGGCAAAGAATTGTTTTCGTAAATTATTGCTTCGAGGTTTAATACTAATTGTGAACTCGTACAAATAGTCCTAACAATTTTAAATCTCAATGTCCATTTATCATTATTTATAAATGTCATAACTATGTAATTAATTATTATTGTAATATCTTACAAGGGATGAAATTTACATTAAATAATAATTAATAACTCATGTAACTTCAGCAATACAGTCTCCTATCAAAATAATGGTAATTGATTAGTTCACTCAAATATCAGTTCGTATACAATTAATCCGTAATTGATCTAAATTAAATACCAAACAATCATTCGAACCGAGCCAATCTAAATTCCAGCTTCGCTGGCGACAGAAAAACGCAGTTTCCAAGCTGACTTGCACCTGTACCATCGTTCTACGGTGTTCACGGCAGCATTGAACTCGCATCGCATACGAATGACAAGAATTAATATTCCAGCTGTGTAAGATATGATGTGCGGAGACTCCGAGCATTATCCACGGTTCCGGTCATGAATACGCATGAGCAAGCGTTTTTTCTCTTCCCCTCGGCTTCTTTCTCTTCCTTTTTTCGTGAAACCGCGGAGAGAAGGCCGACAGCGGCCCTCTCGATTATTTGCCTCGGAACCTCTGTAATTGCCAAGTAATGGACGTTTAATTGCCTGCGACCGGCTACGAATGTGTATCGTAAATTGCGGAGAACGGAACATCGCCGTTTCGTTAAAATTGTGCAAACATCGACTTTAAACGCTTGTACTGTTTATTCAACGCATCACACGTGTCAAATTATTATGTGCTGTCAAAACCGATAGAGACAATTAAAATTCCATAATCTTTAAGTTTGATTCTAAGTCTTCAAGTTTAGTATTAACATCATCAAGTTTAATTCAAAGTCATCAAGTTTAGTACTAACACTATCAAGTTTGATTCTAAGTCTTCAAGTTTAATGTTAACACTCTCAAGTTTAATTGTAAGTCGTCAAGTTTAGTATTAACACTCTCAAGTTTAATTCTAAGTCTTCAAGTTCAATGTTAATACTTTCAAATTTAATTCTAAGTATTCAAGTTTAGTATTAACACTGTCAAGTTTAATTCTAAGTCTTCAAGTTCAATGTTAACACTTTCAAATTTAATTCTAAGTCGTCAAGTTTAGTATTAGCACTCTCAAGTTTAATTCTGAGTCGTCAAGTTTAATATTAACACTCCCAAGTTACATTGTAAGTCTTTAAGTTCAATGTTAACACTCTCAAGTTTAATTCTAAGTTATCAAGTTTAATATTAACACTCCCAAGTTTAATTCTAAGTCTTCAAGTTTAGTATTACACTCTCAAGTTTAATTCTGAGTCTTCAAGTTTACTATTAGCACTCTCAAGTTTAATTCTGAGTCTTCAAGTTTAATGTTAACACTCTCAAGTTTAGTTCTAAGTCATCAAGTTTAGTATTAACACTCTCAAGTTTGATTCTAAGTCTTCAAGCTTAATGTTAATACTCTCAAGTTCAATTCTAAGTCATCAAGTTTAATATTAACACTATCAAGTTTAATTCTAAGTCGTCAAGTTTAGTATTAACACTCTCAAGTTTCATTCTAAGTCTTCAAGTTCAATGTTAATACTTTGAAATTTAATTCTAAGTCTTCAAGTTTAGTATTAACACTCTCAAGTTTAGTTCTAAGTCTTCAAGTTTAATGTTAACATTCTCAAGTTTAATTCTAAGTCTTCAAGATTAGTATTAACACTTTCAAGTTTAATTACCCCCTCTACCTACAACCCTCTATTGTTATACTGGGTGGCCAAGATAAAAGAGGCACGGAGTCATACTGTACGTGACTTTTGAATTGAGCGCTTGAGAGGGGTCACGTGATGTCCGGAGCCCCTTTTATCTTGGCCACCCATTTCTATATCTCCCTATTGCTATATTTCTGTATCTATGCTCCTATATCTTCTTGTGCCTGTAACCCTCTGTTCTTATATCTCTACATTCCCCTATTGCTACATTCCTATAACCTTATGCCCCTATATCTCTGTATCCACATATTCTCTACCTATATCCTCGTGGTGCTACATCCCTGTATCCCTATATCCCTTACCTATATTCTTGCGTAGCTATATCCCAGTATCCCTATATCTCTTTTTCTACATTGTATATCCCATTACTGTTATATCCCTATATCCCTATGTCCCAATATCCCAATATCCCTCTACTGTTATATCCCTATATCCCAATATCTCAATATCCCAATATCCCAAAACCCCAATATCCCAATATCCCAATGTCCCAATATCCCAATATCCCAATATCCCTATACCCTAATATCCCTTAATTCCCATATTCGTATAACCCTATATCCCTATATCCTTATATTCCCATATCCCCATATGCCTACATCGCAACATCCCAATACCTCATTTCATCTTGTTGATCTCTGTACCCCATAAACAAAGTCCGATGACATAATACGAGATAAAGGTCAAAGTACTATCCCGATCGGTATCGGTGAAAGAAGGGACGGCCGGTCGTCCTCGAGCACAACTTTCGAAACGCTTTCGATCTCACGAAATTGCCCGAGCCATTTCACTTTCCAACGCGTGCCTTTTTTGGCGTTGTCGGGGCCCGGTGTAATCGGCCGGTCTCCTGTCATCTGTAACACCGGTAATTGTAGGCGCCCGCGAAATTGCAGTCCACTACAAACGGAATTAATTGCGCGAGGACGTTCATTACCCTGGCAATTAAAGGCTTCCGTGATCGACGCGACACACCGTGCCGCGTCCTTCGCTTCGGTAAATTTGGCGGACACTGTGGTAGGTCCTTTTATAAAATGAATTTAAATGCGTTCCGTGAAGTGTACATGGTCTTACAAAGTGGGTATTAAATGTTTACCGATCATTCATTTTGTACCTCGATTGTTAATACACGCCGCTATTTATGGATACCTGTATGATTAAGCGTTTGTACGATTTATTTGTCAAGCACGTCAGAGTTAAGTGTCCACTGCTGTAATATTATTAAAGCAGATAAAGAAAGTTGAAATGTTATGTCAGTTTTATATTCAGATTATGCAAATTGTAGCTGGACTTGAACTCCAAATTCGAATTAAAAATTCGAATGAGATTTGTCACAGCCGGGGTGCGTCACGTGTCAGACTCGTCAAAGTATGGCGAAAGGTTAAAGTGATTTTGTCCAATTAATCAGCTTCTATTTTGAATTCTTATAAATATTTTTATTATATTAACGACTTCAGCTTTATAATTTTAACATACTAGCATCATAATTTTATTATATTATATTATATTAATCGAACAGCTACATAATTTTATATTAACTTAGTGAATGCACCAACTTCATAATTTTATTATATTAACCTGTTTATTTATGAAACGTTTCAACATTAGGTTTTATGTAGCCCTTAATATTTGCGTTAATACGTGAACTTTCTATTACAGAATTACGCTGCACGAATTAGTATTTGAGGAATACAGACCATAATTTCCTGTCAGAAGCTAGGATCACTGAGAGTATGGTTGCTGTGTTTATGCAACGTACTATATTTCGCAATATATTATTGCTATACAGTGCATCTCACAAACTTTGTCCGCTTAAATACTTTGCTTATTTCAAACTACACCGACTTACAGTTACTCATGACGCATTTGTGACGCACTTGTGACGCACTCACGACGCACTCATCATGCACTCACGACGCATTCGTGACGCATTCGTGATGCACTCACGACGCACTCACGACGCATTCGTGACGCACTTATGACGCACTCGTGCCGCATACGTGACGCACTCATAACGCACTCACAACGCACTTAAGACGCACTCGTGCCGTATCCGTGACGCACTCGTGGTGCACTCACGACGCACTCATGACACACACACGACGCATTCGTGACGCACTAATGACGCACTCGTGCCGCGCTAATGGTATACTTATGACGTATTCGTAACGCACTCACGACGCACTCGTGCCGCATTCGTGACGCACACATGACGCACTCGTACTTCAGCCGTGATCAATTTCACTCGAATTTTTAATACGCTTCAATTTGGAGTTCAAGTCCTATTATAATTTGCATAGTCAACGAGTGCATAATACCAAATTGACATAACATTTCAGCTTTCCTTGTCTGTTTTAATATTGTAGCTGTGATTGGTTAGTTCTGGCTGACGCACCTGACAAATAAATTATAGTGCAAGGGGTTAAATATACAGGCTGATTCACGTGACTGAGTAAACTCTGTTACCAGTACCGATATAGGAAGATGTTCAAGGAGAAAGATGGTCCAAAAAGTATTATAGTACTATACAGAGCGTCTCACGAACTCTGTCCGCTTAAATACTTCGCTTTTTTCAAACAACACCGGCTTACAGTTGTAGTTCGAGACTACATAATATAAACGGTCTTGCAATTGGAGGCGTAGCGTCACCTTTGTTTCCTTAAAATGTCAAATTTTTACGATTGATTTCGATGGATTTACGTATTCCGTATGAAAGTGCCGAGGTGCGTTTGTCCTCAAACTTACCGTTGCCGAGATATTTGAGTTTTTTCATGAAGCGTGTTCGAAATGTCGGCAGCTGTGCGTCGCAGTCTCGATTACGTTCCTTGATGAAAGTAATAGACTGCAAATAGTAAAATATCTCGGCGACTGTAAGCTTCAGGACAAATGCACCTTACCTTCATACTCAGAATACGTAAACTTATCGAAATTGAGCGTACAAAGTTGGACGTTTTAAGGAAACATAGGTGGTCACTGTATCTGCGGCTTCACGTGCAAGAATCATTTGTATCACAGTAAGTTTCTTAAACCCTACAACTACTGTAACACTTCCTCACATTTTTGGACGGAGTTTTCGAGACACACTGTACATCGTTCGGCACTAAAAGGGATAAGCGTGCATTTTAGCGTTAAAGGGAAGCTTTTTCTCGACGAGGGCATATAATAGATCGAGCGAAGTGAAAGTTTCGGATTTAGCAATTTGCCCATTAGCCGACCTGGATACGGTCGATGCTTTCCGCGTGACGGTATTTCGCCGCGTCCCTGACGTAATTTGACGCGGAACGCGTCCGTGCAAAACCACGCGGAACGCTCGCTTGAGCGGATTTAATTAAGAGCAAGAAGGTCCGCTTGCTTTCTTGCCAGCCGCGTGTATTAACGAGGGATCACTATAAGATAGAAATTATTTTTTATTGAATTGTCGAAGCGGGACCATTTGAATTTATGATGCGCTCGATATTGTGCAACCAGTTCCGTGAGAATCGGCGCCATTGCTGCATTTTCAACGCGTCTTACCGTAGACAAGTTCATGTTATTTTTCTTTTGACGAGTGAATACTTAGGAAGCTGCATACAGTATCTTCTACATTTACTATTGCGCTGTTTGCAGTCTATAAGTCACAAAGTCCTTTAGGTTAGGTTCTTAAATTCACGTAGTCTGAGGAACCCCTCCTGAACATTTATTTTGTGGTCTCCATCCCTAGGCACTTTTCGTCGTTCGTGAGACTTAATGGCTCATACACACAAAATTATAAAAAATATTGGTAAAAATGTACTGCTGGTTATTTTCGTATCGAAAGCGAAAAGTTGGGGGACTTGTTTCGCGGACCACAGTTAGGAGCCTATGCTGAGCATAGGTTAAGGACCTATTCATCCTTCAATATTAAGGATGGCTAAGGACCAATTCAACATTAAGGGGCTATTTAATATTAAGGACCCATTCATCCCGTACCACTTTTGATGAAATTGGCCATTTTAACGAAACCAATATAGTAAATCGACCTTGGTGAAGAACTGAGTTGTTGATCTGAGGACCCTGCAGGTTCAGGTTCATGCCAAACTAGTTCGTATATTATACAGGGTGTCTCACAATTAGTGTAGGTCCCTGAAATGGGGGATAACTGATGTGATTCTGAATAGAATGTTTGCTAATTTCCTATTTTCTCAGGTTCCTATACTTCCTAATTCTTATATTCCCAAATCGTTATATCGCTAATATATCACTGTTACATTTTTAAATCTCTGTAAATACATCTCCAGATTTCAATGGAGGTGCACGAGTTTGGTGAATCTAATATAAAATAAAACGCGAGTGATTCCTAAATGATTTATAGTGCGTAAGATTTTTCTTAGATTGTGCTTCAATGCAAGATTTTTCATAGATTTTTAGTGCCTCAAAGCAATGAATAGAGTCATTGAAATAATCGTTACCTCTAGAGTGCCTCACACCGCGCCTGAGACTTACGCTATTACGATGCGTTTACACTGAAATAAACGGACATGTTCCTTTTTGTTCTCGTAAAAATTCAAGTGTAAGAGAGAAGGAACGAATATTAAATTTTAGAGTGGGGGAGCATTTGTTCGTTCCGTTATATTTCATGCTATAAAATATACACTTCTTTAACTGCACTTTTTATGTCCGCTATATGTTATTGACATTGTAGGAAATCTTGATATTCATTGCAACTGTAAAATCAGCTTAACTAGAAAGAAAAAGTAATAAAATTTATCAGATATAACGGGTTTATGGATATGATATTTGATGTTCGTTTTTAGTTAATAAATTTGAGTGATTACGATATGTTTTCCTGAATTTTTTAATTGGAATATACAATGAGCTGTAATAATTATGTTTGAAAAAATGATAATAATGTAATATCGCATAATTACTAGGTCAGTCAATTTGTACGAATTTTTGAGAAATTAGGAATTACAAATGTTAAAAATATTACAAGCTTAATATTAATTGTTTCATATATAACAGACAAAAATGTAATGAACCTATGAAATTCGTAGCAAATTCGATTTTTATGTAGACACTTATTTTACTCACATGACTTATTTCAACTATAATCAATAACGTGACAATAGTTTCCAACGAGCTATACCAAAAATCGTAATGTAACAGTTTTTCGTTAATATCTCGTGAACTATCAGTTTTACGACAAAAAAAGTAATTATAAAATTTGTAGCTCAGGTAATTCTCTATAAAAAAGGTTCTATAAGTTTTCTTCATAGAACTAATAGTCTCTGAGATAATATCAGATGGACTTGCAGATGAGGATAATTGTGAACTTAATCCTGAGAATGAATAATGAGAAATATTAGAGCTGATTATAACCTTGTTAAAATCTGCCCTATCGACAGATATTTTATGTATTAACATTTCTTTGTACTTAGTTCAAAAGTTAGACTGTAGTATAATTTGCATTTTGCAACCATATGTGATTATTAATATAGTCTTGCCTCAATGCACCAATTCAACTCAAGACCACGTTATGAATAGTTACGAAGACTTTCACAAAGACTATGTAGATCATGAAGATTATGCAGGCTCTACTAAATTTTTAATTAATTCAAAGAAACGTAGTCACTACTCTAGTTCAAAGACTGTCCACAACAAAAATGTGAAGATTACAAGCTCATATTACCATCACAAGCGAAGAACGATTACTTCTATGAAAAAAACCTATAGAACCTTTTTTATGGGGTATTTCCTAAGCTACAAATTTTGTAATAACCATTTTCGCCGTAGGATCAATAGATAGTGAGATATTACGGAATAACTAGACTCTCAATATGATTTCCAGTAGACTTCTGATTAAAAGTTGGATGAAATAGAAGTCCAGGTAAAAATATAGCATACTATAAATTATTCTATAGGAAAATCCTAATAATAGATTACTATTTCAGGTACTTTTCACTAGAAACATACAGCGTTTTTCTAATTTAACAGTAATTCACATAACTGGTTGTGCTGCATTCAGGGACCTGACTATTGCAAGGTTAGATCGAAATTGAAAATACTTTCCCAGAATTGGTAGTATCGATGCAGTACTTTCAGTGTGGTGTTTAAATAAGTACTTTCACTGTAGTATTCAAGTAAATACCTTCAGTGTAGTATTCAAATCAGTACTTCTAGTGTGGTATTTAAATCAGCACTTCTAATGGAGTATCTGAACCAGTACTTTCAGAGCAGTATCTAGATCTTAGCAGTATCTAAATACTTTCAGTGGAGTATTTGAAATAATACTTTCAGTGCACTGTTCAAATCAATACTTTTAATGCAGTACTTAAATCAGTACTTTCAGTAGAGTATTTAAATCAGTTCCTTAAGAGCTGTGTTTAGATCAGTACTTTCAGTCCAGTACTTAAATAAATACTTTCAGTGAAGTACTTAAATCAGTACTTTCAGGAGAGTATTTAAATCAGTACTTTTAGAGCAGTGCATAAATCAGTACTTTTAATGAAGTACTTGAACAAATACTTTCAGTGCAGTACTTAAATCAGTACTTTCAAAACACCACTTGAACAAATACTTTCAGTAGATTACTTAAATCAGTACTTTCAAAACAGTACTTGAACAAATACTTTCAGTGGAGTACTTAAATCAGTACTTTTAATGCAGCGTTTAAATTAGTATCTTCAGTACAGCATTTAAATCTGTACTTCCAGTGCAGTACTCAAATAAATACTTTCAGAGCAGTACATAAATCAGCACTTCCAATACAGTACTCAAATAAATACTTTCAAACCAGTACCTCAATCAGTACTACCAGTGAAGTATTTGAATTAGTACTTTCAAACTAGTACCTAAATCAGTACTTTCATTGCCAGTATTCAAATAAATACCATCAGTATAGTACATAAACCAGTACTTTCATTGTCAGTATTTAAACAAATACCATCAATATAGTACATAAATCAGTACTACCAGTGAAGTATTTAAATTAGTACTTTCAAACCAGTACCCAAATCAGTACTTTCATTGCCAGTATTCAAATAAATACCATCAGTATAGTACATAAACCAGTACTTTCATTGTCAGTATTTAAACAAATACCATCAATATAGTACATAAATCAGTACTTCTAGTGAAGTATTTAAATTACTACTTTCAAACCAGTACCTAAATCAGTACTTTCATTGCCAGTATTCAAATAAATACCATCAGTATAGTACATAAACCAGTACTTTCATTGTCAGTTTTTAAACAAATACCATCAATATAGTACATAAATCAGTACTACCAGTGAAGTATTTAAATTAGTACTTTCAAACCAGTACCTAAATCAGTACTTTCATTGCCAGTATTCAAATAAATACCATCAGTATAGTACATAAACCAGTACTTTCATTGTCAGTATTTAAACAAATACCATCAATATAGTAGATAAATCAGTACTTCCAGTGAAGTATTTAAATTAGTACTTTCAAACCAGTACCCAAATCAGTACTTTCATTGCCAGTATTCAAATAAATACCATCAGTATAGTACATAAACCAGTACTTTCATTGTCAGTATTTAAACAAATACCATCAATATAGTACATAAATCAGTACTTCCAGTGAAGTATTTAAATTACTACTTTCAAACCAGTACCTGAATCAGTACTTTCATTGCCAGTATTCAAATAAATACCATCAGTATAGTACATAAACCAGTACTTTCAGTGCCTAAATCAGAACCACCTGATCCAGCATGAAAAACCAAGAAAACCAAACTAAAATATGAAGTGTATAGAACGATTAGTACACCGAAACGTTTGAATAAGGAATGGTCAGAGTATCCCAGGCACTTACGAGATCACGGATAGTGCATATTCTCTATCGAACTCCTGCGCCCAACAAATTCCACACAATCAAGTAACCCGCGCCTTTCCACGTCCCAAGAACACGAGCCTACATCTCGAATAAACGTTAGCCGGTACAAAAGAACACGGTGGTCGATCGATTCCTTAGCTTACCCAAGGCGGATACCGGCCATAAGTACACCATCGTGCACAGCGGCTGGATCCCAATCGATCTCTTCGCGCACCATTCCACTCGTGCACCATCACGAATCGGAAAGAAAGAACGTAAAAATAAAAAAAAAAAAAACACATCGCACACCCACCTTAGATCACTGGTACCAGCAGGGACCAGCTGTGGCCTCGGATGCACGAATGTCACTCACGCGGTTCACCTGCACCGAACTCGCGACAACCATGACCCCGGACGATCGAAACTTTCACTATCGATCCTCCCGACCGGTTTCCATCAGGGATCGACGACGGCCTGACCGGTCGACTTCTCGAAGGATCGAACCAAAGGGAAACAGACGCGGATCCATCGATCGATCCGGGATTAAAGGGCCACGACGTGGAGCGTCCCGACGCTCCGGACGAGATCGTGCGACTAAAAGCTCGCGAGGACGCGACGCGCCGCGTCCCCACCGGTTCCCCACCACGGACACCAGAAAATAAACTGTATCGCGCAGACTCGGAGCACGCGAGGATCAACGCTGCCTGCTTTTCCTTCCACTCCCTTTCTATGTGACCGGCTAGGACCCTCTGCTTTTTCGCTAGCGGAACCGGAAGCGCACGCGGTCCATTTCCCGGGGCGAACGTCGTGGTTTACGTATGCCCAAATTTGAGAAGTTTTTGGTTTTTGACCTTTGGGGAATATGGTGACACCTGAAATGTAGACTGGTCAAATGTACATTGGTAGTTAAGCAAATTGGTAGATGGGCAAATATTGATAGTTTGTCAATATATTGGTAGTTAGTCAGATGTATTTTATATATGTAATTAGTCCAGGAATCTACAAATTGTGAAATACAGAATTTATCACATTCAAAGATATAGCAATGTTTCGACAATTGAATTTCATCCTCGAGTCCTTTAATTATTAAATTGTAGAATTCCTAAGATTCTAGATACACAAATATCCAAATTCCCAAATCTCCAAATTTCCAAACTTTCAACTTCTCAAGTCTCCAAATACCTAAACCTCTAATTCGCCAGTCTCCGAATACCTAAATCTCTAGATTTACAAGTTTCCAAATACGTAAGTCTTCAAATTCCCAAATCTCCAAATTCTCAAGTCTCCAAATACCTAAATCTCTAAACTCCCAATTCTCCAAATTCCCAATTCTCTATATTCCCACTTTTCCAAATCCGAAATCTCCAAATTCTCAAATTCCTAAATTCCTAGATCTCGAATTCTTAAATCTCGAAATTCCCAAATCTGCAATTCTCAAATCTCAAAATTCCCAATTTTCCAAATCCCAATTCTCCAAATTCCCAATTCTCCAAATTCCCAATTCTCCAAATCCCAATTCTCCAAATCCCAATTCTCCAAATCCCAATTCTCCAAATCCCAATTCTCCAAATCCCAATTCTCCAAATTCCCAATTCTCTAAATTCCCACTTTTCCAAATCCTAAATCTCCAAATTCTCAAATTCCTAAATTCCTAAATCTCCAAATTCCCAAACCTCCAAATTCTCAAGTCTCCAAGTACCTAAATTTCTAAATCCCCAAATCTCGAAATCTCCATATCTCCAATACTGAAATCTCCAAATCTCCAAATCTCCAAATCTCCAAATTTCCAAATCTCCAAATTTCCAAATCTCCAAATCTCCAAATCTCCAAATCTCCAAATCTTCAAATCTCCAAATCTCCAAATCCCCAAATCCCCAAATCCCCAAATCCTCAAATCTCCAAATCTCCAAATCTCCAAATCCCCAAATCCCTCAAATCCTAATCACTCCGCAACAGAAAACGTAAAATACCCTCATTTCACCAATATTGTTATTTTTAGTATTAACAACCTTATCAACTCGATCTGTTTTTGGAACCCCTTCTTTTTCCCGCGCACGGAACCGGAAATGTCTGCGGTTTCGCGAAAGGATTTCCCGCTGCGACGACGATTTTCCTCTCGACGCGAAACGCTGATGGCCGACGATGTGAAATCGTGATCGGACAGCAGTCTACTGATGGATGCACTTGCTTGCGTGAGAAATTGATTACGACTGCGTTGTGTGTGCTTGATAATTGTACAGGAAGCGGTTTCTTTTGGTGGTTTACGGGATTTGTTTGATCGATCTGATAGTCTCGTACAGACATTCTTATATTGTGACACTTTCAAATTTGAATTTCTGATTTTTCCTTAATTTCAAAAACAATTTGACAAACGAATTAATAGGATTAAATTTTGAAACCAAGTTACCATAATTTATTGTTGTAATTTCCTGATTATGCAAGTGCAGTGGCTTGTAATAAAACGTAAGTTAAACTTCAAATTCCAGTTTCGGAACGCTCGAAGTCTCAAATTTCCACCTTTCGAAATTTTACAGTTTCCATCTTTGCAAATTACTTAACGCTCTAATTCGCTAATTTCTAAATTTCCAATTTCCATTTTCTAAATTTCTGTATTCCCAAATTCCTAAATTTCTAAATTTTCAAATCTCTAAATTCTCAAGTTTCCAAATACCTAAATCACTATACTCCCAATTCTCCAACTACCTAAATCTCCAAATTCCCAAGTTTCCAAGTACCTAAATCTCCAAATTCCCAAATGTCCAATTCTCAAATCTCCAAATTCCCAATTCTCCAAATCCCAATTCTCCAAATCCCAATTCTCCAATTCTCAACTCTCCAAATTCCCAATTCTCCAAATTCCCAATTCTCCAAATCCCAATTCTCCAAATTCCCAATTCTCCAAATCCCAATTCTCCAAATTCCCAATTCTCCAAATCCCTAAATCTCCAATTCTCAAATCTCCAAATTCCCAATTCTCCATATTCCCAATTTTTCAAATCCCAATTCTCCAAATTCCCAATTCTCCAAATCCCAATTCTCCAATTCTCAAATCTCCAAATTCCCAATTCTCCAAATTCCCAATTCTCCAAATCCCAATTCTCCAAATTCCCAATTCTCCAAATCCCTAAATCTCCAATTCTCAAATCTCCAAATTCCCAATTCTCCAAATTCCCAATTTTTCAAATCCCAATTCGTCAAATCCCAATTTTCCAAGTCCCAATTCTCCAATTCTCAAATCTCCGAATTCTCAAATCTCCAAATCCCAATTCTCCAAATTCCCAATTCTCCAAATCCCAATTCTCCAAATCCCAATTCTCCAAATCCCAATTCTCCAAATTCCCAATTCTCCAAATCCCAATTCGTCAAATCCCAATTCTCCAAATCCCAATTCGTCAAATCCCAATTCTCCAAATCCCAATTCTCCAATTCTCAAATCTCCAAATTCCCAAATCTCCAAATCCCAATTCTCTAAATCCCAATTCTCCAAATCCTAATTCTCCAAATCCCAATTCTCCAAATTCTCAAGTCTCCAAATACCTAAATCTCTAAATTCCCAATTTTCCAAATTTCCAAATTTTCTAACTCTGCAATCTTCAAATCCTCAATTTCGAAGTTTCCATTTCCTAACTTTGAAAGTTAGATATTTCCACATTCCCAAATTTCTAACTTACCAAATTATTAAATCTCATAACTTGCAAATAAAATTTCAAATTTGCCTACTATTACACCCGCCATATTGTGTCCTTAAGTAGTCCGCCCATTCACTGTTAAACATTACCAACACTGACAATTGTGAGTACAGAAATGATCGAATGTCAGTTAATTAATTCAATACCACATCACCCAAATTCCCCTTATTTCCCCACATTACACGTCTCATAACAAACAAAAATGAAAAAAGTCCTACGAGCGCTCCATCTACGTCCATCTTCATTTTTAACCTATAATTACACTCCGGCGTTTAACGTGAATTTCCATCTGGTCAGTTTTCTCCGTGTATTAAACGAGAGTGCAATAACTCGTGCGTTAACGTCGATATAAATACGGCATGTAAAGGAAGAGGAATCGATTACAACATCGATTACCGATCACATCCAGGGAACGAAGAAAATGGCTGTTATGCTTTACAGCTTCGATGTGGACACCCTTAACATCCGATATCAGCTGGTCGGGACTCGTTTCTGCTCGAATGACCCGATAAGTGTTGGAGATTACTTTAGTTTATCATCGAATCGGTGGTAGATTCTACGGTTTAATTGCATGGCCGTTCTAATTAACCACTTTGTATTATATAATAGTATAGATTAGCTGCGTCGTAATTTAGTAGCTCGACGATGAGAAGATGTTCTTGGACGCGTATGTTGCGTTATGGAAGCAAGCTGCCATAATCTAAATATGTTTTATTACGTGGATCGCGCGATTACATCGGTGTTCCGATGTTTCATTAATCCTGTCGTGTTGCGTTACATTTTGTAGGCTGAAAAAGTATCTTGTTGCAAAGCATTTCTTGTCAGCGGACGAGAGCGGTTATTTTTATTGAGTTAATTAACACCGGAACGGTGAGGATTGGATGTACATATTATAAATTGGAGGGAGGATAGATGAACAGATAATGGGTGGAATATTAACTAGGGCTGCGATATAGTGAAATTGATAACGTGAGAAAGTGTTTTATTTAGGAAAGTCTATTGATATGATTTGATATTTTATTATATCTAATTGCATAGGGTTTGATTTGATGTTATTTGATCTAATTTGATATTTGATTTGATCTGGTTTGGCCCAGTCTGATCTGATTTGATTTGATACCTGATCTGAACTGGTTTGATACAAGATTTGATGTGATTTGATATCTGATTTCAGCTGATTTGATTCGGTTTGATACCTGATTTGATCTGGTTTGATCTAGTCTGATCTGATTTCAGCTGATTTGATATGATACCTGATCTGAACTGGTTTAATACTTGATTTCATGTGATTTTATATCTGATTTGATTTGATTTGATACCTGGTTGGAACTGGTTTGATACTTGATTCGATGTGGTTTGATATCACATTTGATATCTGATTTGATTTGAGACTTGATTTGAATTGATTCAATATCTAATATGATATATGATTTGACCAGATTTAGCATTTGATATCATATGATTTGCTATAGTTAAACCTGACTTGATCTGGTCATATCCAACTTAATATAATTTGATCTAATTTCATCTCATTTGATCTCATTTGATATCATTTGATATAATTTAATCCGATTTGATCTAATTTGTATAACTAATATATAAAATCTGATACTCACAACAGACAAATCATCTTGAATACAATGAAATCTACAAAACTCAGCTGTTTGAAAAATCAGCCACTGTAAAATTACCTGTATCTACAGTTGTATCTGCATGAAGATAAAAATAACACAACACAGAAAGTTGCATGAAGTTTCGCCGTTGAAACGAAATTCCTCGCGATCACAAGAGAAACGATAACGCCACATAAAATTCCGTAGGACTAAAATTATGAACTTTATTGTCACAATAAATGTATTACAGCGTGGCTGGAAATTTCTTAATATTAAATACATTTTGATAGCGAAATAAACGTTGGATTTGCTCGTTACAGCAACTCGTACTTCGCCATTCAAACGATCGAGTCACGTACTCCATCTTCTTGTATTATTTCTCTGTACGCGTTTTAGATAGTTTCTCATGGATCGCAGTCACATTTCGTTACGAAAAATTCGCGAAGAACGAGGAAGTAATAATTCCTTCGATGCTGATTATATAACCGCTTAAAGAGAGATACACGCAAGAAACGTTTTTCCATATAAAAACGAATATTCCACGCGTAAGACCTTGCACGCGTATTTTATTTTTGTGTTCTTCTTAACGGTAAATGTACTCGTACCGAGTAACGATCAGGCTTTTTATATCATCCATTCGCTGGGTCAAAAGGACTTGTTCAACACCTCCTCGAGATTATTCGCTTGTTTTTTAAATATCTTACTTTATGAAACTTTCACTGACTTTTAACGTGTGTGCACATTAATTCAAAAGAATATATCACACATATGCATACACACACATACACATATTCATATTCATATATATACACATACACATACATACCTACATATACGTATACTCATACATATACATATTCATATACGTATACACATACATATACGTGTACATGTACATATACATATTGTACATATACGTACACATACACATCCATGATTTTATTATATTCAATATGGAATTATTATATTTACGTCCAAAAAGAATTTACAATGTACAAGAGTTATAGTAGTGTCCACATATGTATATGACAGTCATACATACAGTTCAATCCACATGTCATGTATGCTAGTCAATCCATCAGTCACATATGCAATTTCATTCTCACATCACACATGCAATTCAATCTGCATACCATACATGTAATTCAATCCACGCATCATACATACAAGTCAATGCACATATCACACATGTAATTCAATCCACATATCATACATGCAAGTTAATCCACATGTCATGTATGCAAGTCAATCCACAAGTCACATATGCAAGTCAATCCACATGTCATGTATGCAAGTGAATCCACAAGTCACATATGCAAGTCAATCCACATATAATACATACAGTTCTGATCAGACTCATACATGCAAATCAATCCACATATCTTATATGTTATTCAATTAACATATCAAACATGTAATTCAATCCACATATGCAAGCCAGTCCACATGTCATGTATGCAAGTGAATCCACAAGTCACATATGCAAGTCAATCCACATATCACACATGCAGTTCAGTCCAGACTCATACATGCAATTCAATCCACATGTGCAAATCAGTCCACACGTGACATATGCAAGTCCAAAACACGATCACTGTAATTAAAGTTCTAAAGTGGAACATTAAGAAGGCACTAACTCTGACATATAACAGCATATACTAATTTGACAGAAATGTCGAAACGTTTCGCGAACGCTGTCCACCAGATGCCGTTCTAACATATGGTGTCCCACTTTTCCGCAGTACCCATGGACCGCTATGCATCACGTTTCCTCCACAGACGACATCGACCTCCCGTTCGAGATTCTAACGTTCGTTTACCCCCTAGACGACCATTCCGACCTTCGCTGTGTCTATATGAACAATTAGCGTGAGTTTGCCGATGATCACGGTGCACCTTGACCTCCAACACGCCATACGATGTCGTCATCCTTTCAGCAAATTACAGTACACGACGCTGTGTATAACACCTGACGATTATAGGGTCGCTACGTGCGAACATTTCTGACATGTGATTTTCATGAGTGGCGAAATATTTTATTTGGGATGTGATCGGTTGATGACCGTAGTTAAATGATTATGATTAAGTTATTAGGGATTAGTTATTGGATTAGTTATAGGATCAGTTCCCCCAATAGTTGGGGAGTTATTAGTGATCAGGTAGGTAGTGATTAGAAAGTATAGGGAGTTGGATGGGAATATAGGGATTTGAGGGTGTAGAGATTTGGAAACTTCAGGAGTTGGGGGTTTAAGTATAAGGAAATTTAGGGATTTGGGAATTTGGAGATTTGGAAACATGCAGAAGTGCATACATGGATTTGGACATGTAGGTATTTGGGGAAGTAGCAATCTAAGAATGTAGGAGTTTGGTTACATAAAAGTTTGGGGATATACAGAATTGTGGACATACAGATGTAAATATTTAGGATCATAGAAATTTGGTGATATGAAGATTTGGGCATATGGAAATTTGGGTATGTAGAGATTTGGGAATGTAGGAATGTGGAGACATGAAAATATGGGGATGTGGAGATTTGCGGACAGCTGCAGGTACATAGTGTCATCAAAATTTGAAAATACATCAATTTTAGAATATAGAAATTTTAAAATGTATTTGAAGATTCCATCGTACAAAAATCTACAGAGACTACATACACCTAGTTAAAGTTACAGAAACGTGAAGTCATCGAAATCAGTGAATACTGCAACCTAACCTAAATATCCAGAAAGTGATTATCTCCGACAAAAAGGTGTAAGACAATAAGACCGTAACTTAATCTGTTTTATCCATTCATCCTTAAATATTCATAGATTCGCTGAAATTTGTCCGGATATCGATTCTATTGAAATTTAGCCGATCAATAAGGTACAATAGCGGCATAGCCCACCTAGGATGGCGAAGGCAGGTACCGTTAGAGGATTATTAATATTCATGATGTCAGCACACGTTCCAACATTGCGATACAAGATTTCCTTGTACTTTATTCATCGGAGGTGTCCGTTTCTCGGAAAAACGAGCAACTGCGTATCGGCATGCAGGCGATATCGCAATGCAATTGATCGTTGTGCAACGATACGATACGCGAAATCCCACTCTAACGATCATTGTTAGCCGCTAACTAACTGACATAGAGCAACCACCTAGCTGAATTCTAACTTCTGTTTAACGTCATTTTTCTTCGCTAATGGCGGCTGCGAGACGATGAAGTATGACCATCGACTGCCTGTCAGATTGCATGCTTAATTGTATAATTGCGAATTCCTCGACGTTTGTTTATGATGCTCGGGGTGTGACGGAGGATGAAGGATTTAGAGGCTTTGGACAATGTGACATTAATGATTTTATGTGCATTAAATGCGTGAATTAGTGGTAATTGACAGACGGAAACGATTATAAAACGTGATAGCAAGTGGTGGCTAAAATTTAAGATATACATGATAAAAATTATATTTCTAAGTTCTCATGTCTTGAAATTCTTGAACCGTCAAATCCATAAATTTGCAAAATAATTCTTAAATCAAGGTCTCAAAATGTATTCCTAAATTGCTATGAACTCAATTTTCAAACCACCAAATCGGAAGATCACAAATATATACCTAAATTCTTACGTCTTCAAATTGTCCAAATAATAAAATATCAACAAATTTTTATATTCACAAATTCATACATCTTCAAGACCTAATGTCTCAAAATACCTATAAAGTTCGGATGCCCTCAAATTGTCAAACTACCAAATCCCTGGATTTCCAAATTTCAAGGCCTTCAAAATCCCTAAAATTCTATGTCCTCAAATTTTCAGCCCCCAAAATTACTAAATCCTCAAATTGCAAGGTCCTAAAATGCTTATATCCCCAAATTTCTGTTGTTAAATTCGCAAATCACCAAATCCCTAAATCCTTAAATTTTAAGGTTTCAAAATGTTTATATCGCTAAATTACCTATGTCCTAAAATTCTGAAACTTCCAAATTCCTAGGTCTCCAAATACCTAGATCTCAAACTACCTATATCCCTAAATTCCTATGTCCTTAAACCCCCAAAAACCCCTAAATCCCCCCTAGGTCTCCAAATACCTATGTCCCTAAGTTCCTATGTCCTCAAATTCTCAAACCCCCAAATCCCTAAATCCCCCAAGGTCTCAACATATTTAAATCCCTAAACTCCTATAAGCTCAAATTTTCAAACCCTCAAATCCCCAAATCCCTTAATCCCCCAAGGTCCCAAAATACCTATGTCCCTAAATCCCTATGTTCTCAAATTCCTCAACCCTCAAATCCCCAAATCCCTAAATCCCCCAAGGTCCCAAAATACCTATGTCCCTAAATCCCTATGTTCTCAAATTCCTCAACCCTCAAATCCCCAAATCCCTAAATCCCCCAAGGTCCCAAAATACCTATGTCCCTAAATCCCTATGTTCTCAAATTCCTAAACACCCAAATCCCTAAATCCCTCAAGGTCCCAAAATACCTATGTCCCTAAATCCCTATATCCTCAAATTCTCAAACCCCCAAATCCCTAAATCCCCCAAGGTCTCAACATATTTAAATCCCTAAACTCCTATAAGCTCAAATTCTCAAACCCTCAAATCCCCAAATCCCTTAATCCCCCAAGGTCCCAAAATACCTATGTCCCTAAATCCCTATGTTCTCAAATTCCTCAACCCTCAAATCCCCAAATCCCTAAATCCCCCAAGGTCCCAAAATACCTATGTCCCTAAATCCCTATGTTCTCAAATTCCTCAACCCTCAAATCCCCAAATCCCTAAATCCCCCAAGGTCCCAAAATACCTATGTCCCTAAATCCCTATGTTCTCAAATTCCTAAACACCCAAATCCCTAAATCCCTCAAGGTCCCAAAATACCTATGTCCCTAAATCCCTATATCCTCAAATTCTCAAATCCCCAAATTCCAACTTGAAAATTTACACATAGAAGATTACACTTTACAATGATATAAAGCGTGGTGATATAATTAAGAATAAAATGACTAATAAAAATGTTATTATAGTTACGCCAATGTCCATGACCTCGGAAAGCAGCAACGAAACGTATTAATAGGACGACGAGTCTCGCAGCACAATGAAACAGCGTCGCTACTCGTCGCTGTAATCAGCGTCGAACCAGTCAATAATCATTCTGCGACCGGCAATTACAGAGACAATGACGGCCAGCTAACAATTTCTCGTCTAAACACTGCCATCAATATTCCCCGCATTCCGAGGTAATTAGCAAGTGACGGAACGTGAAAACGTTTTCGTCTTCGTGCGTGCAGACGCGTGCGATTTTTCCTTTCAATTGTGCGCACGGAGTTTCGAAACTCTGTTAAGAATTAAATTAATGAAATTGTAAGAAAACAGGGGAAAGTTAAGAGTATGACGAAAACCGCGGTCATCTTTTTTTTTTCTTAATAAAATTTAATCAGAAATTTTGGAGCGGTTTTTGGAGAAAAGGGATGAGTTCGTTGAGAATAGTGGTATAGAACAGGGCAAATTTTTCAAAGTTTCGTTTTTATTTAACCCATACCTTTGTTAGACCGTTTCCTTAGTTTTCCCTCGGTTTTTACACTTTTGGAATCTTACAAAATTATAATTAAATACTTCGAATAACTCTTTCACTACAACTCTAATTTTTATTGAAATGATACAATAACAAACCTCATTTTTCTAAGACCAAATGAAATGCAACAAACCTCAATCACCGTCGATTCAGAACAGTTTACACAGGCATTTTTCTGAATTCCTCCGACGCAGCAGGATACGAATCTATTCAATCGTTCGCGAAACAGTGTGGATGAAATAACATCAACCTTCATCCCATATTGACCCAGTTGATCGATCAAACGTATTGGAACAACAATAAACGAAAAGAATCTGAAAGATAACGTTAGCAATCCTTATTTCTCACCAAGTACATATTCGTACGTCGATGGAGAGAAAAACACGCAGCAGGGTGTGACTCTGATTCAAAGGCAAACAATCACGTCCACGTATCTCTTAGCACAATGCCAGTCGCGATTTGAGAGGAGGTACAATGAAGCATAATTCAAAACGGAGAATCATGGGATTAGAGACGATTCGGTGTCCCTTGGTCATTGGCGTAACTAAACAAGGGGGCACTAGCCACCCCATAGATAGAGTCGTCCCTGAATGATATACTGTGACGATATAAGAGATAGTTTACTAAAGTAATTAACAAATCGACAGCAGTTAACTAGTATTTATTTTTCAGAAAACTACAAGGTATAAGATGCAAAAATTAAGTATATAATTTCGAGTTAGAGTCAGATTGACTTTTGTGGTATGTTTCAATCCAAATGAGCGGTACGTTTTCGTGTTCAATCAAAATAAAAACGCGAGTGTCTTGTGGAAATTCAGACTATAACGCGATGCATGTTTGGTTCTACTTTGGTACCCAAAACGTAAAAAGTCATGGGTTGACACAACCATCATCGACCGCAAGAATCACTTCGGAAGACAATGCTATTTGGTGGGATCAGGTGTCATCATGAGCCGAAACCACGTGAAAACAGTTAATACCGATCGCTACCGTCAACAAATAATCAGTTTGAACCTTGCATTGATCGAAAAGCGTCCAGATTGGGCTAGAAGACACGGAAAAGTGATTTTGCAACGCAACGCCGCATCACACACAGAAAACGGTTAAAGGCACAATTTCTGCACTTGGTTGGTACTCTAGCCCCACCCGCCATACTCACCAGACTTGGCCCTTTCGTACCACTTGTTTTCATCAGTGGCTCACGTACTTTTCCAGGAACAGATGTCGAAAAATCGATGACTGGTTTCTCTCAAAATGTGAACAATTTTTTGGGGAGGGCATTTGAAGGGCAGATGGGAATGTCTAGCGATGGTACTTTGAATGAAGCATTTTTTTCCGAAATTCAAATTGTTTTCTTAAAAAAAAATTAGTAGCATGAAGTCAAATGTGATTGCCGTATAATTTATTTATCAGGTGCGTCATATTTGAACAGTGAGTGCGTCGCGAGCCAAAAATGTATAGCTAGCAATGGTACTTTGAATAAATTTTTCTCAAATTTAAATTTTCTTAACAAAAAAAATTAAGAATTAACCACTGGTACTAACTTTGAGCCAAATCAATTTAAAAACCCTAACCTTCAAATGTCTACGTCCACGCAGAAAAAACATTTCGCTATCATCCATATTTTCGTAGATATTTGAATAGATTAATTTAAACAGGACCACCCAATCTAAATTATTCAGAAATTTTCGATTATATCCGAAACTTTCCAATCGTTTCCAATTTCAAGCTGACGTAAGCATCACGATTCCATTACCAACGACTTCCTGTCGCACGCTGAACTCATCAAGGATCACTATTTCACGGTACATCATTTCGTCGGGTTTATTATAGCGAAAGTTTCCGCGAACCAGCAATGTTCCACGGGTACAAGTTGTCAAGGAGTTGTGTTAATCATCGACGATTCACGTCCGGTTGAACGTGCTAATGCGAACGTTATCAAAGCGAGTTAAGCTGCGTGACATCCTGAACGACGGAGCAACCTGTCGGTTTTTCCGCGCCGCTCAAAGGAACGAGTGTCATCAAACATGCCGTTGTGTATTCCTCGAGTTTATATACCGCTCACGAGTCGAGTACGCGAGTACACGCGTGTACTATCGCCGCGTATACGCGTGGACAAGCATTAATACAGTGGTTCTCAACTACTTTGCTAGATTATGAAATATTACATGTACAATAATAACATCGATAGCAGTATCAATTTCAATTGCAATAGTAATGGAAACAATAATAACTATGTACAATATAAACAGTAACGTCAGCGATAACAATAGCTACAGTAATAACAAATAGCAATGACATAAAAATTGGCTACGGAAATAACAGTAATATTGACAATAACAGTTGCAGTACGATACAACAATTAGCAATAGCAATAACAATAATAATAGCAACATTGACATAAATATTTAAGGCAATAAGAGTAGCAATTGTTATATATCGTCATACGTACTACATACTACATACTACATGCTACATATTTATTCACAAATATACAACACAGTGTCTACTTTCTGTATAATAAAGTAATCGCAATGAATCGTGACAGTACTTAAATTTGTCACAGATATCTCACCAAAACGAGAAATCTAAAATTCTTATACCAAAAATTTAAACACCCTATATAATAAATTGTAATATGTTTATAAAGTAGATAGTTTTCGTGAATTAATAATTGAACTTATTTACTTTCGCATTTCGAAATAATTTGGCAAGTAAATCGCATCCATCAACTAACCGACCGTCAAACGGTAAGAAATAATGATTTTATTCACCCACGGTACCTACACGCTTCGAGGAGCGTATGTTGCTGCCATAGCTGGCACACGGAAGCATATCGCCCGTCTCTTCAAGACGTATGACCTTCCGAAGGTCAGCGCCTTTGCTCTTCAACATAGCTAGACACGCCGTACAGTTAACCGTAAAAGTACTCAGTCAATAATCCTGTACGTGTAACAAATTGAATGCGTTTAATTAGGTTTCGTACGGAACGGCACTTTCTATATAAGATAATAATGTAAGGTATGAAACACGGTAAGGCAAATAATTAACAACTGTTAGGGTCTGCAGACTTTTATTAACGGTCTTCAAGTGGCTGAGTAAATTGACATTCTAATTTACGGGGGATACGAAAAATATTGGCACACCCAATTGCTCTGTAATAACTTCGTGAAGGTATGACAGGAGAAATTATTTGGTGCGCTGTTATCAAGATCGGGTTAGCTATCAGATTTACTAAAATGTCTCAACATTCACTAAACGTCGCTAGAATTCACTAATTCAGAAATTTTTTAATTTATAGATTTAAATTGTTAATTTTTGTTTATATTTATATTAAATTTATTTTTGTTTATATTGCATAATATGTATATTTGTATATTTTTATTCGTTTCTGTTATCTATATTTGTATTTTTATTCACTTGTGTTACGTATATTTGTAATTTTATTTTTATTTATTTGTGTTACATATACTTGTATTTTTTATTACATTTGTAATATTATGCAAATTTTTCTTACAATTCACACATGTTTGAGTACAAAAATTAATTAAATCCAGGAACGTAGAAGTCGACTATTATAAAAATAGTTTGACTATTTAAATGTTTAGATCACATTGTACTGAAAATACACGAAGCATGTAAGCACTATATGTCTGACTATACATCACTAATTCTACTGCGATCTTTGTTGAAACGTCGATTACCAGTTTCAAGACCTCAAGGATGAACAATCGTAACTCTTCAGAACGGGATATCGATACAGCGATTAACGAGGCGTCGTAGCAACGAGATCCCACGATCTCCATGCTTACGCAAATAATTGCCGTTCCAGTTTAAGTTTATTTGCGAGTATCATTTGCACGTTTAAGCTTGATTGCATCGTGGTTGACGCGACGTTGTGGTATGCAAAAGCAATCCCCTACAGAAGTAGCACGACTGACCTTGTTTTGCAACAAAGTTATGGATGCACTACACGTTGAACGAGGAATGCGAAATGCATGGAAGAAGGTGATTTAGAGTCTGTGGATCATGGTCGACGTAATTGTTGGGAAATAAGAGCAATTTTCAATGTACGATCTACTCGGAGAGATTAGAGGCTGCATTTGCTCTTATTTGACGTATTAGTGATTTCTTGCTGACATTTTTACCGACCTGTTGGCTTGTTAGCGCGGTGTTGCTCTCTTTTATGTGGCACTTTGAATAAGTGAGAACTTAACGTTGCCGTAGAAGGATTTAGGGTTTTCGATATTTGGTGACGCAAATTTGTACATTCAGATATACTGAAATTGTGTAATTGGGACATTTGAACATTCCAAATTTGCGAGTATAAGAATGCAAGTAAATTTATAAATTTCAAAGTAAATAACTTTGGAATTCCAAAATCGTAAACTCTGGAAATTCAGAAATTCTGAAAAGATAGTTATATATATTTAATTATTCAAGTCCTCCAGTTTTCAATTCTTCGACTGTGCAATTTTTTAATTCAACTATTCATATCTTCAATTTTTCAATTTTTCAATTTTTCAATTTCTCAATTTTTCAATTTTTCAATTTTTCAATTTTTCAATTTTTCAATTTTTCAATTTTTCAATTTCTCAATTTTTCAACTTTTCAATTTTTCAATTTTTCAATTATCAATTCTTCAATTCTGTAATCCTTCAATTCCTCGATTATTTAATTCTTCAATTCTACAATTTCTCCATGGTTTCTTCCTTCCATTCTTCAATTCTTTATGTCCACAATTCTCCAGTTCTACAATTCTACAATTTTACAAATCTACAAATCTACAAATCTACAAATCTACAAATCTACAAATCTACAAATCTACAAATCTACAAATCTACAAATCTACAAATCTACAATTCTACAATTCTACAATTCTACAATTCTACAATTTTTCTTTTCTTTACATCTACAATTCTTCAATTCTTCGGTTCTTCAATTCTCCACATCTTCAATGCTTCAATTCTTCAATTCTTCAGTTCTTCAATTCTTTGATTCTTCAATTCTTCAATTCTTCAATTCTTCAATTCTTCAATTCTTCAATTCTTCAATTCTTCAATTCTTCAATTTTTCAATTTTTCAATTTTTCAATTCTTCAATTCTTCAATTATTGAACTTGGTACCCTAAATATTTAAAAATGTATGAACATTAATCCAGTAATTTTCAGAGTTTACAAAATCGAAAACTTGCGAATCCGCTATTGTTACTCCACCATTCTGTTCGCACTTTTGTACGCAGCAATTTCATCGACTCCACCACAAAAAGTGCAAATTATTCGAGAAACCTTCACCACAAACATCCGTCGCTGCTCCAGAATAATGCGTCTCGATTTTCAATCAATTATTTGCGCCGGTTGCACAAAAAGCAGCGATCCAATCGCGTCGCGATAGTCATTAATCAAACCATAAATAATCATGAATCTCTCGAAACGGAGTGGATTTAATGAAAATGTCAGTGTCAGGGCAAAAACGGGTTACTTTGTATCGTCGATGCAGCGTTATTCAGAACTCGTACAAAGTTACGATCAGGCCTGGCTCGGGTATGGCTTCTTCGACGCTCTTTTTTCCCTTTGATTTGCGCTCAGGGCATTATTCGTCATTGCGGACACCTCGTTCGATCACGCTCCAACGAAAGAAACGTGCTTTCCTGCGTTTCACGAGCCTGGACGCATCGCGTTCCCGACATTCTTGTATCGGATCGCGGTTTCGATGCTCATTTCCGCTATGTCCCCGAACCTCGTCGTCCATGGCCACGATATTGCTCTCTCGTGTCGTTTTTTCCGCGGACCTCTCCTTCGCTGGCCCGTATAAATGAATTGGAAGCGTGGATCTCGTTGCAGTTGCAACTGTTGTGCCGCCATTACTTTTTCCAGCCCTGCGGTTCGCCAGGTTCCCCTCGCAATTCGATCCCCGGCATTTTTTGTTTCGTTCTTGAAACGTTAGCAAAGACGTATGACATGTGACGAAGACCACTCTTAGGAGTAATATAACCTATTTACATGGGGTTGGATTTTAAATTAAGCAGACCGATTTAGAGGATTCGAGGACTTAGAGATATGAGAAATTTTTATGAAGGTTGAAGTAGAGAATTGGAAATTTGGGAAAAAGTTCATAACAATGAACATAAACACCTTGAACTTCCTTTTCATACTGTCTCCTAGGTTGAAACTCTTAAAACATAACCTGTAAATTCGTATTCAGACCACTTTTTCAGCCATCGTCAAATGACGTACATATTCGGTTTGGCCGGTGGATCGGGTATTTGTAAAAGTACTCTCGAAGGCCAACGTAAATCTATCGTACGACGTTTATTCGTTGCAAAGCGTTAATTTCTGCGGGTTACCACGGCCAGTCGTGATGGTAGGCCCTTAAAAGGTGAACGCGTGATGGTTCCGTGCGTTCACGATGGCCGCGGCTGTTTGCATTGTTAAATATTACTAATAATCGAGCCTGGAGCACGACACGGCCGGGGGTTGCGCAATTTACGAGCTAGGAATAAATACATCGCATCGCCTACAGCCTTGGACTAACGAAGTTGAAGCTGGGTACCTGGTGAACCAGTACAGAGACTATAAAAACAGAGACCACCGCAGGCTTTGGCTTCTTGCACCGGTTTCTCCAATTTGCGAGACTCGAGAGCTTCTTTAACATCGACTCAAGGAATTAATAAAGAGATGTTTATGAAATTTTTTACATTCATAAGACGTTGTAGTGTCAATTTTGTTATATATCTCACAAATTATGTTCATCCTTCTGCTAACATCGGGAAGTGTTGCCGGACTAGTACCTCAAGAGTCTATAGAGACTAGTTGTTCAAAGGACTACATAGTATGGTATAAACGGCTTTACAATTGGATACGTAGTGACGCACTTGCGACGCATTCGTGACGCACTCGTGACGCACTCATGATGCATTCATGACGCACTCTATGACGCACTGATGATGCACTCACGACGCACTCGTGACGCACTCGTGATGCATTCATGACACACTCACGACGCATTCGTGACGCACTCATGACGCACTCTTGATGCATTCATGACGCACTCATGGTACACTCATGACGCACTCACGACGCATTCATGACGCACTCATGACGCACTCGTACTTCAGCCGTGATCGGTTTTACTCGAATTTTTAATACTAATTTTTAAATTGACATAACATTTCAACTTTCTTTGTCTGTTTTAATATTGCAGCTGTGATTGGTTAGTTCTGGCTGACGCACCTGACAAATAAATTATAGTGCAAGGGGTTAAATATACAGGCTGATTCACGTGACTGAGTAAACTCTGTTACCAGTACTGATATAGGAAGATGTTAAAGGAGAAAGATGGTCCAAAAAGTATTATAGTACTATACAGAACGTCTCACGAACTCTGTCCGCTTAAATACTTCGCTTATTTCAAACAACACCGACTTACAGTTGTAGTTCGAGACTACGTAATAGGTCTTGTAATTGCAGGCGTAGCGTCACCTTTGTTTCCTTAAAATGTCCAATTTTTACGATTGCTTTCGATGGATCTACGTATTCCGTATGAAAGTGCCGAGGTGTAATTGTCCTCAAACTTATCGTTGCTGAGATATTTAAGTTTTCTCATATTGTCCATTATTTAAGAAACATATAGTTATCATACCATAATCGTAGCACAGTCTCTCCATAATACATCTCTACGTCAACAGCATGTTTTATTCTTTTGCACATCCTTCGCCCTTCGGAATATGCATAATATTTGTTCGAGTTTTTCGAAACTGAAAGTTAACCGTCGAAGTTGAAATAAATCGAGGCAATGAATCAGCCCGTTCCTTGACTGACAATGCACTTTAATATGAAATATTTGAATATTATGTTCCTCTGAAAATAACCCCTCGTAAGAAAGTGTCCAGCAAGTACAGTGAGATATACCGCAATTTCTTTTCGATCCATCACTGTAAGAACGATGCAATTAATTCTTTTCATTTACGACCTACCCAGACGAACGAAGATCGATGCGTCGCGGAGAGACATTGCACAACACTCTTCACGCACCCATGTACAATGTGTCTTTTTTTTCGCGTTCCGCACGCAAATACTATTAACGGATAATACAACAAAATTGTTCTTTGTTAATTCCTCTATTGACAGTATAAAATGATGACAATGCATGTTTCTGCGACCTCGGAAATATTTGCATCTTTTACTTAATAAATCATTAATCATTTCATACTGATTATTTCAATTACTTTTCAGTCAATCAGTATAAAGAAATGTTATACATATGCAAGTATAAAAATAAATAGGAATTTGAGAATTTGGGGAGTTGGAAGTTTAGAAGGTTAGAGAGTTGCACATTTGGAACTTTTGTAATCTCGAAGTTTGAAAATTTGGGGATTAAACGAAATTTGGTAATGAGAAATTGACAACTCTAACATTAAAATTTATTCAGTATATTTGAATAGAATTCATTTATATTATTGAGATATATTTCAGTATGAAATCACGTTTCTTAGTTCGCGATTTGCTGCGGTTTTTCGCGGCAATATGTAACAAAATGAAGTGACGACACACAATGCTCGCGAAAGCATGTGTTCTCCAGTCCCGGTTATGTGAAACAATTTAAAATGGCAAATGATCAAAGATCGAAGACCGCATGTATGGACATGCATGGTCAGATACGCGCTTCGATGCATCATCCGCTCGTTGCACAATTCACTGCAGCTCTCGAAGCCCAAGATGGCGTGAACATGGCTATAAGAGAAATTGAGAGTTTAATATTTATGAATGGCTAAGAGGAGCAAGGAGACTTTACCTCCTTCGCGATTATACAGAGAAAGGTTACAAGAAAGAATAGCGATTAAAGCCAGTAAAAAATCGATTTATTTTGAAAGTGGGACAGTTCCATTTTTGGAACGAATGCAAAGTTAAATATTCGACAAAATAAAAACATAATGGAGGCAATGACCTTGTATCTTTTTGATTACTCTTTTAAGAGTCCATAGTCATTACTTAATCGACCAATAAACGTTCTTTTCATTAATGAATTACCGTTCGTTGGGAGATCAGCTAATTTATTGACCTGTTAACAAAATGTCTCTAGCAAATGATTGGGCTTAAATTTCAAACTGAAGCTTATTCAAAATTCGAGTAATATTAAACTCTTGCACTATGATTTACTCATGTGCGTCAGACGTATCAAACTATGATCTGTTACAGTGTCAAAACCGATAAAGAAAATTAAGATCCTAAACCGGTATTCTATTCAGCAACCCTTAACTACAAAAATTATGATTACACCTAAACTGAAAATTCATGTACACTAAAAATACGAGAACAATTTTGCTTCTTTAAATTGCGAGTACGTCACGAGTGCGTCACGGGTGCGTCACGAGTGCACTAAGGGTGCGTCACGTGTGCGTCACGAGTGCACTAAGGGTGCGTCATGAGTGCGTCGCGAGTGCACTAAGGGTGCGTCACGAGTGCGTCGCGGGTGCACTAAGGGTGCGTCGCGAGTGCACTAAGGGTGCGTCATGAGTGCGTCGCGAGTGCACTAAGGGTGCGTCACGTGTGCGTCGCGTGTGCACTAAGGGTGCGTCACGTGTGCACTAAGGGTGCGTCACGAGTGCGTCGCGGGTGCACTAAGGGTGCGTCGCGAGTGCACTAAGGGTGCGTCATGAGTGCGTCGCGAGTGCACTAAGGGTGCGTCACGTGTGCGTCACGAGTACGTAACGAGTGCGTTATGAGTTCGTCACGAGTGCGTTATGAGTGCGTCACGAGTGCACCACGAGTGCGTCACGAGTGCGTGGAATACATCAAGTTAACACTAGAACTACCAGCGTTAAATGCACACTTATTTCTAAATGGAAAATGAAGTGAAAAAATAAATAAGTATTGAGACATCAACCAGCATGTATTATTCTTTGTCTCAACAACATATGACAGACATTTCGACATAATCACAAGATTTTGTAATATAAAATATTATGAAACTCGAACCCACTCATTTTGACTAATTGGTAATTGCAGTGTTAAACAGCAAAGTACATGAAATTAAACACCAATATTAGTACACCAAGTTAAAGTAAATAAAAATAATATAAAAAGACAATATGTCGCAATAAAAGTGGTAGGCAAATGATGGAGGCAAACACCAGCGTGTTAATTTCGAGCAATTCGTTTCTGGCGCGATAAAAGTCGTCGCGCACGTGTGCGACCACCGTTGATCCCGGCTAATATTACTACGGCATTGTTCGATCATTTTTCTTCCCTCTCGAACAGAGATAATTCGAGGCATACCGGCTTTATGAGTGTATCGCGGGACAGCGAAGGAATGCCTCTAAATACCGGTTACAGGCCGGTCAATGGTTATATGCGGGAACTCTATTATTTCTCGTGCAGGATTTGCGCTCTCGACGGTTAGCCGTTCATTTATATCTGTTGCAACGCGGCTGTTATATACCGCGAGGTGGCAGAATACGGTAATTTTTTCTCGATCGAGTGTTTCCAACGTTTGCCGGATCGCACGCGAGCTGCGTATTACACACGTTCCTGCGAATCGTTCAATTTAGCACGAGTGGATCGCGTGGCTCGGCCCTTTAGCCGAGTAATTGCTTTCGAAATCGCCATTTTTCTTTAACTTCGATATTTATTTTTATGTGGTTTCTGACAATGTCGGACGGTGTCGATGCACGAGTTGGAGGCTGAGGTGCTTTTAAGAGATTCGGCAGAATAGGAAAATGGACGACCACGCGTATTTTCAGAGGTAATATTGAATCGTTACATATTTAAAGAAAGTGCATTTGTTTTCTGAGTATGTTGTCATTTTCTGAGTGAAGAACTTACTTCTTCTTCTTACTTCTCACTTTCTTCTGAAGAACTTACTATTTATCATAGAACTTGAAATCCTAACCTAACTTCTCACAATTTTCAACGATCTAAACTTTTGGAAATTATGGTTAATTTGTAGTGTGTAAATAAATTGTATAAAATAAAATTGACGAGTTAACATTAATAATAAGCTGGATTACATAAAATCTAATATTTACAAAAAATACAAGTTATATAATAAAATATGGTATGTAATAAAATGAATGGAGCTATGTTCGTGTTGATATGACAAAGATATTTATAAACATTAACAGGATAAAATTGTTTACTTTTTACACGATAATTTATTTCGTATCGTAAAATAAAAATGAACGAATAAGAAATATTATTCTGACGTATTAAATTTTGTTAAGAAAAATGTAATAATGTGATAAGCACGATAAAATATTCAAAATAGATTTCAAAATAGACTTCCTCTATGAATAAAGTACACACATAAATTATGAAACAAAAGTGTAGTCGAATAAAAAACTTGGAAGTTTGTCCAGGGCGTGTCATAAATAGTGTTTTTTTCAGTACCTTAATACTTGTGTCCATAAATTTCACTACTGTTAGAAGCGAAGACTAGACCAACTGGTTTGTAAATTGCCCACTCAACTTTCCTGTGAATACTCTCGACTAAGAGAAAGCCAATGAACTAATGAATCGTTAAATCGATTTTCTCCTTTACGTCCCTGCGCATCCTTGATATTCTTATTCATAAGAGATCTGGTTCATTCTTGAATATGTGAGTCGCATGCTGGGAAGCTGTGTGTCCGCCATTTTGAATCGCTTGGAGAACAAAATGGTCGCGCTTTGAAATTTGTATACTTTTATGTTTCTATTATTTATAATATTATTTAATATTTGTAGTATTAACGTTGTATATTACATTTGTAAGTTTTCAAACTTTTGGATTAGCATATTTGTAAATTTGAGCGTTTGAGGATTTAGTAATTGGGAAATTTAGAACTTTGGAGTTTCTATATTATTGAGTTTCTCAATTGGTAAATTAGTAACTTATCAAGTATTCAGATTTCCAAATTTCCAAATTTACACATTTTCAAGCATTCAGATTTCCAAATTTCCAAATTTATAAACTAGTTTCCTAATTTCCAAATTTATAAATGTCCAAATTTCCGGAATTCCAGATTTCCAAAATTCCAAATTTCCAAATTCCAAATTTCCTAAATTCCAAATTCCCCAAACTCCAAATTCTCCAAATTCCAAATTCCCCAAATTCCAAATTCCCCAGATTCTAAATTTCCCAAACCCAAAATTCCCCAGATTCGAAATTCCCCAAATTCTTAATTCCCCAGATTCTAAATTTCCCAAATCCAAAATTCCCCAGATTCGAAATTCCCCAAATTCCAAGTACCCCAAATTCTAAATTCCCCAGATTCTAAATTTCCCAAATCCAAAATTCCGCAGATTTGAAATTCCCCAAATTCCAAATTCCTCAAATTCGAAATTCCCCAAATTCGAAATTCCCGAAATTCCAAATTCCCCAAATTCGAAATTCCCCAGATTCTAAATTTCCCAAATCCCAAGTTCCCCAGATTCGAAATTCTCTAAATTCCAAATTCCCCAAATTCCAAATTCTCTAAATTTCAAATTCCCCAGATTCTAAATTTCCCAAATCTCAAATTCCACAGATTCTAAATATCCTAAATTTCAAATTTCCTAAATTCCAAATTTCCAATTTTCCAAATTCACAGATTTGTCAGTACTAAAATTCCTAACTCAACTAAAAACCTCAATCTCTAAATTTGTAGATTCCAAAATTTCTTAATTCTACTGCTCAAAATCAATAAATTTCTAAATTGCAACCAACAATAGAGGTTCTATAGAAATTGATGTCGGTTTCTTAAGAAACTGATATTCCCGTGACCTTCAAACGACCTTCCAAGGTCAAATTCTCACCATCATCTTACATCTCCATGAATATCCTACAACTTTTGTCTAAAAAATTTGTCCATATTCCGAGACGTTTCCGAAAGAAAAGGTTGGGGTAGGACTTTAGAGAGACCCTGTATATCCAGCGCCATTTTCCGTCTCCTGATCATTATTCCTTAAAGCCAATCAAACGACGCGGACGCTTCTTTGCAATGGATAATAAAAATTATTCGATTTCCCTTTTCGACTACCGTGCATACTAATGATTCCCATTTTCGAGACTCGTTCATTGTCGAATAAAAGCAAAAGCAAACTGCATCCACTCGCTACCGGTCCGCGTCGCGAAGCGTCAATAAGGATTCAATTTCTCCGATGACTTTCAAAACGGCAATTCAACGCGCGAATGTACACTCGCAGGCAATGATGGCTTCTTCTCGATGAGGATTTATATTGAAACTTGATTGCGATCGAATTAACACGTTTACGCATTTTTAAGTACTCAAGTTTTCTTCATCTCTATGTTTATACTGCTTCGTGTTTTCGAATTACTAAATTTTTTTGCTACATCTAATTCATATATTTTTGTGTTTTTGTACTTTCGGACTCAGAAATTTTCATATTTTTATATTTTCAAATTTATACATTTTCATATTTTTATATTTTCAAATTTATACATTTTCATATTCTCATATTTACATGTTTCTAAACTTTCAAACTCACAAATTTTTAAATTATGAAATTTTCAAATTTCCAATTTCTAAGGCATCAAATTTTCAAACTTCCAATTTTCCAAATTTCTGAATCTCTAACTGTTCAAATATCAAAATTACAGTATTACTAAATTCCAACCTTCAAATTCTGAACTTTTTAAATCCCCATGTCCCAAAATTCCAAATTTACAAATCTCATCATTCTTAAATTGTCAAAATATACATTTGAATCACTAAATTTTCAAATTCTCAACTTCCTTACATTCCCAAATATTAAAATCCAAATTTGCAAGTGTTCAGGTTTTTAAATTACAAAATTTCAAGTGATCAAATTATCAATTTCCAAAATTCTCAAATTAAAAATCCTTTTTCTTGAAAATATTTCAAGTTCTAAATTCTCTTAACTCCTCAAATGTCTAATTCCCAAATATTGTCAAATTCCAAATTCTGTTGAATTCCGGAAAGTTTGACCTAAGTTCAAAAATTTGGAAAATAGTTAAGAAAACCAGATTTGCTGTTGACTGTACGTCTTGCCAGCGAAGCGACGTGACGCGCGAGGAAAACGTTCCACCGGGAGACCATAATTGCCGGCCGATGCTTCCCCGTCGTTTATTACGCTTCTTGCTAACAGAATAAAGAGGCTTCATTACGACCATTACGCAAGCTATCTATCATAAGCAGCGAAGATACGGCCGATAAGAGGTGTTAACGCCTGTCTAAAAGGATGCCTGCGAATCTAAACGCGCGTGTCCGCTTGAAATATCCTCCACCCGGAAGCCAACGTCGCCGCCATTGCCATTTCCATCCTTTCTGTTTGCCAATCGCTCTTCACGAATTTAGAGACATTTCATTTTTAACCACTACTTTCGGAAAATAACGAAAGAGAAGAAATACTGCAAATACATTTCAAAAATATTCAATATAATTCAACGAAGTTCTAAGAAGCTTCAAAATGTTTCAACAAGATTTAAAAACAATTTTAGTAAGCTTTAGCAAGGCTTCGAAGAAGATTGAGAAAGTTTCATCTGGGTTGCAAAATTATTTCAAAAAGTTTCAAGGCTTCAAAAAAATTCAGACTTCAACAAGGTTGAAATAAAGTTTCGAAAATATTTCAACAAGGTTGCAAAAGAATTTTTAACAAATTTCGACAAGGTTGCTCGAAAGTTTCAACAGGATTTCAACAAGGTTGCAAAAGGATTTCTAAAAAATTTCAACAAGGTTGAAATAAAGTTTCAAAAAATTCCAACAAGGTTGCAAAAAGATTTTTAAAAAATTTCGACAAGGTTGAAATAAAGTTTCAAAAAATTCCAACAAGGTTGCAAAAAGGTTTTTAAAAATTTTCGACAAGGTTGAAATGAAGTTTCAAAAAATTTCAACAAGGTTGCAAAAAGGTTTTTAAAAATTTTCGACAAAGTTGCAAAAATGTACCAACAAGATTTCAACCAAATTTCAGAAAACTACATTAAGGTTTCAAGCAAATGTCAATGAGATTTCAACAAAATCTTCAAAAGTTTTGAAATTTCAAACAAATTTCAGAAAGTTTCACTGATGCTTCAAGAAAGTTTCAGAAAGGTTCTAAAAAAATTTCAAAACGTTTCAACAAGGTTGCAATAAAGTTCCAACAAGTTTCAACAAAGTTGCAAGAATGTTCCAACTAGGTTAGACAAAATTTTACAAGGTTTCAAAATTTCAAAAAGATTTCAGAAAATTGCAACAAGGTCTTAAAAAAATTTCAGAAGGTTTCATTAAGACTTCAGAAAAGTTCCAAAATTTGTAAAAAGGTTCAAAAATTTGCAACAAGGTTTTAAAAAAATAATTCAGAAGATAAGATTTCAACAAAGTTTGATTTTAAAAAATTTCCAAAATTTGCAAGTTTTCAAAAATATATTAAGATTTCACAAAAGTGTCAAGGTTTTTAAAAAAGTTCAGAAATTTGCAACAAGGTTTTAAAAGAGTAATTCAGATTTCAACAAAGTTTGAAGATTTTTAAAAAATTTCCAAAATTTGCAACAAGTTTTCAACAAAATAATTCAGAAGGCATTAAGATTTCAAAAAAGTGTCAAGGTTTTTTTTAAAATTTTCTGAAATTTGCATCAAGGTTAGATTGAGTAAGAAGGCCAGTTATAAAGCAAAATCTGGCAGAGTTTAGCGAGCAAGATGCACGCACGCGTATTTGTCGCAGCCAGTGGTCGCATGGGCATCGACACTTTCGCAATGTGTTCCGCGTGCCCGGCGTGTCTTGTGGCCAGAATACCGTGCAATCGCTGTTGATCGCCGGAATATGCAATGTCGGCTCTATCCTACGAGATCCCGGTTCTATGCGTTGCCCCTTCGCGAAAAGTCACGGGTGCGCGTATGCGTACGAGCGTGCGATTACGCGTATCCGTGTCAAACGCGTCATTTCGGATTACGAACCAAACAGAATTACTGTAAATCTGGGAAAAACGAATGTGACTAGGAAGAACCGTTGTAACGTTCGCAACTGACATACCGGTGATGTTGAAGAGAGATTATTGGGATGTGGGTTTATGATTTTGAAGGAGTAGGTCTGAAATTATTGAGTTTGAGACAGTTTGAGAATTTAGAGATTTAAGAAGTGGAGTTCGGAGATTTGGGGATTTGGAGATTTGGGATAACAGGAGTAGGAGAGTTAGGGAATTTGGGGATTTGTGAGTTTAGGAAGTTAAGAATTTGGGAATTTGGGAAATATGAAATTCAAGAATTTGGAAATTCAAGAATTTAGGAATCTAGAAAATTAAGTTAGGCATTCAATTTTAGAATTTCCAAATTTTGGAATTTAGAAATTTTTGAATGTGGGGCCTTGAGAATTTAGTAGTTTAGAATTCTAGGAATTTGAAAATTTGCTTCCGTAAAATATTTCTGTTTAAATTTTCAAATTCCTAAATTCACAAATTTTCCAATTTCAAACCCCCTCATCCCCACATCCCCTCACCCCCTCATAAATTTTCGTCAGCCAAATTAAAAATTCTGGCAACCCCATAATGCACATTTAAAATAAGATTACATTATTTTTATTTAAAAATATCTTGGAATATAAAAGTTGAAAAGCTTCTATGATCACTTGACTAGTCAAGGCTCTAATAGTTTCACATGCTAAGTTCTGATGAGTCCCTACCCATCTCGAAGATCGTTTCTTTCCTCCTCTCTCTTTCTCAACAACCTCCATAGACTCAACGCCGTTGAGAGCATTTGTCGCAGTTATTCGAACCACTGATTCAATAACGGGGCACACGATAGTAAATCCTGATTACTATTACTGATACGGCCGCAAAAAGCTGACCGCCGGTAATGCATACACGCTGGGTACGGCGTTACACCCACACACGTTCGCTACGACCGTGTGTATGCGTGTGTGTTGCACTGTGGCAAGATAGGGAAGCCTTTTAACGAATGTTGGAAAGTTCAGTGAACCCATTTATCGCATGCATTTATGGAGGTAAGGATCCGAACAATCACAGCTGACAGTCGGTTACACCGAGAGTGGTGGAACATTTCGAGAGAATCTCTCAGAGGAAATACTTGAGGATTTAGTAAAGCGAACCAACTCAATCGACGAGCCTCGTGCGGCGATATACGAGAAATTCTATCTTGTCTCTCTGCTGCGGAGACATTTGCTGAAATAGTGCGGAGGGATGAAGACAGCAACAATTTCGCCGACGCATTTTCAAGCAACGAAGCAATATTTTCTCGTACTTTCTTTTCAAAATATTCTTTGTACAGTGCTGGTCGATACAGAGCCTTTTGCAATTCGACCCTCAAAATTTGATTAAAAACGAAAATATATTTTTATAACATTTCCAGGGGCAAATTGCAAAATCGGGCTCGGTACGGAGCCGCGTAATGAAGCGAAGAATACTTTGGAAAAGAAAGTACGAGAAAATATTGTTTGTTCGCTTGAACGTGTCGCGTCGACGAAATTGTTGCTGTCCTTGTCTTTTCTCGCGGGAGAGACAAGGATCGCCGGAGCTTCCCGGTTTCGTCATCAGGTGCTCCTAATTTGATGGACTTAACCTTTAAGGTTCACCGTGTTAACGGGGTCGTTGACGACCCGTGACCGGGCACTTGACGGGAGCACCCTCTGCAAGTCTTCTGATTCATGTTGTTCATCTAACAATAAATCCTATAATGTCTCAAATTTTCAATCTTCTAACAATAAGTCCCAAAATGTCTCAAATCTTCAACCTTCTCAGTCCCAAAATGTCTCAAATCTTCAACCTCCTAAATTCCAAAATGGCTAAAATTTTCATACCTTCTAAATCTCAAAATGTCTCAAATCTTCAACCTCCTAAATTCCAAAATGTCCAAAGTCTCCACTCCTCTAAACTCCTAAATATCTCAAATTTTCAAAGCTTTAGTGTCCTAAAATGTCTCGAACCTCCAACCTCCTACATCCCAAAATATCTGAAGCCTTGACATTCCTCCCTTATCCCCCTAAATTACAAAACTTCTCAACTTCGTATCGAAATATCAATTTCCAAGTGCACGTGTACCTAAGCCAACCTTCCGTGCACCCAACGTCAACCAAAGGAAACCCGAGTTGCACTCGACTGTGCATTCGTTCGAAACGGTGTCAGTGCAGTTGCACATAACAAACGAGCCTCTAGTCGAACGTGCAGTCTTAAAATCGGCGCTTAACAAGCGCGCGCGTTCGCGTAAACGACGCTGGCATAATCAGAATTTTCCCGCGGGACAATAGGTCGTCAAGAACCCGCGAATGTCGCGTCAAGCTCATAGATATGTCGCGAAGGTTGTTCTATTATGGCCGAGGCAGGCGCGTTAAAGAAATCCGGGCCCCCATAAAGCAATAACGCGGCCCCGCACACACGGACGTCCGGCTGTTTGCGCGCACGAACGAAACGTTTTCACGGTAACAATCGTGTTCTCACTTTCAATAAACCGCTCGGCCATAAATAACGAGCGCAACAAGCCGTGCGCGTGTGTCGACGAGGAAAAAGTGCGATCTTTCGCCGTGCATTTTCAACCGCGACGCGTACGCTGCGCCCGCGAGCGAGCGAGCGCGCAGCTGCGAGCGCGAGCTTGTTCCTTTGTTTGTTAAACGATCCGCTCGGTTTCCGTGCTGCGAAGCGCGATTCGGTTTTTATCGCGATTGCCAACCTGCAATTTCGTGATGGTTGCACAATTTTACGGCCGAATTTTTATGTCCGACTGTTGGACAGACTTTTGGATACTGATATGCGAAGAATTTTTCTGCTTTGTAACTGCTGTGGTAATTGAACTGTCAATCTTCTTTGATTGATGTAGTTTGTGTAATGTTGACAGTATAGTGATGTATAGTACTGTTTTTTGTTAATTGCACTGTTATGGCTCTCCTCAAGTATTTTATTTTGTATTACAATTTGATATTTTATATGGATTGACAGTGCTGTCAGTACTGTACTGTCTCTTGTTAAATGGATTATTAAGATTCTCCTTGAGTATTGGTGTGTAGATTGTATCATAATTTGACATTTTATATGCAATATTGACAGTACAATGTTGCCAATATGGACAGAATATGCATAGTTGTTAATTGCATGTTTAAAGATCTCTTTGCCAACTGATGAATGTCTATACAGTATTGTAAATGTAATATTGACAGAACACTGTTGTCAATATATTGACAGCACAATATTTTCAATAAACATTGTATGGTGTGAATTTTACTGTTAAAATTCTTTTTAACAATTAATATATGTAGTGTGTGTAATATTATAAATGCAATGTTGACAGTACAACATTGTCAATAGGATATTGACAGCACAATATTCTCAATAGAACATTGATAGCACAATATTGTCAATGAAACATTGTCAGTTGTGAGTTGTGCAGCGAAGAGTCATTTTAATGATTAATGTATGGTCTGTACAGTGTTATAAATGCAATGTTGACAGTGCAATATTGTCAATAGGATATTGACAGCACAATATTTTTAATAAAACAATAACAGCACAATATTGTCAATGAAACATTGTCAGTTGTGAGTTGTGCAGCAAAGAGTTATTTTAATGATTAATGTATAGTCTGTACAGTGTTATAAATACAATATTGGCAATACAATAATGTCAACAGAATATTAACAGTATAATATTCTTAATAAAACATTGACAGTACAATACTGTCAATATAACATTATCAGTTATGAATTGTACTGCTATGAGTCTTTTTAATGATTACTATACATGTTTTGTGCAATATATGAATGCAATATTGGCAGTACGATAGTGTCAATAGAATACTGTCATTGCAATATTGGCTATAGAATATTGTCATTACAACATTGCTAATAGAATACTGTCATTACAACATTGCTAATAGAATACTGTCATTACAACATTGCCAATAGAATACTGTCATCACTATGTTAGCAATAAAATATTGCCATTACAATATTAACAGAAAATATTGTCAATATGATGTTATCAATATACTATCAATAGAACTCTGCCAATACTGTACTGTCAATAGAATATTGCCAACATGACATTGTTTATACAATATTTTCAACATGACAAAACAATATTTGAAACAATTTTGTTAACAAAATATTATCTGCACAGCGGTGCCACAATATTGTAAATAATTATAACTTATAAATTTTTACAAACATAACCTATAAAATATTGTCAATGAAATTTTGTCAACACAATACTGCCAACAGATCTTTATCAATAGAATATACTTGTGTTCGCAAACACATCAAAAACAAAATGGCAGTGTTCACATATCTTTATCTCCAAGATATTTTCCATAATCTCATTATCTCAGATCTTTTATAATCCTCTCAATAGATAAAACACAGATGCAAATTAAAAACGCAAAAATTCAGTCTTGAATCAGAATTTAACATTGAAATCACAGACAAAATTGCATACCAAATATAGCTGAGCTAATCTCTAATTTAAAGTAAAAATCCCAACAGCAATTTAATCCAAGCGTTGATTAGTTGCGTGCAACATTGTTTACGTCATTGGCCACCATTTACATATCTTATTTAAACTGCACCATCTCAACCCAAGGTAGAAATCTCGATGGGTAGAAACGGAAGAGGGATCCCATTGCTCGAGATGTTCGCGAGGAAACAGTGGTCCCAAGGATAGCCGTGTCATCGACAGTCGGCTCGGAATTTGCATTTATGAGATACTTCCACATCGTGGATGCTGGAACAACGTCTCCATTATCGACGATGAAAAATATTTCTCTCCTCGCGTGGAAGGAGGCACGGTTAATGCTTCCAAGAAAGGATTCAGTCGATAATTTCGTAAAAAACCTCAAGCTTTTACGTTCGCCATTCACGTACAGGGTGTTCTCGTTTTAATTCATCGACGCAAGTTCCGATTCGGATATACTGTTTCATCTTATAGGCGATTTAACGGCAGCCATATTAAGACGCAAAGGAACGATAAAAATTATAATAAGGATTTATAGAATGAAGTTAATGGAACAAGTGTACCAATTAAAATTGAGCAAACTACTCTTTCAAGGATTTTAACGAGCGGCAATATTATACGATCCCTATCTCGAAACTTAACCCATTTAAATTCACTCGAACCATAAACGAACACTGTCGATGCCTTGTGAAAATTATTGTTCCTGCCATCGCTCATTACACGCGTTTCTCTCCGGGGATAATAATTGCGGCGTCCACAGGATACAACGTGTTGATCCTGGTCGAACTCCGACTAACCAGTTCCCCTTGTCAGTAAAGCTTTCCACTGACGGGGACAATTTACGATCAACATTATAACACCTGCCCTTGTTTATGATTTACTCCTGATTCACTTCGAACGAACATCTGTGAAATTGCGCCGACACGCCGATCGTCCTAGCGCAGTCGAACGAAATTGTTTCGCCATCTTACACTCTTGTTACTTTCTTCCCCTTATCAGAAACTAGCTTATTAATTTTCTAAGGTTAGGCCTTTTGCAAGTTACATTTGACATTCATATTCAAAGGTTCCTGCAACACATTTGAAAACTCGAGTACTCTTTAATGAATTATAGATTATGATTACCTTCCATAGCTATTAATGACAGACAGTGTGATACAGTGAGGTCACAAGATAACTTACAATAAGCACACATTGGTGAATACCTAGGTCAGAACGAAGATTACCTGTATTGTCCCAAAGGTGAATCCAGCCGTAACCGTTGCAGAAGAGAAATAGAAGAACACAGCAAATCAACAGCCTGGAGGGACGTTGTTGATCGGTCCAGAGAGTCGGCAAGAGCAATTACAAACGCAAGATCCCGAAAAAAGGGAAGATGGAGCGATAGTGGCCGGTAGAGGAAATCAATTGTTCAGATGAACGGCGCGAGATAACGGCGACCAAAGCCGCCATTAGGTCTTAATTAAGAAGACCGTGTGTTCTCGTTTCACCGTGGAGAATAATGCCGACGGCGGCGTCACGTTCGAGGCCCAAGGACGCGTACGTCTCAATTACTATCAACGCGATGCGATTCGAGAAGCCGTGGAACGAGCTGGCCTCCAGCGACGACGCAACAAGAGACCGGCCGGTTTTTCGAACTTAGCTGGACATCCGAACTGGATCTCGAAGACTATCGGCTCTAATCTGAACCGGAGATCCCTTGAAAGACGATCGAACGTCATCCTGGCTAGCTTCCAGGAGACAGGACCTGAAAGGGACGCTGAAGGACGTGGCAATGCAAATCGCGGTTGGCTGTGCTTGATGGATGATCGCGGTTCCCTTTGATGTCGCACTGCGAATTCGTTGCGTCTCTTTCAATTAAAGCTGTTCAATTCGCCTGTCGATAATTGGGGTACCACGCTTTTATTTTGTAGAACGATCCTAGCTGATTTTGTTGACAAGACTCTGTGAGACTCTGCAAGACTGAAACGTAAGACTCCGTAAGACTCTCGTGTGGCATTTTGTAACCATTACATCTTACATGAGACTATGATAGAATCTTGTTAGGTGATGGTCTCATAAGTGAGTTGTTATGAAGATATGATAAAAATATCACCGGGACGTGTTGTAAATAAATATTTTCTGTAACTCAAGTCTCTCATTTTCTATAACGATTTCTCTGTACCGAAAACTGAAGATAAGTAATGTGAATGATAAAAAATTGGAAAAATAGATCGAAGTCAATTGTTTGGATGTGAAAGTATCGGGAATAGACGGGATGAGACAAATTTATGAAACACCGGCATTGTACACGGGCCAACTTGCAATGAAATTCCACCGGGTTGCATAAGGATTTCCGTGAGGCTTGGGTGAAAGCTGAGACAACGTACTCGTTATGACCTTTTAACGTTATATTGAGTTATTTTTATGATAATTGGTAGCTGGTGCTGCTTGCGGGTCATAGACGCTGAATAAATGAGGGAGAAACTCACAATTAGTTACGTGTCCGTAGCGTGGGACACGGGGGTCGTACGCGTGGATGTGCGAATAAATTGCAACGTTGTAGAATTAATTTCCGTCGAGTAAATGACTGAAAACGCGGCATGAAATGAATAAAATTTCCCCAGGTATGCCACGGGAAATAAATTGAAAGTGGACGATCGCGACGCACGATATTTATACACCACTTACGTATATTATAAAAATATTGAAATTTTAATAAACCGGGAGAAAATTCAATGTCACAATATTGCGATTTCCTTCCCGGTCATAAATATCGTGGGACCGTTACTTGAATTTACAGAAAAATATTTGATAGTCCCGAAGTTAGACTTTCAGCGAGAGACAGAGAGGAAAATTTTATGATAAACAGTTTCCATTACATAAATTGTTTATAGCTGAATTTTTGTTAGTACATGTGTCACGGAAGAAGTAAACACAAAGAGGCTAGCTGGCAAAGCTAGGATTCTAATCCTAGCGGTACGTGCGCGTTAATTACGCTGATTGATTTAAGCCTCGTCGTCGAGGATTTAAGAGGTTCACCGTGCACAGCCCATAATACCTTTGGTACCCTCGTGTCTTACACAGTGTACCTTGCACGCGAGTGTGCAACGCTGAACGTGTATAATTGCACCTTCTTGAAGAACGCGGCCGTGTACGTACACTAGGCGTGCCTTTTGCATCATGTTCGGTTTATGCGTGGAATTATTAAAATGTAATGTACAACAGTTCGATGTAATAAATCGAAGCTGTTTTATTTACACGAGCCACCTAGTATCCTTGCTACACGCGGCAAAAACCTGGAAGAATTTAATGGTATATAACATTCGTATAAATAAAGGCGGTTTCCAAATCGACCTTGCGGAACGAGTGTACACTTTCTAGGATCTGGAACCTTGTTTACGATGATGCTTGATGAATGAATTGTTCTGCAATGATCATGGAGGGATCACGGATGCAAGGATCATGGATGCAAGAATCATGGATGCAGGGATCATGGATGCAAAGGTCATTAGGTCAACGTTGACTGACAGCAAGAAATATGTCCAATATTTTTTGCAGAGTCGAAATGACTTATTAAAGTAACGATAATTGTGACTTCTCTATAAGTACCTTGATTTTATACTCTAAGGACCATTGTCAGCCACTCCATTGCTCAGGGTCCAAAACTCTCATGCAATCGAATTATCGAAATTGTCCGCGAAAACCGTCGGAAAGGGATGAAAAACCTCGATTGCTGGTTCAGAGAGTTTCCACGTTTTTATCGAGACGCCGACCACGTTTCGCGCGGTTCGTTTTTCCTCGGCCGGTGCAAGAACATAAAACGCGGCGAGATTGCATCGAGGAAATCGTGGGCATAACAAACCTATGAATTGCCCGGGACGCAAAGCCCGAACGAACCTTCAACGAGGAAACGCGTCTGACAAGACAAAGGACATCGCTTCCTCATAGCAGCTGGATTCCTCTAACGGGAACAGCTCTTCAGAACGTTTAACGAAGCTCCTGAAAAGCCTGGCTGAAAATTATTACCGACTCTCGTAGGGGACACTCGATTTTTACCAACTATGTTATGGTCAGCCGTATTTATGGTTCTGACAAACGGGAGGTTTGTACTTTTAACCTATCATTTTTTTGCTGTGTCAGAACTGCTGCAATTTTAAAATAAATCAAGAAAATTGAACTGTTAGATATATTTTGAATTTGCGGACCCTTGCTTGTACAATTGGTTTTAAACGCAGATAGGGAATATAATTTTGGTTTGTCGTATTTGAAGAGTAATGTGCGTCACGTGTGCGTCATCGATGACACAAGTGCGTCATAAGTCTGACAGAGAAATTACTTTTAGAGAGGAACCAATTTAAATTCAACCAAATGACCAAGATAGTTCAGCACAGCTCGTTAGACACATATCTGGAATGATTCACGAGAAACTAAATATTTTTGTTGCACTTTAAGGTACGATATTTGTTTACATGGAAGTTCGAATGGTTTCTGAGGACGCACATTATTTTCTTAAATGGAAGTGGAATTTTTCTTTATATCTTGTAGCCAGATCTAAACAAGTTCAATTGTGTATTACAATGTGACCTTCAAATAACCTTGAAAGGTTCATTTGCTTCATCTGCTGTTTATATTTCTGAGGACGCACGTTATTTTCTTAAATGGAAGTAGATTCCTTGTACACTTGCAGCCAACACCTAAACGAGTTCAATGTATCACAATGTGACCTTCCAATAACCTTGAAAGGTTCATTTGCTTCATTTGCTAGTTAAGTAAGCAAGATCTTCTTGTACACACGGTTACACAACAAGGTTATGTCATCCATTCGAAGTACATAGCGCCACCACTGACCCGTGAAATTGCACACGAAAAATTTTCCAACGATTCGCTTTTCCTTCCACGCACACACAGTCACGGTTGTAATGATAGATATCACATCATCATTTATTGCAACCCGTGTAATGAGAATAGCAAACAGACACGCAATTTGATAAGCTTGTCAACCGACGTTACGGTTCATGCGTTCGTAGAATTGAATAGGGACTACAGTTAGACCGAAAGGTAATACACAAACCAGGACGTATTCACGCTTGCGGATACAAGGAGGAACGAATATGTGTACCTACATACCAGATAGAAACGAAGGAGAGACTACGTTCGTAATTTGTATGCTCATTCTTGTTTTTAGCGTGCAATAGCCTGCACGGCGAAAAGTAGATTGGTTCTGATATTAATGGTACAATAGATCGAAAGAAATATGATAGATTAAGGTTGGCAGCTGGGCAATTTTTCGGGGAGGGAATTTCAACTATTTTACACTCTGCCACGTCATGGGTACGCTGATTCCATGTGAATCATCTATTCAGAATTTGTCCATTAATTAATTTAAACAGTTAATATTCGCAAATATTAACTGTTTAAAATTATGAACAATAAATGTGACAAAATATTGTGAAAATACTTAACAAGACGAATTAACGAGGCAAAGACAAAGTAGTTTGCTTCGTTAAAGTAGTAGTTGAAGTAGTATTTCAACTGCTTCAGCATGTGTCAGAGGAGTTTATGAATGTCTGAAGTTGTACATCTGAAGATTTGAAATTTATATTTTCGTATGTGTGTTTTTAAATTTATTGAGAAGCAAACCCTCAAATATGTGACAATAGCAAAATGTAGACCTTTCAAAGTGTACAGCTCATGTATACTATTTCTCTGACAGCCATTCATTATAATCATATATTATAAAATACACTGATCCAAAGAATTCCATGAATGCGTCAATCTCGATAATCGATCCAGATAACCACCTTTCGTTCCTATCATCGAGTGCCCCGATGCGTTTCAGCCATTTGAAAAAAACGTTAGATAAAGAATCACACACGCATCGGCAACCGTGAGATATAAATGCATCGACGTTGACCCTCGCGACACGCAGCAATTCCCAGACCATTAAACACGCGAACGTGCGCATTTTGCGGCGATCGAACCGGTACCGGACGCTTCGCTCGTACAAATCTGCATTTTGATCCGCTGATCCTATCACGAATAGCATTACTGGAAACTAGTGCCTCATTAATTCCAGCCAGCGGCTCTTGTTGCTTAAACGCTCGCTAGAGAAGCCAGTCTGGACCTTCCGTGTCCATTAAACGTTCTTCCTGACGTATCTTCCACAGGACCTGAACTTCAGGATACAGTCGCGTTAGCTGATCGTTAACGTCCCTCCGTAAACGAGCGCTGTCCCCACTCCGGCAGTCTGATTTCGGATGTAACGAATGTAAGACTTACAGTCTTTAATTATAACTGTAATACAAGACTTATATTGCAGTTGACAATTTGTGGTCGTTGAGTATAGCGATGTAAGCATGTGGCAGTCTAAGCGACGTATATGGATACATCTAGAGAAATCTAGGAATTAATGAATGACGTTTCGGTTTTACAACACGAGGGAAATGTGTTAGTAAAATTTTCCTGTAAAACACATATAAAAACAGAAAACATTTGCAAATACATGTGACTATATCTGTTAAGAACTTCGGACCTAAGTGAACCAAGTGATGTGGATCATTTGGTTGTTTAATATACTGTACAGAGTCATTGCACAGGATACAAAAGATCATCATTAAAGAATCGTCCACTTCCTGAACATCGCATAATTAAGAAAATGACACCGGTCTCCCAAGATCACGGAAACTAGCCGCTGATGAATGCCCGTACATTAATTCCGATTAAATAAATTGACGCGATAAAACAACGTGTCAGAACACGGAAGGGTTTATTAATAATAACTGTCATTCACCGGAGCGTAACCGGATCTCTCAAAGTTTCCAGACTTTCATTCTCTACGCTGCTCGAACACACACGCACGAACGCGCGTTTGCTCTCAGCCAGGGTCTTAAACGGCACCGGTGCTCTCCGCAAAACAAGTGGTCTAGCCAGTCGAGCAAATTACCCACACTTATTCCCCTCGTACGTACGCAAGGGAACGACGCCTGGACGTCTTCATTCGACATCGACAGCAGGCTGCAGTTACAATCGCCGCCGACTTGTCCCGTTGCTCAGAGGTAGCCGCCATTTTTCCGGCCTCACGCACGATCGGACCCGTCGATAATTATCGACGGCCATACGATGCTGGCCCCCTCACTGTACAGTCTACGGCAAATCTGGCTTCTCTAGGGATAATGTGCTGGCCACAAAGAAATGTACTGTGGGCTGATTTTTGGAGACTTTTGGAACGGCGGAGTTTGGGATGAATCAACAATTTGGGGATTGTGGGATCTGGGGATTGTGGGATCGGGGATTGTAGGATTTGGGGATTTGTGGGATTTGAAGATTTTGGGATTTGAGGATTGTGGGATTTGGGGATTCTGGGACTTGAGGATTGTGGGACTTGGGGACTGTGGGACTTGGGGATTGTGGGATTTGGGGATTGTGGGATATGGGAATTGTGGGATTTGGGGATTGTGGGATTAGAGGATTGTGGGAATTGGGGATTGTGGGATCTGGGGATTGTGGGACCTGGGGATTGTAGGATTTGGGAACTGTGGGATTTGAGGATTTGTGGGATTTGAGGATTTGTGGGATTTGGAGATTTTGGGATTTGGGGATTGTGGGATTTGGGGATTGTGGGATTTGGGGATTTTGGGATTTTGGGATTTGGGGATTGTGGGATTTGGGGATTGTGGGATTTGGGGATTGTGGGATTTGGGGATTGTGGGATTTGGGGATTGTGGGAATTGAGGATTGTGGGATTTGGGGATTGTGGGATTTGGAGACTTTGGGATCTAAGGATTGTAGAATCTGGGGATTGTGGGATTTGGAGATTGTGGGATTTGGGGATTGTGGGATTTGGGAATTGTGGGATTTGGGGATTGTGGGATCAGGGGATTGTGGGATTAGGGTTTTGTGAGATTTGGGGATTGAGAAATTTGGACACTTAGGGATTTGGGATATACGAATTTGGGATCCTAGAAATTTGATGATTTAGAAGTATGGACATTTGGAGATTACGAGATTTAGGAATTTGAGGACGGTGGAATTTGTACACTTAGGGATTTGGGGATGCTTGAATTAGAGAACCCAGAAGTTTGCTGACGTAAGAGCATGTGGATTCAGGATTTTGGTGATTTAGGAATTGGTAGATCTAGGGATTTGGGATGTAGAAACTTGTGGTTGAAGAAAATGGCAGGATATTTGGAGAAGTAGGAATAAGTGGATTTGAGAATTTAGTGATCTTGGGATTTAGTGGCGTAGGAATTTGGGACTCAATGAATTTGCAGGCTTAGAAATATCGAAACCTAGAAATTCGCAATTTAGTAGTTTGCAGGCATGAAGGATGTAATTTTACATAAATTATTTCTTTACTAAATAAATTTTTCTGAATCATTTGTTTTTTATGTAAATTATGCTTCTACATAAATTATTTATCTTCTAACTAAATTATTTCTTTGCTAAATAAATTGGTTTCGAATGAATTATTTGTTATTTATGTAAATTATAACTTTTCTACATGAACTGTGATTCTAACCGAACATCTCTAAATAAATTATGCTACTGAGAAGACTGTGATGTCTGGAGTCGGCAAGGATCAATGGTCCAAACAACAAGGAGACTTCTGTTCAGCTACAATGTCGGTGCACGATGCTGTTGAATATGAAAGTGTTCGTCGTTTCTACAGAAACAGTAACAGGAAATGGCGGACTGTTTTGTCCTCGGAACTTCAAAGGAAATGGTGAAACAAAGTGAAAGCTGTCGTCGGCATTGTAACCCGTCATCGAGCAGTCCTGGAGGCAAGGATTAGTTCTGGAAAATGAATTGTGCCGCGTCTGAAAGACCGCAAGATGGAAAGTGATAACTCGAAAATATTCGCCGACTCACGGTTTTCGCCGGAATCTATCTGATTTCGTTTGCAAAGCGAGGCACTTGAAATAAAAAAAATATCTTTGTTACATATGCTATAATTGTAGAAAGTTGCATACTTTAGGTATTAAAACGTTATGTGATGCATCTGAGAGTATTTTAAGGCTTTCGAAAATTGGAAAGTTTTAAGTTTGTGAATCTGCAAATTTAAGAATTGTAAATTTCCAAATTTGTAAATTGAGAAAGTGCAAATTTGTACAATCTGTAAATCTAGAAATCTGAACACCATAAATTTAAAAATTCGTAAATTTAAAATTCTGAATATTTAAAAACCTGCATATCTTAAAATTTGCAAAATGTATCTGGTAATATGAACACTTGAAAATCTGCAAACTATCAGTTTCCCATATTCTCTCAAAATCTTTAGACACTTCATTCTTCAAGTATTTATCATTTAAGTTTTCAAGTGTTTGAAAACTTGACCACCCCATTTTGAAAATTTTCCCTTTTCCCTAGTACCATCGAAGGATAAACTCTTCTGTACTTTTCCAATTATCAAAAAAATCTAGCAACACGTCCCAGCTTCTCAAGTGCTCAACTACTCAAATTACCAACTTCTCGAGTTCCCAACTTCTCAAGTGCCCAACTACTCAAATTACCAACTTCTCAAGTGCCCAACTACTCAAATTACCAGGTTCTCAAGTTTCCAACTTCTCAAGAGTCCAACTACTCAAATTACCAGGTTCTCAAGTTTCCAACTTCTCAAGTGCCCAACTACTCAAATTACCAACTTCTCGAGTTCCCAACTTCTCAAGTGCCCAACTACTCAAATTACCAGGTTCTCAAGTTTCCAACTTCTCAAGTACCCAACTACTCAAATTACCAACTTCTCAAATTACCAGCTTCTCGAGTTCCCAACTTCTCAAATGCTCAACTACTCAAATTACCAACTTCTCGAGTTCCCAACTTCTCAAGTGCCCAACTACTCAAATTAGCAGGTTCTCAAGCTTCCAACTTCTCAAGTGCCCAACTACTCAAATTACCAACTTCTCAAATTACCAGCTTCTCGAGTTCCCAACTTCTCAAATGATCAACTACTCAAATTACCAACTTCTCGAGTTCCCAACTTCTCAAGTGCCCAACTACTCAAATTAGCAGGTTCTCAAGTTTCCAACTTCTCAAGTGCTCAACTACTCAAATTACCAACTTCTCAAATTACCAGCTTCTCGAGTTCCCAACTTCTCAAATGATCAACTACTCAAATTACCAACTTCTTAAGTTCCCAACTTTTCAAGTGCCCAACTTCTCGAATTACCAGCTTCTCAAGTTTCCAACTTCTCAAGTGCCCAACTACTCAAATTACCAACTTCTCAAATGCTCAACTACTCAAATTACCAACTTCTCGAGTTCCCAACTTCTCAAGTGCCCAACTACTCAAATTACCAACTTCTCAAATTACCAGCTTCTCGAGTTCCCAACTTCTCAAATGATCAACTACTCAAATTACCAACTTCTTAAGTTCCCAACTTTTCAAGTGCCCAACTTCTCGAATTACCAGCTTCTCAAGTTTCCAACTTCTCAAGTGCCCAACTACTCAAATTACCAGCATCTCAAGTGTACAACTACTCAAATTACAAACTTCGCTATCAACACGTCCCATGAAAACCCCATCCGTATCGCAAACCCGTCTCTCTGAAAATCTTCAAATACTTGAACCTTCAAGTATTAAGCTAAGTTCAAGTGCTTGTAAACTTTGACCGCCCCACTTTGAAGATTTCTACCACCTCCCGCCTACGAATTCCACTACCCTTTTCCAATTATCCAAAAATCTATCAACACATTCCACGAAAACACCCATATCACAAACCCGTCTAACCGTTCATTTATTCGTTGCGTTGTTCCCCGATAAATTCGCGAACTCGGAAAGCCTCGTATCTTAATCGGGTATGAATTATTCCGCGGACGTTCATGCGGCGCACGATACGCAATTAACCCGGGTCCGATGAATTGCAAATACAGTCGTTAGCTCGCCATTACACTCGAACGCTTTCAGGAGTCCGTTGGATTCGAGGTCGAAGGAGAGGCTCGAAACCGTCCCGTCCAGTCACCGTCGCAATCCGAGCCACGAACGGAATTTCAATCTCCTGGCAAATGGAACACCGTAGTCCTTATGGCGTAAAGGTCGTCAACCGGTGCATGCAAGCTCGCCAGACGGGCTCGATGATGCCCTGGCTCGGTCGTTACCCAGACTAAGTGGTCCGCTGTTACGGTGATCAGGATAAGTGCTCCATATTCTGGGTGCTGTTTCGTCCAACGAGCAGATAACACGCGAACGAGAGGCCTGCCACGATTTACGACACCGGCACGACACTTGTGCTCTACTTTGACCACGTGTCTTCTACGATCAACCTAATCTCGGTTCTCTTTCTGGAGAACGCTGTGCACTTGGACGGGGTGTTATTATATTTCTCACTTTGGTTTCTTGGCTCTTCTTCGGGTCTTGCTAAGGGACCTTCTGCATTAGGGTTCAGGTCAGAATTTGGAAGTGGGGACTCTAGAAATTTGGGGATTTAGGTATTGGGTAACCTAGCGATTTGGGGATCTGGTGAGTTGGAGATTTAGAGGTTTGGGGGGTGAAGAGTTTGAGGATTTGTGGATTTGGGGGTTTGAGGTTTTGGAAGTGTAGGCATTTGAGGATTTAGGAATTTGGGAATTTAGCGATTTGGGGATTTAGGGATTTACGGGTGTAGGGATTTGGGGATGTAAGAATTTCAGAATTTATAAATTTGAAAACCAAGGAATTGGGAAAATTAGCTATTTGAAAATTTACAGATTTGGAGATATAGGGATTTGGAGATCTGGCAATTTGGAAATTTTGCTATTTGGGGATTAAAAGATTAAGGAATGTAGGGATTTTTTTCCTGAAGCGTATTCAAAATTCAACTAAAATTAATTACACTTGAAGTGCGAGTGCGTCACATATGCGTCATCCTCAAGGTATAGCAAGGACCGAAATCGTGAATAAAATATTGTTTTCTAATTTTAGCTAAAATAGTCACAGTAATAAAGGAGACTATGATAGCAATACTTGAAAAATGTAACGAAGAAGATTTGTAAGTTTTGACTAAATTTCGTTTCTTTTGAAAATTATGAACGTTAGAAAGAAACGGTACAGCATCATTAAGTAAAAGGCGAATGAAATTCACAGTGGTATTATATACACGCAATTATCAACAAAATTATGCATTCACTTACCGTTACCGAAGAAAGATCACAAAGAGTATCCCATAATTCTAAACAGCCTACAGATCATCATTTCAATTCATCGGTTAGTTTCTTTCTCACACACGATTTCATATACACTACCTATCAAAAGTGGAGACATTTTGTTTAACTTCGAATGTCGTGCTATATTCGTTTTTAAAAATTCTCAATTTTACAAATTCTCAAATTTCTAAGTAACAGCAGAAAATTCGTCGATTCATAAATTCTTAAATCTCTATTTTGAAATTTGTGACTTTACAAATTTTCACGTTTGTTAGTTCCCAAATTCCTGATTCTGAAATTTTCTACTTTTCAAATTCCTAACTTTTCAAATTTACGATTTCTCAAGTCCCAACTTCTCAAGAGCCCAACTACTCAAATTACCAACTTCTCAAATTACCAGCTTCTCAAGTGCCCAACTACTCAAATTACCAACTTCTCGAGTTCCCAACTTCTCACGTGTTCAACTACTCAAATTACCAACTTCTCGAGTTCCTAATTTCTCAAGTGACCAACTACTCAAATTACCGACTTCTCAAATTACCAACTTCTCAAGTTTCCAATCTCAAGTGTTCAACTACTCAAATTACCAACTTCTCAAGTTCCCAACTACTCAAATTACCAACTTCTTAAGTGCCCAACTACTCAAATTCCCAATTCCCAATTCCTCAACTTCCCAAATTGCCAAATTCCCAATTTGTCAAATTTCTCACCTCCACAAACCTACCAATCCTCCACCACCCTCGACCATCAAATTCTAAACCCTGTCCAATTCCCCACCTCCCAATTTTACTTTTACCTTACTCATACTTTTGATCAGAAGTGTATCCTCACCATCCCACATCCTTGATTCATAAAGGTCGCCGCTCAGCACCATTCCCTACCCATCGAATCCCTGTCCGCAAATGCAAATCACTCACACGTACACAATGCGTCCTTGACTATTGTTATCTTACCCTACTTCTCTACTTTTCTAGCTAACCGAGCCAAGGCTGTCAGCCGTTTCAATCCTCCGCTTTCCCGAAACCTGGAAAGCGAATCCCTGATCCTCGACGATGCTGCAACCGGCTGGGAAACGAAGCACCGTACATCGCTGAATGGATTCGTGTGTTTGCGTTTTCGCGTGATCCTCTGGGAAATTTTCGAAACCCTTTCCACGCGGAAGCGCGACCAACAATGTGTCGTTCGCATAATTGCTGCGGTTATTTCGCAAGGCGGATAGAAGAGCCGGGGCGAGTCGGTAAGTCAGTCAGTCAGTCAGTAAGTCGACTTGCGGAGCCGTGGGATTGGATCAGCGGGCGTTAATGAGCAGCCGTGTTTACGCAACGCTCGTTAGAGCAGGGACGGGCATCTGGGCAGTTTCACCGAATCGTAAACCTAGGAACAAATTAGGATGACACACAGTTAATTCCTCGAAACGATTTGGGGTAACGCTTTCATCCCTATGATTACGTGCCACACACGCAACGCACACTACTGGAATGTGACTAAAGTTCGTCAAAATGGACGCTTATGACTCTACAAAATGGACGCTTATGACTCTACAAGATGGACGCTTATGACTCTCCAAGATGGTCGCTTATGACTCTACAAGATGGACGCTTATGACTCTACAAAATGGACGCTTATGACTCTATAAAATGGACGCTTATGACTCTACAAAATGGACGCTTATGACTCTATAAAATGGACGCTTATGACTCTGCAAAATGGATACTTATGACTCTACAAAATGGACGCTTATGACTCTATAAAATGGACGCTTATGACTCTACAAAATGGACGTTTGTGACTCTAGAAAATGGACGCTTGTGATTCCATAAAATGGTTGCCTATAACTCTACAAAATGGAGGCTCATGACTCTACAAAATGAAAGCCTATATCTCTACATAATGGACGCTTATGACTCCAGAAAATGGACACTCATGACTCTACAAAATGGAGGCTTATGACTCTACAAAATGTCTGAAAGACCCTGATGTCTCCCTACGATTGCACCATATCGAAGAGACATAACACGATAACCTGTAGACAGAGGCATAACCTATAAACAGAGACATAACCTATGATCACAAAACTCCAAAAGTCGGCAATATAACGAGAGTATACTAGAAATAAGAGTCTCCAGGAAGAATGAAAGTCATACATGCATCACGTTTCTTCGGAAGATTTCTTTGATGTACTGCGTTATAGTCTTTACCGAGAATCCTGATGAGCACCGCGTTTATACGCTCTCGAGAGTCCTTGCGTAGGAGTGACGATTCCTTGCGACATTCCGAAGGATTTTGTTGCACGCAATTGACCCACCCACGCAACGACTAGAAATTACCACCGTTGAAGCTAATTACGAGCAGCCTCGATTTACAAGGCGGGCCCCTGGCGAAAGTGGTACGAGTTTTCTGACTTTTAATCACTGCTTCTGTATTCTATGGCTTCTTGGCGAACGTGGAAGGTCGAGATGAATTATGAGGTTACTTTGATTTAGTATCTTCGAGTGAGCGTTTGAAAATGAAACTATTAGTAGTAATATTTAAGTGGAATATTTTTGAAACGGTAGATGTACTTTGATGGCTACTGTTGATGGCAGTGATAGCTTCTCAGTTAAAATAATCAATCATATTGATATTTTTCTAATTTTGTGATATCAAAATTCTCCAATACTTAAAAGTATCAAGTCTACAAATACCTTAAAGTCTGTATCTACAAATACCAAATTTTCAAGCTTATGAATTTTTTAGCTTTCAAAATTCCAAATTCTCAAATTCTTAAAGTCTCGAAATCTCAAGATCCCAAAATCTTAAAATGAAAAATAAAGAAACATCTCAAAACCTTAAAATCCTAGAATTTCACAAGGTCAAAACCCTAAATATCTCTAAATCTCAAAACCACTAATTCCCAAATTTACAAATCTGCAAGTTCCCAAATTTAAAAATGTGCCTGCCTTTCAACCTTTACCACATTTCAACAACTGCCAATTTGAGCGTCGATAACCTTACAACACACTTTAATTAAGACCAACGATTATATAAATATCATTACCCATCAAAAAAGGACATAAAATTGCAACTCTTCCACATGACTCCATCAAAGTTAATAATCCTCATCCCATTCAAAGAACTTAAATCCCCTCTAAATTAGAGTACAAAGTACGTCAAAATGATAGACTCGCAAACAGGATGCTATAGAAACAACATCAATCCGGCCAACTTAATTAATCCATCATTGTAAGAATAATCAAGTGTCGGTTAGTCAACTAGGATGTAATAAGCGGTTGTCGATTACTTCCTAGCGAAAGCATCTCCAAGACGAATAGGGTCTCACCAAAGAAAAGATAGCTATCGGGAGTCACGTTTTCGATATCATGATCGAGTTGGACGTGCTCGAAATGTATTCATAAACGAACGTGCACTGCAATCCAATTGAGAAGACGGATGGTAAGTGCAGGATATTAAACGATAGGCACTTTTGGATCGTCTTACTATCTAACTATACTTGGATAATACGTTGCAGAGTGGATCGTAGATAAATAACACTTTTGGAACATTTTATGAGGTGTACTCTGATGATATGTTGTGAAATAGGATCATACATAAATAAGACTTTTGGGCTATTAGATAGCTACACTCATTGTCAGATAACACATTACAAGATAGACCACAAATACAATAAATACTTTTGGACCATCTTGTGAGGTTGCTACACTCCTACATTGTCAAACATAACACAAGTAATATTTCTAGACCACCTTAAAATAGCTACACTCCTAACAATATAAATATATAATATAAATAAGTAAAACTTGTGGACCATCTAGCTAGCTACACTCACATATCACTCCACAAAACAGAAGATAAAAAATGAAAGAATAATTTGTCTTTATTTATAACAGCAATTATAAACTGTCCAAGCTGTACTACATAATCCATTATAGACAGTATTTCTAAAAATACATGTCTCACGCTCTACACCTACTTTTACTTTCCTCCGTGTGACACATTTCTGCCACGCTGTCAATAAGCAACTCGCTCGAGCGTATCAACCTAAATCGCGAGAGCAGCATGAAACCGGCATGTTCAGCGTCTAAAGCTACCATCATATCCGATAATGAGGAACGATAACGCACCGAAAGATCGCTTATTGGAAAATTCTTCGACCCGGTTCTCACGAGCCTTGGCTAGAAATTCCTCAACAAACCACGTTTTCTAACTTGCACGCGCGAGACTAGTCGATCCGGTCAGCGGCCTTGCGGTGTTTTTTGAACAATTCGACCGATTTTTCCGATCTCCGACTGGTTGCCGGCGTAACGAGATTTTCTAACCATGAAAGATTTTATAACTTGTCCACATCATTTACAGACTTCGAATTATTCAGAAGGCTCCCAGAGGTTCTCGTCATGTGGCCGGTCACGGGTCGTCAACGACTGATTGGTCCATCAGTGTCAAGGTTGGTCCATCGATATCAAGGTTGGTCCATCAGTATTAAGGTTTCTATCAATATCAAGGTTGATTCATCAATATCAAGGTTGGTCCATCGATATCAAGGTTGGTCCATCAGTATCAAGGTTTCTATCAACATCAAGGTTGATTCATCAGTATCAAGGTTGGTCCAGCAATATCAAGGTTGGTCCATCAGTATCAAGGTTTCTATCAATACCAAGGTTGGTTCATCAGTATCAAGGTTGGTCCGTCGATATCAAGGTTGGTCCATTAGTATCAAGGTTTCCATCAGAATCAATGTTCGTCTATCAGTATCAAGGTTGGTCGAGCAATATCAAGGTTGGTCCATCAGTATCAAGGTTTCTATCAATACCAAGGTTGGTTCATCAGTATCAAGGTTGGTCCGTCGATATCAAGGTTGGTCCATTAGTATCAAGGTTTCCATCAGAATCAATGTTGGTCCATCAGTATCAAGGTTGGTCCATCGATATCAAGGTTGGTCCATCAGTATCAAGGTTTCCATCAGAATCAATGTTGGTCCATCAGTATCAAGGTTGGTCGAGCAATATCAAGGTTGGTCCATCAGTATCAAGGTTTCTATCAATACCAATGTTGGTTCATCAGTATCAAGGTTGGTCCGTCGATATCAAGGTTGGTCCATCAGTATCAAGGTTTCTATCAATATCAAGGTTGGTCCATTAGTATCAAGGTTGGTCCATCGATATCAAGGTTGGTCCATCAGTATCAAGATTTCCATCAGAATCAATGTTGGTCCATCAGTATCAAGGTTGGTCGAGCAATATCAAGGTTGGTCCATCAGTATCAAGGTTTCTATCAATACCAATGTTGGTTCATCAGCATCAAGGTTGGTCCGTCGATATCAAGGTTGGTCCATCAGTATCAAGGTTTCTATCAATATCAAGGTTGGTCCATTAGTATCAAGGTTGGTCCATCGATATCAAGGTTGGTCCATCAGTATCAATGTTGGTCCATCAGTATCAAGGTTGGTACATCATTATCAAGGTTTGTCCATCAGTACCAAAGTTGGTCCATGAGCCCACCAGACAGTTAAGCAACAGAATGTCCCTGAACTCGCTAGTACCACGAAATATGGGCCCACGGTGTATACATATATGGCCTGCGATCTCTCGCAGGCCAGGGGGCAGCACGTTTCTCTCATTATGCCGTTCGCCTCCTCGAAATCCTAACTGTACAATGCACCTACCCCGCCCAAGGGGCCACCGTCGTCGGCATCCTCGACGCTCCTGTGCAGACGCTGGAACGCAGGAACGTGCTCGATTATTTCGAGTCGAGGGAGCGTGCGAGAAGGTCGCAGACACCTCTCGAATCGGTCATCTTGATTGACTACGTCGGGAATGGTCCGTGATGTTTCGCGAACCGAGGTGGATAGAAATCAGGTTCTGCGAAATCTGCGAATTTCTGGGGAGGTATTGAGAAGTATTGAACGCTTGGAGTTTTGTAGAGTCAAGGTTTTTCATGTGGTGGAATTACTAGGGATGCTTGGTTGGTTAGAAATGAAGTTTGGTTATGAGAGGAGTAGATAATTTAACAGTTTAACAATTTGACAATCTGATAATTCAGACATTTAAGAATTTAAAACAATAGAAGTTTGACACTATGACAGTTTGAGAGTTTGAGATTTTTGAGACTCTGAGACTTTGAGACTTTGAGACTTTGAGACATTTTGACAATTTGACAACTTGACAATTCGACAACTTGACAGTTTGACAATTTGACACCTTGACAATTTGACAACTTGAGATCTTGACATCTTGACAACTTGACAACTTGACAACTTGACAACTTGACAACTTGACAACTTGACAACTTGACAACTTGACAACTTGACAACTTGACAACTTGACAACTTGACAACTTGACAACTTGACAACTTGACAACTTGACAACTTGACAACTTGACAACTCGACAACTTGACAACTTGACAACTTGACAACTTGACAACTTGACAACTTGACAACTTGAGAACTTGACATCTTGACAATTTGACAGTTTGACAACTTGACAACTTCACAACTTGACAACTTGACAACTTCACAACTTGACAATTTGACAACTTGGCAATTTGACAACTTGACAACTTGACAATTTGACAATTTAGAAATTTCACAATTTGACAATGTAACAGTCCTACAATTCAACAATTTAACAACTTGAAAACTTGAGAATTTAAAGAAGTCGTACCATTCTCGCAAAGTCGAAAATAGCTCGCAATAAAAGAAAAAAAACGCAGGATTAGAAAGCCACCTACACTTTCAATCACTTAATCGACTTCTATTTCCATTCATTGATCATGATAATGACATTTACATAGAACCTCGATATCGGCTTACGGAACTAGTTTAGTTGCGAACACGTTAACGAAACTAATCTCAATTAAGAGCGAAGCTGATAATGAGCCACGCCATTGGCACGCTCACGTGCGTCCTACCTCTTACTGTACAGTCAATTACAAATCAAGTGTCCCTAGGAAAAATTAAGTAACCAATAATTACTTGAAAGTATCTTCAAAGTGGAACGTTGTAGCACTAAAATTTTTCTTTGATTCCTTTTCTCCATTTCTTTGAGACATTTATGTTTGATCCATGGTTATATTTTTGTAACAAATGGACTTGGTATGGAGATTTTTCGTATGTTCGTAAACAGGAAGGGCGAGAACGGGTCTCTGTTAATTATTGATCAGTCGCGATTACGATAAGCGCCGCAGGGCTCGAGGTGAGGCTTTGTATCATCGCAACGATATCAGCCACGGTCTATCGGATAGCCTTTGAATACGATGTACTAGGAAGTGTGCGTTGTCCTGACAAATGAGATTAATCGCCGCCAAATACGGTGGTCGGTTGTTGCACTCGCAATTAAAGCCCGTTTAATAAAGCACCAAGGCAAATCGTTTCGCGCTCGTTGGAATGTGAAAGTAGATAAGTCTACTTCGGTTCATTGTGCACGTTCGATGGCGATCGAGGACTATTTTGGTTAAGGACAAACTACGAAGTTAACCATTTTACGATCCATAAATTGTTCAACTTTTAAATCATGTAATTTTGAAATGTAGAAATGTTGCAATGTTGCAATTTTAAAATATAGCAATGTTTAAATGCAACATCGTTGTGGTGTTGCAATGTTCAACTGTTGAAGTATTGCAATGTCGAAATACTGCAATGTTGCACATGTTTCTATGTTACAATGTTGCAATGTTGAAATACAGTAATATTGAGATACTGCATTGTTGCAATGTTGAACTGTTAAAATATTGCAATGTTGAAATGTTGCAGTGTCACAATGTTACAATGTTACAGTGTTACAGTGTTACAATGTTACAATGTTGCATAGAGCAATATTGAAATGCTGCAATGTTGCAAATGTTACAATGTTACAATGTTACAATGTCGCCAATGTTACAATGTTGCAATGTTGAAACACAATAATATTGAAAGACTGCATTGTTACTATGTTGCAACGTTTAACTCTTAAAATATAGCAATGTCGAAATATTACAATGTTACAATGTTACAGTGTTACAACGTTACAATGTTGCAATGTTGAAATACAGCACTATTAAAATACTACACTGTTGCACCGTTACAATGTTGCACTGTTGAAATATTGCAATATTACAATGTTGTAATGTTGAAATGCTGCATTGTCGCAATGTTGCAATGTCACAATGTTGCAATGTTGTAATCTTGAAATTATGCAATTGTAAAATGTTGAAATCTTCAAAATTTGAAATCGTGTAATGTTGAAATCTTGAAATTGTGAAATGTTGCAATCTTGAAATCTTGAAATCTTAAATTTTGAGATCCTTCAAATCTCCTAATTTCTAAAATTTCCAAATGCCAAAATTCTGAAACTTTCCAATTTTTTTCACTTCCAAATTCTTCAACCTCTAAAACTTCCAATATGTAAAATTCTATAAACTCAGTTAATTAATTTTGAACTCGACCAACTCACACCACAAAAAGAAACCTAAAATTGCACACAAAAAAAAAATATTGCTTGTTCATTTTGCAGGACGTATGATCTCAATATCCAGATCGTGAACCAGTCTGTTTCTTTCAAGTTACAACAGTTTCTTCCGACAGCGATAAGATAGTTTTTCCATCCAAGCAACTTGTACCAGTCAACTTATGCAAGCAGATACATACTTTATTAATTCTACGCGTTGTTCAATTCTTTGTCCCGTTTAAATTTAGCTTGTTGAATTAATTACTCTATTACTTGTGCAACAACAGATGTTATCGTGTCCTCACACGTGTTCGCAGGAATTTATTTATTATCTCTGGTATTCCAGTTGCTAGATCCATTTCCGAGATCCTGGCGACCGGATTTGTTGAAAATCGCGGACTAGGTGGTCTAACGATCTAGTGACATTTCTGTCTTATTTGCTGCGCGAGAAAGTTGCATGAAATGATTTGCCTTTTAAATTAATAAGTCGGAGTTGTAGGGATACTCGAATTTAAACTTTCACAATTCTTGAATATTACAAATTATGGATTTTGAAAATTTATGTTATTTAATATTTCAAATGATAAATTGCGAAATTATTAATAACTAGGATCTCGAAGTTTCGAATTTTTCAATTTGCAAATTTACAAATTTCTAAATCGCTGGATTTTCTAATTTTCGAGTCTTTAAATTGACAAATTTAAATTTTCGCAAATCTCCAAACTCATAAATCTTCAAATTCAGAAATTCGAAAACTGTCAAATTTAGAAATTCGTATATCAAATTCGCAAGTTAAAAAATTCTCACATTTTCAAATTTACAAATTAAAAAATTCATAAATCTCCAAATTTATAAATCTCTAAATACACAATTTAAAAAATTCATAAATCTCCAAATTCTCAAAACTCCAAATTCATAAATCTCCAAATTCCTAAATTTAGAAATTCTCAAATCTCCCAATTAGAAAATCTCCTAATACACAAATTAAAAACTGTTCATCTAATTGCACAAATCTCCAAATTCATAAATCTCCAAATTCACAAATCTCCAAATTCATAAATCTCCAAATTCCCAAATTTAGAAATTCTCAAATCTCCAAATTAAAAAATCTCCTAATACACAAATTAAAAAATGTTCATCTAATTTCACAAATCTCCAAATTCCCAAATTTAGAAATTCTCAAATCTCCCAATTAGAAAATCTCCTAATACACAAATTAAAAACTGTTCATCTAATTGCACAAATCTCCAAATTCATAAATCTCCAAATTCACAAATCTCCAAATTCATAAATCTCCAAATTCCCAAATTTAGAAATTCTCAAATCTCCAAATTAAAAAATCTCCTAATACACAAATTAAAAAATGTTCATCTAATTTCACAAATCTCCAAATTCCCAAATTTAGAAATTCTCAAATCTCCCAATTAGAAAATCTCCTAATACACAAATTAAAAAATGTTCATCTAATTTCACAAATCTCCAAATTCACAAATCTCCAAATTCCCAAATTTAGAAATTCTCAAATCTCCAAATTAGAAAATCTCCTAATACACAAATTAAAAAATGTTCATCTAATTTCACAAATATCCAAATTCACAAATCTCCAAATTCATAAATCTCCAAATTCCCAAATTTAGAAATTCTCAAATCTCCAAATTAGAAAATCTAATTCACAAATTAAAAAATGTTCACCTAATTTCACAAATCTCCAAATCCCCAAATTACCAAAAGCCAAGTAGCCTAAGTACGAATACCCCCAAGTCCATACGCATCCACATTCCCTCCAAATTCCCCTGTCCACATATTCCAAGATCCCTAACTCTCCACAATCCTCATCAAATCCCAAGGTCCCTAAACACCCACCCTCTTCCAGCCAAAAAAACGGAGGCATCAAGACCATAGAATATTCCGATCTGCATCGTCCTAACCTAGACCGAAGGTAGCAATACGCCGGAGGGCGAAATGAAAGAGAAGGCGAACGCAAATACGATGTAAATCACGGCACGCAGAGGGAATCAATCGAGCCGGTGATCGAAGATCACGGCGTCCGCGGTTATCAATAACCTCAATCACTGGGTTGTTAGAAATGGCGGTCGGGCCTTAACGATGCAATTAGAGGGAGCTCGGAGCCGTTCGAATTAGGGCTGATAAATGCCCGGAACGCCCCCGCGCGGCGTCGTTTTTCTCGTCGATCGGAAGCCGACGAATTTATTCGGCACGCAGACGCAATAAACCGACGCTATTCGCGTCATTAATCGCACGTCCGACCGTAATAAGCCTTTAATCTCGGCGCGAGTTTGCTACCAGCTCGGCAACCGTGGTTCCTCGCCTTAGGTTAGGTTTATTCCGCGAATTTCTGCCAGGGAGTCTCTCACGCGGTCACTCGCGGTATTTACGACGAGGAGAGACAGTTTTCGCGCCGGGCCGATTAATAAAGCTAATTAATGCGGTTAATAAATATCGGCCGGGTGGCGGTAAATCATGCCGAAGGCCACCGTCATGGACGAGCTGCGAAGGCTCCTGCAGATCCTGGGATACGGGACCAGTCTCGCCATGGAATTTCTCAGGTTTTCTGCCTCTTTTTGTTTGGACACGGCTCTTTTTGTCCTATCGATCAAGTTTTGTTGATATCGGGTCGTTCGATGAATGCGTCTGATTACGTTTCGCCAGAATACTGTCCCAAAATTGTGACGCTTATTTGTGATTTATGAATAGGAGATGAAGATGTGGAGGTCCTGAGATTTGACTACATTTCAAAATCTCTGGGTTCCGAAATCGCTAAATTTCCAAATCCTCAAGTTTTCACGTTCTTAACCTCTTCCCGTGCTTTGGCGAGTCTCACTCGTGACGCACTTACAGCTGAAATGTGACAAACTTTACTCAAATTTTGAATACTCTTCAACTTGAAATTTAGGTCCAACTATAAATTGCATTATCAAGGATCCCTGAATATAAAATACTCACAACATTTTAATTTTCTTTGTTCGTTTGAATGTTATAGCCCTGAATAGTTAGTCTTGACTGACGCATCTGATAAATAAATGGCACGGGAAAGGGTTAAATGCTGAAATCTCTAGATGCACAAATTCCTACATTCTCATATTCCTACATCCCCAAATCCGTACATCGCCAAATTTGTACGTCCCCAAATCCCTATATCTCCACATTCCTACATCCTCAAATCCCTACATACCCAAATCTCTACATCACCAAATCCCTACAACCCCAAATCCCTACATCCTCACATGCCTACATCCTCAAATCCCTACATCTCCAAATCCCTACATCTCCAAATCCCTACATCCTCAAATCTCTACATTCAGAAATCTCTACGTCCCCAAATCCCTATGTCCCCAATTCCCCACATCCCCAAATCCCTACATCCCCAAATCCTCACATTCAGAAATCTCTACGTCCCCAAATCTCTACATTCAGAAATCCCTACGTCCCGAAATCCCTACATCCCCAAATCCCTACATCCCCAAATCCCTACATCCCCAAATCCCTACATCCCCACATGCCTACATCCCCACATGCCTACATCCCCATATCCCTATATCCCCAAATCCCTACATCCCCAAATCCTTACATCCCCAAATCCCAACATCCCCAAATCCCTACATCCCCAAATCCCTACATCCCCACATGCCTACATCCCCACATGCCTACATCCCCAAATCCCTACATCTCCAAATCCCTACATCCCCACATGCCTACATCCCCAAATCCTTATATAGACATATGGATACGTAGGGTACTTGGAAATTTGTAATCTGTGAATAGTAGATGTACATTTGATGGTTTTGAAATTTGGGTACACAAGAGTTATGTAGTTAGTATGTGGACACCCACGAATTTGAAGAAGTTGAACATTGATTATACACAGTTAAAGGAATCCAGAAATTACTTGACGATCTTAGAACTTGGTAATCGTGGGATTTGGCGGTCTAGTAATTTGGAGACCCATTTGGTGATCTATACAGTGATTTAGGGACCTAGTGCGTACTGAAAGAATAATCTGATGGCGGTTTATGTTAACTTTAGGGATCTGTTAACAAATCATCAAATCTTGAATTAGTCAGTAATGACCATCGATTATCAAAGAACCCTATATCTCTGCAAGTCAAACTAAGAAGTTCGTCCAAAAATGAACCTCCTCGAAACAGCCGGTGATGTTTTTGCACCCTCGGGTATCGAGTTTTACGAGAATAGGCAGTAAGGCAAATGTTACGCGAAGAAATTACACGCTTACGAATGGCTCGTAAAAATGAACGAAGGACTGACACAAAGGCTTGAGATAATCGTAGCCCGGTGTTTCCATGTAGGGCCAACTTCGGTAGTATGTAATTTCAATTCGTTTAAATACACCATAAAAAGCCTCGATTTATTCCTGTCGCGCCACGTAACTGCCGCGAAAGGGATATTCTTTGGTTGAAGGTGAAAGTTCGAGGATCGTCCGGGTTGTCCTGTAAATCATCCGGCAAAACCCGTGGATACAATGCAATGGGAGCCCATCTTGCTTCGATTCGATTTTCCTAACCCTCTGCCTATTTACTTTACTTCGTGCGAGATTTATCGACAATTTTCACGTGGCTTCTTTCGACAGCGCGAATTAGGAATTTGTTTTATTGATATTGGTTATTTATTGTGACGTTAGGTACTATTATCTCGGTTTTTATTAAAAGTTAGCAAAAATTGTTTAACTTGGCTTTACGTGGTTTGAAAGGGTTTGGACTTGTTTAATTTGGTTTTACGTGGTTTGAAAGGGTTTGAACTTGTTTAAGTTAGTTTTACGTGGTTTGAAAGGGTTTGAACTTGTTTAAGTTGGTTTTACGTGGTTTGAAAGGGTTTAAACTTGTTTAAGTTGGCTTTGCGTGGTTTGAAAGGGTTTGAACATGTTTAATTTGATTTTACATGGTTTGAAAGGGTTTGAACTTGTTCAATTTGATTGTACATGGTTTGGAAGGGTCTGAACTTGTTTAACTTGGTTTTACATGGTTTGAAGGGTTTAAACATGTTTAATTTGGTTTTACATGGTTTAAACTTGTTTCATTTGGTTTTATTCGGTTTGAAATCGAATTTAGTTTGAAATGATTTGAATTCGTTTGCTACGATTTGACAAGGTTTGAATTTGTTCACTTTGATTTGACAAGGTTTGAACATGTTTAATTTGGTTTTACGTGGTTTGAATGTGTTTAGGTTGGTTCGAGGAGATTTGAACTTGTTCAATTTGGTTTGACGTGGTTTGAATTTGCTTGAATTCGGTTTGAAAGGCTCCAAACCTATTAAATTTAGTATTCGGTCACGCGCCAACTCATGGGTAGACATCTGTACACAAAAGCGCTACCGTATTAATTATGTGTTCTCATTAGTTGAACCAATAGTTTCACCTGCAAATAATGAAGCCCATTCTCGTTACACGAGTCGGTTTTCAATATCCAGAATCGCGACAAAAACACGAGATTCTTGTTAAATGGCAGAAAACATCATCATTAGAAAGTATATCGATGACTAAATGCAATTAATTTCCAGCAGTGACCAGTTTCTAACAATCGAGAGATTGAAGTTCAAAGCGATCAGCAAAAAGAACATTATCCTGACTCTAGCTGCCGGCGATATAACGTGAACAAATTAATGGACCATAGAGATAATTGTACAAATAAGGTTTATGTCGAAATCCACGTTTCTCAACGTGTTTCAGATATCTCTAGCAACACGTTGTGTTATTGCAATTTACAATTAGTTGGAATTCCATTGCGTTTCCTGTTCATACGAGAACATTTGAATTGCGACAGTGACTTTTAGTTCCTGCGATTTTAGGTCGAACTCGACTTACAATTGTCGATTGGTATGTTAATCAACCATAACGTTGCAGTATTTTAGGTTTCGTTGAAGAAAATTGTGGTAATAATTCCTTAAATGTGGAGACTCTTTTAGTTTAGAAGTGGAACAAGTTCTGTGTTTGTGGACAATTCTTAAATTCACAAACTTTCAAACCCACAAACATACAAATTTACAAATTCTCAAATTCACAGACTCATAAACCCACAAAGTCACAAACCTACAAATAAGAAATTCATAATCCCACAAATTCATAATCTTACAAACTCACAACAAATTCACAAACCCACAAAATCCACAAAACCAAAAATTCACAAAACCAAATTCACAATCTTACATCTTCACAACAAATTCATAAACCCACAAAATCCACAAATCCACAGATCCAAAAATTCCCAAATTCACAATCTTACATCCTCACAACAAATTCACAAACTCACAAAATCCACAAAACCAAAAATTCTCAAATTCACAATCTTACATCCTCATAACAAATTCACAAACCCACAAAGTCCACAAAACCAAAAATTCCCAAATTCACAATCTTACATCCCCACAACAAATTCACAAACCCAGAAAATCCACAAACCCAAAAGTTCCCAAATTCCAAATCTTGCATTCTCACAATCCCGCAAATCCCCAATCCCACAAATCCACAAACCAAAATCCAAAAACTTCAACATTTCAACTCAAATCCACATCTAGGCTCCGCATCCTAGTCAATCGACATCTACGAAATATTCCCTAGTAATCCCTAGCCCGTTCAAACGTTCATATTTATCCATGCGAGTCAAAATAACGTTCCCAGAACGTATCCAAGTGTAGAACCGAATCCTGGCCACGTAATAACGTTGATAGTCATCGAAAAGGCAGATCAGCATTCACCGGAACCGATCCGGCCTCAAGATGAAAGATACGGATAAGCGATGATGGTCGGAGGCCGATTGAATTTTGCTAAGCCGAAGGCGACGACCCCTGAAACGAGCAACCCGGTCACCGATCTTGCCGATGCCAATTATACCAATTACGACGTCCAATCAGCGCGCGTATCGCGCCAACCGAAAGGCGAAACCGCTCATTAAATCCGGCTTTAATACCCTTCCACCGGCGTCCTGTAATGGGATGGGCTCATCGCAGGCCTCTGCGGCGAAATAGGGAACGTTGCTCGTCCCCTGCTGGGTCCGTCGAGGTTGTCAGGGTCATTCGATTCAAAGGAAGGTCACCTCAAGGTCATAGACTCACCGGCCAACGATTACACGCCGCGATTTCACCCGGCTACGTGCTCGCTTTCGCTCGGACGCGGTACGGAATTGCTTTGTCTATTCAATTTCAGGCTATCGAACTGATTTCTTGATTTTATAGTAGATTATGGGGGAGATAATAACATGCGATGTGTTTGGAAGTTTAATTATAACAAGATATGGAATTGCTTTGTTTATTCAGTTTCGAGGAATATTGAGATGATTTCTTGATTTAATGGTGGATTATGGATTTAATAATACGCAATGTTACTGAAAATTTGGTTTTATAAGCTCCATTTATAATAATTTCTGGCCAGAATTAACGATTGGTCCTAATCTCTGGACTACCAAATTGCTAAATTTTCAAAGGCTCGAGTTTACAAATTTCTACATCCTCAAGTTCGTACATCCCCAAATCTCTACATCCTCAAGTTCGTACATCTTCTAATCGCTAAATTCCCAAATTGCTAAAGTTCCAAATTCTCGAGTTCCCAAATTCCTACATCCCCGAATCTCTAGTCTCTCAAATCGTTAAATTCACAAATTTTCAAGTTTCCAAATCCCTATCCCCAAATCCTCAAGTTTCCAAATCTCTACATCCTCAAATTCCTATATTCCCAAATTCCTACATCTCCAGATCCCTACATCCCCTAATTCCTACGTCCCCAAATCTCTTCACTCCCAAATCACTAAATTCCCAAATTCTGAAGTATCCAAATCCCTACATCTCCAAATCTCTACATCTCCAAATCTCTACATTGCCAAATCCCTACATCCCCAAATCACTAAATTCCCAAATTCTCAAGTTTCCAAATCCCTACACCCCCAAATTCCTACATCTCCAAATCCCTACATTACCAAATCCTTACATTTCCAAATACCTACATCTCCAAATCCCTACACCCCCAAATCTCTGCATCCCCACATCCCTACACTACCAAATCACTAAATTCCCAAATCCCTACATCTCCAAATCCCTACACCCCCAATTCCTACATCCCCAAATCACTAAATTCCGAAATTCTCAAGTTTCCAAATCCCTACATCCCCAAATCTCTACATTTCCAAATCCTGGCACCCCTAAATTCCTACACCCCCAAATTCCTACATCCCAAAATCACTAAATTCCGAAATTCTCAAGTTTCCAAATTCCTTAATCCCCAAAACCCTAAATATTCAAATCTCCAAATCCTGAAATTCTCAAAAATCGCTAAAAGAGAATAGTAGATATAGCAAATCGTTCTTAGGCTACGTGGTTACTCTTTTCGACCTGATCAATCATCCTAATCTGTATGAAGCATCTAAAATGTCAAATATGCATTCACAGCACTGAAAATGGATGTCAAGGTTATTTGGAATCATCCTGAAGGTCCGTCTAGTTATATTATTATTAGTATATTATTACTAATTATATTATCGTGCATTATTACGTTCTTGAGTTTCACCACCAGATCCTCCATAAATAAACATCCAGTCTCTTTCATTTATCCTAAATCTCGTTTACATAAAAGTACAGAAAAATAATTTGCGTCCCAGCGTTGTACCAAAGTGACTTTCGCCAATTACTCGTCCGCAAAAAAAGTAACGAGGTGATACAACCACTCATTGTTTCAAAGATATTAATCTTCGCGTTTCGGATCCTTTAAACTCTCCCAGCCCGGTTGCAGGGCGACGCGAGAAATAAAAGAAGAGAACCGATGTTACATGGTTTCGTTCGTTGCTCCGAACTCCGCTCCTGGCCAACTCTTATTTCACAATCCAACGAAAAGATCGTGATCTCCGCGCGACTCTCATCCGACTTTCCATTTCGTTCGATACCCTGCACATAATACATTATCCGGCCGGCTGCTTGTTCGCTGCTTTTAAGGCACTGATTATGCATGCGTCGGGATATTTATGCGCTCGCGAACTTTGCCCGATTTTTACTCCGGCCGGAGTTAATCACGCCCATCTCGAGACGATCAAACGAAAGATTTATGGAATTACGGATGGATCATTGGCGTAAGCAGCTGGTTTGTTGGCGGTGGGTGTCCTTTGTTTGGGCGTTCAGTGATAGGCGAAGTTACAGAGCTTTGTGCTGGGCGCCATTTTTTTTTATTTGGAGATTTGGGAATTTGGGAATTTGGAGATTTAAGTATTTGGAGATTTGAGAATTTGGAGATTTAGGTATTTGGAGATTTGAGAATTTGGAGATTTAGGTATTTGGAGATTTAGGTATTTGGAGACTTGGGAATTTGGAGATTTGAGAATTTGGAGATTTGAGAATTTGGAGATTTAGGTATTTGGAGATTCGGGAATTTGGAGATTTGGGAATTTGGAGATTTAAGTATTTGGAGACTTGGGATTTGGAGATTTATAAACTTGGAGATTTAGATATTTGGAGACTTGGGAATTTGGAGATTTGGGAATGTGGAGACTTGGGAATTTGGAGATTTGGGAATTTAGAGATTTAGGTATTTGGAGATTTAAGTATTTGGAGATTTAGGTATTTGGAGATTTGGGAATTTGGAGATTTGGGAATTTAGAGATTTGAGAATTTGGAGATTTGGGAATTTGGAGATTTAGATATTTGGAGACTTGGGAATTTGGAGATTTGAGAATTTGGAGATTTAGGTATTTGGAGACTTGGGAATTTGGAGATTTAGGAATTTGGAGATTTGCGAATTTAGGAATTTAGGAATTTGGATATTTAGAAATTTGGAGATTTAGAAAATTGCAGATTTGAGAATTTCGTGATTTGGGAATTTGGTAATTTGGTAATTTGACAATTTGGTAATTTGATAAATTAATAACTTGAAAATTTGGAAATTTGCAAGCCCTTTTAATATAATTTTTAATATATCCTACATATTTAATGCTAATGAATGTTACGCCAATGAAACTTGACCTTTCGATTCCTTTTTCTTTAGCCGCCTCGAATATTATTCAAAATCGATGAAATTTTTAGGCCGTAATAAATTAGCCGATATGAATATTTTACGTATCTTATAAGCTTTAAAAATATCAAGTGTTAAAAACGTATGTTAAAATTTCAACTACTGAAAATAATAAAAATATTAAAATTTCCATTGTTGAAAACGTCACGTGTTACAATTTCAACATTGAAAAATATCTAATCTGGAAATTTCAACAGTTAAAAATATCTAATCTGAAAATTTCAACATTTAAAAGTATCTAACCTTAAAATTTCTGCTGTTGAAAATATATAACCTCAAAATGTCTGCTAATAACAATATCTAACCTCAAAATTTCTGCAGTTAAAAATAAGTAACCTCCAAAATTTGCTCTGTTAAAAATAACTACCCTCAAAATTTGTTCTGTTAAAAATAACTAACCTCAAAATTTCTACAGTTAAATAGAAGTAACCTCAAAATTTGATTTGTTAAAAATAACTAACCTCAAAATTTCTACAGTTAAATAGAAGTAACCTCAAAATTTCTACAGTTAAAAATAACTACCCACAAAATTTGTTCTGTTAAAAATAACTAACCTCAAAATTCCTACAGTTAAAAGTAAGTAACCTCAAAATTTGTTCTGTTAAAAACACCTACCCTCAAAATTTGTTCTGTTAAAAATACCTACCCTCAAAATTTTCGTTATTGAAAACATAAATGACAAAAATTGCAGCTATAAAAACCATGAAACATTAAAATTTGCCCTTGTAAAATCCTAAATTATTTAAAAATATTTCTGTACAACAGAAATAAAAATTTAATCGTACCAAAACAAAACACTTACAAATACCGATATTCGAGAAGAGTGAGTGGATAAGAAAAGACAAGTTCTATACTATAAGTTGAATAATCGATTATATTTGGTAAAACATTTACAAGGTAATAAGATTTTTTTTTGTTCATTTAACGTTACATTTACAGGCAAGGCATCATCAAAGACCGTACCAACTCTACAATAAATCGTAGTAATGTATAAGGTTACTTATAAGAAAAGTATGTACCATCAAATTATCTTTATCGTTACTATCAATATTAATGTTTACGGTAGTGTGCTACTCTTATTTAATTCTTTCTCAGGAACAAATACATATTTTCTTTTTTATTTTTTTTCTTCGTCTCATATATTCATATTTATATTCATATATTTGTATCTTTAATATACATCAATTCGCGATTACATTGAACAGTGTTAGAACTGCACCCCCGTGTATTCTTTATTCATTCGCGGACAATCGAACGAAATATACATGTATACAAATACCCATCACGATAACTATGACAAAAATGGCGATAAATGAAGTGCTCGTTCTTTTAACCCCTTCCCGTGCTTCGGCGAGTCGTGACTTACAAATGTGACAAACTTTACTCAAATTTTGAATGTTCAACTTGAAATTTGGGTCCAACTACAAGTTGCATTATCAAGGATGAATATAAAATACAAAATTTTTATTTTTCTTGTTCGTTTTAATTTTATAGTTCTGAATCAATGACGCATCTAATAAATGGCATGAGAAGGGGTGAAATATTCGAGAGTTACCATGACCTATTTTTACAAATTAGCAAAACCGTGCTTCGAAATAAATACTAAACTAAATACGTCTCCTGTAAATTAGGTGTAAATAGTAATTCTCGAGTATTTCCTTCTCTGTTTATCGCCTTCGGTCATAGTGTATCGTGATCGGTACTGTCTTATACGAAATAGAAAATGAAATACAAATTGTCTTTCTGTGTTCCGAATCTTTCGTCTTTTTTCTCTCGATCGTTTTTCTTAGGCGAATAGTCGATTTCGGGAATCATCGAGAACGTGGCCAGTCGCGATTTTAATCGAATCGAAGGGTTTCTGGAAATGCAACAACAAATGCAGTAATTTATGCAACAACACTTTCGATAGGGTAAACACGGTTTAACGTATTTAGATTTAAGATAGGGGTATTTAGTAACTTTTACAAGTTGTTTGACCAAATTTTACACGTTATTGACTTCTTACTTTATCGAATTTTATTAATTATTAACTTGTTACTTTATCAATTATTATACAAATATGTAAAAGTAAACTTTAACTTTTGGTGTTTGAATGAATAAAAGTTAATTGGAGAACAGTAAATATTATTTCGATGGTACTTTAACATATTTTCAATTCCAGAAAATTTACACTGTTTTTAATAATTTTGCTTTTGGTTTGATGTGGTTTCAATTTGCATAATTTCAGTTTGAAAGGGTTTGAATTTGACTAATTTGATTTTACTTAATTCGCTTAATTCGGCTTGAAAAGATTTGAATTTGCCTAATTTCGATTTGCTCGATTTCAATTTGCATAATTTTCTTTGATTTTGTTTAATTTGGTTCAAAAGTGTCTGATCCGAAATTCAAATGGAAACTTGGAACTCAATGAAACTTGATATTTCTATTGTATTTAATTTGTTTATTAAATGTGTTCGATTCGAGTTAATAAACGCGACTGGCTCCAGAAACCACGATGTAAAATTGAACTTGTATTCGCGCAATGTGTACGATTTCATAGCACAGTGAACGAGTATGTTTCCCTAGGGAAAATGGCATCGTAAATTGACATCCGAATGTAGAAGTTTGGGAACTTTGGAAATTTGCGAATTCGTGAAATTGAAAATCTGTAAATTTGTAAGTTCAGAAATTAACAAATTTAGGAATTTGGAAATTGGAGTTAAAATTGTAAAATTGTAAAATTGAAAAATTGAATAATTGAATAATTGAATAATTGAAGAATTGAATAATTGAAAAATTGAAAAATTGAATAATTGAAAAATTGAATAATTGAATGATTGAAAAATTGAAGAATTGAAAAATTGAAAAATTGAAAAATTGAATAATTGAAGAATTAAAAAATTGAAAAATTGAAAAATTGAGGAATCGTAGAATTGAAGAACTAAAGAATTGAAATAAGAAGTCTAGAATTTCAGCAATACAAAAATACACAAACTTGAAACTTGCTCTCCCAAAATTCAGTAATGGACCATTAATCAACATTGTAACGAAACAAGAATTAAATGCTTATACGCGATTGATAAACTCTTTCTTACATCGCCATTTCCCCTAGCCAATATCACCTCACTGTACGTATAGCGTAGTAACTTCTTGACACGACGATCCTAACGATGATTACATTCGCGAGGAGACGTTCGAATGAAAGGAGGCGTTCCATGGTGCCGCGAAGCAAAGTCTACTTCGACGCGGGCGTAGAAAACGACGGACAAACAGACAGACAGACAGACAGACAGTCAGACAGACAGAGAGAAGAGGAAAAAAGAGTATCAATTGTGTAAAGAACTATTGCACTATACGGTTTCACGATACTCGCTCGATTAACTAGGCAACGACATCGTTCGCGGCAGTATAGATTTCACGAACGGCTCTCGTTTTTCGTATCTAGATTTCTTTCCAAATAATCGAATGACAATTCGGACACTTTGCGTGACAGTTGGTGACATAACTAGAATTCTAGGATAGATCGGGAAGTTTCAAATAAAATTTCAGGGTGCATCAGTCAATTTTAGAATTCTAAGGTGCACCAGGTTTCAACTAGATGTTAGGGGTGGATCACGAAGTTTCAAATAAAATTTCAGGGTGGATCAGTCAATTTTGGTATTCTAAAGTGGACCAGCAAATTTCAACTAGATGTTAGGGGTGGATTAGCAAGTTTCAGATAAAACTTCAGGGTGGATCAGTCAATTTTAACTATTCTAAGGTGGACCAGTAAATTTCAACTAGCTGTTAGGGGTGGGTCTGTGAGTTTCAAATAAAACTTCAGGGTGGATCAGTCAATTTTAACTATTCTAAGGTGGACCAGTAAATTTTAACTAGCTGTTAGGGGTGCATCAGTAAGTTTCAACGAAAATTCTGGGGTGGATCAGTAAGTTTCAACTAGAATGTCAAGGTGCATCAGTAAGTTTTATGTCAATAAAGATGAATAAATTTTGGATACAATGATTTACCCTGAAGATTAGAGATTATTTCGTATAGTTTTAAATGTAGCAGGTTTTTAAATTTGAATCGATTTTTACTGCTAAATTTTTTCTATTAAAATTGTTAATGAAGATGCATTTTCAATAAATGTTAATAAAGATGCATTTTGAAATGTACAAAGTAAAGATTTTTGTTTTGAAAATGAGAGACAACTTTAACTCCGAGAAATCTATTTTGTCTGACACACGATACAAATTACTGTACAATTAAAATAAATAACCATTATGGTAGAATATGATCCAATAAAAAAACATTGTATTATGCAAGGTATACAATTTCTTAAACAAAAACAACTTTTCGATAATCTGACTAAAAATATATTTGAACAGTGAAAGTTTTGAAAGTCTTCAAGGAGCTTTGAAAAATTTGAAGAATTCAGAACAATATAAAAAAAGATTTAATTTCAAACTTAATATATTTATGTACAGTTTTCTCAAAGATATCACAAGAAAATTTATTAATCTCCAACAGGTATAATAAAACGAAAATGAAGTAAATTAAATTAAATTAGAGAAAGAAAGTGGAAAGTCACTTTCTCTGTTTCTGGAGTCTTTAATATTTGAGACATTGTTAATATAGCAAAAAAAAATTATTTGTACTCACAACTTGAGCTAACCTTAATAAAAGAGATCTAACATTTGAAGAATAATGAATTGAATTCTAAATAATAAAAATATTTGAAATAACAAGAAAAATTGTTGAAACTTTTGCACTAGCAAATTAATTTAAATATAAACAGAACGCGCATTTCTACTAATTTTATTCACCGTATGCACCTCACAAAATACAATTATTTATACATATTTCAATATTTATATATATATTTGTTTGTTCGTATATTATTGTGTATATAACAATTAAATAATCAAATCTGATACGTGCAATACATGAGTGAATTCACTATAAATAATCTTTCTTACAATCTTCAATATTTAGATGATTTAATAACTCTCTAAGACATTTAGACATTAAGGACCTTCAAAACTTTCAACACTTTCAAAATTTTAAACCACCCAGACTAAGCTTCTTAAACACGTATAATTTTCATAGTTTACTCATTTCAACATTTTTTAACACTTTGTCATTACAGAACTTCTGCTCAAGATCTCTTTTTAAAATACAGGAATTTTTACTCCTTTCAACAGAACTTTGGTTTATGTTCTTGTAATTTTTTATCGCAGTTTAACATTTTGTTATCTTGCATATAAACTATATCCTAAAAGTGATGTCTTATTGTTTGTATTGTGGAATAAATTATAATTTAAGGGAGAGTTATTAAATGTAAGAATGTATGAAATTTTATGGTTCTCTTACAGCTTTGAAACATTTAAAATTCACTAATTTATGATTAAATTGTTTGGAAAAATTACAGTGAAAATTAGAAATATTTGAAATAGTTGCTGATGAGGTACATTAACACACTAACCACTGTGATTATTTAACACAGTAAAATTAAATAAAGACAAAGTGTAATTAACATTATTAACACTGACTGTCATGATCATTGAAATAAATTATTTTCATGAGCTGAGAATATTTAACATGTGATGAGACATTAAAAAATACAAATTTGTAGAAATATTTGTTCATTTTTTTTTGTAACTATACTGACATAATTTCAGTTATATGAAAATGCTACAAATGCAACAAACAGTGAAAGTACAGGGTTCTCCATTTTAAATCACACAACTGAATCTATTTATAATTGAACAAATATTATAAATAAAGGATCAATGCAATTATAGCATAATTGCAATCAGTAATTATAACGTAATTATAGTATAATTGAAATTAGTAATTATAATACAGTTATAGTATAATTACAGTGAGTAATTACAATGAGCATATGTAATATAATTACAATTACTAATATTACCATCATCAATAATACTATTTACGTTCAAATTAATTAAAATTAACGCAGATCCATCTAAAAAACTTGCAGCTAACTCAAATCGATGGAGTTAATGTGTTAAGTACCTTCGATCAAGAGAAGTTACCGCAAAATTAGAGAATAGAAAAGGAGAAATAAGATGGCGCTGGGATAAGGTTAGATGTGTCATATTTTTGCGAGATAATTCGAGAGCCGTTCGTCAATCCTTTTCTCTAAGCCGTCTCACCCTTATCGATGGAATGTTTCTCAAAAGTTATCTCGAGCTTAAATCGTGGCGGACATGGCCGCCCTGTTGTGAACATATTTTACAATCGTACACATATATTTATATATATACGTATGTATTTGCGTATTAATAATAAAAATAATAATAATTATAATATATTCTCTCTTCGTATCTGATTAAAAGTAACTCACGTATTCGCAGTTTTCTTTTTCTTCGTTACTTCGTTAATACGAAGACTCGTATATAAACTATGTACAAAAACAACGGGCAGAATCAACGCGCGAGAACTCGACTCCATATTTTATTTTTCTGCGCGATTCGGAGTCGATCGTGCAATGACAATAACGTAACATAATGCAACGCAGCGGCGATAACGCGAGAGTGAACGCAGTATCGTTGGAATTACGACTATGAATAATCATCCCTCCGACGAGAGAATTCGGTATGGAGCAACCCTTAAGGTACATTTTTTTTCCTGTATCCTTGTACGATTCTGAACTTGTGTTTAGCCAACGACGTTGGTCCAACAAAAATAACGGTATCACCTTTAAGAAAATATAATGAAAAAGAAACAAGAGGAAGAAATAAACGCGTGTCTATATAGCGCTATACGTATATTATCGTATAATAATAATAAGAAGAATAATCAGTGTTCTTTGGTAACACAGTGATGCGTCCGGAAACCACAAATACGATTTCAACGTATTGTCTGATCGTGACAAGATGGTCCCGATAAATGTGCAGTGTTGGCCGAGAATTCGGTAATTCGTTAGGATCGAAATTATGGTTAGAGAATTTTATGTTCTTTTACAAAATTTCGTTTTCGGGAAAGTTCAATGGTTACAAAACAAAGGTATGTAGTACTTTTATGAGAAATATTTTGGTCAACTTTCTAGGATTTGGAACACTTCATTATTATTTTACAATGTTTTCTGACGAATACTGGTGTAGTTTTCATTTTATAAGCTTACAATTTTCAAGTCTTGCACCATTGGTCTAATTTTAATTTTGTACTGTTAGTGGTATATTGTTCTAATTATTTTGCAGTTATAATTTTTAGGTTCTGGAACATTGTTCTAATTTTAATTTTACAATGTCATAATTTTTAGGTCTTGGAGCATTGTTCTAATTTTAACCCTTTGCACTCAAAAGGTGACTCACACTCATTACGTTTAACTCAACAAAATGAAATAGGTATTTTTTAATTAAATTTAGGATGCTATACATGTGATGTATAAACACAGTAAAACAGACACTAGTGGAAACTAATAATAATCTGGAAAAAATTAAGTTTGTCAACAAAAGTTTTTAGGGTTGACAGCAAAAGTACCTTTGAGTGCAAAGGTTTAATTTTGCACTGTTACAATTTTCAAGGTTTGGAACATTGTCCTAATTTTAATTTTGTAGTCTTACAATTTTTAAGTCTTGTAGCACTGTTATAATTTTCATATTACATTACTCTAGGTAAAAGGTATATAATTTTATTAAAATATGAAAAATTCAATTTTGATTAAAAACTTCAATTAATCTATAAGGATATTAAAATTTGATTTATTTAAAATTTAAATCTGTTATTTATTTGAAGTGCAAGATCATATTCTGTTTACAACTTTTAACTTAATCTCTTCAGGGATGATTTTTAAAATTAGAAAAAGAATTCAATTTTAATAAACATTTTTAAAAATTCTAAAGACAGTGATATAACAAAATATAAACTCCAAATACATATATTTCAATATAAAAAAAAACACAGTATCCTTGAAGAGATTAATTTAATACAGTTAACTAATTTTTTAATTACCAATTTGCAGTAAATACTACATTTCTTAGATTAATTTAAAATACACCTTCTCACAATTATACCAAAACGACCAAATAACAAGAAACCTTTTCCCAAGAACGAAATTTCACAAAAAAGTCTTATAGAATATTTCCCCTTAAATTCTCCGAAGTAAAACTATGTTTCAACGCATCCGCGGTTCAACCTACACAATTCAAGTACTATGCTCTCTAGCGGACCGTTGGTCAGCATGCGACTAATCGCCAATCACCTGGTCGTTTCCTCGATGGTGGGTGACCGATAAAAAAGAGAAGTAAACAATAAAAAGAACGAACATCCATCTTGTCCTACGACCTATTTATGTACACATGTTCACGCACGAGCGTACGCGTTCCTCTATATACATGTGTGACAGCAGCATTCTCTTCATCGTCTCGTACATTCAGGCTACCTCGCGTTTACCCGACTGCTTCGTGTTTTCACGCTTCATCCCTCATTCGCGGGATTGCTAGTTTTACGGCCGACCGTATGTACATCGTTCTCAGTCGGGTAAACAGCGATTGCTATGTCTGACGGTTCGAAGTAGCGAGCTTAAATAAGACAAACAAAAGAGGGTAACTTCGAACAGCGTACCGGAAATCCGCGGCATCATCCGCCAGTACTTTCGAGCAACGACTTGCTCGTTCTGTTTCAAAGCCTGGCACACGCATTCGAGCATACACACACGCACACATACTGTCTCTCGTTAATCTCTTAAGCTTAAGCTTATCGATAGTTAAGTAAATATCTGTAAATCCTCTCTATGTACACCCTGTTTTGAATAGTTCCCTTATAACCTAGCCCTAAGAACTCGTTTCGCGTGGAATTGCGTTCTCTAACAAGGATCCGTGGTGACCGACGAAACACCTCAGGGTTGCCCGGAGGATCTCCCCGAAGGTCACACTCCGACTGGAGAAGCTTTCGCTCGTAAGATAGGAAACTCCAGTCTTCTTTAAGATCCTTGGGGATAAGTTTCGTTGCAGCGTACTGCCGGTTCGTGTGGTCCCGGGACTTCCCGGTGAAGGATAAACGAATAACCCGTTACCGACCGTTGGTAAGACGTTCGACTAAACGGGGGGTAAACGAGGTTCGTTCGTATGCTAGCGTTCATGTCTCCGGTTTTCGTCCTCGTCGGAGACCTTATGAGCCGAGCTGTTGACCACTGGCTACGTACACGTAGCTCTATGGTTGCTGCAGCAACAGTTGCTCTAATTCGTCGGCGGACCTCAACAGGAACGCTGCGGACTCTCGATATCCGGTGATCAGTTGCCTCACGGCCGTCATTTCCGTCGCGTTCAATTTGTGACTCAACAGCGGCTTCGTGTTCTTCATGCTCAGATCCGTTGGTCCTGAAAAAATTAGACATGTTGAGGGTGTTGCTGGAGATTCAGCTGCTTTAAGCACTTTTTTATTTTTTAAGCGAAGCAATCGAGACTTTGATGCGTCGGTAGGATTTTAGAGAACTTTAGCATTTTTGTTAACATTTTTGTTAGTAGTTGGCTTTAGTGCTCTGTGAAATATTGTCGTGAATGAATATTAATTTATAATTTATAATACAGACATTTATTATAAAAAATAATTTGTGTGATGTTCAAGAACATAATTTTCATGAAAGATATTATGAACTACAAGAAAAGTTTTTACATTGAAATTGGTATAAATAAGAAACAAAAAATTAACATTTAAAAATGATCAATTTCATTTACTGTATTCAGTAATTTGAAGCAATTCCTAAATATACAATACAAATTTTATTTATTACAACTGATTTATTTAGGTGAACGATGTTGGTGAACAAATGCAATTGAATAATAAGACAATAATTTATTTACATCTGCTAAATATAATTTGTGCAATATTTTCAATCATAGAAGTATGCTCCTCAAAATAAATTGATCTAAAGTTTTATAAATTATGAGAAATTTAATGAAGTATAATAAATTACATGAAGAAAATTGTTTGTTGTATACCATTTTAATGAAACGAGATAACAGACATAAACGTAAATTCTTACACATCGCTTTATCAAATTGTACTCAATCAAAATATAAAAAATTAAGTTTGATTCGATATATCGAGCGGTTTCTGCGCATCCGTGTTGAACACGTGACCAAACTTCTCTTAGGGGAATTCCCAGATCACCGCGAATTACTTCAACTTTTTGCTTACTCATACAGTCTAATGAAACTAGTATAGAAATACAGAAATACAGAATTATGGAAAAATAGAAAAATGGAGATATGGAAATATGGGAGGATAGCAATATAAACATCCATAGAAATCTATAGAAATATGGAAATATGAAAATATAGAAGAACAGAAATATAGAATCTATAGAAATACAAAAATATTAAAAAAAAATAGAAATGTACAGAAATATAGAAATCTATAGAAATACAAAAATATAAAAAAAAATAGAAATGTACAGAAATATAAATATAAAAATCCATAGAAATTTATAGAAATGTGAAAATATGAAAATATAGAAGAATAGAAATGTAGAAATCTATAAAAATACAAAAATATTTAAAAAAATAGAAATGTACAGAAATATAAATATAAAAATCCATAGAAATTTATAGAAATATGGAAATATGAAAATATAGAAGAATAGAAATGTAGAAATCTATAAAAATACAAAAATATTAAAAAAAAATAGAAAAATAGAAAAATAAAAATATGCAGAAATATAAATATAAAAATCTGTAGAAACCTATAGAAATATGAAAATATGGAAATATAGAAATCTATAGAAATACAAAAATAAGAAAAAAATAGAAAAATAGAAAAATAAAAATAGAAAAATCTGTAGAAATCTATAGAAATATGAAAATATGGAAATATAGAAATCTATAGAAATACAAAAATAGTAAAAAAATAGGAAAATAGAAAAATAAAAATATACAGAAATATAAAAATCTGCAGAAATCTATAGAAATATGAAAATATAGAAATCTATAGATTAAAAAAATATAAAAAAGAAATAGAAATATAGACATATAGAAATCTACAGAAAAACAGCAAAATATCGCTATAAAAATACAGAAATTTATGAAAATCTCCAGAAATACAGAAATGTAGAAATCTACAGAAAAATAGAAAAATATCACTATAGAAGTATAGAAACCTATAAAAATGTATAGAAATTCCAAAATAAATAAAACCAGGAATATAAAAATATAAAAAAATCAAGATTCCAAAGTAAGAAGTGTAAGCAACAAAAGCAAAGAGCTCGTCCGAAAACTGTTGGCGAACGCAAACGAAGCAATAAGCGAACTCATAAGAACACCGATAAGGAATATTACTTTGTGTACCGTTGCTCAATAGTCCCGACGTGAAGCTCTGTGTCGGGTACAATCCAGCTGACAGTGTTGGCGGTACATTTGTGGGTCCGGCACGTTGGAAGGCCTGGCTGAAATTCGGTCTGTACATCGCCGTGGGTGCACCGCCGCTGGCAACACCATTAACGGTCGACGAGCTGACTATCGTCGCCTGGCTGAAAAAAACGCGAACGAGATTCGTGTTAGCGATATGGCCGTAGCATTGATTAGCTCCGCGCGATTCTGCCTCTGGCATTCTCTCTCGTTCCGTGATCTTTGACCGTCTACCAACCGTTTTATCTGCGACTCGTCCGTCGTCGACTCGAATCCGTGTGAATGAGAGATCGAGAATGAGCGATCGTAATTTTTGCGACGATTCCACATGTGGACTCGCGTCCTCCGATAAACGGTTACTTCCTTTTATTGTTCGAACATATTGTTGCGAGACTGTACCTTCGTTTGGAGATGTGTACAGATGTCAACACACGAGTTGGACGAAAGGAAAAGGAGCTCCTACTTCTAGGTACTTCGGCAAATAATGACAACTGCTGGATTCGTACTGTCTCAATTTTGAGACGTTTGACTATCATTGTTTTTGGCCCAATTGTGCTGACTGCAAGAACCAATTAGTGTGTGACGTCCATTTTTCTATTCTGACCAATTGGAGTCGTCACCTGGGTCTTCGCCAACTCGTGGGTTGCCAGCGGTAACTTTATGCGAACGGTGACGGTTCTCATAACACGATGTTTTAGACAGGTCTTAGTTTTAATTTAGTAAAGTAATTGCAATTGAATATTCACTGTAAATGGACATTTGTATAATAGGAGTTTGCATAATTGAGCAAAAATTAATTGCATAATTCATTTATTCCAATAGGTGGAATTTTTATGAACTTTTGAGAGCTCAAATCAGCTTCAATGAGCTCCATGTACAGAGTGTTTCCGTTTAGTTTAACATCTAAATTGTCTTCGGTACTATTAAAAACAATGACTATTTTAAAATTGTCATCTAAGTGTACTAAATTTGAAACCATATAAACAGTGAATATTTGCTGAATATTTTAGAAGTCTCATGTCGACTAAAATAGTTAAAATAATTATCTATCAGAAAAGAAATTTTAATAAAATGTCTACCACTTTACGGAAATAAAATTTCTTTCAAGAGTGCATCAAAGTTTGATGTTTTTACAATGACATTTTTTCCAAGATTTATTAATAAAATTTTGAATGCAAAAAGCAATTAACCCGTCTAAATTGCTTATGTACTGTTAGAAAATATTGGCAACGCTGAATGTGTATAATACATTGATCGTTTGAGATTTTAATAAATTGTGACGTTGAGAGAAAATTTTCTATGTTATTAGTTGTCCCATTAGCCTTTACTTTATTTTTATTGATTGCATCGCGTATTAATTACAGTTTCGATTATGGAAGCTAATTATAGAATCTACAACAGTAGTCTCCTGTTAGATATAAAAAGGAGCATGTAATGATACAGTGACTCGCGCAAGATTAACACGTTCGCAACCAGCGTTATCTGTATGGGGTGTCCCACAGTTAAATGATTAGACTTACTATATTAGTATGTTTAGTAAAAGCGAAAATGAGATGAATTAAGTTTTCTTAATCGGGTTTAGAAAGTGAAGATTGTTCAATTGGATGTTTGCTGATTTAGGAATTCAGAAAATTTGGAGATTTGAAATTTGATGAACTGAAAATTTATAAATTTGATGAACAGAAAATAAATTTGGAATTTGATACTGTGAGAAGACTGAAAATTAAAGGAAGAATGATTGGAAAAATTGGAAATATCGGAATTATTGAAAAATTGATTTGGAAATTTAACAATTCAGAAGTTTAAAAATGTAGAGAATTTGGAATTTGATGAACAGAAAATGGTAAATTTGGAATTTGACGATGTGAGAAGATTGAATATTAAGGAAGAGATTGAAAAGATTGGAAATATTGGAAAAATTGATTTGAAAATTCGAGAATTCAGTAATACGGAAATTACAAAATTTGAGAGCTTAAAAATGTGGTAATTTAACAATTCAAACATTTAGAAATGTTAAGAATTTGGAAATTTGAAATTTTGTTAGAGTAAGAACATTGGGAATTTGGAAATTTGAGAATTTAAAAATTTTGGATTTGAGAGTTTGATAATTTATAATTTTAGAAATTTAAGAATTCGGTAATTTAAAGTTTTACAAATTTGAGAATTTGGGCATTTAGAATTCTAGAAATTTGAGAATTTGATAATTTAGAATTCTAAAAATTTAAGAATGCAATAATTTAAAATTGTAAAAATTTGAGAATTTTGTAATGTAGAATTTCAAAAATTTGAAAATCTGACAATTTAAAATTTAAAAATCCAAAGATTTATAAACTTGAAAATATGCAAGATTAAAAATTCCGAAATTTGTCCGAATGACAATATTTTGTCAAAATTTTTCATTCTCAAACTAAAACATTCAAAAATTGCTAATTTAGAAATTAGTAATTTAAAAAACTCCTTTTTAACCTCCTCAAAATATCATCCCACATAAAAATGCTTAAAAAAGCACCCCCACTCTTCATTCTAAAAAAATTAAGTATCAATTTTTAATTAAGTATCAAAATAACCTCAAAAACATAGCAAAATTGATTTACGTTCCGACTAAGATTAACGTCTTATCATTTTACAAATTTTATCCTCGTGTAAAATTGATTTGAAGCGTCATTACTAAATAAGAAAAGATTTCGATAAAGTTTCACTTAATCTCTTAATTACAGACGGTACGAATTGTTATCTATAATTCAAGGCGTTAGAGAATCTATATTTACCAAAATCCTTTTTGCTCTAAGCAGAACATTGACGTTGATATAAATTTAGTATTACTTCGTCTAGACTGTGCATTCATTTTTTATGAATGTAAGTCTACAAATTTATTTGGAATTCCTACTAGTTATAAATATGAATAATTGTTGATTTGTTAAAAGCCATCTATTTTAATTGACGGACTTATTCACTTAAGCAATTATTTTTTTATACCTAAATTGCACAAAGATCAAGTTTTCATTCCGACATTATAATTTGACTAATCGAAGATCCCTAAATGCAGAATATATCTAACATGAACTTATTTCAATTTATTGATCTGAACACTGGGGTAATAATTAAACTGAGAAAACCGGGTTAAACAAGAGTAACGAAATTAGTTCAGGAATAATAGTAATGATACTAACCTCATGAGACCCTTGTTGTCCGCCGGTGTGAGCAGTTTGGACGCGGGTGCAAGAGACAGGGGTGTAGAAGAGAGGGTGCTACTCGGCAAGTTCGCCAAACTGGTTAGCGGCGCCAGGGACGTCAGCGATGCCGGTGGTGTGTCCTCCCTCTTCCCCGGAAGAGATTTCACTGGTGTACTCGAGAAATGCTCTAAACTTGACCGGACATCCGTTTGCTGTAACAAGCACCAGTCTTAGATTCCGTTCGTTTGTGATATATCGACTGCTGTCCGACACATCGGTCACAGCGAATTCACTGCCATACTGAAGCAGTTCAAACTTTATTTTATTAATTAGGTACTTTTATTAAATAAGTACATTTATTATGCACAATTTCAAGTAATTAGTATGAGTATTTTTAGTTAGGTAAATAAATTCTTAGTATATGTGGAAAGTTATTGATACATGTGGTTTGTGTGAACGTTTAAGGGTCACCTTATGTAGCACATATGTGAGGTACCACTCAAGGTCTTAATAGATGTGAAAAATTCTTGATGTATGTGGTCTGTGTGAATATTTAAGGGTCACCTGTGATGTAGCACATATGTGATGTACCACTCAAGGTCTCAATATATTTGAAAAATTCTTGATGTATGTGGTTTGTGTGAACGTTTAAGGGTCACCTGTGACGTAGCACATATGTGATGTACCACTCAAGGTCTCAATATATTTGAAAAATTCTTGATGTATGTGGTTTGTGTGAACATTTAAGGGTCACCTTATGTAGCACATATGTGAGGTACCACTCAAGGTCTTAATATATGTGAAAAATTCTTGATGTATGTGGTTTGTGTGAATATTTAAGAGTCACCTTATGTAGCACATATGTGAGGTACCACTCAAGGTCTTAATATATGTGAAAAATGCTTGATACATGTGGTTCGTGTGAACATTTAAGGGTCACCTGTGACGTCGCACATATGATGGGACACTCAAGGAGTAAGACGTTAGCACTCAAAGTCGACTTGTAAATTTGAACAGTGAATATTTGCTAAATAAGTTTCCTTGTGTGTGTGTGACTTTTAATACTGAAGAACATATATCACTGTTAAACTAATAGTTCATATCACTGTTAGCACTTTGTCACATCCACATGTGACTTTGAAACCATATGTGTATTATTAAGAATTTGTACATTTGCATAATTTTCTAATACTCGTAGTAACTACTTGAAACTGTGATAAACAATATAGTAACAAAATATTATGAACAAAGGTAAAACAAAAATGTTTAGTAAAATTTTGAATTCCCTCGTGTGGCAATCAACGTGTCAGGAACACATGTAAAACGAGTCAGTTTGAATAAATATTATTAATATAATTTTCAATTTAATATTCGTATTGAAATATTCATTTGTTTATTTCATTTATTCTAACTTTTGCTTTTGATATTTGTAAATATTGCAAAACTCAAATTATACAAAATTAAGGTTTAAGAGGGATGCAACTTTCTATATATTCGCCATTTTCGACAAGATTTTTGTTAAATTCATAAGGAGTTTATATAAAAAAATTATATAATTTTAGTATCATCATATTTGGAACCAGTTGATTGAACCATCGCATATTTACAAATAATGAAAGATAACGTGGCGTTATCAAATCTTTATTAAGTCAATGATAAAATATATTTTTAGGTTATCAAAAATTGTCTCCTACTGCTAATCGGGTAATCAAATAAAATCCTAATACCTAACCTAACTTTACAATGTACTAACATAATACATTTGCTATATCGCAATACATTATTAATTTAAATAGATTGTCAAAAAATTGTCAAATAATATGAAAAAATTGAAAAATGTTAAAACTGTTATTTGAATCTCTATAAATCAAGAGGTGAGCCATAGATCGATTTTAGATGGCAAATGCATCTATTATCGATAATCGTTACATTTCGCCTCCGCCGTTGAATCAATCTTTCCCCGTAACATCCCCTCCGACAACAAGAAGCAAGAATTATCTCATGCTCCACATTTTTAAACATTCTGACCCAGTTTCCGTCAATTGTCGATCGTAGATCAACTCAACATGACAGTACACGCCAAAAATCGAGCAGACTTCTCGAAACAAAAGCACAAACCACGTGCTCGAAGATGAATCATCTTATGTACACTCGGTTGCAACGCTGCTTTTCTTCGCGTGACGTACAATATTCGAATATGCTTGTATCTACAAATATTTTGATTGTCAAGCTTTCTCAGAACTCTAGATTTTTTTTGGTTTTTGAATTTTTCAAATTTGTGGGTCTTCAAGTTTTTGAACTTTTTGAATTTGTAGATATTCAGGGTTCTGAATTTCTCACTTTTCCAGATTTCCAAATTTTCAGATTTTCCAACTTCGAGTATCTTAAACTCTCCAACTACCTAAATTCCCAACCTTCCAAATCATCGAATTTCCCAATCTTTAGCTTCTCTAAATTTTGAAGTTAGAAATCCTCAAGTCCCCAAATTTCAACCACCTTGAATTCTCCAAATGCCCACATTCCAAACCTGAGTCCACAAATCTCCCAAACTTCAGCCTCCCTAAATTCCCAAAGTTCGAAATCCGCAAACCCCAAATTTCAACCACCTTGAATTCTCCAAATGCCCAAATTGCACATCTCGAAATCCTCGAACGTCCCAAACTTCAGTCTCCCTAGACTCCTAATATTCGAATCCAAGTGTGAAGATCCCCAAACCATCCAACTCCAAAATGCACCCCCTACCGGAAAACCTCCTGAGTCATTTAGCACATCCCTGTCAAACTCCGAATTAGTCCGAGTACCTGCTGTATCTGCACTCGGTCGTACACCTGTTTGTGCACCACCCTCAGATTCTTCTTCCTCATGTTTCCTTCCGTGTCTCACAAGTGAAGCGTATCCCGAGTCCACCTGGACCTCCCCTGCGTCATGGTATCAGTTCCCATGAAGGAACCACGGCACCTATCACTGGCCCGCGTGACACAAGCTCACAGGTCATAAGCTCTCGCAACACCGATCACCGAAAGCACCACGTGTCACCTTTTGGCGGAGAAAACGAGCGGACTGATCGGACCCCGACGCGATCATCTTCGTTCCGCGAGCAGCAGTGTCACCTGACGGGAGAACGCTCGTAGGAGCGTCGGGCAAAAAGTCGGCGGGCAAAAAGGACGCGCGATGGAGATGCGGCCAGATGTGGCGGACGAAGACGTCGAGGCGCGAGTAAGCTTGACTCGCGGCCAAGGAAATTAATTCGAGGAAAGAGAAGAGTGGCGAAAGAAAGGGGAAGAACGGGATCGAGAAAGAAGAAAGATGGCCAAAGGCAAACGCACACGAACGGACACGCACACAGTGGGGCAAAGAGATGACGGCGAGAGCACAGGCGTGCACGGAGGAATGAAATCGTCAAGAAGAGAGGAGAACGGATGTAGGGAGGTGTTTTTATGAAAGGCGAGCAGTGTGCGTTGACGTCAATTATATAGGTGGCCACGGCAGATAGCCGCGTCGTTGCACGAACCCCGGTCTTCTCCTTAATGGGTTAGGTTTAGGTCGCCGGAGAGGTTATCGGTCTCGCCGACCATCTTTGTCCCCCCGTGTCGACTCTATCTCCCTCCTTCGAGCTAAGGATTTTCAAAGTAGATAAGTCGAGGCGAGAAACACCGAGTTCTAGCTTTCTTGTTATAGAAACAGATCTAGCCGGTCCAATATCGAGAGGGACCAGTATGCCGCCGGATCTACATGTTGATACGGATCTCTTGGAAAATACTGATTTCAAAGTACTTATCTGTTGGGATACTGGAGAATAATGGAAATAGTCTGTGGAATCGTGATATGGAACGAGGGGTAAGATGGCTGCTGGAAAATCTGTTCAGCAAGGTATTGTAGATGTCGCTACTTTGAAGTTGTGGTTACTTTTCAATTAACAATATTTATTGAACGAAAATTATTTATACTCGTCTTCTCGACTAAATATACGTGTGAGAGAATTTTAATAATTTTTGTAATTTGATGTAGAGAACCTAGGATGCGCCATTTTGACGGGTTCCGTAGACCTAGTTAATGGCACCCGTCGAAATTTCTTGTTTTAGATTGTAGAAATTGCCTGTTGCTTATTTATTATTAGTTACTAGCCACTCATTATTATTTATTCTAGGTTGTTTAGTATTGTTCTTGACAAAATTTGTTCTACGTTGTTCTTGACAAAATTTGGAAGATTGATGGCACCTAATAAAATGGCGGTTCTCAGATTTCTCGTTTTAGGTTGCAGAAATTGTTATTCAGCGTTTATTTATTATTATTATTTATTACTTGTTTGATATTACTTATTACTTACTGCTTATTTGTTACTAGTCGTAGCTTTCGTCAAAGTAAAATTGTTGGAATGTAAAATTGACGGAACTCATCAAAATGGCAGATCGTAGACTTCTTTCAAATTGTTAAAATTGCTACTTGTTTATTTATTATTACTTATTGCTTTCGAAATATTCTCTCTTCCAAACTAAATAAATGTACACAAATAATTTTATCTTTCATAATTTACACATTTAGTTCAGTCTAAACGAATTATACCAATATCTACTGATATTAAATGAGCTCTAAAATAATATCTATTAAAACTCCTAGCTTCTATTTGTTAAAAATACTTGCTCACAGTCTTACTACTACGCCAGAACACAATCTACATGAAATAGAAATGAGAAAAATGTGTAACAGGAAAGAGAAAAAGTAAAGAGATCATGGTTTCTCAGAAATATGCATGAATCACTCATTCTCATTTATTCGGTCAGATATCCTTCACATATTGCTACTAGTCTATTCCGATACAATCATATCGATTCATCAATGGAGTTCTAATTGATCTTTAGTTTCTGTTAATTGTATTAACCGATCTTTGTCATTTCTTTCTGCTTATTGAAATGGACAATAAAATACGTAGACAAAGTTCTGGTAAAGTTCTAACATTGCATTATTAAATATTATAAAAATTTAATAATAATTATATTATTAATAATAGTAATTATTAAATGGTAATAATGCTAATAATATTTATTATTAATAATATATAGTACTAATACAATAATTATTATTATTAAATGATATAGTAAATAGTATAGATAAACATACACGAGGGTTCGTAACAGATGATATATATAAAAAATTAAACAATATTAAAATTAACTGTGAATATTTAATATTTTGTGTCTCCAAGATTTTCAAATTACATAATACATTTCAATACAACGATAACCAAACAAAATGAAAATTTGTACAACTGTCTGAACCGTAAATAAACAGCTCATTAAGCCGCAAAATGATATTTATAAAAGATGAAGCTAGATACAAAATAAGATCGTTTCGATTTGAAATAAAAAACTTGAATCCCGCTATCAGTTTCATGAATGGCGAGACAGATCAATCTGTTCACGATCAAAATATTTTTAACAGTGTCTAATAATAGCTATAAATTAATTATCTTCCGAAAACGTCAATAAAGTCTGTTAAATCGTTCGGTAGCTCGAGTCGATAACGTTTTGAAGACGCAAAAACGAATTTTTCAGCCGTCACGCGTTTACTCGACTGATAATCGAGTTCAATTACATATCTCCAAAACGTACGAAGATAAACCATTCAACTTATTTTCACGCGATGAATCGCATCTTTGCAAACATTTCCAGGAAACAATTTGTACGTTATATCGTGGAAGTAGGTCATGTAAGATCCTACAAAACTTATACGCATTTAACCTTTTAATTGCGTAAGTATTCAATTAGAAAACAACTATTTCCATTCCCCGCGTGCCCTTTTTACGAAATCACGATTTGTTAATAAAAATGATTTACTAATCATTTTTCAACACTTATACTGCAGTTTTACTATTTAATCGTTTCGAAGTTTGATAAAGCAGATTGTAAAAGTATTTACGGCTAGATTGATTAGTTAAAAATTGCAGATTGATATTTGTTAAGTAGGTTTTCAGATTTGTCAATATTTCACAGTTCACGTACTTTATTAAAAATACTCAAATTTAGAGAAAATATTTGATGTCTGAAGATAGCTATGAGGTTGTCTTTAAATCGTGCAGATGGCGACACTGAACCTGGGAATTTATTGCTACTGATTTTCCCTTATATATTAAACTAAGTTTATGACAAGAAAAATATAAATATTGTGTAATGATTTATACACCAAATATATTGCGACAATCATTAAATTATGAAAATTGTACCATATTTAAATAAGAGAATAATTGTGAGGAATGTCTGTATAAAAATATGCGTTTGAAAAGCGGACGAAAGAATTTTGTAAAGATGGTAAAGTTGGACAAAATGAAAAGTTGATCCTAAGCGCCATCTTTAGTAACTGCAGAGCATAACTAAACTAAACTACATAGTAAATATTAATTACATTAATAAATCAGATTGAAGTATGCTTCTAATGTGTACCGTTTCTTGTGACATTAGTGTAGTTAAAAAAATGTATAGTACAAAGAGAATATAAATCGTGTAATGGCACATATTAAATATTAAACGGTTAAAGAGTAGAGGTGTTGTCCAGACTTTTGGACGTAATCGTCGGTTCTAATGGAGCCTCGGTCTCCGCAGCGGTTCTGGTCAAATATTAATTTCGATTTAACTAGGGACAATGATTCAAACCCAGGGCAGGAAATACCGGTGGGAGAGCTATTCGCTGTTGGAATTTAAGCGAAATTTCGAAGCGGGCATGGTACACGCTGCGGCACGCAATCGGCCGATCCAAAGCTCGTTGACGACTCTTGGACCGGAGAATATTTCGATTTTTCCGTCGTTCCGCGTACAACGTGGTCAGCTTGTGTGGGTTGCATCAGAGTGGGAGAGGTGCGCGACCCATGGGGTTATCATCGGCCTCTCTCTGTGTACCTATATCAATCCTAGCTCCGTTTCACGTATCAAGCTTTGAAGCGTTGCGCAGGAGCTCCCGCCGGCTCGGATCTCCACCAGCGATAATTTTATGGACGGAGCCAACTTTCATGGAAAACTTTATCCACGGGTGTTGCATCACGAATACGCGAGATTCTTTGCTCGATCGCGCGTTTTCTTTCTGTCGCAAACATTTCGGATATTTTTCTCTGCTTAGACGCGATAATTATGTACATAAGTGATCCGATCAATGACCTTCAAATATTTTATCAGAGACAGTTCTGAGATAATCTTCCCTATGAACCCGCTAGACCTTACTTTCGGATATTCGCCAAGAACTATTAAATTTATGTTTTGATACAGACAATGTAGAATTAAGCTCTTGTACTATTTTCATGAATCTGATTCGTTATGCACTCGTGACGCACTCGTGGCACACTCATGACGCACTCATGATGCACTCACGACGCATTCGTGACGTACTCATGATGTATTTGTGACGCACTCATGACGCACTTATGATGCGCTCAGGACGCATTCGTGACGCACTTATGATGTATTTCTGACGCACTCATGATGTATTTCTGACGCACTCATGACGCACTCATGACGTACCCGTGACGCACTCATGACGCATTCGTGACGCACTTATGATGTATTTGTGACGCACTCATGATGTATTTCTGACGCACTCATGACGCACTAATGACGCACTCATGGCGTACCCGTGACGTACTCACAACGCATTCGTGACGCACTCTTGACGCACTCATGACGTATCCGCGACGCACTCAGGACGCATTCGTGACGCACTCATGACGCACTCATGATGTACCCGTGACTCACTCATGATGTATTTGTGACGCACTCATGACACACTTGTTCTTCAGCTATGATCAATTTTACTCAAATTTTGAAAACGCTTCAATTTGGAGTCCAAGTCCTGTCACAATTTGCATAGATTTCAACTTTCTTTATCTAAATGTCTAATAGTTTAAGAGTCAAAATAACATTGATGCCAGTATCTGGTGAGACATCCCTAATTAACATATTTCTTTGCATTAGTCATAATTCAGAAATAGGTAGTCGAAGGTGCTTGAATCTACCATTAAGTAAGTATAAAAATGATAAAAATTTCAAAAAGTATAAATACCAAATTTAAATATTAATTTAAGTATCAATATGAAGTCATCGAAAATTGACTTTCATCATTTTTAAATCATCCCTAACTTACTTCCTCTGCATTAGTCTTAATTCAAAAATTCGAGCATAAGTCCGCCATTAAGTAAAAAAATTATAAAAGTTTCAAAAAGTATAAGTATCAAATGTAAGTACGAAATATAAGTATAAAAATGAACTGGTAGAGCGTCTTTTCGCGAGACACACGGTGTACGGCCGCATAACGCGTTCAGAAAGCATACATTCGAATAAATGAATAATTAATAGACGGTTATTAATTCAGCAGAACGCGTTAGAAAGGTTTGCAGAAGGCAGGAAACTGGAAATCCACGTGAACGAGAATGATCATGCTCTTTTCATTCTAATTTTACTCACCGTTGCGGCCGGAAGAGTTGGCATGGGCTGTGAGACGGGCTCCAGACCGAGTCTCATGCGTTTCGCGTTGTCGCTCTCATTTTCGCAGGCTGTTGCCAAAATTTGCTCAGCCTGCACGGAGGTCAAGTGTGCCGGAGTGGGCCTCGCCTAAAAAGAAACACTTCGGTCACGTGATCGTCGCATACCAAAAGCTCGAACTTGACTCAGACCTCGGGAATCCATGAGCTTTCGCGACTGACCTTCCTTGGTTCGGGGAAACGATTTTAATAGGACTCGATATCGTTTCTATTATCAGGTCTCATTTAACACGTGTCATGGTTGGACTTTTTTTTTTACTCTTATTTAGTATTTGTATACGCAAATTTAATTTACTCTTTCGAATATAGAATCTTTCGATCAAATTTCCAAATTTTCAAATTCCCAAATTATTAAATCTCCAAATTCCCAAATTGCAAAATTTCCCAATTCTCGAATTACCAAATTTCTAAATTAGTAAGTTACCAAATTACCAAATCACCAAAGTATCAAATCACTAAGTTATCAAGTCCCCAAATTATCAAATCACCAAATTATCAGATCACTAAATTATTAAATCCACAAAATGATCAAATCACCAAATCAAATGATCAAATTTCGAAAACAAATTTCCAAATCCAAAAATTCACTAATATCCAAATTCTCAAAATTCCCAAATCCGAAAATTCGATATCCCCAAATTTTGCCTAAAAACAGAGTACATTTATGTTTCCTCTATTTCCACTAAAAATAAACTCACCGCATCCCAGGGTGCGCCCTCCCTGCCCCGTTTGTTCCTTCTGCAGCTCTTCAGGTACGTTCTGATCCTCTTCCTGGCCCTCTCAGCGAACTCCGGGAACTGCCTGGTGCAACTGTCGATAATTGCCTGTATCTTCTCTTTCGGTTGTTTGGAGATGGGCACTATACGGTCCAGGTTCTCGTCGACGAACAGCCTGACGAACATCTGTAAAAGGACAGACCGCGACGGAATGAATTAAACGAGCCCTGTACACTTGGCCGCTCGAGGAATTAAGCATTTCGCGGTGGTGGGAGGCGTACCGGGCTTCTATTAAACTAATTGTAATTAATTAAGGAGCAGCTCTGTAGCCGGCCATCTTGCGGAACCCGGCTGGATTTCAGATTCCAGAAGGGGTGGCTGCTGGAAGACGTTGAAAAGGGAACACGCCGTTGTTTTCATAAAACTTTACGATAATTGAGGCTTTTTCGGGGAAAGTCCAATAGCGGCTCGGCTTAGCTTTCATTCGAACCACCGACTCTTTTTCTCACCTTACGACCACGCTGTTTTCTTCCCCGTTTCGCGAACGCAACAACAACTTCGTATCTTTTTACGCGGTTGCCGCGCTGGCTGGTAATGTTAGCCGCAATAAACTCGCCGTTTCCGGTTTAATGCGAACCAAGGAAGGAAACGGTAAGAGACCGGTTACGGTTTCAGCTGCCGACTTTATTGAAGATAATTAACACCTTATCGACGCGCCGCTTTTCAGTCGAATTCAATCGTTTTTTATCGGTAGTTAATCACACTTTATTGGAATAACATATTACATACAGGTGCTCTTTAAAATCCGACCCACCCTTATACTTCGCGGTTTTAAATATGGAAAAATATTTCAGATAAAAGTTGTAAGATATCAAGGGGGATGATGGTGGCGACAATTTGATGGATGCTGGTTTGAAGGTCACGTGAACATCTTCTTAAATAGAACTTGTAGCCGAGATGTTTTCAAAACAGTAACTTTGTTTTAATTTCATTGTTTTTTAGGTCGAACGTTCAGGTACCTTTAAAGTTGGCTCTCTTTCAAAAAAGAATCTTGACAAATCTAGGATTTGAATTTGTGAGGACTGCGTCATTTTTACACATGCAAATTAATTTTTCGAAACACTATAAGAACGTTCATTTACATGTGCATATACGGTAGCAAGAGACAGAAAAGTGGATGACAAACGTTCGCAACGAAGTTATCGACATAACTGCATTCTTGCTAGTTCCTTGCAACTTTCCCGTCGTTTATAGAGCGTGTAATTATCAAGTTCAGATTCGTAATACGTGGAATTACGGTACGCGACATATTTTCTGTCCCGTGCAGATGCAAAATGAAGTGCACGGTGATATGTAAGAACACGAAACTGAAAACGAAGAAAAAGATTTTGAAAATTAAAAATTCCCTGATGACATTTTGGGAAATCATAGAATTTGAACGTTTATTAAAATTAAATGTGTAGGTTGAAAAATTTCTTACTTTGAAAATTGTGAAATTACAACTTTCGTATCAGAAAATTTGAGATATTCGTAAATTGTAAGAATCCAATAACATGGATCAGTACACAAAACACATAATCAGTGTTTGAACCTTGTTCCTCAAGAATGACAATTACTCATTTAAAAGCTACTCCAGTACATTTTCCAAAGAACAGTACATAAACAAAAAATTAAAAAATGCTATCGCGAACAAACGACCGCCATTCGACTCCTTCGAATAATTCTCGTCTCTAAACGAGAAGCAAAGGCCTCGGTTCATTAATCACGGCCCGTTCTTCGAGGCAGCCTCCCATTTCGTCTCGGCCACGGAGGAGAAACAAGAAGAATAAAGCAACAAAAAGAAAAGAACAAGATGACCGCGAGAATTACGTAAAACGCGACTCACGTTGAAAGCCTTCTGACGTTCGGGGTCGTGGTGTCTGGGGTCCAACCTCTCGTCGGCGTCTTCGTCGTCGTCATCCTCGTCCTCTTTGTTTCCGCTGCTGCTGGTTTCGTCGTGGGCACTGCCCGTGCCTTCGCCCCCTGTCGGGCTGGATTCACGGTCACGATCGGATCGCGAGGGCGTCGCTGACGTCGCCGGCGGCGGCGTCTTCTTCAAACCCATGGCGTAAGATGCCCACAAGGATGCCATGTCCTCGCTGCCTACTCCGGCAACCGCTCCCAAATTTGGAACTGTTCCTGCGGGCATGTCGACCAACTCCGTCGAGCCGTTTCGAGAGTCTGAAACATAAGTGGTTCATTTTGAATGAAGGACAAGTCTACTTTTTAAAATACAGGGCTGAGTTATAGCGTTCAAGGGACATAATATGGTATAAACGATCTTGCAATTGGAGGCGTAATTTTGGAGGTGACGCATTCGTGACGCACTCATGACGCACTGATGATGCACTCACGACGCATTCGTGACGCATTCGTGATGCACTCATGACGCATTCTTGATGCATTCATGACGCACTCATGGTACGCTCATGACGCACTCACGATGCATTCGTGACACACTCATGATGCACTTGTGGTGAGCTCATGACGCACGCATGACGCACTGACGATGCATTCGTGACGCACTCATGACGCACTCACGACGCACTCACGACGCACTCACGACGCATTCGTGACGCACTCATGACGCACTGATGATGCATTCATGACGCACTCATGGTACGCTCATGACGCACTCTTGATGCATTCATGACGCACTCATGGTACGTTCATGACGAACTCACGACGCATTCGTGACGCACTCATGACGCACTCGTACTTCAGTCATGATTAATTTGACTCGAATTTTTAATACGCTTCAGTTTGGAGTTCAAGTTCTACTATAATTTGCATAGTCAACGATTGCATAAAACCAAATTGACATAACATTTCAACTTTCTTTGTCTGTTTTAATATTGTTGCTGTGATTGGTTAGTTTTGGCTGACGCACCTGACAAATAAATTATAGCGCGAGGGGTTAAATATGCAGGCTGATTCACGTGACTGAGTAAACTCTGTTACCAGTACTGATATAGGAAGACGTTAAAGGAGAAAGATGGTCCAAAAAGTATTATAGTACTATACAGAGCGTCTCACGAACTCTGTCCGCTTAAATACTTCGCTTATTTTAAACAACACCGACTTACAGTTGTAGTTCGAGACTACATAATAACGGTCTTGCAATTGGAGGCGTAGCGTCACCTTTGTTTCCTTAAAATGTCCAATTTTTACGATTGATTTCGATGGATTTACGTATTCCGCATGAAAGTGCCGAGGTGCATTTGTCCTCAAATTTACCGTTGCCGAGATATTGGAGTTTTTTCATGAAGCACGTTCGAAATGTCGGCAGCTGTGCGTCGCAGTCTCGAATACGTTCCTTGATGAAAGTAATAGACTGAAAATAGTAAAATATCTCGGCGACGGTAAGCTTCAGGACAAATGCACCTTACCTTCGTACTCAGAATACATAAACTTATCGAAATTCAGCGTACAAAGTTAGACGTTTTAAGGAAACATAGGTGACCACTGTATCTGCGCCTCCATTTGCAAGAATCATTTGTACCACATTAAGTTTCTAAAATCCTACAACTTCTGTAACACTTTCTCGTATTTTTGGAAATGATATTTAAGCGGACAGAGTTTGTGCGATACTCTATACTTAGTTCAGGTCAATTTTAGTAATATGGACTATCTGCGGAAAACTACAAATTATGTAGGTAAAGGTAACTTATGTAATAGTTATAGGTATAGGTAACTTATGTAATAGTTATAAGTATAGGTGGCATGATCGAGGAATTTTTTTATTTTCGTTACGCATACAGAATGTTATACGAAACTTTAATAGAACAGTACTGAATTTGACACTAGAACTACCTAAAATAAATAACTTCCTATATTTCGAATTATAAGTCACGCAATTTGTTCTAAATGTTGTTCTTGAAATCTCTGTTGATTTTCAACAAAATGAAGAATTAATCTGTATACGATTATATGTTGAGTCGTTTGTTTATATATTTTTCAACTTCATTCTTAATTTTAAATTAAATGCACATACACTTGTAGGTTCACCGTTAAAATTCTAAAAATATATCAGAGTGCAACCTTAACAGGAATAAATAATTGAATAACGTTAACAAGAATAAGTACTTGAATATAACATTAACAGGAACGACATATAACAGAAAACGGATTTGAAGGATCCCTCAGTTGATACGGCATATCTCAAAAACAGCGAACATACGCTAAACCTGAAAAGCTAATTTCTTGTGACAACAATGTTCCACCCGGAACGAATCCCCTGACGTTTGTGAATTGCGCCGAAACGAAACGTTTCATTCGGAATTTACATCAATGTCGAGTCGCGTAACTCGGCATTAAACCGTGAACTTTTTATCACCGCATCTAGAACAGCGTCTGTCAACTTGTTGCGCTTGCCCTCGACGACAATTCAAATAAGTTCCCCGGAACTTGCCCGCATCTGACGCTCTCCAATTCTCTTTCAGAGGTCGTTTCCTATTTCTTGGAATTCCACGAACCGATTGACTGCCGAGATCAATCTATCTGTCCTTTCATTCGACAAATACAGAGATTAGCGATACCGATTGATTCTGTACCTGCAATTTACTCTGAACTTTGCAAATCTGTACTTTACAAATTTCCAAACATGATTACATGTGAACGTGTTAGCGAGGAACTGGTCTTGATATTATTCATCTACAAGAAACTAAACGTAAAGGACTATTGTAGATTGGTATACATGAATATAACATATCATTTAAATATCATAAACATATAATATCATATAAAACTCTACAATTAGCCTCTAACTTGACAATCTCATTGGTCCAACTGCTAGATGGCTGCAGAAGTTATCCACAAAATTAGGGTAGCACCTCCACACAACGTTAGAACGAAAATATCAGCTGAAGATAAATCAAACCATTCGCTGAAGCAAACATGGTGGAGCCTGGGACAAAAAATACCTATTTCATAAGAAACGAATGTGTTATAGTCACAATACGTTTCTTATATGTAATGCTAGGGTCCAGAAAAAGGTCCACCTAGATGAGCCAAGTGGTTTGAATTCGTATTACATTTGAATCGGCCATAACAATTAACTTTGACGAAATCAAAGGAGATCACTGAATGCAAACTGATCAAACGATGCATTCCACAAAAAGAGAGTTGCGGTAGTTAGACAGTTTCGGACCCAGGTTGTCTAATGCAGGCCTGAACTCGAAAGTGGCAGAAGTCCGTGAGCCAGAGGTAGCCTCTTTACGGTTCCCCTGAGGCACTCCCTACTCACAATCCTCAACACTTGGTGGGTTCACGGAGTAGCCTCTCTCTTCGGCTTGTACCTGTCCTCGCCAACATCCTCGTGAAAGCACCTTTACCGTACATTCTCTCCCGGGATCTCGGCGATGGAACAGCGTGCCTCTTTTCTGCGGCTCGTGGAAGGGATCTACTTAGACTTATTACGGGTTTTGGAAACAGGTCGGCCATTTTTTTTTTGCGGCTGAAAGGAAACGTTAAGACGCCTCGAGTCAAGGCTGTGAACACTGGCGTAGCGATGTGGCTTCAAATTATTCGGATGGAGTAGTAATTTGTTCGGAACTGATCGTTCGAAATGTGAAACGCTGTTAGCGGCTTGAATTATCTCGTTAACCGAAAATACGCCAATTGGCATAACGGGCTGAATTCGAAGTTTTGGCAGAGGAGGGAACCCGTTATGGCGGCCACCGCAAGGACGCCTCGACTTTCATTTTTGTTTATTTGTTTGAGCCATGGTCAGTTTACTTTACGGACTTTTCGAATTTCAGGAATGAAAGAAATATTTTTACGCGGTTATTTTTCACCTGGAAGTAAATATTTCTATTTAATAAAAGAGCAGTTAGATCAGTTTCTATATTTATTTATGAAGAGACATAATATTATGAAATCGAAATTACGTGATGGAAAAAATAAAATGTGAATTAGAAATTGTTTTAAATTAGTGAAAGACCAGTTGTTTTAAATTAGTAATAATGAGAAATAACAAGTTTCTGAAACTGATATATGGAGAGATTTCGAGATTTAATCTGTCGAAGAAACGATGATTGTATCATTAAATGTCTAGCTTTAAAACGAGTTTGTCCTGTTAATAGTATAATAAACGACACTAATGAATCGCAAAGGGATAATGTCAATAACGAACCACCGATACAAAGAAAAATACAAGTATGTTGATATACGTCCATAATGTATAATGGATCGCATGTAAAATTATCTTAAAATATGCAAACAATTTTCTGCTACAAAGTAACATAAACTGTGGTGTTGAGCGTCCATTACTTTATCACGTTTTTCGTGTTTGCTACTGTAATTACATAATGCGGGAAATGGCTACAATGTTCTACCTGTAATTACAATTGATACGAGCATTTCTTATCAATTACTGTTAACAACATCACGTAGTACGCTTACATAATACCGCTATGAATTATAATCACGGTAGCATCGATATTAACGAGTTAAAATATTGCTGAATGTGTAAGATGTACTTGAAATGAATTTTCGAGTGGAGTTCTTTAATTTTTTAGTCAAATGTGAGCTGGGTCATACTGATTTAAATATGTACTTTTTTAGTAGTAATTAGTAATTCAGTCATAATACAAAGATTAAGGAGAACTCTATTATCAAGTATCAAAATAAAATTTTTTAATTTTTAGTATGTATAAAATATTTCGCATTAATCTAAAATTATAAATTATAACATTTATAGTTAAAAAAAATATTTTATATCACTTAATATTGTCAAATATGAAAATAAATTTTAAAAATATTCATATATCAAAAAATAAATATATAAATTGGCAAAAATAGAATTAAATTATAATAAATTAGAATTAGAAAAAATTTTCAACACAAACCCTAAAAAATATTTAGTACTATTTTATATTCCCTAAAATAGTGTTATCATCATAAAATCATTAATTTCATATCACTCATTGACTTGTAATATCGTGACGCACTCATGGCGCACACCACAGTACCACAAACTTAAATCGTATTTGTGCAATAATTGTTTGGAATCCAGTGCCAATTACAATTTGCATAATCAAGGATCCCCAAATGCAAAATATATTTAACATTTCAATTTTTCTTATTTGTCAACATTGCAGCAATAATTTCAACCCCTAGGGTTCAATAAATCTTAATAAAAATAAGAAAAATTTCCGATACCGTAAAAAGTCTTCCACCGCACGTTCCTCAACAGCCAAAAGGAAAAGTCCGGCATTTTATCAAGCATCGCAAAAGGAAGTAACAGAAAAGTGATCAAACAGGAAGTTGCAACCCCTCCGTAACGAAAACCCGCAACAATACGAACTTACACTTGGACAGGACGAGTTGTCTAACCGGTCGTTGGGAAACCGTCCTACAATAGCCGAACCCCGACAGCGTTTAGAACAACAAGATTAATGGCGAAATAATTCGGAGCCGTCCGTGGTTCATTCAGCGACGACAAATTGCGCGACGCGAATCGCGCGAAACGCCTGGTCATCCCGGAAACGGTGCGAGCGGTCTGCCGAACAACCGATCGGGTTAAATCACTATGGATGTACAAGGTTTCGTCAAAATGTTCGAGGACCTTTTTTACGTGGGACTACAGTGACGTATACGTCTGCAAATTGCTCAGATTTCTGGTAAGCCTGACGCATACTCGATAGCTGACGCACACTTTTATTTTGCGATGAGGTGCGAAGATTTTTAATGAGATTCTGACATGTAACAGTTTTAAGTAGGATTCAAATTGTGGTTGCAATGATTTGAAGTTCGGTACAGATGACATTTTGCAATAATTTGAGATAAGGTCCAGATTGCGACATTATACAATAATTTTAGATAAGGTCCAGTTGTGACATTTTACAGAATTTAAAAAATTAAAATTGCAACATTTTGCAAAAATGTTGATTTTGCAAAAATTTGAAATTTAAAAAGCTGTTGTAAAAATGTTACCTTCAAATCATCGTGTAAGATAGTTAACATATAATAAACGTAAGTCTATGTGCGTAGACTATCAATGTTTACACTACCAAGAAAATTTGGATCGTAACATCCGAATTGAACGATGGTCCCCGAACTTTTTGATCATACCTTGCATGTTGACCACCTCGGTTCAAAATTCTCCGTTCATCGCACGCAGCCACGCACGCACGCTTCCAGGAAGATTCCGGTAGAACCAGTAACTGAACGCGCGAGTAGACGACCCAGGAAACTGGACCCTCGTCCAGGAGGCGGCCCAGCACCGGCTCTCTTCCTCTCTTCCTCCTCTACGCTAGTAACGAAGCTTCGAGGTTGCTGCACCTTGGTTCTTCTACTCGTACGCTTGCCACGAAGAATTCGTGGGCACGAGGAACGCGGCGAGTGGAACGGACTCTCCCCACCCTTGTCCCTGGTCAGGGAAAGGATTTCCCTGTTTGGTCGTGTTCCATGGTGTTGGCAGGATTTTTGATGGGAAAAACTTCTTCGGACGAGCGCCGGTTATATGACATTCGTCGCTTGAACGATATTTATTCTCAAATGCCATTTCGTGTGGATGGCATTTGCGTTTTAAGCTGCGTTTGGTCAAATGCGTTTATGGCATATTATGATATCTTATGTCATGTTTATGTCATGTTATGTTAAGTTTGAGCTAATTTTATGGATATTCAAGAATATTGAGGTATGATCGCATTTCTGATTCTACATCAAGTCAAATGCGTTTATATTCTGCTTTAGGCCATGTTATGTTTATGTCAAGTGTTTAGAGCTAAATATGTACGGTATTAAATTGAGGTATGATTGTGATCACATCTCTACATCAGACTAGCTCGTAACTGACTTCACATTTGACTTGATCACCATGTCAATTCGTATCGAAACTAGATGACCATTTCGAATCGAAACTACTCTGAAGTATCAATGCAGGTTGTTCTGAGAGGTAATGAAGCTCTTTGTGTTATTGAAGAATACTGAGATGTTGCAGTCTATTTTACATGCGACAGAATATGTTCGTAAAGTGAGCCTAGTATATCTTTAGAGACTAAAGAAGAACCAGAGAGGAGACTGCAATGACATCTCCAACTATGTCATCAACAGTTCTGATGATGTGAACACTTATGACATTCCAGATGACACTATTGCACTTGTCATGACATTTCAGTGTGACATTTTTACAAAATACTCCCCAGGAGATAATAGTCTATGTTAGGAAGAAAGGAGGAACCTGTGATGACGGAGTTAGCGAAACACCCTGTATGTGAAACGAAGCAGGTAGCAAATATACGAATGCAGTAGGGAGTACGAGTGCAGCATAGGATACGATACTAGGTGCAAATGTGGCTTGTACGCTATAAGCTTGAAAAGAAGGAAAGAAATTTGAGATGTGGTGATGGAGTTGGCGAAACACCCTGTATATGAAAGGAAGCAGGTAGCAAATATACGTATACAACAGGGAATGCAAGGTGCAAACGTGGACCATCGGTTAAAAACTTGTAGAAAGAAAAGAAAATTTGAAATGTGACGGAGTTAGTGAAGCACCCTATACATGAAAAGGGGCAGGTAGCAAATACCCATATGCAGCAGTCAGTGCGGCTCAAGGTACTAGTTGCAAACGTGGACCACACAATAAAGACTTGAAGAAAGACAAGAAAATTTGAGATGTGATGATGGAGTTGGTGAAGCACCCTGTATATGAAAGGAAGCAGAATATCCATATGCAGCAGCGAGTACCAGAGGAACGTAGGGTGCAAACGTGGACCATCCACAAAAACTTGAAGAAAGAAGAGAAAATTTGAGATGTGGTGATGGAGTTGGCCAGACACCCTGTATATGAAAGGAAGCAGAATACCCAAATGCAGCAGCGAATATGAGTTGAGCGTAGGGTACTGGGTGCAAACATGGACCATCTACAAAAACTTGAAGAAAGAAAAGAAAATTTGAGATGTGGTGCTGGAGTTGGCCAGACACCCTGTATATGAAAGGAAGCAGAATACCCAAATGCAGCAGCGAATATGAGTGGAGCGTAGGGTACTGGTTGAAAATGTGGCCCATCCACAAAAACTTGAAGAAAGAAGAGAAAATTTGAGATGTGGTGCTGGAGTTGGCCAGACACCCTGTATATGAAAGGAAGCAGAATATCCATATGCAGCAGCGAGTACCAGAGGAACGTAGGGTACTGGGTGCAAACATGGACCATCTACAAAAACTTGAAGAAAGAAGAGAAAATTTGAGATGTGGTGCTGGAGTTGGCCAGACACCCTGTATATGAAAGGAAGCAGAATACCCAAATGCAGCAGTGAATATGAGTTGAGCGTAGGGTACTGGGTGCAAACATGGACCATCTACAAAAACTTGAAGAAAGAAAAGAAAATTTGAGATGTGGTGCTGGAGTTGGCCAGACACCCTGTATATGAAAGGAAGCAGAATACCCAAATGCAGCAGCGAATATGAGTGGAGCGTAGGGTACTGAGTGAAAATGTGGCCCATCCACAAAAACTTGAAGAAAGAAAAGAAAATTTGAGATGTGATGACGTAGTTGGCGAAACACCCTGTATATGAAAGGAAGCAGGTAGCGAATATACGTATGCAGCAGCGAGTACGAGTGCAGCGCAGGGTACGATACTAGGTGCGAGGGTTCCCGGCATCCGTTCGCCGGATGCCGGCATTGCAAAAGCAGCAGAGGGGCCGGGGAATAGCCGGTGAACCCGGCTAGGTTGGCTAGAAAGCCGGTTACCAATCCCAATCCCACCAGGCACCGTTCCTGAACTCGCGGCTGGTCTGAACCTGAAATCAGTCGCTGCCACCCCACCCGGCAGTTCGTCCTCCTCTCGTTCTTTCAACCGCTTCCCGCAAAAGGAAACTAATACCCGGCTGGCCCCGGCGCGGCGACTTCCTCTTTTTCTAGCCGTGCTACGTGCGTGGCCGTGCAACAAAATTCACGGACGAGCTGGCGCACGCCCACGGACGGCTACGGGGCACCAACCGCGCCGTGTTTTATCTCGCTGCGAGAGCGCCGCGAACGGCAAAACATCGACACCGATACGCGTCAATGTGAAATTTTCTCTTGGGTAGCTTTCAATTTTGTATACGTTTTTCTTTGGTATTCAAATTTCTTCATTCGATCTAGTTCCTCACGGACTTCTACTCTTTGACATGTCCTTAAAGATAATAAACACAAGTTGCAATTTTTTTTTTAATATAAGTAAACTTTTAACATAAACAAATGGAGAAAATGTTTGTTTCAATTGTTTAACACAAAGACGTCGACTTTTCGAAATGAGCTAAAACGCAGCATATGTAAAGAAGATGCGACGGTTTCTAACCTAACCTCAAAGAGTTAAATTATAATTTAAGGTTAGGTTAAATTTAACACAAAGACGTCAATTTTTCGAAATGAGTTAAAACGGACCATAAGAAGATACGGCAGTTTTTAACCTAACCTCAAAAATTATAATTTATCTCTTTCAGGTTAGGTTTACAATTTAACTCTTTCAATTTATTGTTCTGCGAAGAATATGTCGTACGATTATGTAAATATTGTACACTGATAAATAATACATTACACGAGCACGTGTTAATCGCAGTGGAACATTGCGCGTTATGAACATACTGAGCGAGTAAAAAAATAAAAAATGTGCACTGTTGCGAAAAATTTGAGGAACGTAGATTCTCATCTTACAAGTTTTAATTTAATAAGCCGAGAATAATTTAATGTAATATGTAGACAATAAGGATAGTGAATGGATATGAGGTTAGGACGCCATTTCTAGAGAAAAGGCGCGAAATTTGATTTGTAGAAGATGGCGTGGCTTAATGGTCAGAATAATTTCGACTCTTAATTTAATAAATCGGGAATAAGTGGACTACTTATTTATCTAATATGTAGACAATGAGGATAGTAGTCAATGAGGTTAGGACGCCATTTTCCAGAGAAAAGGCGCGAAATTTGAACTGTAGAAAATTGTGTAGCTTCAGGGTCAGAATAATTTCGACTCTTTTCGATGTTTTTCTGTTATATTTTGTTTTTATAATGAATATCCATAAGACAAGGAAAATCAGTAGCGTTTATCGGTCACTGTAATAACAGGATTCTAAGGTGTCAGAGATCAGGAGCTCCATCATGCAAATACGAGTAGATTCACGGTAAGATTCGTATCCGAAAATCGTATCACGCCATCACGAGAAAACGAAAGTATCCTCCATCGAGCTAATAACCATACGAGAAAATCGCAGAAGACACGATTCGCTTCGCAACAGGCGTCCGTTCGCGCCGCTTTCGTAAATGTCACCGTCCATTAAAGCGAAGATTCTTTATCGCATAGGCGAGCCTTGCTTCTGCGAAACAACATGAGATTCGGAATTTCGATACTCCGATGGAAAATCATGAACAGGATAACTTTTCCAAGAAGAGGAGAAATCTTCGTGCAGAATTTATTCGTGAAAGGACGTCGAGAAATTGGTATCGGATCTTTTGATCTTACGAAGTGTTGCAATTTTACACTTTCGAGGAAATTTATTTCTGCGGATTCCGCTTTTTTCCTGCTGATACCAGTAATATTCGAATAATAAATCGAGGTACTTTTATCGTGTCCAACACGTGCCGATGTCGAATTTAATGGATATCACTGAATACTTGAAAACTAATGGCGTTACGTACGTTAAATATGTGTATACAAGAAATTAAGTAGAAAACAGAAATATAATAAAACAGTGTTGTTGTGTATAATGTATATTTATATGCACACTTTCACAATGATTAAATAATGTGTTAATACTTTAACTGTCATGTCACCCATACGTTCACATATGTGATCACGTTGTAACCATTTTCCAAATAAAACAATTTCACAAATAAATACAGTAACATTATAAATAAAATGCAAGCTATTAATTATATTTCCAATAGATATTTTTAATTCCATAAATTCCCATTGAACCCACCGCTTCATTCGTTTTTCCAAATTAAATCGAAAGTGCGGCCACCGGATAGAAATTTCATTCCATCAATGAATTTACATAACAACTCACGTATCCTTTGTCACGAAGCACTTTTGTCTTCCCGGTCAGCGGCCGTTCGCCCACGAGCGTTTCGCAAAATCGATTTTCCGATAAGGGACCCCCATTTCGCGTTACGAGATCCCGTTGGAAAAAAAAGTCCAGCGGGAAAACGTAGAGGCGAGCAAACTCGCGTTTCGCAAGCAAGACTACTATCGCACTTTTGAATCTCCCAGCAGGAATTCAGCTTTCTGGAAAAAAAGAACCACGCTCCCTCCCTTAATGGTCACTGACATTTGCACGGATGATGGAATAATCTGCGCTCCTCCTCGCAGAGATTTCTGATACCGTGCGCTGGGACCTTTGTTCAGTTTCCTCTATCTCGAGGAATCATGTTCTCGCGTTGCCTATGCTGTGTATGTTTGGTATATATGAGTGTGTGTATGTGTAATGTGTACTTTCCTTGCAATTTTTGTGGTTGGTTCGGTACAGTTGAATTTGGGGATTTAGGAGAGTGGATTTGGGAATTGTGGGGGTTTTAGAGATTGGGCAGGTAGGAATTTGGGGGTTTTTGAGAGTGGAAGATGGGGATTTGGGGGTTTTAGAGTTTCGGAAGATGGGAATTTGGGGTCTTTAGAGTTTAAGAAAATTGGAATTTGGGGAGATGGGAATTGGGGGTTTTTAGAATTTGGGAAGATAGGAATTTGGGGGTTCTAGAATTTGGGGAGATGGGAATTGGGGAAGTTGAGAATTTGAGGTTTTTAGAGATTAAGAAGATTGGAATTTGGGGGTTTTAGAGTTTGGAGAGATGGGAATTGAGGTTTTTAGAATTTGGGAAGATAGGAAGTTGGAGGTTTTAGAATTTGGGGAGATGGGAATTGGGGAAGTTGAGAATTTGAGGTTTTTAGAGATTAAGAAGATTGGAATTTGGGGGTTTTAGAGTTTGGAGAGATGGGAATTGGGGTTTTTAGAATTTGGGAAGATAGGAATTTGGAGGTTTTAGAATTTGGGGAGATGGGAATTGGGGAAGTTGAGAATTTGAGGTTTTTAGAGATTAAGAAGATTGGAATTTGGGGGTTCTAGAATTTGGGGAGATGGGAATTGGTGTTTTTAGAATTTGGGAAGATAGGAAGTTGGAGGTTTTAGAATTTGGGGAGATGGGAATTGGGGAAGTTGAGAATTTGAGGTTTTTAGAGATTAAGAAGATTGGAATTTGGGGGTTTTAGAGTTTGGCGAGATGGAAATTGGGGGGTTTTTAGAGTTTGAGAAGATGGGAATTCGAGAGTTTTAGAGTTTGGGGAGATAGAAGTTTGGGATTTTTAGAATTTGGGAAGCTGTGAATTTGGGATTTTTAGAGTTTGGGAAATTGGGAATTTGGGATATTTAGAGTTTGACAAGCTAAGAATTGGTGAAGCTGGAAATTTGGGATTTTCAGAGTTTGGAAAGATAGGAATTGGGGGATTTCAGAGATTTGGGAGATAGGAATTTGGGAGTTTTAGAATTTGGGAAGATAGAAATTTGGGATATTTAAAGTTTGAGAAGCTAGGAATTGGGGAAGCTGAGAATTTGGGGTTTTTGAGTTTAGGAAGCTGAGAATTTTTTATATTTAGAGTTTGGGGAGCTGGGAATTTTGGATATTTAAAGTTTGAGAAGCTAGGTATTTGTCAAGGTTAAAACTTGAGAAGCTAGGTTTAGTAGGTCAAAACGCAAGAAATGAAAAATTTGGGGATTTGAGGATTCAGAAATATAGAAATTTCAAATTTTACAAATTTAGTAGTCATTTAGTAATTTAGGAGTCTATGAATTTATTAACCTAGAACGTTAGGACTTTAGAAATGTAGAAATTCACTAAATGTAGAATTTGAGAATTTCTGAACTTATAATTTTTTACAATTTCGAAATTGTACACATTCGATTTTGAAATTTGTGTATTGCTAATAGTAATATTGTTACAAGAATAGAATTTTATACTAAAAGATTCTATAGAATAGAACAGATATTGTTAAACAAATATTGTTAAAAGAGTAGAATACAATATCGTTACAACACATAACAATGACAATCTATTTAATTCGACTTGATAAAAGTCTTATAATCTACATCTAATAACAGTAACCATTGACCGCCATTTTGTCGTGCAACGAGTAACCTCAATAATAATCAATTCTCCAAGAATCTGCAGGACTAAAATAAAGAGATTCGTCATCTCAACGATCTTTCACGAACTGATAAAAGATAGAAACCAGAAAATATCGTTTTTGTTATGTTAAATCAGCTTTGACCATCGCTGGACGGGCAACATCCACCATTTGCAATACGTGTTCTCTTTGGTAAACGTCGCCGTGGAAAGATTCTTTACCGTTAAGGCACAACTTGAGCATCTTAAGGAGTATATTAACTGATTAAAAATCGAGATACCAGCATGATGACGGGACGAAGATTTATTCGTTGTTTTCTTCGGGTTACCTGCGCGGCGTCGGAAGAGAGGAGATGCCTTCTTGGAAGAATCCATTTGAGAAATATATTACTGTCTCAGATATGTTTTATTGGACAGGAAGAGAGATTTATTTTTTTGGCTACTGTTTCATAGATTCATTCACTGCTGCTTCGAAACTACGTGAAACATCGGAAAGATTTATCGTAGATTGGTTTTATTGTCGATTTTAAGCGATGGCGTTGATTTTAAGCTGATGGGGGTATCCAAATTTACTAATTTGATATTTTGGATATTATGAAAGTTTTTACTTGGAAATTTGATAGTCAAGAAATATTGGATCAGATTTTGAAAATCTATAAATATGTAAATTTGAAAATTCAAGAGTACAAAAATGAGTTAGTGAATTTGCAAGTGTAGGGATTTAAGGACTTAAAAATTTGAATATTCAGATTTGTCGAAAAATAAAAATATAAAAATACAAAAATGTAAAGATTTGTAAAGAATTTTGAATTTACAAATTTATTATCAAAATAAAGTATTTTAACAAACTTATGCAACATCTTTCGCACGTGTACTTCTGAAAAATTTATCTTGAGACATTTACAACCCTCCATTAACACCGTACAATAAAAAACAAAAAGAGATCACCTGCACTCTCTCAAAAAACTTAACAAATACGAGTAGCTACAACACGTTATAAGCCACTTCGGTACTCGGTACAACGACCATCTTAATTAACAAACACTTTAATAGCTGTTGAAATGGAGGAAGAAAACGGAACACCAATAAAGTAACATGAAATACAGTCCACCATTTTCCCCAGCAATTTTTCCGAGGAGATCGTAAAGCGGAGGCCGTCGGTTTATCGCGAAATCGATTTGCGAAAGAGGACGGGGAGAATGAAGGACGAGGCAGAGGGGATATGCAACATCCTCACCAGACTGACGAAGGTGGGACGATCATTTCTGCTTTGGACGTACACTCGGATGCAATTCCTAAATTCTCAAGTTCTCCAGATTTTGTTTTCCAATTTTCGAATTTTTATATTTTTGAATTTTCGATTTTTCGAATTTTTGAATTAATGAATTACTGAATTACTGAATTATTGAATTTTGGATTTACTGAATTACTGAATTCTTGAATTATTGAATTATTGAGTTATTGAATTTTTGAATTATTGAATTATTGAGTTATTGAATTTTTGAATTACTGAATAATTGAATTCTTGAATTATTGAATTATTGAACTCTTGAATTTTTAAATTATTGAATTACTGAATTATTGAATTCTTACATTTTTGAATTATTGAAATTTTGAATTCTCGAATGATTGAATTTCTGAATCATTTAATCATTGAATTATATAATTTTAGAATTTTTGAATTTTTGAATTTCTGATTTTTTGAGTTTTCAAACGATTGAATCATTGAATTTTGCCTTTTTCCACATCGCCAAATCCCAAGGTTTCCAAATTTCCCTAACTCCAACTCAAAATATTCTCATATCCCTAGATCCCCAGTTCCCTTAATATCTAAAACCCTAGATAACGAAATCCCGAAATACCCAAATCCTTAGATCTCTGAATCCCAGACTCCCAAATCCTTACGTCCCCAAATCCCTAGATTCAAAAATCTCTAGATCCTCATATTCTTACATCCCCAAATTCTTAGATCCTCAAATCCCTAAATACCCGAATCCCTAGATCCCCGAATCCCTAGATCCCCGAAACCCTAGATCCCCGAATCCCTAGATCCACGAATCCCTAGATCTCCAAATCCCTAGATCTCCAAATCCCTAAATATCCGAATCCCTAAATATCCGAATCCCTAAATATCCGAATCCCTAGACCCCGAATCCCTAGATCTCCAAATCCCTAGATCCCCAAATCTCTAAATATCCGAATCCCTAGATCCCCGAATCCCTAGATCTCCAAATCCCTAGATCCCCAAATCCCTAAATATCTGAATCCCTAGATCCCCAAATCTCTAGATCCCCAAATCTCTAGATCCCCAAATCCCTAGATCCCCAAATCCCTAGATCCCCAAATCCCTATATTCCCAAATCCCTAGATCCCCAAATCCCACAATCTCCGAATAACCATATATCCATTTCTAAGTCTACAAATCCCAAAATCCCTAAATACCCATATCCCTACATCCTGAAACGCTAAAGTCCCTAAATCTGAAAGTGCCACTCTTCCCACTCATCCAAATGCTCGAATAACCAGTAATTCGTAAATATCAACGAGCCGGAGAATTCTGTACTCTCGGTCCCCATATTTTCCCTAGGAAAGTCATATTTGCCGCTGACTGTACGAGTACCATCGCGTCTTTGCCGGCTGGTTCATTACGCAATGACCACGTCGGAGATGTAGAGGGCCGCTTCGAAACCAGTTTCAAATAGCTCGCCACTAAAGATACCTTGAAGAGGGGGGCAGGGGGCAACGGTGAATTATCCTTCCGCAACTTCGCCTAACTGAACCGCTCTGAGGGCCCGCGAAAAAGGAATGGGGAGTGCCGGGATCTTTCCACGGGACTTTCTTTCTAACGTGTTCACCAATTCGATACTGTCCCACCAAAGATACAAGAAGTGAGACTCTGACGAAGAAACTACTTTTAGAGAGACGGAATAATACAATTTATATGACTATGCCAAATATGGGCTGTATTTCAACATATTCCGAAAAATGTACACAGTGTGCAAGTATGACTCAACAAACAATTTATACCCGCACACTCATGTCATTTATTTATAACTTACAAGAAATACTTTGTTATTCATTTGTAATTCGTAATAAATACGAGTAAATATTTTGTCCTTTCTGTAACACGTTCGCCAGTATTTGTAATAAATATCTCGTCATTTCCCTGTAACACGTTCGTCCGTATTTTCTTGTAATAAATAGTTCGTCGTTTCTTTATAAGTTATTCGTAATAATCGTTTCCGTGATATATATTCTTAAAATATATTTTGTAGAGTAATCATTTTAGTATGTTCCTTTCTTTCCAACTTTTCAATCTTGTAAATTGGTGCAAATACTTCGGAAGGCAATATCAGTGATATACAGAAAATTGACGACATTTCTAATTATTAGAGTTTGAAATTAAATTCGTTCGATTTGAATTTCCCGCGCGTCTGTGGGAGCAGCTTAAAGGGACACTTTGCTGAACGTCAGACACTGCCATCTTGTTATTCTCTTTAATTTCACCGTGTGCAGACTAACTGTTTATAATTATTATAACAAAAATTATAACCTCAAGGTCAATGCATATTTAAAAACATCCACTCAGTATATAACGATTACATACAATATATTATATAAAATAGTGTATAAAATAGAAAAAGTAATAAATAAATATGCCGAAAATTGATTCAAGAACAAAATGAAATAATACATAGACTTTAGAGTCTCATATCAAATCGTATATAAGTGTAGCTATTTATAGCCTCACGATTAAGATCGAATATATATCAATGTATTCGTGTTGCATGGAAAGGGAAAGGAATAGTTTGAATATCTGATTTGACAGTGAACTCGTGTATCTGAATCGATTAATTCCTGTGAGAAAACGAAATAAAGAATGCGATGTCTGATTTGATAAGATCTGTGTACATGTGTTCGTATATCTGATGACTTTAACGCCCGTAAAGCCTGCACGTTGGCGGCATGAATGAAAGATAAGAAATAATTGTTTGCTTATCTACGTAAATATTTGAAATAGCTTATGTACTCGGTACATTAAACGGTGATTTAAGAAATACGTGTTTGCTTTTGGATTACTTTCGTTTACACACGGAAACCGAGGATTTGTTACATTTCGGTTTATTCTGAAAGTGGGGCTACTTTTGGAAATTTTGTTGGAGAATTGAATTGATAAAGAATTTAAGTTGTTTGAATGTTTATTGGGAAAACATGATAATACATTTTTAACTTGATAAGATTTTCAGATATTCAAATATGGGTACTTAGAAAAATATAGAAACATCAATTTTCTAAATTTACAAATTTGGTAATTTTGATAGTGAGAAATTTAGAAATCAAGTTAAATATGACTCTGAAATTTTCAAATTTACAAATCTACCAATTTCTATATTCAAGAATTTAGAAATCGTGAAAGTACAAGATAAAAATTTTCGATTTTCCAAATTTACCAATTTCGACATTAAAGACCTTGAAACTCAAGAAAAATACTAACTCAAAATTTTTAATTTTCCAAATTTACAAATCTACCAATTTCTATATTCAAGAACTTAGAAATCATGAAAGTACACGATAAAAATTTTCGATTTTCCAAAATTATCAATTTCGACATTAAAGACCTTGAAACTCAAGAAAAATACTAACTCAAAATTTTTAATTTTCCAAATTTACAAATCTACCAATTTCTATATTCAAGAACTTAGAAATCATGAAAGTACACGATAAAAATTTTCGATTTTCCAAAATTATCAATTTCGACATTAAAGACCTTGAAACTCAAGAAAAATACTAACTCAAAATTTTTAATTTTCCAAATTTACAAATCTACCAATTTCTATATTCAAGAACTTAGAAATCATGAAAGTACTCGATAAAAATTTTCGATTTTCCAAAATTATCAATTTCGACATTAAAGACCTTGAAACTCAAGAAAAATACTAACTCAAAATTTGTGATTTTCCAAATTTCCAAATGTACCAATTTCAATATCAAAGACCTTGAAGCCCAAGAAAAATACAAACCCACAATTTTACACCGAATTTCCAAATATCTGCACCCAAGAATTTTCCCAAATTCCCAATCTCGTAGATCGACAATGAACGTATCGCGGCCATTGTTCCCTGCTCAAGAGTCTCAATCGAGCATCACTAAGATAACAATAAGCAACAGGCAATAATCCACAAAATCGAATGCACCCTCCGATGTTCGTAGACAATCACGGTGCACAATAACGCTGGCCACGTGGGCGACGTATCGAACGAGCCCACGGTTAATTAGCGGCGTTAATCACGGTCGATCAACAACGGAGAACCGTGTCGTTGTCGTGGTCGTCGAAACGGCTCGGTTTCACGGGCCAAAGAAGGAGCAGTGAATTTCCTACGCAGCACGTCACAGCCTGACAATCCATTAGTCACGTCGAGCACGACGACAAAACTCGCACGAGCTAAATAGCCGGTACACCTTGGCCCCAGCGAAACCTGCAATTCACCATTGGTCGTCGGAGAAGGACGCGAAACTTGAGCATTTAAGTCTCCGCTGCGATTACGCCGCCATCGCGGCGGAATCCTTTTCAACTCGAGATTTCGTCAGAGAAACCATACTCTGTCAAAGAGGTACAAGAGGCGGTACCTTTCATCTACTGTCCCTTTAAATTCTATGGACTGGAAATTTAAATCCAACGAATTACAAACTCTAATTATTTGAAATGTCAATTTTCTCTATATTTATATTTTTAATTTTGTATCAAGTTACGCTGGTTTAGGCAAGAGACTCCATATTGGTTTTATAGAAGCGCGGGAAATTCAAATCGAACGAATTTCAACCTCTAATAATTTGAAATGTCAATCTCTATATTTATTTGTTTGCTATATTTTTAATTTTGTATCAAGTTATACGCTGGTTTAGTCAAGGGCGAGAGACTCCATATTGGTTCTATAGAAGCGCGGGAAATTCAAATCGAACGAACTTCAACTTCTAATAATTTGAAATGTCAATCTCTATATTTATTTGTTTGCTATATTTTTAATTTTGTATCAAGTTATACACTGGTTTAGTCAAGTGCGAGGGACTCCATATTGGTTCTATAGAAGCGCGGGAAATTCAAATCGAACGAATTTCAACCTCTAATAATTTGAACTATCAATTTTCTCTATACATATTTGTTTACTATATTTTAAATTTTGTATCAAGTTATACGCCGGTTTAGTCAATTGCAAGACTTCATATTGCTTCTAAACGCGCGGGAAATTCAAATCGAACGAATTAAATTTCAACCTCTAATAATTAGAAATGTCGTCAATTTTCTGTATATCACTGATATTGCCTTCCGAAGTATTTGCATCAATTTACAAGATTGAAAAGTTGGAAAGAAAGGAATATACTAAAATGATTACTCTACAAAATATATTTTAAGAATATATATCGCGGAAACGATTATTACGAATAACTTATAAAGAAGCGACGAACTATTTATTACAAGAAAATACGGACGAACGTGTTACAGGGAAATGACGAGATATTTATTACAAATACTGGCGAACGTGTTACAGGAAGGATAAAATATTTACTCGTATTTATTACGAATTACAAATGAATAACAAAGTATTTCTTGTAAGTTACAAATAAATGACATGAGTGTGCGGGTATAAATTGTTTGTTGAGCCATACTTGCACACTGTGTACATTTTTCGGAATATGTTGTAATCTCAGCTCGTATTTGGTCACTTAAATTGCTTGTATTATTCCGTCTCTCTCTAGATGTAATTTTTTGTCAGAGTGACGCCTCTTGTCATACTTGCTCTTTGTCGATGTTATCTTTTTGCTTACTATACCGACGATAATTACGACCATAATCGGTGACAATGCGTCGGTGTTTTCTCATTTCTGTTTATTTTAAGGAAATGTGTTCACTTGTAAATATTTCAAATTTGGATTTAGCAGTTTGGGAACTTGGAACCTTGAATTTTGAGATGAAAAGATTTTGATTTATGTCAGTATCTAATTTCTGTGATTTTTGCCGGATAATTTGGAATTTTGCAAGTTCATTGATCAAAAATGATGAGAGCAATGAATTTTCAGATTCATTTCAAGATATCAAATTTTCGAATTTTCAGGTAATTAAAATTACAAATTTTGTTAACTTGTAAATCTACTTTGGAAATACAGAAGTCTCAAAATTTTAATTTTAAAATTCAGAAGTATTTCAAATTTGCAAATTATAAAATTATTAAGTCCACAAATTTACAAGTTTGGTCACTCGAATCTTTGGAACTTTGAAAACTACAAGTACAAAATTTTCTAAATACTTAATTTAACAAATTTACGTTTAAAAATTGAGAAATTTGCAGATTTAGTAATTCAAAAATACAGAAATATTAAATTTTTAAATTCAGAAATTTTGGCATACACCATCAAATGTAGAAATTAAAAATTCTCTCTAAGCAATGAAATTTAACAATAAACATAAATGCTACAAAATTCATGCAGAATTCTGAAGAAATATTCAACCAAAAATAAAACAAGTTTTAAATCACTAATCAACAATATATTTCATAATATCGAAGATACCCTAAACTAAATAATTTACATCTCGACTCTCAAATACTATAAAATATTATTTATCATAAATATTCAGACTTGTCTATTCAATACCACCCAAATAACTAAATTACCAACAAAAAAAAAACCATCCACAAAATACCTTAACTAATAAAACGGTGCCAACAATATTACCAACAAACAATAGCACGCAAAAGAATAAAATATCGACTCCCTTAACTCATGCTGGCCCCCATTAAACCGTTGCTCAGATCACACGATCGTAATGGTGCGTTCACACTAAACTAATGGCAGTTCTCATCCTCCATAAAGTGTAAAGAAAACATTTCCGACACGGGGATAGAACGATCATTTGTTCGCTCACGAGGAGAAGTCTTCACGTTGGACTCACCGATTTTCACAAAACTTTGCAAATCACTAGGAAACCATGGTCACAACATGTCCACAAAGTACCAAAGTGCAACTCTCAAGTATACACAAAAAATGACTATAGTTTCATTAGCCTCGGTGTTTCACCAAGCTTCTGCAGGGCTTGCCTACAGGTTCATAATTCTAAAGGGTTCATATTCGATCTGATCTTTCAGTTGTCATCGCAACTCTGAAACAGGGTCAAATTAGAACCTACAGTCGTCCACAAGTTAGTGGGTCCTGTTAGGCAGCTATTTTCTGGTCTACACTTGAGAGATGCACTCAGTTACTTTCAGATATGTTCGCATGGTGAAGTAATTCAGGTTTCATGCAGATCGATGAAACGGGACCTCATCCCGTCAGCGTGAACGCACCACGAATTGCAAAGAATACGGAGGACCCGATTTCGTCGATGAAATAAGGTGTTACCTGTAAGTGTGGAGTTGTTAATGGTGTTGTTTGCCGTGGATATGGCCGATTGGCTGGTGACAGGTGTGCCAACGGTGGTGGCCGTGGTTGTCGAGGAGTTATTTGGCGAGAGGGCCGCGTTGGCGGCCTGGGCCTGTACCTGGGCCTGGGCCTGAGCCTGAGCCTGCTGTTGAAGATTATAATTCCACGCGAGCAGCATCAGCTTCAGCTTATCCGCGTCTTTCATGAGCGCGCCTGCCGAAATTAAAAGTGCCAATTGGTCTCAGGGCATGATTAACACGATGTGAATGGTGCCGATAGAGGGGTGGTGAAGGGCCCAATTTCGGTCCAGCGAAACGGACGGGGGACGGGAGCTTTTTTATGGTGCGATTTTTGAGGAACGGTTGAATGACGTTCAAAAAGAATGTTGGTATAGTATTTATTAAGTGTAGTTGTTTCAGTGTATTAGTGTATATCAAGTATAGTACTGTTTATTAAGTACACTAGTGTCTATCAAGTATAATAGTGTCTGTTGAGTGTAGCAGTTTATCAAGTATGGTAGTGTTTATTAAGTGTAGTACTGTACATTAAGTGTAGTAGTGTACGTTAAGTGTAGTAGTGTCTAATACGTGTAACAGTGTTCATCAAGTATAGTAGTGTATATTGAGTGTAGTAGTGTCTAATAAAAGTAGTAGTGTTTATTAAGTGCAGTAGTGTATATTAAGTGTAGTAGTGTTCATTAAGTGTAGTATTGTATATTAAATATAGTAGTGTATACCAAGTATAGTATAGCGTTTATTAAGTATAGCAGTGTCTATCAAGTGTAGTAGTGTCTATTAAATGTAGTAGCGTATATTAAGTGTAACAGTGTTCATTTAGTGTGGTATTGTTTATCAAGTGTAGTAGTGTCTATTAAGTGTAGTAGTATCTAACAAGTGTAGTAGTGTCTATTAAATGTAGTAGCGTATATTAAGTGTAACAGTGTTCATTTAGTGTAGTATTGTTTATCAAGTGTAGTAGTGTCTATTAAGTGTAGTAGTGTATATCAATTATAGTAGTGTCTAATAAGTATATAAGTGTCTAATAAGTCTAGTAGTGTCCATTAAATGTAGTAGTATATATTAAATGTACTAGTGTTCATTTAGTGTAGTACTACATATTAAGTGTATTACATATTAAATGTCTATTAAGTGTACTAGTGTTATGAAATATAGTAGTGTCTATGAAGTATAGTAATGTCTAATAAGTGTTTATCAAATATAGTAGTGTCTAATAAGTGTAGTAGTGTCTATTAAATGTAGTAGTGTATATTAAGTGTAATAGTGTTCTTTAAGTGTAGTAGTGTGTATTAAGTATAGTGTCTAATAAGTGTAGTAGTGTTTATTAAGTGAAGTAATGTCTATCAACTGACTGTCGTAGACTAGTGATGGGGCAGATGAAGTGCTCAGTAAACGTCTCGCGAACACTAGTGCGCACTATACGTGCTGATGTCAGGTGTCATTAAGATTTCGATATTTCAAGTGTACAAATCATCTAACATTTCTACTTGCTTGACTGAAATGATAAAAAATTGCAAATATGTGAAAATCTGGATAATTAAACTTATGGACTTTGGCAATTTATAATGTAGGAATCTTGGGTTTTGAAAATGTTCAAATCATATAATTAAAAAATTTAAAATCGTTCAAATGAAAAAAACCCTCCACAACGCGTCACTTGTACTCACAGTGACCTTGCCCTCGTGAGCACAGTTGCACATAGCAAATCGCATCGCGATTTATGAGACAGAAAATGACAGTCCGAAACTTGGACAAACTATGCGGAATGTTTCGTTCTCGATTCGTTTCTCGATCGATCGAGGTCCCGGTTCTCGAACGGTTCGTGTTCGACGGCGGTGCAACAGGTCAAACTATCGAAATTCGACGGCATTCGACTAATTCTCGAGCTCAGTCGCGTGAAAATGCAGCTACGTTAACAGTTTCGTCACCGATCGCGCGTTTCCAGAATTTTCATTCGATCGCATCAACAGGTAAGCTCGTTCGAATTCCGAACAAGACCGATACTCGTACAAATAAAGCGAGACGCGGACATTTCGTGCATTATGGTAACCTAACCTAACTCCGCAACGTCTCAGTAAATAAATACATTATATCTTAGTGACCATGTCAAGTATTTCGTTATGAATAAAATACAATGAAACAATATTTAAGATTTTATTGAAAGAATGTCGTTGGAAATGAATCATTGTTTTGTGGTGTTTGAAAGTTTCTGGAAGACAACTTAAAGAATCTTGTAACGTTTATAATTTGGTGACAAAAGTGTTGATCTTAAAAATTAATTTAATACTTGGTAAGTTTTGTGTCTGTAAATTGTGTGTTGTTTTATAATATATGTGCACATTTTCTGTTTCTTTTTTTTCGTCATTGAATTTTGTAACGTTTGTGAAGTGCAGTTGGCTGAGGTGTTAAATGGACTGCAAATTTTAGTATACATACAGAAGTGCAACTGGCGAGAACGTAAAAAATAATGTTTAATGTGACGAATATATGTACTATGTTAAAATATACTACAACTATGAAAAATGTTATGTTATTAAATAAACCATAAGAGAACAACAGTATAAATAAAAGTAAAGCAAAAACAATTTACTGATGTACTCATGATATTATTGTAGAACAATTAAAATATCTCTTAATTGTTTACCTAATTATTACATTTCATATTTTACAGTAAATATTTATAAATATTTCTTGTATGTAAATAAAACAGTTCAAGGAAAAATTAATATCCCCTGAATAAACGATGAACGAAAAGTTAATAAAATGTGAACTTAAATCGTAGAAAGTTGTATCAAAAATTCCCGTACACCTTATATCAATCGTAGGCTCGTTTTCATGTCTCCAGGAATTTTTTACAGGATGTACGGTTGTGTAACTTGCAACAAAAAAGAACGTTCTAGTCAACAAGCGCAAAAAACGAATGGAAAATCGAAATTACGTAATACATAGTAATGGAAAAGTAGGTACGTTCCATAAGGTATCACAAATATTTTCACTCCAAATAGAATAAAAATTATTTTAGTCAACAAAGAAAACGTGGATTAAAATTAACATAAAAGTGCACCAAGTTTCATAATGTTAAGTTCCATTACAAAAATTATTTTTATATTCTAAATTGTTTAAGATTAAATTTTATATTAAAGAATTTGTTAATTTTGAAATTTTCTGTTACATTAAATTCTTAATATATTTCATACATGTTAGCAAATTTAAAAAATTTTGAAATACTGAAGAAATACATACACAGATCAATGATAAAATGTATTAAAAATATAGCACTTCTGTAATTTTTATTACTTGTCAGCTGTTATGGCTGACCACTATGGTATTCAAAATGGCGGTCCCGATCGAATTAAGTGCTCAATTAATTCTTACATTACCTCTCCCATAAACAGGAAATTTATATGTGTGTATCGTAAATGAAAAAAAGTACTATAGAATCACACAAGTGCGACAGGGAGTTTGTTGGAGTGTCAATTAAAACATCATGCTTGATGAGTACAGCAGTCTATCTCGATCGTTCAATTATCGACCATATCACGTCTCGTACGAGTAAAGAATAAGCTTCGCAACAAGTTACACATGAAATTTTATATATTTTCAAAAATTTGGACGCAGACAAGCTCATTAAACGAATAAAACAATCGTCAAGTGTGATGTTTCTACCATTTTGTTCAACGGTGAAGAAAAATGACGCACGGTGAAGAAAAATGGCGGAAAAAATAAGAAAAAATTGGACATTTTGACAAAAATTCACTTTTTAGTGACCGCAATGCTGAATTTTATTCTGAATATAATTAATATTGAATTCTATTCAGAGAATTTCATATATTGTTCATATTTTATTAAAAATATAATAAATTATATTAAATATTCGGATTAAAAAGTAATAAAACGTACTAGTTATATTAACTAAGATAAGATATAGTATACTGAGGTATATAATGAGGTGTAATGAAGTACACTAAATATCTGGGTTAAAATTTAATGAAATACATGAAATACGCTAGTGAAAAAGTACAATAAAAATCCTATTTAAAATAGGTGTAATAAATACATGAAATAAATAAATTAAAGTATAATACAATATACAAATAAACGGAGACACAACAAAATATTGTACGTGTGCTAATTATAATACAGTAAGTAGTATCCTATACTAATTACAGCATAGGGATTGCACTACATAAAATATAATAAAGTATATTAAACATACTAATTAAAGTACAATAAACTACATTAATTAGGTTACAATAAAATAAACAAACTACACTAATGAAGGTTTAACAAGGTATACTAGATGTACTAATTAAGGTATAAGTAAACCATACAAAAGTTAGTAGAATAAAGTGAACAAATGTACTAAAATATAACAAATACAATTAAAGTATAATAAAGTATAAAGTACAATTAAATATACGTGTAACAAAATATACTAAACTAAAGTACAACAAAATATACCGAATATTAAATTGCAGTGAAATAATTGCACCCATACACTTCATCGCCAACACCGTCACCGTTACTCCATAACCTAACCTCAAAGCAAACAAAAGTGGAATGACAGCGTATGCAATCAATTCTAACACTCGCGTCATTATACTCTACTATTAACTCTATCAATGTAAACCAGTCTTAAAAGCCAGCAAAAAAAAGTAATAGCAGCGTACGGAGACACGTTACTTGCACTATTCTCCTGTATCGCTTATTCAACGAATGTAAACTAGCCTTAACACCGGGTGCAAACACATCACGTCGATTGATATCGTGCAAGCTGTCGCGGAACGTGCGAAGAACAATTTCATTCGATCGAAATGCTGCGGGATCATCGACGAACAAGAGGAGGTCGTGCGTGCATCCTCGTCCGATTAATCGGTTGTTTCTCAGAACCGCGAGACAACGTCATCGTACAAGATGCGAGTGCATCTCGTTCTTTTATGTAAGAGGCCGCGGTAACGAGATTACGAGGTTGAAATGTCGGTGCATGCTAATAAATACGTCGCTCGTCCGTAACGCGAACGCCGATTGGCTACATTCTCTGGATGTCTTTTCGAACAGGTTACCGGCTGAGGACACCCCTCAATATTTTCTTTTATCCGATGCTACAAGACACCTGATTCTACTGTCGACCGTTTATTTTGAAAGTGGGCCATAACTTCCAGGTAATATCTTATTACTGTTATTATTTATTAATGTGATAAATCAATTATTAAGATAAATAGTAGTAATAAGTTACGACTATTTTTATTTGTGAAATTTCCAGTACAATTTTCTCTGTTTTCCTAATTTTCTTATTTTCTTAACAGGTTGGACACCTTTTCTCCAGAAGGGTTTCTAACTCACAAGAATTCCAAAATAACAATATAGAAGAATCTTGCACTTTCCCAAAATCTGATCTCATTAGCCATTTATTTAAATCTATTTTTTGTTATAATATTGAAAGACTTGCATTTGAATAAATTTGAAAATATTTGTAAGCACTAATAGACAAATTTTTTGTATTTTATGGTGTTAGATAATGTATGTTTATTACATGAATTATTCACTCTGTTTATTCACAGTATTATTCATAGTGAATTTATTATTGAGTATATTCACTATTTAAAGTATTGGTTATATTATATCAAAATGGCCTCACTTTCAAAATAAACGGTTCAACTGGACGATACTTGCAATTTTTCTTAACTCTTTGAGATTAGGTTTAAAACTACCCCACCATGTGCTTGGCTTTTACTCATGATGTATTTTAACTTCAAAAAGTTGTTTCTAAATTAATTGAAACGTTTATGTTAAAGTTGCATGATTTCCATTTATTCGTATTAAAAATGTAAATTATTTGCACTAGTTTATATTAAAAATACATTGATGTACTAAAAAAAAATTCTGTAACTATATTTTCTGTAAAATGTGTCTCAAAGAGTTAAGTGAATCAAGAGGCAGAAACTTTTGGAGCTTACTATGTCGGTGTACGGAGTTGCCTCCAATTGCAGAGTCGATTCGATCGAGTGAGAGAATTAGCAGTGACACGTGGAAGGGCACTCGATCCACGGCAAAACGAAAGCGGGTAGAAGAAGGAAGAAAGAAAGAAGGAAAGAAAGAGGGAGATTTATTAGCAGCTGGATAAAGTTGGCGGCTGACGGGTGCGGCGTGACGTCTAAATCATTCAACCTCGTTCGGTAATGCAGAAACGCGACGCCATCACGTACGATTTAGGTCAGATTCTCGAAACCGTGTCCTGACCTCCCCAAAGGACAACGAACGTCAGATTGAAACTCATTCGTTGCCAGAACTTCGGCGAAATTCTAAATAGGTCTCAAACAATTTTTTACTCGCAGGAACATGCTTTTATGGAAACAAAAATGATGGAATAAAATGGAGGATGAATGAAATTGATAAATATGCATGATAAATATTTATAAGATTTTTTATTTTTGGGGGGGGGTTACTATTATAGGGCACAGGGTTGTTTTTAACCTATGAAGTTCTGAATTTAAACTAATAAATTTTTTCTGAATAAGTTAAGCGATTCACTATTTTAGTTACAATTTTGTTAATATTACATTTAGCTATATCTTTTTTTTTAACTTCAAAAGTGATAATATATATAGGTAAAATTTATAAAATTCCAAGGTGTAAATATTATTTTAAAGGTACAAAATATAATTTCAAAATTCCAAACTTCAAACTCACAAACTTCAACAATTTTGAACTCTCAAAAAATTTTTAAGGCAAATTTAAATTCTCAAAGTTCCAATATTTTCAAGTTCCAAAGTTCCAAATAAAAATTTTTAAATCCCGAAGTCCCAAATCCCAATAATCCCAAAAGATTCAAGGTTCCAAAATTTTTAAATTGCAGAGACCTAAGTTCCAAATCACCCACCATGAAGTCCTACTCTATAACCGACGCCATTTTAAAGACCGAACACTTTCCCGCCGAGCACAAAGAAGACACCGAGATGGCGCAGAAAATCTCCGCGTTCTGTTCACGTCCGACATAAATGAAAAGAAAAAATAAAAACGGCAAGGTCTGAGAACGGTTAATGAAAGGTTTTGCTTACTCGAGTAGTGATCCTCCTCGGATATGTCGGCTGGCTCCGGGGTCGAAATGTTTTCCTGCAACAAGATGCAAAGGTGTGGTTAGAGTGTGTGTCGCCACTTGTCACCCAGTCGAATGGTTTTCTCGCGCGAGAAGTGTTGTCGAGGTGCAAAGGGCTTTGAAACTCTCACAAAGGGTTTTCGCGACTACACTCGTTGCAATAAATTGTAACCGTCCGTTGATTTTGACATTATTATGAAACTTCTTAGAATTATTCGTTGGAAGTTATGAATTAACGACCGTTGCGAAGGTCGACCGTGATTAACGGAATTAACAGCATTTTCAAGAAAATCATTTGAAATATTTATGATTTTCTGGCGAAGTTGTGGAGAGGTTATACAAATATTTATGTAAACAATGTTCAATGTATACGTTTATTTATATACGTTGATTAATTTTTATATATTGAATTATTTTTATTCTGTTGTTATTACTGTTGTCCTAGAGAATATTTTGGAATATTTTAAATTGACAATATTGAAATAATTTTGTACACTAAGGTCAAATAATACAAAAATACGATATGTAATTATATTTAATTATTTATTATAAGATTAGTGTATAATAAATAAAATTGATCAAACTTCAAATTGTGGTATAATTATATTAATTTTGTACATTAAAATTGAAATTTTTTATTACATATGATAAACAAAGAAGACAATACTAAATAACTTTGATAGAATTCAGCAAACTTTTCAGCTAGAAAGTTTTAGAGCTAAAAGTACCTTTGAGCTTAAAGGATTAATGAACGGTTTATTAATTTCAACTTGTGAAACAGATATTATCGATGATATCCACGTCTTAATCACCCGCCAAATCTGCACGAGGTCAGTTTTCGCTGAAGATTGTACATGCTTCGTGCATAGCGTCGGTCAATCGTTGATGCGTTTCATAGAATCGCGATTGCGCCACGAAGAAACACCGGCAGACTTTCCGCACACCCACGGAACGGCCGTGGACTTTATTGTCCCGGATCGAGAGGTGGTTTGTGGCGGTGGTTTGCGGTTCGTCTGTACGCAAATTACTTACGCCTCGTCTCGACGACGTGCCGTGAGAGACGGGTTTGAGGAACGTTGAGAATCTCTCGGATCGATAACGTAACGACGCGCGAAAACCGAAAGCATCGAAACCAGGCGTTGATATCTCCGGCGACCGCCATTGTTCGGTCTTCGTTAATATATTTTCGCAAAATTTTATTCTTAAACTTCTTGCACTTGTACTGTGATAAAATTGTTATAGTAAAACTATATTGTTATAGTAGAATATAGTGGAGCTACTGTACTTAACCTATACAGAACCTAAAAATGCTAAATCAACCTCCTCAAAATCAGAACTTGATCTGAAATTAACGGGAATATGTGAGAAACTAAACCTACGATTTGAAACTGACTCATATGCAGTTTGATGATATCGAAGAATGAAGTATTTTAAGAATAACATTTCACTATAGTACAGATAAATTCTCTTCAAAAATGGACTTGCCACTTTGAAAATAAACTTCTCAGATAATTCAGCGGAGCTTTTCAATGCTCGCGCACCGGAGAACCATAATTCTCATGAAACACGATATTTCTCCGCGTTCAGCCGAACGATGTCAGAGAATCTGCATGAAAGCCGTTATCCGACTAGGAGTCAATTGATTGAACGCTCACGAGCAACCTCCCATGATCATTTCGCGCGGCACCATTGAACCTTCCCTCGTCATCAGGGTTTCCCGTTGAAACGAACGGCCGTTTCGCAAGGCGTGTGCACAGACATACGGCTGATCCGACGACTCGAACGGGGTTTTCTCCTATCTGTGTCAGGTCTCGTGTTGCAACTGCAGAAGGTCGACCGGTATTACCGTGCGGAGAGCACGGCCAATTGATACCGGCCGCAACTTTGTCCGTTGTTGTAGGACGACCGACTTGTACGCGCATACTCTTGAGCAGCGCAAAAAGTGCCGCTGATGTAACCGAGAAATTCCGACCGTGCCGTGCGTGGCCGGTATCGCAGCTGAACCGAATCCGAGGACGGAAGAATCTTGAAAATATAACGTTCCATTGGAAAATCGATCGGGGAATGCGTCGTCAGCCTTTGCCGTTTCATACACAGGCTTCTGGAGGTGTGCTGTGGGTTTCAGAATGGCTACTTTAAATAGTTTATGATTTTGTCATCTCAGGATTTTGTACAGGACCAAGATAAAAGAGGAATACTGTACGTGGAGTACAGGGCCACCCAGTATAAGTGGCTGGTATAAGCTGGTAATATTATTTCTGATACAGAGAAGAAAGCATATTTCGCATAATCTGTACCAAGTCACGGGATGTGAAAATCAACATCCATCGATCAAAGTCCTCCGAATCCCCGTAGACATATCCAGGCAATTGTAATTCAAGTTCATTAATCTTGGAACGCGAGGCAAACAATTAAAAGGGGTTGGTAAGCCGACGAGAGTCCCGCGAATTGATAGTCCAGATCGCAAGTAAAAGATGAATCCATTAACCCATTTACTCGATCTCCGGTGTGATCAATCTTTCCGCCCACTGGCATCGCGTCGATTGCACAATCTTCGGTTTGAAACGAAAGGAAAAAAGAAAGGCGACCATTGACACGAATACTTCCTTTGAATAGCGACAGGCCAATGATTTACTATTCCCGTTTCCCCGATCCTGGGAAATCGCCCAAGAGACGTTTCGTCGCACGAACAACGCGCAGATACTTCTCGTTACAATACTCCCGCGCATTCCGCTCGTAATCGCGCCGATCGTCGGCCAGACAGGAAGCGTGTTTTAATAATCGATGGAATTTATTGGCCGACGACTCGTGTCTTCATCGCCGAGCTGCAGCTTCGACTTCCAATGACGCTGCTTATTTTAAGAATCTTTTATTAAGAATTTAATATAACGTTATACCAGTTTTTTGTTACTCGATTATGTTTCAATGAAACATTCGAATATTTTAATCGTTTTTAATAAGGGCAAGATAACTTGCACATATGAATACGCTTTTTAACCAGTCACGTATTTTGTTCATATGATCATATTCTAAATTTCATCTGGTTTTTAAAGCTTGTGAAGTCGTGCACAATTGCGGGTGTCAGTGCCTAAAGCGACTCGTAAATCATGCGAGGTATCCTAAGGTCGCAGGTACTAATGAACAATGTCCTCTGGTTTTCTCTCTCGTGGTCTTCTCTCTTTCTCCCCGTCTCACCTACGCACGGGTCGCCCCACTTCCGGCGGATGTACCCTGATAAATGGGAATCTCGCCGAGTGCACGGCCAGTCGGCCATATACACCTACGACGGAACGTAGCATGCCGAATGAGAAACGAGCTTCGTCTTCGAGGCCGGCAACAAGAAGCACCGGAGAAAAATGAGGGGACTCGCCCCGGTTCGTCGTTTAACGCCAGGAGGAAGCGTCCAGTTAACGATTTCATGATCCCCTTGCACTCCTGCTGAAATTCCGGGGCAACGACGGGCATCGGGGCAATCAGCTGTAACTTCAAAAGCTGCTACTTTAACCATCGAACCTTTATTCGAGAATAGCTTTCTTACTTCAACATTATTTTATGTAGAACTTTAGGTTCCAAGTTTGAGATCATTTTTGGGTAAATAGCTTCGTTCGGTTTTTACAATTATGGACACAATCCTCATTTGACACTGGTGACTAGCAAGTTCAGTTGAATTAATTATCCATAGGAAGAAGTTGAGTCAAAAATATAATATAATATATTAATCTTGAGATAGCAATATACATTGAAAGTTTAAAAGATGAAGTTGAAAGAGTAATCTTGTTTTTACGTCACGTGTCACATGACTGGATGAAAAGGAGCCGAACGAACCTATACTTTCCTCATTTCCCATAGTCACACTATTCCATGGAATATCACAGAAGATCACACATATGGAGATATATGCATATGTGCTTTATTTTTAATTTGAGGACAACTCATCGACTGTGATTCTATCGTTAATCGTATCATAGATGCTTTTGTTGAAATTCCGTATAAAAACGTCATCCGACAGTCCCCGCAGATGCTCAAAATAGATCGGATGAGAGATACCTAGGATGGGAATGACATGCAACCTCCCCTGGCATTCGCACCCGTCCGCTAATGTAGTGGTTTCAACTCTCACCCCAAGATCTGTATTTGTCATGTACATTAACAGGATGACAAACCGTGTCACACTGTCCGGTCCGGCAACGTGCTCGCGAAGAGAAAATGGCGGAGAAAAAGAGGGACTCACACGCAAACCTGAAACTCGGTCCACGAAGAAAGAAATTGTCGAGAGAGCAGCACACGGTCAGGGAGATACGGTTGGAACATTTGTTTAGTTGACTGCAATTAAGCCACTTGGCGGCAATTGTTTGTCGCTCAGCAGAGAATTCCGCTCCCACCGTACGCGGTCATAAAACGAGGGGACGCGTGTGCGTGGCAGGCGCGCGCTCGTTGTTGTACCAACTCGCCACCAACACGGCAATTCCAGACGATAAGGCCGAGTTGCCGGGGTTAGGGGTCAACCGGGTCCAGTAGCCGGTGTCCGACCAATCAGCGGCCAGCAAACGGCCGGGCACTTAGCGAGATCGGCTCGGACGATTGCCTTTTGTCTTCAACGCGATGAATTGTACGCCGAAGTCACGCGACCGAGATACACTCGCTTCGTTGGCGATCGCGGACTCGAAATTTTTATTTCTTTCGATCATCGCCGGATCAACGTTCGTGGTGGTCGGGGAGAACATGATGTCGAAAGGTGGAAGGTTGTGCGCGGATGACGAGTTGGCGGATGGATGTGTATTGGTCTCTTGGTCTACTACCAATAGTATGGACGCTACTCGGAGATCGGTAATTTCGAGGTTTGAGTGTATTTAGGAAGTTGGGAATTTGGGGATTTTCAGTTTGGGAAATTTGAGAGCTTAGGGATTTCAGAATGAGGAAACTGGAGAGATTGGTAAGTTGGAAATTTAGCAATTTGAAAATTTGTAAGAACAATTTCAAAGAACATCACTTAATCACTAACCTAACTTGCAAATTAAATTCCCCAATTACGTCCAGTAAATTCCACAAGAAGAAGCTAAAATGTGACCATACTCCTGAAAGCACATCATAAAACACACATACAACAAGTAGTGCAATAAATCGTTTGCGAAATACAGCATCCATATTCGCCAAGAAATAAAAAGGAATGGGGCCATTAGAACGGTCGAAATGGTCGGAAATCGATGTTGATGGCTGATTTAGTTAACTCTTCTGGCTAGCTCTCGGAATAATGGGGAAATGATTGTGGCCTACCGATGATTTCAGGGTCGCGTGTTTTGGCTCGGAGAAGCACCCATCACCGAGTTGGTCTTCCTATCCTTCGTTGTTGTTCTACCTCCTCTCAATTTCGGCTCATTTGCCTACCAAATCTGGCCAGCCTATAAATAGACGGTGCTCCAGCGGTGAACGGATCTCAAGGTCATCGGTAATTACTTCACCAACGACGCTACACGCCCTTGTGCACACGCTTCTCCTTCTTCGTTTTCAATGGCGAGACGGATTTTTATCGTCTCTGCTACCATACTTGGTAAACACCTTCCATTCCTGGAGACACGCTGGGTTTCAGCCACAATTTTCAAACTTTTGAGAACAAAAAACTCTTTTGATGATGTGGATTTGGGTTATAATATTATGTTGAAAATTGGATTTGTAATGAAATTCATAAAATGATGTAGAATTTCGTAAGAGATGTCAAATATTTTTTAACAGATGAGTTGTTTGAAAATGGAGTCAGTCTGATCAATAATTAAGAGAGTCGCCCTTCCTGTTTACGAACATACGAAAAATCTCCATACCAAGTCTGTTTTTGACAAAAATATAAACTTAATATTCATCTGTAATCTACAGTGAAAATAATAGAAATCCCTAATGTCCGTTGATTAACGGTATTGGAATGATTATGAAAGTGGTGCAAGTCAGGTCGAAATTTTAGCCGAATATATTACAATTTACCTCCGGTAATACCGTGAAAAGCTACGAATTGTATAATATTGGTGACATAACCTCAATATGACCGGGGATCTGTAGGTCTGTCTAGGTACCGTTCTATTATCAGCTTGCAAGTTCCAGTTCAGTTTCTAATAAATACAAAGTCGACACGGTTTTTATTTTCGTATGTGCACCCCTTAACAATTTCACTGTTATTTGAAAATTAATTACGGATCGTGGTTTATATTATTGAAAAACATGGCGCAGAATGATTTCGACGAAAATTATAACTATCTGAAAGTGAAGTTGGTAATAATAAGAACTTTTCTGGGTAACCTCAATAAAATCCTCGTTCACGAGGAATTTTATTATTTTTATGTTTATAGATATAGGACACATGAGATGAAAGAAGAATCTTGGAGTCTGAATATGAAGATAAGTCCAAAGAATTTCAGTGGAAAGATATTTGCTATGTTGTCTAAAGAACTGCAATTGTTTCCGGCCTTTTGTTGCCTTTCGAACAATTATTTTTCTTTACGTGCCAACAGTAAATGGTCACCCATCACGTAATCTAATAAGAATCTGTATTCTACGTGGCTAAGGCCGTTGGCCGTTGGCTGGTTGCTATGGTTTATGGTTTTCCCGAAGGATGGCGTTTCGAGAGACATGAACTCCATGTTCATCAACAATGCATGATATAGGGAAACTTTAATATGTAACCTAAACTTTTACGGTTAAACATTTTTGGACCTATAGAGTCCATGAATTCCTACATTCCAAAAACGTTAGAAGCTAAACACCTAAATTAGACTATCAAGTAGACTAGACTATCAAGTTTGTAGATACCTAAATTCATCAAGTTTCTGGACACCCAAATTCCTGGATCGCCAAGTTTCTAGATCTTAAAATCCCTGAACTATCAAATTTCTAGATCTCAAAATTTCTAGACCATAAGTTCTCTACATTTCCACATTTCTGGACCGTCAAGTCCCTAGAGTCTCATATTACAATGTTTTGAAATCATTTCCAAATTTCAAAGTCACCAAATACGTCCACTATCAAATTCTTAGATCACTAAATTCCTAAATCCCCAAATCCCTATCCCCAAACTACTAAGTTAAATCCCTAGAAATTCCACAATCTTCAAGTATACTCTCAGATCTGAAAGTCAGCAGCTATCTATATCCATAAACTACATCTCAAATTTGCTAAATCTCAAAGTTCGCAAGGTTGTCAAATCTCAAAGTATCGTATACGTCCATAGATCCTCAAATTCTGAAACCAGCAAATCCCTAGAACCCCAAATTCCTACATTACAAAACTCATATATTACCAAATCCCTAGATTGTTATAAAACATTCTGAAATCCTAAAGTCCCCTTAAACTGGGTTGCCCATATCTGTGTCCCTAGATTCAACAATTGACAAATTTAAAAGTATTAAAATTCTACAATATCCAAATTCCAAAGTACCCAAATTCCAGAGTACCCAAATTCTAAAGTATCCAAATTTCAAAGTACTCAAATTCTACAATACCCAAATTCCACAATATCCACATTCTAAAGTACCCAAATTCCAAACTAGCCAAATTCCACAATACCCAAATTCCACAACACCCAAATTCCAAAGTACCCAAATTCCACAAGACCCAAATTCTACAATATCCATATTCTAAAGTACCCAAATTCCAAACTAGCCAAATTCCACAATACCCAAATTCCAAACTAGCCAAATTCTACAATACCCAAATTCCACAATATCCACATTCTAAAGTACCCAAATTCCAAACTAGCCAAATTCCACAATACCCAAATTCCACAATATCCACATTCTAAAGTACCCAAATTCCAAACTAGCCAAATTCCACAATACCCAAATTCCAAACTAGCCAAATTCTACAATACCCAAATTCCACAATATCCACATTCTAAAGTACCCAAATTCCAAACTAGCCAAATTCCACAATACCCAAATTCCACAACACCCAAATTCCAAAGTACCCAAATTCCACAAGACCCAAATTCTACAATATCCACATTCTAAAGTACCCAAATTCCAAACTAGCCAAATTCCACAATACCCAAATTCCAAACTAGCCAAATTCTACAATACCCAAATTCCACAATATCCACATTCTAAAGTACCCAAATTCCAAACTAGCCAAATTCCACAATACCCAAATTCCACATTATCCACATTCTAAAGTACCCAAATTCCAAACTAGCCAAATTCCACAATACCCAAATTCCAAACTAGCCAAATTCTACAATACCCAAATTCCACAATATCCACATTCTAAAGTACCCAAATTCCAAACTAGCCAAATTCCACAATACCCAAATTCCACAACACCCAAATTCCAAAGTACCCAAATTCCACAAGACCCAAATTCTACAATATCCACATTCTAAAGTACCCAAATTCCAAACTAGCCAAATTCCACAATACCCAAATTCCACAACACCCAAATTCCAAAGTACCCAAATTCCACAATATCCACATTCTAAAGTACCCAAATTCCAAACTAGCCAAATTCCACAATACCCAAATTCCAAACTAGCCAAATTCTACAATACCCAAATTCCACAATATCCACATTCTAAAGTACCCAAATTCCAAACTAGCCAAATTCCACAATACCCAAATTCCACATTATCCACATTCTAAAGTACCCAAATTCCAAACTAGCCAAATTCCACAATACCCAAATTCCAAACTAGCCAAATTCTACAATACCCAAATTCCACAATATCCACATTCTAAAGTACCCAAATTCCAAACTAGCCAAATTCCACAATACCCAAATTCCACAACACCCAAATTCCAAAGTACCCAAATTCCACAAGACCCAAATTCTACAATATCCACATTCTAAAGTACCCAAATTCCAAACTAGCCAAATTCCACAATACCCAAATTCCACAACACCCAAATTCCAAAGTACCCAAATTCCACAATATCCACATTCTAAAGTACCCAAATTCCAAACTAGCCAAATTCCACAATACCCAAATTCCACAAGACCCAAATTTCAAAGTACCCAAATTCCACAAGACCCAAATTCTACAATATCCACATTCTAAAGTACCCAAATTCCAAACTAGCCAAATTCCAAATTACCCAAACTCCAAACTACCCAAATTCCAAACTAGCCAAATTCCAAACTACCCAAATTCCAAGCTACCCAAATTCCAAGCTACCCAAATTCCACAATACCCAAATCCCCACATCCCAAACTGTCCAAATCCTCAAAAATGCGTAAAAACGAAGGTGTTCCTTGACTGCGATATTTCTCTTAGGGAAACCAGATTCGCTGACTGTATTTTCACATCAGGCCAAGGATACGTCGCGGCCGTTTCGGAGCATATTCGTGTCTGCTCGAAAGAAGAGGAAAGGAGGAGCCTGACGTCATCGGGAACGAATGCGTGCGTTCAGGTTGCGTCAGGGGGATCCGCGATGATCGTCGTAGCCTACGATTTGTGTATGGCAGCCGAGGAGTAGGAGAGGACGTCGGGGTCACCATCGCAGGGATAACCTCACACGTGTGCGGCCCAAAAAAAGAAAGTCCACAACCAGGGAGACCACGGAGACGGAGAACATCGAACGACCCGCGGAAAAACGACGCGAACAGCCGTGTTATCGCTGGTCAAACGCACACAGGTGATAACGGACGATGGGAACCGTGGACATGGACATGAAAAACTTTCCACTCTCGACGACAGGAAACTGCCTGTAGACGTCTTTAGACGATGAAACACAGACACGCTGTGTGCAATAGCTATTCGTTTTGTGCATTTTTTACCAGACTTCACATTTTTGATTTTTATGAAATATTCGAGGGGTTTGCAGCGGCAGATTAATTTTTATGGCAGAGTGATTTTAATTGCTTCCAAAGAGTGAACACGCTTTTTGATCGATTTTTGAAGAATTTTTGTTTAATTGATTTTTGACGAGCTTGCTAGATTTTTGAGCTATTTTCGTTTCGTTGATTTTTTACGAACTTTTGTTTCATTAATTTTTGGAGAATTTTTGTTTAGTTGACTTTTGACATGTTTTGAGAGATTTTTTAGCAATTTTCGCTGCGTTGATTTTTAACGAATTTTTGGGGATTTTCGTTTAATTTATTTTTCATGAATTTTTGTTTAGTTGACAATTCGTTTAAAAATTAGAATGTTCTAAATTATTTTGTTCTTTAGAATTGTGGATGTGTAGATTTGTAGCTTTGTAGATTTATAGATTTGTAGCCTTGTAGAGTTGTACACTTGTAGATTTGTAAATTTATAGATTTGTAAAATAGTTTGTAAATTTGAAAAACTGTAAAGTTGTAAAACTGCAAAATTGTGAAATTGTAAAATTGTAAATATCCAACTTCCTAAATGCTAGAACTTCTAAACTTCCAAATCTAAATTCTCAAATTCTCAAATTTACAAATTAAAAATTTCCAACCTCCCAAGTCCCTAAATTCTCAAATTCTCAAACTTCTACCATCAATTTTTAAATCTCTCTATGCTTCACAATAATACAAAAATTCCCACTACTATACTACTGTACTAAAATGCATGTCCAATAACATCTGCTTAATGTATTCCACCTAACCGGTGGTCACTTAACTAGCCTACACTCTACCTTTCCACAATCCTCACCAAAAACCTGATCAAATAAAGTACTCATCATTTAAAACTTTATTATTAAAATAAAACCTTATCATATTTTCGACTGAATTTACAATTAGTAAAATATTTATGAGATCAAAGTGCCACCGTCCGATAAGGGTTCAATTACTCAAGCCGGTCTCTAATCATGCGACTCGGACTTGTACCGTGAAACGTTTGCTATATCGGGCAACAAGCATGACGATATCGTCAAGTAACGTCGCCGTTTTCCCACCGGGTTGTCTCTGTATTTTCGAGCCGGTCTGCAGTTTATCCAGCACCAGTCACGGATAACAACGGTGCACAGCGTGGCCGGTTGGCTACCTTACTTGACCCTCGCACAACGAGGGACAATTGGGTGTAACAGTCTCCCATTCGTTTGTCTGTCCGTCCATCCGTCGAGTTGTTCGTTCATCCAGACCGTTCGTGTTTCTCTGAATCCTCGGCCGTGTAACACGTCCATTATTCCCGGGGTGCAACGCGTGTGCGACCGTGTTCCCGTGTATACACACGTGCGTCCAATTCCTCTTTCTTGCTCTATCTACATAACAGTCGATACAGCCTGCATCTGTGCTCGTTTCTGGATGACGTTACTCGCTGAGCTTCTTGGTAGTCGCCACTTTTTCCTCTTTATTTCAGTCGTTTATTTTCAAAGTGGGACAACTACGTTTTTTGTTTAACGATAGAACCAACCGGTCATGGTGATGGTTTCTAGGTATTTTACATTACAAAATGTTGCTATGCTTTTTTCGTATTCTATGAAACTTTATTGCTGTGTTTTTATTTTAATGTTTATCATATTTTGTTGAGAAACGCTTCTATATATTAGTCGATGTATACTCATTTATCAAAGTACTATACCTATTCCGATCGCTCATCCATGCCCATGAACGTACAGGCTAAACCGTGCGAGATACGACATTTTGTCAAGGAATAAAACTTTCTTAGAATGGGCCAAAACCCCTAGGAAAATTGTCAAAAGTGGCCAATGGGGGCTGAGTGTCCTTCAACGAAAGCGAGTCAAAGTACTGTAAGACCCCACCCTGACTACTCATGCCTATGAACGTACAGGCTAAACCATGCTAGATACGACTTTTTTTCAGGGAACCAAACTTTCTTAGAATGGGCCAAAACCCCTAGGGAAGTTGTCAAAAGTCGCCAATGGGGGCTAAGTGTCCTCCAACGAAAGCGAGTTAAAGTACTGTAAGACCCCACCCTGACTACTCATGCCTATGAACGTACAGGCTAAACCATGCTAGATACGACTTTTTTTCAGGGAACCAAACTTTCTTAGAATGGGCCAAAACCCCTAGGAAAGTTGTCAAAAGTCGCCAATGTGGACGGAGAGTCGCCCAGCGAAAGCGAGTCAAAATGCTGTAAGACCCCACCCTGACCACTCATGCCTATGAACGTACAGGCTAAACCGTGAGAGATACGACTTTTTGTCAGGGAATCAAACTTTCTTAGAATGGGCCAAAACCTTTAGAAACATTATCAAAAGTGCCGAAAGGTGGCTAATGTCTGAGAGGCAGAGGGCGCCCTCACGAGCGACAGCAAGTTTTCTAAAGGCACACAGTGTTGTTATAGTATTCACTGCATTTCATATATGTCGCATATATTGTTCTGCATTATTAATATAAAAACATACATTACAGAAACCCTTTCTGTGTATATGCAATACCATCGTACTTTTAGTATATGTGAAAGCATATTTTGAAAGCGTACTTTGTCGGTACGCATGTATTCATGCGGAGGACTCGTATCACCTGTTTGAGTTTTCGTGGCGTTCAATCACGAGGGATGAGAAGCCGAAGAACGAACGAACGAAAAAGAGGAAGAGAGAATAGAGCCTCGTTTCGAGCACGCGCCCTACTCTATTCGGTTCTGCCGCGTACACGCGTTCGATTCGTTCTCTTCAGTCGCGTCTCGCACCACGAGCAGGGAGTATGCATTTTTCTTCCTCATCTCGACTACCTTTTACCCCTTTTTCATCCTCCGGATCTTAGCAGTTCATTCATATTTAAACATATTCATATTTCGTTCGATTTTTAATATCTGTGTTAACAGCGTAGTGTAATTTTATACACTATGCATTATTTGAAATTAAAAAATAGAGGATGAAACAGAAATTAATGTATGAAGATTACAAAATATGTGTGTACATAATTATGTGTGCATATATGTGTATATATGTGTACAATATGTATTGTACATGGTCCTAATCAAGTATTAAGTAGTATTAAGTAATAGTCCTTATCAAGTAGTAACTATACAGTCATTAAAAAGTAAATATGACATATATTTGAAAGGAAATTATTTATCAATTATGAAAATTCTAAAATATTTCTGCGAAGCTCACTAAAATTAACTTTCATCAACGAATAATTAAAAATTAGTGTATTTCCCAAACTAGAGTATTAACAGTAAAATAAAAGATGAAGTGTGTATTTAATTTTGTGTCTCTCCATTTCCTTTCACGACACCCACGCACAGTGTATGGAAGCATGCAGGATCGATTCGATGATGATGACGTTAACGAGAAGTCCAAATGACAGAGAAACGTTGAAACACACGCGATAAACCGATTAATGCTGATCATTTAGATCCTCTTAACTGCGAATCGTTGTAAGATCCTTGACTTCGATTGCCTCAACTTTTATTTCGATGATCTCCGTCGTTTTTATCGCACACGCTTTACGGTCAATCATGCACTTCCTGTTTCTGCTACAACTTTTTTATACATGTAGCAAAATGGACGTACAAAGTACAACGGGTACACGCTCACTGCGTTTTTAAACGCACTCCGTATATTTTCATTAGTTTTGTAAATAAATTTGCAATCTTCACGTTTTTACTTGTGGAAGTTGTTTATGAAAGTCAATGAGTAAAAATTTGAATCAAAGACTGGAATGTGTGAAAGATTTGTGTTAGCTAGAAATTAGATTCTTTTTTTAAGGTGTAATACAAAATTGAATGTTGTGATACATTATTCTAGAAGAAAATATCTTTCAAATTTAAAAAAACAAAATTATCAAAATATTAAAATACGAAATTTACAAAATTTAAAAACTGGTAGTTCTCAAATTTTTACATATGGAAATATATAAATATCAAATTTAAAAAAAATAATCGGATCTAACAAATTCATCATAAATAAGACCTTCGATGAAATATCTGCTATCAGAATTTCTATCAAAATTTACACCTTAACAGTACATTTGTATCCCGCTGATTTCACCAGTATATCTTCAGTTATAATATACTAACTCTTCACTTTCACCACTTGATACTCACAGCTCTTCATCTTCCAACTCAAAGTGCATACGTCTTCAACGTTATTCAGCGCCTACGTAATAGCATAATTTTTCAATTATCCTTCTCAAAGTCGGCAACCTTTCAGCCAACTATTTTTACTGTTTATAATACCATCATCATATTTCTTGGGGTGTGAACCCTTCGACCATTCTACTCTAATCATACAACGATCTCGTTCGTGTGAACTCAGATGGCCAAATCAGTCGAGTAACAATTATATGTTTCTTATTTTTATTTATAAAATTTGTCCAGATAAAGAATTAATGTGCATACTAATTCATATTTTATTTATTTGTTTGCTACATTTTTAACTTTGTATCAAGTGTCCGTTATGCGCTAAGTTTAGGGTAGGTACAAGAGGCGACTTCATATTGCTTCTACAGACGCATCAATTTACAAGATTGAAAAGTTGGAAAGAAAGGAATATACTAAAATGATTACTCTACAAAATATATTTTAAGAATATATATCACGGAAACGATTATTACGAATAACTTATAAAGAAGCGACGAACTATTTATTACAAGAAAATACGGACGAACGTGTTACAGGGAAATGACGAGATATTTATTACAAATACTGGCGAACGTGTTACGGGAAGGACAAAATATTTACTCGTATTTATTGCAAATTACAAATGAATAACAAAGTATTTCTTGTAAATTACAAATAAATGACACGAGTGACATTTGTTGAGCCATACTTGTACACTGTGTACATTTTTCGGAATATGTTGAAATACAGCCCATATTTGGCATGGTCATATAAATTGTATTATTCCGTCTCTCTAGAAGTAGTTTCTGTCAGGATGTCGCTTCTTGTTGCTTTGTCTTTGGTTTACTGTTAAAAGACTAAGTAAAACGAAAGAAAATAGTCGACGAGAGAACGTGATATCAGATTAGTGTCCATCTTCTTGATAGTAACCATTTCTCGTCGGTGTCAATTAACGTGGCACGATTAGGTTTTGCACACGGATGCGTTTAATAAGAATATTATACGTCTGGTTACGTATTAGCATGGGAACGTACGATACTAGGCGTAATCGCGCATCTGGGACCCCTATCGATGCATCAGGCTTAATTTGCGGGAGAATTAAATGAGCCTGATTATTTTTGCTCGAATTTCGCGTGCAGCGAGATTACTTTCAGAATTTTAACACTTTGTAGATTAAATATGTTTAATGAGTCATAAACTGCTACAAGGTTCCGATACTGGAAATTAATGGTTTTGGCACGAAAGCCTATGTGCACTAACTTTACATTTTAATCAACTTGACGAGTTAATATTTCATGATAGTACAAAATGTTAGTACAAGTTTCATAATATATTATTCTATATGCAATCACACAATTTCATCAAATCATAATTTCGTCAACTCATATGTTCCACGAATCACCTAACCTAACCAGATCACACGTTCTCCAAATCACATAACCTCGTCAACTCATACTCTTCATTACCTGACCAGATCATATATGCTACAAATCACATTGTCACAATCATACATCCTTTAAATCACATATCCTAACCAAATCACATGATCTCCCTAACTCACACGTCTCCAAATCATACATTCTTCCTAACCACACATCATGTAATCTTACTCAATCACACATTCTCCAAATCACATATTGTCCCAAACTCATACATCCTCCAAATCACATAACCTCACGATCACACATTCCCTTATCACATAACTTGGCCAGATCATAATTCTCTAAATCACATATTCTCCCAAACTCACACATTCTCTAAATCATATAACCTGACCAACTCACATTCTCCTTATCACGTATCTTGACCAGATCACACATTCTCTAAATCATACAAACTCAAACTCACACTCAAGTCTTCAAATTTTCCAAATCACATGATCTCCCAAGCTCACACATTCTCCATATGACATATTCTTCAAAACACGTAATCTCCTAAATTTATACAGTCCTCAAATCACGTAATCGCCCAAATTCACACATTCTCCATATTACATAATTTCCCAAACTCACACATCTTCTAAATCACATACTGTCCAAATCATATAAACTACCTAACTCACATTCTCCAAATCACACATTCCCCAAATCAAACAATCTTCCTAACTCACACTTCCAAACTCACAGTCTTCACATCACGTAAGTTCCCAAACTCACATCCTCCATATCACACATCCTCCAAATCGCGTAATCTCCCTAACTCAACATTCTCCAAATATCACACCCCCCACATCACACAACCTTCCTAACTCACACTCTCAAACTCACACATTCTCCACATCACGTAAGTTCCCAAACTCACATCCTCCATATCACACATACTCCAATCATGTAATTTCCCTAACTCACATCCTCCAAATCACTCATTCCCCAAATCACACAATCTCCCAAACTCACATCCTCCAAATCACACATCCCCCAAATCAGACAATCTCCCTAACTCACATCCCCAAATCACACAATCTGCCTCACACTCCGTCACACATTCTCCAAGTCAGCTAACCCCAATCCTATATTCTCGAAATCACCTAAGCTCGCAATCCCACATATCTCGAGTTCCTCGCTACATTTTATTTGCCCGTCCTCCTTTCCATCCGAGTCTAGTACCTCAATTCCTGCGTCTCTTTCCTTACCTTTGGCCTGTGATTTCCCTGTCACCCTATTAGTCTCATCAGTCTTCCCTTTCCGCCCTCTGGACCTCTTATTCTCTTTCTCCTCCATCCTCGAGCACCCAGCTATCTCTGTTCCTCCGTCTCCTCTCTTTCCCCTCTTCTCTCGCTGCTGCTCTCTCATTTTCTCTCCGCGAAGCTACCATGTAGCCTCTCTCCTTTCTCTCTCTTTCCCGTCGTGTCTCTTCAGCGTCCTCTTCTTGGCCGTGGAGGCGAGACGTAGCGTTCGCGTCATCGCCAAGTATAATATTCCCTTGGCTTGGCTTCTTTCGCATGCGAGTTTCAGCTCGAGGGGCCCCCTCGACTCTTGTGTCGAGCACAGAGAAGCTTCCTCGATGGCCAGGACGGATTTTCGAGGTCCTCGGCGAAGCGGCTGAAAAGGGGTTGCCTCTAACCCGGGCACACGTCGTTTTATCCGCCTCGAATATCTTTTGTGATACCAAATCCCGTTACTTTGCCGCGGTTTTGCGATGCTTTGTGGACGTTCTTTGGCTTACTGCCTCCCGACTTTTTTGCTTTTTCATTTCGGTTTACTCTTCGTGGTAATTGCTTCTTTGCTCTGATCTACAGTCTCTTTGTGTACCAAGTTAACTTACTTTCGGCCGCGTTTGTGCCTCTTATCTTTTTCTGCTTTCGACGTATGAGAGCTAGTTTCGGTTGTGTAGAAATTTGTGGAGGTTGAGGACTTTGGGATTTGGGCATTTTATGGTTCGGGGAGGTTGATGTGGGAATATGGGGATATGGGGACTTAGGAATATTGGCAAAGTGGGATTTAGAAAGAATATACGAATTTTAGATTTGGGAACCTTGGAGTTGGCGATTTAGGAATATGGGAATTTTGATATTTAGGGACCTAGGAATTTGGACAACATGGGATTTAGGGATTTAGGAATATAGGAATTTTGGATTTGGGGGTGTAGGAATTTGGGGATTTAGGGATATGAGAATTTTGAAATTTAAGGATCTAGGAATTTGGGGAATTTGGGATTTAGGGATCTAGGAATACAGGAATTTTGGATTGGGAGTATAGGATTTTGGGAGTTTTGGGATTTGGGGATTTAGGAATGCGGCAATTCTGGAAATTGGGGATCTAGGAATTTGGGCAACTTGAGATTTTGAGATCTAGGAATATAGTAATTTTAGATATAGAGGTATAGAAATTTGGGGATCTTGGGTTTTGGGAATTTAGGAATATCGGAATTTTGAAATTTAGGGACCTGGGAATTTGGGATTTAGGGACCTAGGAATATCGGAATTTTGGATTTGGAGGGCTAGGTATTTGGGGATCTTGGAGTTTAGGGATGTGGGTATTTAGAAATTTAGGGACTTAAGACTTTGGATAATTTGGGATTGAGGGATCTAGGAATATAGTTTTTTTAATTTTAGTTTTATGGGTTTAGGTATTTAGGTATATAGGTATTTGGAAATTTAGAAATTTGGGGATCATGAGATTCAATATAGAGAAATATAAATTTAGAAATTTGTGGGTCTGGGAATTTGGGGACCATGGAATTTCCTAGGTGTTTATATATAACTGAAATCTAGGGATTTATGGATCTATGTACAACAGAAATCTAGGGATTTATGGATCTATGTACAATAGTAATCTAGGGATTAATAAATACATAGATAATAGAAATCTAGGGATTTGGTAATCTATACACAATAAATATCTAGGGACGTATGGGTGTATACATAATAGAAATCTAGGGATTTATGCCTGTATAAATAATAGAAATCTAGAGATTCATAGCTGTATAGATAATAGAAATCTGGGGATTTCTGGATTTGTACACAATAAAAATCTAGGGATTTATGCCTGTATAGATAATAGAAATCTACAGATTGATGACTGTAAAGTTAATAGAAATCTAGAGATTTCTGGATTTGTAAAATCTAGGGATTTATAAGCTTGTAGATAATACAGATCTATACATTTCAGTCTTTACACATATGGTTATATTCTTATACATTTGATCTTTCCTGTATTTTTATACGTCAAAATTATTGTTTGTATTTTTATACGTTTTATTTATTATTCAGTATATGATCTTTTAACATATAGACTATAACCTCCATAAGTTTCAGTGAATTTTTCAGGCACAGCATGCACATACACGTATTTCCTTTTGAAATCAAGACTGCCCACAAGTACCCTCGCGTGCACAGCACATGCACACGGTGCCCCCGCAACCATGCCCATTACCGCTCTATCAGCCGACTGGATGAAGAAATCTCGAAAGTTGGCCGCGCGAGACACCGGGACGCCCATTTTCAGAGCGTGGCCACGTGTTGCCGGTATGCTTGACAAGAAGACCAGCCTGTCCTTGAGCCGGTTGACCAAACAAGAGGGGCGGTGACACGAAGAGACCTCGGAAAGTAAGAGATCGCGAACAACTCGTCCTCGCTGATATCGTCTGCGTCGAAACGAGCCGGAAAGAAAAAAGCGAACGCTTGCCAGAGGTCAACCTCTGCTCACGTGGCCCTGTTGGTTATCAGCTCTTTGCCCTTTGCTTCTTTCTTTCTTTCTGCGGCCCGGTAAGAGATAACGGGACAAACGGTCGCGCAACACAGCCATAAATCGCTATGTGGATCGGGGCAACGATAACGGATGTCGGAATGAGTTTAGACTATTATACAATTAACTTGATCGATATTTATCGGTCATTTGGACAACTTGGAGGGGCTTATTTTGGATGTATGCGGATTTGGACTATTTTTGGAATTTTTAGGTTTCAAGTAATTGCAAAATTTCTGAGCTAACAAATCAAGGACTTTCAGTTTTCTATACGCACAAATCCCTGGATCTCGAAATTTCTGTTCACTCGAATCCCAAGGTTGCCATCCATAGATCCCCAAATACCTACTTTCCCAAATTCCTAAGTCCATAAATTCCTAGGTCCATAAACTCCTAGGTCCACATCTTTCCTAGGTCCACAAACTTCTAGGTCCACAAATTCCTCGGTCCACAAACTCCTAGGTCCACAATTTGCTAAAGTACGAAACCTCTACACCCACAAATTTCTGAATGACCTATATTCCCAAATTCCTATGTGATCAATTCCTCGCTCCCCAGGTCCCTAGACTCCTATACTCCTAATCCGACTACAGAAATCCCCAAATTCCAAATCCTCAATTCCACATACCTTCCCAAGTCCTTAAACTGCCTTCTAATCTCTAAAATCCTTGAAGATCCCCAAAAGCCGACCTAGGAAGGACCACTTCCACCTAGCTTGTCATACCGAGGCTTCCTAGATAAGTCTCCTAACTATTTTGTCATCTTCCAATCCTACCAACACCTCGTAGCTTCAAGTATTAATCAGAACGTTAATGATCAAGTCGAACATACGCGCAGTAAGACAGTCAATCAAGGTTATCTGAAGAGGAAACATCAGGCACATCTCAAAGCGACAACGCATCCGCCACGCTCGGATGATGAACAGCCCTCGATCAGGTTTGCCCAGCCGTGTCTTCGATAATCGATCGGTGGTAGTTTCGGGGCGGGTCGTCAAGATTGAGCCATCGGGGACACTTTAGCTGGACAGGGAGCACAATGTGCGCGGGACTCGATCGGCTCTCCAACGTCCAATCCATAAATCGAGAGGTACCTTCGTTTTGTACTTCGTTAATTGCCCTCGAGGGGAATCGGTTTCTCAGTGTCTAATAAAGACCCGCTGTCCCTGTTCCTCCGTTACCTGGCCCTACCTCAAGCAGCTTCTTTTATCAACTCTTTGCTTCGCCAAAAGCTAAAAGAAACTTGGACAAAGACTACCGTGTAGAAAGGGACGGGCTATGATAGATATACTGGGTGTCCCGTTCTTTATCCGAACATTCTCATGCTACATTTTCGTATGTGATTTAGGACTCAAGGACATGTTCGTCCAGAGTGTTCAGAGGTTGATGTCATATGCCATTTTGTGAGTTAATATGTTCATATGAGTTATGTGAGGAGGCAAGGATATGTTCATCTACATCTCATTTGAGGAGTTGATGTGATGTTCATACATATATCTTATTGTGAGTCAATATGTTCACATATGAGTTATGTGAGGAGACAAGGACATGTTCATCCACATGTCTTTTGAGGAGTTGATGTGATGGTCATCTATATCTCATCTTGTGGATCAACGATATGTTCATATGTGTACCATGGAAGGAGTCAAAGACATATTCATCCGCATGTCATTTGAGAAGTTAATGTGACGTTCATCCACATGTCATCTTGTGGGTCAGTGATATGTTCATATATGTATCATTTGATGAGTCAAATACATATTCACCCACATGTCTTTTGAGGAGTTAATATGATGTTCATCCATATCTCATCTTGTGGATCAAGGATGTGTTCATATATGTATCATTACGGTGTCAAGGACGTGTTCACCTACATGTCTTTTGAGGAGTTAATATGATGTTCATTCACGTGTCATTCAGTGAGGTACTGACATGTTAGCCCACATATTTATTCAAGAATTAATGACATGTACATCCACATTTTTCAGGAATAATTGATATGTTCATCCACATGTATATTCAATGACATGTTCATAAACATATTTAGTCAGGTAAAAATGTCATGTTCATCCACATGTTTAGTCAAGTGTAAACATGTTCAAACGTTTAATTATAAATGTCATGTTCATTCAAGAATAAATTATATGTCCACATATTTTACTCAATGTCACACATCAGGTAGCTGAAGTTTGTCATGATAGATAAAAAGGAAAAATGTTATACCCAGTATATTGCCAACTGCCATTTTCCATTGCTAATCTCTTCCTTTACCTGTCCCAAAATTCCCTGGAGGTTTTTCATAAATTCCAAGACTTAGGTTTGGGATCTGACATATTCGTAAGTATAAGTATTAGCTCCTACAATAATGAATCACCTCAAACAAAATAGTAAAGAGTTCCGAAATTCGGCAAAACCACAAATACCCCAAGTTACCAAAGTTTATAATCCCATGGGCAAAGTTTATAACCGGCCACCCTATATAAAGAGAAGGCCCAACCGTTTTATTTTGGCATGTCAAGAGTGGGAGAGGTTCTTTTTATTTCTCCCGCAGCACTGGCAGCTCGCTATAAGGTATTCTATGATGGTCCGTCGGTTCCAACGGCGCCCCTGCTAAATGGAATACGAGCGGAGACGGGTCGACGGGCAACGAGAAAGATAAAGAGGAGTCCAGCGAGAAAGAACGGGCCAGAGCGTGCAAGAAGAAGAGGAAGATGATGAAGAAGAAGCAACGCGGTGGGGGAGCGCCTGTAAACTCTCTTTCCTCTTACGTCGTCCTCTCCCGGCTAGAATCGTCCCCTACCTCTCTGCAGGACCACTCCTGCCCCCATTTCCCCTGGCATTGGGGGATTTTTTCGAGGGCTCGGCCAAGAGAAAGACACGCCGGGGGGGAGAGAAAAAGAGAAGAGGCGACTGGTAGTCGCCAGGCTGGCAAGCGTGAGCAAACCGACCGACCGAACCCACACCTACGGGCATCACCGAGGTCGATACACGCTCCGCTTTGCCCGCTCGAGGGAGGACACGGCGTCCAACCGAGCGAGGGAGACGAGTTGCACGCACAACGGCTCTGTGTCAAAAGCTAAGATGGGCGCTGCGACGATAAGATAACCTCAAGATACCGATATTTCAGGATTCCGAAGCTAGTCTCACAAATGGGTCTAAAATATAGGTCCCACATTGCATCGGGAGATATCGATTTTTCACACGACCCTCTTAATGTGGAGCTTATCGAACAAAGATTCGAAACGTATTACGTAATTCGCTGAAGTGGGACTGTGACACAGGTATTCGAAACTAGACGAATAGCGAATTAAAATCGAGGTAGCCGGAGTAGACAGTCCGTGGGCAAGCTATCATTGCAATCTGCTTATAGTCGGGGGATTTAAGACTCCATGAAGATTCCACGTGTCCCCGGGAATCATGCTTATCTGCCAGTTGTTGTGTACCTCGAGACTTCGCCGCTAGGCACATCTGCGCGGATACAGGCCACATCGGCTTTCCTCGGCGAGGAGGGAAGCCAAGAAAGTGGCGGTAGAAGATGGGGTGGGGGTCGTTGAACGGCCTGGGTCGAGGGGTTAGACGAGGAAGACCGGGAACGATGGAGGACGACGGAGAGAACCGTGAGTCGGATCGGGAACGGCCGGGGAGCGGGCGGAAAGAGCCAGAGACGTCAGAAGTGGGAGTCAAGAACCCTACAAGGAATTAAGAGCTTATTCATAACAGGCACCGTGATGAAGATCCTATGGCTCGTGAAGCGGGGAAAGGAAAGTACCTCGACTCTCCCACACCGTGGATCTTTGGAATACCAATCAACCGACTAATACGTTTGCCCATGCGGGCGCCAAATTGCCTGGGACAACAGGGACCCCTCGAAACTTTCGTTTGCTATTCCGCGTTTCACCGTTGGGAACTGGCAATTTCTGATCTGGTCTTCGTACATCTTCGGCAACCGATATAGCGCGCTCGTAAATTGAAACGTTAAGCGGTATCTATTAGTGTACGAGGTATAGTCAAGGGCAAGTATTCTTAGGGAATATGGCCACCGAGTAAGCTCAAGATCCTTTTGGATGGTTGGGGGTATATGAACGTGGAAATGTAGCAATTTGGGGAACCCAGGATTTGGAGATCCACGGATATGAAAATTTAGGATGGACGTGGAAATCTGGGAACTTGAGGACCTTGGGATTTGTGGGTCTACATGGAAATCTACGTATATGGAGATGTACGGATATGGAAATCCAGGATTTTGGAGACGGGATTCGATCTACGAATATGAAAAGGTAGGAATTTAGGAACATCGAAATTTTTGATCTAGAAATTTAGGAATTTTAGATTTTGAAAACTTTCTCCATCACTTAAACTTGCAAACTTTGTCGAATAAAATATAAAAAGTGAATGACTGTGGTAGCCATTATAGCATTCACGTCTACTCTCATAATTTTCATTGCATTTACGATCCGAGGCTAATTTCTTCAAGGGTTTCCTTGATCTTTTCTCAGGGCCACTCCAGCGCCGGTTAAAGCCGAAAACCAAGAAACAATATCAAACAAGGTGTAAAACCTTCTCTTGACGAGAAGAGTCCGTGAGGAGGGACTGCGTGAAAAATGGCGGCATTTAGTCGGGACGCGTGCAGGCTATCGTCGTTTCCCTTTGAAGCCATTGTGAAGCTGTGAAGCCGACTCGTTACAGGTCCCTGAAGCACCTCTTCTCGCCAGACCGGCGCGTAAACGACGCGATATCGCGGGGGTAGTTTTCGCGGGACGATCAGCGTCGCGGCGCTATAACGGCACGTGGAATTACGACGAAGGCTTAAACTTTTACTGGTTCAAGCGTCAGCGTCTGGCCTTGTTTTTGCTCGTTTCACGAAACCTTCAAGACGCCTCTTACGTCCCGTGCTTTTCAATCCCGCTGTTTTCATGTTCGTTTCTTTTTAAACGTAGGGCAGCGGTTCCCAAAGACCGGCACGTAGGTCGATTACGACCCTTAAAACTTGGTGATATCCAATCATCTGTGATGTTGAATTTATGGTGATAATTTACGTTCTTATAGAGAAATAAATAAATTTTATAGTACTGTTCATTGAAAATTAGGTTAAAATAATACTAAATAAATTTTGTCATGTGATAAAAAATTGTTCTTGCAGTTGTTCAACATCTATAAATAAAAAGTATATAGAATGAATCTTATACGAATTCTCCCTAACTAATTTATTTATCCCCTACTTAGACATAATTACAAAAATGAAAGATACCGTCATAAACACACTTAGGATCACTATAATAGTAACAGTAAATGGAATTTTATGATGTATACGAATAAAATACAAGTAAAAGGAACGCAAAGGAACAAAAAACATGACGGAAGGAAAAGATTGTCCATTTACCAAGGCGGATAAAGAAAAACGCATTACCGTGAATACAGTATAAGAAACGAAAAATGACGTCGTATATGTTTTCTTTAACAGATGATCGAGAATAGCCAAGGGATGACAGGATATCGCGTCCCACATCGAGCACCGCCTGGAAAGCGTTTTATACAGTGCGTCTCACAAACTCTGTCCGCTTAAATATGATTTCCAAAAATACGAGAAAGTGTTACAGAAGTTGTAGGATTTAAGAAACTTAATGTGGTATAAATGATTTTTGATTATTATTTTCAGTCTATTACTTTGATCAAGGATTCGAGACTGCGACACACAGCTGCCGACATTTCGAACACGCTTCATGAAAAAACTCAAATATCTCAACACCGGCAAGTTTGAGAACAAACGCACATCGGCACTTTCATACGGAATACGTAAATCCATCGAAATCATTCGTAAAAATTGGACATTTTAAGGAAACAAAGGTGACGCTACGCGTCCAATTGCAAGACCGTTTATATTATGTAGTCTTGAACTACAACTGTAAGTCGGTGTTGTTTGAAATAAGCGAAGTATTTAAGCGGACAGAGTTCGTGAAACGCTCTGTATAGTACTATAATACTTTTTGGACCATCTTTCTCCTTGAACATCTTCCTATATCAGTACTGGTAACAGAGTTTACTCAGTCACGTGAATCAGCCTGCATATTTAACCCCTTGCGCTATAATTTATTTGTCAGGTGCGTCAGCCAGAACTAACCAATCACGGCTACAATATTAAAACAGACAAAGAAAGTTGAAATGTTATGTCAATTTGGTATTGTGCAATCGTTGACTATGCAAATTATAGTAGAACTTGAACTCCGAACTGAAGCGTATTAAAAATTCGAGTAAAATTGATCACAGCTGAAGTACGAGTACGTCATGAGTGCGTCAAGAGTGCATCAAGAGTGCGTCATAAGTACATCGTGAGTGCGTCATGAGCGCACTACTAGTGCGTCACGAATGCGTCCTGAATGCATCTTGAGTGCGTCATGGGTGCGTCACGAATATGTCGTGAATACATCATGAATGCGTCACGAATGCGTCATAAGTGCATCTTGAGTGCGTCATGGGTGCGTCACGAATATGTCGTGAATGCATCATGAGTGTGTCACGAATGCGTCATAAGTGCATCATGAGTGCGTCACGAATGCGTCAGAAGTGCGTCGTGAGTGCGTCATGAGCGTACCACGAGTGCGTCACGAATGCGTCGTGAATGCATCATGAGTGCGTCATGGGTGCGTCAGGAATGCGTCATAAGTGCATCGTGAGTGCGTCGTGAGCGTACCACGAGTGCGTCGTGAGTGCGTCACAAATGCGTTATGCGGAATACGTAAATCTTGAACTACAACTGTAAGTCTACCGGTGTTGTTTGAAATAAGCGAAGTATTTAAGCGGACAGAACTTGTGAACCATACTGTACATCGCGATGGAGAACGATATTGGCTCGGTAGTCCTGGCTAGGCAAGAAAGCCTTTAAAACGGCAGCGAGATTTTATAGGAGTTTATCTCGTCGGTGATGGGAACGTTAGATAGGAATGGAGTCATTCGAAACTGCCGGCCATAGTTGTGGCCAAGAAGGACGCGGAAAATGGCAGGGAATTGAAGTTGCTTGAAGAACGAGATTCGTGAGAGAGTACGACTTTCGACGCGATTAATGCCCGGAGAAAATCAACGAATGCCGTTATATAAAACTATAATCCTATAATTATATTTAGATTTTGAAACGGAGTAATGAATTATAGAAAGCTCGAGAGAAATGCGGCAATGCTTATCGAGCAAAGGTGGACATTATAAAGTGGTTACTTGTGGATTTTCCTGAGTGATCTGCAATCTTTCGGTTGAGATATGGACATCATCGCTTTTTGTTGGATAATCGTTTTAGAATGTAGAAACTACTTAATATGGAATCGGGGTCGGCTACAGGAATTTTGTAGCCCCGATTTAACCTAACACACACATTATGTAATTTGTAGTTTTCCACAAATACTAAAAACTGAAATACTGGAAAAAATGGTAAATTACTGGAGCTAAATTGTAACACATTCACATACAAGTAATTTCAACCCTTAGGTTAAGTACAAGTACCACTTTCAAAATAAACGGCTACTGTAAGTATCCTCAGATTGTGATATAACGATCCGTCGTAATCGCAATTAATTCCTTCCATATCGAAACAACGTATTAATCCTTCTATTAAGACCGTCTCGTGATCTCTCACGATTTGAGGAGTTCGCGTCAACCTCGAGGAGATGAGCGATTGATGAAGAAGACCTTGAACGACGGACGGTTCGTTAAACCAGGAATGTGTGGGACTTCGTTACGGTGTTCTGGTTCCATTGCTAACGGCCGGTGCCTCGTCAATGACTTAAGGCCAAGAAACGGCTACGAAGTCCCTCTGCTAGAAACTTTCAACTGGATCTTCTACTTAGCCTTGTTAATAAGTCAGGCTATGCTAATACTTCGCAGGTGTTCCAACAGTTTTAGCAGGCCATCCCGTCCTTCGAGGCGGACTTCTGAAACAGCTGCGAATTCGCTCGACAACGGGCTTCCTTCTTCGATCGAGAAAAACCAGTTGGATCTAAAATATAGCCCCTGTTTGGATAATCTGTTAACTTACGTTTACTTTGAAATTGAAAGTCAAGTTGACAAAAATAAATCAAATAAAGGTTACATCAGAAAAGAAGCTAGAGTAAAGAAGTTTAACTAAAGAAGCTAAACTAAATCAACTAAAACTGAAGAAGCTAAACAACATCGACTGAAAGTAAATGAAATAAATCATCCAGAACAGAATGAGGAAGCTAAACAATATTAAGATTGAAAAAGCTAAATTAAATCAGCTAAAACTAAATGAAAAAAATGAGCTAGATCAGCTAGAACTAAATGAAGAAACTGAAGATCAACTAAAAAGCTAAACTAAAACTAAATGAAGAAGCTGAACTAAATCAACCAAAACAGAGGAAGCTAAATTGAATCATCTACAACTAAGGAAGCTAAACATCAACTAAAACTAAATGAAGCTGAGCTAAATCAACCAAAACAGAATGATGAAGGTAAACTAAGGCTAAGGAAGTTAAATGAATTAAAACAAAACAAAAGATAACTAAAACTATATGAAGAATGTGGACTTGATCATCTAAGACTAAGGAAGCTAAACATCAACTAAAACTAAATGAAGCTGAGTAGAATCTACTGAAACTGAATGAAGAAGCTAAACTAAATCAACTGAAGAAACTGAACTATATCAGCTAAGACTAAATCGACTGAAACTGAAAAAAGTAAACTAAATTAACTGAAATTGAATAGAACTAGTGGGTCTACCAGCCACAGGTGAATTCAACATTCGAACCTACTGTGAATAGGTAGGTAGAAGAAAGATGTAGAGATTTTTAAGTCGTTTCAAATGATTAAATATGTTTGAAAGTATCAAAAAATGATATCGAACATTATCGTGGATTTCATGGCTGACGTTAATGGCGGTCAGCTATTGTTAACAGTGAGTTATGGAGCTAATGTGGTTCTAGTCAATTCTACATGTCGAAAATGATACTAAAACTCGGGTTCTGGGATTTACGCGGGGATTTGAGTATTGACGTTGATAACAGGTTCCTGTCGTCAGATCCCAAAAGCTATAGTATTTATACCAAAGTATTTGGATTTAGGGTGTCTCTTCAAACAAATGTAGGATTTGAGCATCGACGTTGACAGTAGGTTCCTGCCGTCAGATCCCAAAAGCTATAGTATTCATACCAAAGTATTTGGATTTAGGGTGTCTCTTCAAAGTGTAGGCTTTGTCGCGAGTCTACCCTCAAAATTTCAAGTAAAAAATCCAAAAATGCCTGTAGTATAAGAAATCTGGAAAAACGGACCGAACGAGAATTTAAGAAACATTTCCACGTCTACAGAATGCCTTCTCCACAAAATATGGGGCGCAAGGACACCGTCATGGCCCTTGACTATTCATTACCCTTCTGACCTCAAAAACTCTCCCTTGCGACAAAACGCACATGGCCCACTTTGGTTCGTGTTTATACAAATTTTAAATCTACTAAATTACGGTCTATGCCATTAATGCCAGTATAAAAATGAAAAACTAGTCCTAGAAGTCCCACTAGTAAAAATAACCCTATGTAAAAAAGCACGAACGCGCCCGGCCGGAGTCGCCGTGGCGACTGACGCGCACGTAAGATGCGCACACGTTGTCGCACGAAATACGAAGATAAGCCACGTGACCTTCCCACCCTTCGACAAGCGGCGTCAGTTGCTCGCACGAGGAACGCGAGCACATCGTGAACGTGCGCCGCTCGCCGGGCACGGGGGGCTGACGAAGAGGGCGATTGAAGGGCCGCCGATAGGGGAGGGGGCTGATCCGCTCGGAGGGGGAGGCGTGACGCGCGTGCACGCCCGAAACTCAATGAACTGCTATCGATTAGCTGCTCATTTTATTCCTCGCGTTCGTGCGCCGGACCTCGTTAAATACTTCGATCCCTCCGTCATTCTCCCGCCCGTTGCCCTCCGTCGCCCGCGACTCATCATCCGCGTTTTTTTCCCGCAGGGGTAGGGAACTGAGTCACGAGGGTAGTGGGTCACGGCGCGCCGCTCTTTTTTTTTTTTTCAACCGCGAACCAAACCGGCGAGAAAGCGGGTCGTGCAGGATTACGTTTTACGATGTCCTACGCCGCTGACCAACAGATGACCGCGAGATTTTCTAACAGCTGACGTTTGCAGCGTCGAAAGCAGTTCTGAACGTTGACGTTACTTATGAGTACGGTATACGTACAGTATACCGTAAACTATACTAGAGGTCTGCAGAATTAAATGAAACTTATAACTCTTTTAAGCTATTATTGAAAATAAACACCAGTTTCTAGAAGAAAGCTTCATATCATTTACATTGTTCAATATATCATATGAATTTTGTTAATCAGAGGGTGCTCTTTATAAGGGTAGGATTGGTTACAACCTAATATTGGTCCACAAACTTGTGACATTGGTCTTCTGGGTCGACCCTTATAGAGGACAGACAACCTTAATACTGCACCGTTAGTTAACTAATTTGTAAGTTATCTACAGACAAACCTCTTAGAAATATCGACTTTCAAGGGAAAAATGCCGGTCCCTAAACATGTACATACTGTACAAACTGTGATTATATATATTATACCAAGGACGTATAGTTTACTAGTGTAATATCATGCATAGTTTATATACTCTACATTGTTATTCTAGCTCATCATAATATGGTATTATAAAAACGATTCGCGAACAATCGACACGCCGAAGACAGATTCGCCTAATTTGTGGCCGGACTTAACGAGCGATCGTTCGATTTGGCAGAGCTCCAAGGGGCGCGGAACTCGGAACGCGGAGGAGGCGAAGAGATGGGAGCCGGCGATGAAAGAGAAGAGGTGGCGGCCGTGTGTCAAAAGGTGCGTTGTACTCAAACAAAGTAAGATATAATTAGACGGGTAGACGGCTGCGACTGCAGGAAGCCCACGTGTGAAAGTCGCTCGCAGAGAACCTCAGTCATCGCTAAAAAGATCCCCAGGAGCACGGGAAATCGTGCGCTTTCTACGACTTTTACCCTGATGCGCCGAAACCTCCTCGGAAATAGAATAACACTTGTACCGTACCGCTTTCGAACGGCAGCCTCCATTTTGCGCTGCGTATCGGATTGATCGGTCAAATCGAACTGTCGACTAATTCCGATCATTTCAAGATGCATATGCTTCTACTATACTGCTCCTTAATATTGCTGCTTACTATAGCTGTTTGATACTGCTGTTTAATATTGCTGTTTACTGTTGCTGTGTATTATTGCTGTTTACTATGGCTATTTACTATTTCTGTTTGAAAGTGCTGTTTAATATTTTGGTTTGTAAATGCTGTTTGAAATTGCTGCTTAATATTGCTGTTTGAAATTGCTGTTTAGTATTGCTATTTGAAAGTGCTGTTCGATATTGCTACTTGAAAGTGCTGTTTAATATTGCTATTTGAAAGTGCTGTTCAATATTGCTATTTATTATTTCTGTTTACTATTTCTGTTTGATATTGCTGCTTAATATTACTGTTCAATATTGTTCTTTAATATTGCTGTTTAATATTGCTGCTTAATATTACTGTTCAATATTGTTCTTTAATATTGCTGTTTAATATTGCTGTTTGATGTTGATGTTCGATATTGCTGTTTAATGTTGCTGTTTCATGTTGATGTTTGATATTGCTATTTGAAAGTGCTGTTTAATATTGCTATTTATTATTTCTGTTTACTATTTCTGTTCAATATTGTTGTTTAATATTGCTGTTTAATATTGCTGTTTAATATTGCTGTTTAATATTGCTGTTTAATGTTGCTGCTTCATGTTGATGTTTGATATTGCTGCTTAATGTTGCCGTTTGATGTTGATGTTTGATATTGCTGTTTAATGTTGCTGTTTAATGTTGCTGTTTGATGTTGATGTTTGATGTTGATGTTTGATGTTGATGTTTGATGTTTGATGTTGATGTTTGATGTTGATGTTTGATGTTGATGTTTGATGTTTGATGTTGATGTTTGATGTTGATGTTTGATGTTGATGTTTGATGTTGATGTTTGATGTTGATGTTTGATGTTGATGTTTGATGTTGATGTTTGATGTTGATGTTTGATGTTGATGTTTGATGTTGATGTTTGATGTTGATGTTTGATGTTGATGTTTGATGTTGATGTTCGATATTGCTGTTTAATGTTGCTGTTTCATGTTCATATTTGATATTGCTGTTTAATGTTGCTGTTTCATGTTCATGTTTGATATTGCTGTTTATTATTGCTGTTTGATGTTAATGTTTGATATCGCTGTTTGATGTTAATGTTTGATATCGCTGTTTGATGTTAATGTTTGATATTGCTGTTTGATGTTGCTGTTTAACATAGCTGTTTGAAGATTTATTGAGGAGTTGAAATATTTCTCGGTGTAGGGTACACCTTTTATCGCCACGCACGAGCAGATGAGAGCTGCTGAGGTCGAGTCTCATTGTCAGAAGTCTTGGCATCTCTAGCGATGGTGGGCGTCGTTGGCGATGGAACGTCTGTCGGTGGCTAACGTTTTCGTTCGCTCGTGTGTGGCTGCGAACGCATCACACATGTTGGCACACCTTATGCGAACGGATGCACACGTTCTACCTACGTAGACCCACACGGGCGGAGTCGTTTCCAACGCACAAAACGACGCGGACGCTCGATCGGGAATACCGGCCTGTCATCTTTCGAGCGATACGAAAGTGGCGCAGAAATAGCGTTGCGGTTAGCCTGCGTCGTTGTTCCGCGAATTTCCATGAAAAATCGCGGAACGGCCTGCGGTTTCCTCGTAGATTAACTTGCGATTTTAAGGTGCAATTCTGGTGGGATTTGCAGGATTGAAGACAGTAATTCTGGCGATAATTCGGTCGGAATTTTAAGTGGTTGCATAATTGAGACACAGATTTTATTGTACAATTGGCTGAAAAATTTTAACATTTGAGATAATTCAAACTATAATTTCTGAGGAAAGAATATTTCATAAAATTTTGATTAAAAAATGAAGATACAACACATTTTAACTGAAATTAGATAATTAAAAATAATTAAGACTAATATTTACCAAATCCCAGACAGAATTGTAGTCGATCAAAAAGTCAAGAAACAACTACGTTTTATTATAATAAAAAAAGTATTACCAGTAAAAGGGTTCTTTTCTATAAAATTCGGTTTCAATTGTAGAAATTGATGGGACTTCTGTAATTTACGACGTTTCAAGAACGTAGAATAAAAGAACTGATTTATGACCAGCAAAAAAGCTGAATTGTACTCGATACAAAAGAATTTGATTATGGTTTGTATAAAGTGCACGGTTCGACTTGAATTATTACATTTCAATAGAAATAATTGCAAATATTGCAAAGTATAATTATAAAACCATAATTTTCGATGAAATAAGGTAATCGTGTCCTGTGAAATTGTTATGCAGTTTACAAGATTAAATTCTATTTATAAATAAGCATCTATAACATCAATATTTAAAGGATTAACAATATTGAAAATATTTTAAAAGCAATAACAATGTCAATAGTATTTTCGGGGTTAATAATGTTTATAATATTTAGAATTTTTATAATATCAATATTTTGAGTATTATGTATATCAATAATATTTTACAACATTAACAATATTCCTTCGAGCTGTATAAATAATATTTTTAAAACATTAACAATATTACTTTGAGCATCAGCAATATCAATATTTTCAGCATTAATAATTTTTATAATATTTAGAATTTTTATAATATCAATATTTTGAGTATTAAGAATATCAACAATATTTTAAAAACATTAACAATATTTCTCTGAGCATCAGCAGTATCAATATTTTCAGTATTGATAATTTTTATAATATTTAGAATTTTTATAATCTCAATATTTTGAGTGAGCTTGGAACTTCTTTAAAAAATTGCAAAGTTGCAATAAAATAAATTAATCGCAAAAATAATCATTGCAGTTGTAATACGTATATGTTATAATTGAAAAATTGCAGTAAACTATATTAATAACAAAAATAAGCATTGCAGTTTTAATACATGTTAATATTTTTAAATCAGTGAAATACCTCGACTGAAAAATAGATGGACGTGAATGTGTTAAAACAGCAGAAAATTGGTGAAAAAGGTGTTCAAATTTGACTTGAATCCGAAGGTGCCGTTGCACCAGGAGTCGGTGACTCGAGGTCTCCCATCGCTAAATCCAGTAGGGCGATAAGTAAAAAATACTCTTTGTCCCCCACCGTTGCAATGTCGCGGAGTGTCTGCAAATTGCACACGACCGGTGCATCGTCTGGCACCGGCAGGTCGATGTACCCGGTGTTCAAAAAATCTACGAAGACCTGCGTCACCGTCTGACGCGAGCTACCGATGTCAACCCACGAGTTGGCGCGTGAAGAAGTTGCGATACTACTTAGGTACTGACTTAGGTATCTACTTAGTTAGTTTATTTAGGTACTTGTATTTAGAATCACTCCAATTCAGAATAGAAAAATGGACGTCACACGTATTTTCGGCGGTACAATTGGCTCTCGTGGTCGGTACAATTACAAAAACAATGACAGTCTCGAAAGTGGGATAGTGCGAATTCGGCAATTGTCATTATTATTTGCCAAAGTAAGTGTTCGTTGGAGGTTCTTTTACTCGAGGACGACGCGCCAACTCGTGGGTTGACATCTGTAGGTACGTGGATACCAATCATCCACCACAACACCGATGCACACTGCGCGTTGCACTGAATGCACTTACCGTTGCACCTACGTACATACTTCCTCTGGCTATGTACGAACGTGCTGATGAATATATCAAACGTTTCAAATGTTATCGTTTCATGTAAAGTACGCTCCAGTGGAATGTACGAATCCTTTTTGTGAGAATTATATACGTAAATTTGCGATTTTCGAATTTTCAGTTTGGTAGATTTGTAGATTTTGGTGTTGCCACATTTTCAGATTTGGAAATTTGGAATTTTTGGTATGTTTCAGATCTCAGATTTGGAAATTTGGAATTTTTAGTATTCGCAAATTATTGGATTTGTCAATTTGTAGTTTTTAGTAATCTTAAATATTCGGATTTGGAAATTTCGAATTCTTCCAATTCTCAAATTTGTTATTCTGCAATTTCTAAATTCCCAGATTTGGAAATTTGTAATTTTCCAAGTTTCTACATTTCCGATTCCTCCAAATTTGAATATTGTGCCATCGTGGACTATATAAATTATAATTGGGCTTGAACTCCTAAAGTGAAGTGTTAAAAATTTGTGTAAAATTGATCACAGCTAAAGTACGAGTGCGGCACGAGTGCGTCGTGAGTGCGTCACAAATGCATTGTTAGTGCGTCATGAGTGAGTCGTGAGTGCGTCACGAATGTGTCGTGAGTGCGTCACGAGCGCGTCACAAATGCATTGTTAGTGCGTCATGGGTGCGTCGTGAGTGCGTCATGAGTGCGTCACGAGTGCATTATGAATGCGTCGTGAGTGCGTCACGAGCGCGTCACAAATGCATTGTTAGTGCGTCGTGAGTGCGTCACGAATGCGTCGTGAATGTGCCATGAGTGCGTCACAAGTGCGCCACGACTGCGTCGTGAGTGCGTCACGAATCGGACTATCTCAAAATAGTACAAGGATTTAATATTTCGGAATATTTCCAAATTTCTAAATTATCAAGTAATCATATTCGACTTGCAGTTACTACCAAATGTGGTTAGATCGATACAAAACTTTTGCCGCGCGTTGTATTTCAAGTTAAGCCCCGAGGCATTAGTCGGTCCACAAATCAGCCGAAGGAGCCTCGGCACGTTAGTTAGCCTCGGCTAGACACGGGTAATCAGTGATTAGCGATCGCACGACAAATCGTCGGCTATTGGTAGTCAACTCGTAGGATGCAGGCTCGTTAATATCACTCTCTGGCCCCGCGAATCGCAAGTTCAAAGTCGTAGATTTCAATTAGGCGCATCTAGGCCGCGGTTGCGCGTCAAACCCAGAACGTGGCTGCTTCCCTCTCGAACCGTCGACTCATAATCGAAATGCAAAGCGGCCAGATCGATGCGATATTAGCCGCGATAGCTTATCTCCGACTCGTCACGATAATGGAAGGGCATCAGGGCTACCGTGATTGATGCAGTCGTACACGGAATAAGACTGCTGCCACGGCTGCCACGATTAATCGCGGCTATCACGGTTAATTCGTTATCGTTCCCCCGGGGATCACAACACGAAAGTGTCAGATACGCTGCATGAATTCGTATCCTTCTCGCTGGTTTCGCTATTTTTCTTTTTATGACACGTTCTACTTAGGCTTGTAGTCTCAGATTTTTCACATTCTTTAGACTTTTTGTCGGGATTTTAGATTGTCAGGATTGTAACTGACGGGATTTTAGATTGTCAGGATTGTAGCTGTCGGGATTTTAGCTGTTGGGACTTTAGGCTGCCGGGATTTAAACTGTCGGGACTTTAGGTTGTCGGGATTTTAGCTATTAGGGTTTTAGATTGTCAGGATTTTGACTATCGAGATTTTACATTATTAGGATTGTAACTGTCGGGACTTTAGCTATTGGGACTTTAGGCTGTCGGGATTTTACCTGTCGGGACTTTAGGTTGTCAGGATTATAGCTGGCAGATCTTTAGCTATCAGATTTTTAGCTGTTAGGATGTTAGGAGAGACCCTTTCTAAATATGTCATAAATACCGTTTCTACCAATACTGTCAAATAAGTTCGAGATAGAATTTTTGAGCTAGAGTGTACATTCCGGAAAACCTACTACCGCAGCAATAAAATGGAAAAAAGGAAAGCTTACAGATCCTACCTGTTCGTTTAAAAATTGCCGGTTTCTGACCGCTACCGACAGCCGCGAGTACTCTTTCGACCATTCTAGGTTAGAAAGCAATCAACCGTTTGATTACTATACTTTCTACCTGGCTGTAATTCGGCCCGCGCGAAACTTAGGTGTTACGTGGATCATCGAGAGCCACGGGTGGTGAGTTTAGCATAAAAATCTCCTCGAAACGATACCGTATGAGCGCGCGTGTAGATATTACTGGATATTACCGTAACTACCGCTGAATTATGGCAATTTTCAATTTTGCCGTGCTATCAATCGACCCCTCTAAATTGCTCGGCACGGAGGCAGGCAAAAATCGGACAGACGTCGATTTACGAATTTAGTTCCCTTATTTGTCTTCGTATGACAATATTTGATGGTGATATTAAGTTTGTATGGATTCGGAAATGTGTATTGAAATCGAGGTGAATATGGATAAAAATAGTAACTTGAAGTACCTTTGTGTTCGTTTCCCTTCACGTTTTCTCCGTGGATTGAAACTGCACGCAGAACTACCACAAACGGCAACTTACCTGTAATCAGAAGAAATTCATCGTTATTTTAACATCATTGTTTTAATAAAATTTTAAAAATGAAACTGTGCGAATGAAATTTTCAAAATAAATTTATATAAATAAAGTTTCAGAAATGAAATTGTATAAATAAAATTTTACAAAAGACATTACATAAATAAAATTTTAAAAATGAATTTGTATGAATGAAATTTATTCACACAGTTTAACGTGATATTAAAATGTAATTAAGCAAATAAATTTCTCCGCCCAATTGATCTGAAAAATTTCTACGTTATTCACAGTCCGTATCATAAATTAGTCTTTGTGTAAATGTAACGAGAGAAAAAATTCATATATTTTACATATCAAATTATTTCCACTCAACGTCTATTAAAATTCCATTCATTACATGTGTAATATATGTATCTCGAGTAAAATGAAGTTATATGTATCTGGTGTAAACAATATAACGTGTATGTATAAATGGTATACACAAATTTCACATAGAAAGTGTATAATTGATCGAATCCTGTTATTAAATGCCAATTATCAACGTAATCCTGTTATTAACAACATTAATTATTTGAAAAAAGGTGAAGAAAGGAACAAAAGTATGAATTCCTTGCTATCTGCGATCTGACGTCTATTATAGCAACGAAAGTATCTATAATTTCATTTAACAGTGTTCAGTGTTCAAATATAAATATTGCTATTTTTGGTTTAACAATAGATTGTTATATTTTTAACAATAATTGACATTTGTTGCAGGTTATGTGATTATATAACGAAATCAAATTATACGATTTCATTTCTAACTTATTGTTAGTGAATTTATATATTCATATTTTCATATTTTCACATTTTCACATATTCATATTTTCACTTTTTCATATTTTCACTTTTTCACATTTTCACTTTTTCACTTTTTCACATTTTCATATTTTCACATTTTCACATTTCAAAATATTAACTCTGAAAATTGAGAAAAGAAAGATCTGAAAATTCGAAAATGACTAATTACCGTCAAAACAACCCATCGTCTGTCCCAGCCAATTAAATTCAGCGTACAAGGAATGTCTCTCATTTCGCCACGAGCAAAAGGTTGAACAATAAAAGAACACATCTTCAAGGATCAATGATACACGCAGAGATCTAATCGCGATCTTCTGACTCATTGTTAGACCGGTGTGTAGATCTCGTAGATCAAGATCCTTGGCTCAGAGAACGAACAGGATTATCGATCTTGAGAGATGAATTTAGCTCAATACACCTGACGACCTTTCTTGCCTCCAATCCGTTATCCTTCGTGAAAGAATCCTGCCGATCCTCACCGTTACTTCGAACAGTCACTGATCTTCAACGAAAACTGCATCTAATAGCTGCGTTTACGGAACTCGATTTCACTCTACATTTACGGAAATTTAACTTAACCTGTGATTTTGTCTTCGAATGCAATATTATAAATATTTTAGAATTTTTGTTCGGCATTAAATAGGTACAGCGGAGCAACTCACACGACGCACTCGTGACGCACTCTTGATGGACTCGTGACGCACTCACGACGCAATCGTGACGTTCACGTGACGCACTCGTGACGCATTCGTGACGTACTCGCGACGCATTCACGACGCATTCGTGACGCACTCATAGTACGCTCATGACGCACTCATGATGCACTTATGACACATTCGTGACACACCCATGACGCATCCATGACGCACTCAAGATGCATTCGTGACGCACTCGTGGTGCGCGCCTGACGCACTCACGATATACTTATGACGCACTCTTGACGCACTCATGACGCACTCGTACTTCAGCTGTGATCAATTTTACTCGAATTTTGAATACGCTTCAGTTCGGAGTTCAAGTTCTACTATAATTTGCATAGTCAACGATTGCACAATACCAAATTGACATAACATTTCAACTTTCTTTGTCTGTTTTAATATTGTAGCTGTGATTGGTTAGTTCTGGCTGACGCACCTGACAAATAAATTATAGCGCAAGGGGTTAAATATACAGGCTGATTCACCTGACTGAGTAAACTCTGTTACCAGTACTGATATAGGAAGATGTTAAAGGAGAAAGATGGTCCAAAAAGTATTATAGTACTATACAGAGCGTCTCGCGAACTCTGTCCGCTTAAATACTTCGCTTATTTCAAACAACACCGACTTACAGTTGTAGTTCGAGACTACATAATATAAACGGTCTTGCAATTGGAGGCGTAGCGTCACCTTTGTTTCCTTAAAATGTCCAATTTTTACGAATGATTTCGATGGATTTACGTATTCCGTATGAAAGTGCCGATGTGCGTTTGTCCTCAAACTTACCGTTGCTGAGATATTTGAGTTTTTTCATGAAGAGTGTTCGTAATGTCGGTAGTTGTGCGTCGCAGTCTCGAATACGTTCCTTGATGAAAGTAATAAAGTGAAGATAGTACAATATCTCGGCGACGGTAAGCTTCAGGACAAATGTACCTTCATACTCAGAATACATAAACTTATCGAAATTGAGCGCACAAAGTTGGACGTTTTAAGGAAACATAGGTGATTAAATTCTCTTTTGAAAATGCTTGTACATATTTCCCGCGAAGGAAAGAACGTTAACTTCACGATCTGGGATGGGATCGTAACCGACTCTCGATTGAATTCCATATTTATAGGAAACAGTGAGAATTCGGTCAATTCGCTCCGACTTTTGCCCATTATTCCAGTAAAATCGAATGAATATGTATTTCGAGTGATTAGCGATAGAAGATGCGTGCGCCGGAACTGACTACACGAACGAGTTCCTCTGATTTCATTAATTTGTTAATTAGAAGCTTGATATACTGCGATGAATATTTATATCGTAGATTCGTTGTCGCAGCCGATTATTTACGGCGAAGAATTGACACTGATGTCTGTATTGCGTTTCAGAAAATATGATTATGTACATAGTTGATGAAAGGAGGAAGTTCTTAAAGGCAGATTACATTGTTCACGCTATCGTCTTAATTTCTAATAATTCTCCGTTTTCTAACGCTGCTGTGAAAGCTCTCCGACGTATATTTGCGGCGGGTTGCATTACGAAACTTAGAAATCTTTCGTTTTCGAAATTTTGAAAATTTGGAATTTTCTAAGAGCTTGAAAATTTGAAATTTTTTGAGTTCTTGAAAAATTGATTATTTATGAAAAGTCTAACGATGGAGTATAAATGTTCGTAAGTGAAGTTCATAGTCATCTGGGTCACGCGCCAACTCGTGGGTTGACATCGGTACCCGATACAAAACAATCAAACCTGATTAAATCTAACTAACCTTCTTTTCTCCAAAAAATCACAACATAATTCGAAACATAATTAGAACCGTAGCACAATCGCCAAAAAGGGTGAAAAACGATTTGCCAGTTACAGGAATTTCACGCACAGGCGATTGTATTTTCGCCGAGCCGGCAGCAAATAAATTTAATTTCCAACCTGTGAAACGGTTGCGCAGAGAGCTGCAACGATATTTTACATTTTCCATTGACAACCACTCGGCTGCCTGCACCGATGATTTAAGCTTCGACGCATCATCGCGCAGGCACATCAAAAAATTAAATCAATTAAAACAATTCGTTTAATTGAAATGATAATCGAGTTTCGCCAGCGAAATCGGCTACCATCGTAGAGCCGAGGTTGTACGCACCTTTCTGACAAATTAGAGCGCTAGATAGTTTTACCGTAATTCGGGCAATTTGGAAAATACTGGGATAATTGAACGGAAGAGATGTGTGATTGTGAAAATGATTTAATTAAGATTTTTATCGTGGTTCGGTGACTTCTAGTGATGTTTGGAATGTGGGAATTGTATGACTTGTACTTGCTTTTTTATCTTTTATGTTTCTATATTTTTGTATGTCGGAGGGTAGGAATGATAAAGTCAGTATTTAAGTTTTCGAATTTTTAATTTTTCAAGCTTTTGTGTTATCGAGTTTTCTAGTTTTTGGGTTTTTCAAGTCTTCAAGTTTTCAAGTTTTCAAGTATTCAAGTTTCCAAATTTTCTAGTTTTCAAGTTTTCCAGTATTCAAGTATTCAAGTTGTCAAGTTTTCAAGTATTCAAGTTTCTAAATTTTCTAGTTTTCAAGTTTTCCAGTATTCAAGTATTCAAGTTGTCAAGTTTTCAAGTATTCAAGTTTCCAAATTTTCTAGTTTTCAAGTTTTCCAGTATTCAAGTATTCAAGTATTCAAGTTGTCAAGCTTTCAAGTCTTCAAGTCTTCAAGTTGTCAAGTTTTCAAGTATTCAAGTTTTCAAGTATTCAAGTTTTCAAATTTTCAAGTTATCAAGTTTTCAAACTTTCAAACTTCCAAATATCAAGTTTCAGAAATTCTCACACATGCAAATGAATTTCACAAACTGTCAAATTCCCAAATACTCAACTTGTCAAATTTTCAATTCACACATAAAAAAGAATGAATTATCTAATAAACTAGACTTTTGCATATAAAACCAGCCTTTGGCATGCGCTATCAATTTCCTGACACTTTGTAAAACGTAGAAAACGCAATTATCGCTCGGAACGGAACATTGTAACAAAAATCAATTGCAATAAAGTCGCGCTTTAATCGGCAGCAGCTCGTTGCCAGCGTTTGACCATCGAATTCGATAATGAAGATTAAAACGCACCCGTTGTCCTCATTATGCCAAATTACATCGTTGAGCAGCGATAACAGTCATCCACCATTTCTCTTTTCATTAACAATACTCGTGAACCTCTCTATCCGAAGAATGTCAGATTTCACCATGATATTTATCTATTCGACACAGGCTATTTGTTTTCATCATTCAGGAAAAAATTCATCCCTTTCGCATTGTACTCTTGCATCTTTATAACAATATTATTTTCTACCAGGTACCCTAATTTAAGGTGGTCCCAAATTATTCAGGTAAAACGTTTCAAATACTCTTTGAATAAACTAAATTAAAGTAAGTCATAACCGTTAAAAATGAGTCATTGAAAATTCGAAGATAGGAAAATATTGGACACAGCATCGAAAGTAAATAAGAAGAAAGTATCCCACACCGTGGCATGAAACCAACAAACAAAACTCCGTTAAAAAAGGAAAAATCTGCGAGAAAGCCCTCGAAATGCCTTTGAACGTCTCTGTCGGTGGTGCGTTCCTGAGACCGGCTGGAGCACGTTCAATTTCTCCGGGCGTTTCCATTTACAGATTAAAACGCGACACCCCGTATAAGAAATGCAGAGTCACACACCCAGTTCCAGGTGAAAGAAACACAAACAGCAAAACGATTTCGGCCTCCAGAGGGGTCTCGCGCAATAATTTCCCGATCCATTAAGGCACACGGACGTTCATAAAATACCCGCACAAACACGTGGCGCTCTAACAAGCGGAAGACCCTAGAGGACTCGGGTAGGTGGTGGTAGGTTGGACGGCCGCCACTAAGAATTCAATTAACGGTAATTATATGGCGACCCAACCCTCGTTACTTTTCCCTCTATCGGTGCGAGCCTTCCACCGCCCGGCCTTCTTGCAGGTGCATCCATGATGCAGAAGCCTGGCTGCCAGAAACTTCCGACCAAGTCCCATTTCGAGGCTGAAACTGCCCGCCCTGCTGTTCCTCTTCCTTTCCACCTCCAGAAAAAGGGGTTTGCATTTAATAGTGGCGCTTCTCAAGAATTGGCAGGGATTTCCGCGCCACCACGATCCCCTAATTGTGTGTCCACGGAGTTTTAGGGCTGGGATGGCCGCCTTTATGGCGGGGCTGGATCAGGCCGACTGCCAGCCACCCTATAGGCTTAAGATTCGCTCAACCTCCTTTTAACCGATAAAGGAATACACCCTTCTATTTACCCGAGCGTTGCGTAATTGGGGGTGCAATTTTCAAATACCACATGATATGCTTTCAGAGGTGGATTGTGAGAGTGGATTGTTCAGGTGGAATTTAAACGATCTTGGAAATTTGAAGATGGGTGTAAAGATAGTGTATATAGAACACGATAAAGGTCACTCTTGAATAGTGTTGCGTAATTAGGGGTGCGATTTGTAAAACTCTGGTGAAATACTGAGGATCATGTGAGGAAACGGGCTTTGAGAGGTGAATTGTGAGGGTGGATCGACTGGTTCAGATGAAATTTTGAAGATGGGTGCAAAAATAGTATCAGTGTATCGAACACGATAAAATTCGTCCTGGAATTATAGGGTTGCGTAATTGGGGAAATTGAAAAGTTTGGATTGAAAACAGGGACCATGTAGAAATTGACTTCTTGAATATTGTGGACAGAGTGGACGATGATCGACTGGTTCAAACAGAATTTTAAGCGTTCTTGCAGAAATTTTGAAGATGGGTGCAAAAATAGTAGCAGTGTATCGAACATGATGAAGGTCACCCTTAATAGCGTTGCGTAATTGGGGGCAAGTTGAAAGGTTTGGGGTGAAAACGGGGACTGTGTGGAAATTGACTTGTAAGAGTGGATATTGTGGACAAAATGGACGATGATCAACATTTGTTTCAGGTTCATGTTTTGCACATTTGAAGACGTAGAAGCACAATTGGAGAATTTGAAAATTTAGAAATTTAGAACTTACGTATGATGAATTGTTAAGCTAACACTTTCCAATTAATAATAGCAAATTTTGTATTGTATAAAGTTACGTATTCCGTATGACGCACTCGTGACGCACTCATGATGCACTCACGACGCACTCATGACGCACTCATGACGCACTCACGACGTATTCATGACGCACTCACGACGCATTCGTGACGCACTCATGGTGCACCCATGACGCACTCATGATGCATTCACGACGCATTTGTGACGCACTCATGACGCACTCACGACGTATTCATGACGCACTCATGATGCACTCACGACGCATTCGTGCCGCACTCATGACGCACTCACGACGCATTTGTGACGCACTCATGACGCACACATGATGCACCCATGACGTATTCATGACGCACTCATGATGCACGCACGACAATGTTTTGATTGACGACAAATTTTAATTGTGTAGCTTTAATTTTAGAGAAGAGAGGTTACGCTATCAATCATGACGGACAAAGAACATAACCTGATTTATTGCCGAATTAAAAACTTTCAACCTAACCTTCAAATTTCATTTGAAGTGTTTATTCTTAGCAACAAATAACAACTCGTACAAAAGAACAAAAACCCTTGACAATTTCTTTTATCATACGAGTTGGCTCATCTCGGTGTTAAATAACTTTTAATCTGTTCCATTATTCGCTGTTTTCGTGTACCACGGTGCACATTCAAACACGAGAGAAATCTGTCGAAAAAATGAAATACAAATCAATCTATCTGGTACGAATTTAAGGAAAAAAAAAAGGTCTAAACCGGCCCACGCATGCCAAAACGACAGATTAACAACACCCATCGTTTGCACGGCTCGCGCGGATATTTTTCATTTAACCGGCATCGGGCTTTTAAAATCGGAAATATTTTTTGCCAGAGCAAACACGAATGAACGGCCGAAACAACGGCCGGCAATCGTCAGTAAATTTCACGAGCAACCCCGCCGCTACGAGGGGGTGTAATATCAATTATAAACGCGTAACCAATAACTATGCCCGCGTATATGTGCTCGGCCAGTCACAGGCTAGGATTCGTCGAATATTTACCAATCCCGAGTAATCGAAAAAACGGGAAACGACCGTCAGAGTGCCGTTTCATCGCGTTTATAGAACACATCCGTTTCCCGCCACCGTGTAAATTCTCGGGATTTTTCGAATGTGTCTCATTTCTTTTTTTTGCGACCCTCGCGATTGATATGGCCGATGGTAAATTATTTTCCGCGGAGTAATGGTTACTATAGTGCCAATTTGTCCGTGTGACTATTACACGTGTTTTGTTTTAATTAAGGGTGCAGAATTTAAAGTAACTTGATATGGGGTGCTGGAACGGTAGGGGTTTTTAGTGATGGTATACTAGTTCTAGCGAGGTGTTCTTTTTACTAGTATACTTGTTTGGGGTAGTGTTTTTGAGGTATAGGATTTTCTTAGAAAATTCAATTATAGTTTTTCATTGCAAAATTAAAATATAGTATTTTTTTTAAATTGAAGTATGGTATTTTGTTAAAAAATTTAAGTATAGTATTTTATTAGAAAATTCAATTATAGTATTTTGTTGCAAAATTAAAGTATAGTATTTTGTTACAAAATAATTAATAATGTTTTAAAAATTATACTTTCATAATATATATGTATAGCTTTTGTATGTCCCTATATTATCTTTGTTTTAAATCAACCACAATAACATTGCAAATTGCAATGAAAAGTTACAAATATGCAAGAAAACAAATGTGTAAAAAGAGATAATATCCAAAAATATGACAATAGTTATTTAAAAGTGCAAAAGCGTTCGCATACGCGAGTATCTTTGAAGAGGTTATGTTTCGTTATTCCCGGACCAAATATTCGTTATTCATAACGATACTACGATATTCCGCGGACTAACGCAAATTGAGAGACGATAAATTTGAACGTAATTTCAAAATTAACTTCCCTGTAACGGTACGTGCTTTCGAAATTTCCCGAAACGCGAGAACGGTAATAAATACGAGAATTTCGAGATTTATATTCGATTCCCGCGAATCTGCGCACGAATTTCGCCGGCGATTTTTCCCGACAATTTTTTGGAACTTTCGCTCCGTCGGACAGTGTGTATAATTGAAAAAAAAAAAATAAAAAATCATTCGTCGATGATTTTTCAAACCGTCCGTCGCTCGTTTACTCGCAATACTCGTTATAAATATTTTTCATTGTCGCGAGTATCCAGGTTAAACAGCGGCGAAAACGATCGAAACCATCCGAATGAAAAATAGAATTTCCGCGAACGTCAAAAAAAAAGGAGTTCAATTTAATTAATTCCATCAGTTAACTGATATCCTCCCCAAACGGGTTCCATTGACCCAAAAAATGCATTTACACTCGCTATACCCCAAATAGCTACTTTCATTAAAAAATTAATGTACAGCGCCAATTTAAAATTAAAATTAGGATGTCGGAAAAAAATTACTTAAAAATATTGAAAAGTAAATATAAGAATTTGGTCATGAATTATTCCTGGAAAAAAATTGTGCATTCTTTCAAAAAGCAGATTCTTTTATTAAATTATAATTTGAGAATTGCATAAAATATTTTTGAATTATTAGATAGAATGTGTGGTTGTGTAAAGTTTATTAGTATTAATATTAGAACAATAAAATTGACGGAATTCAGATACACAGGGACTTTATTTAGCATGTCCTTACATGACGCCATGTCGGGAATTTATTTAGCATGTCCCTATATGACGGTTGAGAATGTCTTATATAAATTATGTCTGTTCGAAGTTTCTGTATTCTCAACCATGGTGTCACATAAGGTCATGCTAATTAAATTCCCGATCACATAAGGACATGCTAAATAAATTCCCGGTGTATCTGAATGTCTTGTCTTATATAAATTATGTCTGTTCGAAGTTTCTGTATTCTCAACCATGGTGTCACATAAGGTCATGCTAATTAAATTCCCGATCACATAAGGACATGCTAAATAAATTCCCGGTGTATCTGAACGTCTTATGTCTTATATAAATTATGTCTGCTCGAAGTTTCTGTATTCTCAACCATGGTGACACATAAGGTCATGCTAATTAAATTCCCGATCACATAAGGACATGCTAAATAAATTCCCGGTGTATCTGAATGTGTTGTCTTATATAAATTATATAAGTCTGTTCGAGGTTTCAGTGTTAATAGTTAATGTATTAAGAGAAGTTTATTAAGAGAACTAATTGATTATAAGATTAAGTAAATAAAAAAAGTGCAGGCGTCTGAAAAGTTGGTTTTCGATTGCCGGCGTCAGTACACGCGACTTGCTTCGAAACTCGTGGCGGTTTAACCGTGAAAGCCGCGGCAGCGTAGATAAGTGTTAGGTATCAACTTGTTGCATTAATTACAGCGGGGCGGCTATTAGCCATCGATTCGCGCGAAACCTCGTTTCTCTCTAGTTACCTCTCTTCTCGGTTTCCGTGTACACAGGCGCACGCGTTCGTATGTATACAGGGTGGACCACACAAAACAACCCACCTAATTATCTTCTCGAGCTGCAACAAAGATTGCGTACTCAAATCCTTCGGGTGAATAAAATGCCAAATTACTTTTCTATATGTTTCACTTTGTGTGTGTTTGTTACATATACAATATATTTTCAATGTTACTCCTACAGTGATATGATACGCTTTCGAAGTTCATTTTTGACAAAAGTCAACATGAAATTTAAATATCACAAGAAGAAATTGAAGTAGATCAAATTTAATGTGAGACTATTTGTAAGCAATTTATAATGAAAATAAAATTCATATAATGTTGCATTTGTATAATTATGCAGTTATATAATGCAATTATACAATTTATATAATACACAAATACAATTGACATAAAATACGTATAATTGCAATTTGTGTACAACATACAGCTAAATTAAAATCAAAATCGCAAATATGTGTGCTATAATGTACATCATACAATACAATGCTAAAAATCGTGTGCAATATATAAAAGAAGCAAAATAAATACACGCTTCAATTTTCGTAATTGTTTGACTGTTGACAGAAGATCAAATCGCTTCCACGTATTTCTGCGCATCTAAATGGTATCAACGATAAGAGAACCGCAGGAAAATATAAATACGCGAGCAATTTTGTCACGGATGATAACCTCTTTACTCGAAACAGATCACGCCTATTGCAAACATTTCGTGTACCGATGTCAACCCGCGAGTTGGCGCGTGAGGCGCTTAAAAGAATTCCAGTTGGTCAGAATAGAAAGATGGACGCCTCACATGTATTTTCGGCAGTACAATTTGCGGTTAATACATCAATTAGGCCAAAAACAATGACAGTCTCGAGAGTGAGATAGTGTGAATTCAGCAGTTGATATTGTCATTATTCTTATTTGCCGAAATGTAAAGAAGTGTTCACTGGAGCTTTTACTTTGGGACGCGCCAACTCGTGGGTTGACATGTGTACAAAAAGTTTCCCTTATCCGATGGAAAATGTGACAATAAACAAACGACTTGTCCCATTCCAAAGAACATTATTACTCCTTTATTAAACTGTTCATAAATGGTCAATTTTTAAAACAGAAGCATGTATTTTTAGCGAGGTGTTAAACCCAGGTGTCCCATATTAGGTGCAGTTACCCTGTAAACTACAGCACGGCACAAAATAATAAGAACGAATCATCTATGAGAGAACGGTAACCTTGCGTCGGACTATTTTCAACACGCAACAACTACCATATCGTATAAAAATAACTAGTTTTAAATAAATTTATCAATAACGATCCCCCACGAAACACCTCGACTCTGTCCTCACACGAATAGAATCCATCGACTTCCGGTTTGTTGAAACGACGCGTAAACGGAGAAATCCTTCGAATTAAGGAATTCGATTTTCCTTAGAGAAAATGGTTGTAATTCATTCAATTAAGGGGCCATTCGAGGAGTTTGGTCTCGCGAAAGCGCGTGTTGCTTTCGAATGAAAGGAAGGTGGTTGCAGGAACGGATACGTGGACCGGAAGTGGTCGGTAGCACCGCGCCGGCAATTACGCGGACCTGCATGGCCATCCCTATCAACTCGTCCACACGTGACCGTATACGAAAGAAATATGTGTGTGCATGTGTTCATACGAAGCACTCTTTTAGGCTTCGTTCATACGCTCAATAAAATTCAAAAGAATTATTATAATTATATGACGGTACAATATATGGTCTTATTAATTACATTTAACACCGGTTAATTATTGTCATATGGACCATATGTGACATATGTGCAATTTCTAAGGTATTATATATTCGTGTAGGATTACATGTGTTATTACACATATTACATATCATGTCACTTGTACAAAAATCTGTATTTATATGACGTTGTATATTTACTACATATGTTACATATGTTACACATTATCATTTCATGTCTGCAAGAAATTATATTTGTATAAAATTGCATATGTACTGCATGTGTTACCTATGTTACACATAATCATCTGACTTCTACAACAAACTATGTTTATATAAAATTGCATATATGTATACTACATATGTTACATATGTTATATTTAATCATGCGACTTCTGCAATAAAATATATTTATGTGAAATTGTATATATACATATATTACACATGTCACATATGTTATATAATCATCTAACTTCTACAAGTAACTATATTTATATAAAAGTGCATATGTACTACATAATACCACATATGTTACACATAATTCAACTTCTACAAAAAATGGTATCTATATAAAATTGCATATAAACTACATATGTTACACATAATTCAACTTCTACAAAAACTGGTATCTATATAAAATTCCATATACACATACACAACACATATCACATATGTTACACATAATTCCATTCCTAAAAATACTGCATCTACATAAAATTGCATATATCATATGTTACATATATTACACCTAACTGTACAATTTCTACAAAAATCATCGAAAGAATTTCGTATCGAAAGTCATAGTCTTTCGTGTAGGTTTCATTCGACACGAAAACGTTATTAACCGAATCAGGGTGCTCGACCTCGTATCAATAATTCCCGCCTTCTTATCGGCGACACGAAGGCGGAATTTTCGCGGTGTGAACGCGACATAAGGCTAGCTCACCGGATGAAAAAAGCGAGCCGCTCTTTTTTCTTCTTCTTGTGCCGGCGCGGTCAGCTCACCTTGATAATGCGAGATATCACGCGAGTACACAGCAACGAACGAGCGTGTGTGCAAAAGAAGAGAAGAAAAAAATGCAGGGAAAACGGCGCGGTCATGAGGGGAAAGGAGAAGAGGCCAGTGGGTATCTGTAACTGAACGCTGCGGTTCGCGCGAATATGTCGGCCTGCGAGGAAAATTAAATATTACGCGGTCTCCCTCGCAAAAATTCTACGTCTCCGCGACTTTCCCGCCAGTTTTCGAACTCCGGTCGCGCCAACTTGTGCGCCATTTTGTTCAGCGAGAAACGCTCTGAGTGAATTGGTACACTTACACTTCTAATTTCAATGTATGCAAAACTTCAAGATATGAATTGTGTACAATGTATAAGAATGCACACGTGAAATATACGTGTCTCAAAAGTGTATTAACTCTTTCAATTTGAATATTTCTGAACCTATGTGCAAAAAACTTGCTAACAACAGTAACCGGTAGCTTATTTCTTTTTGCTGATTCATTTTATTAGATCTGAACAAACTTTTATGGTAATTTTTAACGTGTCACACTGTTAGATAAACATCCTGATGACAGGTGAGTATGCAAAATAACCAGTTACTTTTGGAACACCCTGTATAATATGCAAGGTCAGTTACTTTTTGATGATTTATTTGATTAGATTCGTAAATAAACTTTTATGGTAACTTTTAACTTGTAATACTATTAGATTGATGAAAGATGAAGGTATGAAGTAACTAGTTAATATTTTTTGGACATCCAGTATGTATAATATACAGGGTGAGATATTTGAAATAAACTACCTGAATAACTCGGTTGTTATTGGTGATAGAAAAAAAAGTGTCAGACAAAATTTTCTTGGTTTCTAGGGTGAAATAATCTGGGGTTAGTAGTTTTTCTGTAAATGAACGTGTAGAAGAGGTATGAAGTTAATTTTGTTAAATCTCATTGTGAGATGAATAAACTCATACAATTATAAGTAAATTTACTTAATTTAATATAATTTAATAATATAGTATAAGTAACTTATAAATTACATGTCTAAAATAGTCACAGAAATGAATTATAAATTGTATTTAAAATAATCACAAAACGAATTACAATTAATTATTATTAAAATACATAACTGATACCTGACGTTAAAAATGTTCAAAAATAACTGTATATTGTCCTGTTAGACCGTTTGAAAAGCGAAACACTCGTAACAAATGCAATATTTATGGAAGAAAAAAGGGATTTTGCCGGTGGAAATCATTAAGTGCATCGAAATGAAGTGACGCAGCGTAATATTGCAGCGGAATGTGGAATGAACGGTATAAACAATTTAAAAAAAAAGGGAAAATAAAAAAAAAAACTGACCTCTTGTACACGGTGTATATCACCGCACGCTTTTAGTTTAATAACCAATGCACGGTTACCTACTCGTGTCGTTGCAAAATTCATTTCACAAGAACGCAATAGAAATCGGCGAAAATTTCATTAAAAATTGATGGTTGCATGCGCAGCACTTTGCACGACACCCCGATTCTATAAATTTTAATTAATACTTTCGGCAATCCCTATTGACGATCGATCACGTTTTATTACGATTAGCATGTTAAACACGTGGCGGAATAAAATAAATTTCGTGCGGCCATCATAGCAATCAATTGCGGCTATTTATCTTCGGTGACGGAGCTGACTTTTCTCGGGTATTCCGTTCACTGGTTTGGGATTTTGGAAATGTAGAAATTTTGGGGATGTTTCAGATTTGGGGATTTGGAAGCTTTATGATTTGGGTTTTTGGGGAATTGCAAGGTTTGAGTTGCATTGGGGAATTTAGGGATTAGGAAATTTGGGTTTTTGAAATGTTACAAGTTACGAATTGGAAAATTTGGAGATTTGGTAATTTTTGGTAATTTGGTAATTCGGTAGTTTGGAGATTTTTTTGGAAAATTGCAAGATTCGAATTTTTTAATTTGGAAATTCGGAGATTTGGTAATTTGGTAATTTAGGGATTTGGGGTTTTAGAGAATTACAAGTTTCGGATTGAAAAATTTGATAATTTGGAGATTTGGTAATTTGGTAATTTAGGGATTTGGGGTTTTGGAAAATTATCGACGTCAAATTTAAAAATTTGGAAATTCGGAGATTTGGTAATTTGACAATTTAGGGATTTGGGGTTTTAGAGAATTACAAGTGTCAAATTAAAAAATTTTTTAAATTTTTATATTGATAATTTGGAGATTTGGATCTTCAGAAAATTGCAAGTTTCGAATTTACAAATTTGGGACCATTGAGATCTGATAACTTGGTAATTTGGTAATTGGATTATCAAGTATGATTAAAATTATAAATGCATCTTCTCACTATAACACAAGGGATTAAAGGCTAATAATATATGAATCACCCTATATACGTCCTATAGGTAGTTCAAGATAGGCCAACAATATATCAGACATCCTATATACCTTATAAGGTTTAGACTCAGATTCGTAAATTAGACTAGTAGTATACTCTGCATACGTCATAAAAGTAAGGTTACCTATAGACCACTCTGTATACATCTTACAGGTTAAGCTAGGTTACTGCGCACCCCATTACCATCGTAGGTACCCAGATAGACTAGTAACGCAGTATAGATCGTTAACTTAGGCTAGTACTATGCACCCTGTATTAAGTTAGGCCAATAACACACATACTATGTCACCACCATATGTACCAAGTTAGGCCAATAACACACATACTATGTCACCACCATATGTACCAAGTTAGGCTAGTAACAGAGGGGAATAGAACGTGCAGGTTAGATTACTATACCATGCACCCTGTATACCATACATATAAAGCTAAGCTTTACAATGCACTCTGTATACATCTAGGTGAAGCTGTGTTAGCAATACACACTGCTACATAGGTGTCTAATTAGGCTAATAATACACGGAAGTGTATCGAACATACCGGTTAAGTTAGGTTACTATGCACCCTACATATATGCTACATATACAAAGAAGGTGTGCACACATGTCATATGTAACACATAGGTTAGGCTAGTGAGTTGCATAGTAAGGCTATACTATATAAAGAAGCTGTGCACACATGTCATATGTAACACATAGGTTAGGCTAATGAGTTGCATAGTAAGGCTATACTATACAAAAAAGCTGTGCACACATGTCATATGTAACACATAGGTTAGGCTAGTGAGTTGCATAGTAAGGCTATACTATATAAAGAAGCTGTGCACACATGTCATATGTAACACATAAGTAAGGCTAGTGAGTTGCATAGTAAGGCTGTACTATATAATGGGTTAGGATACAAACATAAAACACATCCGACAATATACGCAGCTCCGGACCGCGATGATTTGGCAACAAAGTATCAGAGACAAGGATTCTGGGAATGAGATCGGCGATCAACCGGTGCCCCGTTCAGCGCAGAGATCCTGGCAACCGCATATTCCGACTAAATTCGAAAAGGTCGATATTTCAAATGCCAGCGTCAGGGGTTAACCGGGGGCTATTTTGAGTGCGCCGCACGGCATGTAGGACCCGAACACACCACCCGTCAATAATCCGCTGAATAAACTATCGTCCGCCCGCCCACATGGCCACCCACCCGTCCACCACAACTCCACTCAACCGCCTCGTACAGCCCAGGCATATATCACGTGTACCAGTGTGTATTTCCACATGTGTGTGTGCGTGGAACGTGCTAATATATGTACCGCAGGCGCGGCTGGACGAGCGTACGTCCAGGTTCCCAGTGTCTGTGTTCCCCCGTGTGATCCCGTGTGTGGGAAGCGGCCAGGGCCGTACAGACCGGGGGGAGCCGTAAACTCGGACCCGGGAACAGTCACCGGGGAGACACAACGATGGCTACGAGACCGAGAAAATGAGCAAAGTTCCGCCGTATAAAATAATAATTTTGTTGCGGGGCTACACCTGAAATTGTACGGGATCTGTTCGTAAATTATTCGGACGGCTCGTATCGAAAGGAGGACCCCCTCGTCGAGGCTAGACAATCTCCGATACGCCGGGAAACACTGCGATGGTTATTGTCCCTCTACTTGTCCGTAAATATCCCCGTTAAGACTACCCTGGAATGTTGCCCCCACTGCTTTTGAATTATTCCGGGATCGCGTTGCTACGTTGTTATAATGCTACTTTTTCGTGAAATGTTTGACAACGGGTCATTTGCATACACGTTCCCCGATTCGCCGAATGTTTAACGCTCGACCGTTTCGATGGCTTCTCGACATGCCGGCTAGAGAGCGAAACAAGCAAATGGTGGAACATGAGGCTGTGCCATAAAAACAGAATGCGTGCGATATGTCGAGAAGTATATTTCCACGGTCCTGGATACCTGTATTGCAATACTATCTAATTGGGAGATCTATATTCTTGGATAGGTATATTTTCAGGTGATACCTTCTGTGATATACCCAGATTCTTAAATTCCTAGGTCTTCAGATTCTCGTACTTTAGGATCCCTTATCACATTTCCACATCTCTGTATTCTTAGATTCTAATATCTTTGGATGTCGATATCTGTACGTCTCTACGTTTCCGGTCATATATCTCCACGTACTTAAATCCCTAGATCTCTACATGTATAGACTATATCTTCATATCCTTATACTTGAGAATCTTGTAACACCACATAATTCTATATCCTTATATCCCTAGATACCTATATCTATATATCCACATATCCTTAGATCTATACCTGTAAATCCCTTTTTCTACATCTCACGATTCCTATAGTCCTCTTCATGGAATCAGAGATAATTCAATAATTTTACAATAATATTCACGTCGTCCGATGAAAACTTTTAGTCTCTAAAATAATTTGAATTAGAAAAGGTATTTTTATCGCAAACAAATTGCAAATAATATCATACATAAATAGTAAACAAAAATAAATAAAATTACTATCAATTCGGAAAAGAAAATTTTATCAATACACTTATGTACAAAGACTATAAATATGAGAATATATTTTGCAGAATTTCGGAAGTGAGTTTGTTTTGTTCGTGCTCGAGAGCGACTCGAATGTTCGCTAGCAGCAGTCACCTACATACGAAGAGCACGATGTATTATTGACACCGCAACCCCCAATGTAGCCCGCCATCGTCGATCCCCTTTGTGTCCTCCCTTGTTGGAAATCAGACAGGTATGTGTACACGTATGTGCACATATATGCGTCTGACTACGGGGTGGCGTTCTATAAACCACTGTCGAGACTGCGCCAAATAAATATTTTGCAATACAGTAAGGTCTCTATATAAGCGAACCTCTCGGGTCTGAACTTTCGCTTATATCGTGGAGTTCCTGCATTGATTAAAGTTTGCTGTATGCAGAAGAGCGAAGGAAATGAAAACCGTACGTGAACAAGTATATTGGTGAGACAATCTTGATGCAAGAATTGGAGAAAAATTATTTAAAATTAAATTAGGGGATTTGATAATTTTACATTCCTAAATTTGTAAATTTAATAATTTCCAAATTCGAAAATTTACAAATTCCTAAAGTAACCTTATAATAATTACCAAATCCCTAAATTTGTAAAATAACTAACACCTAATTCCCCAAACTCATAAGTACAAATATACAAATTAAAAAATTTGCAAATTCGAGATCTTACGAACGAGAAAAACATCGAAACAACCAGTCTGGCTTCTTTGTCCCGCATCACCATTTTCCCCAGACAGGCCTTCCATGCTTCGCGCTATACATAAAAAAAAGCATCGTTTCCGCGCGTGACGAGCCTCCTTCGGCCGTCAGACAATTTCATCGGCAATTTCCTGATTCCTCTCTGTCTTTCTGTCTCGCAAGGTGGGAGTAACCTCGAGGCGTACCCACGTACCTGCGCGCATGAATAATGAAAATCCGCAGACTCGGTTGCAATTACCAGCAGAGCGTCGCATCCGGCCTCGATTCAGACGGGATCACTCGCAGCTTTTCGGCTATGCGACCACCGATCTACGCTCTGGTATTAGCCTTGTGCTATTCGATTATTTCTCAACTTTTTCATTTTCAATTCTTAAATTTTTTAACTTTTCAATTTTTTATTTATAAAATTTTTATTCTTCAATTTTTCAATATTTCTTATTCCAAATTTCAAATTTTTTAATTACTAAATTTTTCAATTTTTTAATCTTCCATGTTACAAATATCAAATTTCAAAGCTTTTTATTTCTCAAATTACTAAATTTTTCAATTTTTCAATTCTTCAATTCATCAACCATTCAATTCTTCAATCCTTCAATTTTTCAATTCTTCAATTCTTCAATTTTTCAATTCTTCAATTCTTCAATTCATCAATTCTTCAATTCTTCAATTTTTCAATTTTTCTCAGATTCTGAAATTTCTATATCGCAAATCCCTAGATTCAAATATCTCTAGATTTTCAAATACGTCTTCAAATATCAAAGCACTTAAATCCCTAGATGAGCTAAACTCCCACGTTATAAATTTGTAATTTCCCAAATTCCTAAATCGTCAAGTTCCCAGATTTGCATGTCCCTAGATCCCCAAATACTTATTTCTCCAAATTCTAGAATCATGAAATCCCTAGATTTCCATAACCCTAGATCCCCAAATACCATCATCCTCAAATTTTTACGTCCTCAAATTGTCAAATTCCTAAATCCACAAATTCCTACGTTATAAATTTCTACTTCCCCAAATCTTCAAGTTCCAAAATTCCTATATCCCTAGATCCCTAAATACCTCTATCCCCAGATCCCTATCTCTTCATATAGGATTTGAATTCTGAAATGCCAAAGTCCCCAAATCCAAAAACCTTCAAATGTAAACCTTCCCAAAATTCTGAACCAATTCAAAAAAATCCCTAAAATGCACAAAATGAAGTCTCTCTCCATCTTCGCCGGTGCCATATCATCCATGCGAAAACTAGATTCGCTGTCGACCCCGTATTTTTAGCCGGAAGATTCGATTAGCGTCGGAAGCGGGAAAGACGCCGCCTATCGCGACGCCACGCGTCCCTGTCTTTAACCACCGCGGCATCCCTTATTGTTCCCCGACAGACAAGGGCCCTTCTATTACCCTAGGTCCGGGATTACTCGACGCTAATCGAATCTACTCGCCGCTAATTGACTCCGGGAGTAATCGCGAGTAAAACTTTCATGGCTCACCCGATTCGCGCCGCTCTGCTTGACTGACAACCGACTCGGTTAGAGAGGGTTCACAAGATGAAGGAGCTCGGCTAAAAGGAACGATACCAGGTGAGAGATATTACGGATGCCTCTTCAGGATTTCACGTAATCCCCCGATTCGTTATCCAACAATAGGATTCGTTATACAACAATTTTAGCTGACGTGCTTTGGGTGAATATTCATAAAAATTCACCTTGTATGACCTTCATATATATTATTATGCACTCGAAGGTAACTGTTTGCATACAGCAAGGTTAAAATTTATTAATTGAAAAGTTAAATGAGTTTTGAGATTATATCTCTAGTAAGAATTTACACTACCTGTTTCACTGTTTATACAACACTTGTACAATATTATAGAATTAGAGATGGAGATGTTGAAATTTGGGAATTTTTAGTTTTCAAGTTTTGATATTTGGGAAATTGGAAATTTGGATATATGGAAATTTAGATATATGGCAATTTGGATATTTGGAAATTTGGGAATTAGGAAATTTAGAAATTTGAAAATTTCTACATGTGGAAATTTGGATATATGAAAATTTAGATATATGGCAATTTGGATATTTAGAAATTTGGGAATTAGGAAATTTAGAAATTTGAAAATTTCTACATGTGGAAATTTGGATATATGAAAATTTAGATATATGGCAATTTGGATATTTAGAAATTTGGGAATTTAGAAATTTGGGAATTTAGAAATTTGAAAATTGGAAATTTCTATATGTGTATATGTAAAATTCTATATGTAAAATTTAGGTATCTTGCAATATGAAAATTTAGAAATTTGGGAAATTTGAAAATTGGGGAATTTGAATTAGTTTATAAACATGCTATGATTGAGTTATAAGAAAAAGTTACTGAGGTCAACGTCCTCGGCAACATACACCAAAAATACAAAAGTAAAAAATGAAATTTGATTACAATTACAAACGACGATTTTTAGTAGCTCCACCGCGTTAAACATAATTTCCAGCGTGATTTACCTGAAATCTTAAACGTTTCGATTTACAGAACATAATGAGCGAGCAATTTCCCAACTGCGTGCATACGTTCCCGTAGCCTAGTTTTCGTGGTACACGCGTCATTTTAGCACAACTGTTCGAGCAGCAAGAAAATTTCATATTTCTACATATCTGCATTTTTATATTTTTAAATTTTCCAAATTAATTTTAAGTAAATTTGCAAATTTCGAGGTTTGGAAATTTACGATTTTTAAATTTGATAATTTACACTTCTGCTCTTTTATATTTACTAAATGTATTTCTCAAATTTTCGAATTTGATATTTCTATAGTTTTGAATATCGAAATTATCAAATTTCGAAGTTTGGAAAATTAGAAATTAGAAATTTCAATTTTCTATATTTAGAAATGTAGAAAATGAGAAATTTACACATTATTAAACATGAAATTTCTACAGTTTTAAATATTGTAAAATTTCTTCAATTTTCACATTTTATTTTTCACAAATTTCTAATATCAAAATTACATTTCCAAATTCCTAAATTTAAAAACTGGAATATTTGCAATTTTCGTGTATATAAATTTATAAATTTTCAAATTTTCTACACTGTAAATTTTCAAATTATGCAACTTGAAATTTAATAATTTTGCAATTTGAAATTTTGCAATGTGAAATTTTGTAATTTTGCAATTTGAAGTTTTGCAATATGAAATTTTGCAATTTGAAATTTTGTAATTTTGCCATTTGAAATTTTGCAATTTGAAATTTTGTAATGTTGCAATTTGAAATTTTGCAATGTGAAATTTGAAAATCTGTAATTTTAAAAAGTTGTAAATTTTATAATGTACATCAAAACCTTGATGCAACGCGAATTTCCAAATCCCCAATTCACAAATCACCGAAATAGAAAATCATTGGAAAAATCGAAGGAAAAACCGATCGGATCAAACGCGAAACTTGCATAATTTATTGGCTGGCGATCATCATAATTATCTGATCAGCCAGACGATTAAAATTACGCGTCAAGTCGAGCCTTATTTCACAGTGTCAGCAGAGGTGTGATTCTATCGATCGACTGCATTCCAAGTGTCGATACGTTTTCACAACAACAACAACGGAGAAACCGGGTCTTGTTCCGTTCTCGATCGACTCGTAATTTCCTTCCGGTAGCGCGTTCCTCGTGATTTATCGCCGAATCGCGTGTCCCCGCTAATAGAATCGTCGCTTAAAAAGACGACACTCGTTCGTTGGACGATCTTGAAATTATCTTGTCCTCGTAATAATTCATTCGTGCCGAGCCTTTGCCTTGTAATTACTCTTCTACTTTTTATTTTAGGGACAAGAACATTTAAATGTAAATATCAGAGTTTAAGAAATCAAATTAAAATATATAATAAACACTACATTAAAAGATGCAGTGAAAACTATATTAAATGCATTTTAAAGTGTAATAGAAAATGCAAGAACATGCAATAAACAGTGTACTAAAAAATGTAGCATAAAATATAATAAATATGACATTAAGAAATATACAAAAATTTACAAAATATAAATAACAAAAAATACTTAAATAATTAACAAAACATAAATAAACACGATAGTAAAAAATATCATGAAAAATGCAACAAATACTACGTTAAAAAATATAAGAACTACAAGAATCACTGTATGAAAAAATATAATGGGAAATATAATAAACACGATAATCAAAAATATGAAAAATATAACAAATACTGTATTAAAATAACCAAAAAGAAAGCAATGAACACTACATGATGAAATATAACTGCCTTAAACTACACAATAAAAACAGTTAACAATAATACTAAATAGCAAGAATATTGCACCGAGATTTAAACTTCGTAAAACTCCCCGATGCTCCATCACGCGTCCCCATTTCGAGTCCGCAACGGTACAAGTCCACCGCAGCCCACATGTCGAAGCATCCTCCAGCAGAAAAAACATCGCCGTTGTATCTGGCCGTCGCGAATGCAGGAAATCAGGCGTGTTAGCCATAACCATTACTTTCTTAACACCCAGTACATGGTCTAGGTTGTACAAGCAGCACAGCCGAACGTACAAGCGTGTCTGTCGGTACGTGTGCACGTGACTGGTGCAAAAAGAACACAGGACGTTGCATGTGGACGTCGATGCGGTGTACCTTGACACGGATGGCTCCCTGAATCAGCCGACAGCTAGCAACAAACATCAGCTCGCTATCACACACGCCTACCAGCTACACCGTGCACGCTGCCAACGAGCGTGCATGAGTGTGCGACAGTTGACGAACGGCGCCGATAAGCCCGTCATCAAGCTGGCCAGACCGACGACCACGACGACGGCGACGACGACTCCGTAGGAAATGGAATTTCCTCCGATTCAAACCGTGAGCCAAACTGCTGATATCACCGGTTGCGAAGGATTCCAAGGTGATTCGGGGGATACAGTCTCATTCTTGACGTTCGTACCTAGGCTTCGTAGGTTCGTACATTTCGGACAGAGGACTCGTAGGGTAAATTAGATGCGTGTGATAGGTTTCAAGATTCTTCGTTTGGAAATCAATTTCTGTACTAGGAAATACACCTCTGCGATATTTTTGTGGACATTTGGACCTAGGGCACATTTCGGACAGAGGACTCGTAGGGTAAATTAGATGCGTGGGATAGGTTTCAAGATTCTTCGTTTGGAAATCAATTTCTGTACTAGGAAATACACCTCTGCGATATTTTTGTGGATATTTGTACCTAGGGTACATTTCGGGCAGAGGACTCGTAGGGTAAATTAGATGCGTGGGATAGGTTTCAAGATTCTTCGTTTGGAAATCAATTTCTGTACTAGGAAATACACCTCTGCGATATTTTTGTGGATATTTGTACCTAGGGTACATTTCGGGCAGAGGACTCGTAGGGTAAATTAGATGCGTGGGATAGGTTTCAAGATTCTTCGTTTGGAAATCAATTTCTGTACTAGGAAGTACACCTCTGCGATATTTTTGTGGACATTTGGACCTAGGGCAAAGGGAGACTCTGAGATAAATTAGCTAGGTAGGATAAGTATCTCCTCTGCGATATTCTTGTGGATAGTCAAATACCTAGGGCATATTTCGAGTAAAGGGGGATTCGTAGGATAAATTAGCTGTATAAGATAAGTTCCAAGCTTCTTCATTTGGAAATTAATTTTTATAATTGAACATACACCTCCTCTACGATATTCTTCTGAATAGTCAAATACCTAGCTAGGGCATATTTCGAGTAAAGGGGGACTCGTAGGATAAATTAGATGTATAAGATAAGTTCCAAGCTTCTTCATTTGGAAATTAATTTTTATACTTGGACATACACCTCTCTACGATATTTTTCTGGATAGTCAAATACCTAGCTAGGGTGCATTTCGTACAATTCAAAGGTGGACCTGTGCGAAATTATCTTGATGAGACATGTCTGACGTGAAGTTTCGTCAAGCTTCATAGGAAGCACCTCAAGTTTCTTCATTTGGAAGTCAACAATTTTTATATTTGGAAGTGATACACCTGCTCTGCGATACTCTTGTGAACATTCGTATACGTAAATAGGATAGTTTGATACAACTCAAAGGTGGACCTATGCGAAATTAGCTTGATGAGACATGTCTGACGTGAAGTTTCGTCAAAGCTCAAGTTTCTTCATTTGGAAGTCAACAATTTTTATATTTGGAAATGATACACCTGCTCTGCTATACTCTTGTGGACAGTCACTTAGAGTGCATTTGGTAACGTTCAAAGGTGGACATTAGTTGTATAAGATACGTCTAACCTAAAGTTCCATTAAGTTTAATGAAAAATATTTGATATTAAAAGAGTCCTTGATAATTCAGAAACGTAAAAATCAGAGTCGAAAATATTTATACCAGTAGAAGTAGTGAACCATCAGACCTATAATAGTTGAACGTAAATCCAGGATCTTGCTCGTAGCTCCAACAGACTATAACCGCAAAGCAACTGCTAAGGAAGCAGCTAAAGATGATTTTGGAACGTGAACAACGTGCTTCAGGATTCAGTCAGAGATGAGAGGGCGTGGTTCCACCCCTTGCAACCCCTTCAACGCACCCCTACCTCCCCCCGTGCAGCCCCTAGTGCATTACGGAAAGAGTACTTTCGAAACATTGGGTGCTCGCTTTTGGGGTAGCTTCTGCGAAAGGGTGCCACCCTGGGTGGTTGTTTCATGCTTCTATATATTGTATATATATAGTGTATGTACTGTATGTATGTATGATCTATGATGGTATACAGGATGATTCATCTTCGTACGAATTACTTGGGAATTATGTGAAGAAATGTTTTGGATATGTGGTATTTTGAAATGGGTTTGGGAATGTTGAAATTTGGGAATTTTTAGTTTTTGTAGTTTTGATATTTGGGAAATTGGATATATAGAAATTTCGATATATGGTAATCTAGATATATGGCAATTTGGATAGTTGGAAGTTTGAGAGTTTGGGAATTTGGAAATTTGGATATATGGAATTTTAGATATATGGTAATTTGGATATTTAGAAATTTGGAAATTTGGATATATAGAAATTTCGATATATGGAAATCTAGATATATGGCAATTTGGATATTGGAAATTTGGGAATTAGAAATTTCTATATGTGGAAATTTGGATATATAGAAATTTCAATGTGTGGAAATCTAGATATATGGCAATTTGATTAGTTGGAAGTTTCTGTATGTGGATATAAGGATATATAGAAATTTCAATATATGGAAATCTAGATATATGGCAATTTGGATAGTTGGAAATTTAGATATATGGCAATTTGGAAACTTGGAAACTTGAAAATTTGGGAATTTGGAAATTTCAAAATTGAGAAATTTGGAAATTTGGGAATTTGAGAATTTAAAAACTCGAGAATTTGGAAACCACTCAATTTCAACTGAAAAATTGCCTTCGTAAAACCTATAACTCTCCACAACATAAATCAATATTCACCGTCATATTGATTCCTACATATAAAATACCAGCATATTTCCATTTAATCCCATTATATAACCTAACATCATTGCAACATAATTCTGTCACCACATAAGATTGATGTAGCATTGAAAGCGTCAAAAAGCATGCCGTTTAATGGAGACCATTGAAAAGATAAGGAGACATTTCGGTCCACTTGTTTACCATCCACCGTCCGCCATCTTTATTGTAACGTTGCTTAACGCGTTTTTGCATTATGGAAACGGAAGCCGGGATTTAGTGGCTGCGAGGAGGTGTTTGGGATTCGATGCTTCGCAGGTGTCCAAAGTTTCCGGAAACCTGATTTTGCTGAAATCCCGTGGGAGACGAAACTTGTTAAGAAAATTTAGGCTACGCGGTTCCTTGCTGCCGCGGCGCAAACTTCTGGAAAGACGCCGCATACTAAGTTTTTGAAAAGCGCTGCACAGATTTCGAATTAAGCACAAAAATGAAAAGCTGTTCGAGTGACTTTCTACGAAAATTGAAATAGTAAATTTCTAGTTTCAAGAGTTTTGATATTTTGTATTCTCATTGACGTGGTAATTGAAGAATTATTGTATACATTAATTTATACATATAATTTTGTAAATTTATACTTGTATAAATAAATTATACATATGAAATTGTACATAATATAATTTATACATTTATAAGGTTTATACGTTTACAATACACATTTAATATACAATAAACGTATAGAAAAATTCTACATAAAATACATAAAATAATTATAAAATATTACAAAACAAAAATTTATATATATAAAATAAATGTACACATACTCATACAATTACACACATGTACTCATTGTATTTTGCTTCAAATCCAAAAGCTGCTGATAGAGCATCCATAAACCTGAATTAAAAATCCGCCATTTAATTTCTTAGAGACTGCAAAAGTCGATAATTAATTGCAACGAACAATTATCTAATATGTACCTTGAACAATTCAGTTAGCTGAAATTTAAAAAGAGTCGAACGAAACTACCCTTATCTTGGTTCGCCATCGGCGCACGTTAACCAATTATCCTAAAGCACTATTCCATGGAATATTACGGAAGATCGCAAATATTCGAGCAGATACATGTGTGTATATGCATATTTGAAATGTTCCACACGACATGGCAGGCAAGATAGCTTGAAAACGGGGTGAGAGTAGAGCCCCGGGGTGGCTCGAACCAGGCCAAGAGAAGGGATGTGCCTCTCTTCTTCTCTTTTACCCCCCTTTTATTCCCTTTCACTGAATATAGCGAGCACACTGGCACACCCTTATTGTCGGTTCCAGGCACCGGCATACCTGATCTTATGGGAAATCCATACTGGCCCTTACTTTGCAGGGAATAGCGGGGATGAGGCACCCCTAAACTCTTTCTTTCCTTTATACGTCAGGTTCGACGTGGAAACCACCCCCTTTCTTGCGATTCAAAAGCCATGAAACTGCCCGATACGATGGGACTAAACCTATGGTCGATTTTGTGGAAGTGAACAACGAGTCAAGCTTCCTTTGTGGATTTCTATGCGGACTGCAATTGTTTGCCTTTCGAAAGATACCTGGGGGTTGTTTTTAATGATTGGGAATGTGTGGAGATTTTTGATGATTGGCAGGTTCGATGATGTGGAAGTTTTCAGTTTCATGATATGTGATTGTTCGGTTTCATATGTGACTGTTCATTTTCATATGTGATTGTTCGGTTTGATATGTGAGTGTTCATTTTCATATGTGATTGTTCGGTTTGATATGTGAGGGTTCAATTTAGTGATATGTTATTGTTAATTTTTGTCATATGTGAGTGTTAATTTTGATGATATGTACTGTTAACTTTGACGATGTGTGATTGTTCATTTTCTGATATGTGATTGTCAATTTTAGTGATATGTAATTGTTCATTTTGACAATATGTGGGAACTAATTTTGAGGTTATGTGATAGTCAATTTTTGTAATATGTAATAGTTAATTTTAGTGATATGTAAGTATTAACTTAGACGATAAATAACTGTTACCTTTAAAAATATATAAATATTAATTTTGACGATATGTAATTAATTTTGAATTTCTAATTTCTAATCAGTTGCTAACTTGCAAAAATAAAATTACTAAAAATAAGTACAAAGTGCTTAAATTAGAAAATTTGCAAATCCTATAGAATTCATAAAATATTTGTACCTATACATCGTCGTCGTTATTTGAAAATTAGCAAAATGTAGGATCAGACGACTATCACCAGTTGCGTGCTGGGTTGGCACGTGTGTAGGTGATTTAATTGCCTGAACGAATGAGAACGATCGTGCGAATGATAAACTAGAGACTTCGAAGTTAATGGTGGGAGCACCTTTCCTTCGTAAATAACTGAAGTGGCGATGTTCATCAATGGGGTGATTTAAAACACAGTTCCGCTAAAGATATTTATATGATAAAACATCAAATAAAATATTTCAAAGTCTCTTTATTTTTAGATTTCTTGCAATTATAAAAATTATTTACAATAAATATAAATATTTTATTTATGATAAAATTAAGACCAGCATATGAAAGAACTTGAGATGACTTGTACCTAAGAAAATACGAGCAACATAAAACAAGATTGTAATTAATATTTGTAATTAAAAATTGCAATTAACAACTCTGAATACATACTCATCGTAAAAAAAGATTTATATCTAATTTCGTGCCTTTTCAATCAAAATACTCCATCTGTATTTTAACATCGAGTCAAAATAATACAGCGAATAAGAATAAAAGATAATACATTTAATAATTTTTAAAAACTAATTACATAATTTAAAAGAGCACATATTGAATATATAACATTATACCGATTATAAAAATGTCACAAGTTCATAACTCTTCAATCGCGCAGCATAAATTAGTTATTGCGATAAAATTGAACTTTCCAGACGGACTGTATATTATCAGTGAATTATTTTATTGTTAATCTCGCGATTAATAGCGAAAAACAATGAAACGAGGAGAAAGTAAAGTTGTAGAAAAATATCGCTCTGCGAGTAAATCGATTTCCCGTCATTTACAAGCTCCATTAAGTCCTTCGAGCCCGTCGTTAAAGAACGAAACCCCTTATGCCAAACCCTCGGCCTTTTACTACGACTTTCAACGTCCAGTAATTTAATCCTTTAACGAGAGAATCGCATGCCTCATTAGCGCTCGAGGATTCCACGTGCCTTCTGCAGCTTTGGGAACAGTGCAAAGCCGCCTTTAAGCGCTTCTGTCTGCAGGATTTCAAGGATTCAACCCCTATGAAGAATGAGGCCAACCCAAGGAATCGAATTTTTATAATAATTTTTTTTTATTAACAGGAAGATTTGTAAAGATGATACATGATGCTTGTTATCATTTCTCATATGGTTTATAGTGTATCAAAGATCAATCATTGGGGTTGTTATGACGCATTCGTGACGCACCCATGACGCACTCATGATGCACTTATGACGCATTCGTGACGAACTCATGATGCATTCACGACACATTCGTGACGCACCCATGGTGCACTTATAACGCATTCGTGACGCACCCATGACGCACTCATGATGCACTTATAACGCACTCGTGACGCACCCATGACGCACTCAAGATGCACTCATGACGCATTCGTGACGCACTCATGATGCATTCACAACATATTCGTGACGCACCCATGACGCACTCATGATGCATTCACGACATATTCGTGACGCATCCACGACGCACTCAAGATGCATTCAGGACGCATTCGTGACGCACTCGTAGTGCGCTCATGGCGTACTCGCGATGTACTTATGACGCACTCTTGATGCACTCTTGACGCACTCATGACGCACTCATACATCAGCTGTGATCAATTTCCCTCGAATTTTTAATACGCTTCGGTTTGGAGTTCTAGTTCTACTATAATTTGCATAGTCAACGATTGCATAATACCAAATTGACATAACATTTCAACTTTCTTTGTCTGTTTTAATGTTGTAGCTGTGATTGGTTAGTTCTGGCTGACGCACCTGACAAATAAATTATAGTGCAAGGGGTTAAATATACAGGCTGATTCACGTAACTGAGTAAACTCTGTTACCAGTACTGATATAGGAAGACGTTAAAGGAGAAAGATGGTCCAAAAAGTATTATAGTACTATACAGAGCGTCTCACGAACTCTGTCCGCTTAAATACTTCGCTTATTTCAAACAACACCGACTTACAGTTGTAGTTCGAGACTACATAATAACGGTCTTGCAATTGGAGGCGTAGCGTCACCTTTGTTTCCTTAAAATGTCCAATTTTTACGAACGATTTCGATGGATTTACGTATTCCGTATGTGCCGAGGTGCGTTTGTCCTCAAACTTACCGTTGCTGAGATATTTGAGTTTTTTCATGAAGCGTGTTCGAAATGTCGGCAGCTGTGCGTCGTAGTCTCGAATACGTTCCTTGATCAAAGTAATAGACTGAAAATAATAAAATATCTCGGCGACGATACCCTTCACGACAAATGCACCTTCGCACTCAGAATACGTAAACTTATCGAAATTGAGCGTACAAAGTTGAACGTTCCAGGAAACGGGTGACCACTGTATCTGCACTTCCACTTGCAAAAATCATTTATACCATATTAAGTTTCTTAAACCCTACAACTTCCGTAACACTTTCTCCTATTTTTGGAAACGGCCAAGAGAAGCATATAGAGTATGTCGTGTTACATTAATTTCTAACGTCGAAGAAAAGTTAGAAGAAACGCATTAAAAACCCGGTTACTGAAAAACGTTTCTTGCTGTTTCCTTTTAAAAGTCAGCTAATCCAGCTTAACTGTAGCCGTGTTTCTCGGACGAAACAGAAGGGAAAACAGTAATCGCATTATGCATTCGCGCCGAATACGTCGTTATCGAATTACGCGTTCATCTTTCATCGGGCGTCTCTTGACGAACCGCGAGGCTGATTCACGCGACGCGAATGAATCCGTCGATCGAAATAATATTTTTCAGCGGGAACTCCGTCGGAGGGGAGACGTGTTCCCGTATTATCGTGAACGGAACGCAGACGACACTGATAACAAATTTTGATAGGCCGTTGCCGGTCGGTTTTTCACAATAATGTTGACACGTCGTGAAATTCCCGTTGTTCGCTCGACGGCAAAGAGGATTTGTCCTGTCCCGTGTCCGGGATACGATAAAAAAGAGTCATTTTTTTAAATAACCATGATTACGAGTCGGAATTAATCGTATTTTATTTGTACTGCGCGAGGTAACTATATCGAATTAAATTTTATCGATTTCTTCGCGCAATGTTAGATGAAATGTTAACACAATTTATTGTCGATGATTTCTACACTTCAAAATTTTATTCGTCATATTTGTAAATTTTTAAATTTCCAAGCTTTGTCAAATTTCTTACAAAAAAAATATGTTTGTCTACAAATTTTATTTCTCAATTTTGTAGATTTTTAAGATTCAAAATTTTATTTGTCAAGTCTTTAAATTTCAAAAATTAATTCCTCATGTTTGTAAATTTATAAATTTTCAGATTTCATTTCTCAAATTTCTAAAGTTTGAAATTTCCACCAATAAAAAGTTTGCAGAACAAGATTAAAATTGCAATCGTGTGAAGTACAAATTAGAATTGCAAATCGATACATTGTTGCACAATGTAAATTGGCCATAAAATATTTCAGCGACAAGTAATCGGGTAAACCAAACGTTATACAACAGTTTTTCGCGATAAATTACAAGCAGTGCGTCACTGCGTGGGGCTATCCATGCCATTATAAGCATATTTCGAACATTTTGATGGAATGTACTAAGACTGACGTCAACTGAACACACAGTGTGAGTCAGGTTTAACCTGAACTGTAACGTTACACCTTGTAATGAACAAAGGGACAAGTGGTTGGACAGAAAGTGTATTCGTCAAGGAATTTATTATGTCAAATTCAAATTTCGAAATTTTGTATTCGCAAGTTATAAGATACTGCAGTTTTCAAATTTCTGAATTACTAAACTTCCAAATTTCTATATTTCCAAATTTCTAAATTCCCAAATTACTAAATTGGCAAATTTTTAAATTTCCAAATTTCTAAAATTCCAAATTACTAAATTCCCAAATTACTAAATTGGCAAATTTCTAAATTTCCAAATTTCTAAATTCCCGAATTTCTAAATTTCCAAATTTCTAAAATTCCAAATTACTAAATTCCCCAATTTCTAAATTTCCAAATTACCAAATTCCCAAATTCCCAATTTCCAAATCCCAAATTTCAAATTTCAAAATTCCCAAATTCCCAAGTTCCACAATCTTAAAATTCCCAAATTTCAAAGACATAAATTTAAAAACATCCAAATTTCACTACTCCTTGTCTACCAAACGTAAACTTTCCTCATCAACAATATTACATATAACAATGTATACAATGTTTGCTCTGTTATTATATATGTTGATAGAAGTCCGTAAGCAATATCTATAACATAGTAAGCAAACTCATCACTTTCCTTTGCTTTTTATTTCGCGAAGCCAGTCAGTTCAGCTTTTAACCTCGTGCGTTCGGATCACATCTAACATACGTTGTGTTTCTCACGATCCAAAGACATCAAACACGTCCCGTGCACGTGTTCAGATCGACTTTTATTTCATTTTATCGACATTTATTCCATCGTCCAACGTCGCACAAATTTAATACGCTGTACGAACTTATTTTAACATGCACATTTCAAAATTCAAAACCAAATTTTTTAAACCACATATGTATAATACTAAATTTCTGATGATGTCCACAAAATTTTTAAGAATGTAAACTTAAAGTATTTGAGTTGTGAACCACCCTGTATATTACGAACAGCGCAAAGACTTATAAATGTAGAAAAATTCAATTGAATCGTGCAGTACTTCTTGGTCCCCGAATATAGTGTTAAGTCTTTGAGGCGAAAAGTTGCACAGAATTTCCTGTTAAAACAAATAGAAAACCCGTTCGTTTCAATTATTTAACCTAGAAACGCTTTTCGAGGTGGGTTCCCATGCAGTGGCTGAGCGGGTGTCCAGTTTTTACCTAACCTCAAAGAGTTGAACACATCTTCGACATTTTTCTGTATCGATAACGTAGTTATCGTGCAATTGAATCCTGTATATTGTGTCCCACAATCGTAACGTTTCATGTAACCGTCCCGAAAAGCCACCCACATCCAAAACAAAGCTCACATTAGTGTCCGGTCCGCGGCATCAGTTTCCAAAGGGCTGCTAATTTCCGAGGAAGCCATCGTTCTTCAGGGTCTTGGTCTGAAAGGACCAACCTAAGAGGGGAGGTCAAAGGGCCTAAGGGACTCACGACATCCATAAAATGAACGAGGAAAAAAGTGGCGTGGGGCTGAAAGTCATCTGGGTACGGTCATGAAAGCCACGGATCCTGCGAACACAGTGACCAGAAAAATGGAGGGTTTTAACTACGTTCTGTATAGTAGTCGATTTGCGACGGAGACTGCTTTGAGAAACGACTCCCAAAAATCAACGCGTAACCGCAAAGCCGGTTCAAACAAAACGCGCAGCACAGAGAAAAGACAGGAACGGGCGTCTCAATCACGATCCTGTGCACACGCTGTAAGCTTAATCGCGGCGATCAGTGTGCGCGTTCGTTCCTAATTACCTCGTTCTCCGCGCGATCGACGCTGCTGAAAAGGGGCTGATATCGCGGGGGATGCTTTCGAAACGTGGCCAGCCAGCACATCCGGTCGGCGCAAGCGTGAAAAACTTGTGGATCCAGCGGGAAAGAAAGGTCCGTCGGAAACGAAAGGGAACGAGAGGGAAAGATTGATTGCCAGCCGCGTACGCGCGCGGTCGAAAGAGGAAAAAGAGAGTCGGAGCGAGGAGGACGGAGGAAGGAAGGGACCGGAAGAAGACGGGCAGAGGGAGAGAGCTGGAAAAATATAACCTGTTGGACCGCGAAGAAGCAAGAGCGAGGCTACGAAGAGCAGGACCAACGATTCAGTGAATGATAAGAGCGAAAGAGAGAAGAAAAGATGAGCGTCGGAGCGAGACAGACTCGTTAATTCAAAGGAGGGGAACGAGAGGGAGAGAGAGAGAGAGGAGCATCGGAGAGAGAGGACTCGAGGATACGGATAGAGGAAGAAGGACGTTAACGTCCCGAACCTACCTCAACTACAACTTGACTTTCGCGGTTCGATTCTGATCGGATCGATCTAACTAGCGCGCCACCGAGCTAACCAGCCACCGGTATTTACTGTTGCTCTCTTCGCTATAGGAATACCACCCTCCGTCCCGTTTAGCGAATCAAAAACTTCTGATGTTCTTGCCGTGACGACGTTGTTTGCGGCTGATTTTTCGTCTCTTTTTTAGGGTGGACATGTTGCAGGACGAATTTTCTTATCGTGATTAGTAAAGAGGTGAAATGACTGTTGTACAAGTTCTTTATTTGAAATTATGGAGTTTGATATTTGTGAAATCTGTGTTGATTTGCATAAAGATATGCGTTAATTTATGTTTTATCATTTTTACAGATACTCTCCAACTTCATTTTTAATTTTAAAGTATGTGTGGATTATTCGATGATGTTTAGTAATAAATTAACGTTTATGATTATCAATCTGAACATTAGAGCAATTATATCTTGAATTTCTAGATTCTTAATTGCCAAATATACAAAACTATCACATTTTCAAAAGTTGAAATTTGAATATTTTCAAGTTTCAAGATTTTTCAATTTATAGTTCTTCAAATTTCCAAATATCCAGTTTTCAAGGTTTAACGATTTTGTGGCGATATAACTCGAGGAAATTTACTACGCCATGTACCATGTGGTGATCCATAACGCATGGCAATAAAATGTGTAGCAATATAACGTGTATAAATCTATCTTGTGGCGATATAATGCATGGCAATACAACGCGTGGCAATATAACGCGTGGCGATATAACGCGTGGAAGTCTATTGCATGGTAATAAAATTCATAGCAGTCTAATAAGTAGAAATTTACCTTGTGCAAAACAATGCGTGGCCATATAACGCATGGCAATGTAACGCGTGGCGATGTAACGCGTGGAAGTCTATTGCATGGTAATAAAATTCATAGCAGTATAATAAGTAGAAATTTACCTTGTGCAAAACAATGCGTGGCCATATAACGCATGGCAATGTAACGCGTGGCGATATAACGCGAGGAAATCGATTGCATGACAGTAAAATGCGTAGCAGTCTAATGAGTAGAAATTTACCTTGTGCAAAACAATGCGTGGCAATATAACGCATGGCAATATAACGCGTGGCGATATAACGCGTGGAAGTCTATTGCATGGTAATAAAATTCATAGCAGTGTAATAAGTAGAAATTTACCTTGTGCAAAACAATGCGTGGCAATAGAACGCATGGCAATATAACGCGTGGCGATATAACGCGTGGAAATCTATTGCATGGTAATAAAATTCATAGCAGTCTAATAAGTAGAAATCTACTTTCTGGCAACACAATGCGTAGCGATCTAACAATACTTGTGAATATAATTCGGCAATATATCGCAAGGCGTTCAACGCGAGGTAATATGTCGCGTAGTGACCTGACGCATGATATATCACGCGAAGCTCTAACGGTAATCGTAAAGATCTAACGCGTGGTAATATGTCGCGTGAATATCTAATGCGTGGTAATATATCGCGTGGAGATCTACTAGACGGTAATATATCGCATTGAGATCTAACGCGCGACAATATATCGTATTCCAGCCCACCGAAATAATCCGCCATCTCCGCGAGAGAAAATTTCGCCGGGACTCGAAAAACTCTGTAACGTCACGATCCATCGAAAAAAGACCGTTTTCAGCTGAAAAATTGCAACAAAAATATCGAGCGAAACCGATAAAAAGAGCCGGGGCGGACGTGATATTTTTATGTAAGCTCTTATCAATACGGTAAAAAATAATCACGAGAACGGGCTACCGTTCGAAATAAACCGCCGATGTTGTTAATCCTAATTGTAACGTCGAGGCAAAACATTCGTTCCGCTCGGCGAATCGCGAATGCAATTCGTCCCGAATTTATCCTGCAAAACTGCACGACCGACGGAATTGTTTCAAATTCCGCTGGCAACGTGGACAAAAGGGCGTCGCACCGTGAAAGATTCAAAGGGTTCGCGCGACGAGCACACTTTTCAGATCGATCATTGTTACACCGTCACGCGCTAACGGCACGGTGTATGGTTTTTGGAACTAAACGCGGACAGCATCGCCGGGATTAATTTATGCAGCTGGACGATCGATGGGCTAATGGAGTTCGCCAGGTTGAATATCCGTGCAGCCTGGATTTCGATACCGGTTCGGACGAATTTTATTTCCGTTACTCGTTCGATTAACCGAATCAAAATGTTTCGCCTTTTTTCAACCGAAATTCCCGTTTATTCACTCGTCTGTTACGATTAGCGGAATTCGGTTAGGGTGTCACCATTTGTCAATATTTACCGATTAACCTTCCTCTTAAACTCACTGAGTCTTCTTAGATTAATATACGGTGTCTACACATTTCGAGTGGTTTGATTTTTCAGTTTAGATTCAGATATTTATAATAATTCTGCGTAGTTCAGTTAATAAAAAGTGAAAATGTAATTCAGTATATTTTAATATTCAATCAGAATATGTACGATAACTTGAAATACGAAAGTACATATTTATCTCTGTTAATTATTTTTCATTACTAAATTTATAAATAAGAGTACCAAGCAAACAGTTGAAATGAACTGTAAAGCTGTGTGATTTATCAATATTAATTATTGTCGCAATCGATCGTTTTATTTCAGTTTATATTTTTGTGAATTCGTACAGAAATTGATTAATTAATATATCACGATTTAATTGAACCGTCTATAAATAAATTTTAAATTATAAAACAGCATACGCAAAATAGAAAGAAAATTTATAAAAAAAAAAAATGTTTCATGTTTAAAAGTTAAAAAAAAAATAAGTTTCATGTTTACGCGTTCTTTAAATTTCTTCCAAAACATTTCCTCGAACCCAGCAGCACGGCATATGCAATTAATCGCAGATTTTAACGATGTTTCGAACGGTCTCCCTATCCGCGCGCCACCCCTAAAATTACATTTCCGCGTCAATTACCCCCAACACAATTAATTAGAATAGATGTCCGCAAACGAATGGAAAATATGCAAATATAATAATAAAATAACTCTCGGATACTATTGGCACCCTTTTAACTAGCTTAAAACACTCCGAACGTTAATGAAATTACAAGGATAACATTAAATTTAAATAACCGGCGATATATTACGAATTCTATTTAAACTTGTTTAAAATCTCTCCTACTTATGTTCTCGGTTATATTTTAATTTTGTGTGCAGGTAATAAGTTTTATGCGGGGTGTTATATGTTTTGTATAATTATTATATCTTAATTAACCAGTGTCGAATTATGATACTGTAGTTGTTATGTGTATTTGCAAATGATTACAGTTGTTATATAGCATTTACGTTAACAACTGTTTAACATTATACAGTTTTGTATTATTTTAAAAATTTTATTTTTGTCACTAAAGTGCAGAATACTCATTGATTTTGAAATGTGATTTTAGGTAATAATAAATTGCTAAAAATTTATGTTACGATGTGTGCAAGAAAATTATATAAAAATATGTCATTTGATATCTTTATCTTCATCTTTCATCATTTAATACTTTTTTCATTCGTTCTGAGGTAAATTAATAAATTTTATTTCCTTCAGAATGTGTGTAATAAAATAAAATTCGATATTTACTCCAAATCTTTTAATACATTCTTTGCTCTCAGATATTTTTAAATATTTTTCACCATTTTGTTATAATTAAAACAATATTAAAAATCACAAATTGACAATGTTTTATTAAATTTTATAAATGGATAATTTAGTCCTTTGTTTCATAATATCAGATTATAGTGTAAGCGCTATAAAATCTAGTTTTAACAAATATTTTATATATAATTCATGAAATTGAGCATCACTCAGAGACTACTTACAACATTTCGATTTTATTCTGTAAGTAAAATACTTAATCGTTCAAGAAAATAAAGAACTGCTAGATAACGAGTTAAATACTGAACAAATAAAATACAACGATTCGCACTTCATCAAAAACATAGTGAATTAAAGAGAAGTTTGTTTTAATCTCAAAGAAGGAGTTTTACGATTACGTTTGAATAATCGACGAAAATGATGTAACACTTTGAAAATACTAATGTAATTTAATTCACTCGTACCACATTTCAAATTTGGAATATAATACAATTTTATTTTGTTTTATAAAATATAGTCAAAAATGTGTATTTTATATGTCACAAAATATAATTAAAAATGTATATTTTATCATAATAAAATAATCAAAAATATTTTTAATATTTTTTCAAAAATATTTTATATCTCACAAAATACACATTTGTATATTTCAATCATTAAAAATAAAGAAGAATGTGCAATGGTATTGTTTTTGATTTTAAACACTTACAATTAATTGTAAACACTTTTCGTTGTCTTTAACTTAGTTAAAAATACATAAAACACGAAATTGACTCAAATTAACCAAAACAATGTCTTTTTCAAGCAAAAAGTGACAATCAAAATACAGTAATTCGAGAACTGAAAATACAATAAAAATTTCATAAGAATCGATGTGTTTTTACAAGTGCAAAGGAGACAAAATATTAGCAATAATATTTAAGTTGAAGAGAACGAATCAGAAAGCAATGCGTTCACGAAGAATCTTTAATCGGAGCATGTGATTGATCATGCTGCTTGGAAAAATAATCCGTGGATTATCTTTCTTGCGAGATACGCGCGCCTAATCAATTCGCGAAGAAAAAGTTGTGCGATAAGTCGAATGTGACAAACTAGTCATCGAATGTCGATTTCCTCGGTTCGAGTGTGACGCGAAAACTCAAGGATTCAATAAACTTCTTGCGCGGAAAACAGCTAATTCGTTCGAACATTAATTTCGTTCAATTTAAATTATAAATATTATATAAAAATTATATAAAATGTAAAACTATTTCATAAAATTATTTTCATTAAACTAAATAGTATTTTAATAAAAAGAAGATGATAAAAAAATGACAGACATGTCAGAAACAATTAATTCGTATAAAACAATTTCGTGTAAAAAATCTATTTAATCGATACAGTAATATTAGATAATATTGCTATAATACGAAATCTAAATGAACCCGTTAATTCACCGGAATTTCGTTACCAGAAAAATCCCCGGTCACTACGCGGAACTGCCAATATTCTCTCGCAAAATGGAGCAAGTTGCTCTCGTCGGAGGCATGCGAGCTGCCAGTAGTTCGCAAAATAAAAGTCGAAAATAACGATGTAGCCGGCGGTTAATGAGTCAATACGCGTTAAGTGTTACCCTCGCAACTTTTCCGCGCTCGTCCCCTCCGCGAAATTCGTGTAACTCTTTCAATTAAAAGTTTCGCGCGCGCGGTTCATCTTCATCCCGCGACCCGCGCGCCCGCCATCGCGTTCGCTACTCCGCTTCGTAAAAAAAAAGGGAAGAAAAAACACCGAGAGGGGGAAAAATTAGAGTGCAACGGAATAATGAGTTACTCGGCAGTGAAAAACTCGATGTTCCAAACTCGTTCGTATATACATATTTTCCCCGTCATGTTACTAAATTACTCCATTTTCATTCTTCTGTCACGCCGAGCACTTATGGCGCGCGATTCAAATCCCGCAAAATGACAAACACGAACTTTGACTTATCTGACGTTACTGAAAGTCTGATCCACATTATCGATCCTTGTTCTGCTTTTAGTTATTATATACTAATATATACATAGTTATATTAATCTATATTTACGGTTACATTATTTTATCATATCAATACATACTCAATTTGAACTAATTGCTATTACATGTTATTTCCAAACCTGATTGTTAAAATAGTCGTTGGTGAAATTACCACTGTAAGGCACTTTAGTGTCTGATATTATTGTTTGATATTATTTGAGTTTGATATTATTGATTCATAATTCATGGTCCTTTTGCACCCCGTTTACACCCGAAGTTTCTGCAATTAAAGGAACACTCTCATTACAAGTGCATTCTACACCACGTAGATTACATAACTATTATGGCTAAACAATAATGAATATCCATTTGAGTACGTGTACGAAAATAAATTTTATTACATCTAACCCGTCGAGAAGCATGAGGACCTAATTAGGATCATCGCAGTAAGTTGGCACGTGAACCAATAGCATCCACTGTTTCCGGCTACCAACTAACCGGACGCTCACTGCATGATTGCAAACAGGATACGTCCGTTTGTTACATTCTTTCTCTAATTTGACCCGTGTGCACTCCACGCTTTCCCAGAAGTTCTTGGACCCTTTTTCTGTGTACCGAAATTTAAAAACGAGAGAAATGTTGGGAACGAGGGTTGAGAACGTTGATCACGTTTAGAGGTGGGGATGTGTGGATGGGGCCTTAGATCCACAGACGCATCGGCGATTGATTTACGAACCCTCGTATTGCGGAACAAGTCCGATCACGTGGTGATAATGTGGCAATCGGTGGACTCACCTTGTGGTGCTGCATGATGGCAGTGGCCTTTCGCTTGGCGGACATATTCAGTCCCGATGCGCCGCGTGTCTTTCTTCTCCTCGTGGAGCGAGTGCGATGTTTCCGTCTGTTTCTCTGCCGGTGCCGGCTATCAAGTTTTCCCTGATTCTCCTCTCGCACCCCCGAAAGCGTCGCTGTCGTGACAAAAGCGTCGTCGGTGCTCCTTTTTTAAAACTGTCCTCGCTGATAACGAGACGCGATAGGTTTCGTATAATTTCGTCCACGCTCACAAACTTCGCCAAGAGTTCTCCAACACTCCGATTGAACGGTCGTACACAACGCGCGTCGCGGTCTGTCCTTGTCTCGCGCACGATCCGCGAACTTTAAGCCCGCGCGCAACAACACCACGTAGCGGCGCCGCAAACCGTTGCGATAAAATTCCCGCGGTTGCCGCAGGTGTCGATGTGGATGTCGAGCGCGAGTGAAAGAAGGGCGGCGAGCCCGCACGAAAACTCTACCTTCGTCGACCGATCCCGTCTTCCGTTCGCGTACGTGATGCACCACGGAGCTGCTGTCTCTATAAAGTCCATCGAGCCAACGTAACACCGGCGGAATCGTGATCAGCTGGCGGGTCCGAGCGTTCGGGCATCACAAAAGGGGACTCGTTAACACGGCACCGTTCCGCCCCACGGGTGAAGACCACGCCGTAAACACCGAGCGGGTAAACAACAGGGATGAAATCGCGTTTCGATCTTCCTCGTGCACAAGTCGCGTGCCCGCGCACGCCGCGAGTTTCAACTGTAGATCCGCACACTCGGCACACGATAGTCCTCGAAGGTCGTCTGCGGACACCGGTGAACGCGAAATCTACCGACAAGAAAATCCCCGGTTACTGCGACAGCTGAGAGAGCGTGACGCTCTTGGACAAAGTCATAGAACGTCCTCGCATCACAGGCGCTCACGGCAAACTGACGACTGGCGACGCGGCGGCGACCCCCCTCCCTTCTCTCGTTCACCTCACCCTTTCCACTGCTCTGCCTCACCTCCGTCCTCGCCGCCCCCCCGTTCCTCTCGACTCCCCCACATCTCCTCACCCCAACCACGCCGACCTCACTCCACGTTTCACCCATACCCCTACTCTCCCTTTCCCTCTCTTCCTATATCGCCCCTTCCCCACTGTACCCCGTCCCCGTTTCCCGTCCTCTCCTTCTATCACCGTCTCTCTCCGATGCCGCGCCCTGCTATGACCCGTACCGCTCTCGCTCCCCGAGCGGTCCTCCTCGAACGCGTCAACCCTCTCTCCTTCAACCCTGGTTCCTTTCGTATCCCTCTCTCTCTATCTGTCTCTCGTTCTCTCTCCTTTCGGCTAACTGTCCGCCTCGGTCTTCCTTTCCAGCGCCCTCGGTTCGACTCGGCTCCCCTCGCCGCGGCGAAGGCGGCAAGGTAGGGTCTGTCACCATCGAAGGGGCCGCTGGACGGGCAACTCCGCGGGGCAGGGGGATCGAAAGGGGCGCAAGGGGCCGCACACGAGCATCACAGGGGCAAGGGAGAGGAGTACCTTTCGCCGTGGGAGATGGTTAGGCGAAGGGGGACACCGGTTGTCGAGAGGGGCCAAGGGGCGCCCGGCACTCATCGGCCGAAGGGGCTTCCACGGGTGTGTTAGGCTTGTGCTTAGGAGGGTTACGTGCACACCACTGGCCCTGTCTCTATGGACACGTCTGCGACCGTGTGGAAAACGTGGACGTGCACGGGATCCCTGCTCTCTGTTGCTTGCCGTCTATCTGTACGCTCGTCTTTGTCTTCTGGCCTCTCTGTTCGTTGCACACCGCCGCGATATCATTCGGCTCTGATGGTGTGCGAGCTTGCACGCGCGACCGTTCGCGATGACGAGTCATCCGAAAGGAGACTCCGGTGCGAGTGTTTCGATGGATCTTTAATGCTACGGCTCTCGAGTTATTAGCTGGACGTAACGACGGTTGCGTCGACCACCTGCGGGGCTGATAAGGGATACCACGGTGTCCGACTCGGGGAACCATCGAATGGGGGGCACGCGGTTTTACAACGGGCACTTTGTTCCAGCGAGCGAACGCTCCAGATTGGAGGAACACGGCCGGACTTCAAAGGCCGTGCGCGAGGGCCGAGCTCGGTCAATAATTTCGGCTGGACAAAAGTTATATCGCTTTTGTTAATACCTTTGGTCAATTTATACGGAAACACTTTGTGCATGGCCTTCCAGCTTTCATTTTAGACTGTCTCGTTAAAAATTTGTAACGCAATTCTTATTATATTGTGAATGGTTCAAAATATAAAATACGGAGATCATGTCAGAGATGATTTTAATATTATATTACGTCATCACATAGTAGAGAAAATATCTAAACTCAAGACATACGTAGTATACAGCACGGTATCAGTTTCAATTTGGGAAATTTTGTTGCTGACTAATTTTGTGTTGTTCATTGATCAAGCAGTGATGTCTTTATTGAAAAAATATATAACATGTAAGATTTTAGTTATACATGTTAGATTCAAAGTTTCCCGGCCATTTCAATACCTCCGAATGAAATGATAGTGCAGTAGAGGTTCGAATGGAATAATCCAATTTGGCTATGAATCAAATGCTATTTTACAGAAACTTTGACTATTTTGGTAATAAACTTTGGAAAGGTTCAAATTTGGACTGTTCTTTATATATAATCTTGAAATCTGTTTAATTCGCTAAGTGGGGACTGGTTCCGTCAGAGCTTCAATTGTTTTTCCGATCCGAAAATAACAAAGCTGAAAATTAATATGAATATGGCGAACAGAGACATCGCTCCAGGTGACAGTTTATAAAAGCACAGTCATATTGTATTTTTGTACGGGTATCTAATGCAAATAAGACCCTTGTGACTGTATGGATCGGTCTTGCATATGTGAAGCTTTCATGTATGTTGGCAATCTTTTATTTCTGCTGTACGTAGAAAGAATCAACTTTACTATTATGGAACGCTTTGACTAGTTTCGTCATCTATTGTATACGAAGCAGTAATTATATGATGGTAATTGATGGTTAATACTTTACTAATTACTCATTTATTCGTAGGAAACATATTTGTCTATGTGTAACTCAAGGTTAGTTCTTACATATCTGTATTATATGTTACATATATTACATGTTTTATATATGTTATGTATGTTACATATGTCATACATGTTGTATATTGCATATGTTATGTATATTACATATGTTACATATGTTGTATAAGTTGCCAATGTTGCATATGTTGCGTATGTTGCATATATTACGTGTGCTGTATATGTTGTACATATATGTCACATATGAACTACATGTTACATGATATTCATTCTATATATGTTACATATGTTATGTCATATATGTCACGTATGTTAGATATGTTATATATGTTGTACATATATGTTACACATATTAAATATATTAGATATGTTGTATACGTTATATGTGTCATGTATGTCATATGTTACATATTCGATAAGTATGTATATATAAATTATTTTTTAAATAAAAAGATATACGATCCCATTATGATCCCACCGAACATGTAAGAAAAATTTTATTTTTAAATTAGTCGATCCAATATTTTTTAAATGACATTTTTTACCATTTCATAAAACGTTACCCAATATTTCGCGCATAAACATTCCACGACTTCCGCTTGAGTAATTATTCGCTTTATTAGCGGCTTCACGTTTCATTTGAAACGATTCCGGTTCACACCACGACGGCTCGAAGGCGTTGAAAATTAATGTCTGTCTCTTTGTCGGTAATTAAATTAAATAGTGTCTGGAGCTTACTTTTCTGTACTCGTTTGTCAATAAATTGAGAGATCGCAAAATGAACGAAAATAAGTCATGAAATTTCCAAATTCGTCTTCAAATTTGGGATTATGCAAATCTTCAAATTATCAAATTTAATCAAGTCTTTCAAATTCAGGTTTTTAGACTTTTGCGTTCACAATCTTTTAAAATTGTACGTTCATAATTTTTTAAATTTTTACATTCATAATTTTCGACAATTCTATATTAACGATATTCGAAATTTCTACATAGACGATTTTATAATTTTTACACTCACAATATTCCAATTTTTTCATTCACAATTTTCTGCAATTTTATACTTCGATTTTCTACATCACCAATTTTCCAAGTTACATTCACGATACTCAAAATTTCTACACTAAAAATTTTCTTAATTTTCCACTACAATTTTCGAAAAGTCTCCAAATTTCAACATTCGAAATTTTCCAAGCTACATCGACTACAAATACGTGCTCCAAACTTCTACATTTGCAGCTCTACAAATTCGCACGTTGCTGAATTTCGAACTTTGAACATGTCAAATTATTATAAGAACATTGTCGTGAAACACGAAAGAGGTACGGATAAGATATCGATAATCGATAACGGGAGTGAAGGGAGGTAGAAACTCGTCGAAATTACCCTTACGTAATTTAAGGACGGCCCCTTTGCCATCGAGATTGTTTCTAATTCCTCGGCGTCAATCGGGGGGGGGGTGGGTGTTCCAGCCACCCTTATCGGCCGTTCGTACGCGATAACGATCTAAGCAACAGTTTGCCGCGGGCTCGGAAAACTTCGGGACACGGCGAGTGTAAAAAAGGTTGAAACTTTCCGGTGAAAGTGCGATCTTCCGCTTTCGATTCGACTCCCTTCACCGCTATCGACGACACTCTCTCTCCCGGTCACGCCGCGTCGTGTACGAGAAATTCCGCGTTCGATCGCTCACCTTGCACTTTTTACCCGCTTCCTGGATTCGTGGACAATTTATCGACCCCCTGAAACAATTGCCTTCAACCATCTTCGATAACATCTGCCCGAAACGCCTAACGCGTTAAGCTGGATTTACACGCTCCTGCGATTTGCGCTAATTGATTTGATCATGCAATCGCTAATAAGCTGAAACTACTTCTGATAATACCGCTTATTCCAAAACTGGGGCATTATTGAAGAAAAATGGTGATAATAACAGACAACTTAATATATTTTTAGTTGTAAATAATTGAAATTCTCTAACGGAAAGTGAACTTATCTCACTTTCTATATGAGTGGTTCATTTGTTCAATATTGTCATGGTTTTAAATGTAATTTAGTATTATAATGTTATTGCATTATTGTGTAAAAGAACCCTCATATATGATATTTCGGGGACAACAATATTGACAGTCAAATACAGTCAATTTCAGAATAATAACTATGGTAATCTCTTTTGGAATGTGTAATAATACACAACTGGTTAATTCAACAAATTCTATGACCATTTCCATACGATCTGGTGTGAAAACAGTTGGAATCTAAAATCACGCGTTAATCATGTGATACGTTATATACTAGTCACACCTTAGGCTCGAGCGTAAAATCAAGATATCTCAAAAACGGATGCCCATTCTGACAAAACCCACAAGGATATCGTTACATAACACGTATTCTACAACCCCCACGTACCATTGCAAAAGCGATTGCAACACCCGTGTCTCGCCATTGTCACGAATTTCTCGTGGGTGACGTAAACACACCAATGTGTACCTTACGCGAAAAAAACGTCCTACACCGGACCAAAGAAACTTTGTCGACGCGTGAAAATCCGTGAACTGGTTTCATGAACGTATATATCCGACGCGATGAGACTAACTACGCGGCCTCGCAGCGTGTCATCCTACGAGAAAACAAAGACCACTCGACCAGTCATACACCCCCGCGCACTTTCAGAAGCGTCGAACCGCGCCGGTTTTCCGTGTCGAACAAAAAACCACGTTCCCGTCCGCGTCTGAAAGCGGTCGAATTAGATCTATAATACCCAGCCAGCCATCCCTCGAGCTGGCCACGTACATACACGCGGACATCGTATACAGTGCGTCTCACAGAAGTTGTTCACGGAAGTTGTACCGTTCAGGGGACTACATAATATAAACTACTATTTATTATAAATATAAAGAAATCTTGCAATTGGAGGCATTCAGATGGCACCTTTGTTTTCTCAAATGGAATGTCCAATTTTTACGATCAATTTCGATGGATTTATGTATTCTTTATGATGCACTCATGACGCACTCATGATACACTCACAACGCATTCGTGACGCGCTCATGACGCACTCATGTGGCACTCACGACACACGTGACGCACTCGTGACGCACTCACTATGCACTCATGACGTATTGGTGTCGCACTCACGACGTCCTCGTGGTGCGCTCATGACGCACTCATGACGCATTCGTGACGCACCCATGACGCACTCAAGATGCATTCAGGACGCATTCGCGACGCACTCGTGGTGCGCTCATGACGCACTCATGATGCACTTATGACGCATTCGTGACGCACCCATGACGCACCCACGACGCACTCAAGATGCATGCAGAACGCATTTGTGACGCACTCACGATGCACTCTTGACGCACTCTTGATGCATTCGTGACGCACTCGTACTTCAGCTATGATCAATTTTCCTCGTATTTTGAATACGCTTCAGTTCGGAGTTCAAGTTCTACTATAATTTGCATAGTCAACGATTGCATAATATCAAATTGACATAACATTTCAACTTCCTTTGTCTGTTTTAATATTGTAGCTGTGATTGGTTAGTTCTGGCTGACGCACCTGACAAATAAATTATAGTGCAAGGGGTTAAATATACAGGCTGATTCACGTGACTGAGTAAACTCTGTTACCAGTACTGATATAGGAAGACGTTAAAGGAGAAAGATGGTCCAAAAAGTATTATAGAACTATACAGAGCGTCTCACGAACTCTGTCCGCTTAAATACTTCGCTTTTTTCAAACAACACCGACTTACAGTTGTAGTTCGAGACTACATAATAGGTCTTGTAATTGCAGGCGTAGCGTCACCTTTGTTTCCTTAAAATGTCCAATTTTTACGAACGATTTCGATGGATTTACGTATTCCGTATGTGCCGAGGTGCGTTTGTCCTCAAACTTACCGTTGCTGAGATATTTGAGTTTTTTCATGAAGCACGTTCGAAATGTTGGCAGCTGTGCGTCGCGGTCTTGAATACGTTCCTTTATGAAAGTAATAGACTGAAAATAATAAAATATCTCGACGACGGTAAGCTTCAGGGCAAATGCACCTTACATTTATACTCAGAATACTTATCAAAATTAAGCGCGTAAAGTTGAACGTTTTAAGGAAACATAGGTGACCACAGTATCTGCGCCTCCACATGCAAGAATCATTTATACCACATTAAGTTTTTTAAACCCTTCTGTAACGTTTTCTTGCGTATTTGGAAGTGATATTTAAGCGGACAGAGTTTTTGAGACACACTGTATACACGTATGTGTCCCGTTTTCCGATGCGACCATAATGCAACGCCTGCCGACGTTTGGTCGGCTCTCACACCTAACACCAACCGGTGGCTCGTGGCACCGTGTACTGGATCCATTTATGCTACTATCGACGCAAGATATGTGCATTTCGCGCGACGTTAGGGCAAAAACAGATATTGGAGGTCAATTACCCGAAACAATAGCACTACAAGGTTATAACTGAAGATTCATGCGAATTTCAACGTATTCTGGTATTGATTTTTACGCTCACATTTCATGTTTTTCAAAATGTTAAGGTTAACACGCTTTTGAGGGTTGTGTCAGGGGATAATGGAAATGTAGTTTGGAAAAGAAACGGGTTCGAAACAACCAGAAACACTCAGGAGATTTCTATTATTATTCGTTTGGAGATCTGTGATTTAGATAGTTTTGGGGTTTTCGGTGAAAACCGTGTTGTAGAATATTTTTGGGACCATCAGGAGGAAAATATTGAGTAAATGATACCTAAATATCTGGATTTGTAGATGTGTAGCTTTCCAGTGCTTTAGATTGCTATACCCTTAAATTCCTATACATGTACGTTCATAGTTTATTATATTTCTATACAAATCTCTACATCCGAATATCTATAAGTCCTCAAATACCTATATTCCTATATCTCTATACTGCTATATCGCAGTGGTGCTATGTCCCTATATCACTGTATGTCTATAATCGTACCTCTCTATATCACTATATCTTTATATTTCTATATATATCACTACTCGTACATCTCTACATCCTTATATTCCAGTACCTCCTCCACATTCCTACAGTTTTCTATATTTCCCTTCATATTTCGCCATGTCCCTACATCTAAACAATTTAGACTCCCTTCCCTAATTTAACCCAGTACCCGCTACAAAGCCTTAAAAACGTAACATATTCATCCTCCGTGATCTCTCCTCTTTAAATTACGTTCTCTTACTTTCCGTCAGTTTAAAATTCTGGTTCAGGTAGGTCACAAGTAGCGGGTCATTCGAGAAGAATGTCACAGTGTTACGACAACCAAAACCACGGCTCTCAGTGTTATATGAAAACGGACCTTAACACAGCCAGCGGCTCATGGCATCGTATACTGGATCCATTTACGCTGCTATCGACGCAAGATACGCGCGTGCATTTCGCGCAACGTCACACACACACGTATGTATACAGTTGCATTAGAGTCACACGTACACCTGTACCAAGTTCTAACGTGTACGTGTGTGCGTATACATATACGAGCTTGTGTACACAGTGTGTCATCTCGCGAGCGAACAAAGTCCACTCGGCATTAGACACCCTTGGTTTCTGAAGCCTTGGGCGGTAGTCCCCTACCCTTTGCTAGCACCCCTATGTATCTCTCTCTCCACAACCTTCCCCCGTGAGCGCAACGACCCTCCTCCACCCCCTCGACAACCATCCACCTTCACCCTAACCCACCCTCTCGCTCTTTCTTGTACTCGTCTCTCTCTACCACCCCTTACAACCCCCATCTACTGGGTGTCTGCTCCAAAGTGTAGCAAACTATTCAACATACAACGATTTCTGCTGAATATAATAGAAACACTTTCAAGTATTCCAGTTTGTTAAATCGTAATTTATTCATATCCTAACTTTTAATTGTTAGAGATATCGAAAACGGAATAAACCTTCTAATTTATTTGGGAGACACTGTAAAATACAGTATGCAATCTAAGCAATTTTTTATCAGTCTAATATATTAGTATATAAAACTTCTGTATTTAGACTCACTTGTAAATATTTCAATATTGATGGTTCCTATATATTGTGAAAATGAGCCTCAGAAGGTTATTAATAAGACACGTTCGTTTTTACAAGTTTAAAAACTGCATCAAGTAAAATAAAATACATATAGACGAATATGAGGAAGTATGCTTGGAAAAGATGTTAATATTGATGAAATAATCAAATTAATTATTTTACCTCTGGATAAATTGATAAAAATATTAAGATTACCCCATATTTTGATACTCCTATCTTAGTCTGGAGTGAGAGTTGAAAGTTGAATCATCAGCTAAATGGACACCCTGTATGTCGTTCCCTAGAGCAGCCCCTGCCAGTTCTTCCTCTGCCGATCCCCTCTAACCGACTGCTCTGCCCGCTCCTCAGTCGCCCTCGTCTCCTTCGCCACCCTCTCGCTCGCGCAGTGCTCCTTCACAAAAAACTCAAGTCCAGTGTGGGCGCAACGGGAGGTTTCTCCCTTCGCCTTCTTTTACCCTCTTCCCATCGTACGTTCCTCCTTTTGCCCGTACCGCTCCCCTGTCGGTCGACAGGGGGCTGCCCCTCTCTCAGGAACCTCATCTCGCTGTGCCGTGTCCCTTTTCCAAGCCAAGTCTCATCGTGCTATACCTTCCGAGAGTCCGATCGTTCTCTCTTTGCCTCCCTTTACTCTTCCTTTTCTATCCTCATTCGATGCCACACTGACGGTTCTTTCTCTTCTGCTGCCTGTCTTGAGGCCTGTGGCTCTCAACCTACCAAGCCTCATTTTTCGAGAATCTTCTCGACCGGGAATCTCGAGATAAACGGAGATGTTGCTGGAGTTCGTCGTATACGCCTGTTATTACTTTTCGGCAATTTTTGATTTCGGCTGGGTTTCTGGGATTTGGCGGTTGCTGAATTTGGGGATTTTTGAGGTTAGATTTATTTTAGTTTGGAAATCTGGGAATTTGGGATTTTGGAATATGTGGAGTTGGGGATTTGGGGATTTCGGGTATTTGGGGTATTTGGAGTATTTGGGGATTTGGGAATTAGGGAATTTGGGGATTTGGAGATGTGAGGATTAGGGAATTTGGGGACTTGGGAATTTGGAGATTTGGAGATGTGGGGATTTGGGGACTTGGGAATTTGGGAATTTGGGAATTTGGAGATTTGGAGATTTGGGGATTTTTACGGTTAGATTTATTTTAGTTTGGAAATCTGGGAATTTGGTATTTTGGGATTTTGGAATATGTGGAGTTGGGGATTTGGGGATTTGGGGTATTTGGAGTATTTGGAGTATTTGGAGATTTGGGGATTTGGGAATGTGGAAATTAGGGAATTTGGGGATTTGGGGTATTTAGGGTATTTGGGGATTTGGGAATTTAGGGACTTGGGAATTTGAGAATTTGGAGATTTGGAGATTTGGGGATTTTTACGGTTAGATTTATTTTAGTTTGGAAATCTGGGAATTTGGTATTTTGGGATTTTGGAATATGTGGAGTTGGGGATTTGGTAATTTGGGAATGTGGGGATTTAGGGATTAGAGAATTTGGGGATTTAGGGTAATTGAGGATTTGGGGGTTTGGGAATTTAGGAATTTGGGGATTTGGGAATTTGGACTATAGGGAATTTTAGGACTATCGGAATTTGGAGGCTTGTAGTGAAATTTAGAAATTTTAGTTTGGAAATATGGAATTTTGGCATATTAGAATGTTGGGATTTTAGGATTTTGGAACCTTGGGATTTTGGAAACGTGAAATATTTCTAATATGTTTGAATTGGGAACTTGTGGAATTTAGAAGTTTCTATTATAGAATTTTGTTGATTTCGAGTCCTTGGGATTTCGAGGACTTTGATGACTTTATGCACTTTGGTATTTTGCAGATGTGAATCTTTGACACCACTGGAATTTGAATTTTTCTGATTTTGAAGTAAATGAACTTTGGTATCTTTTGAGAAGTCTGGGACCTCGATATTCTAGCATTTTCGAATTCCTACATTCTTGAATTTTTGGATATCAAATTTGGATACTGGGATTTCTAAACCATGAATATTTTGTAATTTTAATTCTGTAATTTTGTAATTTTGTAATTTTGTAATTCTGTAATCTTGTAATTGTGTAATTGTATAATTGTGTAATTTTGTAATTCTGTAATCTTACCATTGCGTAATTGTGTAATTGTGTAATTCTGTAATTTTGCAGCATTGCAAGTTTAGTCCCAAAAAATGTCCAAACTTTATGAACTCAGCTTTGAACCATCAAACATAAAAATTCATAAATTATCGAACTTAAAAATTGTTGAGCTACGACTTCATCTAAAACCACGAAACTACAAAATCCAAACCTGTCAACTTCGCAAATTTTCCAACATGAACATTCCCAAGACTAGTTTCAATAACCTGAAGCTCATTACAAACTGTAATTTCTAAAACCATGAAACGACGTCCCCATGAAAGAAAACTACAGTTCCATTGAGTAGAGGTACTTCTGTTTGTCCCATAGGAACAATAGTACACCATGACCTGAGTCATTGTAACCCCAAAGCCCAGATTTTACAGGGTCGGTGCAAGGAGAGGTCCGGAACTGGTTTGCAGCCAACCACGGGTGGCACTGTATCGATCAAAGATATCGATGATATTCGTAACGGGACACACGTCAGAAGATTGGTCGACGACTAAATGCATTAGTCGTACCGTTAAGACGAATCGGGATTTAATCGGATAATCCCATTACGATTGATCAAGAATCAGACGGTGGATGCGCGTTTCGTGCTCGTAAAAGCCAACGCGTTCGTAAATTATCGTCCGGTTGGCTGCCGTTCGCATGCAACCTTCTTATTTTCCATAGCTGGCCAAGCACTCCCTTCGCCTCTTATTATCTCGCATATTGCATTTATGCGGCCAAAAATGAGATACGCGATTACTTTCGACGACTGTTTTACACGGTTAATGCGATACCGGCAGCGTTAAACTGTTTCGTTCTGTCGAATGCGCCGAGCGTTCTGGAACGGATACAACCGGACACACGGTGATGGTTAGTGAGCAAGTGCGTTCAAAATATGCTATCTGATATCTTTGAAATATGAGGTCTTTTTATTTGGGATTCTTTTCCTGGTTGGATTCTGTTTACTGCACGTTCGCGAGGTGGTTTTGGTTGTTTATATTGTTTAGAACGGTTCGTCGCGAATTTTGGAACTGGGGACTTTTTTGGAATTTGAGAATCTTGGAGTTTTCAATTCTGCAGTTTGTGAATTTGGGAATTCGAGAATTTAGGAATGTCAGAGGGACGGTTGCGAGTTTAGAATGTGGGAATTTGGCAATTTTAGAATTCTGGAATTAAGGAATTTGTGAATTCTGGATTTCAGAAGTTTCAAAGTTTGGGAATTTCAGAATTTGGGAATTTCGGAATTCTGGAATTCTGGAATTCTGGAATTTAGGAATTCAGGAATTCTGAAATATTGGAATTCTGGAATTTGGACATTTGGGAATTTTGGAATTCATGAATACTGCAATTCTGGAATTCTGGAATATTGAAAATCTGGAATTTTGAAATTTTGGAATTCTGGAACTTGAAATTTTGGAATTTTGGAATTCTGGAATTCTGCAATACTGCAATACTGCAATTCTGGAATTCTGGAATTCTGGAATTCTGCAATACTGCAATACTGCAATTCTGGAATTCTGGAATTCTGGAAATTTGGAATGTTGGAATTCTGGAATATAGAAATTTTGGAATTCTGGAATTTTGGAATATTGAAAATCTGGAATTTTGAAATTTTGGAATTCTGGAATTTGAAAATTTGAGAATTTTGGAATTCTGGAATACTGCAATTCCGGAATTCTGGAATATTGGAATTCTGAAATATTGAAATTCTGGAATATTGAAATTCTGGAATATTGGAATTCTGGAATATTGGAATTCTGGAATATTGGAATTCTGGAATATTGGAATTCTGGAATATTGGAATTCTGGAATATTGGAATTCTGGAATATTGGAATTCTGGAATTCTGGAATATTGGAATTCTGGAATATTGGAATTCTGGAATATTGGGATTCTGGAATATTGGAATTCTGGAATATTGGAATTCTGGAATATTGGAATTCTGGAATATTGGAATTCTGGAATATTGGATTCTGGAATATTGGAATTCTAGTATATTGGAATTCTGGAATATTGGAATTTTGAGATGTTGGAACTCTGGAATGCTGGAATTTTGGAATTTTAGATTTTTGAAACTTTGTAATTTTGGAATTCTGGAATTGTAAAATTGTGGAATTTTGCAATTTCAGAGTTCCAGAATTTTTAAAATCCAGAATTCTTGTATTCTGAGATGTTGGAATTCTAGGGTTTTTGAATTTTGGAATTCTGGAATTCACACATTCTGGAACTCAGGAATTTAGGAATGTGTAAATTTGGGAATTTAGGAATTAAAGAATTTCATAATGTGGGAATTGAGGAATTCAGGAATTTCAGCATTTGGAATCTTAGGAATTCAGCAATTCAGCAATTCAGGAATTCAGGAATTCACGTAATTAGAGTTCCAAAATACAAAAGTTTAAAATTCTGAAATTTGTGAATTACAAAACACCTACACTTATTCTCAAAATCTGAATTTTTTATATTCAACATTACAAAAGCTCGAAATCTCAAAACTTCTGGTTTCCAATAGATTTTCGGAAACCACTATATTCAAAATGAATTGTTTGCGTAAAAGTGCCCCTTTCAAAAACGTATTTTGGCCTTCAAGAGAAACTGACCTAGAAATTTACTACCATATCTACTGTTACTGTGTGACTGCACAGCCATTTAAGATAACGTCTATTCCAATGGTCGTTGATTCGAATCGATGTTCAGTGACGAGCAGTTAACCTCCTCTAGAGAAAAAGATAGTTTATGGGAAGGAGATGCCATCATTCATCTTAATATTCAAGAGTTAGAGCTGTTTCACATGACGATACGTGCATATACGTTCATATATCGCGATTTATGTATCTTCGTGTGAAACTGCTGTTATGTACCACACGTTGATTGTTTGACAAACAAATTTGAAATCGATCCATTTCAAAATGTCTCTCAAAGTATAAAACAATCTATTTTACTTGCTATCAAAGTCTTTCAAAAATTCAGATAAAAATATGAAAAGTTGTAAATTTAAAAAATTTGAAAATACAGGTATTCCAAGTTTACCATTTTCTAAATTTCTTAAATACTTGAAACTTGAGAAATTGAATATCCATAAAATATCGAAGACCAAAGCATTTTGAAGCTTAAAAATATTTGATTTCCAAATGAAACTTGAAACTTTTGCAAATCTGAATATTTATAAGCACAAAAATTCCGAATACTTCAATATCCAAGACCAGAACATTAGATAATCTACAAATAGAAAGAATCTAATATTTCAATCTCCAAATTCAGAAGCTCTGAGGCGAATAGCATACTAAAAGTTTGAAATCCGAACTCTGTAAAAATGCAGGGATTGCAAGTGGATTATGCCGGTGAAATGTAAGAACAGAGGTAGTGCACAATTTTTGGTGGGTCAAAGTAAAGTTTAACCGCAGCCGGTGCGGCGGGCGTCTCAGAGGCTAAAATTCCTGGACGGTTCTTTCAAAAACCATAAAGTAACACAGCCGTATCTTCCAGTGTAGCCAGGTATGACGCAGAGCGGACGTAGCAGCAGCCGCATCTCTGCTCGTTCTTTCTCTCTTATTACGCAGGACGTGGCGTGGCGCAGATATATGTCCGGCTACAGCCAAGAAAGAAACTTCAGCTTTGCCATCACACATGGTGGCCACGTTGCCGCCTCCTCGACGCACAGCTTCGCCTCCACCTCTAATGTATTCCCCGGCGTTAATACCCGAGGAAGGCTCACCGAGTCTTCGTTCCGTCCTCGTCTCGCGCGTGAAAAGAAGACGCGTGTCCGAGTCCGGTACCTCTTTCTCTCTTCGTCCCGAACGTTTGTCTTACCTCTCTCGGGGGTGAGGGAGGCTTCTTTTAATAGTGCTAGAACAGGATCCGCGGCTTTCATGACCGTGCGCGACCGGGATGACTTTCAGCCTCACGCCACTTTTTTCCTCGTTGATTTTATGGATGTCTTTTGTGAGTCGCTTAGGCCCTTTGTCCTCCCCTCTTAGGTTGGTCCTTTCAGACCAAGACCCTGAAGAACGATGGCTTCCTCAGAAATTAGCAGCCCTTTGGAAACTGATGGCGCGGACTGGATACTAATATGAGCTTTGTTTTGGATGTGGGTGGCTTTTCGGGACGGTTACGTGTAACGTTACGATTGTGGGACACAATATACAGGATTCAATTGCACGATAACTACGTTATCGATACAGAAAAATGTCGAAGATGTGTTTAACTCTTTGAGGTTAGGTAAAAACTGGACACCCGCTCAGCCACTGCATGGGAACCCACCTCGTTTCTAGGTTAAATAATTGAAACGAATGGGTTTTCTATTTGTTTTAACAGGAAATTCTGTGCAACTTTTCGCCTCAAAGACTTAACACTATATTCGGGGACCAAGAAGTACTGCACGATTCAATTGAATTTTTCTACATTTATAAGTCTTTGCGCTGTTCGTAATATACAGGGTGGTTCACAAGTCAAGTACTTTAAGTTTACATTCTTACAAGTTTTATAGACAGAAATTTAGTATATACATAAGTGGTTTAAAAAATTTGGTCATAACATTTGAAATTAAAACCAGAGCTATCAGAAATGATGATATAAAATATTATACAACTTGACTGGATCATTTAAGAGTTGAAATCCGAACGAAAATAATGTTAATACCTGTGTAATTGATTACTGTTAATTCACCTACGTAATTGATTAATTAAAAGCGTAAACTCCAATAAATACATGTATATCAAATAACTGAATGTACACAAGGAATTCGAATATATCCGGCCAGTATGTTCAAACACGTTTTGACACACCCATTCATATCTGCAACACCTAACTACTTGTTACAACACATAGTTGAAGCTGATCGATCCCGTGTAATTAATGCTCGATGCACAGTGCAAGCATGGGATAACAAGCAACGGACCATGGTCCACCACGCTAAGCGACGATATCTCACCAATCCCATGGAGAGATGGAAAATTCTGCGGTTTCCGCAATTCGTAAGTTGAATTTTGGCTAAACAGAAACTTCCTACGACGCTGGTTTTCACATTTTTTTAACAAATAAATAAAATTCGAATTGTTTGAATTTTGCACCATTGAAAATATTGAATTTTAGAGCATTTCGAATTTTGCAGTTTTACGATCTTTGAATTCTTGTATTGAGGTTTTTGCAATCTTGGAATTTTCAAACTTCATTTTTTAATTTTAGAACTATGGTGTCTCGTAACTAGTGTAACTCCCTGAAAGGGGTGGTAGAGTCATTCTGACTTAATTTTAAATATTTTCCTTAGGGGTTCGGTAAATAATTTGAAACAGTACATTTATCTGGTAAATAATTTAGTTCTAATGTGTTCCAACTGAACAAAACAATACAGGAAATATCGAGTTGAAGTCAGAAGCGCACCGAAGAGCACTTTACCATTTATTCGAAGATAGGAAAGTGAAGTTAAAGGGGGTTAACATTCAATCACGGAGAAGACAGTCGCAAGTTCTGAAGGAGTAGTTGGAAAATGGCGGGGATTGCAGGACTTATCGAGGTAGAAATCGCGATAGTTGTCGAGCTGTACCTAAAGTTCTCCAGTGGTCAAAGATACCCATGGCAAACAAGAGGACGAGTTGCTCATTGTTCTCAATTAGGCATCAGGCGAATCGACTCGTAGCCGGATAGATCTGGATCCACGTCGACAGTGATTCTGGGGATGATTGCCTGAACGAAGGCGTTTTGGTGATCGGATGCATGACGTGTGTTGCAATTGGCTAGCTTTTGCTACCGATGTCGGTCATACGTGATCTATCGCCGTTCATAATTATTCGAACGGCTGCGAATGAAGACTTTGAACGGTAGAATGATCACCGTTGTATACCTGCTATCAAATTATTAAACATTTCATTCCGACGCGTTTTGCTGTACTTACGAGTAATTAGAGCAGCCGAATACTCTGGTATTCTACAGAAAATACTCAGAAACAATTACATGTTACGGATAAGTAAAATTATATTGTTATGAGTAATAATGCTGACATTGTACCGCATACCTAATATGGAGTAGCATGAACAATGTCTCAAGAGTTTTACTCTTCAATAAAACTTCCTTAGAATCTCGAGATTGACAAGTTGCAGCGTTTCACATAAATTCATATACTTATAAATAATTTTAATTTCAACCGTACGTGTATCCCATAACGATAAATAATTTTACAAACAATTCATTAGCGATTTTAATAATTTATACTTTCGGTAAAACGTTAATCCTGAATTATACTTTGCATTTGTCATCGCACAGCACTTATTATGTTATTTCATTAATTAATTAAAGGAACGAACAGCTTCCATATGATTTCGTTTATCGAGCAATTTTAATTATTCATACTTTCGGGAAGATTGAAAAATTAATTCTCCGACATACTTTATATTTATTGCTGTATGCTAAATGCTTGTTATAATTGAACGAAAGATACAGAAAATTTGATATTACAATTAGATAAAATCGATCTATCGGACCATAGCTCAAATTAATCGTGCATCGTTCATTTTCGTTTCGGAGCAGACAATTTCGGCGGACTTTCGTTTGTTGATATCATTTAATATGTTTGCGGATGATTCGGGTGATTGGTGTCTCATCAAAAAATGAAATTATCACCGTACGGGAACGTTTTATCGCGTGTAAGATTTACAACCGCATCAATTTATCCTGGCCACAGTTAGGCAGTTGTATCGCACGTAATTATTTCTGTAATTAATACCTCGAAACTTGACCATTAATTATATTATGCTGCGGCCACTAGCCCGTTTCCGTATATTTCCAGTTGCTCATTAATGCGCTCATCAATATCGCTCTGAAAAATTGAACGATTATTATTATTATTATGAGCATAAGATCCGTGTTTACAGCACCAATGAACATTTCGATAATTTTGCGGTGCGTCACAATTCCGTCGTTTTATTGCTCGAATATTTTATACAACCGTACACTTAATTTTAATATTAACTTTATATTGGCATTTCTATCGAAGGAATTTTTTTTTTTACTATAATATATAATTAATACAACTAATCATTGATTATGACATTCCCCATGCTACTAATTAACCATTTATAATTCATCATTACAGCTCGTTTAATTAGTGATTAAATTGTATGCTTTAATTGAATGATATTTAAGTCGAACATTAAAGTTTAATTTTTGGTCGAAATTTATTAAATTGAAGATTAAATTTTAACTCTAGTTAAGGTCTTCTTGATTAATATTTAATTGATACTTCTAATTAAGAATTTCCTTCAGAATAAATGATGTATTTTAACTGAGTGAAGGATATTTATTAAATAACCAAAAGATCGAAATTAGATATAAAATATTAAGAATGAATAGAAATGTTTTACAATGATAAATAACAACTAATAGTAACATTTGTGTAAAATATAAAATATTTCTAAGTTTGAAAATATTCGCCATTTACGAATGGGTATTGACTGTCCGAATAGCACCGAAGAGACACGAAGTTACCCGATATGCCACTACTCACCGGATCTTATTACAGCAAGATATAAGCGAAATGCTTGAAATTATAAATAAATACGTTCCGAATTACCTCGTGTTTGGTCTCATTTTAATCAGGAGGACGTCACACACGTGTTAATAAAAGTTTCACGAGAAATAACTGTAGAATAAAGAAGTTTTATTCTAGTATTAGGATTGTCCCAGCGATATGAAAGTTCCGAGTCAAAAGATTCGCACATATCGCTGACTTCTCGTTTTTACTCGGTCGAGCAACGTCTCCTTCGGGATTCAGCGGGAATTCAGCTTATCGCGAAACGTCGCCTCGGTTTGCTCGATCTGCACAGAGGGGGAACGCGAAACACGCTGGCGTCCTGTATGACACGCGTGTTCCCGCGTGCGTGCACATAGCGGGTGGATTGCGTGTGGTGCCGGGCCGTGTGTGGGTACCACCCACTGGACGCAAAGCCACTCGTTGAAGCTTCGACTCCCCTTTTCACACAGGCAACCGAGCAACGGCCACGTTCTTGCACACGAGTGCGTTGCACGGCGTATGCTGCACCGTAATGCATCCTGGCCTGCAACGAGAATGCACTCCGTGGACCGGCATAAACGGCTTAGTTGGAACATTCAATTGCTACGAACGGGATGGGATGGCTGGTGCTGGCTAGCGATGGGTTTCAAGACGCTTTCAGCCGACTCGGATACAGGGTGTCCTGTAATACTGCATGTATTGCGTTTCTCCAAATATTTTATGCACCTTTCCTCTGTAATATTGGTAAAGATGACCAAACACCATGGACAAATGGTATCTTTAGTTGTTGGAAATTCAGAACATGTGTTTACATAAATATCTACATGTGTACTCTTACATGCATGGGAGAGCACCACCACTCTGCTATTTCATATGAGTTATGAGTTATGAATTATGAATTACGAATTACATTATGAGTTACATTATGATTTATATTCTGAATTGTATTATGAGTTATATCATGAGTTACATTGTGGATTACATTTTGAATTATATTATGAGCTGCATTATGAATTATATTGTGAGCTACATCACTTATACTATAAATTATGAATTATATTATTAACTATATTATGAACTACAGTATGAGTTATACTATGAGTGATATTATGAGCTATATCATGAGTTATACTATAAATTATGAATTATGAATTATATTGTGAACTATATTATGAATTACATCATAATATGAATTATATTATGAATTATGAGTCTCTGTTATTACAGACCTCTCATAGAACCCCTGTAGAACAATCATTCCTTGAATCACTCTCTCAGTCGAAATAACAATGAATATTAAAAACAGTATACATGTAATCTCACCGACTTTTTTACCACCCTGTACCTTAACTCAGAGCGATCTAGGTAGCCTGTTCACCGAAGCCCGTGTCTATACACGCGTGTGTTACGTCGTGCGTGCAACGATGCACCGCAGCGTGGTGCATCCCGAGCTGCACCGAGAATGCACTTCGCAGACCACCATAAACGATTGCACGCGCAAAGGGCCGCCTTGCCGTTCGTAAATCTGTCAGAGGCAGCATTTACGACGGCATTAATAAGCCCGGTACTGATGTAATCTGTCAGAATTCGTCGAATCGATGGGCATCATGAATGTCCTCGTTTCGGAAATGGCTAGGAACATTCAACGATGTGGACCGTCGATTGTTCCGTAATGGACCGCGGTTTTAACCTTTTCTTTTAACGATTTTTCAATTGTTAAATGCGTGCAAATTTTCTTAATTTTAAGTTGACATTTATCCTGAAGCTTACAGTCGCCGAGATACTTTACTATTTTCAGTCTATTGAACGTATTGTAGACTGCGACGCACAGCTGCCGACGTTTTGAACATACTTCATGGAAAAACTCAAATATCTCAGCAACGGTAAGTTTGAGGACAAACGCACCTCGGCACTTTCATACGGAATACGTAAACTCATCGAAATCAATCGTAAAAATTGGACATTTTATGGAAACAAAGGTGACGCTACGCCTACAATTGCAAGACCGTTTATATTATGTAGTCTTGAACTACAACTGTAAGTCGGTGTTGTTTGAAAAAAGCGAAGTATTTAAGCGGACAGAGTTCGTGAGACGCTCTGCATAGTACTATAATACTTTTTGGACCATCTTTCTCCTTTAACATCTTCCTATATCAGTACTGGTAACGGAGTTTACTCAGTCGCGTGAATCAGCTTGTATATTTAACCCCTTGCACTATAATTTATTTGTCAGGTGCGTCAGCCAGAACTAACCAATCACAGCTACAATATTAAAGCAGACAAAGAAAGTTGAAATGTTATGTCAATTTGGTATTATGCAATCGTTGACTATGCAAATTATAATAGAACTTGAACTCCAAACTGAAGCGTATTAAAAATTCGAGTAAAATTGATCACAGCTGAAATACGAGTGCGTCATGAGTGCGTCGCGAATGCGGCACGAGTGCGTCATGGGAGCGTCACTAATATGTCGTGAGTGCATCATGAGTGCGTCACCAGTGCGTCACGAATGTGCCGCGAGTGCGTCATGAGTGCATCAGGAATACGTCGTGAGTGCGTCACGAGTGCGTCGCGAGTGTGTCATGGGTGCGTCAGAAGTGCCTCGCGAGTGCGTCATGAGTACGTTGTGAGTGCGTCGCGTGTATCACGAGTGCGTCATAGGTGCGTTATGAGTGCGTCAAGAGTGCGTCACAAATGCGTCATGGGTGCGTCACGTGTATCACGAGTGCGTCATAGGTGCGTTATGGGTGCGTCAGGAATGCGTCACAAATGCATTATGAGTGCGTCATGAATGCGTCATACGAAATACGTAAATTCATCGAAATTGATCGTAAAATTTGGACATTTTAAGGAAACAAAGATGACATCTCTACGTCTCCAAAACCATTTATATTATGCAGTCTCTTTAACAACTTCTGTAACCAAAACTTCCGGCGCTGTTTGACGTGAACAAAATATTTAAGTGCACAGAGTTCACACTAGTGTTCCATATTAATAACCGTGTTGTATTATATACGCAGCCCTTTCCGTAGTCAAAAGATTACGCAAAAGATAATTCCAAGATTTTCTTGGTTCTTGGCTGTAAGTTACAAAAGCCACCCCGGCTACGATAGAACAACATTGTTGATGACTCGACGTCACTAAGAGGGAAGTTATTTCAGTGCTTCGTGGAAAAGGCAACCCTACCGATGACACAAAACCAGCAACCACTACCGCACTGCGCAAGGGGTGAAAACGTACGTACGCTCCAGTTTCTGGGCACATTTGCGTTTCGGGGCAGCGTGCAACCGGTCAGGGAAACGAAGTTCCAAAAGTTCTCTCGAAAAGCTCCTTGAGAATTCAACAATTCACAAACTCACCCTCCGCGGTTGGGGAAAAAGAACGAAACCAAGTTTATACCTCTCGTCTTTCTTTTCATGAAATTTATCATACTGTGGACAGATACAGTAAGTTTTGTACATTGATATATTAAATCGTGTGTAATTTTGCTTACAATTTTTTTGTACTGTTCATTTACTTTGAGTAAATCAATTTTATCTTTAATTTTAGTAAGGAAATATAATAAATATGGTAGGGGTTGATCTATTTAAATTGAAAATTAATAAAAAATTAATTAGGTAAATGAATGAATAAACAGTCTAAACTAGGTTGGTGTAACATAATTTGTGTCAATAAAGAATGACATGTGTTTTAATCGTTTCTGTATTTTAAGACATAACTGGCTTATTTCTGAAAGAATTTTTAAATATTTCCTTTAAGTTCTGTTAGAAATTGCATGCAAGGGCTCATTAAAAGCTGAAGGGTCAACTTCGGTCCCTGAACAGGTGAATAAAAGTTTCATGTAAAAGTTATATCTCATCTATGAACAAGTAAATTTAAAATTAAACTTTAACTACACTTTTCGCAAAACCGTGTTTTTTTACCTTAGTTAACGACCAACTAAATCGTTTCTTTTAACACAAGCTTCTTTTTACAGCATATTAAATTATTTCCTCGATCACACAAGTATTTTTGCAAATATTAAATTTAAAGTGAGTCTATACACACGATGATACTAACATTATATAACGTTGATATATAATAGTAGAATTAAAATATATACGACCGCCATTTTGTTGAAAATATCAACTCTCCCTATTACACCCATCAGGACTTCAAGAAGTTAATTTCTCCGTTTTTCTTCTTCAACATGCACTACTTACTCTCACTGCTATTTTTACTCTATTTCTACAACTACTTCGTAAAATACGTTTTCAAGTATTTGTAATAAATTTCGTTCTTTTCTCGATTTTCGTTCCGCCATTGTGGTCTGCCCTGTTCGAATCACAGCGCAGCGCGGCGCCAAAAACAGCGGCATCGTCGTGGCAAAAACGGAAAAGGAAAATCGATAGCACCGGGAACGGAAGCGAGGGAGGGTAAAAGGGCACAGCGTCATCGTGGGCAAACAGCTCGCGGGGAAGAACGGCCGCGTTCCATTTTCGCCGTTTCGCTGGACAGCTGCGAAGGCCACCGATACGCAGAACGCTATTTAACACTAGCTTTATGGACATCCCATTTTAACACTAGCTTTATAGACATCCGACTTTAACACCACCTTTACAAACATCCGACTTTAATACTAGTTTTATAGACATGCAACTTTAACAGTAGGCTTATGAACATCCAATTTTAACATTAACCTTATGAACATCCAATTGTTAAGAAATTCAGAACTTGGTAATTTTAGTTTTCACATTGATCGCGTGTAACTTTTGCTAGCACATTCATTTGATACTTTTGGTAATACCGTGACACACTCGTGACGCACATTACAGTCAACCTAAATCGTATTTGCACCGTGATGGAAGTTCAGTACTTTGCATGGACAAGGATCCAAAACATACTTGACATTTCAACTTTTCTTATTTGTCTCAACATTAGCTAGCTCTGCCGAAAAAGGGTTAATATCGTCACATGGTTAATATCCATGTCCATGCATATGACATTATGTGAACATTTTACCCTGCAATTAAACTAGACCACTTAACAGAATATCAAATCTAATGTAACAACGGTTTCTATGGGTCATGTTTGACCCAGGATTCGCCGTAGACTATCGCGTCACCCAGTGTCCGAGGGTTAACGAATTTGTATGCACATTCACGTGCATCCATCTACGCGTCCTGCAAATACTCGCGATCCGAGGGGGTTGTACCGGGCTGACATCACAGGGTTCACTCGCACACACTGCTCCCAACACGATAAAACCAATCACCGAAATAACCATGGATCACCTAGGTCAACCTCTCTTTCTATCCTCGTGGGCACGTGGCCACGCACACGATTTCGACCTTTGCAACAGCCATTGCTGCCGTGGACAGGCACGAGGATTTCGACGTAAAGTAACGGTTGAATGTATCGGCTCTTCCCTCTTAGCGAATTGTGGATAACGCAAGTTATATTAATTTTAGTACCGCGGAAATTATTGGGCACTTTCTATTATTCTGAGGATTTGTCATTTCTTTAAACGATGATTTAAATTGAATATATTTTTATTTTCTAACGCGGTGAATGAGGGGTGCAGACTGGTGCGATTTGGAAAATTTTAATTAAGGGATCTTTGGAGATATTGATTTGTGCATTTGGGACTTTTGGAATTTATTGGAAATGTGATCTGCAGATTACGAGGATCTCTAGTTTGAACAAGTTATTTACTAAATACTCTTCAGGCACACTCTACATCAGAATTTTATTGAACAATTAACAAATGTATGAATATTTCATAAAAAGACTTTATACATTAGATCAGTGATTGTATCAAGTGCAAATGGAGTATGTCAATAAAGTTTACAATATTGAGTCGTATTCGTGTAACAACAAAAAATTAGTATATAATAAAAAAGAAATTAGGTTTCTCGCCTTGAAATAGAACTTTACCTTGAAGTGTCAATTCATAGCATTTTGATATCCGTATGAAGTGCATGGAAATGCTTTGTTTAACACCGAACTAAAATGGGGATGGTTGAAAAGTTTGAAAGCAATGAACGTAAAGCCTAGTTAGGGAATCGATAGAAATACATATGTAAACAAGAGTAGGTACTTTTCTTTCGGTAACAAGTACTTTTAGCGTTGATACTTTCGATTACGATATCTGGTATCGGGAGAAAGCACTCGTATCGAATGCGATAGCTGTTTCCCCTCGTTTCAGGAAAGTTTTTTCCGTCGAAGTGGGGCGATATTTTTTCCCCATTTTCATAAATTTACTCCCTTCTTCGAAAAACGGTTGTACAATTTAACCTAATTTCATCTATATTTTTCTTGCGTAACCCAAAATGCTTTTAGCCATTTTACCCTTATTTATTTTGCCTTTCGTTACCATTCCGTATTTAAGTAAACAGAGCAAAATCTTAGCTTTTTTGTGAAAGAACTTCGATAACGATTTACTGTGGCCTTCGACCCTTGTCACTCCCTTATTATTTTCTTACGTTTATTAGGTTTTTGCATCCTCTTTTGGATCAAAAGATAATACTAGTCAATTTCGTCTAATTTTGCACGTCTTTTAAAAAATATCCTTAATTTTTTGCTACCCCCGTCTATTTCGGTAACACTCAAGCCTTCTCCAAAAAACAACCCCTTCTGTTCTGATTGAACATTCGTCTCCTCCAAAATCAAAGTAAATTCAATCTAGTCTTATGTTTCTATAAAAACATCCCCTTCGTGATTTCTAGCCTCTGCTTCTTTGCTACCCTCTCTTCAGTATTTGTCCACATCTAACTTTTCTCTTGTAAATTTCCTTCGCTAACATTTCAATTTCATTTCATTGAAATGACACACCTAAACCAAAGTGTTAACATTTTCCTGTAAAAGGTTTAATAATTGAACCTATTTTTCGACATCCTAGATTTTCTAGCAACCCTCCACCGATCTTATCCTTTTGCATCCCTCTTCGTTTCGCCACGCTTGCGTGTGTACACGCATCCCTTCCAACCCCCTCTCTTACTTCCAGTGTGTTGTATCTATGGTGTGTAGAGGTATGCGTGGCTTCGAACACTGTGGCTCACCGATGCCACCGCTAAAGGTTTAATTAGTGAATCGGTTAATCCGATACGTGACCATTAGCGTGAAATCGGGGGTGCATTACGGGCATGAAAAAAACACAACAGGTGATTTTTGCACAGGTGATTTCAGGTTACTTCGTTTGACCGTCTAATTTCTTTGTACATAATATCTACAGTGATATTGGGGTTCGTTTAAAAACCCTGTTGGTTTCATTCAATGCTTCGTATACTTTTTTTTATCGTGTCTTTTAATATTTTTTACGCATTATTTCAACCACATACACTTCAAATATGTGGACATGGTTTAATTGCTTTTCATTTGTTCAGTGTACTTTTACTATAATTTTTGAATTGAATAAGAATGAATTTTATGCAAGGCATTTTAGGATTCAACTTTGTACACTTTACTTGCAATGAATTTTTATGCAAAAAGGTTATTGTTCGTTCAATTATTTTTGGGCACATTTAGAGATTCATATTTAATAAGAATTTTAATTTTATTTACTTGAATTTATTTCAATTTTATTTACTATTTTCCTGTATGTTATTTTTACAGGGTTGATTAACGTAACTGAAACCACGTCAAAAAATAATTAACTTAACAAATTAAGTATATATAATACACCCTATATATTTATATCTTCATAACGACACCATCCAACAATTTAGAATTTCACCAAAATAAATCGGCGCACTCGAAACAGTCACTGTTGCAGAACACACAAGGTGTGTCGTTCTCGAATGTGTTAAAAGCATGAAATCCGAATGATCGCGTGCCAATACGGCTTTCATTGACCGGCTTTCCACCCTCGGTCCTCGCAAGGTAAAGCAGAGTTTAAGAGAGGCTGGCACGCGTGCAACTGCGACAATTTATGCCAGTGTGCCGTTTATACGAGCCCAACTCGGTGTAAAAAAAGAAGGCGAGAAAGGGTTGGGGGATTGAACGCGTCTCGCGAACGTGCTGTCTCGCCGAGCTCACCTAATGGCAGCATAAACTCGCCCTAAAATCTTAAAATAGTCGCAACAATTTATGCGTCCTGTTGTTGCACCTTTGCCACCGTTCCCTGCGCTCCTTGCAATTCCAGAAACGACACACGAAGCGAACGGGAGAAAGAAAAGAATGTAGGAAACGAGTATAGGAGCGTAAAGTCAGCGGGATAGCGAGATAAGCGGAGTAGTGGTACTTCGCGGAACATCGTTTACCTTCGGCGCCGCTCGGGTCACGCGAAGACATGGCGGAGGTTGTGAAAATGTATGGAAAAAATTAAGAATGTAATACGTATATGATGGAGTTTATTATAATAAATGTAAATTAATGAGGAGTCTTGTAAATTATAAATGATTGTATGAAGGTAATGAGTAGCATTTTTAAAGAGAAAAAATATACATTAAAAATTTTACGTGTATTATATAATATGAACAATGTCAAACAGTTAATGGTATAAAGCTATTTTTAAATTTATATTTATGGATGTTGGTGGTTACAGTTTGAAAGAGTTTGCAAGCTCTCGATTTTGCTCAAATGAAAATTCATACATTTCTATAGATACAGGGCGTTTCAAAACAATATATTCAATGTACTCACACTTTAACTACACATATATTTAACTTTAATCAGTCTTTATCAATATAGTGTTATAGAGAATTAACAAAAGGTTATCGAGGTTCCACAGGTTATTTACATATGTGTTCCACATACTCGAGTATATCTTTCCCTGTAGAAAAAATGTGAAAAAATTAGAGGAAAAAGTAGGTGAAAAGTTAACACGAGAAGTAATAAAATTTAAAAAATGAGAAAATTTGAAAGAGAAATAAATTTACAAAGTCTTTCTATCCACGTTAGCTTTGTTTCAGTAATAACATAAAGTGCACAGCTCTTAAATTTAAATAATCATTTGTAAAATACTTAATTTGAATAATATTTCAGTGAAAATATTTATGTGTACGAATAATAATAATAGTGGAAGTAGATATGTTTATTTCGTTATAATGAAATAACTTGTTCGCGAGTACATATTGCACTTCATCTCATCATTATGCGTTTAGTAGATACATATTTTATACAACAATGTGGATTCTGGCACTTGTTGGCTGGAGTTCAGAATATGATGCGTCTTTATGAATTGATCCCTATTGTTGTCGACGTTATTGCATGGGATGTGCAGTTTTATTGCCATAAAGTACGTAGCTATAGAAAGACATATTTATCAAGTTTTATTATTCTGTTATACTATTTATGCAGTTTGTACCATTTAAACAGTTATTGTACTGGACGAAGTTAATACAATTTTAATTAATAATATGCAAACTCAGATATACCAAATGCATGTCATACAATATTTTCGCTCTAAACTTAATACATTACTTATTACATACAATACTCTCACTTTCACATCATTTATTTTTCACTCTATTTAATTCAATACAACACTACAAAATTATAATATTTGCAATATTAATTATACCCACATTTAACGGAAGTTTGAGCAGCATGAGATTAGTATTTCAGGTTTACGGTAGGTTTGAACAAGCTCCTCCTAATTTCATGTATTCGACCCTAACATGCATTAATTTCCCAATGACCTCGATTCAGACGGCACCACTAAGGACATCTCACTGTCTTATCGATTCCCGTTTGATTGCATTGCGTTTGATATCGCACCCAGCCTGCATAAACAGAGTTCCTGCTTGGGACATAACTTTGGACGTATCTTATGAGGCGTTGCCACAAGAAAATCCACTCGAATTATTTACTTTTCTCAAAATCCCACAATCTCAGAAATTTAGAATTTTTAAATCGTTCAAATATTGTTAAACTGTGAGACTCAATACTAACATCCATGTACAATTTTATTCTAACATCAATACAATTTAGATTAAATATTTAAATTGTAATTAAAATATATGATAAAAAAGTCAAGGTTGCTTTGAACTTCAAATTTTTATTTTTCAGCTCAAACTTGAATACCAAATTTTTATGGGGTGAAAAATCGAATACCTATTACTAGTCTATTACACTAACATTCTACAGGATGAAAAAAATAATTTTGTCGAGTACCTGTACAAAATATGAAATTTTTATTTTTCACAATAGGGGATATCTTTACATTTCGTATCACAAGCTCACGATCGCAGAGTCCGGTATTTCGAGAGGGGAAAAAATGATCCCTGACAAACAGACCCGTAGCTCCACTTTGGTCGAACAGTGCACGCGTTTCGTCGAAGTAGTCGTCAGAATTATAGATAAGCGGGTGAAATTGTGTCCGTGTGCAGTGGAAAGCCACACACGTTGCCACCTACGTGCACTTCAGCGACCGATACGAAATGGCTGGCGAAGAGGCCAAAGATAGGAACGTGGACACCTCTCACGCCCACTTCCGGTCCCGAAAGGGTGCTCGCTACCGGTCCCGGGCAGATACCGGAGCTCCTCGAATCCGTTATCCTCGACGTACATACTTACTTTTGTCGTGAACTCGTTCTCGGGATTCGAGAAGAGAGGGACGGTAAACATTCGGGACACTGTTGCGATAAAAGAACTGGAGAATCCGGTTGGTAGATGGTTCGATACGGAAGTTATAATAATAGAGCTTTTCTACAATATTCTACACATAAAATTAATAGTCGAATGGATGTGAATGTATTTGAAATTTTTTTTTTCTTGTATATTATATGTATGTTATCATATTATATATTGTTATATTGATCTTTGGGTTCTTTGTAGGGTGCAGACTTATGGATTTCAAATTTGGAACTGGATATTAGAAAGCTGGTTGTAGAGAAATTTAGGAATTTCTTATTCTTGAGGTTGTAAATTTTAATAATTCAGAAACGTGGAAGTCAAATTTCGAAATGTGATTTTAGAAATTTAGAAACTTGGAAATTTCTAATTTTGGAATATTGAAACTCAGGAAATTTTTTGAGATATATATAATAATTAATAATCGTAATAATTTTCTTAAGTCGTTAAATCAGTACATCTTGCGGTGAAGATACAGTGGTACAAACAGTGTTTGTAGGTTTGTATTATACATAAGCTGACAATTTGTAACAACAAACTGGTCGTACAATTTATCGTGCGTAGGGCGAACAGAAAAGTCTCCCTTGACTACCCTATCTTGTTCCTTGCAGGAACCTCACCCCTTCAAGATCACCCAACCTCGAACCCAGAGGGTATTTTTTTATTGCGCGACAGCCAGGCACCAGTCAGCCATCCTGCCACCGCTAAGATGTCCTCTTAAAGTGATTTCTGAAAGAGACTGTCTGCGTTCATCCCTTATCTTGGTCAAAATTCCTTAGGGATGTCAGGTGATTTCGACATATTGCGAGATATGGTCTGCAAGAATTATTTATGCAAATAATTCTGTTTGCGATGAGGGTTCCTAGGATTTTTAATAATATCGATGTGGATGACTTTAGATTTTATGTTTTTAATATTTGAGATATTTTGATATTAATATTTGTGATATTTGATTTTTTTTATTATTTGAATACTAAGATTTAATATTTTTTAACATTTAGGGATTTTTTAAATATTTATTACAAGTTAGATATCAGTATTCGATGTTTTTTTATATTTAGATATTAATGTATTATATTTCTCAATATTTATTTCTTAATATTTTATATTTTTTAACGTTAATTACTAGCACAAGGTATTTTTTAATATTTCTGTATTAACATTTGATATAAATCTTAAAACTTGATATGTATTTAATATTTAAAAACTAGCACAAAATATTTTTTCATAACTGATATTAATATCTGAGATTGCTAAATATTTGATATTTATGTTAAAATTTATATTAGATACTTATATTAGATTTTGTATTAGATATTCATATTTGAAATTTGTTAATATTATCGTACTATATGAGACTTTTTTATATCTACTTATTAATATAATTTGAAGAAACAAATGTTCAAGGGTTAATTTTCCTACGATATTTGTTACACTTTATTACGTTTATAGTAAACCATTTTACAGTCGAACCTACCCTAACGCAATCCTTATTATACATCATTACGTGGTCACAGAAACAACCCTAAGTGCATCAGACTTTTCCAACAACAGAAACAACATTTCCAACCCACAGTATCCATTAGCATTCCACAATTATCCCCTTCAGAATCTCCAACACGTCAACTATTTCCATCAAACAATACCAATCCTCATATTTCCTCCCCATTTGGTTCCACCCCTTCCATACCCTCTCATTCTAATGATGGTTATCAGAAAATTTCAATCATTAATTTCAAAAATGTTCGTGTGTAAATCTGTCTATTTACCTGCTTAAATAATTTAAATCTTATGTATATAATAATCATATAATTATTCTATCATTTATAGCAATTGATTTACATGTATAACTTAAATATCTGTATAATTATATTAATAAATATATAAACACATGTGGTATAAATAGTTCTGTACAGTAAAATTCATATTATTATATTATTTGTTCATTCGAGACAGTTATTGTATTAAAATTATTTTACAACTAAGACAAGAATAATTTCACAATCAAGACAAGTGTAAAATTATTTCATAACGAAGTCAACTGTGGCGTCAAAATTATTTCGCAGTCAAACCTAATTAGTAAATATTATTACTATTATCAGTAATAATAGAGAATTCTTTTCATTGTTAGAATTATTTTTCCACTACCAAAAAGATTATTAGATATCACAGAAAATTACAGAGAATTATTTCTCTATTAGTCACCTATTATCTATTTCATCGTATTCACATACATAAATTAAAAAAATATTTCATTCAAATTGTAAAAGAGTCAATAACGATTCTCCCACTAAAAACGTAAAAACTCCCAATTTCCCGAAACGCAGAAATTTCCAAAAATCGTTAAATGATCCGCGAGTGTCGCAGCGGCAAAAATCACTACGGAGGCTGAAAGGGTGGCCCCACACGGAGGTGGGTGAGGTAAAAATGGATCCAAGGAAGGCGGATGGTTCTTGCTCTGCACGGGGCTACTCCAGTTTCGAGGTTATCCGTAGATAGGGAAAAAAATGTCTCGGCCACGGCAGCTGGGTAAAATCGTATCTCCCTCGCTGGCCTTCCACCCCCTTCCAGGCCGCTCCTTTTAACGAAGGGTACGTCCTCGTTGCCGTAGAGTATTGGCCACCACAAGCAAAAACCTGCCAGCCGTGGGTACGTACGTGAACGAGCACGGGGATGCACGTAGACCCATCGTGCACGTGTAGTGGGACGAGAAAAGAGGGTAGCAGAAGGGATGAAGAAGGGTGGAACGAGCCCGGCGAGAGAAAGAGAGAGGGAGAAACCGCTCGAATACAGAGAGAAGCTGCGAGACTCGTTCCAACGCACACAGGCCATCCTATATTACGAAGTCTCACCCTCTATCCTGGCCAACCCTCCTCCACCCCCTCGTCCCACAACGCTCCCTCATTCCCCGAGCCCTCGAGATGAAACCCAACTTCTCTGCTACCTCGACTCTCTCGCTCGCCCCCTCCTCACCCCCTGGTTCCCTTCGTTCTCGCTATGCCCTGTCGAGAAGAGTAAGGGAGTCCTTTGGGGTTGAATCGAGGGTGCGGGAGGGGAGGAAAACGGGACGGGTACATCGGTGCACAGAAGGTAGAAGGACACGGCCGGAGAGAAACGTGTCCGAGGAGCATCCCTATACTGGGTGCTCCGTATATCATGATCAGGGTGTAGGTTCCAGAACTCTGACGCTGCAAGGTTATTCGGAGACATAGGGGTCGTCTTAGAATCAGATATATCTAAATTGGAATTCTCCGTTCCACTGGATGAGGGAATTGTACTGGGACGAACTGTATTTTGGTACTGTTTTATTTCGGTATTTTGGTACTGTTTTGTTTCTTGAAGGGGTTTTGATGGTGTTTCAGGAATAGTGGTTTATTGTAGATTTTTATAGGTATTAGTTTTATTGTAGTATTACTAGATTTATTTAGTAATTTTAAGTTTTGAAACGGGGGTTGTAATTATTCGACATTACAGTGAAATATTATTTCTTTGCAGTGATACATGTATTTGATATTGGAAATTGAAGAATTAAGTAAATATTAAATGTGTAATGAATAATAAACGGTAAATGTTATTCAATTAATATTAGGTAAATACAATTATTTAATATGTACGGGAAAATACGATTATTTAACATTTGGACGTTTCGTTTTCTTTATTTGCAATTTTAAGTACATGGAAATCATTTTATAACTTCGGTGTTTTACGATTTGGCAATTTGGGAACCTTGAAATTTGTGTTTTTACAATTTGGAAATTTACAAATTTCAGAATTGGGATTTTTCACAATTTGGGAATACAGAAATTTAAGAATTTGAGTGTTTCATAGTACAGAAATTTTAGAATTTAAGGGTTTTACAATCCAGAAGATTAAGAACTTCACAGTTGTTAATTTGCTAACAATCGCTTTAAAATTAAAAATTAAATAAACAAACAAAAATCATTATACACATAAATTCTTTCTCTCGGTAAAAGTCAAAGAAAACTTCAAACCAAATTCTGTAATTTTATATAAGAAACTTATAGGACGGTCACTTAACTAGTTCGGTACCTTTAATATTAAATATATTGGAAAAATTATTTTGAGTGTGCTGCAAGTCTCTAGGTCCAAATTTTAGCCTAATCTATTACAATTTAGCTGTAATAAATTTTAATAATATGAAAAAGTACAAATTGTATATTGGTGACATAACCTCAATATGAGCAAAGTCCATATAAATAGGTACCATTGCTTCTATCAGCTTGCAAGTTCTACTTCAGTTAATAAATACCCCACCAAATTGACGTGGTTTTAGGTGCACAAACCTCCTTAAAAAATGCACTTGCTTCACTTTCAAAATCAAGTCCATATTACAATTCACCTCAAGAAAATTTTAATAATGGACAGTACTGTGAAAGATTACAAATTGCATATTGGTGACAACCTCAATATGAGCAGATATGTATAGATCCATCTACCATTGTTTCTAAGCTTACTAGTTCAGTTTCTAATAAATACGTAACAAAACACAGTGTTTTAGTATCGGTGTCCCTTGCTTTAAAATGAATGCCTTATAATCAGTAAAATAATTGCAAGCATCCAATATTAAATCAAGAAATTTGGTCGAAAGCTCCGTACCGAGACACCCAGTATAGACGCGTGTACGCCGCAAGATATACACGCGTGTGCGATACATATGTACCCGTGTACATATGTATATAGGTGAACAGCGCCGCTGGGCGATATTAATTTCTCCGCAAGGGCTTTCGTCCGCGTACCTTTCCGCTGCGACTGTGCCAGGTCCCTGGTGACCCCGCGGGAGAACGTTTCGAGTTGCGACTTTCGGGGGTCATTTCGAACCCACGCCAACTTCCCAACCCCTAGCCTCTTTGCAACCAGCCCGTTGACCCTTCCCTGGCTACCCTATCTGTCCTTCCGCAGGTATCCTCGTTTACCAGCCGAACGCAGTTTGACGTACAGATGTCAACCCACGAGTTGGCGTGTGGCCCTATAAGTAAAAGACGCTATGCTACACACTTACAGTCACATTTTGGCAAATAAGAATTACGATAACTGGCGAAATTCGCACTATTTTCGAAATCTTTTTATATTATCAAATCTTTTCTAATTCTTAAGTTTACACATTTCTATCAGCTGAGTTCTCAAGCTTCCATATTCCTATTATATTTGCAAACTTCTCAATTTTCCAAATTTCTATACTTCGCATCTGAGTTCTCAAGCTTTCTCATTACTAACCTATCATGTTTGCAAATCTCCCAATTTCCCAATACTCAATTTTCCAAATTTCTATATTACATATCTAAGTTCTCAAGTTTCCACAATTCTAACCTATCACATTTGCAAACCTCCCATTTTCCCAATTCTCAATTTTCCAAATTTCCACATTTCCCATCTAAGTTCTCAAGCTTCTACAATTCTAACCTATCATATTTGCTAACCTCCCAATTTCCCAATTCTCAATTTTCCAAATTTCCACATTTCCCATCTAAGTTCTCAAACTTCCACAATTTTAACCTATCACATTTGCTAACCTCCCATTTTCCCAATTCTCAATTTTCCAAATTTCCACATTTCCCATCTAAGTTCTCAAGCTTCTACAATTCTAAGCTATCATATTTGCAAACCTCCCATTTTCCCAATTCTCAATTTTCCAAATTTCTACAATTCCTATCTGAGTTCTCAAGCTTCCACAATTCTAAATCTCCAAATTTCTGATCTACCATATTTCCAAATCTCCCAATTTCCTATTGAATTATATAAAAATATGGCCTCCTTGTCGATTGTGTTTAGGCTACAGGATGTTCCACATAAAGTTTGATGGTGGACCCTTTCCAAAACACTGACGAAGGAAATAAGAATGCGAGTATCAAGGAGTTAAACAAAATTTTCTGTCCCTTGACCTATCCGTTGTGGTCAAGGAGCAACGACAGAGAATATTGATGTGGTCCCACAGCCCGAGCGTCGGGGAATTACGCGACGTGCACCATCCACCGTTTGACTAGCCTTCTAATTTACCATATTTCCCAATCTTCCACATTTGCTATTGAATTATATAAAAATATGGCCTCCTTGTCGATTGTGTTTAGGCTACAGGATGTTCCACATAAAGTTTGACAGTGGACCCTTTCCAAAACACTGACGAAGGAAATAAGAATGCGAGTATCAAGGAGTTAAACAAAATTTTCTGTTCCTTGACCTATCCGTTGTGGTCAAGGAGCAACGACAGAGAATATTGATGTGGTCCCACAGCCCCAGCGTCGGGGAATTGCGCGACGTGCACCATCCACCGTTTGACTAGCCTTCTAATTTACCATATTTCCCAATCTTCCACATTTGCACCTATCTCTTCCTCTTTCATAATCCTCAATTTTCTAAATTTCTATGGATGTCAGCCTACAAGTTGTCGCGTCGACCCAAAGTAAAACCCAGAGTGAACATTTTGTTTCATTTCTGCAAATAATGACAACAACTACTGAATGCAAGTAGCACTATCTCATTTTCAAGACGTTTGTCATTGTTTGAATTGTACTGAGTACCGTCGAAAATACTTGTGAATTTTTCTATTCTGACCAAAGCTCTTCTAAGTACGTTCACGCGCCAACTCGTGGGTTGACACCGGTAGAGCGAGCTCCGTGGAAAATCGCCAGGTACGGTTTTCCAAGAAACTCTGCCATGTTGGACAAGTGGGCTTTCGGGGAAAACTGAGGAAGGGCTGCGCAGGACGGTTTCCTTGAAATTTCGAGGATAACGGGGGTTATAAGCCGCCTCGGATAGGGTTCTATTAAAAGGAACAATGAGAACGGTAGCTTGTCTCCTTTATTCTACAGAGGAATAATCGATGCTTGCGGGATTATCATTTGGTGGTTTTAGAGGACCGGTAAAGCATTGGAAGAATTGACACTTGCATTTTTGATGTTTGCGTTTCTTTTCACTCTTCATATTTGTAACATTAGAATTTATGACAAGTTTAACCAGTTAACTTTTATTTTTGAAAATCCTTTTAGTTTAGTTTTGAAAAACCCTTCACACGACTGCCATATTGAAGCAGTACTTTAATATTTTCTATTTTTCTTTTGCAATATTTTGTTATATTTACTATACATAATTCTAAGTTAACCCCTTTGCCACACACGTGACGCACACTAAAGTTCCAATGTAATAAACCAGATTCGTATTTTCGCTGTAACTGAATTTTTGGTTCAATTCTGATTGTAATCTGCTTAATCAAGGGTCGCTAAATGTATCTAACATTTAAACATTCTTCAGCTGTTTTCACGTTGTGGCAATAACTAGCTAGCTCACAATGACGCAACTGTCCAGAAACTTGTAGGTTAAGGGATTAATATTTGCAATTAGGCAAGTGAACAAATTCTTAATAATACAGGTGATGTGTGAAGTTACTCATACGTGACGTGTTCATTGAAATCAATAACGAGTATATACGTCGAACAAACTCGTCAACTCTTCATAACTCTTCGTTATCAAGAACAAACTATTTTAGTTAGTTTTGGGTAATTTTTTTTTTTTACAACGCAGTGGTATTCAAATAAAATTTTGAATACGTCCATTAATTTTATATTTCTTCTTCAGAAGATAAAAGCGATCAGGTTCAATAAAGTGCATTTGTCTATGATAAAGTACCTTTAACTATAGTAATATGTGAAGCATTACGTATTCCATGCATAGGTTTCATCGTGTAATAGAATAATTAGTGCTTCGAATAATTGCAACAAAATGAAGTTACAACAGATTACCAATAATCGTGCGGACTATGTTACATTAACATGTGTGACAGACGGTAATATGCTGCACATAACATTTAACTAAATTATATGAATTTTTGAAGTATAAATTAAGTATATTTTGTAATTTGTTATATATATAAATAAATACTTCGGTGTTATGTTACATTAACCGTATTCTGCGGATGAAAACCAATGAAAATTGTCTCGTCAGGTTGAAGCTCCAACTATAGAACTCGGTCGATCTGGTAATTCAACCTGAAATAGAAACGGATCGATTCGAACAAATTTGAATGTAGATGACGTTAATATAATTTTTACCACCGGAAGGAACGTAAGAATATTGTAAATGCGGTGGTTTTATATCAGAACTATTTTTCGATGAATGTTTATATAATTTGGGAATTTGGGGATTTGGAAATTTGCAAATTTGGGAATTTTGGAATTTGGGACTGGGAATTTGTAGATTTGGAAATTTGGAATTCTGGATATTTGAGAATTTTGAAATTTGAGGATTTGAAGATTTAGAGATTTGGGAATTTGAGAATTTGAAAATTTGGAAATTTGGGAATTTGGGAATTTGGAAATTTGGAAATTTGGGAATTTGGAAATTTGGGAATTTGGAAATTTGGACATTTGGAAATTTAGAAATTTGGGAATTTGGAAATGTGGAAATTTGGAAATTTAGAAATCCAGCAATCTTGGAATTTAAAAACCCAGAAGCTTAGAAATTTAAAAATCAAGAAATCCGGAAATTCAGAAACTCAAAAGTTCAAAAATTTGAAATTCAGAAATTCATACAAGTCAAAAATTTGCAATTGCAGTTGCACTCCTCTAATATACCAGTACAAAAAACGAATAAATTCAATCACTAAATGCAATTTCACATTTTCATCCAAAACACATGAAACAGCCTCTATAAATACGTTCTTCCATAACCACTTCTATGTACAGTATATCCGTGGCTGGATTGAGGGAGGATCTATGATAAGAATGACTGCAAGAAAAATTGCGGATTAAAGCATCGTGGGAGGCTAATCAATTTTGGTTAACGCGTGATTAATGTTTGGTCGAGCAGTACGGAAAGTGAGATGGAAAATGGTATTTTGTGTTATGGGTTGTTCCCTACTTTTGATCACCTTTTCTTCTATTTTCTAGTAACTTTCATATACAATATATTTTTCATTAAATATACATATATGTATATTACCACATTTATTTATTATTCTAAGTGTTTTCAAGTTCGAATTTGCTTTATATTGTTTTCAAATAAATTGCAACAGTATTGTAATTATAACATTCTTGGTACATTTAGATATTTTATTATTACTATATCTTTTTTTAGTATTATTGCATTTTTCAGTAATGCAAGTTTTGTATTACTTTTAAATAATTTATAATCTTCAACACTATTTTAGAAGATTGAATAAAAATTTATACAATTTCATTATTTCAATTATTTCTATAAATTTTGCAAGTTTGATAAGTTGTATAAATTTTATCAATTTTGTAAGCTTTGTAAATTTTGTAAATTTGATAAATTTCATAAGTTCCATAAATTTCATCAGTTTTGTAATTTTTGTAAATTTTATCAGTTTTATAAATTACATAAGTTTGATAAGTTTTACAAGTTATAATGTATGTCTAAGTTTGATAAGTTTTGTAAGTGATATTATTTTTTAAATTTTCTAAGTTCAATAAATTTTGCATGTTACAATATTTTTGCAAGTTTCATGTTTAACATACCACTTCACGTTGCATACAAGAAACAGACAGAACAAACCGAATTAATTATTACCAAACATATCATACAGCTTCATTCATCTCGTCTTCGTTAACATTAACATATCCGTCAACTTTCTAATAACAGCCTGAAAACAAAAGCCACCCATCGCGATGAGATTAATTGATAGATACAACGATCATGCGGTCAGCGCAGACTCGTAATTAATACCATCTAATTCACGATCAAACTCATCAAGACTTTAGCTAAAAAAATAGCTTTCACTGATCGGAGTACACAACGTTTCCTCTCCTAAATGTCAACATTTTCACCTTTCTAACTGACGACTCGTCATCTCCATTAATTTCTCATAATTCCATAAAGGCCAAGTGTAATTACCTATTTCACTCTTATTTATTGACTCGAAATTTTATGAAAGCTTTAACGAGACGGTATTTCCTCAAACAGGTCTCATCTTGAATATTTCAGTTTTCTTCGTGTAACTTAAATAAATTTTAATAAATCGGTATTCAGTAATTATGTCAAATATTAGATATTTGCGTTTATTGTGATTATCTACACTTGTGAATTTGGAAGTTTAGATACTAGATTTTAAATATTATTAATTCTTTATTAATATACACAGTAATTATTTATTTTTGTATTACATATTAATACTGTACCTCATATATTAAAATTAATTATTTGTTTATTAATATGCACATCAATATACATGTTATTTTTGTATTAATGTACATTCTATATCTTATATATGAAAATCAATTGTCTTTACCTTGAAATAGCCTAAAATTTCAAGGGAGTCCACCTCAACCTATGTGCGTCATTGACGCATGCGTAGAAACTTCCCGGTCATCAGCGCATTATATTGTTTTCGGTATTATATACGTTTTGAGACAATTTACTTTTATAAAACAAAAGAATTTTGTACTGTTCTGTATAATGCAAATGCACTAACTTGTATTTTGATGCACAAATGTTGTTCAGTCACGAATTAACCTATTGACGCACGTCTGCAAATCTCATATATATTATTTCTAGTATTATTATACTAGTATCTAGTATTATTTCTAGTATTAAAAGGAAATTGTCGTGGTAAGACCGAATTACTGTGTGATGCAAAGTTAAAACATAACCTAAAATAACCTTCTTAGGTTGAACGGCCATTTTGATCGGTTTGGTAGGTTAACTCGCACTCGAAAGGCGACTCATTTAATACAACTTGAAATCATCTATGGAGTTACGTGTAATAATCACAGTAAAACAGAAGTGAATAGAAAAATAACTTCAAATTCATCAAACTGTTCAACTAAAAGTTTCAAAAATCACCATAAATAGCAAAAACCGAGTACAACGGTTTAACCCTTTGCACTCGAGAGGAGTCGCCATTCGATGTAATACAATAATTTTAAACAAGCGTTTTTCAACTAATTCTATCGCACATGTGATAAACATAGTGAAACAGACAATAGTGAAAATGATTAGTAGAGAAATAATAACCTAAATTCATTTAACTTTCTAACTAGTTAGTATTAAAGCTTGCAAATCTTCGAGTGCGACAGGTTAATTGTAATTTCCGGTAATTCGTGTCGTCATCGGGCAAAAATCTGAAAAATAGTTGCGATGTCGACGCAATTTGCCACGGAGGGTAGCATTATACGAGAAGATTCGACGATATTTCCGCGATACATCAAGCCCCGTTGCCAGCTCCGTGACACGGTTCCAGCACTTGGCGAAGCTTCGGCGCAAAAAGGATGACTAGCCAGGTTCGAGCCGAAGGCAAAGAAGAAGAAGCTAACGGCAAAAAGAAGAGCAAGAATCCCCGGCGAAATGGCGGGATGGCGGGGAAACACAACGCCTGGAAGACTACACCAAGAACATATCCCTGCTTGAGAACTTCTCCACGCCACTTTCCGCCTCTATTGTGATTTATGCGAGCGATGAGGGTGGCTACGGGCCACTATACGGGTTTTAGACTCCAGGATCCAGCAGCCGGTGGATGGGTCGCGATCGTCTTCAACGAGATTACAGAGGATCGTCGACTCGCCGGTCCATACCAAACAGCAGCTACGTGAATCCTTTCGAAACGCTCTACTTTCTGACTTCCATCCTGATATCTTGTGTATTCTTCTTCTTCCTCGTTGCTCTTTTTTTTTACCCTCGCGGAATATGTACACCGAGGGATTCGGTGTCTGAGGATGATGCATCGCACCGCTGGCGATCGTTCGCTCGATAACGATTTAGAACTGCACTGCATATATCACCGGACGATTATATGACCGCTTATACAACTTTTGAAAACTCAAAAGTATTTTTACATCTTTTAATCAATCGAAGAAATTGCTACATTAACTGCCACTGTTGAAAATTTCGTTAATACTTTTATTTTTCACAAGTCTTACCAAATATTTTCACGATGTTTTATGCTATTTATTGTTCAAAGTTCTGAGTGGTTAATGTGAGTATTTCCAATGAGGTAATCAAATTTTTAATAATATAAATTCGTATGAAAATTCAAGCGTCCACATATGAATGACGTGGTAGTTAAAGTGTTAATAGCTTACTATGAACAAAAGTAATGTACATTAATAATTTTTAATAAATTAACAATTTTTATCGTATTATAATAATACGATAAATAAGAAAATTTGAGGACTATATAGTATTTGTACATTTACAATTTGAGTAAAATATTTCTAACAGTTGACTACTACATAACCAAAGCAGGAGTCACTTTTATTTACAAGCAAAATATCTAAAAATTTGCTTGACTTTTAATTTGAATTAAACTTATCAGAAGAATTCATTTTGAAAAAGATTATAACATGTTGCATATTTAATAAAATTTGTTATTTTCTTTTTTAGTTTGAATTTAACCCTTCGCCTTTGCCAGGTGCGTCGTGCTGACGCACTACAGCTATGCCTGATATTGAAGCAAAGAAAGTTGAAATGTTATGTCAATTTTATATTCACTTGGTTATGCAAACTATAAATGCACTGGAACTTTAAATTGAAGTGTATTAAAAATTCAAATAAAATTTGTCAGGTTGGAAATGTAAGTGCGTCAGACTCGTATGATAAGGGGTTAAAAGAGTGAATTAAAGAAGAAGTCTAGTAGAGCAAATAATAGTGGAATTCCGTTGAATTGTGACTAGGAGATAAAATAGGATCGATTAAAAATTGAAAATTAAATTGAAATTGAATTGAAATTGAATTGAAATTGAATTGAAATTAAATTGTAATTAAGTTGACATGAAATTGAAATTAAGTTGAAATTAAATTGAAATTAAATTGAGATTAAATTGAAAAATTTGAAAAATTGAAAAACCGTCACCTGCTCAACTAATAAATTACAGAAAACTCGAAATACATCGCCGAAAATAAGTCAGAATATTTATCAGAATAGAAAAGAAGTGAAGTATTTGAAATGATCGTATTCAGAATCTCATTTATCCTTGAATGACGACTATTTTCTGTTCCCCGCCTTTTTGTTTCAATTCGCCACCGTCGAGTGCATTATTCGGTGATCCTAAAAAAGTGTACATTTTCAAATCGAATAGCCATCAGGTTTGTTCGTTGGTCGGTCGTTCCGATACGCATTATGCAAATTACACCTGTCGCGAGAGCCGCCACGTTTCGATTTGATAATGGTGCCAGATAGTGGGCTTGTAAATTGCAGATCGAATCCGATACAGTCCGCCAGCTTCTATTTTTCCACCTCTTCCTCCGGCAAAAGCTGATCTTGTCGATCAATCTGTTTGTGTTGTCGCGGAGTTGTATCAAGGGAAACATTTTGTTCCAAAGTCCTGCTAAATAGGTCGACTCGTGGCTGTTACATACCTGTTACGAAACTGTTACACCGATTTTATCGCCACCGATGTTTCTCATTCCTTCCGATAACTGTTGATACAATTCCTGTTCGATATTTTAACATTTACTTTTTTTAACAATATTACTATTTAGGGAATTATTGTTGAGGTCCTTCAACCCTTATATATTTTAATCATTTACAGCATCAATTTTGCTCGAAAGGTTCAATAATTTTTCCACGTGTACATTTTATACATTGGTATACCTTGTTTCTGTAAATATTTGAATATTTTTAGATCGAGAGTGTTCCACAACTTACCAAATTCTTGTATAAAATATAATTTTGAATATAACTTTCGGCAGTATATGACCACTGTCTCACCTCCACACCCTCATACAGAAACTCACACAGCGGGGACAAATATGGGAGTAGGGGGTTGAGAAAAGCGAACGTCGTCCTTTATACCTTAGGTGGTCCCGGTGGATCCTCCGAGTCCTCCTTTCGTATCTTTACCCCCATTTCATCTTCTGCCTCCCCAGCCAACCCTTATTCTCTCTCTCAGCCTTTGCCGTGCTTCTCGGATCGAGTCTCTTAGGTTAGGTTTCCTCGCCCTTTCGAATCGCCCGAGGCAAAAAAAAAACCTGCCGGCTCGGGGTGGCTCGTGGATGAACAGAGAGTTATTTTTCGAGGGCGATGATTTTTCGACGGTGCTCGATATCCCACGGAAAATCAATACATCACGCTTTTCCGCGACCTTTGAACGTTGACGCGATAACGCTCCGATGTATTGTTTCGGACGAGAGGGTTGGTTTCATGATTTCATGATTAAATTCTGAGGTTTATTCTGCAGAGCGATGCAGCTTTTTTCGCTACTTTTGCAGATTTATTAGATTCTCCGCGTTTTTTGTTATTTTTTTATTCTCCATTGTTGGTTGGAAAAGCGTGGGTCAACAAAATTTTTCTTTCTCCATTATTTTCTATAAATTTAGTCACTTGTTAGACAAAAAAATGAATATCACGATAGAAAATTGAAGTGACCTCTTAAATTTTAATTTTTGTGTTCCAAATTTGAAAAGATTTTCTTTATACCTCGTACTAAATTTTTAGAGGGAGCGAAAACTAGAACCTTTTAAATTTTAATTTTTGAGCTCCAACTTTGACAGGATTTTTTTTACGTATACTAACATTTTAGAGGGTGAGAGCAAAACAAAATTTCGACACGATAAAAAATCAATATACTGATACAAAATTGTTTAAAACGACCGTAAATCTAAATTTTTAAGCTTCAACTTTGAAAGGATTTTTTTTTGCCACATACTAAATTTTTTAGTGGGTGAAATCGAAAACTAGAATTGTTTTTAAACCACCCTACGGTCGATGAAAGTTGCGTCGTTTAAAAATAGAAAACAATTATTTACCGCAATATTCCGACATTCGATTTGTCCACTTTTCGAGAAGAAAAATTTATTTCCGTTCTCCAGTTTTCATATCGTAATTGAATGTTCTGCTAATGTAGAGGCTGCTGGAAAAATTGTGTTTTCGTCGCGTTTGAAGTGTCTTTTTGTCCGGTTGCCTCTTTCGCGTTTCTTCTGTGCGTTAATTAAGCGTGCGGCACATACTTTGCGAACAAGTCAATTCATCAGCATCTGTTGTAACGGTGAAGTAGCTTGCGAACAACGTGTTGCACGTGTTATGGTTCTCATATGTTTTCGCTGCTTGGTATGTATGGTTTTGTTCCGCGCTGTATGCAAGAAAAGACGCCATCTGCATCTATTAGGTTCATGCAAATGGCTTATCGTCTTCTATTCGAAACAAGTTTATTGATTTTTCAAACGATGCGTATTCGAAAAATTATTGTATAGTTAATATTGGAGTTCATGTTGGTAGTAGCAACTTCGATATGTGGTAAATATTTTGGTACATTTTATTTAAAATTAGTAGCGGAAGTTTTGTTGTATTTTGAAACGTAAAATAATTCATTATTTCTGTATCTTGGCAAGGTTTGTATATTGTATAAATTATCAGAAATATTACCTTTTGTAATTAAGTACAATTTTTCACATATGATTCTGAAAATTTGTAGGTTATAACATATGGTGCATTTTGTCAATATATTTATAGTTTGTAATATAAGGGTGTATCAATTTTTCGGTACATAAATTTATAGTTTGTAATATAAGAGTGTATACATTTTTCAGTGTATAAATTTATAATTTGTCATATAAGGGTGTATCAATTTTTCAGTGTATAAATTTATGGTACGTAATATAAGGGGGTGTCAATTTTTCAGCACCTGAATTTATAGTTTATTATATAAGGGTGTATAAATCTTTCAGTACATATATTCGTAGTAAATAAATTTTTCAGTTTACAAATACATAAATTTTACAGTACATATATTCGTATAAATGATATCTCACAGTATAACATATAGTGTACAAATTTTTTAGTACACGAATTATTCTAGTGTACAAATACAATTCGTCAATGTATAAATTCTACAGTATAGTTTTCAGATAAATTCGTAGTAAAGAAAAAATTTCTCAGAAACCTTGAAGGAACAACGAAATAAAAATAATAAGCATGAATTTGAACCATTTACAAATTTCTGATCATTAAGAGCAATATGTCGTGTGAAAGAGGGAATCCATAAAATTTTTTCTCGCAGTATCTGAATTCTGGGGAATATTTTCGAAACGTCGGACAAAGAACGAAGCACCGTCGGAAAAGAATGCAAAAAGGCACGCGTAGGTTCGAGGGTATCGTAGGATGAGGGTTGATATGGAAAGATATTTTTCAGGCTTCCAACGGTTCACCGAACCTTACAGAAAGCAGCCCTCAATCATGATCCCGGATTCCCCTCATTCTGCGGGTTCGCCGCTTGACCCTCGTCATCGTACACCGAAAAACATGTATTAAGGTAACTCTTGAATTTTCGGTCGCCGCCCCTTCAACGGATTAATTATCGGGGATATTCAATTTGCCGAACAATACCTCCCTTACAAACTTCTCCTTTTTTATTCCTCCCTCGCGTGAAGTTAATTGTCGGAATTCGATGTGGCACGTTTGGGAGGTGTAAATGGATGTTCGAGTGACATCGATGAAAGTGTAAACGTCCCTTTAAATTGTAACTCTGAGCTGATTGGATTTACTCTTGTTGAGGAGCAATTAAATTTTGGGGTAAAGTTACGTTGAGCAATTACATTTGGAGCTGTTTTATTGTTTTTGGTGTTTTGCTTTGTTATTTTTATTGCTTTTTAGTATTTTAATTTTCCGTTTTTATTATTTTGCTTCTTTTGTGATATTGTGTTATTAGTATGTGGTATTTGACTGTTTTATTGTTCTAATGTTCTTTGACCATTTTTGTCAGTTTTGGCACTTTTTTATTTTTTAGAAGTTTGATATTTTGTTTCTGTGTTATATTGTTATCCTATTTGATTCTCTTATTGTAACATCTATTCTATTTGATCATTTTTACCATTTTGATATTTTACTATTGTGTTATTTTACCATTTTACTATTTTATTATTTTTTATTTCTATTTTACAATTTTGTTATACTTTTTCATTATTCTACCATTTTTTGTTTTGGTGAAACATACATGATAAACAATAATCACTAATCAAAATCCCGTGTATAAACTTGTTATTGTATAAAACATGCAACTCGTTTCTCCTCAAAGGTTAATTAATACATTTGTTAATGGATTATTTAATAAAATGGAAATTTTAATGTCTTTATACATGCACCTAATGGTTTAGCCTCTTATAACGTTAATATGACTTTTTTGTGCTCCATTCAATCCTTGTTGAATAGTAATGAAGAAATTTAATATTCGTGTCGAAGATCGTGCTGTAATTTCTCATTTAAATTCGTTCGTTAAAATTTTGATCGAATCGAAAGGTGGAATACACTGTTTCACAAATAATGTTATCAGAACTAAGCTTCTTTCGCGTTACAGAATATATCATTCAACTTTTTCTTATTCATTCATTTTCATCCATTTTTATTTCTAAGATATACGTTTTTACCAATTTCAATTTTTAACACGTACATCTATTTTAATTTGAAATGTGCATATCCTCACCCAGTTTTATTTTAAAAACGCACATCCTTATCTATTTTTATTTTAAAGGTGTCCAACCTTACCTACTTTTATTTTAAAGGTGTCCATCCTCTCCCATTTTTATTTTTGAACTTGTCATCCATTTTTACCTACTTTTATTTTAAAAATGTACATGTACGAATATAATACATCAAATTTTAATATCGTGACGCACTCATAACGCATTTGTGACGCACTCGCGACGCACTCCTGACGCAGCCACGACGCACCTATGACGCACTCATAACGCATTTGTGACGCACTCCTGACGCACCCATGACGCACCTATGGCGCACTCGTGATACGCGTGACGCACCCGTGACGCAGCCATGACGCACCTATGACGCACTCGTGATACACGTGACGCACTCACAACGTACTCACGACGCACTCGCGATGCACTTTTGACGCAACCATAACACACTCGCGACGCACTCGTGACGCACTGGCGACGTATTCGTGATGTATTCGTGACGCATTCATGACGTACTTGTGACACACTCGTTCCATCCAATCAAGGCTCCCTAAGTGGAAAATCTACCAAAGATTTGGCCTTCCTTCATTTGTCTCAACACCGTAACAACGGGCAGTCATCAAAATGCTACAATCGTTTAGAAAATGACAACTGTCTAAGGATTGTAAGTGGAGCGATTCAAGCTATAAATGGGCAATCAAGAATGCATTCTCCAAAGGGTAGCAAGGGAAATGAGGTAATAGAAGTATTGTCCCTTAATGAAATTCGAACAATCGGTTTCTTAAAGAGGGGTATCGGTTCACTCGTGAAAGTTGGGTGCCGCACCGAAAACCAGTCAGAACGTTACTGTAAGTATCAAACGGGTTCCCTTTCTGTCGTCCATATAATCGAAGCAAAGTGGCCGCACTCTGTCCTCTACTTCGAGGCTGATTTAATCTTCAAACAATCCCCGTCTCAGCTTTGAGTCCCGGTCCGTTTGTTTGTCGAGCCACGCTTGTTTGCACCCTTCGCTACCTTCCCCTACTATCCCGTGCACACCCTCCTGTCCCCTCACCGGTAGCACATGCCTAGAGAAACTTAGGAGTCGCCAGTGAGTCTGTACCCTAACAAGAAACTTACCCTTCCGCCCAGCCCGCCCCCCCTTTCTTGGCCCCACGGACGTCCTTCCTTCCTTCCTGCTGGGAGAAGGAGCTTGATGGTAACGAGGATGGGCGAGGGGCATGCACGGGGGAGGGTTACGGCAGAGAGGGATGCGGTGGCTGGTTCGTTGGATGAAAGCCGGGAGTTTCGGTCTGCGAAGGGTGGAGATCGAAATTGTGGGGGACTCGGGAGCGGAGTCCAGGGTGGCAGCCACGATGGCATTACCTAAGGGTCTAATACGAAGGCAAAGAGGGCGGAGGAGGGTGGCGCTGGATGGAAAGAGAGGATTTCTTGCAAAAAGACAACGGAGGACAAAGGGGTACGGGACAGACCGGACTATGGCGACTTTGCCTCGAACGAACAAAGGGAACGTTTAATCCCGACGTGTTACCCTGAAGAAACCATTCGAGCCCGGTCATCCGGTGTTAGTCCTTGTCCCTCCTTTTGTCCTACTTTGCTCTTTCGCTGGACGCAATTAGTCGTGTGTGCACGCTGATATCCACGGAAGTCGATGCATAATGTGCAGATCGCTACGATTTTACACGGTCCCTTGCACCGTTTCAGGGATAACTATTCACTGAATAATAATAGTACAAAATGTTTCGAATGAACGTGGACGCTCGACGATTTTCGTGAATCGAAATCCTTTCGGGAATTTAAGGGCTTCTTCGTTACCTTTCAATAGGAATTAAATGAAGCACAGACAAGTCACATCACAAGAGAGGTGCATAAATGGAGATATTACAATTTCCACTTCGCTAAATACCGCGACGCACTCTTAACGCACTCGTGACGCATGTGTGACACATTCGTAACGCACTCGTGAAGCACTCGTGACACACTGATGATGCACTCGTGACGCACTCGTGACACACTCATGATGCTTTCATGACGTATTCGTGACGCACTCATGAAACTCTCATGACACATTCGTGACGCACTCGTGACACACTCATGGTGTACTTATGGCGCACTCGTGAAGCAAAATCGAGACCATAAATTGCATTAAATATTGCAGTAACTCGCAATCACTATATTTAATTCAAAACCTCAATTAAAGTTCATTTCATTGTTTGAAAATCAGGCAATCAGTTAAATGTTCAATTAAAAATCCCTTATAGCACATATTTCTAACGTCTCCGAAATATATTTTACATCAGTGCAACCGTTTTAACTTTCCGATTTTGTTTGGATTTTTATCCGTATATATCGGAATCACGCGAGTAAAATTCATGAATAAATAAATGAAGTAAAACTGGTTGCGCGCAATGAATCTTTCAAATGTGTCAGAAAACGCAGCGATCAGCGGAAGAGATTCAAAACAATCTCCGTAACATGTCCTAAAAAAAAGCGACGAACCTGAGAATGTCAGTGTTTGAAGCGGAAACTGCTCAAAGCTGGTCGAGTCACCATTTCCGCGCAAACGATTAAAGCCGAGCGTTCAGAAAGAAGCGCCCCTTCGGAACCGACGTTTCAGCTTCAAAAATCAAAGAACAACCCCGTGTCTGAAGGAAATTTCCGTTCCACATAATACTATAGCGATTTCCAAACTTTAACGAGAACTTCCTGTGAAGTCAAGACGTAACGATTGTGTCAATATTAGAACTCGAACCAAATTCACCCTCTAAACATTTAATATATCAAAAATATCCTCTCGAAGTTTGAAAAATGTCTTCAAGACAGTTTACTTCAAATCAACGAGCCGTATATTCCGATCACTTACGGAGGGACGTGGGCGACCTCGTGGTTGGTCGATTACTTTCGAAACACCCGGTGTACCAGCTCATGATCGCGGCCACAGCGTGGAAATCGATCAGGTCGTCGAGGTGCTGGCCGAACTCGGCCAGCAGTGGTTCACCAGGTGGATCCGCGTCGATCGAAACAGTGAACGTCGGGCAGTTCGATCGGGCCTGGCTACGTCTCGGGGCCGAGGTGAACGTTCTTCGCTGCTATACGGCCGGACATTATTTAATAATGCATTACTATGTACATTAACGCGATACACCGGTGATACGTGGCCGTGGCTGGATACATCCGCGCAACTGTGCGAGCGGGTGTGTGGGTGTGCAACTACCCACATACGGGGCACACAGGCGTGTCCGCCTATCTTTGTATACCTTTCAACGTAGTGACGCGCAAAGAGGGGTGGCCACCCTTTCTCTGACTCGTCCGCACCCCACCAACCCCCCTTTGCTCTTTATCTCTGTCCTAGCGGACCGTGGGCACGCTTACAGGCCGTTTCATAAATTGCGGCACCTCGTATTGAATTTGTAGGAACTTCAAATTCAAACTTCCTGCGTTTTTACCATGTTTTATGTATTATACAATTTTTAAACCTTCACATGTGGAGTATTTGTGTCGCTGACAGTGCCATCAACTTGAGGTCAAGTGCAAAGTTTGCAGAATCTTCAGAAAATCTTGTTGAGGTCTATTTTATTTAATATTTAACCTTAAATTTAATAAGTTCACATTTGAATTTAGTTGGCATACATCTTCGCTGTGACCGGTACAATTAAAATGTTATATAAATTATAAAATAATATGATGTAATGTACCCGAACTCTGCAAATGCAAAGATATAATAGAATATATTACTTTTTGTACAACGAATACGTTTATTAAAATGTCACATATCTAGATACATACAACGAAAAATTACGAAATTCACATATGCATATGTATTTTAATCCAAATTGAATATTGAACACCTGAGTTAAGCGTAAACTCAGCTTAATTTAATTATATAATTTAAGGCTAACTGAGTAAATTCACGAAATTACAAAAAGTAGTATTCTAAACAAATTGATTAAGAACATCCTCCCAATCTCCGAAAGTAGCCAACCACTCGACGTACGCATCAACCTTCGCTCCCTCCAATTTCAGCATCTCAACAAATCACCCGGAGACAATTACCACTTCGGGTACAAGCAGCCACAAAACCGCGCAGTCAGGCTCTGGTGTTTACCATCAGCCAAGTCAGGTTTCTATAAATTTCTCATTCGTGGTCCAGTAAATACCGCCATCAAGGTATTTGGGTAATTGAGGTGTCTAGGTCATCAGGGTTTTTAGGTAGCAGGTGCTTATGTAACATTGAGGTATGTGGGTAGCATCAAGTATGTGAGTAGCATCTAGATACGTTTCTAGCATTCAGATATTTGGGTAGCATCAAAGAATGTAGCATCAGGATATGCTAATGTTAATGTATCTGGATATCATCAAGGTTATTGAGGTAACATCAAGGTGTCTATGTAACATCGAGATGTCTGGGTAATATCAATGTACGTGGGTAACATCAAGGTTATTGGGCTAACATCAAGGTGTCTGAAACATCAAAATATCCGGGTAATATCAAGGAGTCTGGTTGACATTAAAATTATGAGGGTAGCATCAAGGTGTATGTGTAACATATTAGGTAAAAATCCAAGTATCAAGGTAGCATCAAGGTATTAAGATATTTGAATAATACAAGGTACCTGGGTCACATTAAGATATCTAGGTAACATCAAGATATTACTATACTGTACTTGCAGCAGCAAGGAATCTCTGCAATATCAAAATACCTCTACAACATCAAGATACCTGTACCAAGATGACTAACATCCAGATATCTGGATAACATCCTTATAAGACTAAGGTATCCAAATGACGTCAAAGTATCTGAACAACCTGGGTAATATCAAGATATGACCACAACAAGATATCTACCATCAAAATATCTGGGTAACGTCCACTTCCTGAAACAGCTGCTGAAATTCGTGAAATAACCCCAAACGTGGGATCACTCGTCAACGAAGGTAGGTCAGTGGCAGAGGTTAACCAGCTAACTTCATTATCATAGTATCGACAGGGATCAGGTTGTGTCACGTTGTGAAACGAGCTGTACCGGTGAATACGAAGCCTCACACATACACAGATACGTTTCACAGTGGGTTGTATATTTCAGGACTGCGGGCATGGTTACAGTGCAGCGTGCAATATGCACACCGTACAGAGTGCAGCTATAGTGCTCGAAGCCTCGAAGTGCTGGCAGGAAGAGAGGGTGGCAGGGTGGGCAGAGCTGAGGGGGTGGGTTTAGAGGGTGGTGTAGTGGACAGACCGGTGGACTAACTGGTGCTCGTGTTACGGTTCGCATACCGGCGAACTTAGCGCACCTACACTATCGTCAGAAAGTTCGGGAGCAGTTGCTCGGGAAGGCGATAAACAGCTGAAAATCTACGGCACATGTTTCCTTTCCAAACATCGCGTTGGGCTGCGCACGTACAGTCACCACGAAATCTAGTTTCCCTAGATAATGTATTAGGGACTATAACGATCTACGAACTATACGAACCTGATGTACGTTCTTTGGGGACTTCGAAATTTTAGGAGTGGTTTAGGGATTCACGGTTTGGGGATATTGAAATTGAGGTACTTTGAAGTTTGGAGATGTGGGAAATTGAAGATATTGGACTTAGGGAGTTGGGTATCAGGAACTGTGACGTGTGGGGAGTTTTCAAATTTTTAGATTTTGGGGGTGAATTCATAATTTGGGGTTACCTCTTTGGGATTTAGAAAGTGGAGAAAAGGGATCTTCAAGAAATTGGAGATCTAGGACTTAGAGATATGGGAATTTGGGAATTTGGGGATTTGGGGATTTGGGAATTTAGATCTAGGGATATTGGGATGGAAAAAGTTACAGATCCAGGACTTAGAGATATAGAAATTTGGAAATTTGGGGATTTGGGGATTTGGGGATTTGGGAATTTAGATCTAGGGATATTGGGATGGAAGAAGTTACAGATCCAGGACTTAGAGATGTGGGAATTTGGAAATTTGGGGATTTTGGGATTTGGGAATTTAGATCTAGGGATTTTGGGATGGAAAAAGTTACAGATCCAGGACTTAGAGATATAGAAATTTGGAAATTTGGGGATTTGGGGATTTGGGGATTTGGGGATTTGGGGATTTGGGAATTTAGATCTAGGGATATTGGGATGGAAAAAGTTACAGATCCAGGACTTAGAGATATAGAAATTTGGAAATTTGGGGATTTTGGGATTTGGGAATTTAGATCTAGGGATTTTGGGATGGAAAAAGTTACAGATCCAGGACTTAGAGATATAGAAATTTGGAAATTTGGGGATTTGGAAATTTGGGGATTTGGAAATTTGGGGATTTTGGGATTTTGGGATTTGGGAATTTAGATCTAGGGATTTTGGAATGGAAAAAGTTACAGATCCAGGACTTAGAGATATGGGAATTTGGGGATTAGGGAATTTAGATCTAGGGATTTTGGGATGGAAAAAGTGACAGATCTAGTTGTTAGAGATGTGGGGATTTGGGAATTTCGAAATTTATCGGGATCTAGGGTTCTGGGAATGGAAGAAATTCGAGATCTAGAATTTAGAGATATGGGGATTTTGAGATTTGGAGATTTAGAGATTTAGGCATTTGCGAATGGAAAAAATGAGAAATCTAGGATCTAAAGATATGGGAATTTGAAGATTTGGAGATTTAGAGATCTAGGGATTTAGGGATCGAAAAATTGTATAATCCAATGATTTTTGTTATATACAGTCGTTATGGATGTACGGATTCGAGAATCTAGGGATTTATATGGTCTGGGAATTCCGGAATCTAGGGATTATGTGGTGTAGGAGTTCCAGAATCTAGGGACTTTTTAACTTACTGTTATAACAGTGTTTGAATATAAGAATTTTGGAGTCTAGCGATTTTTAGTTTCGGAATGGGATTTATGTATTTTTAGATATATTTTAAAACGAAAATTTCAAGATAAATTTGACAAATTTTTTACAGATTTTTCAACGAGAAATTTTGGAACTTCGATATTTTGAAATGTATGAATTTAAAAAATTTTATTGACAAAAATTAAGTTTAAAATTTTGTAAGATACTTCGATTAAAGCTTTTTTTCTTAATTTCCAAATGTTGCAAATATTAGTAAAATTCTAACAACCTAATCAAATTTATGAAATAGTAACGACATTAGCCAATGATATTATAACCTAAAAAACCCTAATAAAGTACTAGTAAAATCAGACAAGTTGCTATAACCTAAAAAATAAATTCTGAATTATAATCAAAACTAAACGACTGCATTACCATAACCTGAAATCCCCTAATAAAATCTGAATAAAATCATACAACCCCAAAAACCACCAAAACACAAATAAATATGAAAACGCTAAAATCCCCCGCACTTAATACGTCGCCAGCAGTTCATTCAAAGTCCAAACACACCGTTTGAAAAACAAAACCCAGGGCGAAATTTCTGGACATATTGTATACTGGCGGCGGGGGGTTGCAAGGGGGTGGAAAACGAGGTCCACGGTTCCGGGGTCGCGAAGGGTGAAAGAGAAGAATGGCGCTGGGCGTGAGTGTACTCTGACCAAAATGTTAATTATTTAACCTCCAGGAAACTCAGTTAACGAGCCGGTGTACAAAATGAGGAATGGCGAGCGGGTTGAAAGCTGCAGGAACGAGAAGATCGTGCACGTAACAGGGAAACGGGGGTAACGGAGGCTTCCAATTACCAGCGAAGGAAAAGATGTTTTGAAAAGAACAGCTTGCTATGAACGGCGACACCTTGTTACGGGATTGGAGGACACTTCGTCAGGATGGTGGCTTGATTAATGGCGTGGGGTGAGAAGGAAAACGAACGAGACCGGATACCAACTTAGAAAGTTTGGCATCTTCGAGAGCTTCATGATTATTACCAACTCTTTAATCGTTTAATTGGAGAAATAAATTGGTTCGTACTTTGGGAAACATCGCTGAGGATTTAGATGCTGCTGATGGAGTTTTGGTTGAATCGACGTTGGGAGTGCTGGGGTTTCTAGTCCTTTTTTAGGGGAAGTTTATGGAGGTTTTGGGCAGTGCATATTGGGTTTCTTGATTTGGAGGATTTTTCGTTTGGGGATTTGTATATTTATTAATTTGGGCATTTGCAGATTTAGGGGTTTAGCGGTTTAGGGATTTGTGGATTTTGGAATTTGAAAATTTGAGGATTCGGAAATTTCGAATTTTGGAAGATTGGGAATTTGGAATTTTGGAACTTGAGAATTTAAGGATTTGAAAATTTAGAACTTTGGAAATATGGGGATTTGGAATTTTGGAACTTGAAAATTTGGAGATTCGAAAATTTAGAATTTCGAGAATTTAGAACTTCGGAAATTTGGGAATTTGGAATTTTGCAACTGTAAAATTTTGGAATTTAGAATTTGGGAAATTGAAAATTTAGAGTATTGAGAATCTACTTTTTTTTATTTTGAGAAATTGGAGAAATGTCAAAATTTTGATATTTTAGAGAATTGAAGATTTGAAAATTTGGAAATTGGAAATTTGTGAATTTTAAGAACTCGACAATTTAAGAATTTGAAAAGTAAAAAAGTTTATGTTAAGAAATGTATATATGAAATATCTTTTGAAAATGAAATTATTTAATTTCCTTTCACGAACGTAGATATTTGTTCCTCTTTAATGATTATTTTGCATTTCGTTCTGACAAGGGGTGAGTAATGAGATCGTTGATTTGAATTTATTGACGCATGAAACGCGTAATAAAAGGCTGTTCAGGGACGTGAACTAATCAGAAGTATATGACAGTAATATGTGTATTCCAAATAAATTACATATTTATTAATTAATAAATATTAAACATTTATTATAAGACACTTATTCATAAAAATCTCAAAGTTGTTAAAGGACTAATGTGCAATAGCACGTCCTAATGTTTTAAAATTCCAAATTTACATAATTCCAATATCCCAAAATTTCAGAATTCAGAAATTCCAAATTTCCAAAATTCTAAAATTCCAGAATTCTAAGATCACAAAATTCAAAAACTGCAAACATCTAAAATACCAAAATTCCAAAAATCCAGAATTCCACGATTCCAAGATCCCAAATTTCCAAAATTCTAAAATTCCAGAATTCTAAGATCCAAAAATTCCAGAATTCAAATATTGCAAAATTTTTAAATCCCAAAATTCCAGAATTCCAAGATCCCAAATTTCCAAAATTCAAAAATTCAAAAATTTCAAATTCGCAATGTACTGAAAAAACACCATCCCCAAAATTCCATTCTGAAACTCCATCAATTCAAAGTCCCAAACTAAAAAAATCGATAAATAAACAACTCACCTGCTATGCAAATCTTCCAAGAATATGCAACAGATTTAATCGCGTTCAGATAAATCTCCCTCTAACAGCAATCCCCGATCGAGTCATAAGTTAAACTACTTAAGCGTATCGCCGTTTGTGATATATCTTTGTTTCTGGTTCCCCTTCGAATATCGCGAAAGCAGAAAGTTGCTGTCATACGTCTAGCCGTCGATTTTAAATCGATTTGCGAAAAGGTGTATATAATATGATGTGCTCGAAACAGTTTCTTGGCACGGAAAGCTCGAGACTTAAATTTAGACACATGATGCTACTAAACCCACTTCGCCATATGCTACCAACTTTTATATTTCCTGCATTTATCAAAGCTGCCTCACCTTCTACTTGCTGCATGATTAGAACGAACAGGAATAAAAAAAAGAGCTGCCGAGCGTAGATTACAAAAGTGTGAAAATCGATGCGAGGAGGTTACGATGATCAAAGAGGCGCGCTAGCATAATTTATGGGTAAATATAGAGAAACATGTCGAAAAATGTGATCGATATCTTGGTAAGGACACTCTAATTGCGACGAAACATTTCGTTATTTGATCCCGTCGTATGTGATATGGAACTCTTTTTGTTAATTATTAATAATTGCGTGTTTCGTTGCTAACGATATTATTGACGAGGTTTCGTGTGCTCTGTAATTATAATTTTTTATTTTACATTTGTGCGCTGCGGGCTAATGCATTTACGGTGCATTTACGGTGATGGTTGTAAAAGACAATTTGTTTGTTATTTCATTATATCAGTTTTTTTACATATGAAATATTGTGATGTAATAATATTGAGTAGGGTATGTTATTTTAATTTATGTTATACTGTGTCAGCATTTACTGATATAAAATACAACAGTAAATAAATGACTTAGCAAATTGCTGACTTAGGTATGACAACCTTTATTATTCAAATGTCTATTCCTCCAAATTCCCCAACCTCCAATTTCCCCAATTTCCAAATCCCCAAAATTTCAAAATCCGAAACACGCGCATTCCAACAAAAGCACCGAAACAATTCCACCAACGCAATAACACGGTACACATCGTTTTATTCCGTCGTCCTCTTCCTACCGTTCGTCCCGCCAGAGAGCGTAGGGTCGCCCCTTCGGAAAATGGGGTAAATCGAGACGAGGGCCTGAAAATTAGTGCGTAGACGATTTTATTAGAACGGCAGTGTGTAATGAAGATTTTACGAGCGAGACTCAATTATTGGTTACTTAACATCGTCGGCAGTAACAGGGCCGTTCAGATCGCGGGCCTCCAAATTGTTTCGCGCTACACGAGCCGGTATCGAGATGCTTACTTAATTCGATCGGATCCGAATTCATAATTAGCCACGCGAGTATCAGCCACAACCGATCGGAGACCCTTCGATGCTATGGAAATTAGGCTGAAATAGATATCGCTATGTTCGATGCTCTACCTATGCTTAACCGTATCATTTCAATTGGTTTCTACAGGCTGCTTCATTAACTCCGTCACATTTTCGTTATTTTTGAACCCTTGTCCCGTGACTTATTTGTCAGGTGCGGCAGAACTAACTAATCAAAGCTGAATCATGAGTGCGTCACGAATGCGTTCTGAAAGCATCATGAGTGCGTCACGAGTGCGTCGTGAGACTACTACGACTGCGTCATGAGTGCGTCACGAGTGCGTCGCGTGTATCACTAGTGCGTCATGGGTGCGTCAGGAGTGCGTTACGAATGCGTCACGGGTGCGTCACGTGTATCACTAGTGCGTCATGGGTGCGTCACGTGTATTACTAGTGCGTCATGGGTGCGTCAGAAGTGCGTTACGAGTGCGTCATGGATGTGTCACGTGTATCACTAGAGCGTCGCGGGTGCGTCACGTGTATCACTAGTGCGTCGTGGGTGCGTCACGTGTATCACTATTGTGTCATGGGTGATTCAGTAGTGCGTCACGAGTGCGTCATGAGTCTACCGCGAATGCATCATGAGTGCGTCACAAGTGCGTCACGAATGCGTTTCGTGTGCGTCGCGAGTGCGTCACGAATCAGACTCGTAGCAGTCAAGATTGAAGTCTGGTGACAAATAAGCTCAGGTCTGATTTTTGGGGCCTCCGGCGTAAAATTAATACGCCAAACACCTCTCAATCTATCACATATGACTCCACGCCCGATACCTCCATGAAACTTTTTCCTATCCCGTACTATCTGCTCGCAACTTGTCCCAGTTACGTGATCCCGTATCCGTCCATGCAGACCACTTCTCCATCGTTGGAAGTTGCATCGACGAAGCGAAACAATGGTCGGTCCTCCGTCGAGATTAACTTAGCCACTCCAGAAGCTGGCCAGCAGTTCGGCAATCGAAGGTTGAAGATTCTTGGCCGGAAGTTGACTGTAACTATTCCCCGATGGCGTACAACAGGTTTTAGATACACGAGGAGCTGCTGGAAATGGTGGCGCGACTGGACGTCCTTGAAGGTTCTCAGGACTGAGTTTAAGTCGAGGGATGTAGGAGGAGTGTAGAAGGTCCTCGGTGATACCATGATCCACCTAGAGGTCGGGAGCGGCCATTTTGCCCGTTCTCTCACCCTACTAGCTGGCTACCCCTCTGCTACACCCCGCACAACCCCCTAACGGCCCCCACACCGTGGTGGTACGAAGGGAGAGATCCAGGGGGTGGTCGAGGTGGGTTGAACGAGGGTGAAGGCCTGCAAGCTATGGTATATGTGTGTGTGTGTGGCTATATATGCTCTGTATATACGCGTGTACATATGTACTCTGAGTATATATGGCATATAGATATACCTGGTCTGCCCTCCAGTACCGGAAACAGCTCCGTCCCGAGCTCAACCGACGGCATGGTAGCCAACATGGCGAACTCAGCGGTGCTCATATTTTCGTACCACCTGGATGGATACAGAAACGACCTCGTGAACTTAGCAGACTACACTCGAAGGGATGAAGCGGGACAGGGATCGCCTAGGTGGACGATAATGGTGACTAAAGGGTTACCGCTTCGATGACATCGCGTAACGGAGTAGATCGTTAGATCTTCAGGGTTGTATAGGGTTGATGAATATCCCAAGGACAAGGATGGATGAGGACCTGGAAAAAGACGCCGAGGAACGCGGGAATCTTTTGGTCATTTGATGGAAGGTGGAGACAAGAGCGAAATAGTAGGGTGAAATGTTCCCTTTGGATAGATATTGAAGGGATTTGATTTTAGATCTTGGGAACTTGGAGATTTATGGATTTTGCTGATGGTGGACTTGTCGATTTGGAAGGATGCAAATTTGTGGATTTCGAAACTTGCACATTTTGTAATTTTGTGTATCTCGAAGTTGAATATTTGAAATTAATTCTTTAAATTTTAGAATTTCCACTTCTTAACATTTAAAAATTGATAAATTTCTTATTAATTAATAAGTAACTAAAATTATATTTCTTTGAATATCTGAAACGCATTTAATGTCCAGGTAAATAAATGTTTATTTTGGATCAAAGGGAGCATTGATTATAACGATCATAGTGATATACTGAAAATAGAATAAAGAAAACGGTATGGCAGGGTGCAGGGACAATTTTTTATATTTTTTTTCTTCGTAACCCTATGGTAACACCCTTTGAAGAGGGTGCATTGACCTACGGTTGTGACCTACGATCATGTAATGTCTGGTTAAAACGGATTTTTTACTTTATAATAGACTTCACACACGCTTTGAAAAGTGTATAACAAATGATACTTGTCAGTGTTCTTAAAAACATTTTAAATCAATTTTTTAATCTTTCATTTTTTCACCAAATTTTGAATCATGCATCGAACAATAAAATTAAATAATGCTAATAATTGAAAATAAATGAGGCTCTAAATTTTAGTATTAAAAAAGTAGCTTTTTGTCTCACAAAATATTTATTGACAAAATATATCACAACAATTGAACACTTCTTTTGAAAATAAAAATCATTTTTTAGTAATAGGGTAGTATTTTCTTTTTAAAACTGCAACAGTAAACTATATTTAATTAACAAATTGTTACATCAAATATTACAATTTTCTAATAACATTATATACAACTTACTCATTTTATTTAAAAAATTCATTTTATTTTAACCCCCATTATTTTAATTTTATTTATAACCCCCATAATATTATAACCCTATATGTTCCTAACCTCAAAGCTTAGCCTAAAATTTATTAACTTATGAAAGCGTTACAATGTTTAAATAAACAGTTTTAATTTTGAATTTAATATCCCGAGGGTGCCTAGGTTTTATACTAAAGTTTTAGTAATGAATAGACCGCTGTTTGAAGCAGGTTTCGACGTTCCCATAACCCCCTATGCTGCTCGTACTTAGAAAGTAAATAAAACCATCGCAACTTCGCTGCCTGTAACATCACGCGTTGTTTACCATAGCTCCGTTACAACACAGTGCATAAACGTCGCAACACTTTTTGAGTAGCACACATCATTGCCCTCCGCTAGAACCCCGTTTTTTACCCCACAGGTACAAAGAATATACGAAGGAGAATGGAGGGTTGTTTCTCTTTCTTTAATCTTTTATCAACGTCTTTTGACGGAATTAACTGTTCGAGGACTTTTCAAGTAAACACAATTTTCAAATTATTTGTGAATTTTCAAGGCTACACATTTTCAGAATTTTAGTTTCAAATTTTCATGATTGTAGATCTTTCGATTTCTAGTTTCAAATTTTCAAGTTTGTAGTTTCAAGCTTTTTAATTTTTTCATCTACAAATTTACATATGTACAAATTTTCCAATTCACAAATTTCCAGCTTCCAAAATTTCAAGCCCCTCACATTCGCTAATTCCCTCATCAGGAAATTAAAAATTTACAAATCATTTAGTCTAAAAGAATTCGCTATTGAACAGAAGTTACAATGCGGTTTCGTCGAATTGCCAGGACATTTTAAGGCGCTGTCAGCCATCTTTGATAGCGGAGATATCCGACACAATGTGCGTCGCTTTCGCCTCAATGTTGAATGCGGGTAGGAAAGTTCATGAGGTCGCCAGCCGGATGAAAATATGAACGTTGTTGGACTCCGTGGCGAATTTAATATGTCACGGAGCAGCGTATCATATTTTAACGTGGCCATGATACGTCGTGATACACTATTACCTGCATCCTGCCGAAAAATAATGTAGCTACGTGCGAAAACCCGCGAACAATATATCTTAGGGCATAGGCTGTTTACTATAGAACAATTCTATATAAATAAAATAATAAACGAATAACGTGAAAATAGAGTTTTACATGTGTCTGAAGTTGCAGCAGTGAAAATGATCTCAAGCACCAGTGCAACTATCTTCGGACACTTGGGTCGCCCGCGAAATTCAAACGTAAGGTGTGGTAGACGAAAATTCAAACAAAATGCTAACTAATTGTTCAGAGTGACCATTTCACCCCACTAGAAACGATATATGTGTACATTCCAAAAGCGTTCATACCGAAATTTCGTCGAAATACGAAAGATTCGTCGATTCTTGGTGAAACAGCGCAAGTTCAGCTACCAGTTGCACCAGAAATTCCCGAGCAGCGTGGTCGGCGATGCGAGCGCCGTGTCCCTGTGAAATTAGCCGAAATGAAGTTAGAAACTATCGTACAACCACACCTTTGTCGCATGTTTGTCGAGCGACAGAGAGTTCAAAGCACCGTTTACGGCTGGTCAGGGTAGCTCGGTGAAAAGAAGAGAGGAAAAAAAAAGGAAGAAAAGATATTAATGTTCCTGCTCGTGGCGCTTCAACGCGTTTAACGAAGGGACAATTTGCACGAAATGGAGCGAACGTCTGCGTGTAGTTCCCTCTTTATTAATCTCTTGATTGTTCGTCGTTTTATAAACGCGAAACGCGCCGGAGAGCAAAGCACGAGCGGCAGAGGGCAGAGCAGGAACACCGTCGTCCCGTCACACCCACGAATGGCGTGCGTCGTACACATTATCTGCATCATGTGCAAAAGTACGTACAAGACACACACATACGACTGTGCAGGTAGTACAGGCTGCCTCGTGATTATAGTTATACACGGAGAAACGAAATATCTGGGCCGGAACTCGTTGGCGGAATTAAAAAGGACACCGTCACTGGGGCTAAGTTGCGCGAGGATCTGCCTCGCTGTTTCGCCACTTCTTGCTAGTTTTAAATGGAACTTGTTTGTTAATACGCTTTCTAGTGGGAAATTCCGGGATATATTTGTTTATAATGTCAAGGAGAATTTTCGGGTTACGGTGGAACTTGCAAAGATCGTAAGATATTATGTATAATGGAATGATGATGTGTTAACGTTGACACTGTCTCATTGGAAATTGTAGGATATGTGGATATTACGAATTTCTAAAATTCACTAATTCCTACATTTCTTTATTTCAGCATCCTAACAATAAGATACCGATAACCAAGAGTCATAGCTCTAATGCAAAATTCACTTTCGCCCGCTGGGGGCTCTCCGCCCCTCAGACCCCCCGTTAGCTACCTTTCAGCACTTATCATAATTTTTCTGAGAGTTTTGGCCCATTCTAAGAAAGTTTGAATCTCTGAAAAAAAGTCGTATCTCTCACAGTTTGGTCTGTACGTACGTAGGCATGAGTAGTTAGTGTGGGATCGTATGGTATTTTGCCTCTCTTTCGTTGGGGGGTATTCCGTCCACATTGGCCACTTCTGACATTTTTCCTAGGGGTTTTGGTCCATTCTAAGAAAGTTTGATTCTCTGACAAAAAGTCGTATCTCTCACGGTTTGGTCTGTACGTATGTAGGCATGAGTGGTCAGGGTGGGGTCTTATAGTATTTTGCCTCGCTTTCGCTAAGGGGCACTCCGCCTCCATTAGCCACTTCTGACAATTTTTCTAGGGGTTTTGGCCCATTCTAAAAAAGTTTGATTCCTTGACAAAAAGTCCTATCTCGTACGGTTTGACCTGTACGTATATAAGCATGAGTGGTCAGGATGCGGCCTTATAGTATTTTGATTCGCTTTCGCTGAGGGGCTCTCCGTCCACATTGACCACTTCTGATAATTTTTCTAGGGGTTTTGGCTCATTCTACAAAAGTTTGATTCCTTGACAAAAAGTCCTATCTCGTACGGTTTGGCCTGTACGTATATAGGCATGAGTGGTCAGTGTGGAGTCTTATAATATTTTGACGTTCGTGCTCCTCTTCTCGTGCGTTTGTTGATCGTACAACATCCACTATCAATCCATTTCCAGTTCATTTGATGTTAAACCGTTTCCCCGTCTGTTCACAATCGAAACAACTCTTAGTTTGCTGTAACTGTCCCGTAATGTTCTCCAGGTGATGTCAACGCGTTATGATTCCGTCGTCCGCACCCTGCTCGCTTCGCTATCCACCCTCTCCGCATTTTCGCCGGGTATGAAAGAATCCGGAGAAATACACGTTCTCTGTCCGCGTGGCGTAATAAACGGACAGTAAAGGACTATTATACGCATAGCCGGTGTTCGCGTAGAGGATACAAAGAACAGAACAAACGATTTCAGCAAGTTTACGCGTGTACGAGGGCCAGTGGAATAGTGCGAAGTAACTGCGATACTTGGAATGGTCGAGTAACGTACAGGGTGTCGCTGTTTTTCACCGCCGAACTTAATTAACCTATTCTATGGAAATAAAAACGGAACGTTATACTAACTTTATTAAAAAGTTACGACGAGAAACGACAACGTACTTTGTTGTTCGATGAACGAGCAGTTCCAATTTTTTTATCGCCGTTAACTGTTCTATTCGTAGAAATACGGAAAGAATGTTATAGTAACGTGAAAAGTACTTGCTTCAGTTTCAAACTAAACACCTCATACACTCAACACTGTATATGAAAAATTTAAATCTTAAAATTTCCTATAAGACAAACTGTAATAATTCTGGTTTCGAGTGCAATGTATAAGATAGTGGATTAAAAGGAGACACCCTGTATACGCACACACGGAATAAAGAAGGGAAAGAGGACGGGGATGGGTGGATGCAGGTTATATACGGTTGCAGACAGCCTCGGTCCAGAGGATATTTCGCAGAGGGGTTGGTCCAGGTCGAATCCTGAGGGTTGCTCGTTCCCAACCCCTCCGAATACCCAGAATCAACCCCTGCTGGCGGGGTCGAAAGCAAAAGCTTCTCCTTTAGTCGAGCTTCGCAGGAACAAGCCTGCAACTCGAACGAGATCCTCCCTGTTCCTAGTTATCCTGGTTCCGTGTCTTCGGTGAAAGGTAGAAGCTTGCTCTGTACGTGTTCAACGACCGAATGTGTCGTTTCCCTTTGAAGACTCGCGGCGTGGCTCGATGTTTGCGTTTCCCGTTGCAGCCGGAGATGAGAGCAGCGTTTTGTGCGAATTATGGATCACACGAGTTTGCCGTCCGGGATGAAATTTCAAGCGTTAAGAAAATGAAAGACACTGCGCTCGCTCGAGGTAGTTTTGACGAGCGACTTGATGCGAGACGCTGATGATTCGTCGGCTGAAATAAGTTTAATGGGTTGAACTTGCTTGGGACCGGTGATGGGCTGTTAGCTGACTATGTTACGGGAATGTTTCAACCACTGTCAATTTGGGGATTTGATAATTATGAAGGTTCAGTAATTTATAAAACTATGTCATTCCAGAATTAATTTACAAATTGGTTCACAAAATTGCTGAGAAATTTATTTCCAAATTTATTTGCAGTTATTTAGAAACTTGTTAACAAATTTATTTACACTACAAAATGTTTGTTTAAATAATTTGATGCACCACTGAACCACTACTAAATAATTTAATGTACAGTGCTCGATAAATACCCGGTTAGGCTATGGCGGAAGGAACTTTTAGGGAGCGGTCATTTAGCAGTCGTCACAAACGTTCACGCTGAGATGATTTATATAATATACGATATAGTAGATATAGTTACAGTAACGAAATCCCATGAAAAAGTACTTGAATCATAAATATTTCTTGCACCAAACACAACGAAGCCTCATTCCTTCATAGTTCTTTCCTAGTAACGTCCCGCTGTGGGGAAAATATTCGTTTTCACGTTACTAAGACCGTACACTTATTCGGCAACCGCTGTAATATTCAGTACAAGTGTGTTGTATGCGAACCACGCGACCGTGAGACGTATTTCCTGTCTATAGTGACGCGTTATAGTCATAGGCAGTACTAAGCGTTCAGCTTCAGCATCGAACGCCTGCAGCGGTCCTTTGTACACCCGAAACAGACTGAAACTTACTTTCGTCAGGGTTAAAGCTGTCATGACGAAGCCTTTGCGCTTTCTTGTTTTCGCTTAGATCGAGTTCACGACAGAAAACGGGAGTATTTACGATCTTTGACGACTTGGGGATCCCTACGTGCCGCGTAATGAACGCGCTACGCTGTTACATGTTATATTTCACGAATTGGACTGTTGGAGATTCACATTCGTGAATTTGTAATTTTGAAAAATTCTGATAGAAAAATTCAATTTTATTCTGAAGCTTACTGTGAGTTGGTGGTGCTGAAGGCATAGTACCTGTGGAATGGCAGAAATATAATAGTGTAATAGTATAGTAGTATAGTACAATGGTAAAATAGTAAAATAATACAATAGTACAAAAGTACAATAGTAGGATAGTAGAATAGTAAAATAATCAATAGAACAGTAGAATACAATAAACAGCAAAATATCAAGTTAAAACAAAACAGTATTAGCGTTCCAGACGCGATTTCATTCGATCCCTAAACCTCGAGTACTAATTGTAACACATTAAATGCAATTAATTAACAATAAGATATCCTAAATGGTTCTCAACACTCCCAGCCAATAATTTTACCTCAATATATTCCGTATTACGCAAACATTTATCCGTCCTAGATCAAGCTCCACTCCACCTCCACATATATCACCTGTTCCACCCGGCGAAGCACACTTGTCACACCACCTTCCCGCGCCTATTAATACGATACAAAAACACTCTCTCATTCACACTACGATTTTCCCCAGCCATACAAAATGGAGCAGAATCGAGCGAACGAGCCCAAAAAAAGCAACGGTTAAAATACGCGGCTACAATAACGCCCTTCGCTAAAAGCGCCACGCAACCTCTGAAAAAAAAAATACGCAAGACCATATATTATCTCTCCAACGGTGTCTTCAATCTGCAAAAAGCTTCGCTCGAGCGAGTCGCGTGTTAAGGAAAAGTCGAGGGTCGAACGCAGAGGGGGACGAACAGAAAGGGGTTGAACGGCAAGAATTAAGGGAGACGCGCAGAACGGACGGTATTCCGTCGCGGAAACGACCAAGAATCGCGCTGGCAGACGAGGAGGTGGTGGCAGCACCCTAAAAACCGGAGGGCGCATCGATTTCCGACGACCTTGAAAATAAACGAGACATGCTGACCCATTTTTCTGCCTTTTGTCGCGCCACGAACGCTCGTTAATTCGGAACTCGACCGCAGAGTAACGCACCGGAAGTGCATCCGCGTGCCAACTTAAACGGCGAATGAGACAAACGCGCCGGATTCCATGAATCGTTCGCTCGTACCGTGTGTACGTGGGGAAGAAACGTACGTGAATTTATCGCTTGGCTCGTTACCTAGTTCATGCGGAGAAAACAGGAGCAACACCTCCAATACTTTGGAGCGATAAATCCACGCTTTGCTACCAATTAGCTGATTACTTTGTCGAATACGTAGGGAATTTTACAGTCGCGTATCTCCAATAAGACACGCGTTTCAGAGATGTTTCAAAGTTTGAAAATATTGAAGAGCACTAATGAAGATTTTGTGCTAACCGGATCAATGACCTGAACACATGAAGATGAAAAGTGCAGCGTAGAAAAATTCTGCATTTATTTTTTATTTCGCGAAAAGTGTTTCATCCATTTCAAGCAGAGCAAGAAAGTCACTTACACAACCGATGCAAAAACATCGTTTCAGCCGCGTCCTGTTTTACAGAACCGCATAAGGTAAACCCTTTTGACTCGTTTTAATAAGCTCGACGCGCTTCAAAATTCGTATTCTATTACCGTAATATATCACAACTTATGATGGTGCATTCACTACATATTATACGTTACCGGTGCTATCCAACAAAATTCCCCAACTGAAGCCTTCTTCACCAAACTCAATTAAACGTAGAAGTAAATCAAATAGGAAGGTAAGTGAAACGCGAGCGTAATTGGACCGCAAAGAGCGAAAAACCCGTCGCCGCTACCGTCGTTCTTGAGAGCACTATTCGAAAAGCTCTGGGGGTTCTCCATCTTAATAAATAGTATGTCAGCTGAAATGAGAGGAGGGAAAAAAAAAGAGCGTGGTCGGTTCGCAGTAAACTCTTTCGCCATTCTTCTCACGCGTCAGCCGCTGCTAAATACACCCTTGGCGAGCACTTGGGCCCAGCCACCCTCGGTAATCCGCAGCAGCCCCACAGATCCCAATAGTTAAAAACCGTTTCGGCCGTAACTTCGTCGACGACACTCGTTTCTTCTCCCTTGTCCCGAATCGAAATATAAATTCTAGTTTGACCCTCCATTCCATTGATTTTCATCCCTTTCCTACGGTATCTAGTATCTCCTTCCTACTTCAAAACTGATAGCTGTCATTTTAATAACAATATTTGTTACAGTATACTTTTTCGCCTGTAGATTGACAGTAATTTTATTTTAATAATTATACGTATAATAATTCTTGTTTTAATAGTTTAACTACATCACTCATGTGGGTGATAAATGCACTTCAACTTTACAAATTTATAAATAATCCAGTTGCAACTGGAACACTCTGCAGATAACCTAAGCACTCATTACCACGTAGGTGTAGAACGACACCCATCGCATGTGAGTACCCATCACATCAAGTTTTGGAAGAATTTGTAGGTGCATGGTAAGACACCTTATGAGCAGTCACGAGTTTTTGAAGTCACCCTAAGCACTTGTGAGTGCATGGGTCTTGAAAGACATCCTATGGTCACTCATAAGCTTTTTGAAGACACTCTAATCATTCATGAACACATAAGTTTGAAAAGACACCCTATTTGTTAAGGCTTAGGTTTTGAAGGACACCCTATAAGCGTTGATGAATTTTTGGAAGACATCCTCAACACCTATGACCATTTGTTAATACTTAGTGTTTAAAAAGTACTCTATAAACATTTATGAGGTTTTGGAAGACATTCTAAGCACCTATGATCATTTAGGTGTAGAGAGACTCCCAATGATCATTTGTTAATGTCTAAGTTTTAAAAAGTACTCTATAAACATTGATTAGCTTTTCGAAGACATCCGCAACACTCATGACCATTTAGGTATAGAAAGACACCCTATGATCACATGTGAGTAGTTTTGGGAGATCCTATGTGAGTGCATGGTGAAACACGCTATGAGCACTGACAAACATTCAGCAGACATCCTAACAGATATTCTATCTATCAGAAATCTATCAGATATCCCAACAGACCTTATATTTTGAAAGTGAGCCCACAAATATCTAAGTTTAATAGATAGAAGACACATCAGTATTCTTTCCAGAATGGTAGAAGAAATTCGATTAGAATTCAGGTCTGTTCAAAAAACGGAGCAAACCGTTAGCTAATAGAATTGAAATTTCAGGGAGTACTTTTCTCCGGTGCCATCAGCTGTGCGGAGGTCCTCGTGGAACCACCATAGGAGTAGGTGGATTTTGAATTCGCCAGCAGGTGGAGCACCGAAGCCCGCAGCAATCGTACCGCGGAATTATTTAGAACAGTGGATACTAGCCACGTTGTAGTTAGGTGGGCTGCGGTGTCCAGGACTACCACCCCATATCTACCCTCCTACCTTTGCCACCCCACACCACTGGTCGACAGAGGCCGGTGTTCAACCCGGTCTCTCTCTCCCCTCGTAGCCGCCCTTCTGCCCCCATGCCAGCCAACCATCCACCCTCCTCTGTCCCCTTTTGCCCTTCGCCAACCGCTGAGCGTACTCCACCTCTAGCCCAGCTTAGTTCAAAGCAACCCACCACCCTGCTACTCTTCCCGCAGCCCCTCGACACCCCCAACCCTTCTCACTCTCTCTCTCTAGCCGCCCATCTACCAACCACCCCCTTGCAGTAGCTCGACGTACCCTTGCGTGCCTGCCTGCCAGCCAGCCATCCACCTAACCTAACCACCCATCCCAGCCATCTACGACTCCAACTACGCTACCAACCACCTACACTCTGCTCCCTTTACGCCCCATACCACGGTACACGGGCTTGCCCGCTACGCCGCAACCACCCCCGAACAGAAAACACAGCTGAGCCAACGTGCTCTCCGGCTGAAATGCCTTCCACCTTTCAGAGGGAAGAGTGTCTTGCTTCAACCCCCAGAGCGTACCACCGCTTCCTACTACACCCCATACTCCTCCTCATCCGTCTTTTCTCTCCGTTTCACCCGCGTCCTCCGGGCTGATTCTCGCTCCTGAAATGCCGTACCTTCTGCCCGCGGAATATACTGAAACGTATAACTGATAAAATAATTGAAGGCACGGCAAAGTTGCGTAAACCACACGCGGCAAACTTTCGAACCCCCGATGCGAGTTCTTAGTTACATGCACGGATCGCTGGATGGGTAATTGGTCAGTCAATTTGCCGTGTATCAGTTGGGAACATTTTAATGAGCGTTTAACACTTTGGACAGTGTCGCATTTTTAGCTGGGAATGGGGATGTGAGATTATAATTATTTGGGGGAGAATGAAAGAATCGGATGCCTGAACCCTTGGAACATTGTATCATCAGATTACTATATTTTAAGATTTCAATATCCTACGTAGATTCCCATTTTCCAAAATCCCTATACTTCAGGATCAAATTCTATTTCTATATTCTTATATTTCTATATCTCCACATTTCTAAGTCTCGAGAATCCCCAAAAATATATGTGTACCTAAATTATTAAAGTAGATCTCCACATACCTAACTTATTATAAAATCGCCATTTTCCTGAATCCTATATTCCTAAATATCTGTTCTTCGAAATTCATATATTTGGGAATTCCTATCCTTAGATCTCCATATTCCTAGATCCCCAAATTCTTGGGCTCCTAGAACCTCATATTCCTATCTCCACATATGTCCACATATCTCAACATTCACATATTCCTGGAGCCCTATGTTCCTCGATGCCCAAATTCTTGGTCCCTATATTCCTAGATTCCTATATTCCTATATCCCCATATCCCAACGTTCACATATTCCTAGATCCGCATATTCCTAGATTCCTATATTCCTATATTTCTATACCCCCATATTCCTATATCTCCATATTTCTATATTCCCGTATTCCTATATCCCCATATCCCTACATCCCCATATCCCGACATCCCTATATTCCTAGGTCCCCATATCCCTATATCACCATATCTCTACATCCCCATATTCCTAAATCCCTACAGTCCTAGATCCCCATATCCCTAGATCACCACATCAATAGACCATTCTACCATTCCCCCATAATCCAATATCCCTATATCCCCATCTTCCCTGTCTATACCCAATCCTCTCGCAATTTTAACTTTACAAAAAATGTAACGATTCCATCGAAGTGTTAATATGTATGACGAGTTGGTCCCATTCATTTTCTAGGTTTTAAGTACAAGAAAGTAATCAGGGGTAAATGGTGCAGGCGGCTACGACTAATCGGAAGTTTCTCGAGTGTCATTGAGTGGTCGTCGATAACGGGTAGTTAGGAGGATGTTTATTTGATTATCGGAACGATTGCTTTCTTAATTAGCTGGTAGGCTCCCTCGCCAGCTGTTTTGTCGTTAGCTCGAGTGGAAAATCCGGAGGACACTTGCATCTAGACGGTGGCCCGTTATTTCTTTGTCTACCGAGCATTTATCATTCGATGAATAATTCCAGAACGAAATCGGTCACCGCCAACCGGGGGATAAGTACACGAGAAACTTTAAAGTTTGTTCGCGTTCCTGATTATAAATGGTATCCGAAATCCTAGGAACGGTTTTAAAATGTACACGGTGTTTCAGCGTTCGGAAGAGAGATGTGCGAGGAAATAGTTCAGGAAACTTCGAATCAGTTCTGAGAATATACGATGGACAATACAGAGGGTTTCAAAAGAAATGCTTAGCTTCAAGGTTTATTCGAGAAATTTTTTTCTCAAAGTCCAAATAAAATATTTCTCTTCTCTTCCATTAATGAAAATTTGTCAAAAATAATTCTGTTGATAAGTAAAGAAATATTAACCTGTTCATAAACTGATCGAAAATTTATTAAATTTTTAATGGCATTTCGGTTTTAAAAATATAAAGCTTGAAAAGTTATATCCTAATTAAGAATAAACCTGAGATGTAGTACTTCGATATAACAATTCTGAGGTTTAACATTTTGCAAGATTAAACAATGAACGCATAATAATTTTATTATCCAGCTAACACCGCAGTACTACTTGCACCCGATATTTTTCCTTCACTGTAGAAGTATACATTTTTTAGTCGCTTTGCTACTTTTCAGCAAAAAAACAGCGCTAAACAATCTTTCTCATCGCCGCAAAAATAGTCTCTTTTTTAAAAAGCAGACCATATTTTCATTTAAAAACGTACAACCGACAACTCTGTAACTCTTAAACGTCTTTCAAGCGCCGTTAATTCGAAACGAGCTTTGTGAAACATTTAAATTCAAACGGCATAAAATTATTCGTAAAAGCATTATTTTCGTATTAAGTGAACTTAATATCATGAGTAATATAAAAATCTAAATATCGATAGAACTTATCTTTAGGATACAGGCTGTCCCAAAAGATTGGGATTGAATGACGTTGATGACTGATTGATGTTGGGAAACATGAAAATTGTATAAAATATCTGAAAGTGCTTTATAGTTCATAAATGTATTTTATGAGATATGAACATTAGGTTTGCAAAATTCGTTTTACAATTCTTAGTACAAGAATTACATATGAGTATATGATATTACATATGAGTACATGATACGACAGTAATCTCAATAGTTACATGAACACTAATTTTACAAATGTATACAGTTTTACAAAAGTATTTACTAATAGTTCCAAAAGTTGGAATATTTAACCTAACCTGTACAGATGTCAACCCACGAGTTGGCGCGCGAGGGCGGAGCTAAGTAAAAGAAGCTCCGCCCACACCCCTCCCAGCGTTGCGCTGCGGCAAATAAGAATAATAAATACGTGTGAGGTCCACCTCTTCTCAGACATCCTCTTCAACGAAGGAAGGGTACAATACGAAGGAAAACAGCGATCAACTACCCCCAAGAAATAAATCTCCCCTATTTAAAGCCTCAATTTACACTTGCCGTTACACTCGACTGTTCCCATTGAAGACGAAACATCGAGTGAATGAAAATTCAGACACCCCGTACATTCACGGTGTCGGTATTGTCTACTCTTTTCACCGTTTGGTCGGCGAAAGGTGAAAGGGGTATTTCGCGAGGTCTTTCCTACAGCCCGGTGAGGGTTTCAAGCAGGGGTTGTGTTGCCCTGGGGTGGGGTCTTAACCTTTACCCTAAATGTCAGGATCTTCGTGAATATTAGTCTTGGAAAACAGAGTCCAGGCGGCACTAAGTGACATCGTGAGAAGCGGTCATTCGCCGGCCACGAGCGAGTCATGGTGGAATAATACCGTGCCGTGGATGGAAAAAGAGCAACAGACTGAGGTATGGGGATACAAAGTATAGATGGTTGAGTGACTGATAGAGGCCCGGTGCTCGACTGAGGGATGGTAATAAAGTGGTCAGTTGCGTAATTAAGTAGAGAGCGTACCGCGAGTTGTCTATATATGTGAGTCGGTGTTTCACGGAGTCCTCCGTAGTAGAGATATACAGAGAGTAGTATCCGGTTGGACAGGCAAGTCATGGTTTCTTGGTAAGCGGCGTCGTTTGTCATTCAAGTATATTTAGTGGCAACACGCGACCGGAAGTACATGTGATCAGGGATCATCTTGGCGTATGAACATTTTTAGCGTTACCTTTCTGCTTTTTAACTCTTGCGCCGTTGTTCTTCAAGAGAGAAGTGTCAATGACGACACGCAACCGGAAATATTCGATGAGGTATCGAAGATCATCTAACGATAGCTTACGATAAATAAATATTTGTGGCGTTAGAAAATATTTTGCTATTAAATTCAATTTGATGACATAAAGGAAAATGGTAATTTTAAGTTTGCAAGTTAAGTAACAAAATTTGTTTACGTCTGGATATTTTAATATCAAGAAATAATAAAATAAGCTTGCTCAAACATCCAACACCGCAAAATACACAAAATTTGTCAGAGTAGAACTATTTTATATTTTATTCGAAATAATGGAAATAAAATAAACTTGCTCCACTTCAATAAACCGGCTCAAATATTGTAAGTAAAAATAAGAAACGCGCGAATCATTTGACCGATTCGGTTTGAATACACAAATGTCCTTTCCTGCTCTTCACTCCAATAACTTCACCATTTCCGTGCATCCCCATACACGTAAACGTGCATGCGTAGACACGCGTGTGTAAGTTCTAACGCGCTCGTCCAAGCGCGCACTGCAGCCCCTTCCTCTAGCGAGCACCCCTTCCGGCACCCCTTCTTGTCGTACTTACGCAACCGGTACCCGTTACCGTGTGCATGTCGCGGAGAATACCTGTCTCCGTAAACTGTACGGTCTGTCTGTGTGCGTAAATACGTGTGTGTGTGTGTGTGTGTGTATGTCGTAACCCCTAAGCCTCACCTTGCGTCAAGCCACCCCTGAGAGCGAGGCCAGAATAGGAGACGGAGCGACAGCCACGGAATAGTCAGGTTGCGAGGGTGAAACGGAGGGTGAGGTGACAGTATGACGGAGAGGCAGGGCTCTGCCGAGCTTTCTGTCTCTACGTCTGTCTCTATCTAACACATTTTCTCGTAATTTAGTCCTGAAAGAATGCAAGATAATATTTAACGTATTAACTCATTGTTCATTAGGTTTCATTCCTGAACCATCGGTTTAATTCTTGAACCACCGGTCAATTAATATCTTGCAAGTACTTTTCTGTTTGACAAACCCCATCAAATATTTTTGCGCAGTATTCTATTATTTTTATTATCTGTATCTTTACCCCTTAACCTATAATTTCGACAGTTGCGTCAGAATTATTGCTGCACATGTTAAGACAAATAAGGAAAATTGAACTGTTAAGTATATTTCGAATTTAGGGATTGATTATGCAAATTATAATTGATAAACTCCAAACCCCATCGTGCTGTATATTTTTAATTTGTTGTATCTGAAATGTAGTGCGTCACGAGTGCGTCGCGTTACTGTAACTCAAAGAGTTAATAGGAATTTAAGATGTGCGTCACTAGTGTGTCACTAGTGCGTCACTAGTGTGTCACGAGTGCGTCACGAGTGCGTCACGTTACTATAACTCAAAGAGTTAATAGGAATTTAAGATGTGCGTCAGTAGTGCGTCACGAGTGTGTCACGAGTGCGTCACATTACTATAACTCAAAGGGTTAATATGAGTTCAAGTAGATGAACGGATTATTACTAATATAAAATCGTTTGATTTGAGCGATATTCATATGTGAGTAACGTAAAAGTCAGAATGTTTCGTGTTTCTATTATTGGTTGATCATTCACGAGTTAACTCGCGTTTAACCTAACCTACAAATTTTTGGCAGTGCGTCATTCACTTCTAGCTAACTATTGGTACATTAAGACAACTAAAGAAAGTTAAAATATTGGGTACACGCATTCAGAGATCCTTGATTATGCAGATCATAATTAGAAGGATTCCCAAAATTTAATTACACTGAAAATACGTGTCTGTTACGTTCGAACTGTGCGTCACGAGTGCGTCACGACATTGCAAGGGTTAATTCGCAAATGTTAATTGTAAAAATGTCGTGTTTTGATGTCTAAACGTTGATCACGAATGAACTCTTTACTAATAAAAAATCTGATCTAATCTCCATTAGGCAAAGATTCAATTACGTCGAAAGTAGCCCGGAAATATTGGAGTAATTCGATGATTAAGGCGATTAAAATATATTTAATGATACGGAAAGTTTTTAAGGGACTTAAAAATGTTGAAAGTTTGGAAAGTCTTTCGAGAATCAAGACAGTGTAACTTTGTTCGGGAACTTTAACGTAGCGGAAATACGCGATAGTTTAGGGGCGGGGGTGGGTTCTCTATTCTTTGGCCATGAAAGTTTTCCACCGACTCGCGGGGGCTGCTTCGATTATTATTGGAAAGTAGTGGTCCTTGGGAATCTTGGACGACTTAAATCATAGACTTCACGAATATAAATATCTTCGGGGTTTATGAATATTTCATAAGACACAAGTCCTGAATATCTGAATACCTTAATTGGCTTAATCAGAAAAAATCGCGTTATTATCTTGTATCTGAATAAATATGTTACCTTATGTTGATTAAACGTTCCATTAGTATGAACACGATATGCCCTTCATTTTTTCTCCCCTGAAATTATCTCGAATCTACCTTTTTTTTACACGATGTTACATTGTCGGAGAGAAGTGGAACGAAAGGGATGTATGTACATATATTAAACGGAACATTATAATTATCTGAAACACGAGGCATTTATTAGTAAGATATGTGCATTTTTAGTCTTTTTAGAAACTTAACACATGCCAACTTTTGTCTTTTGATATATTTTCTGTAAATGTTAAGTGTACTTGTTGCTAGTAATCATTTTCAAGTCTACTTGTTCTCTAAATATTCTCTAAGAGTACTCTAAATAAAATTATTAAAGACAAGCAGTAAAATTATTAAGAATGACGAATTTGTGAAAGATAAACAATAAAAATTAATCAAGATAAATGGCAAAATTAAGGGTAAGAGCAATGTAAGGCAAAATGGCAAAATAAGGGTAAAAAAATTATTTAAGATAAGTAGCAAGATTATGAAGGATATGTTTATCGATGATAAAAATGGAAAATAATAATTACAATTAATGGTAGCAGATACGTGCCGTGTAATTGCATATCACCAAACAAAATGGGAGCGTATCAAAACACTCGCGGGTGAAATTCCTCATCGCGCAGCATGTGAGGTGCCTTAAATTCCCAATAACGTTTAATAAAAGCCGTTCAAAGCACCTCGAACCAGAAGGTAAAAGGCCGAGAAAACGCGGCACACACGCGAATCTGCGCACCACGCATAGGAAATCGCGCGCGTACTTTCGTGCGTGTTGCGAGAGGAACGAAGAAGACAAGGGGCGAGAGAGGTGCACAATATTCTCTATGTATTAGCCGCGTATCCGGCACATAGGCTATCCGAGTACATGGAAGTAATGTTTGTAAGGTGTAATACATAGGCTCTGGCTTACATACGGTTCGCACACGTTTACCTTGGCGCACACGTACACGTGCACACACGTGCTATCCACGGACTTACTAAGGGGATGTTGTAGTCGAGAGGGAAACCGGGCTGCGAGGGGTTGAAGGGAGGATGGGCAGAAGGTCCCAACGCGGCTGACACACAAACAACAGAGCCACCTCCTACCCTCTCTACAACCACCCTCCTTCGACTCTGCCCGGCCAGACCACCCCGTGAAACTCACCCCATCCGCCACCCCTAACCAGCATTAGGTACAGCTGAATTACACAGTGTGCAGGGGAGACACGGTCGCGTGGAAAATATGAAGAAACAGGTAAAGGTTTTCTTTGGTCTTCGATTCTGACTATGGATATTGGGAAGGTATGTAGATTCTTTCTTGTAAATTTGTGGGACAAGTTCGGGATGGGCCATCTTTTCTTAAGATATCTGTAAATTGGTATTTTAGAAATAATTATTGTTAGACAAGTCGGTTGCTATTGTATGAGGGGTGGTTATATTAGAAAGGAAACCTCGTAAGAGTTTTATTACTGTATTACTATAGTATTATACTACTCAATTGTTATACTAGTAGACAACTATATTACTACACTTTCATTCTTCTATTCTATAATACTATTCTATAATTTTGTAATTCTGCAGTTGTACGATTCTACAATTCTACGATTCTACAATTCTACAATTCGACGATTCTACAACTCCACCATTCTACTATTCTACATTCTACTACACTACCATTTTACTATACTACCATTATATTATACTAGCATTCTACTCCACTACTATTCTACTACACTTCCATTCTGTTGCACTATCATTCTACTACACTACCATTCTACTATACTACCATTCTACTACGCTACTATTCTACTATAATAGCATTCTACTCCACCACTATTCTACTACACTACCATTCTACTACAATACCATTCTACTACACTACCATTCTACTGCACTGCCATTCTACTACACTACAATTCTGCTATTCTACTATTCTACTACTACATTCCTGTGTTATTATACTGTCACACTACGAAATTACTATACGACTATGCTGCTGCTCTACTATACAAGTACACTATTATTCTAATACTTCACTATACTTGTACATCATTGTTTAACTATATTTCTATAGTTCTATAGTATACTACTACTGTACCATTATCCCAGTACACTAGTATTTTACAATGAGGCTCTCCTATTATACCGTTATACTATTATTACATCACTATATTAATATACTACTATACTATTCTACTATACGACTGTTATAGTATTCCACCCTTTTATTCTTCCATTGCACTACCATTATGATATGTATTCAAACTGAAATTGACAATGTGTCATTTTGAAACAGATCTTGTATCAATACTACAAACAAAAGTAATAAACGTTCAATACAATTGATTGTACACTGTCCTAGTCAGTAAAGATCTTGTATCAGTACCTAGCTGATCAAATTAAAAGCGCTAAACAAGGAAGCTGATCAAATTAAAATGTAAAGAACTTTTCAAGATCAAGGTTATGGGAGCTGGCGTAGTACATAATTACCGAAAATAAATGAACACTGACACATTAAAGGGCGAAACCAGAATTTATATTCGGACAGAGAACAGCCCAGAAGTTGTACCGAAGTTGCGGTTGTTTGCAATCGCGAGCACAGGGGGTGGAATTCGCGAACGACAGATGGAGAGCGAAAGTTCGCGGAGTTCGATCGGACATGGATCGATCTCGTGGTTGGTAAAAGCGACCAAACTTCTACGGGAAACATTGTCGTCGAAAGTTTTCACGGTTGAAGTTCGCGTTACCGAAGAGTCACGAATAACAAACATTTCCTTCTATTCTTTTTTCACGATCGTTCGATAATTAAGTCGAAAAGATCGGTGTATCTCGTATTCCCAGCCATTTGCCGGCGGATATTTCGAAATATCATGGACAGCTTATCGGTGGCCATCGTAAATCCGTCGATGTAGAATCAACTCGAATCAACTACACCCTGTTGAATTATACCTTTCGGAACCGGTCGAAATTGGAAAAATAGGCGAGAATAGAGCGATTCAAGCTTTATTCGCGCGATTTTGGAATTCGTGATATAGCAAAGTGAATGGAGTCAAAGATTGAATGAAACAAAGTATCTGAAATATATTGAATGACAGAATTTGTGAAATGTATGTTGAATGAAAATAGATATGTGAAACATATATTGAATAACACAATATGTCAAACATATATTGAATGACATAACATATGTGGAACATGTATTTATTGAAATAAAATATATGAAATTTATATTAAATAAAACTAGATATGTAAAACATATATTGAATGACACAACATATGTGTAATATATATTTAATGAAACAACATATGTGAAACATATATTTAATGACACCACATATGTGAAACATATATTTAATGAATTAAAATATGTGAAATATTTATTTAATGAAACAAGATATGTGAACTATATATTGAATGACACAAGACATGTGAAACATATATTGAATGACACAAGGTACGTGGAACATATATTTAATGAAACAACATATGTGTATTTAATCGAACAAAATACATAGAACATAAATTGCAAAAAAAATATTTTCTTTCTTCATTTATAGAATATCATTTACCTTCAGAAAATACACTTCAATTACACACCTAATTACTTCATAATTAACTTAATTGTTGAAGTGAAATTAAGGTGTACAACATTTGTGAAATTGAGAACAAGATGAAAATTTTCCGTGTTTACTGGATGGAATAAAAAACGAAGGTAACATTTGACCAAGCATCAAATTTACAGAATTTGTAATTTTATAAAGTATTATTAGTTTTTGTAGTACTAGGAAATTTCATGCATATATTTAATATATGAATAGCGGTTGTAAATTCGTTGAAAATTTAGGGAAAATATCGCAACATAAATTGAAGGCTTTTTTAGGTTAATGCAGTGCTTCGTTGATATTGTTACTTGTTAAAATTACAAGCCCGCTCGCTGTGCAGCAAGGGCTTAACGCAATAATTTAAATATTAAAAGACAAAACAAGAGGGTGCCTCGAGCATCTGTGTAATACAGATATAAATCGTCGAATCATCACCGGAACTGTAGACTACGATATAAATAACATATTCAACATGGGTATAAAAAGTCTCTAACGACATCGAGGTACAAAAACGAGTGTGAACAGCGAAAAAAGCCAGTTAATACTAAAACTCCCTCTCCGTATGTACTCTGTCGCTCAAAAGTCTTATTGTTAGGACATTAATTACTGGCTTATCCCCAAGAAAATTATTACATCGAAAAAATTTGGATATAACAAAAATTAATGAAACGTGTAATGTATTATATGTAATGTTGCATTATATGTGATAATGTAGCAGATATAGGGTGGGTCAGTGGACACGTAAATATTTCTAATATAGTTTTGTAGAGTATGTAGTACAAGGTTATACTATTTTAAATAAGGTGTACTTAAATTGAATTTAACATGATGTGACGGTCACATATGCCCATATGCTACAAGGTTAAATTTATTTTTGGGAATGAAAGTTTTGAGGGTTCTTAATGTTCAGACAATAACCCCAGTAAATTAAAATAAGAGAGTTCTTGATAGTCTATGTTATGGTGTACTTATAAAGGTCATACCACAAGGACACTCAAAAATCTGTCTTCTGAAAAGTTTGATGAGTTCTGTTGAAGTTTCTCTATTATTAATTGATGCTATTGTGTTACATCAGATAACACTACAGATTTAGCTCGATATTAATTACAAATTGTTATGTTAAACAAAATGGTGAGGTTGAATGGTGTCACCGAGTGCAAAGAGTTAACTGTACACTTCAGTTTCATAAGTAGAAATGGTAACGAATGCGAAAATTGTGTAGGGAGCACAGAAGTTCGGTCCATCTGGAAAAATATGAATACGATCCGGCGATTTCTATCGACATTTCTTTCGTCCGGGCGATACGCATCGTTATTCTTCCGTACGGTTCTGAAGGGAGACCAAGGCAGCCCCGAGCTCCTCTGCTCCAGGAAGGGAAAGCAGCCATAGCGTGGGCGGATTTCACATGGATTTCGCACGTTTCAATGGAACAAGGCACGCTGATGTCAACCTACCTGCGTTGGTTGGGTTCAACGCACCTCTAAAGCAACCACACCTCTACCCACCCTCGGTGGAACGTTCACTACCTTCCCCTCTATTTCACCCTCGTCGACCGACCTCGCCACCTCACCTACCTACACCCGCCTACTACCCTCCCAACGACCTCCATCCCTGTGAACCCTCTAACCACTCTACAGCCGACCCTATATCTACCCGGTCGTGCCCGCGTACGCGGCTCTACATACATGTAGCCCCATGTTATGTACCAGTCGGTTACATATACGCGACGAGGTATATAGGCGAGTATGGTATCAAAATGGACGCGAGCTACACTGGTAGATATAGTGGTAGATACAGTGGTAGATATAGATACGCGTACGCGGCGACGGAACGCACCCACGGCCACAGGCTCACACACACACACGGGGTATGCATATATAGGAAGATGGCGACGGTGTTGGTGATAGCTACGGGACCCGGTAGGTATCTATCTGTTATAACGCGTGGACGCATATGTGCGGACCCGTAGCTTCGATGCACACGCGAGGAGCCGCACGTACAGTCAAGAGCAAATCTGCCTTCCCTAGGGACAGTGTGCCAATCAACGGAGGAGACGGGATACCAGTCGGTCCATTTTAGGGACTTTCGGGGATTTCGACGGATGACGATGAATTTGGACTTTGGGATTTGAGATTGTGCGGATGTGGAGATGTAGGGATTTCAGGTCTGGGAGGTAGAATGGGAGGAATTGAGATTTGATCTATGGATATGGAAATTTGGGGATTTGGTGATGTAGGGGTATAGGAAATGGGATATAAGAATTTGAAGAAATAGGCATTTTGGAATGTATAGGGATGTTGATGTTTGGGGATCTATGCAAATCTAAGGATCTGATGAAATTTGGACCTAGGAATTCATGTACTTTGGGGAAATGTGGGGAATTTAAATCGTCTACATTTCCAAATTCCTAATATCCTTATTTCTCACATTCCTACATCCTCACAATTCAAATTTACATATTTCTAAAATTGCCAAATCCTCACATACCCACATCTGTACACTCACATGTTCCCAATTCACGTTTCTAAATTTATCAAGTCCTCACATTCTCAAATTTGTCAAATCCCCAAATTCTCACATTCCCACCTACCTACATCCTACATCTCACCATCCCTACATCCTTAAATCCGTTCTCATATTTATGAAATCCCGACATTCAAAAATTACCAAATCTCCATATTCCCAAATCCCTACATTCGTTAACTTGTCTGATCCCCAAATTCTCTATTGTGCCTAGACACTGAAACCTACATTTGTCGAATCCCCCAGTCTCAAATTTGTCGAATTCTCATATTCCTAAATGTGTCAAATCCTCATATTTCTAAATTACCCCATATTCCCAAATCCCCACACTCTCAAATTTGTTAGATCCCCAAATGTCCACATATGTGACCCACATATCCCACGTCTGTATCTCTAAATCCTCAAGTTCCTAAATTCCTCAAATCCGCCCATTCTCGAATTTATCGAATCCTCCTATTTCCAAATTTGTCAAACCCCATACTCCGAAATCCTAACATTCCCAAATTTGTTAGATCCCCAAATGTCCACATATGTGTCCCACATATCCCACGTCCCTACCTTTAAATCCTCAAGTTCCCAAATTCCTCAAATCCGCCCATTCTCGAATTTATCGAATCCTCTTATTTCCAAATTTGTCAAACCCCATATTCCGAAATCCCCACACTCCCAAATTTGTTACATCCCCAAATGCCCACATATGCACGTCCCTGCTCCTAAATCCCCAAATTCCCAAATTCCTCAAATCCGCCCATCCCATGTAATTATCACATTCCCAAATTTGTCAAATCCCCATATTCCCAAACCCCACATTGCCAAATATCTCACATCCCCAAATTCCCCTATTTGAACATCCCTACACCCCAAAACCTATTTCCAAATCCAAGTCCACCCAAATGTACCGAGTCCTCCAATTCCCAAATCCCCAAATCGACATTCCCAAGGTGCAAAAATTGTAAATTTCGAAAGTTAGCCAAGAGAGTGCGAGATATTGCCGTGGAGTGTACGCGTACACATACAGCGTGCGTGCATCGTAGTGTGCGCGGCCACAGATACGAGCGGGCGACCGAATATCGTCGACTCCACGGACGGACGGCTGATTGTAAACGCAGAATTGGGCTCCGGCCTGGCGAGGGAACACGGGTACGCGCTGATAATCACAGGTAGCGATGCATCGCCATGAAATTGGGCCCCTGTCCAGAATTCTGGCTACCCCTAAAGGGACTTTGAAATATGGTCACGGTTGGCCGGACACACGACACAGCCTCGTCCCGAGTTCTCCTGGTGCTTCTGCCACGCTCTGTTCTCGACGTGCCTCCTCGTCTGGTCTCGATAATCCGCCACCGACAAATATAGGTCGTCCTCACACGCGGAGCGGAGCGTACGTGTGTGGACGCGGCCGCGCGTGTGTCGGCTGGAATTTTAATGGGTCGCGAGGCGAGCTTAGGGCGGGTCGCGGTCGTCACCAGACACTCGTGACAGCTGCTCGTACGTGTGTTTTTATTGTTGCCACTCTGATTGACGTCCGCGTGATTGGCGGATCGTGAAAATGTTGCAACTGCGCCGTTCTTATTAGCACCCAGAAGATGCAGGTGGAAGGAATGTGGATCCGATTGGCCGGTTCGACGCTTCTTGCGCGACCAGTTAACGAGCGATTATTTACGAGTCGCGTGCTCGGAATTTACTATTTCTTCGTTTTTTTAATTTATCGTGCCCGGGAAAGTCCTGTGTCGCGATATGGGTTTAAAAATATTTCGCAAAAACGTGATCTATAGAGACTAAATGATTGATTGATGTGGTGATAAGTTTGAGGAATGTTGAAGTTTATTCATTGATCTCAAAATGGAGTCATCTTAGTTTCACTCTATATGAGAATAACATTGCTGTGAAAGTGTGAACACACATACTAACAATCTACTCCAAATAATTTCTTGATATTAAAATAGAAATTTCTAAATTTCCAGCTAAAGATAACTTAAAAATTTTCAAATTCCTAAATACCCAAGCAAATTTTCAGCAGCGTAATGTTCTGAAACTTTCTCAAGTTTCAAAATTGTAATTCTCAAACTTTTAATTTTTGAAGCAAATTGTCAAACTGCCAACCCGAATTTCCAAGCTTGCAAATGAAGTTTCCCAGTTTCCAAACTTCTGAGATTAACCTTGCAAATTATCTGCCCTATAAAAATTATGAGTCAAATCTTCCTTGTGTCAAGGTTCCTTATGTCTGTATATACACTTGGCAATATATGAGCTTGTACGTGTACAATGCATAAAGTTAAAGGTGAAACAGAAGATACGTAAACGAATTTTAAAGTGCTTTAAACGGCGAACAAAAGTGTAACGCCTGGACCGGCACATTTTCGGAAGAGTCGTTTCAATCAGAAACCTAATATTCTTTTCCAATTTCAAGCGAATCGATCTGGCGGTCTGGTTGAAATTCCCTTTACCGCTGGCTCCCAACCCACACGAGTCCAGTGTGTACACGATAAACCGATACCACCCCCAGGTACATGCGGTTGCACACATTCCACGTGAAACGTAACTAATTACCGATTCCGTTATTGTAAAAGTAACCGCTCGTTACTATACATCGGCGTCTTTTAAATTCCGAATAAATGCACGAAATATCGGTCTAACGGGCCGAATTCATGAACTTTTTACAGGGACCCGCTTCACCACTCGTTGCTATTCTCTTTGCACTTTGATCATGCTAATTTTCTGCAGTCTTGTAACGTTGGATAATTCCAAGTCGAAATTTTTTATCGAAAAATCGATTTTGTATTAGGCTGATCGTTCTCTACTGATCTATTCCGGGGTATTATTGATCAATCGGTTTCGGACTTATTGGTAGATTAGATGTTGCGTTTGATCAGAAATATTGATTTTTACTTTTTACTTGTTAAGTAATCAATAGTTGTTGATTTTTACCTTGTTTACCTGTTAACTTTATCAGCTAGTACTTAAGTACTTAAGTTGCTGAAATTCATTCTCAATTTGCATTAAATTTATCAACAATTATTTAGAACTATGTTCTATTTCTAATTAAGTTATTGAAATTCATTCTTAAGCTGCATTAACCAGATCCTCACATTCCCTAATTTGTCAGATCTCCAGTTTCCCACATTTTCACGTCCCTACACTCTGAAACCCAAATAGTCCCAAATTTGTCAAACGCTACATTCGCAAATTTGTCGAATCCTCATATTTCAAAATTTGTCAAATACGTATATTGCAAAATTACCAAGTCCCCATATTCCCAAATCCCCACATTCTCAAATTTGTTAAATCCCCAAATTCCCACATATCCCACATATCTACTTCTAAATCCCCAAGTTCCCAAATTCGTCAAATCCACCCACTCTCAAATTTATCGAATTCTCATATTCCTAAATTTGTCAAATCCCCATATTCCAAATCCCCACATTCCCAAATTTGTCACATACTCAAATTCCCACATATGTGTCTCACATATCCCACATCTCTACCTCTAAATCCCCAAGTTCCCAAATTCGACAAAGTCGCCCATTCTCAAATTTATCGAATTCTCATATTCCTAAATTTGTCAAGTCCCCATATCCCCAAATCCTCACATTCTCAAGTCAAGTCCCCAAATTCCCACATATGTGTCCCACATATCCCACATCTCTACTTCTAAATCCCCAAGTTCCCAAATTCGTCAAATCCACCCACTCTCAAATTTATCGAATTCTCATATTCCTAAATTTGTCAAATCCCCATATCCCAAATCCCCACATTCCCAAATTTGTCACATACTCAAATTCCCACATATGTACGTTCCTACCCCTAAATTCCCAAATTCGTCAAATCCATCCACTTTCAAATTTATCAAATTCTCATATTCTCAAATTTGTCAAATCCCCATATTTCCAAATCCCCATAATCCCAAATCCCCATATTGCCAAATTCCTCAAATCCTCCCATTCTCAAACGTGTCGAATAAAGTTAATTTGCATTAGAACATAGTTCCCTTTCTAAACACTGAAGTTCTTGAAAATAATTTATCATTTACAAGTATGAAGTAAGAAGTATAAAAAATACTTGATTAAAAGAATTCAATGAAACATTCTGAATTTTCCATCGTATGATTTCGCAATTCGGCCTGATTAATTCAATATCGAATATTGTATACCTACAATGAAGATAATTCTTCACCACAACCGCCCACAATTTTAAACAAATTCCCCGTTGATTGACTTCATAATCATTTCCTCCAATTAAATAAATATCAATATTGCACGTGCATAATGAACAACTGCTCCTGTCAAAATTAATGAAAGCTCCCATAGGTGATGAACACAAGATGTACCGGATAAGCTATCCATAAAACTAGAGTGTGGTAATAGAGTAGATTCCTGTCTACAAATAGAGTCTACAAGTATGTATCTACCAGTAGATGTACAAGCATACCTAAACTACAAATAGAATATCGGTTATAATTTTCGTAGGATGACACACTCGACATTATATGGCAACTTTGAAAGCAGTAACAAAAATCGCGAGGGTGCGTAAAGAATCAATAGCAAGAAAATCGATCCGGAAAAAGAAGGTAGAATTTCTAAGAGCGGCTGTAAGTTGGCGAAGTTCGTTAGCCGAGATTACGTCGGCCCCTAAAGGGGATTAAAAAATTAACAGGTGTACGCGATGTATCTATATTCAGGTGTTCCGGTTGCCTTCTACTTTATCTTACCATCCGTGTGACGACACCTTCGTGCTAGGTGTGTCGAGGTAACTCCCTTTTCCCGGCAGCAAGGGTTCCGTTAATCTAGGGTCCGAGGGATGGTACGCGGCCGGGGGCGGCGCGGAGGGGTTTTGATGGAGAAGCAGAAGAGCACGAGGCGAGGGGTCGGAGGCGTACGACCTGACAGCGAAAGAGGAACCAAGGGAAACGAGAAGTTGTCGGAGGGAGAAAGTAGTGGCGGCAAACGTCCACGGGGCGGACAAAGAGGGGACGAAAAGTGATAGCGGAGAGAGACGCGGAGCGAGAGGGGTGGAAGAACGAAAGGGGTTCCAGGACTGGGGGTTCTTGATAAAGGTGGGGTCGGTAGATCCGTTGATGAAGGTTCAGGCCAGAGGGTTGCTCCGCTCTTCTACTCTGATAGCTCCAGGGGGCAGTGGGCGAGAGGAGGGCGGCAAAGTCGGTGGCAGGGTCGGTATAGAGGTGGAAGAAGACTAAGGGTGGGTCCAGTGCGGTCCAAGAAGCACTGATTCATCCTGGAGTTATGCCCCTGACGGTCAAGGAAGATATACAACGACGATGTATTTTCACTGAGAGCCTCTTTCTCGCTTTCGCCCCCGGCCTTTCGCGTCGGGCTGTCGCGCTCTTCTTTGCTATCCGACCGCTCAAAGGCGCTGGGGATGAAGACGAAAAAGGAACAGGGTCGATGCAGACACTGTCGATAACAAGGACGAGGACCGCGTGTGTGAGCGCGAGGGAAAAAGGTGTCAAAATTAATAAGGACGGCCACACCATTAGTGGTCGCAATGTGATGGCCGGGCAGAATTGCTCGTTTAGACCGGAGACGGAAGACAGTTCTTGCTTTTACCGAGGGTAAATGATCCGTTAGTGGTCATGTGATCGTTCGAAAATCATCGTATTTTCATCTTCGTATAAGATCAAAAGTTTTGACCTTATTGTAAAAGTTTTGATCTTATTGCAAAACTCTTAAGCCTTTCTGTAAATCAATTTTCGAGTGCAATGCTGGTTATTTACAGAAAAGTTATATTTGCTCGGATGTTCCTACCACAATTTTTTTAACGCCAGGACTCGTTACCTATAGACAAGGTCTACATACGAATTATCTGCGTATATTACCAAGAATTTGTTCACTAATGAACGTCAACAATAAATGTAACAAAATATTGTGGAAATATTTGGCAAGATCAGTTACTTTGCAGATTTCAATTTAGGTACTCATGTTAAAAAACAGGTCTGCATAACCATAATACCCAAATCGTACAATAATAGCATAATAGCATAGTAATATAATGAAATAATGATGCAATAGTACAGTAGAATAGTGGAGTAGTAGGTAGTAGAATAGCAGAAAGTAGAACAGTGAATGTACAACAGTAAAGTGACAAAATAATGAGATTGGAAAAAATGATTAAATAGTATAACAGAACTGTAGAACAGTGGACAGTAGAACAGTAGAATAGTAGAATCGTGGTACAGTAGTAAAGTAGTATAGTAGTATAGTAGTATAGTAGTATAGTAGTATAGTAGCATAGTAGCATAGTAGCATAGTAGCATGGTAGAATAGTAGTATAGTATGATAGTAGTATAGTAGATTGGTAGAATAGCAGAATAATTGAATAGTGTAATAATAGAATAGTAGAATAGTAGAATAGTAGAATAGTAGAATAGTAGAATAGTAGAATAGTAGAATAGTAGAATAGTAGAATAGTAGAATAGTAGAATAGTAGAATAGTAGAATAGTAGAATAGTAGAATAGTAGAATAGTAGAATAGTAGAATAGTGGAATAGCAAAATAGTAGAATTGTAGAATAGTGTAATAATACAATAGTAGAATACTAAAATAGTGGAATAGTAGAATAATGAAGTAGTGCAATAGTGATAAAGTGAACAGTAAAGTAGTGGAATAGTGAAATACTAAAATACTGAGATAACAAGTCAAACCAATAGTAATGCAATAAAAGAAAAACAAAATAATAAAAAGTTGCTCTATAAAACGATAAAAGCTTTTAATTTCGTAAAAGAATACACCCTAACCAATCTTCAAATTACAATACCACCCTCCCAAGACTACCCTTGCCATTTTTAAATAATCAGTAAATTTTCAGTTCCCTACACATATACCACTTAGCTGAAATTATAATAAAAGATTTGAAGCTCACGCTCTAACTTCCGAAAATTTCAAGAAAATTTTCATGGACTAATAAAATCTCTCCGGTCAAATTTGACCCGTATGCACAATATCAACCCATTATCATACAGGTTTCCAGCCCGATGCTTTTGGCCTGTTTGCACTATGTAGGTCACCGTTATGAACCTTAAAGAGAACGTCCGGTGATTTTCTCGTCCAAAAAGTTCGATCGTTCGGGTAATGTTTCTCTGTATCTTAATTAGGCGATGACAGCGCAGATAAATGATGCACTCGGTGGAAGAATTGTCGGGCGAAATTCTCCCACGGATTTTTTAATCTCCTTAGTTCCTTACTTCGGCTCTCAGGGTAATTAGCGTCAAGGTGAAACTTTAAAGAATGATTAGGCACACAGAGGCACCTGTGCGGATTTCAACGAAGGGTTGAAGCGCACAAGGGAGAGGGTAACCACCGTGAAAACTTTCCTGCTACTCTGTTTAATTTAAGGGACTTTAAGTTCTCCGAAGACACGCGTGTGCTCTCTTTTAAATGAAAAACCCTGTCGCGCTATGAAATCTTGCTGTAATTACTACATTCGACTTTTACTAACGTTTTCAATAATAAAATTACTTGTAAAATATACATAAAAGGTAATACATTCGTTAAAATGGCGGATCTTACATTTCTTCAAGTACAAAAATTTTCGTCAAAATGTTAACCGTTATCGAGATAATCATCGTACAAGTGTTATCCGCTGTTTATTCTCATAATTTAGTTGTAATTTTGTGGTCACGTGAACGTAAAATTAAAGTGGGATCGTTTAATGAAAAAAGGTGAGGCAAAAATGGCGGGCAAAGGTATAATTTTTCGATGAGGATAGAAAAAGGAATCCATATTTCTCGGATGACAAAGACATCACTTGGCCAGGAGGAAGGACAGAAAACATTTTCACCCTCCCTAAGTGTGCTCACGGAGAAATGGTACGAGCATTCCATCTTGAGCTAAAACCGTGCTGCACGTCAGAGCGTAGCGGCTTTGTGTGGGTGCGAGCTATAGGGTGGCAGGGTGTTTGGAAGACGAAGAGGACCACGGAGTTTCGGAACACCGCATCACTCTGCTCCGTTGCCAACCAAGGAAAAGGTATGAACGTACAGTCCGGAGCAAATCTGACGTCCCTAGGGAAAATGTGTCGAAAATGTACTAAGAGAAATTGCGTTCCATCATTTTTTAGGGCTTTCGACGATTATAAATTAAGGGATGGGTCTGTGGGGATTTATGAATATGCAGATATAGGGATTTAATGATGTTCAAGTATTCGGATCTAGGAATTTGGGGACATAGATATTGCGGATAGATTGCGGATGTAGTGTATGAGATTTCAGGTTAGATTAGGTTAGGTTAGGTTGTTATAGGGAGTTGGTGATTTAGAGATGTGAGAATTTGGAAATATATTCGAGAATTTAGAGATTTGAAATTTAGGGAGTCGAAAATTAAGGAATTTAGGGATCTAGGGATTTTTGGACCTGTGAATCCCAAATTTATAGGCGTCGAAAAATTTGTGGAGCTAAGAATTTGGAGATACAGCGATTTGAGGGTTTAAAGAAGATAAGGATTCAAGAATTAATGAATTTTGGGATCTAGGGATTTTGGGATCTATGAATTAGGGGGTCTAGAGATTTGAGGAGCTAAGAATTTAGGGATATTATTTGGGGATTTAGAGGTACGAGAATTTAGGGTTTCGAGAATTTAGAGATTCAAAAATTCAGGAATTTGAGGATCCAGGGATTTCGAGATCTGTGAATCTGGGGATTTAGAGATTTAGGGGCCTAGAGATTTGGAAAATTAGAGATTTAGAGTTTTATCAATCCGGGAATCTAGGGATTTAGTGTACTATTAATCTTGGAATCTAGGGATTTAGTATTCTATTAATCTGGGAATCTAGGGATTTAGTATTTTACTAATCTAGAAACTTAAAGATTTAGTATTCTATAAATATGGGAACCTAGAAATTTTAGGGATATATGAATCTGAGAGTCTAGGGACATGTGAACCTAGAGATTTGGAGATCTGGGGATTTACAGTTCTATGAATCTGGGAATCTAGAAATATTAGGAACCTACATATCTGGGAGTCTAGGCATTTTTAGATCAAAACTGTACTAAATTCTTAAATTTCAAAGTTCCCAAATTCTTAAAAATTTTGTGATTCGGTAATTTGTTAATGTGATAATCTGATAAGTTGATAACATGTTTGAAAATTTAGAAATATAGTAATATAGTAAATATAGTAACTAAAAATATAGTAAAGATTATAGTAATTACTAAAATATAGTAATCTAGTAATCTAGGCATCTAGAAATTTAGAAATCTAAAAATCCAGAAATGTAGAAATCTAGAAATCTAGAAATCTAGAAATCTAGAAATCTAGAAATCTAGTAATCTAGAAATCTAAAAATCCAGAAACGTAGAAATCTAGAAATCTAGTTATTTCGAAATCCAGAAATCTAGAAATATAAAAATTGTATAACGCCTTCGTAAAGATTCCGCGTGCGTTCCGTTAAAAAGCGAACATGTCGCGGTTCTGAAACCCATGTGTTTAACCAAAGGCAGTTACCCTAATTAATTTCGCGAATTCCTGCAATCCAGCAAACACGATCGCCGCGTGATAAAAAAGAAAGAGGGGTAGTCACGTGCGCGGTCCGTTTCGTGCAACGAGCAAAACTCGATGAAAAACAGGGCAGCGCGGCAGGGTAGCGAAAGGCCCGCAGGGGGTGGTAATAAGGGTAACCCAGCCTCGTTCCATTACACGCGTTATCAAGGCTCGCGTGAACCGTTTATTAATAACGAAGGAAAGCTAATATATCCCCCACCGGTAGCGATTCCCTTTCAACCCCCGTTGGCATTCCGTCCAACCCCATGCAACTCGGAATTCCGTTGGCTACGTACGTTTTCTTGAACGTGTGTGCGTCACGTTTATATCTGTCGCTACCCTCGGCCGTCTCTCGGGCGCCTTTCCACCCCCGAACACTCGCCCCTCGAGAAGGTCGGACGAGGGGGTGGATATCTCGGCGTCCTGTCCGTAATATCCCTAGCCCTGCTGCTTCCAGAGACCCTCTCCCTTCTTCGTCCCTTGCCAACAAGAGGCCATGAGCCAGCCCACGTTCACCCCCGGGGCCAGAGAGTTAGGAGGGTTGCCTGGCGCCCTTCTACCTACCCTCTCCGTCAACCCCTCGCGCCTTCTCACCCCCTTGACGGTACATAAAGTGCGGACGGTTAGGGGCCGATGGTTTCTGGGGGTGGCGGGTCGGTTAGAATGGAAACGGACCGCAAGTGTACGAATATCTGCACGCGTGTGCTAAGGAAATAAGGCTTAGGGGGTGAGAACTGATTTCCTTTTTCTTTATGGGTCTAATGGCTATTTTGTTTTTCCTGGTTTTTGCTGCTGGCAAGTATTAAGGCTTGAACATACATTTACGCACGAATGACTACTTATATTTATGTTTGAAATTAATTATTCAAATAAAAAAGTAATAAACTAGCTAACATCTACATTGATTCTGGACGTTTAATGACCACTTATATTTAAATTATTAAGTTCTCACATTCTCCAATTCTGAAATTTTTTAATTTTAAAAATCTCAAATGCTCAAAATCTGAAATTCTGAAATTTTCAAAATCTTAAATGCTCAGATTCCTAAATTCCCAAATACCCAAATACCCAAATATTCGAATATCCAAATTTCCGAATTGCCAAATTCTTAAATTCCTATTTTCCTAAATTATTAAATCCCTAAATTCCTAAACTTCCATATCCCTAAATTCTCAAATTTCTAAATATCCAAATTACTAAATCCCCGAATACCCAAATTAATAAATCCCTAGATTTCCACAATAACAGAATACAAAATCCCTAGATTCCCAGGTTAGTAGAATAGTAAATCCCTAAATTTCAGGATTAATAGAATGCTAAATCCCTAGATTCCCATGTTAATAAAATACTAAATCCCCAATTTTCCAAATTCATAAGTTCCCAAATCACCAAATCCCCAAATCCCCAAATTTCCAAATTACTAATTCCCTAGATTTCCACATTAATAGAATACTAAATCCCTAGATTCCTATGTTAATAAAATACTAAATCCCCAATATCCCAAATTCATAAGTTCCCAAATCACCAAATCACCAAATCCCCAAATCCCCAAATTCCTAAATTCCCAAATCCGCAAATCCCTAAATCCCCAAATTTCCAAATCTCCAAATCCCCAAATCCCCAAATCCCCAACACCTCCCTATTTCCACCACAGTAACCCATCACCTAGCGACATTATTATATGAGTATATCACACTCGGTTTGTCAAAAGCAAACGTTGGAGCAAAATTTCAAGCAAATATTACAGATGATACGAGAGGCAGATGAAGTCTACCCGTCAATGCGATTAATCAGTTTAGAACTGTGTATATAACATTACTAAACGCGGTCAAATTCACACGTACAGGCATTAGTGTATCGTCTGTGGTTCACTTGGTGGACCGTAGGACGACCGAGATAGCTCGAACGTAATTATGTCAAATTTCCAGGTAACGCGGCCGCCTGTAATTTCAGGAGTGATTAAGATAATCAATAACTCTGTATTGAACGGTCCGTTATACAAGGCACTGAATCCTGTTGCAAATCTTTCATATTCAAACCTCAAACTCGCAATTAACATTGCTTAAATTGACTCTTGAACAATCTTTCAGTGTCAATTTAAAAATTTTCTGTTTTTGACAGTGGGACAAGTACTTAACTAATAACAGTCCATATTTAACAAGTCCACATCTTCATTCACCATCACCCAATGTTCTTTAACATACACATCATGCACACATTGTGCTTAAAATGACTGTAAATATAAATTTGTCGAAATTATTGCAAAAGAATGACGAAGAAGAAAATACCTCGCATGTAATCTTCAAGTACACGTAGCCCCGAAGTATTTTCATCCGCCTTCTTCTCGCCGTTGTTGACGGGTCGTAAAGTGCGGACAGTTAGGGGACCGATGGTAGTTGGGTCAAAATGAAAACCGACCGCAAGTGTACGGACCTGTACGTTTGTGTGCCAGCTTATGTCCCGTGTCTGGCAAATGATTTTGTAGTCGTTGTCGTAAACGTAACCAGGAATGCGTCCTCAGGCGGCTACGAGCACCCTTTGTCACCGGGCAAACGATTAAATTGCACGTCCTGCAGGAACTGCTGATGTACAATATTACTGATGTCTGGCCCAGCTTGTGTCCTTCCACCAGCTAATGAGAAAAGGTTTTCGGATCGTTGTTCTTTAATTTCGTGGGTTACCCTCTTGTTTCCCTTTTTCCATACCCTTATCTTTCGCTATGTTGATGTTTTCGTCGGGAATATGTGACTTGCGCTGCAAGTGAACTTTTATCGCACTTTCAAGTTTTATGGATTTCTGGATGATGCGATTATGTTAGTTTAGTGACGTCTATTCTCGTGTGCATTGCTATTTTTGTGACATGGTATCGTCTGCAATTTGAGTCGTGGATGAGACAATGATTTCTGAAGCTTCATGTAGGTCCACATATGTGAACGATCAAATATGTTGGATAAACGTTCATTCGTGTTCACTTTGAAGTTTTATGGATTTGTGGATGAACCGATTATGTCAGTTGACGTCTATTCTGATATTTAGCATTGCTATTTCCATCATATGGTGTTATATCGTCTGGAATTTGAGTTGTGAACGAGACAAAGACATTTGAAGCTTCATATAGGTCCACATATGTGAAATGATCAATTATGTGAAATGATCGATTATCTTAGATAAATGACGTCTATTCTGATGTTTTGCATTGCTATTTGTCTGACGTGGTGTTACATCGTCAGCAATTTGAGTTGATGAAATAAAGACATGTGAAGCTTCATATAGGTCCACATATGTGAAATGATCAATTATGTGAAACAAACGATGTTCACTTTTATGTTCCAACATTGCTATCTTTGTGACATAGAGTGACATCACTTGCAATTTGAGTTGTGGATGACACAATGATTTTTGAAGCTTCATGTAGGTCCACATATGATATGATCAATATGTATGTGAAATATCGAATAAACAACATTAATTCTTATGTTTCAACACTGCTATCCTTGCGACATGGAATAATATCGCTTATAATTTGAATTGTTGATGGGACAACATATGTAGGTCCACGTATGTGATATGATAAATTATGTCAAATAAACGATGTTCATTCTCATGTTACAACTTTGCTATCTTTGCAACATGGTATCACATCACTTGCAATTTAAATTATTGATGACACAATGATTTCCGAACCTTCATATAGGTGCACATATGTGACATGTCATATCGCTTGCAATCTGAATTGTAACAATCGAACCAAACTTCATTCTCAAAACAATTCAACAGTAAAAACACTCGAGACCCCAAGGTTTCGCGTTACGTTTGCCCAGAGTGATTTCTAGCGATGGTAAATAAAAACAATCGTCGTGGAATCTTATCTAGTAGCATAATTGACGTGTCCACCCGTAAGTATCCAATATCAGTAATTACCGGGACATGTTTATCGTCCACGGAAGAAGGGAAAATCTAATCGCTCTCGGTGACTCCCTCTCATTTTCCATCTTCGTAGTTGGGTTTGCGTGTAAGGGGATTATGAGTACAAGTCGAAAAGGGGCTTCTAGTTAATGTATTGTCCCCGCTGTGCATGTCCAGTGGAAAGAACGATCGGTCGAGTTCGAAGTTCGAGGCATGTTCTAGCGGCTTTAGCGGAAAACCAGCCATTTGCTGCAAGCATAACATTATACACGTACACTCATATCTGCCGTTCCGACATTCTGGTAATCATGGCTGCAATAATTTGGGAAAATGTTCTGTTTTGTTAGTACTACAACTTATAGTAATTTTCATTTAACTTGAAATATAAAAACAGAGACTACTTGAATTGTTCTCACCCCTATAATCAAATTTACTATTCTTTAAAATTATGGCAATTCTTGTAGTAGCAATAATTTATGAAAATATGCTGTTTTGTTAATATAACTTATAGTAATTTTTATTAAACATAAACACAGATACCTTCATTTTAACCCCTACTTGCAACCCCTTTGTAATAAAATCTGCTGTTCTTACGAAAATGATGCCAATGCAGTGATTTATGAAAATGTACATCATCAGTTTAGCTCATCAACTTATAATAATTTTAATTTCACTTACTCGATTTTTTCTTAACTCCCTGCTCTATAACGTCGCGTCACGCCCATGACGCACCCTACGTGACGAGTGACACATCAAACTAAATTCGTACTTTCATCATAATTGAATGTTCAATTCTAATTATAATATTCAGGGATCTCTAAATTCAAAGTATGCTTGACATTCTAACCTTCTTTGTCTTAACATAGTAACAATAACCATTCGAATGACGCAACTGCTTGGAAAATTGTGGGTCAATCTAATGGTATTTAATCACCATTCATTTGCAACCGAGTATTAGACCAGAAGATATTTAAAGCAAACTTAAATTGCCCGTACGTGTCCTGGTTTCTCCTGAACCTAACCTGAATTATAATAGCTTCCAACAAACATTAGCCCTTGTCGTACTATTTATTTCAGATGCGTCAATCAGCACTAACTATTCACAGTTACGGTGTTAAAATAAATAAAATCGAAGTGTTGTGTCAATTTTGTATTCATGACCCTTAACTATACAAATAATAATAGAACGTAAACTTGAAAGGTATTGAAAATTCGAATACTTGTCACATTTGTACTGTGAGTGCGTCACATATGGACTGTGAGTGCGTCACGAGTCAAACTTGTCAATTCACAATTCGCTGCTACATTAATAATAACAATGGACTTAAACTTGAAAGGTATTAAAAATTCGAATAACACTTGTCACATTTGTACTGTAAGTGCGTCACATTTGAACTGTGAGTGCGTCACGAGTCAGACCTGACATTTCACTATTCTCCGCTACATTATTAAAATAAAGAAAGCTAAAGTATTGTGTCAATTTTGTACTCTTGATCCTTGACTATACAAATAATAATGGACTTAAACTTGAAAGGTATTAAAAATTCCAATATCACTTATCACATTTGTGAGTGCGTCACATTTGGACTATGAGTGCGTCACGAGTCAAACTTGTCTACGGCAAGTGTTAGGATCTGGATGAAGAGATTGACCGTTTCCATGGATGGAAGGTCTATTAAATACAATCTTAGATCACTATCAAACTCAACTAATAATTTCATACAAGAGCGCAGTGTAACGACGTGGGACCTCAACTTAAAGTTAGGTTCTGATCAGACCTTGTCCTCAGTATATCCTTAATCTAGCAGAGGATGACTTTATCCCTTATGACTAACGTGCACATCTGAAGTTCCTATTAAGATGATTTGGTAATGTACTATGTGAAGCTGAGAAAAGTGCTTAGGGGTTGAAAAATACAGGGTAGATAATTCCGGAGCGCATTGTATACCTTTTAATCAGCCTGAAAAGCAGGTGATCCCATTGCCGTGTAGCGAAATCCCAAGCAAGATATCCACGGCGATATTCCGGTACCCAATATCAGTAATTCCTTGGTGGCAGTTTCACGAAGTTTCTCGGGTCACCCTCGTCCATAAAGCGTTTCTCTCGTCTCCATCGCGTAGAAGGAACAAGCGGACGGAATAGTACACGAGGGTGTAGGACGCCGGGAAGGTTGAACTAGGAGAAGGACAGACACGCCGGATGTACCGACACGGGAGAGAGGGAGAAACAGGGTGAACAGAGGCGCATCCCCTTGTGCCGATCCATACGCACCCCAATATCGCCCCCGGGCCGTGCAATCACGGCATACAGAGGATGGGATGAGATCCGGCCAAAGAGAGGGATGGGTGCTCGGATGGGACGCGCTGCAAAAGGGGGAGGGCGGTGAGACTCACCCGTCCACCCCCGCATCCAACCCCCAACCCCGGTGCCGCCAATTGTGCGTCGTTGACAGGCCTGCATCGGGGGAAAACTTATTGTTGCGCGCGGAAAACCAAAGAGAAACGCTTTCCCCGAGGGAACATCGAGCGCCAAAGTTACGGATTAAATGCTCGGCGATAGGGGTGAGGACAACTCGACTTCCTTCCTCGTTCCTTTCGAATACCGTGATTCTTCGCTCGTTATTCGATGCACTATTTATGTTCGAATTATTTCGCGTTTGCGGGACACCAGCCACGCCAATTCCCATTTATACTCTGCGTCCCAGAAATCAACCCTCTTCGAGATATTCCTAGGAAATTCGGCTTAAATACAGATTCGTCAGGAATAATTCGTTGAGGAATGTAAATATTAAATATTACAAACATACAGTTGTACAATATCTTTTCAAGCGTTTCAGAAATCTAGACCGTCTTAATGTTAAGTTAGGTTTTGTTGAGGAAATATTAAGTGTTGCAAACATACAGTTGTACAAAATCTTTTCAATCAACCTCTAATGCGTATGACTTTCTGACGCACCTGGTACGTCACCTCTAATGCCTATGAGAACTTTCTGACGCACTTGATGCGTCACCTGTAATGCGTATGATTTTCTGACGCTCCTGGTGCGTCACCTCTAATGCGTATAAGAACTTCCTGACGCACTTGATGCGTCACCTCTAATGCGTATGACTTTCTGACGCACCTGGTGCGTCACCTCTAATGCCTGAGAACTTCCTGACGCACTTGGTGCGTCACCTCTAATGCCTGAGAACTTCCTGACGCACTTGGTGCGTCACCTCTAATGCGTGACTTTCTGACGCACCTGGTGCGTCACCTCCAATGCGTATGAGAATTTCCTGACGCACCGCGTGAGTCATATATCATTTTCATTTTTGGTATATTTTTATGATTACTACTAGATTTGTTAATCGAACCTAAGGGTGAGATCTCTCTCTAAACTGAAAATAAAAGGCATATAAAACGAAAAATTTACTAGATCATGACGCACCTGGTGCGTCAAGTAAACGAGACTAAAAAATGTCAGCTTTCGGTAGAAGGTTATGATCAAGAAGCATTACGTTTTATAAAATTTTCGTATCAGTTAAGGAATTTTTTGTCAAATAAAATTGTACGCATCGAATTGTTCGATAGAAGTCGTTATTAAAACTGTAAAAGACGAGGAACAATGCGTGGAAACAAACTAAAACCGAGAGCGTGCGTTCTCACGAAATTGGCACGGAATAAAAGTGCAATAAACTTCCCTTTGCCGTAATCCGCGACAAAGGTCGAAATTATTTGAAACATTATTGAACCTCGAATTCCAGCATTGAAATTATTCGAATATCAGCGGGGAAATACGAGACTACGATATTGTCGGTAATATTATTGCAAAATTAAATCTTTCCCGGTGAAAAATTCGTCGTGCGTTTACAAAGCAATTTCGTCCTCTTCTCTCGCCTCTCTCTGTTCCCCGTGCTTCTATTCTCGCGGCGTATCGGCACAAAAGCAGATGTCAAACTTGGTAAATTGAATGAAACTCCGCGAAGCGACGTTAGGAGGCACTGTTTCAAGGAAATTTAGTACTTATCTTTTACACGAGGCGTATACTCTTCGGCAAACATATCTTCGCGAACGTGGAATGAAACCGAGTACGTCAACATTAACATGGAAGCTTCTTCTTGTGGATTTATGGCGGACGTTCCTGCCGAATTTTACGAGAACGAGCTAACACAGGTGTGTGCAGCCGTCCCGATACATTTTTAACCATTTCGTCTATCTTTAGCAGATTTTCCCCTGTTTGACCTGATTTCTGTTATCTTGGATTACTGGTGGGGAACTGATGGCACGAATAAAATGGAACAATTTCTGAATTTTCGTATTTATGAGTTTGGAAATTTGAGAATTTCTTGACTTCCGAATTTCGGAACTTTTGAACTTACATATTTTAGAATTTCTAAATTACCAAATTTCAGAATTTTCGAACTTCTAAATATCAGAATTTCTAAATTACCAAATTTTTAAATTTTCAAACTTTCAAATTTCCAAATTTAAGAATTTCTAAACTTCCAAACCCCCAAATTTTCAAACTTGCAAATTACAGAATTTCTAAACTTCCAAACCCCCGAATCTTACTCAATTCCTACACCATAAAATTTGAAATCTCTTTGAACTTCAAAATCTCCAAAATTCCAAATTTATAAAATTATCAAACGTCCAAGTACCTAATGTTCCAAGTTCGAGACCCTTAAAATCTCCAAATTACTAAATTAAATGCATCAACTGAAATTATCAGTGTCAAGTGTATTTTAGATTTTAGAGCGCACTGTTAGTGAGCAACGCGAAAAATCAATACGGTAAAATGCACAGGGAACAGAAATTCAAATTGAAACTATAAATTAAAAATAAAAGCTCCAATCGCCAAAATGGCCAGCTCGTTCACGGTAGAACGATTTTCGGCTCGTACCTCGATACGTTAAATTTATTTATAATTCATTCGCGATACAGCACAATCAACAGCAACGGGGTTCAAAAAATGCTTACCAATCAGTATGAAAAAAGAGTAAAGAATACCAATTATCGATGGACGATGTATCTTTGCTTGTTCTCCAAGCTGAGATCACACCGAAAGACTGTCATTGGGATTAAACTGAAATTAGAAAGCGTATTAAACAAAAAATTTACATTTTGAATCGTTTTACTTGTGATTAGATCGCGACGCACCTGGTGCGTCGCCTTTGATACGTATAAGACATTTATGACGCACCACGTGTGTCATATATCATTTTCATACGCGGTACACTTTTATGATTACTAACTTCATTATTCGAACTGTAGACTGAAATCTTCTTGAAAAGCTATCGTTGCGATTGAACTAAAAATAAAAAAGCATAAACGAAAAATATATATTTTAAATCGTTTTTCTTGAGACTAGATCACGACACACCTGGTGCGTCACCTTTAATGTGTATGAGAACTTTGTGACGCACCACGTGTGTCAGATATCATTTTTATTCTCCGTAGACTTTTACGATGTCTAAGTTTATTCTAACTTGAGATTGAGATGAATTTTTTGACACATTTGACTATAAATTTTCGTTCTGACGTGAACGCATAGAACATCGTTAAAACACGCCGGAATGGTACAAGAAGAAAAATCATTGAAACCATCGCGAATGAACAAAAAGCATCGATATCAATTTTCGAACAACGTTCAAGCACGATCGGTTTTCTTCGTAATTTGCATACAAGCGGGATCACGGGTATTTATTTCGTTCAACAGCAGCGGCACGTTTTCAACGTTGAAATTTCGCTTGTACGAGCAGCAGCACGTTGAACCCCGCTGTATGCACGTACCGCATATCGACCTGCTCGAACGAAGGGGTTTGTCGTTGCGAAGGGTGCATGCGACCCCCGCTTGTTCCTTCGGGGGGTTGCGATGACCAGCGACGATCCTAGAAGCTGAACACCGTCCAACATTGCAGCCACGTTTGCGATAATGGCACTACTGAGCTACGCTCACAAGGAAACCACCCCGATACACCCTCTCTGATTTTACTGAGCTTTTACCAGTTGATAAATTCTGTTTTTTCGAATTTTAATATTATGTGCCTGCGCATAACATTTCCGTACTCACGCTTAGCTGTATATTTTTTTTATTTCTATTTTGTGGATGTTTCAAATGTACGATATGTGTCATGTGTGTAATATGTATTTTTTGTATTATTTGTATTACATGTATGTTATGTATCGTATTTATTATATGTATCATGTGTATAATATGTTTTATATGTACTGTATGTATGATATGTATTATATGTATCATGTGTATAATATGTATTATATGTACTGTGTGTATGATATGTATTATATGTATCATGTGAGTAATATGTATTATGCGTATTATATGTATGATATGCATGATCTATGCATAATAGATATAATATGTGTACTGTATAATAAATACAAGATGTATAATAATATGTGTGACATGTATAACATGTGTGACATGTACAATACATAAAATGTATGATAAGTGTCAGAATTATCAGCGTGATTCAATACAAATAAAAATATTTTACCAACTTTTTATTGCTTAAGTTATCTAAACTCAAAGAATTCACCCTAAAATTAAATGATATCAAGAAGCAAAATGTTAGCATCGCAAGCCCTATTTCCCAAACCCCATCGAGAGCACGTAAACACCGTTGAAGATCGAAGAAGAGGAAGCGCAATCGTTTCAACCCCTTCCGGTTAATGCGATGCAACTGTTTTTTCACGAACGAACCCCATCGGCGTATCGAGGGCCCGGACCTTCCCTTAATTAAAATTAAAAGACGGCAAGCGTCGGATTCACCGCGTCATTTTCATCCCCTGCAACGCCACCCTGGGCCTCACCGTTTCCATCTTCCCTTCTGGCTCCATGCAACCCCTGGTCGCCCTCTCTGCCCCTCTCTGCCCACTACCACCGCTGGCCGCCGATTTATATTCATAATTACAGCACCCCCGCCCCCATTCGCCCCTAACCAGCCGATTTCACCTGGCTTCGCAGGGGTGGAACGCTGAAGAGATTATTAGCTGACGATGGAATCAAAATGGTAGGGAAACTCGAGCAATGTACTGCGTTCGTCGTTAGGGGTGCTTTGAACCCTAACTAGAATTTTCCATTCGACATTGTTCCCTTCTCGCTATCTGTTCGTTCCTTTTTTTTTCAGGTAGCTGCGGAAGGTGATGGATTGGGTGCAAATACTTGTGCACTAAGGTATGTGCAGAAGGTACGGCTATATGTGCAGAAACACCGTGATTGTTCTGGGTATACATATAACCAACGTGCGTTCTTAGGAAATACATATACTACGCTATAGTATAGTACTACTTTTGTGATACTGAGCTGCTGTAGTATTCTATTATTGCATTACTGTACTAACAAATTATACTATTACAGCATAGTATTACTATACTCCCACAACACTGTCAGATTTCCATATTACTACACTATCATACACATTTAGATTTTGAACCATTTTACTTGTGACTAGATCCAGCCGCACCTAGTGCGTCACTTCTAATGCGTATGAGAACTTTTTGACACACCTGGTGCGTCGCCTCTAATACATTTGAGAACTTTCTAACGCACCTAGTGCGTCACCTCTAATGTGTATGACTTTCTGACGCACCTTGTGCGTCACTAATGCGTATGAGAACTTCCTGACGCACTTGGTGCGTCACCTCTAATGCGTATGAGAACTTCCTGACGCACCTGGTGTGTCACCTCTAATGCGTATAACTTTCTGACGCACGTGGTGCGTCACTTCCAATGCGTATGAGAACTTTCTGACGCACCACGTGTGTCATATATCATTTTCATTTATGGTATACTTATATGATTACTACCAGATTTGTTAATCGAACCTGAGAGTGAGATCTCTCTGGAAGACTATTGTTAGGATTAAACTGAAAATGAAAAGCATATAAAACGAAAAATTTACGTTTTAAATCGTTTTACTGGTGACTAGATCACGACACATCTGGTGCGTCAAGTAAACGACGGTAAAATCGTACAATTGTCCGTAGAACTCGCTGAACAGTAGAACGAATAAATACTGCGTTTCCGGTAAGAAATTAGTAAACGTTGCTGAAACGAGTAAATATCAAGTTTCCTGTAAAAATCGCTAAACGATGTTGAGAAGCGTAAATATCGAGTTTCGCGTAAAAACGAATAAATATTCCTGTAAAAATGAGTGAACGACGGCCGGCTAAAAATGTTACAGTTTATTCGCGGTAATCGGTACGAATTTAAATAATTCGATCAATCGCGACAGATAGGAAAGAGAAAAAAGAACGACGGGCGCGACACGAAATAGCTCTCGCTCCGCTCATTAATTCGATAGTAATTAAATTAAGAACACCTTTGCACGAACGGTTTGCGCGAGAATCAAATTAGAGGGGTATTTCCGTTTGTCCACAAATCAGTCCGAAATAATGCGTCCTTAATGCACGCTAATTCAATCGACATCCCCCAGGAAAGGGGTTGAAATTGCTCCGCGAACTTCGCCGTTCCGATTCCATGGATTCGGGCAATACTTTACGGCTGGCACAGATCTCGACTTTCATCGACCCTCCGCGTGTAGTCTGTTCGTCGCGAGGATGCCACGATTAAAGCAGAAATTTACTGCCCGTTAATGGGGAGAGGAAATCGGCGTAGGGGATGTGACATTACAGAAATATTCGATATTTCGAGATCTAGGGATATATCAATTTCGGAATTTGGAGGTCTAGGTACGTATGGGATGTGACAGTACACTCCACATTCCATATTTGGAGATCTAGGGATATATTAATTTCAGAATTTGGAGGTCTAGGAATGTAGGAGACGTGATGGTATATTCAAGATTTGATATTTGGAGATCTAGGGATATGTCAATCTAGGGATTTAAAGGCCTGGGGATGTAGGGGATGTGACAGTACACTCCAGATTCGATATTTGGAGATCTAGGGATATATCAATCTAGGGATTTAGAGGTCTAGGGATGTAGGGGATGTCACAGTGCAGTAATGATTTTATATTTGGAGATCTAGGGATATATTAATTTCAGAATTTGGAGGTCTACGTACGTATGGGATGTGACAGTACACTCCAAATTCCATATTTGGAGGTCTAGGGATATATCAATTTCGGAATTTGGAGGTCTAGGGACGTAGGGGATGTGACAGTACACTCCAGATTCCATATTTGGAGATCTAGGGATATATCAATCCAGGGATTTAGAGGTCTAGGGATGTAGGGGATGTGACAGTGCAGAAAAAATTTTATATTTGAAGATCTAGGTATATATCAATCTAGGGATTTAGAGGTCTAGGAACGTAGGAGACGTGATGGTACATTCAAGATTTGATATTTGGCGATCTAGGGATATATCAATCTAGGGATTTGGAGGTTTAGGAATGTGAGGAAACAGTAATTGGTGGATTCAGGGAGTACTAGTACTCCAAATATGGGGAACATAGAGATTTTGGGGTTTCAAGGTTTTCGGGGGCTAGGAACTTTAGGAGTGTACGAATTTGGAGATTTAGAGATTTGAGAGTCTTGGAATTTGGAGATCTAAGAATTTGGGACGCTAGGAACTTTGCAAGTTCAAGAATTTGGAGATCTAGAGTTTTGGGATCTAGGTATTTGGGGATGTGAGGATTTTGGTGTCTAGGAATTTTGGGATTGTAAGAATTTGGAGATTTAGGGATTTGAGGATCTAGAAATTTGGTGATCCATGAATTTGAGAAACTAGGAACTTTGCAAGTTTAAGAATTTGGAGATTTAGGGATTTGAAAATCTAGGTATTTGGGGATGTGAGAAATTTGGTGTCTTGGAATTTTGGGATTGTAAGAATTTGGAGATTTAGGGATTTGAGGATCTAGAAATTTGGATATCCACGGATTTGTGAAGCTAGGAACTTTGCAACAAGAATTTGATATAGAAATGTGAAAGACTAGGAATTTGGAAATTTAGCAATTTGATGATCTAAGAACTTTTTCACATCTTTCACATTCCAAAATAAGCCCAAAAACAAATTATGTAATTTGGGATACATTTACTTATCATTCCAAACGTTCTTATATCGAAGACTTCAAAGTGGAGCTTGCACGATATAAGTGAAAATATTCTTCAGATTCACTTATATCGAAGACTTCAAAGTGTGACTTGAGTGATATAAGTGAAAAGGTCCTTAAAATTCACTTATATCGAATCTTACCGTATTTACTGAATCTACTGTATTTACCCACACCTTTCTCCACTTTGTATACATGTTATTATAACAATCTAATAGTCGTAACTTCATGTTCATCGTTTCTATGGAGAACGATGAAGTGTATGCCGTAAAGGTAACCAGAAAATGTTGGCAAGCTTATCTCTATCCTTTTGCCGAAGATTTGTTTGCCGCGTCAATAGGTTTACCGTGAAAATGATAGGCGTCGTGCAGTAACGTACGTCAGGTAAATATCGCCTTGTGATCTCCGGATGTTATTATTTATTTCCGATTTACAACCGGGTGAGAGTGTAACCTGGAAGGTGGGATACAGGGAATAGAGTGTGATGTATTCCTTGAAACGATATGGCGATACTGGAGTAAAAGTACGGAAGTACGTGTAGACGAATTGGATGATTTAAACAGTGAGATGGTAAGATTTATTGCGGGCAGATAGAAATATTTGTTTCCGAGGTGTTGATAATTATATGTAAGGTATTGATAATTGAAAGTAAAGCATTTGGATAATTGGAAATTATGAAGTTATTGAACTTTTTTAAGTGCAAGGTAATATCGTTCTGAATTTTCTAATTTTTGAGGTTCTGAACTTAAGAATTTCTGAATTGTAAAATTCCAAAATTCTAGCTTCTCAGAGATCGAAATTCGAAGGTTTGAGAATTCCAGAATTCCAGAATTCCAAAGTTTCAGAATTCCAGAATTCCAAAATTCCAAAATTCTCAAACTCCCAAATTCTCAAATTCCCAAATTCCCAAATTCCCAAATTTCCAAAGTTCCAAATTCCCAAATTCCCAAATTCCTAAATTCCCAAATTTCCAAATTCCCAAATTCTCAAATTCCCAAATTCCCAAATTCCCAAATTCCCAAATTCCCAAATTCCAAAATTCTCAAATTCCCAAATTCCCAAATTCCCAAATTTCCAAATTCCCAAATTTCCAAATTCCCAAATTCCCAAATTTCCAAATTCCCAAATTCCCAAATTCCCAAATTCCCAAATTCCCAAATTCCCAAATTCTCAAATTCCCAAATTCCCAAATTCTCAAATTCCCAAATTCTTGATTTGTCTTTGATCCGTTTTTCAATATTATCAATACAAATACACAATGCATAATCCACCGAGCAACGTTAAATCGCCGAGAACTTTGAATAATTATTCTTATCTAGCTCCAAGCTTGAAATTAGTGTGACACAAATCCTATTTCGAGCCGCTTTAGTATTACGAAATAAAGTTGGTCGTTTTACATTTTGAAATCGGTCATTTGATACGCCTAGCAATATCGAGATAGTCGACTATTTTCACCATTCGTTTACGAATTCATGAACCTCCAACGTGCTTTATTAACCCAAATAAATAACTGATGATCCTGGAAGGGGAATTCTATAAGGGCAAATTCAATCCACGTTCGGAAATACGCAATCGCGTTTCGCTCTTGCTAAAAACGATTTAAAAATATTTGAAAAATAATAGTAATTTATGCGTGATCATATTATGTTAAAAGTTAAGAGAAAAATTATTTAGACAGAAGATTTAATTGTTAAATATTTCTGAATCGATAAGGAATTAATAAAGAGGTGGTTTGCTCAATAAAATAGTGGAGTTGTTAAAATATAATAGTTGAAGGGTAACATAGTATAGTAACATACTACATAGTATAGGTTGGGTTAGGTTCTGACGCACCTGGTACGTCACATCTAATAAGTACGAGAGCTTTCTGACGCACCTGGTGCGTCATCTCTAATGCGTGACTTTCTGACGCACATTGTGCGTCACCTCTAATGCGTATGAGAACTTCCCGACGCACCTGGTGCGTCGCCTCTAATGCGTATAACTTTCTGACGCACATGGTGCGTCATCTCTAATGCATATGAGGACTTCCTGACGCAGCAGGTGCGTCGCCTCTAATGCGTATAACTTTCTGACGCACCTGATGCGTCACCTCTAATGCGTTGTTAAAATATAATAGTTGAAGTATATACTGTATAGCATAGGTTATGTTAGGTGTACTATATGAATTAATGAAATGACATAATGTAATAGTAATATAGTAAGGCGATAAAATACTGAGTATAGTGATAATAGGCTCACACTGAAATAATGATGTACCTGTACAGTAAAACAATAAAATACTATAGTAATATAAAAAAGTGAAATAATAGAATATTAAAAATAAATCGAAACAGCGAAATAAGAAATTTCCGGAAAAAAATTAGTTTGCCAAAATAAAATTTCTACCCTTGCCAATTAATAAGCTCTATAACTCACCCGTCGAAAACAAATGTCACGAAATGGCGAGGCAATCGAATTAAATTCCCCGCGACAAAGAACCGAGGGTCCACGTTCGTGTGTATCGCGTAACAGGACACTGTGCGTACACCTCACTTGAAGAAGCTCGTAACGACCCCTTTAATGGAATCAAATCGACCAGAATCGGATCTCTTACGATTATCCGGGGAGAAACGGATTGAGAACCCCTTTGGACACTGGGGCCATCCCAATCCCTCTCCCGTTTCATCCCACGTCCATCCGCTCACGCAGCGGCAAACACACCCACACACGTGTCCCCGTACGTGTTGGCCAACGAATACGCACACGTGTGCCACAAGCCCACAAAAGATGATCTGAATTACGTCCGACCGCTGACTGCCACACGTGTGAATTCACCTACGCGATGTACCGGGTGTACCGGCAAACGAACGGCCAGAGCTTCGTTTCTACGCCCGCAAAAACCGATGAATATTTCGTGTTTGACGTCATGCGAGCCGCCGGATCGATATCACACTGTCGAACGACGTTTTCGAAACTATCGACAAATTTTTCGATGGGTAAAACTCGGGACGAGGGGTGCCATGCAGTGTTATGCATTGCGTGAACGTTTGATATGCGAAATTTTTTACGGATTTTTTCAATTGTCGCGTATATTTTAATGTTTAATACTGTTAAGGCTTAATTAAGGCTGTTATAGACTGGGTTCACAACTAGTATAGATCCTAGGTATACACATGATTATGATCTTTCTTATGTGGACCAAAGTAAGGGTAGTTGCTGAGGGATTCACTAGTTTTTACGTTGTATGTAATTTCTATTAATTTATGTTGTGGTTACTGTGGATTAATTTATAGTATTTTGTAGTATAGTTAATTTAGGTTAATTTGTACTAATTTGTACTGGGGTTAATTTGTATGAATTTACATTTTAGTTATTTTGTACTAATTTATATTTTAGTTAAATTGTATTAATTTGTACTAATTTGCACTAATTTATATTTTGGTTAAATTGTACTAATTTGTACTAATTTGTACTAATTTACATTTTAGTCAGTTTGTATTCATTTGTACTTTAGTTAATGTTCCTTAAATTGCATAAATTTGAATTAACCTGTACTGTTACTTTGTACTACATCAAAAATACAATTTCTGAATTTGACTCAATTTTTCACAAATCAGTATCCAGGTTTCAGACTCTTGAAAAATTAAAAATAAAATTGTTTAAAATAAGAAATCTTAAAATAATTTTAAATAAGAAATTTTTTACCCTACATAGACTGCAGTAGTACACCAACACCCAAAAATGATTTCATGAAATTATCTCCTTACTTCCCACAAATATACCGCAGCCAATTACAAATCCTGCACCTTCCCAAAAAAAACAATTCCGGAACATCAAACATCTCTACCAATCCGCTAAATTGAGATCAATCAAAAACGCGGACGTACACGGGAAAAAAGTCCGCGAAAATGGGATAACGGCGTGTTTTCGCAGCGAGTCAGTAGAAGTGGGTCAAAAAGTGTATTTATTTATTCAAAGTGCGCGACATCGAGTGTGCAAAACGTCCGATGGAAATGTTCCGTACACGTGCACGTAATGGGACAGGTCGCAATGAAGATTCATAATCGGCACATGTATCGTTGCGCAGTTTCGATCGGTCATCAGTCAGGCTGACAGTCAACGAGATGTCGATGCGGTTTTCCGTGTAATAAAACGCACGAATCCCGGACGTTTCGCAGTTTAGTCGCAGCAACGTTTTTCAAGTTGATTTTTCTATGGGAGTTGGGCTGATCGGAAACCCCGCACGATGACACGTCGCTGGACCGAGGATTACAAATAATACTGTATATGATATATTTCATACGTCAAATAGTACTATAAATTATTCGAGACGATTGTTTACAAGAGATAAATTATTTACAAGACAAATCTTATACCTGTGATTAGTGTTTCTAAGAGGTTACAGTGTTGCAACATGAACGAAAACTTGCACAAAACGGAAAACTAAATGACTTCTAATTTTATAAATATTTCTGAACACATTTGTGAATGCTATGCAAAGAACTCCATCTCAACCCAGAAAAGAGTTCCAACCCTCGCATTGAGGAAAAATAAATTTGCACACCGTGGAAAACAGTGTCGCTACCAATTTGGCAAGGGTCATTTTGGGCAAACGGCGTATAAAGAACGTAGAAACAATCGAAAGTCGCGATTAATTCGCGCGGGAAGAACGTCGACAGGGAATAATCTTTGAGTATATTCTCGCGCGACCCCCATTGCGGGGGTGGTTCGTTTTTTCTGGCGCAACCCCGCCGCCGGTGACCGCAATCAGCGGTTCTCGCGGCGAGGTACGATGCGTACACGCACGCATGCACGTACGCTGGGGGTGTGAGGGGGTGTAGGAGGAGTCGGGGAGGGGTCGGCTTCGGTCAAGTGTGACGACGACGCAGCCCGCCGCACTCACGGTGCTTCTGACCGCAGCCCCAGCATTCGCCCGTGCCCGCCTAGCCACGTGTGTGGACGCACACGCACAGGTGCGTGGACGGGTCCTCATTATAGGAGCGGCCAGGCCGCAAATACGAGCGTGTGTCTCCGTGGTGTGTCCGCACACACGCGTGGCACGCGGCAATAGATTGGTCGGCCGGCATTCACGGACACCGTCACACAGCGACGCTATAAATACTTATAATCGAGCCGCACACACACGGCCAGAGCCGTGGTGCACGGTGACACACTCAGGGACCCTCCAGCAACGCCGGTTTCCCCATTATCCACTCGCCCACTCGCCCGCCGACAGGCAGAATACTCGTATGATGACTATTCAGGGAAACTGGCAGGAGGGCGGGCGGGCAGGGCGCGCGGGGGCATACAGGCACGGGTACACACGCGGGAGCGAGAGAAAGGTGAGAGACGGGGCGGTGCAACGGGGGTGTATATACCGGAGCGTAGGTGGGCAGCCGAGGGGTGAGATGAGTAGGGGGTGGTATAAATTATACCGTTCAATCGATTTGCTGTCAGAAGACCCTCCACTGGCAGCGAGGAAGCTCATGCCGCTGTTGCTGTTGCTGCTACCGTTGCCGCTGCTACTGTCGCTATTGCTATCACCGACAGCGAGGCTGATATTGCTGCGAGGGTGCGTTTAAGCGAACGAACAGACACGAAGGGGCGCACGTGCGTGCACCAAGGGAGATGATGTGCATCGACGGTTGCAGGCCCTGCCGCGAGAAAGGGGTTGCTACGGATATGGAGCTGATTCCGAAGGGTTAAGGCTCCCTTGAAAGGGTTCGTTTCTTGCCAAGTCGAAAGGGCTGCCGGAGAGAGGAATCTCGATGCGGCCATGCTACAGAAGTCGCCCGTTTGCTTTACGGCCGCAATTAACCTTTCGATACGTCCGCTTCCTGCTGACCGATATATCGCGACCTCCTTCACGCGCCTTCCTCTACCATTTTCCTCTAGTATCGTTCATCTTCTAGTCTTCAATCCTCTAGTGTTCTCTACGTTCATTTCAGAGATTTAATACATTTGTACAATTGGGGTCGCGAAATTTCAACTCTATGCGCCAAATATCAGTTTAGGGAAGATACGGATCTGGAACATTGATTACAACCATCACCAATGTTTGATCACATGAGGATCACTAATGTTTGACCGCATAATGATCACTAATGTTTGACCGTGTTAATTTGAAAACTTTATAACAATTCTTCTATGATCCTAGAAACATATTTCCAAATTTGATATAAAAAGTGTAACATGCACTGTGCAAATATACTATCCAAATTGCTATCTGCAGCTGAAGCTGTGATTAGGTTTGTTATAGAGCTGCCCTATCGGATTTCGTTCAAGGGTCCAATCCCCTGTTCTTTACAATTTAATGGTGTTGAAAGATCAAACATAACATAGCAATCTTCCGAAGCAAAGCCTCAACTGATCACACAAACAGGGTCAATTAACCGTTCGAACAGCAAAATCCAAATTCTCTTCAAGAATTCTCTTTTTCATGCCTCTGAACAAATCCTAATAGGGTAATACAGAGTACCTAGTATAAGATTCTCCCATAAAGCAGCACAAGATCAGCATACATAATTCTTCAGCACAAGGACACATTGATCGACATTCGAACTGGGTCACGCGTGATACGGCCAATCAAAAAGTCAATAGAAAAGCTCGAATGAGAGGATCGATCTGGCTACGTTCGAACTCTCGAAACAAAAAAAGGGCAAGCCTCGCGAAATCCCATAGTCCCTGAAACTGGCGCCAAACAGATTCAAAACGAAACGCGAACATGCGATAGCCAAACCGATGCCCGGCACCGGGGGGAGGCGAAAAACAATTTCAATGAATCGCGGGAAAAGCGCGGGAGAGAGTTAATCGAACAGTCGAGAGTCCGTGTGCGCGAAGGGTGAGGAGGGTGGCATTGCAGGGTAGCGCGAAGGGGAGGAAAAGTTTCGCGGCAACTTTCGTAATGCACGCCGGATAGTTATACAAAATTGAACGTCGGGGTGCCTCGGAAGGCAACAACGCAACACTCCGGGCAATGTGCCGTGTCTGGCGTTCGGGGGTGGGACACCAGGGGGGGTCTGGAGTGGTAACGGGGGAAAGAGGCGGTAGTAGGTAGAACGCGGTGAAGCGAGGAGATGGTGCAGGTGGTTGGGGCAGAGTCGAGATGCGGGAGTGTGAGTCCAGAAAGGAGGGTTAAGGTGCGTATTCACCAAATTTCTCAAATAACAAGGATCCATTTTTTTTTGCATTGATCAATCGCTTTATCCATGTTGTTGGTTCTGTTGACAGTGACGAATTTATTGATCAAAATCTTAAGTCATCTTTATTTATATTGTTTTTGCTTCTGTTCAAATATATTATATGCAACAATGTATTTCAATAACATTTTGAAATATATGAAAGATATAAAGTACAAGAGGTATATGAAGTATATGGAGAAATATATAAAACATATGAAATGAGTATCCCTGAAGTCATTTTTATGAGAAAAAGTTTGAGACCTCAAGGTACATTAAAGGCAACTGGGTGTTAACTTGTATAGGTGAGATGATTTGAGTATGGGAGTAAATGGAGAGTATCAGTGAGAACGCACCTTTAGGTCCTGAGTCCTCAGTAACTCACCCTCCGTCGTAGAGCATCACCAGAACTCCAGTTGTCTCCCTCCGTCTCGTTTCCACCCCCGTGTACCTCATGCCATCTGCCTGTGTGCCTCGCTGTCCCTCCCAGCCCCAATCCACACCCTTACGAGCGTCACCCCCTGCTCCGTTCGCTACCCTCGTCCAACACCGTACGTTCTTACGCCTTCTCCTTGCTGCAGGGACGCACGACGTGGCCGTAAAATTCCAAAATCCAGAGAAGCTTGTTCTCGGTTGCTCTTCTTTGCGCTCGTTTCTTCGTCTGCTCTTCCCGTTCCACTTTCGCCTCTCTACCCGGCGACTCGGGCCGGAACTTTTGCACGAAACTCCCTGAGGTTAAGCGTCCTCTCTTGGAAATTCCGGGCATTTTTGAGAATCCAGACTAGCGGGGACAAAGTAGTACAGTTATGTCGATGAAAGCACGTAATTACTCGGAAGATTAATAATTTCAATAGAGCCGTACCTTCCGAACGCACCAAAGAATCTTTTGCGTCTTCGTTACGGTCGATGTTTCGATAGCGGACCTCTTTTTTTGTTAATTATCGAAGTTTTGGAATTTGTATTTCTTCGCGAAGCGTTTCTATGGAGACGGAAAAGGAGCTTGACCTGTTCGCTGGCAGCGCAAGGTGTTCACTCTATATCCATTTCAATGGAACGAACAATGGACCCTAATACAAAGAGCAACCCCAAGCCAAACATCCCTTTGCATTAATTTCTGACGTCCCACTCATCCGTATAATTGGCATGCATTACACGGACTGGTGTCATTGGAAAACGCGACACTGTCGGATATAACCGTGAAAATCTTTTATCCACAAAGTGGCATGCGTCGAAATAAATACGGTGAATGGGTGGAAAGGAAATGTTTCTTCCTTGTCTGAAAGTAACGGTCCTGGGAGTTTAAAATTAGAGCTATTGTTTTATGAGATGTTCGGGCAGATAATTGTATTGTACAAATTTCCATTTTCAAGCTAATTGTCTGTTGATTATTTTTTGTTATTGTGAATGTCATGTTGTGAATGTCATTTGAAGGTTTCATGTTGAAAATAGTTTGGATGTTCCACTTAAATAGGGTAAGCTTGTATAGACCACGTATGATAATCTACTGATGACTATCTAGGTGTACAGCTATTCAGTCTCCTCAGAAACTGAAATTTTTGAAAAGGTACGAATTTGCAGGGACAGAAATACTTTAGTTACAAAAGTAATGTAACAGAGATAACATAGTAATAATTTTTGTGCAGGGGGCGAATTTTCAAACATTTCAAGATTAATCTCATAATTTTAATGAAAATATTTTTATAAAACTTAAGTGATTCTTTCCTCTGATGTGCACAAAATGTTCTAAAGAATCGACTTATCGAACAAACGACGTACTAGAATGTGTGAGCGTGTTAGTGCGTATGAGAGAGGGGCGTACCTAATGGCCATTTATCAAGCGGATATTTATAGAGCTAGCTGAGTACAGCTTCGTAGGTTTAGTTAAAAATTGTTTATTTCTAGTTGTATATTAATAGTAAATTTTGAAATAAATCTGATATAACATTATGAGATATTTGTTACTGATGATGGGATCATCATATCAATTATTTTGTAATAAAGTGGTTCTCCGACAACTAGTCTCTATTAGATTTATTAATTAAGGGCATATAGCTACTTTTTGACAATCTGAAGCTGCAAATGTATGTATACTAGCAGTTATTTAGCAGTCATTGAATTAAGCCATATATTTATGTCATCAGATCAAATTAGTCCATTTATGTCATCATATCAAGTTAGAACACTTATTTCATCATATCAAGTCAATCTTATCACATAAATTCTACTTACATCATAAAATAAAGTCAGTCCACATCATCAGATCAAGTCAATCTACTTACGTTACCACATCAAGTTGATCCACTTATGTCGTCAGATGAAGTCAGTTTATTTATACCGTCAGATCAAGTCAGTCTATTTACGTCATCAGATGAATTTATCTATTCATGTCATCAAATCAAATTAGTCTATTTATGCCATAACATGAAGTCAGTCCATTTATGTCACCGCATCAAGTCAGTCTACTAACGGTTATTAGATCAAGGCTGTCTATTTATGTTATCACATCAAGTTTGTCTACATACATCATCAGATCAAAACAGTCTACTTATTTCGTCGCATCAAGCTTTTCTATTCGTGTCATCAGAGCAAGTCAGTTTGTTCATATCATCAGGTAAATCAGCTTATTTATGTTATTAGATCAAGTCAGCTTACTGATATCATTAGATCAAGTCAGTTTGTTCACGTCATCAGATCAAATCAATTTTGTATATGTTATTAAATGAAGTCAGTTTGTTGATGTCACCAGATGAAGTCAATTTATTTATGAAATCAGATGAAGTCAGTTTATTTATGAAATCAGATAAAGTCAGTTCATTTATGAAATCAGAATCAGTTTATTTATGAAATTAGACAAAGTCAGTTTATGTATGTAATTAGATGAAGTAATTTTATTTATATCAGGAGATGAAATTGTTTACCCGTGTCATGAAATGGCATGGGTCAGCACTGTACCCAAACAGGTAATTCAATATGCAAGAAGCTAATAGATAGGTTGAAATCAATAGCCCCAGTGAAAGATCAAAAAGAAGAAGAACGACGAAATAAAGTGAAAGCTTTCACGAAACGCGACGATAATTAAGGCGGCCCTGCCAACCTCGAAAGTACTTCTCGGCCCCTGGCTACTACGCCATACAGGCGAGTCTGTTATTCTCTTTCTCCCTCGTTCTCTTCGTTACCCGGCTCCCTCACCCCCGTATGGACTGAAACTCTCTCCTGCTTACTGCCTTTCCCTCCTTCCACGTCGTGTACCATCGTTCCTCCTCGCCTTCACCACCTCCCACATTCACCCACACTAACGCTACGCCCGACCTAAGGGTTGAAACCACCCTCCATTTCCAGTGGCAGCCAAGGCAGAGGCAAGCAGACTCTGGCTGGCAGACTGGCAGGCTGGCAGGGGATGTGCACGTCACCGTCTTACGCTATCGTCCCGAACAAACACCACGTTTCCAACCCCGCGCCTGCCAACCACCCTCCTGGCTCAACTCCGTACCGCCATCTCCAACCTCCTTTTCCGTCGTCCCCATCCCCCTAGCCGAGTTGTACGATGGTGGCCCAACCTTCGAGCATCCTTGCAAGCCTCGACGGTTCTACGTCCTACGTATACGCGTCACCGGGACGCGTAGGTCGTCTCTGGGGCGATCTACCGGCTCTTCCGGCATGGGCGGACCGGGGAGAGAAAATACGAAGGAGGAAAACGCAAAAAGAAGAGAGCGCAGAAAACGAGGATGAAAGAGAAGAGGAGAACGATGCCAGAAGGTAGGAGTGGTAGGTCTCACGTGGCAGAGTTCAAACGCGAAGAAGAATCTCGAGGTACCTCGAGGATAAGGGATGTTTCCGGCGCTCGAGTAAGATCGCTAAGGGAACTCTGAAGCGGTGCTACTTTCTACCCGTCTTTGTCTAGCCCCTCGTCATCGCTGCACCCACCTCCTTCGCTCCTCTGCACATCCTACGTATCGATTCTTACGTAAGGGATGTTTTCTCGGTAGGTGGATCGTCGTAGGGCTACAGGGACCAAGATCAGAGGAAGAGGAGGATCCGGCTGACCTAGGCAGAATGTGATTCCGAGAGGGAAAAAACCGGTGCCTTGTTCCACCTTCAAGAAATGCTCGCTCAATGGCCGTGGAAGAGAGGATTGCTGTTTTTCGACCAGCTCGAACCTGACGATTTCCGGGGATTTAAGGGGATCGAACGTGCCCGTAGGAAGCACACGTTTGTAAAGAAAATGGAAATGTCTGCTGATCGTACATGCCATTCAATTGCTCCTCGAATATAGCCTGATTGAACATTTTTGATACTTAAATCCCCTCTCTTCGTTAGATGAAAATCGCCATTTATTTTCGTACCTCGGCTACTTAAAATACGATGGTTAAGAACTTTTCTTGAAATTTAGGCCAAGCGGATTACCTACGTGGTCTAATATTTAGTAATACTCTACCGAATACCGTAAGAAGATATTTGGTATCAAGATTTTTTGTGGACCGTAAATATTTATTAAATTTTATATGTGAAGAATTAATATAATATGAATATGAAAGATGTAGCACACATGAATATTATCATACGAATTCAGAATGTTCCAAAATAGTAAAACAATGTGGCGGTGAAAAATAATAAAATAGTGTTTAAACCAAACAAAAACTGAAATATCTTCGGACTTATGGTTTATCTAAAAGAATATGAATTTTAATACACGTGATATTGAGGGAAAGAGTGTGAACCTGTTACAATTGATCGTTAAATTATCTGCAATTGGTTAACCGGCTTAACAGACAATTAAGCATAAGACACGAAGGTGTTCGCGGAAGGCAAATGTAACATAAAATTGAATTTCACACTCGATGTGTGTACCCCATTAACGGGGTAACAAATTTGCAAACGGGAGGTCAACGACGTGTTCAAGTTCCTGCGATTTCGTGCTTCGACGCGAAATATTTTCGCTACCGAGTCGGACGAGAGAAACGAACTTCAAGCAGGGTAATTAAATTAACGAGTGATCGATCGTCGTTCCACTAAAATCCAAGTCGAACGAGTTCACCTAATTTGCGAGATCGATCGGACCCTCCAGAAATATTAGGTTCACGTATGATAAAGGTTGACACCCTCGCGATGAAATCGGTTGATCTTTTAGGGGCATGCGTCACCGGACCATCCGAAAAGCCACACGTCAACAATAAGTAGGGTGATTTTAATTCCTTCGACCAGCCCCTAAATGGAATCCATGAATGCTTAAACGTGTATGAACTAATTTCACCCCTCGATATGTTTCATTTGCTTGTGACAATAAAACGAAATCGTTTGTACTCTTACAATTTTATGTGAGAATAATTGAATTAGTGGAAATAGATATCTTCCTATTCTATGTTGGTGAACACCATTTTGTATTTAGAAGAATAGACGTTATTTCTGTGTGGGGGAATTGATTTATTTTTGAGTGATAGACAAGGAAAGCGTAAATCATTCTTAACTGAATAAAAGCTCAGTATAAATGCCTTTTTTCAAAATAACGGGACGGAATCTTATGAAATTTACTTTTATAACGACACTCGAAATCCTTAATAAAATTAGATAAATTACTTCACTTGTATAATTGATTGTTTAAAAAATTCGTGTACAATCTTACAAAATTTACGTTCGCAATTCTTGGCTCATGCTCAAGAGTCGAATAAATCACCCTTAATATATTTCAGTAAATAAATTTTTACTCCAACACTATAATTGAACACTGACTAGTCTCTAAATAATTATATACAACCCTACAAAATTTACTTTTACAAGACAATTAATTTACCCATACCCTCGAAAGCAAAGTACAAACCACCCTTAATGAAATTAGACGAATAAATATTTTTTACTAGTACAATATACACTGACTGCTCTTACAATAATTATATACAACCCCATAAATTTTACTTTTACAGGAAATTAATTTATCCTTACACTCGAAAGCAAAGTACAAACCACCCTTGATAAAATTAGAGGAATAAATATTTTTTACTAGTACAATTTAACACTGACTAGTCTCAAAATAATTATATACAACCCCATAAATTTTACTTTTACAGGAAATTAATTTATCCTTACACTCGAAAGCAAAGTACAAACCACCCTTGATAAAATTAGAGGAATAAATATTTTTTACTAGTAGAAGTAACTGACTAGTCTAAAAATGATATACCACCCTACAAAATTTTACAAAAAATTCTATATATCCTTGCCTGATACTCAAAAACGTGCATCTTTGATAAAATTAGACAAAGAAAAATATGTTAGCGGAATAAAATATTATTATGTTATTAGTGCAATAGAATATTATATTATTAGTGCAATGTTGGTTTGAAAATAAGAGAATCTTAGAGGATTTAGTATTTGAAGAGGATCGATTTGTCGGCGTCTCACGCAAGGAAACGAAAAGATTGGTGTGTAGGGGTGAAACGCGGGGATGGGTTCAGCCCTGTGCCATTTGCCACCTTGTTCCCTGTATTTATGCTAGCACGGAGATCCACCGTGTTTGCACGAGCTTTAAATCCTCCGGCAGCACCCCCCTGTCGGTGTTCTGCATCCTCGTGGAACACTTACACCTTCGACCTACGGCTTTTCACCTACGGAAACGAGGATAAACGCATACACGCACGCCGGCCATGATCGCCGTGATTTACCGACGCGAAGTTCACGCGCAGAAACTCGCTCCAGGCATTGGAAGTTAATTGCGTGGAAATTAATTGAGATCGTCGCGGGAACCGCTAGTCGCTAAATTTTGTAAGAGGCACGTACTCGCGAGCGATCGAGTCGTGTGATCGAAACCATATGCAGCCACGCCGATAGTAATTACGCGAATATGTCTCCTTTTTTTTGCTACGTCGAGGAACCGTTATAATTTATGTAACGGCGTGCGTCTTGCATAAGAAGTCTCGTGTAGATGATTAGGGAACGATGGCTGCTAGAAGCTTGTTTCTTTCGCCGGTTGAAATAACGGGGAAAGATTCTGAAGTATCTATTTACGTTCGAATGCGTGCATTTAATAGTTCCGAACAAGGAAACGTGTATTTAGGCTTCAGCTTTGATCGTAATGATGCAACCGCTGAGAGACACTGCTGTAATTACGCGGCACGTGTAATTACAGATTTTTGACTTTTATTGCACGAGAGGTTAGGAATCGGTATCGAGTGCACGTAAAGTGCCGGTAATAGGGAAACCAAGTTCACTACTTACATATTTCAATTATCTTGCCTTTAAATTCTTTTCTGCCTTTAAATTTTATTTTTTCGATCATCCTCTTTGGTTAAGGGTTCTTTGGGTAGGTCAAATTAATTTTAAAATTAATTTATGCGTTGTTAAATTAATTTCTAAGATTTTCAATCGGGAACTGAAATATTTCGTAGAAAAATTTGAAATACAGCTATAAATTTTTTGTATTGTCTAATATAATTTTATCCTGAACCAAGAATTGATTTCTCAGAGAGTCCTCAATTTTTCATCAATTTTGCTTGCAAGGATAAATATAAATACAATAATAATTCTAATTTTTAGTAAATAAGAGACTGACATCTTTCTTGGGCTACAATTTCAAAAATTTTAATATAATATTACAAGTGATACACTTTTGCCGCCATATTTAGTTTCGAATTTCGTCACCGATGGCGCTGCAACCCTGAACGTCATTTAGAATCGATTGTAAATATTTCATATTAATTTAAACAAAATCAAAAATGGACCTTGAAAAATAAAAAATGTTACTAAACATTTTTATATTTAATAATTTGACTACTTGATTCTTTGTTGTGGAATTATAACTGTAAAGTTCAATTTCATTTTTCTCAAACTCATAGAATTGGTATATTGTTCACTTTCTGCAATAATTCAGATTTTCAATCGTTCTGCCATTTTCAAGACTTGTTATCCTGATTAGGTTCTAGTTTGACGACTGTGCTATACAAAATGACCTCGTGAAACATTAATATGTCACATTACATCGCTGTGTTTATGTTGGATAAAATGTTACATGCAATAAAATTCATGAGAAAACCTCGATAAAATCTAAATACCTAAACGATTGTGTAAATAGATTACACTTTCCTTTGAAATTTATACTTCTGAAAATTACCAGAATCGGTGTAAGTAGCCACGATACAAAATTTTGATTCCGACTAAAAGAAACGAAAATAAAATTCATAATATCACACCTAATGTTATCATTGCAGTCATCACATCAAGGATAAAAAATGTAAGAAGTAAACATTTTTAAATGAAATTGCAAGAATTCTTGTAGAATTGTAAGAATTTTTAAGCGAATTGTCCCAGTGTTAAATACGCTGTAAATATTGAGAAAAACGTTGCCCTGCAATTCTGTCCGCCAGAAATGGCAAACAACGAAAGTAATTCGGATTCACCCTCTGATCCCGATCCCCGTTGAAACATGACCCGTAACTACCACCACTTCCGCGTGTGCAGCCACTTTAATCCTTGCTTCGTGATCGAGCGTTCTCCAGGAAAGGCAAAGAAGTTTCTTTTACGAAACTCTCGTTAGTTTGAATTGGCGACAAACGTTGGCCAGGCGATACGATATACTTTCGGTCTTTCACTTCAGTTTTCCCCTTCGTCGATGTCGCCCCGCTTTCTCACGAAATATATCGCACTCGTGATCGTTGTCATGTACGCAACAATTCTCCCTCGGTGTCCTTGATGTAACTTTCTATGTCTTCTTTGGGTTAGGTTTCCTGTTTTCAATCTGCAACTGGATGAAAGTGAAAGTTACTCCGATGATTTTCAATCGTTTACGATGGTAATTGATGTTATAAACTCAGTTTGATTATTTGGAGGAGAAAGGAATTTTAGATTTTCATATTGGCGATTCTGGATTGAAAGACAAAACTGGAAAATTAAGTATCTTCGACAATTTGTATTGTCTGATCACATTACTTTTCACTGTTAATTTTACTAGTCGAATCATTAAAAGGTTGCATCGAATTTTTAGATACAAAGATGTCAGGATAGTGATATTTTTAGCTCTGAAGTTCATTTTTATTGTGACATAGTTTGAGTTATTCACTTTTGCTGCTAAATAGGAATAATACTGTAAACTGGAGAAATAACATGAAGTTAGGTTATGTTAAAATTATTATAGTAATTTTTAACACTGTACTGGAGAAATATTGATTGTTTTTAATATTGTAAACTGGAGTATTTATAACATTGTTAAAATTATTTTAACATAACCTCACTTTATCCCATGTTGCCAACATTTCTCCAATTTACAGTATTTCTCTGATTTAACAACAAAGGTAAATTAATCAAATTATATTACAATAATTATTTGTGCAACTGAATTAGTTTTATTTTACATATTCGCATATAATAAATAAATTACAAATGTTTCAAATTTAACTTCTTACAGTTAAACGCTGTCCCATATTTCTGCTATTAATACTTCAATTACAGTAATTTTAATATTATTAAAATCATGATATTAAAAAAATACGTGAAGCCGAATAAAGAAATAAATGTCATATTCAATTTCCGTTTATTCAATTGTCTCGTGAGTTCATATGGATTTATACATTTTTTATACGAAGTTGGTAACTTTAACGTTGCATAAGCAAGATTTATTTGCTTTATAAATTCATATTCGTATACTAATTTTATAATACTTGTCAATAGATGTTTTTATATGGAAATAATCTATGAAATTGCCTGAATGACGGTTACAATGAAAACTGACGTGTGTAACAAACTCTTTATAATAGTACAGACTGGTAAAAATATAGATAGTTAATTTTTCGATATCATTTTTTAAATTGTGGGTGTATCAGTGGTGCATAATTGCATCTATGTCAATCTTTTAATTTGAAAATTTTACAATTACAAATTTCCTATATTTTTCATATTTTCTATATCTTCTGTATTTTGTATATTTTGTATATTTTGTATATTTTGTATATTTTGTATACTCTGTATAGTTTGTATATTTTCTACATTTGTTATATTTCCTACATTTCCCAAATTTGCTACATTTTTTACATTAGCTATATTTTCTACATTTACTACATTTGCTATATTTGCTAAATTCGGTATATTTATTATGTACTGTAATGTACTGCAGTAATTAACATGTTAACTTTAATATTTGAAACTTTTAATCGATACATCACAAGATTCACCACTTTCAAACAAATCGACCAACGAAATAATCGCTAAAACAATTGAAAACAAATTTGTCCGTTCCGCTGTAAAACGTTAAAAAATCCCGTGAACTTCGATTCAAGACGCCGCTTTAAAATGACCCAATTTCTCGAAACGATACTAATAACGGCGATGAACGCGGCATTCAAGCAAAAATTCATTCCGCCGACGTAGTTTCGCCGTGAAAAGGATAGAGCAAGAACGCGGCTGAAAAAGCAAGGAAGAAACGGGAAACAAACAAAACTGTCGTTCGCTGAGAACTGGACGAAAGTTTGCGCGCGGCACCTGTAAAAGTGCACCGGGGACGGACCGTAAAAAGGAGATCGGCGTTCCTCTCTGGCGAACCGCCATCTTTAATAATTTCACACTTGAGAAAAATGAACAGTCTATTCATAATCCTTTCCCTTGACGGGGATCCGTTCTCCCACCGAAAACCCGCCAAAAGCGATCTGCAACCCCCTGCCCGCTGTTCTCCCGCCCTCGTTTCTTCGTATCCCCGTGAAACGCTGCCGGGTGCTCATTCATTTAATTTCAGTCATTGCTGGCAGTCGCACCCCTGTCGAGCGACCGACAAAAAATAATTAGTGAAGCCTTACACCCCTCTGCCAACCTTCTCGTCAAACTACCTCGCTCTCACCCCACACCTCCCCCTATTCGACTACATCCTCCCTCGGTTACGACGGCGACAGCGACGACGACGACGACGACGACGGCGACTCGACGCCCCCTTTCAACCCCACGGGTACGTACCTTGCGCTCGAATCCTCTCTCTCCAACCCCTGCTAACCCAACCAACCAACGAACCCCTGCCTCCGCACCCCACCTTCACCTCTCTTGAACCACCCTCCTGAGCAGCAGCAGCAGCAGCCGCCACTACCACCACCGTTCTACCGCCAAAACCCTAGCTCAGTCAGCCACCCCCGGTACACTTTATCTCTGTCTCTCTCTCTTTCTCTTTTACGTGCCGTCCCCCCGGCCGCTGCGCCCCCTCGTCGTTGCTGTGGCCTCGGGCGGGATGATTCAGGCGCCAGTAGGGCGCACCCACCTTCAGCAGGGGGTGCGCTGGGTTGAGTTGGAACGGCGGATGAAGGCGGCGGAGGGTGGTCGGATAGAGAAGGAAAGGAGAACGGGTGGATGGCAGCGGGTGGAATCGAGGGGGGCGAAGAGAACAGAGGAGAATATAGAGTGTGTCGGGAACTAGGAGGGTGGGATAGCCGGTCGGGGTGAGAGGAGAACGAGCTGCCAGAAGGTGGATGGAGTGAGAGTGTGGCAGAAGGTGGGTAGGATGAGGGCGGGAAGGCAAAAGGGGGAGAGATACGCGCACAGAGGGTGGTTTTCCTCGGTTGAGATATAGGCACCACCGACGCCGCGGTGGGTTATATCCTGGGCTAAGTAATACAAGGAAAAGTGCTACGTGAAGCCCTCCACCCGCCCCTCTCTACCCTTCGCTAGTACTCTCCTTCTCTATTTTTCCCTTTTCCCGTGCTACTCCGAGCGGGATCGTCCGTTCCCTCTTCCTCCGTGCTCCTCTCTCTCTGTCCCACGCTTTTTATCTGTCTCTCTTCTTCTCTGTTTCCACGCTTTACGGTGCCGCAGCCTCGGCAGCACAGGTGTACGTCGCGATGCATTCTCGAGGGGAATGCGTTGCGTGGATAGGGGCCAGCTTTGTTGCGCTGACGAACAAGGCTGTAAACCATCGCGAGAATAAGTATGAAATGAATTACCGTTGGATGCTCATTAACGGATACTTTGACGAATTATGTTACGCGGATGGCAGGCATGCACCGAGCCGCAGGGAAATGCCTGCCCGCAACCCCTCCGTGTCTGACGCCGGGCAAAAACTCTCGGAGATAATTTGTTTCGATCCTTTCGTGTCTCTGCACACGCTGTTCTTGCGTTTCCGTTCTAGCTTCCTACCTTTCAATACCCTAGCGCAACCTGAATACCGTGTCTCCGAATTACCGATACCCCGGGAAACTATGTTTACGTGCTTTACCCCTTTATCCGGATTATATATTTGTTTTACGTCCATAAACAATTCGATGGGGGTGAGTGGCACTGGTGGAAATGATACACATCACGGAGGTGTTACCTATCTACCTTAAATATTTACCATATGCGAGGCAAGTCTATTGAACATCTTTGAAAATTCTTTGGGATCAAGATTTTTGAACGGGGTTATCGAATTTGTTCAAATTTATTAATTATCGATTTTTTACGGTATAAGAACAATTTTTAATTCTTCCTGAAAATTTGATGCCTTTTACTCCTTGGGGGTGGTTTCTTGTACATACAGAAATTTTATTGCTGTTTACTGTTTCTCGTTAATTTTAATACATCACCCTGTTTCTTAAAAATTGAATTCAGAAATATACATATATGTATTAAACTAATTTTTTACTAGTTTTGTGAATTTATGATCATTTAGTAAAATTTTAGCAGAAGACATAAAAATTTAAGAATCTCATTAATATTTAAAAATTGAACGTTCATAAAATATATCGAAATGAAGGAAATAAAGGAACGTGCATAACGCGAATAAAATTTGAACTTAAAAGCTCGTTATCGCGTATTTTTTACCGGACTATATATTTATTCAATAATTTATCCGTATAGCATACTTTGTATACGTTCATCCCGACATATTAAACATCCATTTGTCCGATGGATGGCATCAACACAAACTGAAACTGATTTTCTGTGTTTACAAGTCGCATATGATATTAATCTTATCACCATTACCGCGTATATTGATTTTATCATCATTCTTATCACCATTAAAATTTCAACAAACCGGATACATATAATTAAAACTCGCCCCGAAAACTAACTTGAAATTTTGTAAATATTTAGCAGCCTAAAACGAAAATTATTTACTTGTTGATTTATTGAATTTTTTACTGAACTCAAAAATATTTATTTTTTAATATCCAATCTTTTTGAACCTCGTACAGACAATTTTTCAATTTCTTGTTTTGGTTATAATTTTATTCTTACCTTGCTAGAACTCACCATCTTATTATCTTATTATAGTACAATTTTAAAAATGTGAATCCAACCTATACATTTTATAATTAATTAACAAATAATAATGTTTCGTCTCAATTAACACACGTCTCATTAACCAGAAAGTTTCAATAAATAACCAATGAACTTAGTTCAGAATGAATCTAAAGTGTGACTGAAAAGGTCAAAATATAAAACAGACGTAAAGCATTTGACATTCGATATAAAAAATTGTATTAATAATTGATACGGATTTCATATGATTACTAATTAATTACTTCATTGAAGAGTTTTATGTACATATAATTAAATGAGTTATTAATACACAATCGTCTGGGAGGTTTAATAAAATTAAATAATAAATGAGCACATTTTTAAATGAATTAAAATAAATTACCTTGCAGCGTGATATTTTTTGATAAATGCAACCCCGATTGCATTAAGATTTTGCAACTCAGGAAATAAATTCATCTTCACAAAATTCGACAAAATTCTTGCCACATCAAAATTTTGTATTAGATTAAAAATTTGATATCGACTTAAAAATTTATACATTTCTGACACGAAAAGTACCAAGCGACATGAGTAATAAAATAAAATTTAAATTGCGATGGTGGCCGATCGTCCGAGGGTTAAAGTATACAAGGAGGCGATAAAATAAAGAAGAAGGAAGAAAAATACGGTGAAATTCTGCCGAGCGATCGCGTAGTTCGCACGTCAGCTCGAATCCCCGTACGCATTATCACCGAAGACGGGAGTTTTTCCGTGGCAAGCAAAATCCAGGGGAAAAATGCGAAGGAACCAGCTGAGGTAGTGGAAAGTCGAGATGGTAACTCGAGAGTGGATGGCGCGTAGATATAGGTTTCCCTGCCCTGGGGCGAGAAAAATGTGAGGAAGAGAGGTTTGCATAGCAGAATCGCACGTACAACCACGAGAAACCGTACGAACGTATGTTAAGTCGTCAGGGTGCTCTTTTGATGACGCTCAAATAATGTGAAAATGTCGCCGTTAAACAACTATTAACTTGCCTAACTTATATAACCTATTTTGTAGAGAATTTCTCAAGCTGCAAATTTAGTTATAACTGTTTTTGCGATAGAATGGATAGATCTCGAGATATTTACGAATAACTGTATTGTTTATCTTCCAATAATCTGAACATTTTTTAGCAGAAGATATATCGATACGCATGTAAAAATATCGCAGTTAAAACACAATAAATTTGTTTGACTTATATAACCTTTTTTGTAGAGAAGTTCTCAAGCTGCAAATGTAGTAATAACAATTTTTGTCATAGAACTGATAGATCACGAGATATTTGCGAATAACTGTGTTATTAGTATCTCATTCTGTATTAAATTTTTAGCAAAAGTCATATCGATACAAATGTGGAGATAGCACTGTTAATCATGTACAAACTTGTTTAACTTATATAACCTTTTTTGTAGAGAATTTCTCAAGCTACAAATTCTGTAATAACTATTTTTGAGATAGAATTGACAGATCTCGAGATATTCAAGAATAACTGTGTTATTTATCTTCCAATGATTTGAACAATCTTTATAAGGAGACATATGAATGAGGATGTGAAAATATCGTGGTTATAACGCAATAAACTTGCCTAACTCATAGGACTTTTTTTGTAGGGAATTTCTCAAGCTATAAATTTCCTAATAACTATTTTCGTAATAGAACTGACAGATCTCGAGATATACGCGAATAACTGTGTCATTTATTTTTGACTCTGCACAATCTTCAGCAGAAGATAAGGGTATGCAAATGTTAAACCACTGCATCAATATAATCGCACTGGTATAAATGACAGTGATTTATCCTCAAATTTGTAGATACACTTACACATCCAATAATACGTCTTCATAAATATTAAAGACTGCCGAGATGATTCTCTAAACAATAGACCTCACTCGAAAATTACGAGACGACATTTTCAGCAGCATCCCTTGGTGTTTAAAGTAAATCGTCACGTTTGTCAAGACACACAACATTATAGACCCAACCCCCTTTATGCCTGAGGGCAAAGTGAAATTAGCAAAAGTGAAAAGTAAAGACACCCTCTGGTGTCGCTAATGCCGTGGTCCAAGGGCGAGCATTCCTTCGCACAAGGGGTAGCCAAGATAAATTACATAACAATATAAGTAGGCGTCGAGAGTACGAGGCTGGAGGGGTGAAAACCCCCGAAGGAAGAAGAATAAAGAGCCGTGCAAACAGTCCTCACGGAATCCACTCACCCTCGCGAAACGTTGCTTCGAAAACGCTCGTGTTTCTTTAAATGTATTCAGGGCGTTGCACTTTGAAAAAGTACCTTATACAATTTCTCGGTCAACATGTTCAATTACAAATAACTCTATCACGCTTTAATTCCTATGTCATCTTCATCTGCTAAGTAATATTTATTTTGCAAATATTATAGAGCTTCTCAATTTAGATTAAATACACTAATTTTGTAATTTTATACGGTTTAGAAATTATATGTTCAAGAGTACATTTTGAATAATTTCTGAAAGATTAATTAATTTGAGACCAATTATTAAGTTTGAATAGTTATCAAAAATTTGTAGAAAGTTAAAAATGCGTAAACAATTGGAGGTCTATTGAAAAAGAGGTGTACAGGGTACGATTGGAGAGTTTCAGTGGCTATTATCTGTTAAAATAGCATTTATCTCGACGATTTTGTCGGCAGTATTTCTTAATTAAAACGAAAATTACGGCGCACGTTGCGGAAATAAAAAGCTCGCTCGCTCACCGACAGAAAAACCGGAAGCACCCGACGCAAATTTTCATCCGCAAGCTACATCAAAAATTCTTTCCCTCGGTAACGCGTGAATTTAAAGTTGGATCCAGCTCGTGGAACGTCGAGGAAAGAAAAAAAGGGAAAGAGGCAAGGATCCTTGGCGAATAAATGCGTGACAAATACCGGCGACGTTTTAACAACGGCAACGTGTCTGCCCGTGCGGAGGACTCATTCATTTAAGCCGCATTGTTTCGGTTAATGCGTGACATGTGGTTGGAAAAAACACAGTAAAACTCCAACAATGCACCAAGTGTCGACCCCTTTATCGTTCTGAGAAGGGTTAGCGATTCATCCCTTCATTATTCGGGAATTAGTAACCCCATTTCGTTTCCCTGCTCCGTTTCCTCGCCACCCCTTTCGTCTTCGCTGCACCCTCGCTCTGTTATCTCGCCGGCTATATCTAACTTCTCTATCGTTGCCTTCCACGAAATAACACCACAAGGATACTGAATCGATGCTTAACCTGGTCAAAGTTAATTTGTCGAACGAGGTCATGGTTATTTTTCGACAACCATTTTACACGCAGGGTGCGAAAGTTTATTACATTCTGCAAGGTTTGTTGAAGTACAAGTTACATTCAGAACAATATAAATGTTGAAAGAATTACAATGAAAATTGGGATTAGAAAATTTCGAAGAGTTGCCAAATTATTGGCAGTGGACGATTGGGATTTCTTCGTTTATGAATGTTTTCGTTCTTGAATTTTGTGAAACTGGTTTCGTGCTCAATGTCGTGTGAAGGTCATAGATGTAGGTTATTGAATAGGTCTGTAGTTAAGCTACTATCTTATAAAACAAATACTATATTATACAAGTAATAATATTATAATGACACGTATTCCTATTATAAAGAAATTAACCCCTTGGGTACATTTGATGAGTGACGGTACTCAAAGGGTAAATGTGGAACAGCATCTAATATGAAACATCACCACACCTCAATGTTGTATATAATGAACAGAAAAATTTATTTGCAATAAATAAAATAAATACCAAAACCTACTTGCTATAAATAAATAACAAAACCTACTTGCAATAAATAAATAGTGAAACCTACTTACAATAAATAAATAGCAAAACCAGTAACAAGTAAAATAAACAGCGAAACTTGCAATAAATAAACTAACTATCAAAATCACTGTGTCGAATATTTCTCCACAAAAGAAAGATGGCTACCGAGAAAGTCGAAGATCGAGGAGTTAAAATTGTCGATGTATATTTCCACATGGTACATAATTACCGAATTTTTTACGACGCGATTGGACGATTGACGTGGAAGGGTCGAAATCACAGACGGTTAAAATTTCACGAATACGAGGAAACGGACCGTCCTGAAACGCGTCTATCCGCTGGAAGCAGGGAGGGTGAGGTCGGTGTCGAAGAGGCGCATTACCGAAACCGAGAAACATCACGCCGATCGAGATCGACGTCACACGAAAGGCACGACGGAAATTATTTATTTAGATTTGAACAAGCCACACACGTACAGTCTGGAGCAATAAATGATTTCGTACGTCGATAACGTTTTGAGAGAATGGCTGAACAAATTATTAACTTGGGTTTTTGAAACAAGATTTCTTTACTATTGGTAGGTACACATTTCAAAACATATTGTAATACATATAAATAATAATAAAAACAGTAATAAAGCAAAGACGTCTAATATATGTTAGTAAACAAATAAATTGTGAGAGTAAGAAATAATGAAATCATTTTATTCCTTAGGTTCTACAACAGAATTGGCTGATAAATGGTAGATGATGTCGATGACGTTCACAATGACTGTGATGACCTTCAGGATGTCTGTGATGACTACAATGACGTTGAAGACGACTATAACAACCCGGCTGATGTCTACAATGACTTCGTTTATATTTTTAATAACCTTTATTACTATTTTGATGGATGAGTGCCAGATACATGGTTCATGGTGTCCCCAGTAACCTTGACAATGATTATGACGACTATATTGCTCTTGACAATGACTATGACGACTACATTGCTCTTGGCAATGACTATGACGACCAGATTGCTCTTGACAATGACTATGACGACTACATTGCTCTTGGCAATGACTATGACGACTACATTGCTCTTGACAATGCCTTTGACGACTATATTGCTCTTGACAATGACTATGACGACTACATTGCTCTTTACAATAACTATGACGACTATATTACTCTTGACAATGACTATGACGATTATATTGCTATTGACAATGACTATGACGACTATATTACTCTTGACAATGACTATGACGACTATATTACTCTTGACAATGACCATGACGACTATATTGCTATTGACAATGACTGTGACGACTATATTGCTCTTGACAATGACTATGACGACTACATTGCTCTTGACAATGACTACGATCACTATGATGATACCCAAGATAGTAATGGATTTTATAAAATACACTTTACAACTTGAATACACTCGAATATACAACGTACTCAATTTAATGAAATGTTCTACTATGTATGGAGTCCTATAACAGAATAAATAATAAAGAATTGATACAAAAGATTTGTGTATTAGTGGCGGATTATTTTGAAGTTAGTTGAGAATTTGAAATATCTCTGAATGAAAAAAGAACGAGTTGGCCTACTTTGAAAGTGAGCGGCTCATTTATTGTATAATAATAAAACATGATCGGGCGTACTAGTCGTAAGGTGTCCGATGACTTATGGACGGGGGTGTACACACGATACGTATAGTACATAGAGGTAGAGAGAAAGGCCGACACCTCGGCGCCGAACTCACCCTCCTGAGACTCTGCAGACTCACCTCCATCCCCCTCCCATGCACCCTTTCAACCACCCCGCGGGCGAAGCATCCCAATGGCAGCAGCCCCCGTTTCGCAAACCTACACCCTCTTCCTCCACATCCTCCAACCTCCTTTCTCCCTTCTCTGTGTGCCTCTTTCATCCCCTATCTGTCTCTCTCTCCCTCTCTTTGATCTAGCTTTACTCTTTCCTCCTTTCTCTATCCCAGCTGAGCTCTCTCGCTACGCTACTCGTCTCGACCCGACCATCTACCCATCCAACCACCCAACCTACAACTCCTACGTACCGAGCGACCCTCGAGCTATCTCCAAAATCATCCCTTACATTCTAGAGCTCGGCGCGCTATCCTCCATAGAGGATAGAAGCGAGCGGAGTCGGACGTCGTCGACGAGGTTGAAAGGGGGAACGAGTCGGAGGGGTGGCGAGGGATGGAACGAAGGTTGAAACGAGGGTAGACACTAGCCGGGATATAGGTAGGTATACTGGATACTACCGGGGAAAATAAGAGATCTTCCCGCACGACTCACGATACGAATTACAATGGCCGGCGGGGGTGGTGACGACCTCCGACGTCACCCCGCCAACGTTGTTCTTTCGTTTCTGCTTTCTTACACAATTTTCTGTCGCACTCGCAGGAATTTTAAAACGACCCGACCAACCGTTGCTAGATCCTGATCAGCTTCGTCCGACACGATCACCGGTAATAGGGTTCGCGCGATATGCACCCGCCTGGGTATTTGTTAATAACTAGGTTTGCACCCCCGCCACCGCGTCCGCTTCCAACGGAGTTTCGCCCTGAAACTTCGCTGCGATTCCCCGTTGCGATCTACGGGGTGTTCCGACAGTTTCTCGGAAACATTTTCGAGTGCTGGTAAAACGTGCGGGACAATGCTGATTTCTTTGCACGCGGTTTTGGCGGAAGACCGAGAATAATGGCGTCCCTTGGGAACAAGGGTTCCTTTGTTTCATATATCTGATGCGAGCTATCTGATTTGCGGATTTATACATTTTTTAATCTAGCAATTTGGAAATTAAATTATAATGTCTCATCTCACGTTCATTTTTTAATTAAAAATAAATGCACAGTTAATCACAGAACTCATGTTCACATTTCACACTCGTCATTTGTATTGTGCTAATAACAAGTTCATATTTTAATAATAAAAATGAGGTAATTTTACATTTGTACAGAAATGTTATATTACCTTTTCTAAAAATATTAACTCTATTATAATTAGATTAATTTAATTAATCATTTGATTATACCTTCATAATTAAGTCGTCTTCCATCCTCTTCATCTCTATTTATTACCACCCCTTCATCACAATTAGAATTGTATTTAAAAAATACTCTAAAATATCTACCAATAAAATTATTATCAAAATATTTAAAATCCAAAAAATTTTAATATCACATATTAATAAACCTCTCAAATTTTCGATTATTAATATACTCGTCTAGTAAATCATACATTTTCTCGTGGCAGCAAAATCAGACAAATCTGTTCCCTCTCGTTACATCGCCTCATCCCTGGAAGCCTGTCCGATCGATATCGATATTTAAACCTTCGAAGCCTAATGGATATCCCCGGTGACGAACGAATCGAGTTGGCATTGTCGAGCGGTCGGACAATTTACTTCTTCTTTTTTTTTTTTTAATCGGAGGAAGCCTGACACGGAGATCACGAAGAGTTCCCCGAAGAACAATGGACGTCACGCACGAGTCGCGATAGGGGAAAAATGTTAAATCACCACTCGATCGAGTTTACGCCACTTAAGCCCCGATAATATGGTCACCGTCCGGGGACACCTTAATCGGTGTACCGAACCGTTGAAAACGAAAGTCGCAAACCTCAGAATAAATTTGTCTGGTTTCGTGTGTGTGAGATGATCCGTGTCTAATTATGTACATGTTTACCACACAATTGTTGGAGAACGGTGCTATTGATTTATACTGTGTTTTTCTCGGAAAGCTGTGAATTTCCGGTACTAAAATGTCATGTAACAAATGGGTCATCCGTTAATTTAGTAGATAATTTTCGGAACAGCTGATGTAAGTCGAATAAGATAGAACCACCTAGCGACAATGACGTAAAAAGAAATTCTTTAGATATTTAGTCAACTGTATACTTATGGAGTCCAGCATGATGTGTATGATGACTATAAGCGCCTTTGTTATGACTGTAATAACTTGTAATATGACTATAAGGACTTTGACCGTGACTATAACTACTTGTATTATTACTATAAGGAACTTGGTAATGATTATAAGGTCCAAGACAATGTCAGTCATGAATATGTTCATCTTGAGTACAACAATAATAAGTTTTACTGTGACTATAAGGAATTTTAGTGTGACTACAATTACTTTTATTATGATTATAACAAACTTGACAACGATTATAGGGTCCTAGAAAAAGTCTGATGACAATAATCACCTTGATATAACCTTAACGGCTCTCACTGTGATTATAATGACCAGAGTATGACTATAAATACTTCTGTCATGACTATAACGAACTTGATAATGCTTATAGAGCCCATGACAATGTTTATGATGACTATGATCACCTTGATTATGACTGTAATAACTTTTACTATTGCTATGCTGCACTTGACTGTGACTATAAATACCTTTATTATGACTATAACAAACTTGATAATGGTTAGAGGGTCCATGATGGTATTTATGATAAATATGTTTATCTTGCTTACGACTGTAATAACTTTTACTATGACTATAGTGACTTTGAGTGTGACTATAATTATCTTTATTATAACTACAATAAACTTGATAATGATTATAGGGTCCATGAAGGTACATCTGATGAATACGTTCACCTTCGTTACGACTGTAATAACTTTTACTATGACTATTCTGCTCTTGATTGTGACTATAAATATCTTTATTATGACTATAACAAACTTGATGATGGTTAGAGGGTCCATGACAATATTTATGATAAATACGTTCACCTTGATTACGACTGTAATAACTTTTACTATGACTATTCTCCTCTTGATTGTGACTATAAATACCTTCATTATGACTATAACAAACTTGATAATGGTTAGAGGGTCCACGACGATATCTATGATAAATATGTTCACCTACATTGCGACTATATTAATTTTTACTGTGACTATACTGACCTGGAGAGTGACTATAATTACCTTCGTTACCTTCAGTACCCTATGATAAAGATTATAAGGTTCATGACAGTCTATAATAAATATAATCACTTTGAACATGACTATGATGACTTTAATGATAACCACGACAACTTTGACACTAATCAACACATCTATTAATCTTTCTAAACATTTTAATTAATGTCCCCACGTAAGATATTTATAAAATGATCCCGAGAACAATTAAATTCTCTCGAAACGAAACGATAAAGATGATAAAAATGATATGATTGATGTCTCCCTCGACTGCTAATTTCGATTTTGAATAAATGAGAACGCTAGCGGTTTAATTTTACACGCGAGATTATGCAAGAGGGGAATAAATGGCTGGACGAGTAAATACTCCGTTAGCGACGGTACGGCGTACATATGCGTCCCGTGGGGAAAGTGTAGCCGTTCGTTGAAATCTCCAGGCCGAGTTTCGGCGCTTCTTAATTTCTTCCGTGGTATTCGCGATCCCCTAAATAAATAATTCTCACCAAAAGAAACAGTTCGTAGAAAATTCTGAAATTGATTCGTTCATTCAATATCCCCTTTCACAACTCGTCAAGTATAATTTATTACTCGATTTGTCCTCCATTTTAATTCTAACAAGTTTTATGTTGTACGTATTTAGCTTGTATTTAGTGTAGTGTGGCTTTATTTATTTTTAGTCGATTTTTTGGGATGCTTGAAGGAAAACGTTTTTAAGGTTTTAGTGAAGTGAATGGTGATAGGTTATGTTAGTGTTGTCTTTGAATAGGAATTTTAGGTTAATTTTTAAGTAGTAGAGGTTATGTCAATTTTTTGGGTAAATAAGAGTAGCGGTTATGTAGTAAAAATTTAAAGGTTTGTAAATTTAGAAATTTAGGAATTCGGAAATATGGAAATTTGGACACTAGAAAATTTAGAAAATTGAAAAGTTAGAAATTTAGAAATTTGGACACTTGGGAATGTGGAAATTTGATAATTTAGAAATTTGAAAACTTAGAAACATAGAAATTTTAAAACTTGAAAATTTAGAAATGTAGAAACCTGCAAATTTAGAAATTTAGAAATTGAAAAATTGGGAACTGAAAATTGTCAACAAAATAAGTCACTTGCAAAATATTATTAGAAACTAGTTTTGATGTACGATGAATATTAGTTCCCTAATTGGTCATCAAGAGTTCGTGCAGGTGGAAAGCAAGGGTAGTTCAATACTTTTCTGACAGGGTGCCAAAACTTTTAGGAAAGTGTTTATAGTCTGACAGAGACTCGTAAGCCTGTTCACCTCGAAGCCCTAAACGAAAGTTAGGAATTTCTAATAGGGTTCGAAACAGTTAATAGATATTAAACGTCTATGGATTCAAGGTTTGCAAATTTACAAATTCAAGGTTTGTTAAATTTACAAACTCAAGCTTTGTTAAATTTTCAAACTCAAGGTTTATAGTTTTGCAAACCAGGAGGTGATCCAATTACCAAAAACACTTCATTCTGATCAAATTGAAAAAATAAAACACAAATTTAATAAAAAAAAAAAATCTTTACATATAAAAAAAATATAAAACATCATTCAAATCTAATTAAAAAAAATAAAATACATCGTAAATTGAAAGAAGTAAAATACATTGTTTGTATCAAACTCAAAGATATAAACATCATTGAAATCAAATTCCAAAAAATAAAATCGTTCAGACAAAATTAAGAAAAATAAAATACATCATTTGGGTTAAATTCGAAAGAATAAAGCACATCCCTTGAATCAAATTAAATTAAAATAAAATCACTCAGATTAAATTGGAAAAATGCAATACATCCCTCGGAGTAAATCGAAAAAGAAAATTCCTCGTTTAAGTCGAAATAAAAAAAGATAGGACCACCTTAAAAAAATGAAAATAGTAAAGTAATAAAAGAACAGAAAAAGTAAAGTAGAATAATAAAATTCTAGAAATGAAACACTTTCAAGTGGAAATTAGGAGGATGGACATTCGGATGAAATTAGGAAAACGGCGATTCGCAGAAAATACTTGGTTCCCCGTTCTCTTCGCGCATCATCAACATCCGAGAAAGAACACGAAGATTCGTGGGTGTTATCGAGCTACAAATAGAACGGGGAGAAAGAACGTCGCAGTGGTCAAAGATGGAAAGAAAACGGGGAGATACTCCGGTTTCTTAGAATCTTCGTTATTCCAGACGAGCAGAGCCAGTCGTAGCCGGGGAAAGCCACGAAATATCCGAAGAAAAACACGTTTCCAGGGCCGAATCGATAGCAACAATACCGTGGCAAAAGCACGAGGCCTCGGCTAGCGTGACGACGAGGGGCACCAAGGGAAAAGGGGAGGGAGGGTGGTGTGCTAGAGGGTAGATGGAGCCAACGAACGAGGGTGAGAAGACGAGCAGAACTGGCAGAAAGAGGAGGAGAGAGAGGATGGGAAAGCTAGGAGAACGGGGATCAGAAAGAGAGGGTGGAAAACGTGGTACGAGGCAGCCTTATTGGAATCGTGGTGGGGGAGTTTTCCTAAAGGTGCCTCTACAATGGTCTTCCATAACTGTTCAACGAATTTGTTTTAGTTTATTTACTGAATCTGTCTCCTTACATAAACGTGTTTTGCTGCTTTCTAAAGATTTGAAGTACGATGCTAATTAGAATTGAATTATAAATTTGAAACGAGGTAATGTACAGCATGATTGTGGGAATCGAATAAAAGTGTAGTGCAAAGAAATACAATGTAACGTAGTATGAAATATGTGTAAATAAAGAAAAATGTGGAGAAGAAATAAAATGTAACATAATATGAAATATAAGGCAAATCAGAGTGGAGTGCAAAGGAGAAATACAATATAATATGACATAAAGTATAACAAATGTAATGTAACATTTATGTTACATAAATGTAACATAATATAAAATGTAGCATACATATATATAAAGAAAACTAATTTCAAGAAGAAATATGATGTAACATGAAATATAATAAATAAATGAAGTCAAAATACAAAAAAGAAGTACAATATAACATGATATAAAATATAATTGTATAAAGTTAAAAAAATAACGTAAAGAAGAAATACAAAGGAAACATAATATAAAATTTATCAAGTTCGATAACTTACTTTCAACATTTTTTACTTTCTTGATGTAAAAAATTTCAAATTTCCAAATATCGAAGAAGTTTTTTTATGAGAAATTTTTTTAAGACATTTTTTTGTTAGGCTCAGAGATCTGCATATTTGCAACTTTGGAAATACGTAAATTTTGCGAATTCAGAAATTTTTAAATTTGCAAAATTTATGATGTGAATTCGCGAATTTGTAAGTTTGTTAATTTATGATTTTGCGATTTTGAGCTTGTACATTAGTAAATTTGTAAATATGTGATTTTGGGATTGTGTGAATCTGTGAATTTGTGAATATCGTGAATTTGTAAACTTGTAAATTTGTGAATTTGTAAATTTCTAGGACTCTAAATCTCTAAATTTCTAAATATTACACTTGTAAACTTATAAACTTTTAAATTTCTGAATTTCTGAATTTCTAAATTCTAAATTTGCAAACTTCCGAATTTAAAAACTATAAAAATAGCGTAAAACTTAAAAACCCCAAACTCCATAACCCAAAGAAGAACCTTCCCAAAGATAGCGCCCCAATTGCATACGCACCTTTAAGTCAGCCGAAGAGAAGCGAAGAAGACAGGTGGCTATGAGAGAAGAATAAAGTGATGAGGGAGCGACAGAGAGAAAGGAGGACTTAGAGAGAGAGATAGTAGCATAGGTTGATGGAATAAGGCCGCTACAACGTTGGCAACAGCCAGATGGGTAAAGGCTGCATTACCTACACCATAGGTCCTATGGTGCTTCGAAGAAACGGTCCTCACCCAGAGAGGGAGAAAGAGAGCGGTAACCTGGCTCTACCTTCTCCTCCTTTTGTTAAAGGGAACTCAATGATTCCATCCTCTTTGTTCGTGATATTAAAGTACGCCGAGGCGCCGGACCACCTCTCGTTTCAACGATAGAAGTGTCAATTGCGTTCATTGTTCGTTCATAGAGTGAGGTCGATCTTTCTCGTTTCCCTCAGAATCACTGTATCGAATCGTCAAGGAGTATTGGGGTATGCAATATATGTGGAGGAAACGAACATGTAGAAAGAACAAGATTATGTATAAAAAGGGGACATTTTTTAATGAACGTGAGGTCTAACCTCACGTGTTTAAAATAATGTCAAAATGACGATGAAAACAGACAAAGATTATACAGTAACTTCGTGAAAATTGTCTTGAAAAATACGGGAGGAAACCTGATATTTCTAATCATTTGTAAAGTTAAATATTTTTTAGGTGCAAAGGGACATCTTTCAATAAATGCAATTTACTATAAAAATAAAAAAATGTAACATATAATTTTTACAGTATTTTGTGTATCAATGATGAATATTGTATCTTTTATACTAAATAATTATTACACTTCTACTATTGTTAAATAACTTCAAAATGGCGTCTTGTAACTTCAAAATGGCGTCTCATAACTTCAAAATGGCGTCTCGACAAGTATAACAGAGAAAATTAATATTTCCAACAATTTAAAAATTTGTAAAATGTAAAGGGAAGAATTTTAAAAGAACATAATTTATTTATAATATAATAGTATATAACGTAGGATTTTTGCAATATTTCGACGATATAAAAATATGAAGAAAAACAGCTGAATACTGTACTTTTTCTTCAAAATGGCGTCGTGACAAATAGAACTGTTAAAATTAATACTTCCCCCAATTTCAAATTTGTAAATTTGAATATTTGTTATGTATAGAACAGAAATGATTTTAAAAGACCATTATTCTGAATATAACAAATTTTCTTCAATTTTAATATGAAGGAAAACCATGGGTCTTAGGATTAAGAAAATGAATACAATTTTATATTTGCACTTAAGTTTAATGATACTTTCCAAAATATCCAGTAACATGATACAATATATATATTACTGAACAGTCAACCTTAATTCCAAACAAAAGGAAGGAAACCAAAAAGAAAAGATGATTCAGATTTTATAATTTCATATATTTTCCCATCTTGTTCGTGTGCAATTTAAATATAATAAAATAATAATAATAATAATAATCATGATAACTGACACGGTAATAATAGTAATAATAATAATAATAAAGCAATATTCATAATAATACAATCGCTCGCTTTACCCTTAACAACTATCTGCGCTATGTTACAACGATTATATACAAAATAATAGATCCGGTGCTATTTAACACTTCCATGTATTCCTCAACATTTCTGTATCTACTTTCACAACGATTATCAAACTTCTAGTACAAACATGTCCGTGTGATCACACGCTGAATGACAGCCCGTTCTCAAGGGTCCAAGCTATTTATGATACACGAAGAAAACTACCCTCTAGCTTAATATCATACACAAAGCTAGTCTACACGGTGAAATACGAAAAATTTTTGCGTCGAACAAGTTACACCTACGGAACCGTTCCCATAATCAACGATCACTCGAATATCCCGAAATACTCGCGAGATTCCATCCACCTTTGGTTTAATTAACGTTCGCGTTACACAGCGAGGTCCCAATTAGTCGACGTTAAAACGTTAACATTCCGCCGATGTCAACGCAGAAATCGTCCGGCGGTTCAAACTAAGCGTAATTGTGCGCATCGGAAAATTAGCGACAAGATATATCGCCGCAATTCGAACGTAGTCCGTCGGAGAACGAGTTATCGGCCGAAATCAAGCCGGTCACTTATCAATCGCGGGTCACCCAGGCACACAACGAGTCAGGCTACATCCTCGGGGCAATCTTGCCCGACGATTAAACATTCAGGAGCCATCCCCCTGACGAGTCCATTCTCGGCTGTTTAACGACCGGATCTCGAAATATCGAACGGCCGGGTCAGGAAAAGCGGATTTCGGTCTGCGGTCGATCGCGGCTCGTCTATAAATCGGTGACATGCGACGGTCGACCCATATTTTGACAGGCTCACGAATAATTCCGCGTCTCGTTTCGCCGGCTATATCGGGAACGCGATCGGGCCAACTCTGGCCGGCTTAACTGACGTTGACGCCGCGACCAAGTAATTGATCTTATCCGATTTTAATAGATGATCGCGTTAGCCAGGACTTTGAATGGCAGCTCGAGTCGGATATCTGGCCGCGTTAACCGGCGAGATCGTTTCCGAGGACGCATTTAGCCCCTTTCCCTTGTCTCGGGACGATTCGAAAAATAAAAATCTTCCAATGTCTACGGGGAGAGAAGGGTGTGTCGTTCACGCGTGGTTCTCGCCGGTCTGCACCGATACCTCGGAGCCGATGATTATACCGTTGGAGAGTACATTAGCTGTGGGCAAAACGAGGGGGCTGGGCACGGTCATGGAGGGTCTGAGCCTCTCGGTGAGGGCCAGCATCACTTGGCAGTGCAGGTGCTGAATGGTGGCCAATAGGTTGAGATTGGTATCGATCAATCCTGTGGCCGGCGAGTATCTGTCCCTCTCGACGTTGTCGATCTCGTCCGTGGGCAGAACGGTGACTTTCTGTTCGAGCTCGGTCTCCTTTAACGCCGCTGCCTTTTTCTCCGCCTGCAGTAGCCTCTGCTGATGCTTCAGGTACGAGGTAGTGATGGGAAGACTGTAGTCGATGGGCGTGTTCTTGGGATCGAGTCCAGGACTCCACGGCCTTGGCAACGGTTGGCTGGGCTGAGGGGATGGTGTTCGGCCCTCTGGCAACATCCTTTTCCTCTTCGACGAGGCCGAGCTTTTCGAGCTGGCTCGATCCGACTCCGGGGTTCTCCTCGATTCCGGGAGGCTCTCGGCGCTCGGCAAAAAACTGCCGGTGACGGGCTCCTTCTTCAGCAAATTCGTGATACTCAGGGGATTGTATTTCTCCTCCTTCTCCTTATCGGCCTTGTCCGTCGTACCGACGACGACGCTGCTCCCCTTTTGATGCTTTTGATGCCTGTAACTGTACAGACCCTTGCTCTCGTGATTTCCCTCGCGCGGCTTAGGGCTACTTTGCACCGACGTCGTCGACGCGGTCGTGAGGGCGGCGCCCGCCTGCTGCGGGCTCAACGGTGTCGGTGTCGTCGTCGACGTCAATGTCGTCGCCGTCGTTAGCGGCGTCGTCGACGTGGACTGCGATTGGTTGGATAAATTCGTTGGGCTTGGGGTTCGCGGGCGTCGTTGGCATTCCGTGCAGCCCAGCAGAAATCGCGTTACCGCTTCTCGGGGAAGAAAGGCGTACGTTTCCGTGATCTGGAACAAAATAAGGACGACCATAAGAATCAACCTCTGACACTTTCATGTCATTTTCAGAGTACAAGCATTTCGTTAGGTCAGCTACCTGCTTTCATCGACTACTTTCAGATTTGAAATTGCTATTTTATTTCTGGATCTAGCCATTTATTTTAGCCATACTTATTTTCAGCTGTTAGTAATAAAGTATATTGTAAACTATACAATAGTAAAACTACCAACACGATCAAATGTCTTCGTTCCTTATTTTAATTTTCAAAATTCATTAATGTTTCCATGTAATCTACGTTGATTTTCATGAAGATCAATGTATTTGTTTTGTCATGCGTTGACTTATTATTTAACTTCATTCTTAACTTTGTAAGTGTGCACTATTCACTGGTAGGTTGTGATCAAATCTGTGGAGGTCCCCACTAATGTCTTGTACCAGTGTGTCATACTTCAGAATTGAACTACTTGTAATTGTTAATATCTTTGAAATAATATATCCACCCCAAAAAGTAGATTTTTTCCATAAGTAACACTAGGGGTCCTCATCGTAATAGTTAGGGGTCCTCTTGCCTCGCATACGAAAATGATATGGAAAGCGCCTGATTTCGAGGTCCGCGAATGACCCGTTTTCTTTCGCCGTCGTCGTCACGTGGAATCGTTTCACGCGGAACGCCCACTGGGAAAATTCATGAGCAGTAACGGAACTTTGATGCCTTTGCGAGGAGGTATTTAGCCGGAGGGATGTTCTCTGCCTCTTAATAGGAAACGTTTCTCTCCGCGGAGGTGGAGGAGCGGCATAACTTAATCAACGATGGGAGAGAGGCAATGGTGTATAGCTCGTCTGTATGAGAGTGCACGGCAAGGTAATTCGATAAGATTTACTCGAGCCACGACTGCGGGACGAAGAAAAGAGTAGGTAAGAAACGGAGATAATGGCTTCTGGATCAAACTGACACACTGGCAAACTTCCTGCAACCGGCAAACGACAGTCCCGCTTCGAACTTTGATGAAAAGACCCTTCCCCGATCGGGAAAGTTAATCATTTTCCGAACTCGTTTAGGGGATGAGTAATAAGCATCGAAAGAGTTGAGGCTGATACGTACGGACAGGCGTTACAGGGTTGCTTTTTTTAGAGAGCTATAAAATAAGTACGAGGAAATATTCGGTCAAATATTTTCATATACGGTTTCATTTGTGAGAAAAGTCAGTTGAACATTTTGTGATAAGATGAGAAATTTGGGTCACTTGATGAAAATGTTCAATAACAATAAAAATCCTATGACAGTATGCATAACATCATAATATGAACAAATCCCTTAACTCCCTGCCTTTGACCATGACGCAGTCACGGTTCAAATAAGACAAACGAATTCTGAATACTTGGACTTGAAATTTAAATACAATTCGCAAAGATAGACTATAAAACATTCCAACTCTCCTTGTTTCGATACCGCAACGCATCTAACAAATAAATCATCCGACAAGGGGTCAAAGAAATCTCGTCGTTGCTGGCGATCACCCTTGGCAAAGGGTTTCAAGCTTTAAACGTCACAATTTCGTTCAGCATCCTACGGTATGCACCCTCCAGTCGACCAACACCACCCGGAATGAATCATGTAGCGAAAGATGGGTGGGTGGGTGCCGCGAGCCGATGAATCGTGCTCTGTAACAGCCGACTTAAACGTAAAACACGTACTGTGCGCGTGCGTACGTGTGTGTGTGGTGCAGCAGTAAGCAGGCAATGCAACAAGTGTCCTGAGGTTTTGAATCACAAGCAGATCGCGGCGGTCGAGAGAGAGAAAGAGGAGGACGCGGCTAGAATGGGATACGACGGGAGGGGTGAAACGGGAGGTGGGAAGGTCGGAGGGGTTGCGAACGGGAGAAAGAGGAACACGGACAACCGGAGAAAGAGGGCAAACCGATCGGAGTTCGCGAGGCAGGAGGGTGTCAGAGAACAGATATAATACCCCGGAGAAAGCTTTACGCAAACGCGCGCGCCGGAACACGTGAGATGACGTGTCGTATCGAGTGTTCGACGCTTGAATGCCTCGATACCTTCTCCCACGGGACCCGGGAACGCTGAATATCGCGTGTCGCGATCGCTCATGCAAGAATTCGGCCCGACAACTGATTCGGGGTCATCGGTGCACGCGTTTTTTGCTAACCGATGTCAACACTCGAGTTGCCCTCACCCAAACTTCACTGTGGACACTTACAGTTACAAATGTAACATGTGACTGGTGCCCATTTTTATATTCTGACCAAGCTCTTCTAAACACAGCGTGGGTTGACATCGGTAGATTGTGGAAATATAACGTCGTCGTGAATCTTGGGGTCTGGAAAGAACCTTCGGGTCTTAATGTACGCAATGGTCTTTTATCTCTTATGTGCTCTAAATACTGCAAATTGATATTTCGAATTGTTCATTTTGTTTTTGATAAACTGATCTTTGTAGGTGGATTTAATACTTCACATTAATATTTGCAATTCATAATTTTCTCGTGAATGAAGTATGACAAACTGATCTTTCGTAGATGTTCCATATACTCCAAATGAATATTTGCAGCTGATAATTTTGTTGTGAATGAGCTAACATAAATTGATCTGTGTAGATGGTCCATATACTCCAAATTAATATTTGCAATTCACAACTTTAATGACCTCTGAAAAACTGAGCCTTGTAAATGTTCCTAATGTTTCAAATTAACATATGGGATTGACAATTTTATTTGTGAGAATGATAATAGAACTGATCTTTGTAAATGTTTCAAATACTCCAAATTAATATTTGGGACTGATAATTTTACTAACTACTTTATTCTATTACTAACCACTTTAGTACCCCTAAAAATCTGACCTCAAATGCTGTAATGACCTCTAACGACCTCAACAAAAATCTGTGTAAATGTACAAAATTGAAATTAATTTTCCAAGTACGTTACTCGTAGCAAAGGTTAGAGATTATTCAAAGGTGCAAGATTAGCTCAATCAAACTTGATACAACATTTTTCATAATCTAGAGTTCTGTTAAGGTTCATCGGCTGATTATTCAAGATATTAAGGCTACAGAAGATTAATAGATATTCTTGTTTGAAGCTTACCGTCCTGTACGTTCTCTTTTGACCAGCATGCTTTCCCGGACGACCCTCAAGGTCAACATGGACAGCATGAATAATGTCGAAGAAGTTCTCCACGATTGCCACTTTCTTGTACACTCTTCCGGGTGGTACTGTTCCTTCAGCGCCATTTAACGCCTGAAATTCAACGTTGGATGTGGTTAGAATTGCAAATTTAAAGTGGGAATAGAAATGTAAATTTGAAATAGAAATAGAAATGCAAATTTTAAATAGAAATTTTTGTATTTGTTATAAATATTGTAGTTATAGTTTCGCAAAACTCGAAAAATATATTCATGTTATGGTCACTTTACTTAAATTTATTGTACTATGAACATTTATTATACTCTTAAATTTAAACACTACTTTGCAGTACTTTATACATTTCTACAGTTGCAGTGGAAATGTTAATTTATATTAACAGTTGAAAAATGATTTATTTAAATTTCATTCATTCATGAATTTCAATCAAAAGTAATAAATTAACCCAAATATATTACAAATTATTTCTTATTTTACTCCAGATCAACTGAGCATAAGATTAATCTAAGGGTTGTTTTTAAGAGGGTGCAATTTCACGTTTCAGTGCCATCTAGGCGAACACATTCGACTGCAGAGAAAACTGGAAGGTCTCTACTATACCGACGGAGCGCAGAACCGTGCAACTTTGTTACCGACGGTCACTCAACTTACCTCTGTCGGTACAGTCAACCTCAGTTACCATTCTCTGATAAGGTAACTCCCTGCAAAAACAGAAACCTACATAACCCAAGATTTGCAAAATTTGCAAAAACTTCAAAATCTTCAAAAATGTAGGAGAAAGGACGAAAAACAAGGACAGTGTTCTAGAAACCAAAGAAAAATTGGAAATGACCTATTAGTGACAAAAGACAAATTGGAAACAAAATTTCTTCACAAGACAAACTCAAAAGAAATTCTTTTAAAAAGACAAATTGAAAGAAAATCTTTTAAAAAGACAAACAGAAAGAAAGTTTTTTAAAAAGACAAATTGGAAGAAAATCTTTCAAGAAGACAAATTGAAAGAGAATACCTTGAAAAGGCGAATCGACAACGAAATATCTTAGAAACAAAAGAAAAATTGAAAACAAAATGTTTCAAAAATAGGAGACAAATAAAAAACAAAATCATCCTATCAAAAATAGAAGACTAATTGAAAACAAAGACAATCCATTAGACAAATTAAACGACAATCTATCAAAAATGAAAGACAAATTAAACACACAGACAAATGTGTTGGAAATGGAAGAAAAATTAAATACAAAGAGAATCTATCGGAAACAAAATGCAAATTGAAAACAAGGACAATCTTTTGCAATACAAAGATGACTAACAGTCCCAAAAAGAAATTCAGCACAAAGCTATCAGAAACGAACCAAAAGCGAAGAATCTATAAAAGAACCCAGAAATATGAAACAAAAGCATTCTAACAGAAGCTACAAAAAAGGTACCTAGAAGTCTCAAAATCAGCGAATAACTGCCCTAATCGTTTAAGGACAAGGTAAGAATGACAGTACAAAACGACGAAGGTTATGCGACGTTATTTCCAAAAGAAGCGGTAAACAACTCCGCGGCAAAATTTGAATGACAAAAGGTGTGGCAGTAGATTCCACGGAACATTTTCCGCAGTTCTGGGTTCGATGGGTTCCGGTTCCGCGGTTCGCCGCGGAGGGAAAAAGTTGCAACTACCCCAGAAACTCAATTAACTCCGGCGCGAAGTGGCGTCACGGTCCGCGGGCATGGCCGCGGTCAGATTGTTCCGGCGAACTTTGCGACCTTAAGAAGTTGCGGGCGCATGCGCGACATTATTGTATTTCCCTAAACACCTGTTGAAGGGTAAAGTTGAACTCGTGGGGCTTACGGTTCGGTTAAGTGGCTGCGGTCAGGCAGGATAACAATGCCGATATCTAGGTGACCGCCGCTTTAAGATAACACTGTGCCCGATCGAAACGATCGGGGTCTCCCGTAATTGGACGTAATCGCGCCGACGATCCCCGACGTCGGCTCTTTATCGTCGCCCGAACGGAAATCGATGATGCTTTCGTGAAAACCTCGATACCGCTTCAGATTATTTTCAAAGTCAGGTTTATGGTTAACGTAGTCTTTGACAGCCATATACCAAGTTAACCTCGTAGGGAGGACGCATACACAACTGTATTGGGCATTTTCAAAGTCGTGATGTGGTTTATGGTCAACTGTGACTATAGTCTTCGACAGTCATATACCTAATTAACCTCTTAGGCACGATGGGTGCAGAACTACGTTGAGGATTATTGTCAAAGTGATAGGGTTTATGATCAATGATGACTACGGTCTTTGACCAGCCATACCCAAGTTAACCTCTTAGGGAGGACGCATACACAACTGCGTTGGGGATTATTTTCACAGTCGTGATGGGGTTTATGGTCAACTATGACTGTAGTCTTCGACAGTCATATACCTAGTTAACCTCTTAGGCACGATGGATGCAGAACTACGTTGGGGATTATCGTCAAAGTGATAGGGTTTATGATCAATGATGACTACAATCTTTGACCAGCCATACCCAAATTAACCTCTTAGGCGCGATGGATACACAACTGCGTTGGGGATTATTTTCACAGTCGTGATGTGGTTTATGGTCAACTGTATAGTCTTCGACAGCCATATACCAAGTTAACCTCTTAGGCTAACACTAGGTGACGTACTATAGTGGCTTTCTGACACCATCTCTCAGTCTGGCGGTCCACTGTAGTGGATGTCGTAGTCTAGCGCCATAGTTTCACGTTTCATATTAACAAATCCCACAAAGCATTACATGCAAATAAAAGGTAACACCTAGTAGTTTGAACACTATGGAACCTCTGCACTAATACACGTCACATTTGGAAGTTATTACATATTTTTTGAATTTTCTAATAAAGTATATTATCAAAGCTAATATGTATCTTTATAAAATTGTAAATATTTGCAATTTTTTGAAGAACCTATCGTTCAATTCTAGAGAAATCGTGTTGGGTTAAAACGGAATTCCATTCCGTTTCGATTTTACCGAAGATATTCTAATGCTGACACATCCGTCAGAGTGAACGATGAAAATAATTTCGTGCCCCTCGAGCAGACACCGTCTGCGTGAAATTGAAAAAATAACTCGGAATGGTTTCTTCAGGTTGTACAACCTTTGGCAATAATTTACGTTCTAACGGACTTGCATTGATTAACGTGAAAGTTGGAAGACGAATTGTGAATTGCATATCTGAATCATTTATTGGAACAATTTGAATTTCATAGTGTTACTAATCGCTCTAGTTATGAAGTATGTGGAAACTGGGAGGATGTATAGGTAGATTATCGTTTGATCGTTCGAAGTGCTTCCTGTGGTTTCAAGATTTCAAATTCTGATATTTCTGTTTTCAAGTTATCAAAGTCGTTTGAAAAAATATTTCCACATTTTCTAATCAAGGACAAAAATTGAAGAACTGAAAAATTTGGATATCTTAAAATTTATAAACTTGATAATTAGAAAACCTGAAAACTTGAAACTTCGAAAATATTGGAATTCGAAAAATTCTTCAAATATTTATTATTTCCTAATGATAAAGGCCAACGATTTGAAAATTGAAAAATTTGAAAATCTGAAAATTTACAAACTTGGAAATCAGAAAACCTGAAAACCTGAAATCTTAAAACCTTGAAAACCTCAAAGTTCGAAAATTTCTTCACATGTTCTAATTTCCTAATTTCCGAATGACGAAATATCTAAATTTCCAAATGATCAGATTTCAAAATATCCAACCTCCAAAACCAGAAAATTACAAAATTCGCATCTCTAAAAATCCCTAAATTGAAGGGTGGCTCGAAAATTCCTAACTGATGAAATTTCGAAATTTCCAACCTCCGAAACATAAAAATTAGAAAATTTGTGAAAATTAAAGGGTGACTCAAAAGCATAAACAGAAACTACAAAAGAACGTTAGAAATCATAGAAACAAAGTATACAGCAAAAATGATAAACTTTTGCGCGTTAAATCGTGCCGGTAAACGAGAATTCTTTTTCAATGGCCCGTTCCTTCGATCCGAAGAAAGCTCTTAAAAAGAATTTAATAAAATAGTACGGCGAAGGCGTTTCGCCTTTATTTCAGCCTCGAGGCGGATTCTCAGTTTTAAGAAATGATCGGGGCTGAACCGTCGTCCTCGTAGTATTACTTTATTAAATTCTACCCGGCAGTTTCATTTAAACTTTTATTTAAACCGCGAAAGTGGACCAACCTCCTCTATTTGGCTGCTTGAATCAACTTCTTCGATCAAAAAATAATTGCTTCTTTTGCGTATTCCCCGAAATGCGTGCTACTTGAGAAAAAAAGAACGCGATCGAAGTAACAGTAAAATGGAGGCATGAAAGCGTGGTTCGTGTTCCGTTTCTATTAAATATTAAAATGAGCTTGAGCCGTTTACAGGGCAGAGCCTTAAAGGTGGCGTACATACATATTCAATATCGACACGCGTCTATAGACACAGATCTCGTGTAGGTATGCGATACAGTGCGTTGCATAAACTCATATTTTCAGCTTTTGCCAGGTATTCCTTAAACACGAATTTATAATGCATAAATTATGTTAAAGAAAATCGATTAATGTGAATGGAGACCAGATTTTCAAAACCCTGTATATTCCCCATATTGTGGCGACGTCCCCCACTATAAATTTTCAGCCTTTTACGTTTTCCGTAAAATTAAAAGGCCTGTTCAAATTGTAATTATATAATTTATTAGCTACAAATACACTACTGCTGTACATTATTAATACATGTATCTTTTCCACCCTTTGGCAGCATCCCATGCTCCGTATTGCTCGATCATACGCTTTATATCTTCATTATTTTCCCAAATATAATTCTTTTCAACTCAATGTTGGCAAGTTGTAAACTAGTCTTTTGAGTAGGCATTTTCTATGACATTCTCCAAATTTCACCTCACGCTATCGAGCCTAACACTGCCCTTAATCGCTCATCACTTATCGACAGTAACAAATCAGTTGCTGTATCGCTATCCACGTATTTAGTAATAATTTTGCGTGACCTAAGATTTTCCATACGACGTTATAGGTATGAAAGTGAAATTCTCGTACGTGGCCCTAATTTGATAGCCAGGGATTTATTGTAACTAGATTTTGCTTTTCATTTTATTGTAACATCAACCCCTTAACCTACAATTTGAGCAGTCATGCTCAAATTATTGCTGCAATGCGAGAATAAAGAAGTTAGGCACGTTTTGTATCCAATCCTTGATTGTGAAGATAATTAGAAGTGAACCCAAAATCCAGTTGTGATTATTACCTTCATTTTCGTTCTTTTATCATTACCTTCATATTTGTGTATATTTATAAGACGAGTTTATAAGGGTTAGAGCGACCAGCCTTAAAGATATGAGTGTCAATTTTTCTATTGTGACCAATTGTTCTTGCACAGTCCCTAGAGTCTGAACGGGATTGTACTTATGCAACGCACTGTACGTTGCTTGTTAGACGCCAATACGCATTGCGTGACACGGGCGATCCATAGGCGACAGAATGCCGAGAGCTTCATGCTCGAGCGTATTCAGCCGTGAAACTTACCCTCGCGGCGGGTTTACATAAGCACGAGCCAAGATACATACACACACCCTCAAGTAGGTTAATCTCCGCCCGTTTCGATCGAACTCCGGGGATATCTCCGAGGGGTGGACGCTGTCTGACCCCGGAACTCGTCGATCGTCAACGATTATTGGGGCTCCGGATCGAGGTCGCCTGAACGCGAATATATGTTCAATGTCTCCTGTGCCATTTTTGCAAATAATATTGATTACGTTTATTGGGTAAACGATAGCTCCAAAATTTGATATACTTGATATCCTTGGAGACAACGCGGTTCTCAGACGTGTTGTCAACCCAGTTGGCGTGTGAAGGTTGACATCGGTCTAGTGACATAGTCTGGAGTGACATATAGCCTGTACTGTTGAGGATTAGTCTAGTTGAGGATTCCTGCAGAATATGATCACTTTTTAATAGTGAACAGGTTATCCTTAATTTTTTATTCTTCACTGTAGTTCTTGCAGAATTGTCAGGTCCATGATTGTACTCGTTATGTTTCACATAACTGGAGTATTATTGAAGATGTCAGTGTGAAAGTTTGATATGATTCTGTTCGAGTTATCACTGTTTGTTCCTTTCTGTTGAATCTAACATTTGTACCAAGGTCGAAGGTTTGTACTAAGGTCGTACCTTATACTAAGGTCCTCTGAACTTGTACTAAGATCGTGTGACCCTTGTACTAAGGTCGTCTGACCCTTATACTAAGCTTATCTGAACCTTGCACTAAGATCGTGCACCTTGTACTAAGGTCGTCCGAACCTTGTACTAAGATCGTCCACCACTAAGGTTCATTAATTTCCAAATTTGAATACAGAAATCTCGATACACCCCAAAATCCGTAGATTAGATTTGTGAATTTATAGATCTGGTAATTTGAGCCATGATGTTTGGAAATTGCTCAGCGTTGCCCACGAGCGCGAGCCACGTGCACAGTTACCTATTTCTGGTTTAAACGGATCCGATGATAAATTGATAAGAGTTACGTAGTCAGATCAGTCTATAGTTGTGTGATCGATGAGGTGAATCGAATTAGCAGGTATGGACATTTCAGTCGTGGCTCTGGCAGCTTAATTATTAACCTGTTGCCTTACGTTTCAGTGGTCCTATTTTAAAATTAACTATTGTATGAATCCTAGGGTTATAAAGACTGGGTAAACAGACAATTCTAAATGTCCAAATTTCTAAACATCCACATTTCTAATTTTCCTAACTCCTAAATACCCAAACATAAAGCCCACATTATCACATAATCCTCAAACTACGATCTTTCAAAATTCCCCACTAAGTAAGCCATCAAGGAAAAGTATAATTGTATACCCAACTAATAACTCCGCAAAGATTTGACCTCGTCAAAAACAGCGAAATCCCATAACCTGGTAGAGATCGGAAAGTCAAACGCCTGTAACCTGAGAACGGGACATGATCTTGGCCCCATCCATCGTACTGTACCAAATAAGGGTCGATAGCCGACGCAGGCGATACACAGGGGATGACATACGAGAATTCTTTCACATGGTGGCCGCCTTTTGCTCTGTACTGTCTCCAAATGGTACGCGGACTATTCAAGATGGAGGCGAAAGCACTTTCAGATGATGTCCACTTCTGAGAGATGCTCTCGATAATTTCTTGTATGAGTTTTACTCTCAAATTTGCGCTCTCGTACTGGAGCTCATGTTATTAAGAGCTGTGTCTGTTAGAATACAGTCAGATACAGCACAAACTTCTTTTAGTTCAGTTAAACTCCATATCAGATGCAACATAATTCCTTATTGCTAGTTAAGACCAGTAAATATGTTAGACAAAACTTAGTACACTCAGTTGAACTTATTGTTAAAAGCAGTGCCTATGTTAGAATATCCTAACTGTCAGGCTACACTATTAGGCTATCCTTAGACTTAAGTCTGTCAATCTTCTGTCAGAGACTTCTTTTTACACTTGTCAGAACACGTGAACAATGTTTCTCATCAATATTTCTTTACTGGTACACCAAAAGACACCTATGTACATAGTCAAAGTACATATGTAGTCAACTCACATTTGACACATAGTGAACATAGATTTGACACGTGGTCAAATTACATGTGACATGTGGTCAAGTGACATGTGACACGTGGTCAAGTGATACATGTTGAAATTTGACGCAAAACTCCATTGTCTGAACATTTTTATATTCTTGCAGCTTGAACCGGGGACTTCGTCACAGGATAAATATTCGTCTTTACGCGGATGACTTTTGCTCTTCAAGTGGAGAAAACGAGGAAATAAACCGGCTTCCCACGAATCTTCGAGTCCTGTAAGCTTTTGACGATCGAGAAAGCTTGACCAGGATCCCGAGCCCCTCGAGGATCCATTTGCTCACGAGGCGACCCGGGATAACGAACAGCTCGCATCAAAGAATATTATTGCGTGGGGAAAGAGACTTCCAGCGTGCTGAAGAAGGAGAAGAGGGACGATGTCTCGAGGTACGACGTATAAGCTGGTGCTGAACGCGCGAAAGGGACGCCTTTTACGGTTTCCTTTTCCATTTCCTATCTTGCTTCGGTATCCAGACGTATACTCTGTTCATGGGTGTACATTCTTTTTTTTCTTTGCGAAGCCACGGTGGTTTTGCCTCGGAATGTTTCCCTTTTTAATGGGGAAGTGAATTTGAAAGGATGTTCTAGGGTGTGCTTTCCTTAGAGATACTCATTTTGTAATGGTGCTTCGGTATGAAATGGATTGATTTGACTATAGCAATCGAGTAGGAAAGCAACCTTAGGGCTAATGACTGCAGACATGATCACAAACCATCTATTAAAATCACCAAAGTTGCCAACATATGAGGTCGCGTTAACTGATCGCTTTGGTCTCGATCAGTTACGGAGGGAGGTGGTTGAATTTGAAGTGCAAAGACGATAAGAAAACTTCGTACAGAGATGTTTGATCTTATCGCAAGACTATCTGTTATTCTAGTTTAACAAACGTGTATTTAACTATACACACATGTGTATAACGATGATAGATGACTATCATTAATTATAAATATGTATATGATACTGATGCCTAACTGCTGCAGGTTTCTTTGTTCTCGACAGTTCTCTCATCGAAATCACTTTCTGAGATAGCGTTCAGTTACCGAGGGATGTGAATGATCAGTTAACGCGACTCTGCAACCACCGATTTATCGGACAAAGAACAACGAAGCACAAGTAGCACCAAGTACCTGAAATGACACTATGTTTACAGAGGAGCGATTAACAGCTGGATTTCTTCGAGATCTTCCACATGTTTCACGAAATCTGTGGCGATGAGTGTCCGGAATAGAAGCACGTCAGCGGTGCCATAAATCCGTACGAGGCACGGGACGGGCCAAGTTTGCGACGCAACGAAGTCCGGGGTATAGCGGGTGTTTTAAAACCCCGCGGACCACGAGTTTGCATTTTAAACGAACGGGTCGGGTCGGGTTGTGAGCGGGACGGGGCGGAAAACAACGCGGCGGCCACGCAAACGCGCCGGCGAATCGGATTAAAAAAATTCACGAGGGACTGGCCGTTCCACGGGCGTCGAGGCGCGCATGAACCGCGTGGGAGGGCGTCACAGGAGTCATCTAACGGGTGGACTGCTTCAAAACCACCCTTGCAGGATCACTTTCGAAGAAACCTAATATCACTGCTTAATTCGAATTTTTAATTTAGTAATTAACTTGGTAAGGTACTGTGGAAATCCATTTTGTGGAAGACAGTGACCATTTTGACTTATTTTGTTGACATCTCTTTAATTACCTTGATTACCAGTGCTTATAGTACTGATCAGTACTAGTAGTACGAGTAATTAAGTTATAGTCCTAATAGTTTAAATTATTGAGTCAGTTAATGCTTCAAATAGCAAAATAACAAATTATATATAAATTGTATGACAGTACTAATTAATGCTTGAAATATAGCAAGAAATCACAAAGGCAATTGTTGAAAAACGCAAGCCACAGTTTACGTCCGACAGTGTTAATCGTCACCCAATACCAGCCTTGGGCGCAGTAACGATTCGCAAGTTGCCGTGGCAATTAATAGTTGAACGAAGCAAAGTAAGTTATAAGTAAGCTAGAAATGCGTTGGGGATCAGCCAGGATCCCTTAGGACGTTCTAGGGTTAACGAAGCGCCAGCAAGAAAGTTACCACCGAGTATCGTTACCGCATCGTCGTTTCGGTAACTTTGCCTTACGTAACGTGCTGTACCAGCGTCAAGTGCTTTTGCACAGTTCGTGTATGTGTGTGTGTAACGACGTCGACTAATTCCTATTTCTCTGTCCTTTCTGCTATCGGGGACAATATCCGAGATCCCGAGGAGATTCGGGACGGATCGAAACAGCCATCCTTCAGGAACAGTCACAAATCTGATACCTACGTAAACATACAGTCAGAAATCTGATACCTACGAAAACATATAGTCAGATATCTGATACCTACGTATACGTACAGTCAGAAATTTGATACCTACGTAAACATATAGTCAGAAATCTGATACCTACGAAAACATATAGTCAGATATCTGATACCTACGTATACGTACAGTCAGAAATTTGATATCTTTGTAAACATAGATTCAGAAATTTGATACCTAAATATACGTACAGTCAGAAATTTGATACCTACGTAAACATACAGTTAGAAATCTGATACCTACGTATACATATAGTCAGAAATTTGATACCTACGTATACATACAGTCAGAAATTCGATATCTTCGTAAACATACAGTCAGAAATCTGATACCTACCAAACCATACAGTCAGAAATCTGACACCTACGAAAACATACAGTCAGCAAGATAGTCATAATCACGACAGCTACCCGTTGATTTCTAGGGATTTTGGGGTTCTATAACAGCAAAGCTACGCAGCAGAGGTTCTAGATTTTCTCCAAAATTAAGTGGAAAAATACAGCATTCCTCGCAAACAGTTTTTCGATGTTTCGCGTTATTTGGCCGGATCTTGAGTATTTCCTATGGCTCTAACGAAACGATAGTCATTGAAACAGTCCCGAGGTGGCAGCGTGTTCATTGCATAACAACGATACTAGGAAGTGGCGGGAAAGTGGCACGGTATCATTGCGGCCGGCCGTTAAATATTCTCAACGAGGTCGGATTACCTCCATTACGTGAAGGAACGACAACGAGGCGACCAGGAACGAGCCCACGAGGAATACTCGGAACTGACTCCGGCCTCCTCCTCCTTCCCTTCATGGTCCGTCTTTGCCCCTCGGGATTCACCAAGTGCACATGTCGGGACACCTTGATCTATCGAGACGAGGCCTAGGGTTGAATCGATACCGTCAAAGCACCGATACTCGTTTCAGCTCCGTTTAACCCCTTACATCCGCGGTTAAGGGAACGCCTTAGGTCTTTGAGAACTATGGACGCATGAGCTCTGAGGAGGAAGCTCATCCTGACTTATTGGCAAGGGTATATGAATGTTGGTTGATATAAGAAGGTGTATTTTAATCTTTACACCTGAAGTAATATGGCGGTCAGTGACGGAATTTCAAGAGTTATATTCAAATTTCTAGATTCTAGGATTTCTATATTTTAAATTTCAAAAGCACCGAGTCCTCAAATAGTCTAATGTCCGAGTTTTCAAATATCCAAATCCACAAATCCCCAAATTCTCAAATCTCCAAACCCTCAAATTCACAAATTTCCAAATCTACAAGTCCCCAAATCTATAAACCCCCAAATCTACAAATTCCCAAATCGAACCCCGAACCTAAAATTTCTAAATTTCCAAACTGCCCCAGAGGCAGTCACACACCTCCCCAGCTACTCAAATTTACTGTAACGTATCGATTGAACCCTAGAGTCTAGAAGCAGCTCTATCAACATGTTTATTTTGTCGGGCCTTTTCTTCTATCCGAGATACCCGGTCGCTGGCTTCACAGTCCCGTGTGAGATTGGGTTAGTTTTGGTCTGCTGGGACAGGACGCTGCGAGAGCCAGGCCACCCAGTAGCCATTTAGATAAACGACCCGGCCCCCGTTGAGTGCTGCGGGATGCCGGTGCCGGCTGAGTCGACCAGAATGAGGATATACAGGGTGGTTCAACTCTATCAGGTTATAACTCGTCACCAGATACAGGGAAATGTCAAACAAGGAACGGCTCAAAGAGTACATTGATAGGACCAAAGTGGAGGTGCAGTGGTGCACTCAACTGCAATGTTTTCCTAAAAATGCATAATTTTTTTACAAGATCTACGTAAAGAAGTATCGAGGTGCAATAGCAGAAGAGTAGTTATTTGCTATTTTTTTTAAATTGCAACACGTGAATCACATTTATGAAAAATTTAGTTCCACAAGGTTTTCCACAAATGTGGCACTGAACCGTTCTTCCTATTTTTCTGCATCTGACAACGGAGTTCAGTTCATTTCATTTGTTTATTTCTGTTACAGAAGATGGCGCCCAACCCTATATTGTCCACACGACAATCCTGATAAGGGAGTTATAAGCTGATAGCGAACCACCCTGTATAAACGTGCGAGGGAAACGGATATAGACGATTCACAGGAAAAAGAGAAAGACCGACGACACACTTCCAGAGAACCGACGGGACAGGGAGAGAACGAAGAGAGGAAAACCGAGGCACGAACACCGAGGTCATACTCGCTGCAGGCATAAAAAGTGTTTGGGTTTCGGTGACGGAACAAAGAGTCTCTCAGACGTGGATTCTCCTTTCACGTTTTCGTTTATTTGACGAACACCCCCCTGCCTTCGATCTGAGCTCTAGGCACGCACACCGCCGATATTTGTTGATCTTTCCTTGGATCTACCGGGTAGAGCCGGTGATATTGGGATGAGACGGTGTTAGGAGAGTTCGACAATGGACGTCTCGTAGCTTGATGTATATTGAGGTGACTATAGATGTTGTTAATATCAGGAGAACATTTGAGTTTTTTGGTTTTACAATTTTTTCTTTGATTTAGGAATTAATTTCAATGTGTACTCAATTGGCAAAGGAAACTGAAGCATCAGAAGCGTTTTATTCTTAAAACCGAAGCATCGAAACCTATTCTTGAGAAACGAAGCATTGAAGGGTTCTAGTCTTGGAAATCGAAGCCGTTCTATTCTTCGGAAACGAAGCATCGAGGTGTTCTAATCTTCAAAATCGAGCTTCCGGACCGAATTAGAGTTGGGAGTATTTAGGTTGTGAAAGACCTAGCAGGTTACGATCGCAGAAACAAGGAATTCGATTGCAAGGAAGAATTTAATAATTGCATCGCTTTGAGCTCGAACGTATCAGTCGATATCCGTCAATACGGAACCCGTCTCCACGCCAGAGCAGAGTCAATTATATCATCCTCGTCGCGTCTTTTCCTCGAACGTCGTCCATCAACCGCGACGAGACGCTCGTGATGTAACGACGCTAACGGAGTCCACACGAACAAAGAGAAAAAAGCAGCGGTGTGCCACACAGTGTTTTAACACTGAACCTACCGGCGTAGAATGCACACACAACTTGAAATTCAAAATAAAATAGAAAAATAAATGAACGTAAAAACATAAATTAATTTACACGTTAATTCTGTATCTCGATGAAAATCAGCAGATAGAAAGGCACCTTCACAAACTTTCTGACTTATAATAGGAGAGTGGATATAAGGAACTGATCAAAGTGGACCTAGCGAAGTAGATGTTTTACGTTTAGAACAAGTCAATTTTATAATTTATGAAAGTGTTGAATGACCAACTGTTTCATAGAACTGCAAAGATCTTAGACTCATTACACCAGGCATGCTAATTTTCGTTTGAGTCATTCTGAACATTGGTACCTTTCCAAGCCGGTGAGGATCGTTGGTCTGTTCATGTTACTCATCCTCACCGCTAGCATTATCACCACTAGCACATAGAACCGCTAGTATTCCCATCATTAGTATGTAAAACCACTAACATTCCCACCACTAGCTTATAAAAGCCACCAAATCTTGAAAACAGTCAAAAGCTTGAAAGTCGCTACAAGAGTTTACCATATTAATAAATTTTCAGAAGTTTTGTCAAAATTAATCCTGTTAATTCCCCATCGCCGGGGATGCACCAAAAGAGTCATGAACGCATCAAGTACCCCATAGGGATTTCTAGAACTATCTAACAGTCCTGTAGTACTATAATTGGTACATCCGCTTTAAAAAGTCCCGTACAGTTGCAGAGACTTTTGCTCGAGAAAGGCTGCTCTCGCAACGGGCGTCGATTTTTTCGATCGCCGCCCATAGCGCAGTCGGTGATCCTGTTTCTCGCGGCGGTGTTTCTTTTACGAGGCTGCAGCTGACCGGCGGAAGCCTGAGGTATCGACTTTCCTTCGGGGCTCGTGGCATTTACGGACCCTCCACCTCGGACCCCGAGTGTTCGCGAACCGCTGGAATTCCGAACAACGTTCTCGTAAAGTCGCCCCGCTACGAGGAAACGCTCTCTGCGTTACTCGCCAAATTACTCCACCCGCTAATCAGACGCTTTTTGAGCGAACGACCCGTATTCCCTGGAATTCTTCGGCAAAACACTTCGAAACCTACATATCTCTGCTGGCTAGAACGTTGAAGACGTTTTGTGGCCTCCGTCGATGAATCACCATCCTTCTCTTAACACTTCATGTGGCCAATCCTGTTTTGTTGTATGTACAGGTTTTAGGAGGAACACTACTTTAGCATTTCGTGTACAAGTGTATGAGCATGTGTATGTGGACCTATTCTCCGGGTCAGAATAGTACATACTTTAGGACTATCTCATATAGAAACTTATGTATGAACATATGTCTGGCTATCAGAGTATGTGGACCTACAGTTCCGTCAGAATAGTACATACTTTAGGACTATTTCATGTATGCATGTATGTCTGGCTAATGTTATATGTGGACCTACAGTCCAGGTCAGACTAATACATACTTCAAAACTACATCGTGTACAAATTTATGTATGAACATATGTCTGGCTATCGGCATATGTGGGATCTACAGTTCAGGCCAGAATAGACAAAATTCTTTAGGACTATTTCATCTGTAGAAATTTATGTATGGACATATGTCTGACTATCAGAGTATGTGGACCTACAGTTTAGGTCAGAATAGTAAATACCTTAGGACTATTTCATGTATAGAAATTTATGTATGAACATATGTTTGGCTATCAACATATGTGGACCTACTGTCCAAGCCAGAATACTACATACTTTAGGACTACTTCATATACAAATTCATGTATGAACATATGTCCGACTGTCAGTGTATGTGAACCTACATATGTCTGACTGTCAGTGTATGTGAACCTACATATGTCCGACTATCAGCGTATGTGGACCTACATATGTCCGACTATCAGTGTATGTGAACCTACATATATCCGACTATCAGTGTATGTGGACCTACATATATCTGACTATCAATGTATGTAGACCTACATATGTCCGACTATCAGCATATGTGGAGCTACATATGTCCGACTATCAGTGTGTCTGAAGCTATAGTCCAGGTCCAGGCCCTATTTCAGGTTCTGTAATGCGTGTCTGGTTATAAGTGATCCTCCAAATTAATTATAGTTCTAGATACGATTAAAACAACGTACTTCTACTGTTTCATCGTTCGCTAACTGTTAATATGGTTGTACAAAGCCGCCAGATAGCAACGGTTTTATCTCCCTCAGTCAAAATATGAAGGGAATACACAATGCTAAGAGATTCGGCAATCTGAAGAAAGTCGATAGCCACTGAAAACCTGTGAGATGTTTAGGTTTGTTTTATCATTCCAAGAAGTTATTGAAGATAGTCTGAGAGCACTGACCATGGCTTAAGGTATTAGATACGGGAACTGGAATGTACGTTCCCAACTTGCATTAAGACGATTATCCGAACAATTTAAAACCGAGCAACCTGTCGGAAATCGAAAAGCAAAGAACAGCATCGATCAACCGAACGAGGCAAGCGTACCGTGCTGAGATAGCGTTGGCTCGTTTAAAAATCCCCAGACGACCGAAACTTTTCCGGGAAGTCGTTACAGTCTGGGACTCCGCTAATTCGGCGCAAGTTTCCAGCATTTTTCGCAGGCCATCTCACGAAGGAACTCCTGTTTTATTTATAGCGGAACGCGCTTCGTTACCTTTCCGCTCGATTATCGATCCTCGAGACACTAGATACTCGACATACTTCGCCGTTCTCTCTCTCTCTCACCGTTACTTATGGTATTATTTAACATTTTACCTCTTGTCTCGGGACCAAAAAGTAAGAAAAAAGAAACAGAATTCTTTCCCGTCTCAAACCGGTGGTTCACGACCCGTTCGCCGGCAGCGGGAAAAAAACGATACTCGCCAGGGTCGAATTCACCCATCGGTTCCCAAGGGTTTTTTGCGCCTCGTCCCGGCTCGAGCCGCAAATCGTGCGGTTTTATCGGAAGCAAGGCCACCGTGGCCGACACCTTTGAGTCGGATACTTAGGAAGCCCCAAACGACGCGAAAGATCCCTCTCTGTCCGCTACAGACTTTGCGAAAAGAACCTGCAGTTCGTTCATTTTCACCGTTTATTTTTACGATCTTAATTGTCTATCTGGCTCTGGTATTTCGGTGTCTGAGATTAGAAATTGAGGTATGTATGTACTGAGGTATGTGTTCGGATCGAAATTTGATGCCGAGTATGAGGATTGTAAATCGAGGACTGTTTTACTGTGGTACTAAATTACCATTGCATTACTATACTTCTATATTTTTATATCTATGCTACTATATTACTACCATTCTTACTTTATTACGACACCATTGCGCTATTTTTACTATAATTCTGTTCTTGCATTATAGTATTCTGCTATACTACTATACTAGTGAAGTATTTTTACTATAAAACTATCGTCCTATTCTTCAATTATAATATATTTACATATCGTACTGTACTGTCTTAATATCACCAGATCCCAAGATGTTCTTATATTTTCAGATTGCTAGGTTTCAAAGTCCCTAGATTCCTAAATCCCTAAACCCTGAAGTCCTTAAATCTTAAAATCCCTAGATTTTGAAATTCCTAGAATTCCAGATTCATAGATCACCAAATCCCTAGAATCCCGAATTTCTAGAATTCCAGATTACTAGATCTCTAAATCCCTAAATTCCCAAATACTAAGATCCCCAAATCCCTAGATTCCCCACTCCCTAAATCCCTAAATCCCAAGATTCCCAGATTTCTAAATTCCTAAATCCCTAGATTTCCAAATACTAAGATCCCCGAATCCCTAGATTTCCAAATACTAAGATCCCCAAATCCCTAGATTCCCCACTCCATATATCCCTAAATCCCAAGATTCCCAGATTCCTAATTCCCTAAATCCCTAGATATCCAAATATCAAATTCCCCGAATCCCTAGATTGCCAAATTCCTTGAACCCCAAATCCCTAAATCCCCAAGTCCCCAAATTCCCAAGTCCCTAAATCCCCAAGTCCCTAAGTCCTCAAATCCCAAGATTTCCAAATTCCAAAATCCCTAAATCCATAAATCTCCAAATACCACAATCCCCAAATCCCTAGATTCTGAACTCCCTAGATCCCCAAATGTCAAAATTTCTAAATTTTTAAATCCCCAAATGCCTAGAGATCCAGGTTCCTAGATCCTAAATCCCCAGGTCCCTAGATTCTCAGATTTCCAGATATTCAAATCCCTCAATCCTTAAATCTCCAAATCCCAAAATTGCTATATCCACAAATTTGCAAGTACCCAATTTATTAAATCGTTGAATCCCCAGATTTCCACACTCATAAATTCCCAAATTTTCAAGCGCTGTAAAATCCCTAAAAATCAATGCATGGAAAGTCGTATATTCCCTAAGGAAGCTCCCGACTGTACTGTGACGTTCATACACGATGACTCCCTAGACATCACTTCGGCATCGATTGTTCCTCCCTAACTCCACGTATCCCGTTGTTGCCATCGGTAGATCTTCCACTAAACCTCCAACATCACACGATCCCTAGCGATAGAATCCTATATCCTTCTACTTTAAACAATTCTTGTTAGTATACCTATATCGTCACACCAAATGTGAAAATCACTATATGGAACACCTCCAATTAAAAAGTCTCAAATTCCCCAAATCCTCAATTTCATCAATTCCCAAATTAAAAAATTCCCCAATTCCCACTCCTTATTCTCCTAGATTCCCACATTTAGCAGCGTTTCTTCATTCGCCATATTTCCCTTCGTTCAAAACTAATTATCTTCCATTAAACCATTAAATATAGACAAAATTATATCGTGTTTGGTCTCGTTTTAATCAGAAAAACTCCAGAAATCCATTGATATAGGTTTGATAACAAAAGAATAAAAAATAAAGAAACTTCGTATTCACGATCGTCTTGTCCCACGGACATACCCGAATTCGGATCACGTGACACTCGGTTGAGCGACCGTCTCGAGGTCCCCCAGTGGTAGGGATATTGTCACTCGTATCGCATAGTCTCTTTTGTACCGAGACTTTGCAAAGGACTATTACATCCAGACTACGGAGCACGATGTCCCACAAGTTGGCGTGTGAGGCTGACGTGTTTAGAAGTGCTACTCGAATTGGTGAGAATAGAAAAATGGACACCTTACACGTATTTTCTCGAGAGCGAGATAATGCAAATTCAGCAGTTGTTATTGTTATTACATTGTTAAATGTAACTGGAAGTGTTCAAAGCTTCTTTCACTTTGGGTCGCCAACTCGTGGCTCGACATCTGCGGATCCGGTTTATCAGAAACGCTTGTCTTGAGAGGCGGAGCGGGTCGGTGTCGGCAGGCTGGAACGGTCTCGGTGATAAATTTGGAAATCAATCCGGGTCGCGAGCCGAAGTGCCGTAAAACGTGTCCGGCTAGTCGATAATGAACGCGGACAGGCCGGAATACGTTTCCGCGGTATCTTGATAGCAGCACGGACGGGCAGGGCGGGGCAGGCAGGCGTAGTGGGAGCAGCCCGGAGGTTCCGGTTTTCCGGGATCGGCGTTGCAGACATGCCGGACGCGGCTTTTCGGATGATTGGCCGGCCAGTGCGGCCGACACGATCGGTTTCCGGTCACGGGCCGTCGGATTCCAGGTCGCCGCCTCGCTTGCGAGTCGACCCGCGGACCCTTATCGATTCGCGCCAAAGTCGTTAGCGATCCGAGAGCGGACTCGAACGACCGCTGTCAGCTACCGACAGAGGAACACAGGAGTGGCTTTTTACGAGCGGACGGAAGCCGTTTAGGGTCAACGAGGAGAAAACCCTCGCGCGATTTTCACGGTAATGGAACCGACACCTACAGGGGTTCCCATGCCGTTTTGCCTACGTGGGACATAATCGTCCGTTCCAAAATATTCGCCCGAAATTTTCATTCCGACTAAATATATTCGAATCGATCAAATACGAAGATTTATCATTTTTATTGTCTGTGACAATAATTCTTGTTACAATCTTATTACAGCCATGTTAATTGAATTTCAAATCGAAAAAGAAGTAAATTAGTCGTGAAGTGTGTTAGCTAGTTGAAGGAATTGGTGAGATTGACTTCCTGACCATATAAATGTACAAATTCGTAGTTACATCGTGACTATACAGAACAGGTTTCTTCCCACATATGTGGGCCATATGGGAGAAAATATATGTGAAATATATGCAAGTGTATATTATCCTACATATGTGTATATACTCCACATCTGGATACGTGTGATCGTATATTCGATCTTTATTTATACATACAAATAAAGCATATAATATGTAAATGCACGTCAATATTGTGTGTACACATATATGTTCATACATGTGGGGCATTGTACAGTGCGTACATACAAATATGGAACAATAGTATCCGTATATGTGGGAAAATCGTAAAAAAATGAGAGCAATGATAGTAACTCAACAATAGAGAACGAATCGATAAGAATTTCATGGAATAAGTTAATTTTTTCCAGAAGTCATGTAACTGCGAGACCGTGAGCCGCGTTAACTTTTTACGATCCCAGATCGCATTAACTTTCCTATTATCATATGGAGTCGACCGTTCGCTCGCAAATCATTCAAGATAAAACCTAAACAATGAATTATTAAAGTCAGGTCTTGAACGCGGATCTTTGCTTCAAGAATCAAGTACGTTCTCGTGAAGCTTTGTTTCGAACGCTCTATTCTTAAAACCGAAGCATCGAAACCGTTCTATTCTTGAAAACCGAAGCATCGAAGGGTTCTAATCTCGAAAATCGAAGCATCGAAACCGTTCTATTCTTCGGAAACGAAGCATCGAGGTGTTCTAATCTTCAAAATCGAGCTTCCGGACCGAATTAGAGTTGGGAGTATTTAGGTTGTGAAAGACCTAGCAGCTTACGAGTGCAGAAACAAGGAATTCGATTGCGAAGAAGAATTTAATAATTGCATCGCTTTGAGCTCGAACGTATCAGTCGATATCCGTCAATACGGAACCCGTCTCCACGCCAGAGCAGAGTCAATTATATCATCCTCGTCGCGTCTTTTCCTCGAACGTCGTCCATCAACCGCGACGAGACGCTCGTGATGTAACGACGCTAACGGAGTCCACACGAACAAAGAGAAAAAAGCAGCGGTGTGCCACACAGTGTTTTAACACTGAACCTACCGGCGCAGAATGCACACACAACTTGAAATTCAAAATAAAATAGAAAAATAAATGAACGTAAAAACATAAATTAATTTACGCGTTAATTCTGTATCTCGATGAAAATCAGCAGATAGAAAGGCACCTTCACAAACTTTCTGACTTATAATGGGAGAGTGGATATAAGGAACTGATCAAAGTGGACCTAGCGAAGTAGATGTTGCAAGTTTAGAACAATTCAATGTTATGAAAGTGTTGGATTCAAAGAACTTCAAACATCATTCATCAGACATCCCAATTTTGAGCACACGTGAATCTGCAATGTATGAATATGGTACAGGAAGGCGTAGTGACTTAACATTAAACCTGCTGACGTATTTAATTTGAAATTAAAAATGAAGCTGAAAAATAAACAAACGACAAACCACGTCTTGATGAAAATCAATGCAGATTTCAAGAAAATCACTTGGATAAATTGAATAATTTATAAGAAACTTGTGAAACATTTGAGTGGTTAAGTACATTCAGTGTTAAAAAATATGACTGGCAGGAAACGAGTGAAAACTCGAATGATAACAAATTGTGATAAGAATTTGAAGATAAAATATTGGAAGATTTGTTGGAGATAAATTACATTATTTTTCTTATGAAATTTCTTTAGTTACTCTGCTATGATAAAATAATTATTATAGTATTAGACTGTCTAATAACTAGTAACTGACTAGTTACTATGAACTGTAACTAGTAACTATTACCTAATAGTGTAACTCTTACACTCAGTAACAGCGAACTATTAATTATGAACTATTAACAATAACTAGTAAGGATCAACTATAACTAGTAACTATTATCTAACGGTGTAATTATTACTCAGTACCAATATATCACTATTATTTAGTAACAATGAATTATTAATAATAACTAGTGACTATCAGCTATAACTGGTAACTATTAGCTAATAGTGTAACTATGACTCCAATGAACTATTAACATGAACTATAAATAACTATTAATTGTTAACTAGTAGTGTTACGTTATTAGTGTAAAAAGAGTTGAGATAGTTTGATGAGACCTCGAATTAGGCCACAGAAATGTTCGAACGTTAAGTTAGTCTGGTCGAAAGTCTGAAAATAACCTATACGCGTTAACCGCACGTGGTTGCTCGGTACCGGGCAACGTAACGTCATCGTATAGCATGTTCGTCCTTGACGATCCACGACACAACGCAACGTCGCGCACGTACACGCCGGCACACCGACGAAGGGGAATCCCTGATCCGCCGTCGAAGAGACCCGACAGCGAAGCTAAACCGAATAAATTATTACGCAGCCTCCTCCGACGTCGTCGTCGTGTACGTCCCTCGCCCTCCGACTCGACGATGGATGCCCCCCGCCGTTAAGCGTCGAGAGCGGGCCGCCCTCGAGGCACAAAAGATTCATATCTGACTCGCAGCCTTGCGGAGAAGAGCGTTCCCGAAGCCACGGCTTGAAACGGGACCCCTGAGCCCGGAGCGGGACGGGATTCGGCCAATACTTGTCCCGTACGGACGAAACTTCGGCATCCTCTGATTCCATCTACCGACCCGTTTCCTCTCCGTCCTCTTCCATTCCGCTCGCGTACCGACCCCTTCCCGCGTCGCTGCGAAGCCATATACGGCGAGCGTCGCCAGACAGAGACGGCGTCTGCGTCAGACTGGAAGCCGCTCCGAGCGAGAAGGACGCCGGCTGAAGGAGGACGGAAACGAGGAGGACAGATACGGCGAGCAAACGCGTGGGACGAGGAGCCGATCGCACGGTGTTAGAGCACGGTGGGAAGAGTAAGGGTTAGATCGAGGAGCGGCTGAGCAGAGGAGGAGGAATCTCCGGAGATTCCACGCATGGAGAGACGTGGAACGGGCCAGACCAGGCTTGTTGGTTGCACGGAAGACAGCTGCCAGCCGGCTCACCGCCGGCGCGCATTATACCGGGACGAAGGAGAGACGGAGATGGCTATATAGCGAGATGAAACGGTCGGGTTGAGCCGCCTCGAGCGGGAACGGAGAAAGAGGTAGCGCGTGCAGAGAGCCGCTACGAGGGGGAACGAGGGGGACCACGCTCGGCTGTCCCGTAAAGATCAGCGCTAAAAAGTACACGCTAGAGCAGCCGAGCCGAACGAACAGCTGACCGGAGAAAAAAATGTGAAATCGCTGACGGGGGACGAGCGTAACCGCGGACAGACCGCTACCGAATCCGGACCAGAGGAACCCGGTAGCGTTTTCGTGCCGACGCGACTACACCGGCCCGATAGAGCCGAGAGCTGTCTTGCCCGCCTGGTTGGCTTTCTTTTTTTTTATGCTCGAATGCCGGCAATTCGTGGCACGCCGTTCGAGGAACGGCGAAGAAAGGAGTGTCTGGGAGAGCGGCGAGGAAAATGTAAATGTGCCGAGAAAATAGGTGTTACGGTCGAACAACGATTTTTGCTCTTTCTTCTTTCTTTCGTGGAACGTGGCGATGCTTTTGACGCCTGTACGAGACTCCACAGAATATTTTATTACTTACAGCTTGATTTTACTTTAAGGTTCATGAGTTTTGGAGGCGATATTTTTTGGACGATGAATGCTAGGTTAATGATGGATGTTGATCACTCTTGTTATATTGCCATGGAGAAATGGTAGTTTTACGTTTGAGAACCTAGTTTTGTACAATTTTGAATTAGAATTACTGTTTCTAAAATTTGAATACTGTGGTGTTAGTGATGGACGTCGATGAGTATAACAGACTCTTGTTATATTGCCATGGAGAAATGGTAGTTTTACCTTTGAGAATCTAGTTTTGTACAATCTTGAATTAGAATTACTGTTTCTAAAATTTGAATACTGTGGTGTTAGTGATGGACGTCGATGAGTATAACAGACTCTTGTTATATTGCCACAAAGAAATTATAGTTTTTATTTGAGAATCTTGTTGTATACAATTTTGGATAAGAATTACAGTTTCTAAAATGTTAATACTGTGGTGTTAATGATGGACATCGATGAGTATAACAGACTCTTGTTATATTGCCACAGAGAAATTATAGTTTTATATTTGAGAATTTAGTTTGTACAAATTTTGATGTGAGAATTATTGTTTCTGAAGCTGGAATACTATGGTATTAACGACAAACATCGGCGAGTATGAAAGACTCTCGTTATATTGCAATAGAGAAATTGTATTATATTTAAGAATTTAATACATACAATTTTGGATATAAGAATTACTGTTTCTGAAGTTTAATGCTGTGATGTTAATGGTGGACCAATGAGTATGAAAGACTCTCCTTATATTGCCACAGAAAAATTTCTACATCTGAAAATTTATTAATTTGTGAACTTGTACATTTGTCGATAACCTTGAAAATTTGCAAGTTTCAGCAAGTTTCAACTTCAAAAATTTGAAAATGGCTGAAAAAGTGTCATATTTAAAAAAAATGTGAAAATTTGAGAATCCACAAACATGTAAATACAAAACTCACCAATCTATAAATGTCCCTTTGCAAATATTTCCTCCAAATTCCAAGTGAACAAAACAACCCTCGCAAGTCTCCAAATTACCAAATTGAAATTTTCTCCAATTTCCTAACGAAACACAAAAAAAAAATTGCAAAACACGTCTGTCGGGAGAAGTCAGCCAGATTAGTCCGTGGGATTTAATTCCTCGATCGACGCTAGAGCAAACGCAATTTTGTTGCTCGAGGCGACTAAACGGTGGATGATAGGGGGTTGGGGGGTTTCAATCTTGCCAAAGAAGAAAGGCAAGATTGCTCAAACGAGCGATCCACGGCAGTCGGCAGGGTCATCCCGTGGCGGAAAAGGTCGCGAACTCTTAAACCAATTCTGGCAAGGAACGGTTCACGATCTTGGAAGAGTACCAGGAACTGCTGAGAAAGAGAAAACGTGGACGTCGCACGATTTCTTCCTCCATGAAGCTTCTGGGATCCGCTGTCGCCGGAACCTGTCAAGGGATTCGTTTCTAATACTTCTCTACAACTCTACAATTTTTTTAATCTTTTCATATTTGTGAAACGCTGCTAGCAATTATTATCGAGACGATATCGATTGGTACACCATTTATATAACTCGATAGGTGTGGTTCAACTTAATCTTGTCTAACATGGTTCATTTTTGAAAGTTACCATTTTCACGTTTTCGTATTTTGTTATATTGTTCATAATTTTAATGTGAATCCCTTGCACTCCAAAGTGCACCTCAAACTTCAAAAATTGCACTTCAAACTTCACCAGTTTTATACAACAATTTGAAATAAATGATAACTATATCTATAATATTATGCGATGTATAATGGAACAATAGTGGCAACTAATAACGAAGTAATCTTAAAAGAATTCATCAAACTTTATAACTACAAATAATAAAAGCTTGATGGAACAGCAAATCTTGAAGTGCAAAGGATTAATATATGCGATGTACATAGTGTAAGGTTGTCAGATGTTGAGGTATCGCTAATCCAAATGACACGTAAGTAAGAATTCTCGCCACGTTTATTACCGGTAAACAAAAAATGGCGGTAGAAAAACATCGGAGTGACGGTGGAATCGCAGTCGGAAGAGGGATGAAAAAGAAAAAGCGTAAAAAGAAAAAACAGAGCGAAAGGTCCGGCGGTACAAGTGACCGTTCCTCTGTCCTCTGTAAATTCTTCTTTCCCCCCGGAGCACGCGTGTCGCGCGTGCGACTTCCATTGTGGGACGAACTCGCGTTTCCACCCTCGTACGACGACACGGGAAGTCAGGGGCCACGGGGGTAGAGAGCACGATCCACAGTCAACACGAGCGAACGAACGAACGAACGGCATAAGCCCACCCCTGGTTCCGGACCGGTCTCTCCCCAACCACCCCTCCGTGACACCCTGTCCTCTCTTGTGTCTGCTGGCTGGCGTGTCGGATTTCTGTTTGCGTTACCGTGTCACGCATCGAACCCCGTCGCTTCGAATTCACCGCTGCTTGCCACCCCCTGTACAGTCAACAGCAAATCTGCCTTCCCTAGGGAAAACGTGGCGAACGTTACGTACCGCCAAAAGTACCGAGAGTTGATTTTTTTTTGCGAATTTTTAGCGAGTGTGACGTTTCGGTGGATGTGCAGTTTGAGGGGTTGGTAAGTTCGGGACTTGCAGATTTGGCGGTTCGTGAAATGGGAGTCATAGGGAGTTCGGGTATTTGGAGATTTTGGGATTTGGGGAGGTAGAACTTTGGGGGTTAGGGATTTGGAGATTTAGGGATTTCAGAAGGTAGAACTTTGGGAGTCTAGAAATTTGGAGATTTAGGGAATTGGGAATTTAGGAATTTGGGGATCTAGGGATTTGGGAGATGAGGAACTTTGCAAGTTTAGGAATTTGGAGAATTAGAGATTTGGGAATTTAGGGATTTAAAAAGATAGAAACTTTAGGAATTTAGGAATTTGGAGATTTAGGGATTTTGGAATCTAGGAATTTGAGGATCTAAGGATTTGAAAAGCTAGAAAATGTGAAATCTAGGGATTTTATAGGCTTTGGAATCTGGGGACATTGGAAGCTAGGGAATAAAAGTACCTAGGAATTTGGAGATATAGAGATTTGAGGGATCAGGAATTTTGGAAACAAAGATATTGCAAATTTCTAAAATTCCAAAATTCCATAATTCCAATAGTCCAAAATCCCAAAATTCCAAAATTTCAATACTGTAATGTTTCAATATTCTAATATTCCAAAATTCCAATATTCCAATATTCCAATACTCCAAATTCTAAAATTCTAAATTCTGAAATTCCCCAATTCCTAATTTTTCAAATTCTAAAATTCCTCAATTCCTAAATTTCCAAATTCTAAAATTTCCCAATTCCTAAATTACCAAATTCTAAAATTCCAATATTCCAAAGTTCCAAAGTTCCAAAGTTCCAATATTCCAAAATTCCAAAATACCAAAATTCCAATATTCCAAAATTCCAAAATTCTAATATTCCAAAATTTCAATATTTCAAAATTCCCATATCCTAAAATTCCAAGCCCCCAAAATCCCAAAATTGTAATATTCCCATATTCCAAAATTTCAAGACCGCAAAACTCGAAAATTCGAAAATATATCAAAAGCAATAAATAAGAAATTAAATTAAAAAACTGTCGAGCTCCCATACGTGTGATTGAAAGGAAGCCTATATTGCATCCGAGTGTACGCCCTCTCTTTGTCCCACTACTGTCAACCACCCCCGCGCGTTTCCATTTCGATCGGTCGCCCAGCTCGTGTAATCTGGACCCTCTCAAGTGTGATTCCGGCTGATCCCGCCTTCGACTACGTGAATTATTAGACGGGCATTTAGGATCGGCGCGGATCGATCGAAACCACCCCTTTCCGCTTTTTCGCCTGAATACCAGCCAGCAACGATGATGAACGGGTTGCTTGCTGTTGGCTCGACTTAGACCGCCGTGAAATATAGCTCGTTTTGTTTTCGAACTTTTGAGAGATGCGGCAGGAAATTTGAGGAAATGAGGAAGGAGTTCGAGGTGTCGGAACACCTGTTATCTGTCGTATCACTGCTATACAAACGGATCTTATCTATCTTAAATTCTCCGGATTTATTTTATCAATAACTTCAGACGGGATCAAATTTTGCAAGTATTACAATTTTCACATCTTCAAATCGTAAAATTAACAAAATTAGGGAATTTAGGAATATTGTAATTTGCCAACTGGGAATTTGATTGAATATTTCAGATATCAAAGATTGCAATTAGTTCAAATTTAGCAGTTGTAAAAAATTAATTTATTCCGGAGGAAGTTTCTTCTGAAAATGACCCCAGTTTACGGAGGATAATTCGCGTAGAAATATCGACGAATAATTTCCGCGTAAAAACATCGAACAATTTGAAAGACCGTTCGAGTGAAATCAGAAACGAGCGGTTTCCGCTCGCAGCTCGAACGCGTTCGCATGCAGCGTCAGAATTCTGGAAATTCCAGCCTGCAACCCGGTACCGAGAGAAACGACTTTTATTCTTCTCCAACACGTCAATGTACTTATTTTCCGCGGAGCTTTCCTCACTTTTCACCGGGGTATTGCCGTTGCTGGCTCAATCCACTAAAATCTGCCAGCACCTTGAGCCAGCCATTTTTAACACCGCCCTCTTCTCTACTGTTTTCATCTAATAATCCGTTCATCGATTCAGACCCCTCAGGAAAACATTTTACGAAGCTACGAACGCACAAAAAATAAAGTACCTTCAAAACAATATACTTATAAAAATACTTGAAAGTATTTCTATTAAAAAAAAAATATTTGTAATAATCTACATATGTGAAATAAAAAAAGTACAGTTAACATAATGTATGTATGTAGACGTATATAAAATGAAAAATTAATGAAATGGAATGTATACATGTATAAAATGAAAAATACATTTGAAACAATGAATTCATATATAAAAGAAAAAACACATGTGAAACCACGTACACATATGTACAATGAAAAATACGTTTAAAGTAATGTATACACGCAAAAAAAAAAATACATTTAAACATAATCTTACCTACACATAAGTCTATACGTAAGCTAACATAGCCATTTCCTAACCTAACCATATAATTCCTCAAATGGAATTATAGAGACGTTACGTCTTGCTTCTTTTATGACGAAAGAAAATAAATTTGAAGAACAATAATATTAATTTTAAAAAATAGTCTGTTGCAAAAGTGCAATTAAGAGTGTTGAAGAAAAGAAGTTATTCGAGAATCCGTAGAAAAATAATGAATCCGCGAGTGTTCCCGACATCCCGCTCCGAATTCGGGGCGTATTTCGAGCCCGGTGAAAGTGTGGTGATCCTTTAACGGTTCGAGCCGCCGCAGAGTATAATTTATTTAGAACGTGATCAAAGACGAGTATCGAAGATACACGTAGCAGCACCGTTACGTTTGAATGTGGTGCATGAAAGAGCCGGACTGTTGCGTGCAGTTGGAAAATCCGATGGCCACAGGCTGGAAAATGTAAAAGGCGCGGCAACGACCGGCACACGGCAGTACGCATGCTTCCTCTTCAAAGGTTTCATCGCGCTATCCATCCAGTCGTTCATCCGTTCCACTCGAGCCCATCCCACTTCAGAATCCATCGCGTCTATCCTCTCGCGTTCTTCGTCTGCCGCTTCTTCTTCCGCCGGCTCTTGTCCCGACGCTTTGTTTTTCTCGCTTCCTGTCGACTTGCTACGCCGCGGAGCCGGAGCGGCACGGACGCCGCGAGCCCCACTTCGTCCAACTTTTTCTCTCTTCCCTTCGCTTCCACTTGCCTCTAACGAGGATTTGTCGGCATTTTTCTTTTTACTTTTCTTCGCCGATTTTTCTTTCGGGGAACTAATCTTAGATCGCCTCGCGTTATATCGCTGGGCGTCGCACGCGGTGTACACGCACCGTGTTTCACGTTGCACTACTACATTACTGTGCGTGAGATTAATACACGCTGGTTTGTGAGACCCTGCATTACTATGCGATAGATTACTACGCGCTGGATTACTGCACGTTAGATTACTACCCGTGGGATTATTACGCGTTAGATTACTACACGCTGGATTACTACGCGTTAGATTTGCACGCGCTAAACTGTGTGTCGCAGTTCTACGCGTCCTAGATTACTACATGATAGATTAACACTCGGATTGCCACTTGTTAGATTACTACGTGTTAAAGTACTACACTACTATACGTTAGATAGCTGAGTATGAGATTATTACGCGTTAGTTTGCCACGTATGAGATTACTACACGTTACATTACTACCTGCGACATTAATACACGTTACATTACTGACTGTGAGATTATAATGCGTTCTAAACTTAGATTACTGGGTGCTAGATTAATACTTGGATTATTACATGTTATATTACTACGTCGTAAAGTACTGCACGCTGCATTACTGCATGCCAGATTCTTACGCGTTAGATTACTGCGCGTTTCATTATCACTCTACATATTACTACGTGTTTACTACACTCTGAATTACTGCACGTTTGATTATTGCGAGCTAGACTATTACGTGTTAGATGACGACGTGCTAGATTACTACGTGTTAGACGACGACATGCTAGCTTACTATACGTTAGATTATCATGAGCTAGATTATTACGCGTTATATAACGATATACTAGATTACTACACGTTGGATTATCACAAGCTAGATTACTGTGTGCTAGATGACGACATGCTGCAGTGCTGCACGTTAGATTACCACAAACTAGATCATTATGTGTTAGATGACGACATGCTGGATTACTGCACGTTAGATTATCACAAGCTGGATTATTACGCGTTACATGACGACATGCTAGATTACTACACGTTGGATTATCACAAGCTAGATTACTGTGTGCTAGATGACGACATGCTGCAGTGCTGCATGTTAGATTACCACAAACTAGATCATTATGTGTTAGATGACGACATGCTGGATTACTGCACGTTAGATTATCACAAGCTGGATTATTACGCGTTACATGACGACATGCTAGATTACTGCACGTTAGATTATCCTGAGCTAGATTACTGCTCGTCTACCGCTTCTTCTTTCGCCGGCTTTGCCTCGACGCTTTGTTTTTCTCGCTTCCTGTCGACTCGGTGCGAAGCCGAAGCCGAGCGGAGCTGAGCCGAGCGACACGGACGCCACGAGCCCCACTTCGAGACCAACTTTTTCTCTCCGTTCCCTTCGCTTCCACTTGCCTCTAACGAGGATTTGTCGGGATTTTTCTTTTTACTTTTCTTGCACGCTTTAGACTCGTTCGCCACCGAGACGTTCGATCAAACGCCGCTTACGTCACTGGCCCGTAAATGATAATAAGATCGCTGTAAAACCTTTGGAATTCTTGTTACTGGCTGGAATTCTTATCGTGGATTTACTTGTTTTCGAGTGGAATTCTTGTTGCGTTGAATTCTTGTTGGATCTTTGGTCCTCGAATTTTTGTTATCGTCACGAATTCTTGTTGCTATGTGCAACTCTTGTTATTACGTTCTTGTTCTCGAAGTAGCATCGGCAATTTCTTAGTTCGAAAATCTGATATCATTCGCTCGACCAGAGGATTTAAACTAACTTCCTTTCAAAAGCAACCTTTTATGACTGTTTATACAACATTTCTCGTGCTTTGAACTCGATTTTCGATTACCTCCGAACGAGTCACGAAGAGAGCACGATTCCAGAGAGGAAAGATACATCTCTCAGGCCTGATTTTCAAGTGAAATTGACTCGCTCCAAACGTGGAGCCGCTCAATTATACGCACGAATACCTGTCAAAGAAGATGCAAAGAGAAGTCTCCTTAAATTACAACGATACTTGAACTTCTTCGAATCAGAAAGTTCGCTGGTAAATAATGAACTTCAGCAAACCATATCCATAATGAAACTTCGATATCCCTTGCTCCCTTGATCGTTTGATACGCAACAATTTCACGCTAAAATCCTTCATCTCCGTTCACCTTGTTCGGCTTTCGCGTTCCCTTTTTTTTCCTCCACGCTCGCAACACAGCCTTCAAACACGTTCGCCTGAGCAGTTCCGTATCGATGATTTCGCAGGCGCCAAGACTCCTCTGCATCATTGGCGTAACTAATTTTGCTTTCGACTGATATTAAATCGCCTCGCGTTAAATCACCGGACGTTCGGTCGTTCGTTGTATCGCAATTCGTTGCGTTGTGGCACGGTAGATAACTACGTGTGAGATTAGTACACGTTAGATAACTGCGCGTTAGATAAATATACGCTAGATTACTACACGTTAGATTACTACGTATTAGATTGCAACACGTTGGATCAGTAAGTGTTAGATTACCACGCGCCAATTTACTATACGCTAGATTACTACGCACTAGATTGGTTCGCGTTAGATAACTACGCGTTCGATTATTACGCGTTAGATAACTACACGCTAGACTACTACGCGTTGGAAAACTATACGCTAGATTAATACGCGTTAGATTGCAACACGTTGGGTCAATAAGCGTTGGATTTCCACGCGTCAGTTTACTACACGTTAGATTACTGCGCGTTAGATAAATATACGCTAGATTATTACACGTTAGATTATTACACGCTAGATTACTACGTATTAGATTGCAACACGTTGGATCAGTAAGTCTTAGATTACTACGCACTAGATTGGTACGCGTTAGATAACTACACGTTCGATTATTACGCGTTAGATAACTACACGCTAGACTACTACGCGTTGGATAACTATACGCTAGATTAATACGCGTTAGATTGCAACACGTTACGTCACTAAGCGTTAGATTCCCACGCGTCAGTTTACTACACGTTAGATTACTACGCACTAGATTAGTACACGTTAGATTACTACATATTATGTTACCACACGTTAGATTACCATGTAATAGATTACTACACGTTGGATTATTAACCGTGAAATTTCTACGCGTTACGTTTTATTATATAACTGCAAGACCAAACGAAGATATGTCGGTGTGCATGTTCTAAAGGGCACCAGACCCACTTTGAGCGCTACCTAGTTACGCCAATGCTCTCTATCGTGCGAATCAACCTTTAAACAAGCCGCACGCGCCCCTTCGCGTCTGACCAGATGGAAAGGCCGCCGTAGGCGATTTTTCACGCGTGAACGAAACGCTCGAGCGGCTCGCGGCGAGTGTGGAAGATTACGCGTGGCGAAAAAACGTGCATACCTGGAACGATAACCTATAAATGCACCAACAGTACTCGAAGTACCAGTTCTACATAGAGTGTCAAACACTTTTTTTGATCGTTCATTCATACAAGAAGGCGCTTCCACCATTTTTGAATCAGCACTTAAATCAATACTTAAATTTTCGCAGAAAAATAGAAAAAATTTCTTTACGACTTCAACCTTAAATTCTGAATTATAAACAAAATTTCGCTCAGTAAAGTTTCGCACTCAGTCGAAATCAAAAAAATCTTTAAATTGCTCACCGTTTCGAGACTTTCGAAAATGGCTACCAAGCGTTAAATGAGGAAAAGCGAGGACGAAGCGAGCAGAATTAATCTCTTGCGAAGGAGACTCGAGGAAACGAAGGACCAAGCGTTTCCGCAGGAAAAAAGGAACGCGTTAAAATACGCTCGGAGCGCACGCGATTTCAGGCTGGCAAGCGGAACGCTCGAACGAACGGCACTCTCGCGCGTTTGAATGAAATTGCTCCGATGGAGACGCGGAATAAGCGCGCGACGAAGAAAATTGATACGCCGGAAAGGCGTCCCAGGAGGAATTTCCTGCACATTTTCTGAACGTCGTAAAAATAGCTCTCCCATATCCGACGTATATGTACGAATTAGGGGCACATATGCTACTCAACCCTTTTTTGGGACTTACGAATTTTGTTACGAATTTTGTTGCGAATTTCTTTCTATATTTTCATTATTATATTGTCTGATAATATTATTGTATTAGTATTCTACTAGTTTATTATTATGTACTGTTGTTACAACTTGTACTACTATTGTATTATTATCAATGGCGGCTTGTAGCTAAAATTAGGGCTGCTCTAAAAAATTGTTAGGTTTAACAAAACGAAAGTCAAACATTTTTTGCTTGCTATGTTATCGATGATATTAAGCTAAGGGGTGCAGTTCCAGTGTCTATACTCGAGCTACCATCGTTTAGTATACTATTAACCCCTTCCCGTGCCATTTATTTATCAGGTGCGTCAGTCAAGACTATCCAGGGCTATAACATTAAAACGAACAAAGAAAATTAAAGTGTGAGTATTTTATATTCAGGGATCCTTGATAATGCAACTTATAGTTGGACCTAAATTTCAAGTTGAAGAGTGTTCAAAATTTGAGTAAGGTTTGTCACATTTGAGCTGTAAGTGCGTCACGAGTGAGACTTGTCAAAGCACGGTAAAGGGTTAAATACAACTAATTTCCACCAAAAATACCTTCTAATCTGTTTGAAGTATATATTTAAAAAAATTGAGTTGAAAAAAAGATGAGGGCCAGAACAAAGATGCCATAGTTGGAAAATCATAAACAATGGGTGTTTTACAATCTTATCCAGCAGCGCACACAAATCAGGGCGGAATGGAAAAAAGGCAGGTGAAAAACGAGCAGGCGAGCGAGGAATCTGAAAAATTCACGAAACAGCATCCGTCATGAATCCCGTAGCCGTCGCTCGGCGCCGGCTTCGAAATTACGAGATATATCGGAAGCCGGTTCTGCAACAGGATCCACCGGCGGACAAGACACAACGTGTATCTGGTGACCAGTCGAATTTCTGGCGTGTTTCATTGGTCCACGGGCGATAACTAAGGTCAGACGCAGCTTCCTCTGCGAGCAATCAGCCGCATCGATACGGTAACCATCGAGCGTGTAGTTGTAGCCTAGCTAGCTACCACGGTCTCTGATTGCATGTGGGAATATTAATCTCCACGGAGCATGGGTCGGGTTTACATCGATGCGTGCCGGTAACGACGAGCTGCCGGATGGATTTTAAATGCATCCCAACCCTGCCCGGAGCGTCATCCCCCTGCTCTCGCCCGTTAACATTATATCCAGCCTCGCAATTTAGAATATGCGCGTCGTTTGCGGAGGAGAAAAAGGAACGGGAGGTTCTAGACGCGTCGCAACGATTCAGCCACGAGTTCGACGACGATTTCAGAGTCGAGATGTTCTCTTTTGCGAATGGCTCGCTTCGATGGCGTGCAATCGATCGCGAACGAGAGTCTTTGAACAGACGGGACGCGTTTCAAACGGGACGCCAAATAAGGATCCCTGACGCCAACTATTTTTTTACGGGCAAACATTTTTTCGCGTATTTTACTCTCAGATAGGTTCTAATCCGGAGACTTTACATTTACTAACGCTAGTACCAGAACGGTCTGTTTCATAAGTTTTTTATGCTAAATCACAAAATTCGTTAATGTGACTTCTTTGAGCTATGCATTGAAGATAAAGCATTTCTATATTATCACCACTTGTTTATTTATTCTTCAACTTCATTTTTAATTTAAAAGTAAGGGTAGATTATACACATGTAGATTTGGTATATCTCTCATTACACAATTTTTCCTCATAACAGAATTTTTTGAACTAAATCAAAATTCTTTGAACATAGAATGTGGAATGAAAATAGTAATTTCTATAAAAATATGTCAATTTTTGTATAAAACGACTGCTCTAAGTCTCAAAGTAAGTCAATTGTTACGTGTATTTGTTGGCAAAAAAATATGTCCCCTTTCATCACATTTTATAATCGTACAAATAATTTGTTCCCATTCTTATATCGTCAATTGTGTAATTTTCCTTATATGCAGGTTTGCATCTAGAAACTGCCTGTATATTTCATCTAGTTTCAAGTTTAAAATAGTGAATCTATGTGCTGATCAATTATACCGGGATAGCAGCTGAGTTAGGTCAATATCGTTTGGGATCGGATGATCTCCACGCCCATGTCGACTGGTTCTATTCTTATACACTTTGTAAACCCTGCGTTCGCGATAGCGTACGTTGCTCCAAAAGTAGGCTAACTTTCAGGAGGGGTGTTATATAACAAATTTGTAATATGCAAAATGATGCAACACTTGATAATTTACAAACTGCCCAAGCGAAAATTTGGGGAGTGAAATTCGAGGCAGAGGGACCTGAGAATTTTCCGATCTGAAGAACAAAGACCACGGATTAAATTTATCTATCGATACTTGGATCTAGAATAGAACACACAGTTATCGAAGTACAAATCGAATTTTCTGTATTGTACATTTGAAACATTATGCATTAGTTCATACCCTAATCATGTACATATTTGACGAGACTAGCAAAATTACAAATAAATCTCAATTTCATTTTTGTAATATATTTGAGATCTGTACATAAGATAACATTCTCATGAAATTCATTCGACATGTGAGGCACAAATGCCCATTATGCACTAATAAAGCTACCTAGAGATCTCAAGGTACCTAGTCTCAATTTTACTTCTGCAACTTCCACATTGCGAAGCACAAATGCGCGTAATCGGTAATAGATAAAGGTTGTAAATAGGAGTGTGTGATGGTGGATTTTCTCGAATTCGATCGCGTAAGCTCGATCGTAACAACACAAAGAACGTTCGAAGCGGGTCTGGTGCATTCATCCCGCGAACGAGCCCGCATGCCGTCGGGTCGCGACACGGAGTCCTCTATACCGTATTCGGCATCGATCGCGTGGCGCAAGAACACGCACACGAGCGGGCTGGCACCGCTCATGAAAAAATAATTCTCCACGGTTTCGCGGCCTGTTCAATTACGGTCGTGACCGTATCAGGCAGTTTGCACGGTAGCTTCCTGGCCAGACAGCCGGTCGCAGCTGCTAGCGACGACGACGACGACGACGACGCTGTTGCTGTTACCGCTTGCTGCTACCGGTCGCGACGACAGAGAGACGAGCAGAGTATGCTGGTGTCGGTGTTGGTGTCGGGTGTCGGTAACACCGCTGCCGGCGTTGCTGCTACTGCTAGGCGGCACGATATCGGACATAACGTGCATGTGGGAGTATGTCATTACCGTGACGCCTAGGCAGCGCGACGTGGCGCATTGTGTTCGAGGCCGGCGGAGAGGAAAGAAGGAGGACTCTCCGCGGGATGGAGGTGCAAGAGGAGGGCGTCGACGTCGAGGGGACACGTACGCTGCGCGTGCGCGCGAGCGTGTGTGCGTGCGCCTCATTAACCAGACGTTTGCGTTCGGTTGCCGCGGGAGGAGGAAGAGGAGCCAGGCCGGCGAGGAACAGGCGGCGTGGGCCAGGCAGGGTCGAGCACGAGGCCGAGCCGGGCCGAGCAAAGCCAGGCACAAGCTACGCCACGCCGGGCCAAGCTCAACCTCTGCTCCTCCCACCCTCTCCATCGTGGTTATCCTCCTCGCGCGCTATTTCTATGTCGCTCTTGCGCGCACGCCCTCTGTTCGTCTCCGTCTCGCAGCCTGCGTCTGCCGACCCGTTCTCTCTCTTCGTTTGCCTGCCTGTCGGCTCTCACCCGTCCCCCGACGCCCCGCCGCCAGGCTTGGCTCTGTATCGCCGGTACGGGGAATCAACACACCAGTCGGCCGATTGCGGGCTGCTAAACGCTCGAAGCCACGATCCCGCAAGCGGCGACATTTATACCGGGTGACCCCGAGGGCCGGCGTTCGTTGCACCGTGTGCAGCCTCCGAATCGATCGTTCGGAAATTGTTCCAGCCGATCAGCCCACCCGAGCTCTTTTCTCGACGCTTTCTTCCCCCACCGCTCGTTTTCCTTCGGAGAACTTAACGGCGACGGAGTCAAAAGCCGTCGAGATTTCGGGACGATAACCCGGTCCGTCTGGCGATGGGAAACGACTCGTGACTCGCCGGTGAACCGTGTCTGGTGGCACGCTTTGCTCGTACCGTAATGCTTTACGACTTTCGGGCCAGACCGTGGGAGTCCTCTTTTTTTAGTTCCCGAACGCGTCTCGTTGCCAACGAGACCTTCGAACGTTTACGACCGAGCTGCCTTATTACCGGCGATCTTAATTGACCGCGCCGGCAAAAAGTCCGTCACCTCGGATACCTGGTGCATCGATAGATGGGACTCTCATCCCGTTCGTAATGAAAGCCGGGGAAAGAAAGGACGAGAAGCGAAGGGGCGCAAAAAAAGTCACAAGTCCATTCCACGGTGGCCGCGCAATGGATTCACGGATCGCTGCATTACGCGCCCACGTTAAAGAGCGCGGTACGAGCAATTCCAAGGCGGGTCCCACTCTAACCTTTTACATCCGCTCCGGTCCGGCGCGCGCTCCGTCGTTTCGCGCACACAGAGTCGGCGCCGCACAACCCACACACACACGTATACGTCGTGTTACGTTACGAGCGCGACCGTTCTCGTTCGGTGATCGTTGTCGCGCTCGTCGGACTCCCACAGCCACCTCAAGTTTTACGATCCGCCGCTGCCGCGCTGGAAGTTTGAAATTTCGCACGTAGGGGCGAGAAGGGGCGGCATAGCTACCGGAGAAGCCGTCGTGCAGCATTGGATATAGAGTTGGCCGGAGAAGGAAAGCCAACTAGAGAACTGCGCAGAGGGAACGAGAGGGGAGCGAACTGACGTCAGCGAGTACGGAAAAGTTAGAAAGATAAGAGAGCGGAGGCGCGAAGCTGGCACCAACGGTAGCGGCAACAACAACAAGGAATGCGTCTCCAGACCAATACCGCCCCCGGTGTCGTCTGTCTTCTCATTCCGCTCGGGTTAATTCCTTTCGAACAGATCTACACCCTATTTACAATAATTCTCTCTTTAAAACATCATTCGACGAATCTGCAAAATATTTTCAAGGATGCAAAATATTTTGCAAAAGTAATTTCAATTTATATTTGGGTTGTAAGATTATGGTTGGGTTGTAAGAAAGAATCAAAGATGTCACTTGGAACCATGAAGAAGCGTTACAACCGCAGTTTTGCTTAAGTCCGTCGCTAACCCATTCTTGCAAATGGGACCTTGGGGATTCGAGTATCCATATCCTCCATTTTGAGAAAATAACTTGAAACTTATATCGAATTCGTAGAAGTCACTTAAGCAACGTCTCGTTTAACTGTGAACTGTTCAGAGTATGTGAATCTGTTGCTACAACCGATTATCAAATTTCTTGCACGCAACGAATGCATCAATAAACTCTTTGATTTATGACCGTGCTCAAGTTTTAAAATAATCTTGATTGCACTTTGAAAGATATCTTCTCCTTGGCAGACATTTTATATGATTAACAAATTCATTCTTAACAATAAGGAATTTATTCAGAGACGTGTAATGCGTAGTACATCATGATAGATTGTTGCTAAACGGTTGCCGTGTGTCTCATTAGTAGCGTGCCTACTAACGAGAGAGGTAAGTGTTCTGAAAATTGCTACCGTTCCTCGTTTCCGATGTGCACTTTTCTTAGCAAGAGTGGAAAGTAATAACCATCCTAGTAACACAAAAGAACATTGCTGTTAGACGTGGTGTCTACTAATGAGAGAGGTAGGCGTTTTTAACCGCTTACTCATTTTCGATTTGCTCGCTTCTTAGCAAAAGTGAGAAACCATGAGTGAGGGAAATAAGAGAACGTTTCTCGCTCGCATTTGCTAGAAATTTTTGGTAGAATACGAACATTCGCAAGATCTGACAAGTTTCCTGGAATGTATGATCTTCCTTGACATGGCCTTCCTTGATGTACGATCTTCCTTGATGATCTCTGGATGACCGCCATAGTATATAAAAATGATAAATGACGAGTTAGTGAAAATTTTCGTGGCAGGTTCGTTAATAAGAAACAATTTCCCGTGCCTTTTATCTCGATTAAACCAATAGTGTCTCCACTTATTTCAAGCAGATTGTACAGGAGGGGCTCGTGCGTAGCCAGGGACAAAGAAAAGAGGTGGAACGTGTAGCGAGGGGGATGAATCCAATTACACGCAAACCTCGCACCTATGACCCATTACCTCACGCTGTCTCCCTACCCTTTGTCTTTCTCCCGCTTTTGTATCCGCGTGGCTTTATTTTTTTTTGCCTCGTTCCGCGAGCAGGCCAGCAGGGTCGGGTCCATACGGCTTCTTTCTCCGGCTTTCTCTTGTTTTTTTTTTCCTGCCCTACCCCTGCTCCTTTTCTCCTTCGCTTCCGGCCGTCTCGGTCCGCTTGTATTCTAACTCGCTTACACGCACGCAGATTTGCGGTACGCCCCGATTATCCGCCTCCCTCCTGTCCCTCTCTTCGGTACCACCCGACACAATTCCTCGCACACTTGTCCCTTTTTCTCCTCCGTCTGGGCGCTCCCCGGGCACCTCCCTCGTCGCTCCGTCTCTGTCATTTCTCCCGCTCAACAGGGTCGGCCGAGAGCGCGCGCTTAACCGTCGCTCGTATTTCAGCGTCTCTTGGCCGGCCTCACACCACGTCGGCGGGGCAACAAATTCCACGACCCTCCAATTACCCCAGGGCCGAGTTTCATCCGCTCGTTTTTAGATTTAAATGTCCGTGTGCCGGCTTCTTTCGCGGCGCCACCGCGCGTTACCGGCTCCCTCTCTCTCGGTCCCGCCGCTGTCGGACGCCTGTTGAAAATCGATGATCCCCCGTTGCCCGCGCCTCGCCGCTCCGGCTCGTGAGCCTCGTTTTTTCGCCCGTCCCGATCGGCGAGAAACGAAACGGCCGCGAGAGTGGCTTCGATTACCCGGAGCCGAGTTTTACGCCGGCGACTCGGGTCGCGAGCGAGCGAGCGAGCGAGCGAGCGCCCTCCTCGTCCCGCTCCGCTCACGTCCGTTCTCCTTTCTGCTCCGTTGATCTTTCTTCCTCGCTCCTTTTTTCTCGCTTTTGAAGAGAGCGCGCGTAAAAACGTTGTTTCCTCGAAGTCAGCGCCGGAAAGTTTTACGGCCCCGGCTTGCCGCGCCGGAACTTTCCGAATTTTCCGCCCGTGAGCTTTTCACTGGCATCACCGTACCTCCGGATTCCGTTTAGCGTTTCGTCGGCCAGACACGATCTTTAAGCCCGCTCTTTTTCCAGCGGGTTTTTTTTTTAAATACACGGCTTTGTTGGCGCTTTTATCCGGGAAACGGTCAAACGGTTTCGACAGATTGCAATCGATGGCGATGTATGTCGCGGTTTTCTTCAACGTTTTTTGGGTGTTTGACGAGGTTCCAGTTTGGAACTGTGAGATGGGTGGGAATTCAAGTTTAGAATTTTTTTAATTTTTATAGAATTTTTTATGTTTCGGTATTGGAGGATTTTGAGATTTATCAATTTTGACTTATGGATTTGGGAGTTTGGAGATCTGGAAAAATGATGGTTTAAAAATTTGAGAACTGGGAATTGAAAAATTTGGGAATTTGGAAATTTACAGAATTTGGAATTAAGGATATGACAACTAGGGATTTGGGATTTTTGGATCTAGGGATTTCTCATTTGGAAACTCGGGAATTTACGTGATTTTTCTAGGGATTTTTGGATCTAGGGATTTCACGTTTGGAAATTTAGGGAATTTACAGAATTTGGAATTAAGGATATGACAACTAGGGATTTGGGATTTTTGGATCTAGGGATTTCTCATTTGGAAACTCGGGAATTTACGTGATTTTTCTAGGGATTTTTGGATCTAGGGATTTCACGTTTGGAAATTTAGGGAATTTACAGAATTTGGAATTAAGGATATGAGAACTAGGGATTTGGGATTTTTGGATCTAGGGATTTCTCATTTGGAAACTCGGGAATTTACGTGATTTTTCTAGGGATTTTTGGATCTAGGGATTTCACGTTTGGAAATTTAGGGAATTTACAGAATTTGGAATTAAGGATATGACAACTAGGGATTTGGGATTTTTGGATCTAGGGATTTCTCATTTGGAAACTCGGGAATTTACGTGATTTTTCTAGGGATTTTTGGATCTAGGGATTTCACGTTTGGAAATTTAGGGAATTTACAGAATTTGGAATTAAGGATATGAGAACTAGGGATTTGGGATTTTTGGATCTAGGGATTTCTCATTTGGAAACTCGGGAATTTACGTGATTTTTCTAGGGATTTTTGGATCTAGGGATTTCACGTTTGGAAATTTGGGAATTTAGGCAATTGGGAATCTAGGGATTTCACATTTAGAAATTAGATAGAAAAATAATTTTCACATTTCTTGAATTTGTGTTTTAACAATTTGAGAATTTGGAAATTTGGAAATTTGGAAATTTGAGAATTTATTGCAAACTCAGAACTAAAATCTTGATTACCCAAAAATTCCATAATATGCAAACGTGAAATTTGATCCACAAAATACCCTGACCCTAATAATCTACACATGTAACACATTTATAAATAATAATCATTATAAATCATCCCCTTAATCGCGAAAATCCCCAAAAGAACATATGTACACTAAAACGAAAGTGCAGCGACCAGCAACAAATAGTGTACATAACAATGTCACGAATTCATAGAAAAATAAATTCCGCCGATTACTCTGAAACGTCACCAGAACGAAACTTCATCAAAGTAAAATTGGAACGATAAAGTACAGCGGAGAAGCTCGTTACTCCGGAGTCCAATGACAGATAAAAAAAACGAGCGCAGTTTTTCCAAAGTCGCGAAACTTAATGGTCACGCGCGGCGCGTTTATCTCGCAGCCGATCGGAGCGGAAAGAAGCGAAACTGAGAATGAAGCGCCGACTCACGCCACGCTATCTACCGGGACAATCGATATCGTTGTCGAGGGAGATAATTCCAGGCAAAAGGTAGCCGCGTATACCGGCGATAACTATCCCTGCTGTCATTCATATTGCCGACGATATTATCGGCTATACCTCAGATCTTTGCAGCTCGACGTCCGATAACGCCTCCCGTTAACCAGCAACTCAGAACACGCACGCACACATACATATACAGGGTGTTCCACTAACTTTTTTACAGTTTTACGGATCGCAAAAATAAGAAATTTCGACACGACAGAGATCCCGTGTAGATATGCGATACAGTGCGTTGCATAAACTCATATTTTCAGCTTTTGCCAGGTATTCCTTAAACACGAATTTATAATGCATAAATTATGTTGAAGAAAATCGATTAATGCGAATGGAGACCAGATTTTCAAAACCCTGTATATTCCCCATATTGTGGCGACGTCCACCACTATAAATTTTCAGCATTTTACGTTTTCCGTAAAATTAAAAGGCCTGTTCAAATTGTAATTATATAATTTATTAGCTACAAATACACTACTGCTGTACATTATTAATACATGTATCTTTTCCACCCTTTGGCAGCATCCCACGCTCCGTATTCCTCGATCATACGCTTTATATCTTCATTATTTTCCCAAATATAATTCTTTTCAACTCAATGTTGGCAAGTTGTAAACTAGTCTTTTGAGTAGGCATTTTCTATGACATTCTCCAAATTTCACCTCACGCTATCGAGCCTAACACTGCCCTTAATCGCTCATCACTTATCGACAACAACAAATCAGTTGCTGTATCGTTATCCACGTATTTAGTAATAATTTTGAGTGACCTAAGATTTTCCATACGACGTTATAGGCATGAAAGTGAAATTCTCGTATGTGGCCCTAATTTGATAGCCAGGGATTTATTGTAACTAGATTTTGCTTTTCATTTTATTGTAACATCAACCCCTTAACCTACAATTTGAGCAGTCGTGCTCAAATTATTTCTACAATGCGAGAATAAAGAAGTTACGCACGTTTTGTATCCAATCCTTGATTATGAAGTGAACCCAAAATTGTGATGAAAATATGAGTTTAAGTATGAACTACAGTGTGCGTCACGCGTGTGATGTACAAGGTAAAAATCTTGAGAAAATATCAGGTGAACCGGTTTTGTAGAAGTGAATTTTCTTTTTATTCTATTTATTGTATTTTGTTATTCATTTTATTTATTGCAAGAAGTCTTCAAATCGTCCAGGAGGAATTTTGTTTACATCCCTTTGAACCAGTTTTGCGTTCGACATTTTCGGTATTAAAAATAACGAAGTACACGCAGACGTAAACCGAAGAGGGGTAAATAAATTTGATGGACGATCGATTAGCTGAAATCATTTTTAGACCTGAAGATGTCGAAGATGAGGTCCGTACGCTTGAAAATCGTAGAACAATTATCAGCTTAATCGGAAGCTGAAAATGTGGATGAAGATTGAGAGACGTTCATTATCTACTCATAGTTTTGGACGTAAAACTCGATCGTTTATTTTAAGTTTTTCAGTAAAGTTAATTGAGACACTTGTAGTCTTACATCATGCAAATTTTCTAACCCTTAAAATATTAATTTTGTATTTAAAGATGAAATTGTTTGCAAATGTTTAGACCTTTCTGTAAGTAAAATATAAATTTCGTGTCAGGAAAGATGAAATTATGTTAGGAAAGATGAAATTATATTAGGTCAGATAAAATTTTATTAGGAGTCAAAATAAAATTGCATTAGAAAAAAAGATAAAATTCTATCAAAAGAGAAGATAAAATTTCATCGTGTCATGATTTAGATAAAAATCAAAAGGACTGTTTAATGCAAGGTTAGATTTTGTAGCATTTTACGTAAAAAAATTGTAAAATGATTCAAAATGAGATAAAATTCGAAAAAGTCTATGAACACCTCTAACGAATGAAACAATTTTATTGTACCAAAATTGCGTACATCTTGTTTTATACGTCGATTGTATACGCAGTAAATATGTTAAACAGAAGGTGATAAATACATACAAATATTTCTGTTATCTCAATAATATGTTTTTTATTGCAAAACATTGTATTGTCCTTTTGATAGGGCGATAAAATACATGTTTACGTAAATTCAGTATTTTCTTTAATGAAAATGCTAAATAATATTATTTTATCATGCAAATTTTACATATTTTGGGGCTTTCGAATATTTTATTCTGTTTCATTATATCTGGCACATGTTTAACACATTTTCGTTTGTAATAAATGCAGTCGGCAGTCTGTGTATAATGTATTGTCCGAGTTCCATTTTGTACCACAATTAATATGAAAGGTAAATAAAACATTTGTAAGCTTCGTAATTAACTTTTGAAAATCGGCAATTCGCGTTGCAAAATCTTCGTGTTCCGCAATTCCCAAATATCAAAGTGTCTATAAACCCTTAAATGGGGAGTCAAATTTGACTCTGTCCAAGTGAAATTATCGTAAAAGTAGATGATCAACGTGAAATCTCAGCGCACAGGATGTGACTTCTCTTCGATAGTTTATTCTTATATGAAGATGTACCAGAGGAAATGCACTTCAATATTTATAAATAAAGAAGATATGTTAATTATAATATTGTAAAAGGACAGGTTTAATTTTAACTTTGCTACATCCTGTACTAAGCTGCAAGGGTTGAAAGAGTCCTTCTCACGTTATATAAAATATTGGTTCATTAGCATTTCTCAAATAAATGTAAGCAGAAATAAAATGCAAGATAGAAAAATTAGAAAATCACGAATACAGTGATCAACGTGTTAATCAGCTTAAAAAGGGTAGTATCAGCTTCCAGTTGCAGGTCTAATCGCGTTCCACGGTTAAGACCCATCACTTCTATCGCAAACGAGTGAAAGGCAAAGTCTTCCGGTGACTCCGAAAGAAACTCAACGATTCTCTTTCAAGAAACGAAATTCATAAGATTCCCGTGTCGTTCCGCTTGGCAAAGCGTCTCGAAGCGTCTAGACACGCTCAATCTCACTTTAATCTTAATCTCCGCGATCGTTCTCTGATCCCGTGATTGTCGATCCAGCGACGGTAGCGAGCCAGAAAGGCCGAGAGGAGTAAAAAAGAAAAACCGGAAACGAGGGGGTTGGTCACGGGAATTCGTCGCACGTAGCGTTCCTTAATGAAGAGCAACGCGCTGATCGATACGCGCGGTTTAATCCTAATTCGCAACAGTCACGTGAACCGCTGACAAACAAACCGTACATTGGCAATCTGACTGCATACAACGGACCTCCGGTTTGACCACAATCAATGGAAATTCCGATCCCCCTCTTTCGACTTCCACGACAACCCTTCCGCTTCTTTTCAACGCCGATAATGGATTTCCATCGCGACTCCACGGACCGTTTCACGCAATCACACTTGGCCTTTCCATTCTCGCGACTCACCCGATGGGATTCCTACGGTCACGTAAGTCGAGAACACGGAAAAACCTGAGAGACGAAAAATTCACGATTCATCCCGGTTTTCGCATAATATTCGGTTACTTTTATCAACGAGCGCACGAGAACTGTTAAGTCCGTGTAAAAACAACAGCAGCACCGATATTTTCAATAAAATCCTCTTTCATTTCTAATTTAGCCTAATTCTAATTTTTAACCACATGTATACACTAAGGTTTGATTAATTCTGTGAAATAAGTATTTATTTCGTCGATTATTGCAGAATTTCATTCAGACTTCTCTTGTACGTCATATTTTTTAATATATTAGCATTTATTTTCAGTGGTAAAATGTCTGTGCTATGATTTTTGTTGTGTTAAATACAATAAATGTTCTGCGCATGCGTAGTCTCGGTACGGTCCACGCATGCGCTTACCGATCAGCGCATGCGCCACTGATCTACATATGCGCCATAGATCTGCGCAGACGCCAAACTTACCTGTCTCTTAACATTCCTTTAGTTTTAAATTTCATTGCTTTGTACATTATAATTAAATATGTAATTTAATCTTTTTGTCGAATGAAGAATGAGAAAGTTGACAAGTAACCCGTTCAGTTTACCGTTAACATTTTTTATCTCTGACGAGATATTTATCAACTTATCTTATTCATAGCCTATATTATTATTGATTGTGTTTTTATTCCTTCTGTCTAACTTTTAAGACAAGACTCGTTCTAGACTGGTTAATGTAGAGGAGAAAGAAAACTGCGTGTTACGTGTTTAAAGTCCTGCGAAGAATAAAGTGAGGACAATAAAACACGAGGTGTCCTGCGTGCTCACGGATCCCATTACTCCGCTGAAGCGTCAAGGATACCGTTTTCCGAACTTGATTTTGATTTCCGCTCGTAAACACGCGGACGCCGTTTCAGGGAATTAGAGTGACTGGCGTCGCGACGCCCCGCGTCTGGGGCCGCAAAATACCCGCGCTTTTCCCTCGTCGAGCTCGCGGAAATGAAGAGTGGCGTACCCGAGGAGACGATATCCGAGCGTGACGAAAGTGTCCAAACGTCTTGGGCGAGAACGCGTTCGCGCCGAGGAGAATGTCGTTTCGGATCTTGCATTCGTAATGCTCGAGAAACTGGTGAAACTTGACTCGCGGTATTTGGAGACAGAATAAAAAATATTGTAAACGCAACGAGTTATTATGTACACTCTTCGGTTAGAGCAACATTTCACAGCGAGGCAAATTCTTTTAGAATCGTCACTGTAGGTCATTAATTTATTATTTAGTATTTAAGTATCCTATCAGGTGTTGACAAAAATGACGAAGTACGATTTGTATTAATTTTTCTCTACGTCTCAAAAGTTATAACAAAGCTGATGTCCACAAAAATTCGAGTAGGCCTTTCCGCGGGACCCCCGACGGCAATCGATGCCTGCTCGACTATCCGGAACGCGTTTACCTTATTCCCTGGGGACGACGATCGCTACGAGTGACTGCCCGTAGAAAAGGACGGGGAGACAGAAGCGAAGAAAGAGAGGAAAAACGAGAGAGCCCGAGTGAAACTCCGTTCGCGGTTGGTATCCGGTATCCACGGCTAATTAGCCACACCTCCGCCACGATCTTTTATCATTCCAACGTTTCCATCGCTTTCTTCTGTTATCCGCTTGATCCGCGAACCGGCCGGGAAACGGTGTTCCTCTCGCGATACGCTCGAACCCGCGGTCGTCGGAGAAATTTGCGGTCGACGCGGCGAATCTTGCGGAACACCGTTCCCTTACTGTGGGACGGATTAATCTCTGGCAGCAAGCAGCTCTTCCTTTCTCTCTCTTTTTTCTTTCCTTTTCGCCTCTTTTATCTCCGCGGAGAACGCGCAAAATGGACACCAGGATCGAGTTTAGTGTAACGTAACCGTTCTTCGATACTTTTACTTGCAAAAATTTCAGATACAAGCACGAGGACACTTATTTGTAGTCTTTAATTTTTTTTAATTTATTCCTCCTTGGTATTAGAGGAACCAATAAGTTGTAATGTGTGTTTGGTTTTTAGTTTCAAACGCCGGTTGAAAATGTCGTAAGGAAAGGGTTAATCTTCGTTTCCAAGTGATCGGTACGCGTAATATTACGTATCCATGATACCGGAGCACGTCGAATTTCGCGACAAGGCAGGTAGAACTCCGTTTTCACGCGAATGGAATACGCGGCACTCCGTTTCCCAGCATTTGGAGCGTGCAGCACTCCGTTTGCACGTCGCTGGAATACGTGAAATTCCATATGCGCGTACGTAACAATTCTACACTAGTTAGAACACATGCTGCTCCGTTTCTGAACCTTTGGGACGTCTGCTACTGCATTTTGACGTAGAATTTAACACGTAACACCTTTCCTGCTCGTTACTCGCGCTATCCATTGTCTCTCGCGAAAAATCAATCCGCGTCACATTAACCCTCTACTAAACGTTCCTTAAATCACCTTTTAAATAGAAACCAAAACTCTGCTGTTACAAATTTTTATACTCGAGTACAATATTCACCCAAAGTCAGCTAAAGGAATAGTAACACTTGCGTCAGTACTTGATTTTAATCCCAGATTTTGTACAGATTGAAAATGAAGTAGAAAAATAAATAAGGGATGCAACATTTGGTAAGTATTTGTTCAAAATCCGAAAGAGTAAAATTTCATAAATGATCCTACAGAATGTGTCTCAGTCGCCTATGATTCAGTCAAAAACCACCTATGGTTCTGACAAAAATCACATATGGTTCAGTCAAAGACGCTTCACCTGGAACAAAATTTACACAGCTTGTGCATGATACCCTCGGTTATAAATTGCGTCGTGCTTCATCTCGATAGCTCAAGCAATTCTGAAGTTGTAAGATTATACCCAACTATTGTTAAGTAGGATAACGCCGGTACACCAGTGGCGGTCGTTAAGGTGTTAAATTCCTGTAGCCTCGATGAAGCTGATCCAGATTGCAATCATCCAAATTGTAGTTAACAATCCACAGTCAGGATATATCATATCGTTTATACGAATCCATTTATATGACCGATCTGATGAATAACCGGAGAGAAACTATTTTAGATTATTCTGTTACATGAAAATTGTACACCGTTCATATGGTAATGATCATAAGTTGAACTTTGAGTTGAACTCAACTCAAGTTCAGATATATTTGGCCACTTACAATTTGTAAAAAAGTGAGCAAATTTCCGAAATCTCTCCCAACCGGACATTTAGAAATTTGTTAAACGACATCAAAGAAAGGGTTGAAAGAGTTCCAGAGGAATCTTGATTACTGGCCGAGACAGAACCGCGAGCGCTAAGAAGACTGCTGTCGCTGACAGGGAAGAACCTTGTATCGTATAAAAATGTATGACAGCGAGGAAATGCTATTTTCCAGCTAGGAGAATTCCACGCACGGACGGAACGAATTCCTGATGCTCGACGGAGTTCTGGTATCGATTACCGGCTAGAGAGGCGCATACCTCCGTCGAATCGAAAAATTCGCGTATGCAGAACCGGTCTTAAGAACAGTCTCTTAGGATTGGAAATGTGTAAGAAATTTTAAGACGGCCCCTCTGAAACGGTGCCCTATCTTGATGTACCTATTTCGTATTTATAGAACTGCGACTCTAAACTAGCGAGTGCTACTTCGGAATTATCAATGGTTCAGAAGTTAATCGATATTGATTAGGAAATATGTGCACGTAATGGATGAAATTGGGAAATCTTGTTAAGTATGAAAATTGGGACATGTGGACAAATTCCTAATTTCTGAATTCTTTAAAATTTTCAAACTCTCAAGTCACAAAATTAAAAATTTCTAATTTCCAAGTCTAAATTTTCGAACACTTTCTAATTATCAAATCTACCAATGTTGAAATTGATAATAAATATATATGTTAATATTTCAATATTGTCCAAAGTATCTCAACATTGTCAGATATTTCCAAAGTCATATGGTTAACGAGACATCCACAAGCTTAACACTAGGTTTACGGACGTTTGATGGTCACTCATATTTAAATTTGAACTAAAGTAGAAAAATAAATAAATTGGGGATGATATGTGAACTGCCTAAGACATTGATTCTTTAGCTTGACGAAAGTTGACATATATTTTTACCTAAACATATATTTTTAATAAATTTTATCATTTAAAATAAGAGATCCGTCATTTTGACGGGTTCCGTAAATCTAGTGTTAAGAACGAAAAATTCTAAAAGTTGGAAAATTGTCAGAATATCCGTTATAACGCAAGTGTTAACAAGAGAAGTACACCGTATCCGTCGAATAAATCGAAACAATTCAAGTTCATCGCTTCCGTTCCACTAAACCGTTCCACCATTCGAGCACGCGATCCGCTCGAGCATTCGATCCGCGTTCGAGTTACCCTCACGCGTAGAATTTTTCCGATAATTTCTCATGTTCGAACGGCTGGCCACGTTTTCCCCCTCTCGCGAATCCGCTCGGTTTCAGCGGGGGTCGCGCGACGATCTAAACGCGTCGCTTTAAATCGTGCCGTGGCGTGAGCCGTGGCGAACAAGTGTCAACCGCACCCAGGAACGTAATCCACCCCCTCCAACCCTCCGTATGCTGGTCCACGCACCGTAAACTCGTTTCCTGTCTCCCTCCGCGGGATGGCCGTCAACGTGACGGGACGCGAACCGTGGTCGACGGGGAGAAACCATACGGTCCCCGTGGAAGGAGTTTGGGAAGTTATTTGTAGGGAAGGGGGTCGTAGAAAGGGGTCGATACGTATCGCGATTTGCCGGGGTTATCGGGCACAGTAAGAGGGGGGGAGAAAGCCGGGTGGTTTCTGGGCCTGTGTCGCGGCTCGCGTGTAGGCACCTCGCCGCCTACGCCCACGTTACCGGACGGCTGCCAGATAGGGATCATCGAGGCGTGTTCTATCGGCCTCATCTCGGCCACCCTCTAACAACCTCGCGCTCTCGACTCCGTGTTCGGGCCGTGAACGAGCAGGCGGGGGAGGGAACGAGGACGGAAGACCCGTTGGCGCCATTGAAGCCCGAGATACGGCGAACGCTTCTATGGCACACCGGGTAGCCCGTGTGCACACAGACGAGCGCGGCGAGTACGGGGAACACGAACAGGGGTCTATTTTTGTCGGGTGGCGGCGGCGGTGGCGGGACAAAAAGCCTGCGGCTTCTACCCTGCTCCTCGCTCTGTCTCGCTTCCTCTCCGCGAACGGTTCCACGTTTTTCTCCCGGTCCTCCTCCTGCTCTTTTCACTCCGAGCGCCTCTTTTTTTGCTGCCACGTCGCTTCTGCCGCGCTACGTTCCCGTCGTCGTCGTTTTCACTCGTCCTCTCCCGCTCCATCGGCCGAACCGTCGCGCTCCCTTTCCTCCTCGCTAAACTAGCTGCGTATCGCCGTCCTGCTCTATCGCCGACGTCGCGCCCGTTCCGGCGTCGCCGAAGCAATCGAGCACGCGAGCGACGAGGACGCGCGATAAGCGAGCGACGAGGACGCGAGAGGAAGGAGGAAGCCGAGTCCGACGAGACGGAGAGAGCGTGGCGAGGAAGAACCCCGAGGTACGGCCGGAGTCGAGCACGGCCGAGTCGAGTCGGGTCGCGCAGAGTCGAGCCGAGTCGAGTCGAGTCGAGCAGGGTCGGGTAGAGTCGAAGGAGGACGGCGAGGCAGCCGGCGCGGCGATGGGTACGCCAAGGGCAAAGAGGCGGAAAGAGGAAGAGGAAAGGGAAGCCGCGCGCGTGAAAGACAGAGAGCGAGCGAGACGAAGCGAGACCCAGAGGAGGACGGAATATCCCGCGGGATGGGATGGGTGCAGCGGGTTGGGGAAAAAGGCTGAGGCCGAGGCTCCCTTGGCGGCCCGCTACTAATTGCCGCCGGCCGCTCCTGGCTACGGGCCGCTGAGCATCGCGCCACGCACAACAGCCACCACGGTTATGTTCCATGGGTTAGAAGCGTGACTCTATGCATGTGTGTGTATGTGTTACAGGCCCGAGCTCGGACACTTCAGTTACCCTGTCGCTCTTTCGACACGAGTATCGTCTTATAGCGGTTTTTCGTATATCACCGCTTTTCCGGAATTCGGGATCGTGTCCTCTCACACGATGAAATTCTGGGGACTGCTGTCACTTTATTTCGTCCATCTGCACTTCTTTGACTCTCGATATTTAATACAATGTAAGTTTGGAAAGATGTACTCGCTAGGTATCAAACGGTCATAGGTAGACACGAGGATTGAACTAGGATATAATGGTTATTACATGTCTATTTAGATTGTATGTGTCTCTATATCTGCTTAAGAAGAGTTATCTGCTTAGCCAGAGTCAGGTGCCATCTTCTCAGCTGTAGTACACCCTTCTTTGGGCTGTTATTTGGACTTATATGTCTATCCAAAACAGTTAAACATTACAGCTAATCAGAACCAGCTACCATCTACTTAGGTGTTAATAGTACACCCTGTTTTGGGCTGTTATTTGGACTTCATCTGCCATATTTATACATCTATCCAAAATAGATAAACTTGCAGTATACAGCTGCCATCTTCTCAGTTGCCAATAGTACATATTTCGTTGAACCATTGTTTGGACTGTATGTGTCCATATTTATATACCTATCAAAAATAATTGAACTGGCATTATAATGCAATTGGCTATAGCCAATCAGATTCAGCTGCCATCTCCTCAGACGTACTTCTTTGAACTTTATGTTATGTATATTCAAAAAGCTTGACATGCAGTCATGGACCACCATCTTCTGAGCTCTTTCTCAAAAATGTCTCTATCCATCTACGAATCTGAGCTAAATTGAAATAAAAAAAAATTTGCAAAATCTGAACGATTTTGAACGAAGATCGCGTGACACGTATTCGAGTACGCTAATAACACGTTGCACGATAAATCCCGAAAAAAGGTAAATTCGAGGTTATACCGTTTGCGGACGAGGTGTAGGTAGGTCTGCGTGGCCCAGAAAATCGAGCCGTCCCGAATAAAAATAAAAAAGAAATATCAAGGAAACGAAACGAATCGGCGAACGTGAAAGAGGCGAAGGACAAAAACGCGAGGATCCTGTTGATGAGAGGCGGCGCAGATAAGCGTCAGCCGGCGAAATAATGTTCATCGAGGCGGCGAAAGCGAACGGAAAGCACGTCGTGGCGTCGGTGGGTTGCGCAAATAAATAAGAGATATGTATAGGTAGGCCGTTGGATATATAAATCGATCGTTACGCCGGTTAAATTCGAAACGGCGGCCGTCGGCTACGTAAATAGGCGTCTCGGCCGCGTACAGTCAACAGCAAATCTGCCTTCCCTAGGGATAACACGATAACACAGCTGATAAAACTCGCCCGCTCGATGATTTTTAGGAACTTTCAGAAATTTTGACAACTTGTAGATTGATTCAAAAGGGGACATGCAAATTTTGGGGTCTTGTGTCATGGGATTTTGATCTTGAGGTTTGGACATTTAGGGAATCTAGAAATTTCAGGATCTAGAGATTTTGTAATCGACGGATATGGGAATATAGGGATTATACGGTATACCAATTCAAGGATCGGAGACAAGAATCTAGGAATTTGGAGGTTTGGAAATATCAGGGACCTAGGGATTTCAAACCTAGAGATTTTGTAATCGGTGGATACGATAATCTAGGGATTCTACGATAGTTCGAGGGATATGCAAATCTAGGGATTCGAGAATGTAGAAATTTGTGAGAATATGTACTTAGTGATTTTGAAATTTCGGATTTTAGAAATTTGGAGGTCTAGGGATTTTAGGATCGTCAAATATGGGAGTCTAGAAAATTTAAGAGCAACGGACGTGGGTATCTAGGGATTTTTTATCGACGGACATTCGAATCTAGGGGTTTTTGGATCGATCCATATTTGGGGATTTTTAATTGACTGATATGATGATCTAGGGATTTTTTTATCAACGAAGACTGGACTCTAGGGGTTTTGGGATCAATTGATATAGATATCTAGGGACTTTTTGATCGACGAATATTGGAATAACACTAGAATATGGGAATCTAAGGATTTGGTGATCTCAGGATTTGGGATTCTAGGGATTTTTTCAGATCTAGTATTTTAAGATGAAATGTAGTATTTTGGATATTTCGAAATGTAAGAATTTAGTAATTTTGCAAATTGGTGAGCTGAAAATGAAAATTTGAAAAATTGAAATTCAAACGTAGGGAAATGTGAATTGTTGAAAATTGGGGAATCGGATAATTTCAAATTGAAAAAGTAAGAAATCTGAATTACTCAAAAATTCAAAAATGTGGAAATTTGAATATAAAGATATCTGAATTGTGAAAACGTGATAATTGAACAATTCGAAAAAACGAGCACTCAAAATTGAAAAATATAAAACTTGACAAGTTCAGATACGATTATCGGAAAAGAGCGTACATTACCGAGGAGTGTACGCGCGGGTTTTCTAAACTGCTCGCCTGTTCGTGAACCGGGCCAGCCGTTCGAGGGATCGATCACGCGACCCGAAAGTCGAGGCGAAACCGAAGTTTCCGGCACGATAATCGGGAAACTTGGCCCTCCCCGCTAATTAGCCACGCCGACGACTGGAAGTTATCAGCGGCTGGGAACGGCGATAAGCGACGCGTCAACTTCCACGATCGCGAGTAGTCGCGTTTAATTTTGCGACGCAAGGCTATCGGGTTTAAGGTCGCGAAATCTGCCACGGATTCTGCACGCTCCTTCTCGCTTTCTTCTCTCTCACATATTTCCCCTTCTATTTATCTTTTCGGATAATTGAGATACTCTTCGAAAATTGATGAAACATTCTCAACGTATCAGCAAATATTCCGTGAAATTTTTATACTATCGCTACTCGTACTGGTTTTCAATAATTATGACTCAATCGAAGTTCAATTAATAATTAATATTTTATAAGTAATTGCATTTTCTTTCGTTGAAAATTATGTGGGTCGTTTAGTGAAAATAGAAGTTTTTTGTTAAAAAATCAGAATCCTATTTGAGAATTAAGGCTTGTTTTATAATTGAAAATTGAGACTTTTGTAATTGAGAATTAACATCTGATTTTCTATTTGAAAAATAAAATTTCTTTTTGCAATTCGTCTTGCAATAGAAAGTTCAACTTTATAAATAAACCTTAAGATTTTCTAAACCGAATCAGCAACGTAACCGAGCGTGCGAAAGAATTCGATCCGCGCAGTACCGACAATTTCCCGTACCGTCAATTCCCCGAGGAGTCCGCAAAAATTCAAGCAGACCCCGCCTTTTTGTCGCCGTGGAAAAAATCGAAAGGACGACACCGAAACGAGCGGCACGGAAAAAAATATCGACGCTTTCCCCGCTCTCTGTTGTACGTAATGGTTTCCAACCCCTTGCCCTAATATATCCCGTATTCCGGATCTCGCAGAACGAGCGCACCCCTTTCGGCCTCCTCTCTCCTCTCGACGTGGGCCAACGGCGCACGATTATTATCACCGACCCTGCTCCGATAATGAAAGTACACGCACGTGCTGGTATTAGTGTCGAGAGCAGCAGGGTTCGCCGCCTGGGTGCATTCAGGTCCAGACCGGGATGCAGAGGGTGGGGGACACAATGAGGGTGGCTCTCCGAGTCCGTACGCTGTTTCGGCTACGCTGAGTCATGCACTAAAGAGAAACGCGTGAGGTCTCTCTGGCCCGAACCACGCGATACGCTCCTTTACGTGCTGGAATTTTTATTTTTAGCCACGAGAACATTTCTACGTTGATGACAGGGTAGTTGAACTTCCAAGGGAAAATATAGCGAAGCTTCGATATAAGCGAAAATGATCTGTTATACAGCAAAAAGATGATACTCATTGAACCTTCGAGACGCTGGGACGCTCGCTGAGTGTCACGTGACTCGCGGTCTGTGCAGTATCGATGCAAATATGAAACTTTTTTATTTTTCACTTTTTTGTTATCAAACTTATACCAATGTTTTTCTGGTGTTTTTCCGATTAAAATGAGACCAAACACCATATAATTTGGACTATATTTACCGGGTTAATCGATGATAATTAGTTTTGAACGAAGAGAAATATGGCGAGCGAGAAAGAGCGAGTGGCAGAAGAGGAAGATCAAAGACGAAAGATAAGTTTATATCGAAACTACTGTATCGGGATACTGTGTGAGCAAAGTAGAATGTAGTTCCATCGAAGCAAATGGGAATCTAGGGATTTGAGGCTCTGGAAATTACTGGACACAGGGATTTGAGCTTTCAGTTTTGGGAGTTGAGAGATATTGGACTCTAGGGAAATCGAGAAATTTGAAGATCTAAGAATTTTTTAACTGATACGAGTATCCAGGTATTTTGAGATCTAGGGACTTTAAGATCGTCAGAAAACGCGCGATACTTTCGTATCAGTAATTTTTATCTTTAGCGTTGAATTCAACTTCGATAATACAGCTTTTAAAAGAGCACAGAAATAATACGATAATATGTGTTCGAACACGTAGAATGAAAATGTAGAATAAAATTTGTTCCCTTCCCAGAATATCGATTTTGCTTTTGGCACATTATCGGAAATTTTATCACTAAAAATTGGGGAAATGTAATTTCCCTATCGTACAGAATCGGTAATCGTCAAAAGAGTATCAAAAGGTAAAATCAAAGAATCACGAAGAAGCTGACAATGAGGAAACTAACGGAGCCCGATACATCCCCTCCGAAAAAATCGTTCGTCTTTCACCAAAAATTCCCAAGCTCCACGACAATGTTTTTTTCCATTTCTTTCACCGGGCGAACGAGACTGTACCCCCGGTGGCGGTGGTTCATAGGGTCGGAATAAAAGAAGCGGATTCAATGGGCAATTTCGCGGTGGCCAAGACTGTTAGCAGAGAATTCAGGGTGCTCGCCAAAAATCCGAGTGCACACTAGTCACCCGGGCGGTTCTCTAGTAGCGGGGCATTATTTCCTGCTCTTCTGGAGGAGGTCAACTGTTTTATTGACTGAGGGTCGGAGGTGCGCGGCCTCGGAACCACGGTTACGGTTAACCGAGCCAAACCTCTGAAATCGTAGCGGGGAATTATCGGTTCAGTTAGCCGCTCTGCTCCGTTTCCTCTTTTTCTCCGCGTGCAAGGACGCAGGTTCGCCCCTTACGTCCCTGAAATACTTCGGAGGCTCCCGCGAAACTTCGCAAGGTTTTTCCTGTTTCGCCGTGATCGAGGTGGACCGTGTAATGATATTCTTCCAGCTTTATTTGCAATAAATATTGTTATGGCGCTTGACGAGGATAAGACGTTTAACTCACCGATTTGCACGAAACTTTGTAAATTAGTGCAGGAACATAGATGCAATCTATTCCAGAAATAATATAGTGCATCGCTCTTGTTTGGAAGAGAAAATTGCAAAGTTTTCAAGAAGGGTCTTAACGACGTATATATACGTCATTAGTAACGAAACAGTTTCACGACGTATATATACGTCAATAGTAGCATTCAATCGACGTATATATACGTCAATTCCATTCTTAACGACATATATACAATTCTGCAACAAAAGGACTAAATATTCACGACGTATATATACGTCATTAGTAACGAAACAGTTTCACGACGTATATATACGTCAATAGCAGCATTCAATCGACGTATATATACGTCAATTCCATTCTTAACGACATACTGCATCAAAGGGACTAAATTTTCACGACGTATATATACGTCAAAATTTTAAGTCTGAAACTTGATCTCCTTTGACAAAGAAAAATGGAAATACACAGCAGGTATGCGTACAAAGGTAGTCTCCGGAGTTTTTCTCCGCTCGAAAACGGAGTGGAAAAAGCAAGGCGTTCCCGATCGGGAAAGCAGACGACGTCCCGGCGATTAGCCAGCTCTCTGGATGAAAAAGGAGAAGCGAAAATCGTCGGTCGATCGTCACGGTAACAGATGCCGCGATTGCAGCGTTGAATCGACCGCTTTCTATTGAAGCCAAAGCCGGCCGCAAACTTTTCCGAGCTGCACACAATGAAAGAAGGCCGTGGCAACGAACGAACAGCATGCAACTTGCGAGTGAACGATTTTCAAAATCAACCCTGTTAATGGGACACTCGACACGCGCTTCGATTTCTAACTACGTGTGTGCATAGAAATTTATAAGTAGACACGTTTCTACGGGATGAATTTCGCTGAAAGAACCTGTTATCTCTTTTTGGAAAGTTGGATGCTATAAATCACTATACTGTTTGCTAGTACTTTATTTCGTGTCGGTTCGCTGTAGAGTCGCGTATTACAGAATCGGTTATCTGCCGCTACGTATATTAGTGACGTATTCAAACAAACAGTACCGATGTCAATCCACGAGTTGTCGCATGTGTTTAGAAGAATTGGTCAGAATAGAAAAATGGACAAACGTGTCGACAGTGAGATAGTGCAAATTGCGGTCAGCGGTTATTGTCATTATTCTTATTTGCCGATCTGGAAGCGTTCACGGTGGGGAGGTTCTACTTTGCGTCGACACGCCAACTCGTGGGTTGGCATCTGTACATATCAGAACTTTTAATCTCAACTTTCCCGAAAGTTCGATGCGTCGATTTCCGAACGAGCTGCGTCCGCATCCCTCGTAGCAAGGCACCGTGCGAAGGGAAAAACGAAAGAGTGGTCGAAAAACCGCAGCGTCGGATCCCTTTCGCAATAACCGCAGTCCCCCTCAACGATTTCACCAAATTTCCAGGGAAAAAACCGTACCGGTCCAGGAGCGTAGTCCGGGTTCGGAACAGAGCCGATCTCGTCTCGTTTTTTCGCCGGCACAACCGAGCGTGCCTTTTCGACGGTGCGGCGCCGCGGAACGCGTGCGTGCACGTATGTACAGTCAACGGCAAATCTGACTTCCCTAGCGAAAATATGGCAAACAAGCGAAGACACCTAATCTCTGATTTCTAGGGATTTTTCACGATCTGTATGAATGGGAGAATTTTGGAAATTTCGAAATTCGGAGGTCTACTGATATGGGAATCTAGGAACTTCTCGGTTTAGGAAGTTGGGTTAGGTTAGGTTGGAATTCTAGGAGTTAAATTTCCGAATCCTAAATCGCCGAGTAGGTTTCCTGTCCGTTACCCAAGTTAAACATCCCCACCTTGAAATCCCTAGATCTTCAAATTCCTAGATTCTCAAATTCCCAAATCACATTTCCATGTCAATACATCGAATTTCGAAATTCCCAAAATTCTTGACCCATCGGCAAAGGACGATATCGTGAAAAGTCCCTAGAAACGAGTAAGTGTTTCCGTTTGATCGTCACATTTTCTGTAGGAAGAGCAGATTTGCCGCGGAGTGTACGAGCTGATGATCGCGTACACACACGCACGCCCACACGCGTAGAGACACAGAGAGAGCCGGCACGCTCACGGGCCCGTACTTGTACGGGACCTTTAGCGGCTCGTGAGCCGCAGTCGGGACGATCAATGACAACCCGTCCCCGTCCCGTTGCCCCCCGGGTGCCGCTCGTGTTCACGGAAGGCACGATAAACGCTCTCTCGCTCCGGATCACGGGTCTCCGAGTTCCACGGGTTCCTCCCCCACTTCCCGTCCCCCTGTGCCGTTCTGCCGCCAGCCGTTCCGATCCCCCATACCGCTGTACGCTTCGACGGGAACCCCCTGCCCCCCCGTTCCGTAGCATTCGCCCCCCGTTCCGCTGGCAGACCGTGCTGTGCGCTCCTCCTCGGGCTCTCAATCAAGATAGACGCGCGCGAGAGGCTTAGCACCGGGAGAGGAGGCGAGAGCGTCGGCAGAATTTCTCCGTGACTCGAGGGAGCGCGAGATATAGCCACGGCGCGGCCAAGTGCGGCGAGGCGAGGGACGGTGAACGGGCCGAAGCCACAGGCGGCGCAAAACGAAGAGAGAGAGAGAGAAGAGAGAGACTTACTGCCGGAGAGTCGCTGCCGGCGCCGCCGTCGGCTTCGGAGGGGGACAAACGGGTGGGTTGCGTTTCTATAGCGAGGCAAGCGAGCGATGGGCACTCGAGACGCGAGTTCTCGAACAATTTCGAGCGTTCGCGCGCTCAAAGCCGAACACCCCGAGCCGATGATATCTCCGCGGGGAAATTGGAGACCCGCCGCGAACGGACGATTAATTGGTACCCGTTTCTTCGTATCGGCCACGATACTCGTACCGATCCTTTTTTGCTTTTGTTAGAAAAATTGAAATAGCCGCGATAGCGAGGCGGGACCCTGTGCATCCTGTCGACGAGCTTACACTTTTTAACCCCTTTAACTCTTCGCACTCGAGGCTGCCGTTCGCCATTTGGTGCCACGGTTTCGGTAAATGCTCTCGAATCGGGCTGTGCGTGCGACGTTTAAATTTCAGTTATATTATAATTTATGTTGTGATGCACATTATAATTTAAATTCAGCGTATAAAGGACAATTTTTAAATATTCATTAAACTTTTAGAATCGCAGAGAGTTAATCTATGTTACTTTTGGCAGTTGTAGCTAACTGTAACTGTAATTGTGAGATAAACGAATAAAGTTGTATTAGGTATATTTTGCTTATACTAATTACTTAATCTCATAAGATCTAGGATGCACTAATAATTTTAACTGTCATACTGTAATAATATATTAAAAATGACAATATTATTTTTATAAATAAACCTTGTTTTGCATACTAATACACATGTAGTTAGAAAATATCTGTACAAAAATATACAAGCACGAGCCAATTTCTCCACTTCGAGCAACTTACTAAAGAGCTTTATCTGTTATCAGTTTGATAGATAAAGTTTGCCCCAAAATCGATACTGTTCTCATATTTGACTGTTACAACCCTTGATGCACCTTATCACATGTACACTAGCTTATCGTATACGACAAACTTACAAAAAACATATTACCAAACTTATTACTGTACCGGTTAAAGTACCTAACTTAATTTCAAATAAGCATATTCTCTATTACGACAAACGTACAAAGAATATAATTTATCAAAGAGATCTACGATAGTCGTAAATTATTCAACGAACCGCACTTCAAGAACTTCTGTCTGTGACATTTCACCGCTTCTATTATTCCAATTTAAGCAACAAATTTAGACAGCCTTTTTAATGTTCCAATTATTGCAAAAAGTCTACCTAATTATTGACACTACCTCTTCTTCAAAAATGAAGCACGTGAATTTCATGAATATCTTATTCTCCTACTGATTCTTTCACGCGACATTTATTTTTAACCCCCTGAAGTGATCGGCTGGTTTAATATAATGTGTACGTGTACGTCTACGGCAAAACTCGCTACCACTCGCTATGGTGCTCTCCACTGTCCCCCTTAGCTTTTCGGCACGTTTGACAACTTTTCTAAAGGTTTTGGCCCATTTTAAGAAAGTTTGGTTCTCTGATAAAAAGTCGTATCTCGCACGGTTTTGCCTGTACGTGTATAGGCATGAGTAGTCGCGATGGGGTTTTATAGTATTTTGCCTCGCTTTCGCTGGGGGGCTCTCCGCCCCCATTAACCACTTTTGACAATTTATCTGGGGGTTTTGGCCCATTCTAAGAAAGTTTGATTCTCTGATAAAAAGTCGTATTTCGCACGGTTTGGCCTATACGTGTATAGGCATGAATAGTCGGTATGGTGTGTTATAGTGTTTTGACTCGCTTACGCTCGCTGGGAGGTTTTCCACTCTCATTAGTCACTTTCGACAATTTTTCTGGGGGTTTTGGCCCATTTTAAAAAAGTTTGGTTCTCCGACAAAATGTCGTATCTCGCACGGTTTGGTCTATACGTGTATAGGCATGAGTACTCGGGATGGAGTGCTTTAGTGTTTTGACTCGCTTTCGCTTGCTGAGAGGTTCTCCGCTGCCATTGCTACTTTTGACAATTTTTCTAGGGGTTATGGCCTATTCTAAGAAAGTTTGATTCCCTGACAAAATGTCGTATCATGCACGGTTTGGCCTGTACGTTTATAGGCATGAGTACTCGGTATGGAGTTTTATAGAGTATCCCATCCGTATATTATAGTATTTTGATTTTGCAGTTAACTTCGACGATCCGTGGCGTCTCAGAGCCATCGCTAAGAGACGCGGGCAAAGCGCGTTGAAGAGAAGGATCGTCGTTTCGGCGAGAAAGAGAAAGCGCGGCGTCCGGAGAAGGCTGTGCAGACAGAGAGAGTCGTCGAGCGGCAACGAGAGGGTTGGACAAAGACGAAGAGAGGCGGCGAGCGGATACCGGCGCAGCCTGTCTGTGCCTCTGCTTCGGAAAGTGACTAATGACTAGCCGGCTAGACCTACTCTTCTGCCACCCAGCGAGAGAGAGAACCAGAAGAGCGCACGCCGGCCAGGAAGGGAACAGATACCGGAGAGGTGAGCCGCTGTTATCTCGCGGCCCTCGACGACGGTCAACCGTGAAAAATGACTATCGCGACGAAGAAATATTTTACGGCTTGTGTTCCAGCCACGCTGCGGAGCACAGTGGTCCGCATTCGATTCACTGACATTTTGGCGTTACATTCGAACGTGGATACGGACATGAAATTTATGAGAAATATTTTTGGTATAGACTCCGCTCTTTTGAGATAAACTAGAGCGAAATTAGACTAAATATGAAATTGTTAGGTCTAACTTTTGCACGCGAAAGGTGACACTATCCAGTTCGAACTTGAAATAAATATTTTTTAACTAAGTTTATAGTGTTATAAACCTTTAACTCCCCTTTTGAGGAGTTAGAGACTCGGAAATTTATAAATCTGCAAACTTGAAACTCCAAAAGGAAATTTGAGAATTTGAAAACTAGAGAACGTATAAATTCGTAAAATTCGAGAAGTTGGAAACTTGCGAACTTAAAATGCTGCACTTAGCAGCGCATTACGGGAGCGTGTAGTAATAAAAGAGCGGGAAAGAGAGGGAGCATCAAGCGGCTCGAATCGAATGAGAAGACGGCTGTTCTGATCGATCTTTCTCCGAGAGCAGTACGCGGAACTGAATCCGGATCGGATGAACGAGGGAACCGGGCAACTTTATGCGCCTGCTCCTCTTCCTTCCGTGGGAAGCAGGGCCAATCCATCTTTCTCCGTCTCTCCCGTTTCTCTCCGTGTTCCTCTGTCGCATCGCGTCGTCGCTCGTTTTCCTCGTTACTTCCGCGCCTGGAATCCCACGCTTACGCCGCCGCGGACGTCAGAGGCGTAAATCCGAGAGAGCTTCCTGGGCTGCGAAGCGTCGCGGCGTCGTTAATGATAGCTCCGAGCCGTTCTGCCTTTCTGCCGCCACACCGCCACCTTCTCTCTTTGCCCCGTACGCCTGAGAACGCTCTTGCCCGCGCTTTATACACACTGCCTCCTTCTTCTTCGACTGGAACACCACCGTCTCGAACACGGATCCGTCTATTTCGGAAACGAGGCTGACGAATTTTTATTCTACCAGCTTTTTGTTTTCATCGAGAACGATAACCTTGCGTTATACGAAACTCGTGTGGGTACCACACTAAATGCACTCTTATTTATACTTCAGATATCGCTAGCTATTTTCCAGCCCTTCAAATTGTTCACATTTTGAGAGAAACAGTCATCGATAACATGAGAGTGCAGACTGAACACGCCCTAGTGTATACGTATGCATAAATAATTAAAAACTTCATAAACTCGAAAATCCAATGATTCGAGGACTGTAAGCCTTGCAGTCAGAAAATTTAGCAAGAAATAAAAAATCTAAAAATTCGAAATTTACGAACGATCCACGTTGAGCCAATCACCCGGCCGCCGACGAACTCGTTAAAATAAACCGAAATTGCAAAAACAGCCAGTTAAAAAACAAACTGGCACAGGATACCAGCAAAGGGACGTTCGAAACGGCAATCGAAAGGAACAAACTGTGTGCGGTGATCCGAGGAACTGTTCGAATCGATTCCAATCAGAGGTCTTTCTCTGGCTTTCTCTCTCTCTGTCTGGTCGACGGAAGATCGATTCGTTCCGTGCGCGTAGATCACCATACAAGCTCCCTCGGTTTACCAGACAACTTATTATCGGTTATTTATCACGGCCGGCCCGTGACTGAAATTTTTCACGACGAGTATCAAGAATTCGAGATCCGACGTTCCACTTGCGACCATGACACCAGCCGCTGTGAGAAATGTAGGAGGCATTACGCGACTGGGACCGAAGGCCGGCTGTTGGACCCGTGGCCAGAGAAACTGCTGCGAGCTGGATAAAGCTGAGAGATCTGGGTCGGAAGGCGGACAGAAACGGAGAACGAAAGAAATGCGCGAGAAGGTGGAAAAATCGAGCGTAGAATTTTTATTCCTGTGTGCCACCGAACGAATTGTACGAAGCTTTATTGCGTGATGGTCGAGGAAAGTGTCTTATCTTTTATCGTGACACACTTTAAATTTTTCGTTTTTCAAAAACTTTGATGACCTGAGCACCTGAATGCAGTTTTTCCGTTTTTTATTAATTTGCAACTTTTTTCAGTTTCGGGATTTTTCTTTGTTAGGTTTGTAAATTTGCAGACTTGTAGATTTATCAAATTATAGATTAGTACATTTGTAGAATTATAGATTAGTACAACTATAGATTTGTAAATTTGAAAATTTTTGAATTTTCAAGCTTTCAAATTATTAAATTTCTAAATCTATAAATTTGTATATTTATAAATCTGAGGATATGTAAATTCATAAATTTATAAATTTTTAAATTTGTAAGTCAGTAAATTCATAAACTTATAAATTTTCAAATTTGAAATAGAATGTTAAAACGTCATAAACAACAGATTGCATATCTTGCTATATTGCATTTTTCCAAAAAGAACTTGTTAACGATGCCATCGACGGCAATATAACGGGAGTCAACTCTTCACCGCTTGTCTAGTCGCAGTTTTCGGTGCAGGCGAGATCTGTTCGTCGACCACAGACGATTCCTCGCCGGATTCACGCGGCGATCCACGAAACGGCGAGGTTACGGGTCGGGAATTTATCTCGGGGGGCAAGTAGTAGAAAAACCGCGAGAAATCTCGGGCACGGCTGCCAGGAAAATGGATCGCGCAAGCGGAAGAGGAACGGCCGTGATAGCGGAGAGAGAGGGAGAGACTGGGAGAAAAAGGAAAAGGCGTCCGCCGCTCTCGGATAAGCCGGCTGCTTAATTACAGCTAATTACACGGATACGTACGAAGATCGGTCAAATATAAACCGGAATTTCGTCGGGACTCATCTATCGATTAATACGCTTCCGTTAGACGTCATTTCCGTCGATTTCTATGCTGATGAATGGCTTTTTATTTTTGACTTTTATAATCAGTTATAGCTATTTATAGTTCTATAATAAATTAGTAGTTTTATACTGTTATAATAAATTATAGTAAATATTAATTTTGTAATGTCACAATAAATTATATTATATAGTACTTCTTTACTGTTGTAATAAATTATTATAACACTACTCTTCACTGACTTGCACATCAACTCTGCTACATGTCAGTATATCATATATGTTATACATGTATGTTATATATAGTTGGTTTTTTCATATACATATATGTGTTTTTTCATATGTATATCAAGTTGAATGTATGTCAATGTATATTTCGCTGACTCGTATATCAAGTCTGCTACATGTGAGTATGTTACATATGTCATACATGTCATACATGTATGTTATATACGGTTGCTGTTTTCATATATATCAAGTCGAATACATGTCAATGTATATCCCACTGACTCGTTGTATATCAAGTCTGCTACATATGAGTATGTTACATATGTTATACATGTATGTTATATACGGTTGCTATTTTCGCATATATGAAGTCGAATGCATGTCAATGTATATCCCACTGACTCGTTGTATATCAAGTCTGCTACATGTGAGTATGTTACATATGTCATACATGTATGTTATATACGGTTGCTGTTTTCGTATATCAAGTCGAATGCATGTCAATGTATATCCCACTGACTCGTTGTATATCAAGTCTGCTACATATGAATATATTAGATATGTTATACATGTATGTTATATACGGTAGTTTTACTCGTGCATCAAGTTAAATGTCCATACGTTTCGACTTCGCACATGAAATTTGATACATATCCATATGCCATACATATTCGACTAGTACATCAAATTCAATGTACGTTACCATACTATATTAAACCGACTTGGGTATCAAGTTTGGAGCACGTCAGTTACGTATCGTCGCCTTACTCGTACATCAAGTCGAATGCATGTCAATACGTTATGTTTGACTGACTTACGTAAATAGTCAGCAGTGGCTCCGTTCTTAGAAAAACGCCAAGCAACGGAGCTTCGATCCAGTTGGCCGGAGCCTTGCCGGACTTTACCTGGAATCACCGTTCACTGTTCACCCGATACCTATGGCATGGCCCCACGTAACGCGCCGCATCGCTTCCGCGATTTCTCGCTCCACGCCGAGGTTTCATCACGCCGCGATTACGCTTCGCACTTTGCCGCGGGACGAAAGGTCCGTGGGACGAGCCCCGGTGAAAAAGGGAGAGATTGAAAGTTGGAGCGACGGGAGATGCTTCGAAAGGTTGATCGCGAATTTGATATCGCATAACGCGATACACCTATCCGTTCCAAGATGAGATGGAAAGGCGATGCTGCCGGTGCATTTCTACTTTTCTTTTTTCACTCATACTTTGCAATGCATTCCATCTTGTACATTCCACATCTGGATTGCTGAATCGTGTCAAAATTTTACACATTCTTGCTTCGTAATTGAAAATGTGGATTTGTTCAATTATATAAAATCATGTAAACTTGGGATCACCTCATTTGAAATAATTTTTGTACATCGTCTTTGAGCTAGATAGTTCGATGAAGGTGTAAGATTTCACCTAACGCTTCAAAGTGTCTCTTCAAGGTGTCACACAACTAGTGTTACTCCTGCACGGGGTTGTAGCTAACGTGATTTAGTACGACCTTTTTTGGATGTATTAGGTTTTTGTCCACTCGCAAAGGTACAAGAGTATCAACGACACAAATTAAACCTGAGGACATCATAGCATGGCCGTTTAGGGTACTTGGTCCCGAAGCTTCCTGAGGAAGGGGTAGTACACTCATGAAAGGCCTACCTTGACTATTCGTTGATTTCTATTTTACTTAGACGTTTATTGTGGCTGTTAATCTATGACAATTACTATCAATCCACATGATATTTCTGTGATGGTTCTCACAAGTCCATATAATGATCATCCTCCTTGCAACTACCATAGCCTACATATGTAAGATTTTATCAAATAAAAATTAATCAGATGTGGCAAATTAAAGAATCAAAATGGAGTCTCCTCGTTACATAAAAAGAGTGGGTGTCTGACATTTCGCCGGTAATAATCGCGCGAACGATGCCGATTTGACGGGAAAAACCATATTGGACCATCAGAAACAGGAAAACGTGGAACGATAAAACGTCCGCGCGTTAGATAGAACCGCAGCAAGTGTCGTTAACTGTAACCGTCACGAATTGATCAGCGTTTACGGTTGGCATGGCGGAGGACGAAGTGGTGGTATCGCACGTTTGTTTAACGTTCACCAGCAGAAATTTAAAAACTACGAGCGAAACCGAATCGAAGCAGACGGAGTGTGTTTATACGCGGTCAGAGTATATTCGATACGGCGTCGGACAAATGTGCGAACTCAATATGAAGTATTTTTAGCGCGGCGCGCTTCGAAAGCGTTCGGTGGCGAACATTCGGCTCGTGATTTCGAATTATTCACTTCGCTTCGATCCGACGGCTGTTTCTTCGATGTTTGATATGGTATTGTTCAGAATTGGGCTATTTGGCTACGGTAACCGAGATTTCGTCGTTCGTTTGAAAATATTTTGGGAAAAATATTTGGTTGTTTGTTGGGGAGTGTTTGCGCCGGCGATGGGCATATCGCCCGTCGCATATCGAAGGATTCGAGTGTTTGATCGATTTCGAAAGAGATCCATAGATCTCTTTTTATAACCTCAAATCTCAAAATATATAAATTTAGAAATACAGCCCAGTCCAATTTTTTAAATTTAGCAATAAATGCATTAACTTGAAATTTTCATATCTTCAAACTGAGAAATTAAAATCAGTGGCCGGTTTAATTCCATCAAATTTCATGATATCCTATTTTAAAACGTTCTACCTAATTTCACAGATATCTAAAAAAACCTCAAGTTCCTATTCTACGTAAGAGATCAAGTGTCTGCAAATTTTCAAACTTTCGAGAGCTTCGGAATAAGCGAAGAAAATGTCCGAGCCTTAATTCGTCCGTCCCGAATTTCCCGGAACCGATCGTTCATCGCCGCAAAATTGCAGCCTCCGTGAAGCTGAAACCAGCTACGACCGCGAAAAGCACGATAATCCACTCAGACAGAGACTCACCTTGTTGTGCGGCAGCTGTGTGGGCACGTACAACGGCGGATCCAATCCGGGGCTCGTCACTGCATGACGGCCGATAATCCTGTCCGCTGGTTTCGCGTCGTATCCTTCCGGTTGGCCGATGTGGAAGCCCTTGCTCTTCACCCAAAATCGGAATTTGCTGTTCTCCGCACTGTTCACCTCCTCCCCCCTCAATGTCCTCAATATACGCGCGTACTTTTTGATCGTGATCGTTTTGGTCTTGGCCAAGTCCCCGTAAGTTTTGATCACCCACGGTTGATACGCGTTGAACATACTGTCGTTCTGAAACTTCTTGGGCATTCCGGCACTGTCCGTTTGCCCCTTCTGCATCCCGAAGGCCGCGGAGCCGTTCACGCCCGGAGTGATGCCCGGGAACGGCATGGGCACGTTCTTCGAGTCCATCACGTTGCCCGGGTTCCCGTTACCGACGTAGCCGCCGTTCAGACCCGCGGACGCGTTCGAGCTGAGAGATCCGCCGGTCATGTTCGAGATGTCCAGGTACGACACGGACGAGCTCTTGCCGAGGTTGGTCGCGTTCCCGACGAACGTCGCCATCGACGAGGACATGTACGGAATCGGGGTGGGCATGCTGAGACCCCCGGCGCATAGACCGGCGTTTGGACTGGGCGCCATGCTCAGTCCGGGTACGGACGCGTACGTGGACACGTCGGACATGTTCGTCGAGGCTGTCCAGTTGGTGGACAAAACGCCGTTGCTCGTCACGTCCGTGTTGGACACGGAGGTCTTGGACTGCGCGTTGGACCTGGACACGGATCCTCCTCGGCTCTTGGACGCAGGGCTGCTCTCCGGGGACGACGTCTTGGAGGCGTTCGTGGACGTCCCGCGGGACTTCTTCGCCGGCGGCTCGTCCCGGGTGCCGTTCATCGAGTTCAGGTTACCATGGGACGGGCTGTTATTGTTCTCGGACCTTGAACGCTTGCTGGAGCCGGTGGCCGCGGACGTGGATTGGCTCGACGGGGTCGGCGAATTGTTCACCGGCACTCTGCGACGGAGACCCATTGTCGCGCTGGCCATTATTCCCGGCTATATTTAGTGAACGCCCGGTCGCTAGCAGGTTTCTCTGACGATCGATTTCACACTGTCACCAGTTCACCGTCCGCGTCGTCGTCGATCACCGAAACCGTCAGCCGCCAGCATTATAGTTCGGACGAGTATGTACGCGCGGGACGAGCTACCCGAATGCTGGCCACACGGACGCACACCGTGGACGATGGGTTGTTGTCCTCGCTTCCGGGACGCCGCAGGAAAATCGACGAACTTCTCTCTCCCGTCGGAGTCTGCGAAAGAAAAAGAACACGTGACAAGTGGAATTAGCTATGCACGATTAAGCGGCGGAAACGTTTAAACGAGGGCGCCGCTAATGGACTAGCGGGCAAGTAGGTGGAAACCCGGCTCGAAGTTGGGGCGGGGACGCGACGGATAATATGCGGCTGAAATTCACCTACGAAATTGCTTTCTGCTACGAGCCTTGGAGGATTCTTTTTTTTTCACCGGAATAACGCTCACCGACGTGACACGCGTTAAAAAATCGAATTTGATAGCGGTTCCCCGAGCGAAAGTGGATGGCTTCGCAGCTGATAGCGCTCCCAGCCGAGTTTTAACTTTTAAACAGAGTTAAAAACTACCCTCCGACGTTTCCAACAGACTTCTGCAAAACTGCGGAGAATATTTGGCTATTTGTTCTTGTATGCCGACAAGGGTACACCGATTTAAACGCGATGCGCGTGTCGATTCGTTAATGGAAGCGATGATCTTAATAAACTTCGACAGCTTCGATGGCTTTTCAACGCGTCAGAATCCTTATCCGTTTGAGAAGACTGTTAGAAGACTGCCAGTCAGGATTAAGTCTCGCTAAGGAACAGCTCTATGAGTTGCGCTCAAATGATAGTGTTAAAATGTTATACGATTTAAATCCAATCGGAACTCAAGATTATGGATATTCGAAATACGCATTTTCTAGTAAAATGGACGTTTACAGCGTAACTTTATGGACGATGAATTGAAAGATTAGTAGGATGTTTCTAACTGGTATGCATTGATGATGCATATTTTTATAAATTTTATTAGTAATATAAAAGCACAAAATTATTATTTCCTCTTATTGAAATTTCGAATTAATGGTGATTATTTTACGAGAAGGTGGTAAAATATAGTTTCGGATTGACGCGTATATACGTCGAAGTTAGCCGGTTAAAGATTCCGTAGTTGGGACACGTAGCCGTCTCATCGGGAAATAAAAATGACAAGAATCTTGCGGTGTTTTCTGATACCCGAAAACGGCACGTGTACCGCTACCTCAATATGGCGGGCGTACTCGACACGCGAAGGAAGTTCGTGGCTGGTTAAATAACCGGTTTCCTAATTCGTCGCGCCGTCCGAGTCCCGCTCGTGTTTAATTGCATACCATCTATGTCGCCTTGCCGCCGTTCTAACACCTGTCTTACGAAAATCCATTAGCAGCGCGCATGCACAAGCCCGAATAGTCGGCTGACGGGGAAATTTGTAGCCATGGTCGCGAACCGTTAGACCCACCATTACAACCCTCCTTTTCACACTTTACTTCATCTGATCGATCAAACTCTCAAAAAATATCAAAAGGAAGAATATTTAATTTTCAGAAGTTCCTTTATTTAATTTCTTTGGGTTAAAAACTACCCCACATGCGTCATTTAATTTAAAATAATCTGTCGTTCTGACGAAGTGTATAGCGTTAATTGCTTGTTTCATGAGATACTTAAAAGTTCCGCTTTACAGTGCAGAATACCACGAGTTTGGTAACAGAGAGTTTTAGCAACTTTTTGATAATTTGGAAAACAATTCGTGATAATCTTTCAAAGGAAGGATCTAGTTAATTATCACGAAGCACTTTCCCAGCAAAGAAAAAAAACACGGAACACGAAAATGGAGAAGCGAACTTTTAACATCCCCCAGTGAACACGTCCTCTCCTTCCCGCGTTACGCCCCATGATTCCAGCCCTATCTGAGATCAAACTAACCCCCCTGTCGGGCTGTTATGATCGAGACGAGACCCCCTTCGATTAGGGGATGGAATCGCTGAAACGCGTTTCGTGCATCCCGGTTGAAGCCCAACCCCCCGTAACGGCACGACTATTAATGATGTTTGGTCTGGGCGAGATATGGAATTTTTATGTTTTAGTGCTTCTCTTTCTAGCTGCAGACCTTTGTTAACATTTACCTATTTATTCTAACTTTACTATGAAAATCGGTGCGTTAACGAAGTCTTGAAATTTCCTTAAAACTTTGTATTCAATTTATTTTGTTCACCCACTTAACCCCTTGCCCTATGATTTGTCAAGTGCGTCAGGTCCAACTAATCACAGCTACAATTTTAAAATAGACGAAGAAAGCTGAAATGTGGTGTCAATCGTTGACTATGCAGATAATCGGACTTGAACTCCAAATTGAAGTGTATTCAAAATTCGAGTAAAATTGATCACAGCTGATTTACGAGTGCGTCATGAGTGCATTGTGAATGCGTTTGTAGTGCTTCATGAGTGCGTTACGAATGCGTCGTGAGTGCATCACGAGTGCGTCACGAATGTAGCATCAGTGCGTCATGAGTGCATCGTGAGTGCGTCACGAGTGTATCATGGGTGCGTCACGAATGCGTTATGAGTGCGTCATGAGAGGATCATAACTGCGTCACGAGTGCGTCACAAGTGTATCCTGAGTGCGTCACGAATGCGTTATGAGTGCGTCATGGGAGGATCATAAATGCGGCACAAGTGTATCCTGAGTGCGCCATGAATGCGTTATGAGTGCGTCACGAATGCGTTATGAGTGCGTCATGATTGCGTCACGAGTGTATCATGAGTGCGTCACGAATGCGTCATGGGAGGATCATAAATGCGTCACGAGTGCGTCACAAGTGTATGCTGAGTGCGTCGTGCGTGCGTCACGAGTGTATCACGAGTACGTCACAAATGCGTCACGAGTGCGTCACTTGCCAGACTCGTCAAAATTAGTGCAAAGGGTTAAATCGAGAATATGTCACCGTTGCTTTTAGTGGACTTGCCAGTAGACAATTAATCCATAATTAAACGGTAACAATAAAATTGAACCGTGTCACTAAAACTTTAATATTAGCTCGGTATCTGAATAAATGTAGTCGCTATCAGTTAGTGGCGAACGTTTCGAGACAAGCTTGTCGAAAAAGGTAATTAGAGCAGCCAGCTCGGATAAGTGAAGCAGATTTTGTTTTCCCGTAATTATCGCGCACGATACGACAACCGTAACGAACGGAGATACATAGAGATAGCCTGTGTCAGATAATCGCGAAGTAAAGCCAACGGCGTACACTAATTCAATAAGGCCGATCGAACTATACTCCACGATAGCCTGGATCGCATAATGAACTCGCCGCGACGTATCCGCAGCTCCTTCAGATAACACAAGCCGAGAGAACCGCGGACAACGATTCGAGAGAGAGATCTACAATCGTGGAAATCCGTTTCGCGACCATATCTTAGCAACGTTACGACGATCTCGGGCCAATAAAATTGAAATTATCTTCGGCTTTTCTCGGATAAAGATATCCAACCGAGCGAGGCGGATTCACGAACGGCGAGAACGTGTTTCTGGCATAATTTTGTTTCGTTAAAAAGGTTTCGCTGTCACTCATCGGTGACACTCGAATTTATTCAAGAACGTCCGTTTAATCCGCCGCCGTTGAATCACGTTCTTTCGACGAAGTTGAAGAACTTGTTCGTCACGGCCGACGAGGTCGAAAAGAAGTAGCGATGGGAAAATGCTCGTTTTCGAAGATGGTCGCCGCCAGTTACGAAGGATTAGAATCCGAGGGAACGATAACGAAGCGAGTCCAAGAAGGGAGTCGATGAAACGAGGCCGATAGCCTCGACGCGATATAGAAACGCTCCTTTAGGTGGCAGAAACGAGGTCTTTAGCGCGGTGGCTTAAGACGCCGCACCAGCTTACTGTAAATTATCTTCTGCGTCATTATCAAAGATTGCGCGCGCGACCAAGAATGAAAATTGAGGGAAAATCGTTGCGGGACGAGGCCTATTCTTCTCAAGCCTTCGCGAATACCTCTATCTTTCATCTTCTTTCGAGAAAATACGAGCAACGTGATGCTGAACACTCATTTCACTCTATAGCATAGCATTTCTGTATAAAAGATACTTTGTTTGTGGACACTTGTCTAGGATGTTAGATAGTCATCATAGACCATTGAAGATCAAAGTAGACGCGTCGAGGTAGATCGAATTTGATGTTTACTTGGATATTTCTGTTTTGGAATTGATATACAATTTTCTGTATTCCCTAACTTCCTAAATTCTCAAATTCCTAACTTCTCAAACCTACAAATTTTCGAATTCTTAAATTTCTAATCACCAATCCTGAAATATTCACATTGTCAAATATCTTATTTTCAAATTTCCAAAGCCTTTATTCTCATGTCTCCAAATTTGTAAATGACCACACCCAAATTTCCTAAATTGTCAAATCCCAAAATCACCTTCACACGTCCCTAAATCCCCTAATTCCTATTTCCTCGGCTTCCGAAATCTCCAAATTCCTAAACCTCCAAATTCCCACATCTTCAATTTCCAAGTTTGCAAATCCCCACATCCAAAATTACTAAACTCCAAAATCTTCAACCTAAGTCCCTAACTCCCCGAATTCCTATTTCCCCAAATTCCCAAATCCCTAAAATCTCCAAATCCTCAGACCTCCAATCTCCAAATTCGCAAATCCCCACATCGCAAATTCACAAACTCCCAAATCTTCACGTCCCTAAATCCCCAAACCCCACAGCCAAATGTTGAAACAGTAAAACTCCCTATTCCCAAAATCTGTCTGCAAAGCTTCTCAAATCCCCGTATCAGCAAATTCTTAAGTTCGTACACCTTCCACACCGTCACTAACCTCTGACCATCACCTCTGACGAATCGAAATCGAAGAACAAGGGGACACAGGGAACGAGCCTTGACACGGCTCTCAGGAGATAATCAGATACGTCTAATCAACCGGCTGTCTGGGAAAAACTAGATCCTTGAAATTGCCCGTATGCTGCGGAATTCAGATATCGCGCAGCAACGGACCGAGGAATGTCGCCGGCACGAAGCAGCGTAAGCTGCTGCGGTCGCAGGTAAAATTGGAGCGGTCGAGGCTGAACCGAGCGATGGATGCCGACGCTGGAGCCCGTTAACGCTTTGACTGCGACGCTAAATTCGCTGAATGTTCCAGTATGCGGTCATTTTATTTTCGACGACTCTAGTTTATCGCTCTGATAATATTCGGCCACGTTCTGCCACTTCTACATGCTGCTGACTTGCGATCTACGCTATAAGTAGAAATCGTTCATTTTGTAGATTGTAGTAAATACTCGATAAATGACATAGTCCATATTGTATAGACTATTCTACGTCGTAATGTACTGTACAGTCTATATCAAGACTATATACAGGATGAGTAAAGCCACCTGAATAACTTGGCTGCTATTAGTGACAGGAAAAAATGCATCAGATAAAATTATTACTATCAAAAGGCTAGTAACAGATGCTAAGTCCCTTGATACCAAATAATTTTGCATGATGCATTTTTTCCTGTCACCAATAGCAGCCAAGTTGTTCAAGTGTCTTAAGTGCCTTACCCTATATTGCAGAGTCCACATCAAGACTATAGAATGCTCTATAATATCGTATAGTATAGAATACCAATGGACAATATGGCGATAACTTGAATCTATTTTTGAAAAGTATCCCTAGTATATTAACAAATCATGTTAACACATATCAACAGTAACAGCCAAGTACCCCTATTTTTGATTCATCAAGAGTACCATAAAAATTGATGATGCTAATATGTCCCATTCGTCCCATTCGTCGCCAATTAGTTTTCCGGTAGGAAATAAAAAAAACAGCGGAAAATATAGCGAGCGTACAATAACGAAAGTTAAATGATTCGCTGTCGGACAATTAATAGGTCCTTTCAAATGACGAGTTAACCAATCGTCGTTCCGCAAATCCAATGATCCGAAAACAGTTTACGTTTTTGTCCCATTAATTATTTCTCGTTAGCAACGTAGCGGGTGAATTTTTCCGGCGAAAACTCGAAAACCAATTCCCGTCCCGATTTTCCGCGAGGCCGTCCGTCCCAATTGGCCGCTAAACGCTAAACGCCTCTCGCCAATTTGCCGCGCGTCACCCACGTCCAGGACGTGCAATCGATTATCGTGGTCGAAACTCGCGGCAGTCGATACCGGATACGATATAACCCGGGCCTCGATAACAAGCCCGCGCTCCTTTTGGTGGCAGAAACCAGGTCCTCGCCGAGGACGCAGACCCTGCTTAAAGCCACACACAAGTCACGTACCGGCATGGGACCACCAAGTATTATGCCGCGTCCTCCACCCTTCCAGACCTCTCCCTCGACCTTTTCTCTCTCTCTCTCTAGCTCTCTCTCTGTAGACCCGTCATATACATATTACGTGGCGTATAATGTAGGTGCCGCTTGCACACCGAGGCGGCCCGGTGTCACGCTACGTGCTTCCTGCCCGCAGGCCATGGTGTGACAAAAGGCCTTATGTCCGCCCGCTCGTGGAACACTCGTGATCGCAATGTGTAATCAAGCTCGCATGGCCACTGTATTACCACGTACATCTACCGTGGCCCGCGGCCATCCGCCTGTACGTGCACGAGCCACACGCACGCGAGTACGCGCCGCTTTTGGCCGGCCGTTTCCCGCGCAGGACGCGACCACCCTCCATTTCGTCCCCCCTTTCCACCACCTTCGCTCCTCGATCGGTTTCGCAAACCCGGCTATCGGCGCCCACTTTTCTACTCGATTCGTCTCGCCGTACACCGTATACCGCGCCCAAAAGTGACCGCTTTTCGAGGCGCACCTCTTGCCGGACACTCGCCGCTCTTTTATGAACCGTTCACGGACTACGACGATGATTAGTGGTCGGCTGCTTCGCTCGCTTAGTAGTCGGCCACTTTTGCTCGCTTAGTAGTCGAGAATTTTGCTCACTTAATGGTCAGATACTTCGCTTTGTGGTCAGGCACTTTGCTCGCTTAGTAGTCGGGTATTTTGCCCGCTTAGTAGTCGGTAGACATATTTGGTCACTAAACTGGTCGCATCATACTTCCATATTCACCAAATGCGAGCCGATGAAAGATGATTTCTGGATTAAAAATGCGGGCGTACGTGGTTTGAGGTCGGGATTCGGGTCTGGCGACTACTGTAGTTACTAGAAGTATAGTTATACTTTGCGTTGTATGTATGTAGTTATGGTTTGTATTGCAAATATGTGGTTATACTTTGCGCTGTACATGTACAGTTATAACTTGGATTACACGTGTATAGTTAGACTTTGCGTTATGTATACGTCGCATTGAACATGTATATATAACTATACTTCATATTATATATACAACTATACTTTGCGTTATATGTACATCTATGCTTTGTATCATACAATGTACATCTATACTTCGCATTATATAGCTACACAACGTAAATGTATAGTAGTGCTTTGCATTGTAAATGTACAGTTATACTTTTGCATTTTTTTGTATGACCGTTCGTTTGTCAGATAATTGCGTGTTTCCTGTTTCGTATCGAGAAGTATCAGGCAATCGGCTGAACGGTTTCAGGCCGAGCATGAGCGATAAAATGACGTCCGTTGATCGAAATCGTTGCGTGTATCGTGTATAAAACTTGTGTTATGTCCACCCGCCATTAGATGAACCCAGACGGCTTGCGGAACAAAATGGAGGTGTAATCTTTTAGCGCGGGAGATGTACTTCACTTATTTTTCATGTACATTAACGATTATCTATAGTCATGTATAACATATAACAATTGTCTGAACATGATATACATCATATAGCTGTTGTACATCATATACATCATATAGCTATTGTCTATACATCATGTACATCATATAGTCATTGTCTGTATATCATGTATGGACATCATATAGCAACTGTCTATACATCATACGTGAACATCATATTGCAATTGTCTATATATCATATGTGGACATCATATAGCAATTGTCTATATATCATATGTGGACATCATATAGCAATTGTCTATACGTCATACGTGAACATCATATAGCAATTGTCTATATATCATATGTGGACATCATATAGCAATTGACTATACGTCATGTAGCAATTGTCTATACATCATATATGTTCATATAGCAATTGACTATACGTCATATAGCAATTATCTATACATCATATAGCAATTATCTGAACATGATACACATCATATAGCAATTGTCTATACACCATATACTTCATATAGCAATTGCCTATACATCACATACATCATATAGCAATTGCCTGCAAATTGAAATTACTTACATATAAGGTCCCTAATGTGGTTTGCAACGTTAATTTATGTGTTGCAGTCTGCAAAGCATGGTGGTAGCATATAGCATATTTACAACTGAATACATAAATATTGCATAGTAGTGCTTTTATGCTACCAGGTGTTTCAAACGTTTAACTATGGACATGTGTTCATATTTTCAGGTGTGCAATACTCTTTACGCTGTTTGATCGTGTTTCTCAATAATTTTATGACGAAATAACATCAGTTTACTATGCATTTGCTCTCAATTACTGATTCTGAAACAGTGAAACTTGTCCTAATAGTTTAACAAAAGTTTAATGATAATAGTGGTAAATGACGCACCGTGCGTCACGAGACATCAAAGTATGACGAAGGATTAAAAATTTGATAAACCTCGATTTTGAATGCAAACCCCCAACCGTTTCGTTAGCAAACGTATCCACAAATTAATATTATGCGAAGCAAAAAGTAGGTCGAAAAAAAGGAGAATGCGGTTGGCAAGCGTTCATATACCTAACCGTTGATTTCTTTTGAATCAGCTGAATTTTCCAGCGTTTTTCCGCAAATTAAATGCGAGCAAAGCACGGATACGACGAGAAAGTTAAGAGCGGAAAAGGGCAATCCTGCCGGACGAGAGCCAGTTGGTGCATGTTGCACTTTTGGCAGTTTGCGACCCGTGTTGGGATGCAGTCTGGCCCGAGTAACGTGTTTACCTAGACTATTGATCGAAGGGAGCGAGATCTCTGTGTTCGGGCAGAGAGGTGTGCAGCCTGCGGAAAACTTCGACCCCCCGTCGGATGGTCGGGAATTTTTGTCGAGTTTTAGCCGGATAGGTTACGGAAATTCGAGAGGCCACGGATAGCCGGGCGTATCTATGCGTCAGGAAACTTTCGAGACCCCGGCTCGACAACTCGACGAGCGTACACACACGCTTTACGATTCGATTTTATATTTTCCACCGGCCCGATCTGAATTTTTCTACGACTCACCCCCCGTGCGACGCGGAAATTCGAACTCGATTTTTCGACCTTACTTTTCCGATACTGCGCTTTTTTCTTCGTTTGTTCGATGTGCAATTTACGAAGTGACACCGGGTGTTTAGATGGTGCACGATGGGACGGCATTTGTGGTGGAGCTACTGTTATCGATGAATATCGATAGCGACCGGAATCGATACATATCGATAATATCGCGGAGGCAAATAAATGACTGAGGTAGAATGTAACCTGCGATTTTATCGTTCGAACGCAATTTATTCTTGTCTGGACTTCGAATCGAACTTAAACTAATCTGAGACGCAATTTTAATTATTCTTGGCTGAAATTAAATTGGATCGCGTGTTATTCCCTGCGATTCCAACCTAACCTGCTATGCAATTTTAATTCTCGAAATTAAGCTGGACTATGATAGTCTCTAGAATTCTATTTTTTCGACTAAACTAGTACACAATTTTAATTCTGTTAAATTATGTTGGATAGTGAAATTTTTACATGAATCAAAAAGAATCGAATGATAAAATTATCGAATTAGATTGAGTTTCAAAGCTAAGGTTTGAAGTTTAAATGAAAATAACTAGATTTTAATAAAATTGTGTATCAAGGTAAGATTGAATCTGAATTTATTTTAACAATAACGTATTCTCAGTCATTTGCACTGTTTTGAATAATTGTCAAATTATAACACTAAATCTGAAATTTTTTTATGGTAGATTAACCGTACCGATACTCATTTTTTTATGCAAAAATTTTGGATGTCAAAGTTTTTAATGTTAACATTAAACTAGCAAAATGCACAAAATTCGTCTATTTTCATTTTCGATTAGGGTTTTAACTTCCGCTGGTTCTGACGCACCTGATGCGTCCTATTCGTTGCGTGACTTTTTACTCGAAAATATATTTTTGAACTGTCGGATAACAATAACAAAATAATGATGAATCGTAAATTTATGTAAGATTGTGCTGCAAATAAACTGAATAAAATTATTTTTGCTGCGTTTTCTCAAAATATCACAAATTTCTAACAGTGCATTTTAAAATAGAAAATATTTATTTCTTTTGATACTTTTTTCTTGTTATTAATTACGTAATATTTTGGAAGGGTTGAGACAAGTCAATGTTGCAAATATTGTAAATTACTGTAAAATATTATAAATATTGCAAATATTGCAAAATTATTGTATAACGTGAATATTGTAAAATTATTGTATTGTATAATTATATAAAACATAATACCGTAAAATTATTGTATATTATAAATATTGCACATGTGCAATATATGAACAAGAAAAAAATATCGTAACAAGAAAAGATAAACGTTACCGAAAATTTCAATAATAGCGAAAGGTTCATTTATATTCGATAAACAAATAATTGCACGGTATATTTGTAGCATAGTTGCTAAATGTCACCCAATAACAATAACAGTTATCACTGCGACACAATATTTTTCTTTCAAAATAGAACACGCGACGATAAATATTCGACGAAAAACGCAGCAATTATATCAGCAGTGTTATAGCAACAATTTGATTTACCATCACAACTCGATCATAATTCTACATCAAACCAGTTCGAAACACCATAACTTTCATATATTATAAAACAACGCGGCAATTTTAAAAATTCACTTTCGGAACTCGAGTAAAAACTGCGAACCGTTAAAACTATAAATCTCGAAACATTTTGAAAGACCAAAGAAAATGAAACAGTAACAACTATACGTGAAAAATTTCACACAAGCGAAGAGAACGTATCACAACTGTCAAAAACAGAAGAAACACGAAAGATCCAACAGCAAATACCTCAGAAGAATTAAAAAATCCCTCGGTCCCTGAGTCAGCTTCACCGAAAATTCAAAAACGTCACTGTCACTTCGCGCGCCGATTTTGAACGAACGCCAAACACTTTCTCCAGCAGAAAAAAAAAAGCAATCGTGATCACCGTCGACGAAAAACCCGTTCGATAAATCGTAACGGTCGAAACGTTCGGTCGGCAGGACGACGAGTAAGTACGCGTTTCTCCGGTCTCCGGATCGGAATCGTTAATTCCACGGGAAGTCGTCGGATCTCGTAACGGCACAGTCGGCGCGGAAAAGGCGACTGGTGGGCAATTTCTGCGCCAGTCGGTTCTAATCCGCCGTGAACAGCCGCCTTTCGTGATGCCCGTTACGCGGCGAGGAGAAAACGTCGAACGCTTCGGTGTCCCGAGTGGCAGTAAGTTGAATTCCCAAACGGGCGGGTGTGGCGACCGTCCCGCAACGGGCACCGAAACGGATGCCGCTATCTCCTCCGACACCCCGGTGCTTCTCTCTCGCTCCCTCCCCGATTCCCAACTTTCTTCGCTCTGAACGTTTTTTTTTTTTTACTTTCCACCGTAGATCGAAAAATCGCCGATCAAACGAAAGCGTAACTTTCCGCGACACTTTTACAGCGCGGAAAATTCGCACGCGTCGATCTCCGATCGAGGATCGCAATCGAGCGGACGTTCGAGAAACTCGTAACGAGGCGGCGAACAAAGAAAGAGTCTGTCGGTGGAAGGGAGATCGAGGATCGTTCATTCATTTCCATATTTATGGAACATCGAGTCGCGGTTTCGCAAGCTTTAACGAGCCGTGGAACGCGAGAAAAAAGCGCAGCCGCGGCGAGTAACGCACTCGCGATTACCGCCGTCTTTTCGAATCGCCGCGACGTTATCGGCGACGGGGTTGTCACGCGAGAAACAATGAAAAGCGCACACAGACACACGGGACACACTCACTTGTTCGCGATGACTCGCCAACACTGGAGCGTGAAAAAAGTTGCTCGACCGTGCGGTGAAAAAAGAGCGACACGCCGCGAAACTCGAAAAAAAGAGCGAGAACACACTTAATTCGCGCGCTACACAACACTATCACCGACCTGTAACACGGTAAGCAGCCGAGTTCTCCTGGATCCTCGCGTATCCAGCGTGACGATCCGTGCGTGCCGCGTGTCCACGTTCCGAAAGTGTCACCTCCCTCTCCGAGTCCCGGCTTCGGACGTGCACCGGCGAAGATTCGTGAAAGGAGGAAGAAGAGGCGAGAGATCGGGTTGGACGATGTCGGTGGCGCGCACTTCTACGCTCTCCCTCGGTCTTTGTCTTTCTTCCCGTTTTGTTTTTCTTCCTTCTTTTTACTTGGCTTTTTTTTTCTCTCCTTTCGTTCCGAGGAAACCACCAGCTAGCCGCGCACACGTTCGATGTCGCGCCGCGGCAACGAGCCGAGTATAGGAAGAGAGCAGCACGACGTGTCCGCGCGAGACGGAAAGGAAAAGGAGAGCGCGCGCGCCCCACAAGAAAGAAAGAGGAAGAAGGAGGCCGGAGTGTACGAGCAGATGCCGAAGGAAGAGAGGCCAGGGAGCGGGAGAAGGAAAACCGAGCGACGGTGGCGGCGGCGGCAGACTCGGTTGACTCGGTGGCCGAGCGGTATCTCACCCGCGAAAAGCGTCCCGCGATCAGGTGACAGCGGGAGTACACACCGGCGCTACTCCGGGAGCGAGAAAGAGGGACTGGCGTGGAACGGAGCGGAGCCGAGCGGACGGAGACGGGACGAATGGATCGCTCGGCCTCGGGACGGAGACAGAAGCCGAGTGTCGGCGTTGGAGGGGGAGCGTTGTGGGACGGCGGGAGGTTAAACACGCCGACCGATAGAGAGGGAAGCCGAAGGCGGGAAGGAGAGGAAAGAACGATAGCCGGCGCTCGTGCGTTCCGAGTGTGACTGACGGCGAAAAGAGAAAGAGAAGAAGAAGCAAAGAGAAAAAAAGTAAGAACGGAGAGGAGAAACCGGCGAAGAAAACGAAAACGAACACGAGGAGAGCAGACGGAGCGGAGTGGAAAGCACGGAGATCCCGTAGGTAGGAAGAACAAAGAGAAATGGCGTGCGTAACGGAGACGAGGGAGCAAAGGAGCAAGGGAGAAACGGATATAGAGGCGGCGGTATAGCGTGGGGTACGTGATGCGCGACTCGTCGGGGTGGAAGAGCGCGCGCGTGCGTCTCTCTCTCGAAGGGGGAAGTCGAGGGAGAGAAGGGCTCCCTGATCGCTTCTGAGTGCAAACGGGTCGGCGTGCGGTGGGACACTGGCAGGCGGGCGGCTGGCTGAAACTGCTGTGGATAGCGGGTGGCGAGCGGTGCGATACTCTACGGGACAGGACGGGCCGAGAGCCGGGCCGGGACCCCCATCCACGTACACGACGCACACGAACGTCTGCCGACCCTACACAAAGACTCTATGGACGCGCCACGCAGAGAGCGCAACACACGGCTGCGTTCTCACACGGACAGTGAGTCAGGCAAGCGAGCAGGCAGACAGGCAGGAGTGTACGAGCCACGGCACGTTACTACGCCAACGGCACTGCCTGCCCTCGGCTCGATTCGGTCTCGCTCGGGCGGCCGCGTTAGTCCGACTTTGCCGTCTCCGTCGGCCGTCTCGCTCCGTCTTCGTCGTCCTCGACTAACTCGTCTTTCGGCGCGCTACTCTCTCTCTTTCTCTCGTTCTCTCTCTCTGCCGTTCCGTGCCGTTAGCCCTCCCTCTCCGCCGACTCCTCGTCACCGACCTCCTACTCGTCGTTCTCCTCCCCCTTCCTCACGCTTCAACCGATGCTCTTCCGCAAGCGCGCACGATCCCGTCTCTCTTTTTCTCCACGCTTCTTCTCCTTCTCTCGGATTCTCGCTCGCCGTCCCTGTTACTCCGCTCGGGTCGTTTCTCTCGGCCCGTATGCACCGCTCCCTCGTTCTCTTTCTCCGAGCGTCGGCTTCTCTTTGTCGCCCCGTCCTCGTCGTTCCGCTTGGCTCTCTCGCTCGGTCTCGCTTTGCTCGACTCTTCGTCGCTTCTCGTTGCGCCGTTCTCGCGCCGTCCTCCTCGTTTTTCCGCCTGTCCTTCTTCGACTCTCGTACCGTTCTCTGCCGATGAGCGCGCGCGCGCGAGCGCCCACACCGTAGCGGTAGCATATCGTAAGTCCGCCTGCCTACCGGAGCTTTTCAGACACCGACGAACACGCTGGAGGCCCGATAGCACGAAAGAGAAAGAGAGCAAAAAAAGAATGGAAAAAAAGGGGCCGAGAGAAGAACGAAGAGTCGAAGCTGATGCGGAGGGACGGCAAGAGGGAGAGAGACGGAACGAGACGTGACCGTGGGGATGTAACGGGTGTGTATGGAACGCCGGCACGACGACGACGATCGGCCGCCCGCCTTGTTCACGAATTTTTCGCCGGCCGGGATGAGTTTCGGGAAGCCGGCAGCCGAGGTGGAAATTGCTTCCAGAGAAATTGGATTTCACGATAATGGCGCGAATCGGTTCCAGAGATTTCCAGGAAACCAAAATGCCGGGGAAGGAATGGGAACCCGTACCCCCGCTTCGATTCGTCCCGTATTGGCGGCAGCTGTAAATTTCACGATACACGCGAGACTGACTCGTACGTGAACTCGTCGCCATTTCCGTTTTAACTTCAGATGTCAACTCTCGCCCGGTAATCAAATTGAATTCTCCTCCGAACTTTAATATCGATGTAGGCCTATAATCTTAATAATCACTACCGATAGTCGCTCGATAATTCTCCGATTTTGGGGCTCTTGCAGATTCTTACAACAGGGAATGTCGAGAAACGTCTTTCCGTTTATTTACCTTTGTTCAGGGAATTATCAAGAGTATTTTTATACCTGCAGAACTATGCATACTTTACACTGTATATTCCGTTTCTGATTCAGGTAAAGCCCATGCGGTTTCGTGTTCCTCGCTTAAGTAGATTTGTGCCATATCTTCGTCACTACTAATTGGCTGGTCCTTCAAAGCACAGCCAATGCTAGTTACGATCGCAAACAGCATTAGAGTGATTCGCGGTTACGGATCTTTCCTTTAAGCTCTCACAGTCGAAGTTTCGATCGAGCTTTGTGACATTCTTAGGAATCGAGGCATTTGCCGATGCCTTCTCGTGAAAAGCAGCAAGTACAAAATTCCCGTCGATGAAAAAATGTGCGTGTCTGGTAAATAACCTCGGAAACGCGGATCTAGTTCAGAATAAGATATGTACACGATTCGCATGCGTTTTCGAGCCGTGGTATATTATTAGTCGAAGCATGTACTAATTAGGTTTGTATGAAAGTAAATAGGCGGTGTGGGCAGAGCATCTCTTGTTTCTCTACCGTCTCGCTAAACTTCTTGCGAGGCATACACAATATGTGGATGAACTTAATGTTTTAGCGACCTGTGTCACGTATCTTAACTTTCTACGTCATTATTCTTCGCCAATGGCGGCTCGTGGGGCTGCATAGGTAAATGCACCCGTATACATTTATTCTACGTGTATATACATATATTACCGAACAAGAAAATCAAGATAAATAAAATAAAACTTTTAACTCGGCGATGAGGTTATGTTATTTATATTTTGCGATGTGGGGACTTTGGGATGTGAGATGTGGGATTTGGTGATCTGGGGATTTGAAAATCTTCAGATGTGGGATCATAGGAATTTGGATATGTAGAGATCTGGTGGTATAAGTACACATAGGTATTTGTACATATGAGGATATGTGGACCTTTAAAGATATAGAGCTATTGGAACCTAGTAATCTAGGGAACTAGGGATCTTCGAGTATAGGAATTGTGGAGATTTGAGAAATCGAGTATTTCTCTGGGTATTCAGAAATTGTAAAACTAGAAAAGTCTATCAGACGCAAGTGTACCATCCGCACCCCACATCGTCATTTACCGTCAAAGTAATTCTACGGGGAAGAATTATTTCTACGACGATCGAGCAAGGTTCAATCACGAAAACCTCGACGATCCGCAGGAAGGATATCGGTCAGAGCGTAAAACGTGCGGAAGCTCCGTTCGCTTTCGTCGCGGCGCTTCCGATCGAGGGCAAGGCGCTCTCGGCTCCGACAAAGTATTCCGCGCGCAGAGCCGCGGGCGCAGTCACCGAAGTTGCCTTAATCTCGATCCAGCTCGCCCCCGTCACTGGGAACGACAGACTTTGAGGGTGACTTTGAGTTCGGCCGCGATGGAGAGGGAAGAAGGACAGGCATAATCCGGGCAAAGAAAGAACCCGAAGCTCGGGACAAGTGGGAGCGAAAGAAAGAGGCGGCGGGAGAGGCCGGGGGAATACCTGAGCACAAAGGCACGCTCGAAATGGCAAAATACAGCGTCCAGAGCCGAGGCGGACTCAGGCGGACCCGCATCCCGCGACAAACCGCCGTCCCTTCACGCTCGACGCGGCTTCCACGGACCCGGCAAACGCATTCGTTTCGGGTTACGGCGTGATTGTCGCCTATGAAAGCCGCAAGAGGGGATGCGGGGGACGACCCGGGAGACGAACGCAGTGGGAGGGCGGTACCCCCTTAACACCGGGCACGAGGCAAAAAGGGGTCCAGCTGCGCTGCATCCTTGTTCGGGCTGCTCCGAAGGGAGTCCGGGGATTATTAAAATGCCAGAGGGGCGAAAGGGGGGAACCGTTCTACTGTTACCGAGGCTACGAAACCGGTAACCCTCCTCGTCCCCCCATATACCCCCCTTCCCACTTCCTCGGCCTCTTTTCGTTCCCCTCCACGATGGGCCGGCTGATTCGGTATTCAAGTTCGGAGTCGTGCTGCACGGGCCGCTGCATAAAATGTACCCTCCCCTGCTTCTCTCTCCCCCTACAATGATACCAATCAACTATCCGCCATCGACCCTACCAATCAGGGAGGCTTTGATGCGCGGCGACAACATTTTTCGGGGTTAATTCCCGGGAAGAACTAGGCAGCGTTTGATCGATTGCGGTCTTCGGAGATGCTGGGAAAAACCGGCTTTTCGGGAAATTTTCGGGAAATGGATTGGCTAATGCATCATCGTGTTAGGGAGCTTTCGGTAATCTATCGAATCATTTTTTAAATTCTGGTTGTACTTTGTCTAGGTACTTTATTGCGCGTGGACTGTGTGGTGTTTGGATTTTAAGTGGGAGTAGATATTTAACGTGGTGCATTAAATCATATTCAGTTGCATTTTGTCAACCCAACAACTGAAAAGTTTGATGCATATTTCAGGTTGTGGCAAACCACTTTTCAAATATTTTCTTCAAATTTGTTCCTTACTCTTCTATGAATTGTCTTCTCTTACATATTTCTATGTTCCTGTCTACATTTTTTTTTATTACTGATCATGATAAATCAACCAAACCAAATCATATCACTTCAAACTCACTATAAATATGCACACACTATACATATGTATAGTATGTGCAATATGTACACTATAAATACGCAAAATTAAAAATAAAAAAGGTATGCATCAAAATCAGTAATAAGTATTCGATTTTATGGAACATAATTCGTACTGTATGGTCCCTGTCATCATTTAATGACCTAAACAAGAGAATCTTACGACCCTTCAACACCTTGCAGAGTCTTGGACACCTTGCACCTCACTAACACAAAGAATAGGTAAAGCACGTGCAGTCTGTCCCTTCGGGGCTAGTTACCTGCGTATTTTAAGGTCCTAATACTTTGTTTAGGGTGGGTCTATTGTCAAGTTAAGAACGCTAAATGAAATCATTAGAGGGCGACTACACTTGCGATCCCAAAAAAATCTTGCCTTCGACCATTTTTTTTTAGGGTTTTGACACCGTAATTTGCTTGTAAAATGTTTCGAAGGACGTTGTCATGTCGAGGAATTTGTAATATTTATATTTTGTAATTCATAGCGCAATTAAGATTGGAGCAAAAAGGTATAAATTATTTAGCTTACCTTGTGAAGAAGAATTTATCTTGTTATTAGAAATCTGCGATGTCGAGGTCCTTTGTCCAGTTTATCCAGTGGTCGACAGTTCTTGAAGAATATCTGCTGAAAAAAAATCTGAAACAAAATTTTGTCCACATTAAAATCATTGGTATTTGGAAACTATTATATAAAATGACAGGTAGCATTTGGCAATGTAAGGATGAGGCATCACGAATTAACTTAGCCCATCTTACTGAAACCTTTTTGAACGATAATTGGGTGAATAAGTAGAAAACTTTCGAGTCACCCTATATGCGCGGTCGAAAGGGAAATAAAAAACAGGAAGAAACGGCAGGGGGAATGGTACAGCAGTCTCCACAATTTCTCGCGGCTTTATGCCGCTCTCTGGTCTCTCACCTTCGAGCGAAGAACAGCTTACTCGCGGCCCAGGCGCGCATAATCGCACGGAAACGTTCCGCAAACAGCTCCGTCCCGGGTCCATAGATTCCCGCCGAGTTTGTCCCGGATATCGTGCAGGCCAACTGCGGGCAGGGTTCGTCGGCAACGTCCCGTCACTAATTACATTCTCCTCGCGCAATCACGGCCGCGTGTACACTTACAGGCGTCCCGTTCCGTTGCTCTGGCCCGCGTCCAATTCCCTTCCTGGATTGGAAGCTATCCTCGGACGCTGCTACGTCGTCCCACTCTCCCGAAAAGTGGCCTTCCTGCTGGCTACCGACGCTGATTCCTTCTGATGGGACACCTGAACGCTTCGGGTTACTGATGGCCCAGCTGCCTCCTGCAATACTCGAAACACCTTAGTATCCAGGTCTTCGGTTCGTGTTTATGTTGGACACCTTGGGATTTCACAGTTCCGACCGATAATTTGAAACTGGTGATAGGTACTATTGTGGAGAGGAGAATGCAGAAGTTTGCAAGTATGAACCTGGCTATTCTGGTGATTGAAGGTGTTTCATGCAAGTTTATGTTGGAGCTGTTTGATATTTCAAATGATTTGATCAATTGGTTTGAAGGATATGGATAAAATTAGGAGGATAATAAAATAGCTGACAGTTAGATAGCTGGCAGTTACATAGTTGAAGTTAGATAGCTGACGGTTAAATAGCTGACGGTCACATAGCTGCCAGTTACATAGTTGACAGTTAGATAGCTGACGGTTAAATAGCTAATAGTCACATAGCTGGCAGTTACATAGTTGACAGTTAGATAGCTGACGGTTAAATAGCTGACAGTCACATAGCTGGCAGTTACATAGTTGTCAGTTAGATAGCTGACGGTTAGATAGCTGACAGTTAAGTGTTCTCTTGACTGAAAGTGTTTGGTTGAAGCTTAGAAGGATGTAGAAATGAAATAAAATAGTCTAACTTTAGAATGAATAACAAAAATGCTTTTAATGAAAAGATAAACACCTAGAAAAAGATAGAAATGAATATGTGACTAATTGCAAACTTCTAGTAAAAAATTAAGAAACGTAATAGATAAGTAAACTAAGAGATAGAACGTAGAATTAAAGGCAGTCCAACGTTTTTGTAATTATAAACGCAAAATCCGAAAGAGGTTCGTTAAAAAGGCACGACGAAGCATGCCGTGAAATAAAAGATTCGCTCAGTTTATACAGGTGCCAAAATCGAATAAACTAGAATATTCTAGTTAGTGCTTTTTGTGCAACAGATATGGTAGAATTTTTGAAAAGCGTATGACTTTTTGAGAACGTTTCGGCACGAGTCGCAAGCAATTTGCTTTGACGTTTCCGCAGCTGGGGATATAACGAGTTTTTGAAAACGTAGAATGGTCTTTCGCTTCTATCCGCGAAAGAGACGGAAAGACAAAAATTCGATTCTGACGTAAATTACGGGTGATGCGAAAAATGAAGGGGTTGAAGGCTTATTGGAATTTCGGGATGATTGGGAGAAATGTACTTTCAAATTATTTACATTTGAGAAAATTAATAACGAAATTATTACAGAAATTTCCTCGTAAAGAAATTAACAATGAAATGAATATTACAAAGAATATCTCTAAAGCGAATTTGAAAAGAGTTTTAAAAGCAGTCGATGATTAGCAACATTCAATTGCAAAAGTATTTACTGCATAATATTAAGCAATCGACAAATGATAAATTTTCAAGACATGCATAATACTTTTAACTATATAAATATATAAAAAATTTCAAATTGCAAAATGTCACTAAATAATTATTAATTTAAACTTTTACAAATTTAAGAGTGAAAATCAGAATTTGTAAAAAATTGATTTGTAAAAAATGCATTCATTCAACTGATATGCAACGATCAACAACTTGATCAATTATAATTACACAAAAAAAAACAAGAGTTTTTTATTAAATTTAAAAGTTGTTCATAGATAAAAATCGGGACAATATTTATATAATATTCATTGAATGATCTAACTGATATGCAGCGACAATGGTATTAATAATAAGAGAGCGTAAGAAAGTGTGTGCATGAAGTGGTGTTAGATGGAAAAAGCGTAATGCTCGAGGCGTCGAAAGCGATAAAATTTTATCAGAGACGGCGAGCGTGGTACACGCGAACACGCAAAAATCCATACACGCGACCAACCCCCTTAACACACCCCCATGTTACGGGGTGAGATCTGTAAAAGTTGAAACACTCGGGCAGGGAAACGTCGCGCGTTTATCCGCATGATTGCGCGCGGATATCGAGCCGCAGAGATATCTTCTCGACTCGTTTCTGTTATCGGAAACTTTCCAAGGAACGATGCAAAGTGCTAAAAGAACGATTATCCTTGCACAGGATCGTATCCTCTCGACAGAACGTACAATTCTGTAATTCTTTCCCTTTTTTTCGACCTTTCGTTCTCAAATTATTCGGTTATTTACGTTTTAAGATGTGATGACGCTAACTCAACAAAATGGCGGACTTTAGACTCTTCATTTGAGGTTAGTTATTTTAAATCTTTCGTTCTTAAGATAGAAGTCTAATTTTCTGATTTTGTCCCTTATTTTGGTTCTTCGTCGATAAATTACTCGGTCATTTACGTTCTAAGATGTGATGACGCTAACTCAACAAAATGGCGGACTTTAGACTCTTCATTCGAGGTTAGTTACTTTAAATCTTTCGTTTTTAAGATACAAGTCTAATTTTCTGATTTTGTCCCTTATTTTGGTTCTTCGTCGATAAATTACTTGGTTATTTACGTTCTAAGATGTGAGGACGCTAACTCAACAAAATGGCGGACTTCAGAATACTTTTATTTTAAGTTCGCAACCGTATAACGTGATTTTATCCTTCTTTTGAGTTTTCTGTCGACAGATCATTCGGTTAGTTACTTCTTGAACTATTCAGAACACAATTCGTCAAAATGACACTTTTCCGATCTTTTATTTTAAGCAAAAACTATTCAATTATTCGCTTCTTAGAATATTCAGAAACAGAGTGGAAAGAATGCATTCTATTAAAGAACTTCTATTAAAAATTTCTTTTCTCAATTTCCTTATTCAACAAAGTGATCATCCAAACATGAACTTAATTTTTTTACAATTCTTGTAAAATAATTTTGTTATAATTCATGTGGAATAATTTTGTTATAATTCCTGTAGAATAATTTTGTTATAATTCATGTGGACCAATTTTGTCATAATTCCTGTAAAATAATTTCTCTATAATTCCTGTGAAATTATAACAAAAAAAATATCCTTATTACAAATATTAAATGTTCTAATTCCACAGAATGCTGCAACATATTTCTAATAAAAACTCGATTTCCACAAAAAAATCTCGCAGCTTCGAATGTAGCTTCAACGAACTCAATTTCTGCAAATTCCCCGTGGATGCTCCTTCAAAATAATCCCCCCGAAAATGAATCTTGAGATCTATTCAGGTGTGTCCAATTTCCGCAGCAGTTCGTCCAGCGAGCGTCAGATTTACAGCTGGAAAATTAACGGGAAAATTCCCCGGGGCAAAGTTGCGCAATTTTTCGCCACGCGTCCACTTGTGCTCGAAGGTTCTCATCAAAGTTCCCCGTCACGGAAGAAGTTCGAAAATTCCTCGAACCGGCTTAAGGCGAGTTTCGCTCGGCAAGAATAGAGCCCGCGGTTTTAACGACGTGAAATTTCGCACGCGCTAGCTATCTTCACCACAGGCCAGGTAACTGGCGACTTCCTACTGCAGGAAGATCCTGGCCCACGATGGATGGGGTTGTACAGGAAACCGGGATTCTTCTCGCTCGGGGATCCGCCGGCTAACGGAAGCCAGTTATCCCGCGTGTTGATCTTGGATCGTTGCGATGGTACAGACGGTAAGTACATAGAAAATCCGTGTCTGCCGGCAAGTTTTCGGGGGAAAAATTGGCCGGGTAACCGGGAATAATCCTCGATTTCCAGCTGGATCGTGGTCGAAGGTAATTTCTGCTCGCGATTCGATCCTGCCGAGATTCGAGCTACGCCCCGACGGAAGATTAATAGCCAACGCGACGCAGTTGTGTTTTCTTGCACTGAATCTTCAACGGAATCTTCAAAGTTTAATTGGGAGTTTGTCCTTACTTGATGCCTTGCTGAAATATATGAGGTTATGCTTTCGTTATGAAAATAAGATATTTTAAATTATTCTACTATTTTATGTCATATACTTCGTTGTATAGAACCTTGAGGAATATTGAAAAAATAAGTTACTAAAATTATGTACTTTCGATCAGAGGAAATATTACAAATTTGCAAGTTTATCCTCGTATAAATATATGAATTTACTTGCTTAAATAAGTGAGGTTATGTTTAGTAAATATATGAATTTACTTGGTTAGATAAGTGAGGTTATGTTCGAGGAGTTGTGTGTTCACTTATGACAATAAGCTATTAAAATCAATTACTCTAGAATATTAAAAATGTATGCAAAATCTTTTCCAACCCCCTCTAACCTAAGACTGTTATGTAGTTTTGCTCAGGTGAAAATTTAGAAGTTTGACAAAAACAAGAATCCAAATAAATTAAAATGAAATAATAAAGTTCGAAGACTTTTGACAAGAACCCCAACAAAACACTCCAAAATAGAAATGTCTGCAAAATCTTTTCAACCCCCTGTAACCTAAAAAAACTGTCACGTTTGCTCAGCTGAAAATTTGGAAGTTTGACAAAAAAAGTCCAAAGACGAAACCCTAACAAAATCCCAAACACTCGAAAATATTAGAAATGTAAAATCTTTGCAACGCCTAATCTCGAAATATGAAAATTCGTTCAACGAGAGAAACAAAAAGGAAGTTTCTTTTCGTGAGAAAGATTCAGGGCAGATCGCAGCGGATAAGAAGGGGTGCAACAATACGGAAGAGATGAAAAATAGCCGTGGTATAAGAGAAGGAAGCGAAAAATCAGTGAGTCACGAGAGGTTGACGTATAGCCCGAACGGCGACCGCTAACTTGTTCAACGTATAACCGGCTAATTACGTTAAGATGGATTACTTGGGAAGTGTGTTTCAGTCGAACGGAATTGGCTTAAAGGAAACAGAGGCGAGCTTTTAAAGGCGATGTGCAGGTCGGTTGGTCGCACGACCAGAAGGCCGCTTAATAAATTAATGCTAATAACGAAGAAGGGCTAATTACGCGAGGTTGGGGGGAGACGACCGGAAAAAGACGGGGGATGATCCGCGCTCGGTGGCCAAACACGGTCGGGCAATTAGTTAAGCGACAGAAACGAATGAACCGACCATAAAACTCGCCGTTTATGGGTGTAAATTAAGCGAATCATTTAGAGAATACGAGCATCGACCGAGACGACGAAATTTACGCTTTGCGTGCGAGATCGTCTCCAGTCGATTCGACGGAATTTTGAAAATTTCTTACTCGTGGCAAGTGTTTAGATATCTCTTCTTTGGAATTAAAAATCTTAAGATTGGTACAGCTCTTTAAGAGGTGTGGATAATTGTGATGCAAGAGTTTTATAGTTACCCACAGTTTTCGTATATGTATTATAAATAATTGATATGTGTCATAGATAATTAATGACGGTAATTAATATGTGTTATAGATAACTATTGAAGATAATTATTATGTATTATAGACAATTAATGAAGTTCATTATTGTGTATTATACAGAATTAAGGATTAAGTAATTAACGATAGTAATTAATATGTACATTAATATGTACATTAACTGAAGAATTAAAGAGTGATTGTGATAAATTACTCATGTAAGATGTGCAATTTATAAAATTAAAAAATAAGAATATTTTTTATCTGCATGTTTAGTATTAAATATCTAATCAATTGACAACACTAATTATAACTGCTATGATTAATTAAAGTAGCAAGGACAAAATTAACTTCTGTTATGTAGAAGTTGAATGAAAGTTTAATTTTGTTAAAGCTAAAAATAATTAATAAAGATTTTGTTATAATACATAAATGGACCATGTGGAATTTATATCAACTACAATTCTGATATAATTATGAGATTAATTGGAAAAGAGATTAAAAATACTTTTGATTACAGGTATAACAAAAATTGAATTCGATAGAAACAAATAATTTGAGTATACAATAAAAAGAACGAATAAATTGTTAATTAGAATTCATCAATTAAATGTCGATAACAGTCGCGTCTAATCGATTCGAGAGAATTTCGGTCAAGTGGAAAATGTTTAATGGTAATTATTTAATTGCAGATAAAATGTTCTGTTTACGATTATAAATTTTTGAAGAGTATCATAAGGAAATTAGAGTACAATTAATTCTATAGCTGTTTAGCAATCAGTAATTTGGGTATCGTAAATAATTAGATAGCCTATTTGATTAACTGAAATATTTTGAGTACAATAAGAATACTTTAAAATGCACTAAAAGAATAAAAATATGTTCGTTTAAAAGGAAGTTAAATAAAAATTCATGGAAATGAATGAATGTTATAAATAATAAAAAGATAAATTTTTAACTGGAATTAATAATTCTGATTACTTCATTGAAAATAGATAGTCGCGTCTGGTTGGCTCAAGAAAATTTTGACGAAGTAGAAATTATTCAACTTGATCGCAGTTAATTAATCAGGTAGAATGTTTAATTCGGTCAATACAAGTTTCCTCTTCTACGATTAGAAAATTTCGATACTGTGACAGAAGAACAAATATCTGCTTTAAAATTTCAAAACATACGAAGAAATTGCTAGAAGCAAATAAATATCAGTTAATTGTCCAGATAAAAATTTATATTAAGAAATTTCGTAAATGAAGATCGTATACGTTAATGAAAAATAAAATAACAATGTACTAATTAATTGCTACTAAAAATCAATAAACATAGCTAACTTACTTTCTGTCCGATTAAATTGTACTAAAAAATATTTATTCAAAAATGAATAATGGCTATTATAAAAAACTTTGCAACGACCGCAAATTTACAGGTTTATCAAACCTCATAAATTGCAGAAAAGCTCGAAAGCTGTAAAAAGGCGGAAACAAGAGAAAGGCATAGCCCAAGAAGCAACCACAAAATGGCCACCAAAGAGCGCAACACGTCACAGTATCCAGCAGCACGCAGAAATCAGCTATACACTTAAACAGCACATCCCTCTCCAAAGCGTATCCTCTTTGATCTGGCACCACCTTCGATATCCCCGGTAGACGCGCAAAAGTTGGCAATCTCTTGAACCTCGTCGCAATCTCGGGTGAAGCGTCGTAAAACGTTGGCGTCGCGATAACGGCGACGCTTTCGAATGTGGGTCAATTAGAGCTGCAATTAGCGTAATCGTCACGGCGGCCGCTTTCGGCGCCGCGATCTCCGACCCTGCGGTTATCGCCTCTGCGTCTGGAACGGGCCGGTATGACCCGGGTCTATCGGGACTCTTATCGAGGAACACGATTTTCCCAGTTCGGAGACCGCACGAGCCGCACGATCGCGTCGAAACTGAAGGCAAATATCATTTTTCTCTGGACTGGTCCCCGGGGAGCTCCCCGCTCCACCGTTCGCTGATCCTCGCATTCTAGGATCCGCGTAACGCTGGACCAGTTTTCGATTCCCGGCTGATTCTCACGGGACCAGGGAGGAGGGATGCTGAGAAACTGGACAACGGTCAAGCGAGCCATTCGTCCCGTTTCCAGCGGGCTGGTGTAGGGGTTGAATCTTCGCAGATCGGAAAAGGGGTTGCGGAGTAATTCTGGTTTGATCCGGCGGGATGGTCGCGTGAGAAAGGGTCCTTGGATTCGACCTCTGCGTATGCTTTCCTGAAGATGCGACGAAACGGCTGCTACGACGCGATTACAGAATCTCGATGCTGTCGTGTCCACTCCCTAACCCCTATGATTTTTTCTACAGGCAGTGACAATTTTTGCGTCAGGCAGAGATAACTGACAATTTCTGCGTCAAGCTGAGCCTACTGATCACTGTTGCAATATTAAAATAAATAAATAAACTTGTCATGATAGACTTATTCTGAATTTAACAATCTTTTGTTGTACAAATTGTAACTACTCCTGAATTCAAAACTGAGTTATAACTCAAATACGATTTTTTTGTATAGTATTTGAACTTTGATGTGCGTCACGAGTGTCTTGATGTCATTACCCAAAGACACTAGAACCACCAGTCAGTCACAATGACTTCATTCAGGTTTCATATTTTATATCGCAAAAGTTTGTTGCCATGGATTGTCAAAATAATGAATGGGTCTATATGTTAATTCAGTATTTACTTCTATAACATTGTCTGTATATTAATATCAACCCCTTCTACTGTCAGGTACGTCAGTCAGAACTAAACACAAGCTATAATATTAAAACAAAGAAAGTTGAAGTGTTATCTCAATTTGATATCAATCGTTGACTATGTAGATAATTGGACTTGAACTCCAAATTGAAATATGTTAAAAATTCGAGTAGGATTGACCACAGCTAAATTACGAGTGCGTCATGAGTGCGTCACAAGTGTGTCGCGAATGCGTCTCGTGTATTATGAGTGCGTCATGAATGCGTCATGAGTGTATCATAAATGCGTCGCGAATGCGTCAGAAGTGCGTCATGAATGCGTTACGAATGCGTCATGAGTGCATCATAAGTGCGTCGCGAGTGCGTCACTAATGCATCATAAGTGCGTCAGAAGTGCGTCACGAGTGCGTCACGAATGCGTCATGAGTGCGTCATAAGTGCGTCACGAGTGCGTCGCGGGTGTATCCCGAGTGCGTCATGAGTGCGTCATGAGTGTATCACGGGTGTATCCTAAGTGCGTCACGAATGTGTCATGAGTGCGTCACGAGTCCAAATAGTGAAATGGCTTAATAATAAATTTGTCCAGTAATAATTTTCCGGTTTGAATACACAATATTTTGCAAAACTTTCGGCAACATTTTCTTTCCAAAAGGGTATTAAATGTCCTCATTAGAGAGTCGCAGAGCGAGAAAAGAACTTCAGCCGAAGGTAAATGATCTGTGGTAAAGTCGAGTTTCGTGAGTTTCACGGTCGTAATTAGTAAATTTAAGAGCAATTGGTTCGTTTACTTAAACCAGCACCCCTTTTTACACCGAGTGCCCGAGCAAGCTTTGGTCAATGTTTTGAGGGTGTATTCTATTTACATTAGGGATGAAGGTCAGTCGAAGGGATGGCAATGCTTCCGGTCCGAGTTACGACGCTTCAAAGATGATAAAATTGTGCAAACACCGTGGAATGTTGGGTCTCTTTAAACTCGTGAAGTCTCAACAATTTATTCTGATATGGCATAACTGTTAGCTGCAAGTAATATGAAAATTTTTTAAATTTACAATAATTTGGTTTAATTAAGATTAAATTAAAATTAAATTAGAATTGAATTAATATCAAATTTGATTAAAATTAAATTAAAATGAAAGATGATTGAAATTGAATTAAAATTAAATTGATATTAAATCAAACAAAAATGAAACTTGATATTAAATTAAATTAAAATTTATCCAAATACATATTTGAAATATTGTTAAAGAATTTAAATGTTTTCATTCGGTGAAGTCCAAAATATAATGTTTTATTTTATTACTCTCCACATTATTTCAATATCAACGCATGGCTGCAGGTAAAATTTGGAATTAGTCCTCTGGATAATCAGTTTACAAATGTTATCGATGCACAAAAATTTGATAAACTATCACAAGATAAGAATAACGGTACCAAACTATTATCTACACGTCGATGCATTTTTCGTGAACGAAATCCTGGGTATAAGCATTAAAACGCAGCTGAACGTCAGATTTAACCGGAACATGATGGGTCAGCAGTGACCCCCGCAACACGGCGCACGTCAAAATACTCGGTAAAAATAACACAAAGAGACACAATCATCGGAGTACTCGATATATCAAATTCAATCCTATTCCTATCAAAACAGCGATTAATCTCCCACTTTATTCGACCGTGATCATCGCAATCGGCGCTATCGGAAATCAAACTCATTCAGGAACACGAACGGACGCGGTCCGATTCGGAGCAAAGCGAAAAGCCACCCTGGTCCCCTCGAACCTCGATATATTCCAATTCGTTTCACCGTGGCGGCGATTAACCCGGCGCGATGGAACGAGAAGGGAAGGGAGGAGGGTGAGAGAGAAGGAAAAAAAATGGAAATTAAAAGTGGTCCTGCGAATTAAGTTGACGCCGTGGCGGTGAAAGAATTACCCCCGGCATTGTTCCGTCGACGTGCTTCCACCCCGGCTTGGAAACAAAGGGAGAAACGAGGGGTGGCTACGCTTAATTCTAAATTCGGCACTAATAACGGCCGACCCGGTGTTTCGTTAGCCCCTGGGAGATTAACGGGCCGAGGAACGATGGCCTAATGGCCGCGTACGCGCGGAATTCGAATAATATTTACCTTCGCCGCGACGCATGGCCACCTAGAAGTCTCCCGGGAGCGGATAATGCGATTGGATTCGACGCGTGCATACGCGGCGATGATAATTGCGCGGGAACGGACCCGTTTTGCAAAGGTTAATACAACGGGTGGCAAAAATCCATTCGGTCAGACGGAATTTGCCCTTATAACAAACACAAAGTGATTGGTAATCACGTGATTCTCTATGAAAAAGTAAGATGAAGATACACAATGAAGTTTCTTGCTTTTCGAGAAAATGATGCTTGAAAATCCGTTGTGTTGCTTTGCTTTGACAATATCTTCCACCGACATGAATTCTAAAATTTTGACGAGGTTAGATGAATGTACTATATTTTTGTACTTTTTACATCTTGTCAGATGTTGAATCACTAATTTTATAGTAATCGAAGTTATTGTATTTCATAATTATGACTAATGCAATTGGATTTGATGCGTTTCAACATGGCGCCGATTGCGCGGGAACAGACCCATTTTCGAATTGCTAATACAACGTCAAAATACGCATTCAGTTATACTGCATCCGGCCTAATAACGAATACAAAGTACTCTGATTGGTAACAGACACGTAATTCTCTATGGAAGAGTAAGATGAAGATACACAATGAAGTTTCTTGGTTTTCGAGAAAATGAAGCTTGAAAATCCGTCGCGTTGCTTTGCTGCTTTGACATCATCCTTCGAGCGACGTAAATTGTTTTGCTGAAGTTAGATGAATGTACAATATTTTTGTACTTAATCTTGTCAAATGTTGAATAGCAAACTTTGTAGTTATAAAAATGATTAAACTTCGTAATTATAACCAATGCGCTTGGAATCGACGTATTCCAACATGGCGTCGATAATTGCGCGGGAACAGGCCCGTTTTTGAAAGGCTAATCCACCGGGTGCCAGAATACGCTCGTTCATGCGGAATTCAGCTCAATAACAAATATAAAGCATACATATTCTATGAGATAGATGAACAATGGATATACGATACATAACGAAGTTTTCTGATTTTCTACAAAATTTACGTTGCTGTTTTGCCTTAGGTCAAAGGCTGAAGAGGATGAACATTCCTACTGTGTATGATAGTTAAATAATTACAGACTATCAACATACATCAGTGATTTTACTATATACGAGGGAAAAAAGGGAAAATGGTTGCAGATGCAAAATGTGAAACGTTGGGAAAAGTGAGGTTACGTAGAAAAATAATGTATGTATCATTAGAATCTTGTCATAAATGTCCTTTACTTTTCGACTTCCCCTCGTAAATATAATTATCCGAAATTGCACCCTTGATTTTGAACTTTATATCCGCCATTAGGTCATGCTGCAGCTCGAGAATAGAATATTCGTCCCGTAGTTAATTATTCGTTATCGACTATCCAGAGTCAATTAGCAGCGAATGAAGTGCTCAAACAGCTGGCATCGATCTCGTAGTCCCTCTCGTACGCAAGAAATCAGCGAAAAATCGCTCGCGCCAGCTCGAACCTGTTAATCGAGCGAGCCGGGAACAAGCGAAGAATCCTGCATGGCCGCTTGACACCCAGGCCGTGTCACGTCGTGTTCGATCGAACGCTTGTTTTCCTCGCGTGTCCGGCGAGGAAACGGTAGTCGAAGGATCCGCGCCGGTTCTACGCAGACGATCAATCACTGTCGGTCCCGATTCGAGCGGCTCTGTACGCTCCGCTCCTCGTTTAAACCATCGATCGACGATCGAGATGAAAGATCCGTTCGAGCGTCACGGCACATCCATAACTTTCGGCCCCCGGTTATTATGATTTACGACACTCAACGGCCGGCACAATTAATTTTAATTAAGACGCGCGCCTACCGGCTCGCAGCTACGCGAGCGCGTCAGCGCGGGCACGTGTGATCATTTTAATGGGGGATGATTTTGGCTGACTCAATCGGGGACTGGGATTAAGAAGTTTCAGCTATTTTTGCATTTTTAAGTAATTTCATATGGAGTTATGTTGGTTCTATGGAGAACATATAACATATGTATGCGATATCTGTTAGGCAGATTTTATAATGATATACCATGTTTTGTTACTATACCTTATAAGGATTATACTTGGATTTCTTCATTTTCGAATTGTAGAAGTTTTGAGTTAACTCTTAAGCTACTGAGTTACTGAATTCTTAGTTTCTTAAATCCCTGAATCCCAGAATCCTTGAATTCTTCAATTCTGGAATTCTTCAATTCTTGAATTCCTGAATTCCCAAATCATGAAATTCTGGAATTCTTGAATTCCATAACCCTTGAATATCCGAGTTCCTGAATTCTTAAATCCCTGAATCCCAGAATCCTTGAATTCTTCAATTCTTGAATTCCTGAATTCCCAAATCATTAAATTCTAGAATTCTTGAATTCCTTAACCTTTGAACACCCGAGTTTCTGAATTCTTGAATTCCCTGAATTACAGAATTCTTGAATATTTGAATTCCTGAAATCTTGAATTTCTGAATTGTCGGATGCTTGAATTCCCTGAATTCTCGAATACTTGAATTTTTGAATTCCAGTATTCATTAACTCTTGAATTCTCGAATTCCTGAATGTTTGAATTCCTGAAATCATGAATTTTTGAGTTGCCGAATGCTTGAATTTACGAATTCTTGAATTCTTGTGTTCCAGAATTCTTGAATTCTTAAATTCCTTAACCCTTGAATTCCTGTAATCTTGAATTCTTGAATTCTCGAATGCTTGAATTCCTAAATTCCGGAGTACCTTAACCCTTGAATTTTTGAAATCTTGAATTCTTGAATTCTCGAATGCTTAAATTCCTAAATTCCTGAGTTCCTAAATTCTTGAATTCCTGAATTCCTGAATTCCTGAATTCTTGAAATTCTGTATTCTCGAATACTTGAATTCTCGAATTCTTGAATCCTTGATTCTGTGAATTCCAGAATTTTTTATTTTCAGACAATTAACTATAAAAAAATTAGTATACTAATCTTACTACATTCCACCCTTAACCTTTCTCCAACCAGCATCACATCTCGAAAAGTCGTACCACTTTGTGTAAGGTAATCTGGATCAACCATCGACGAATTCTCGAACACTATCGCATCGGCGAATGCTATCGATACGGTCCAGGGTAACAAGGACATTTTATTTCCACGCCGCAGTTTTCCATAGTTGCACACCCGAAGGAGTCGAAAAAAGCAGCAGGGGATGAGAGGTCCTGCTTACATGGACGATGGGATAAGGATTACGAAGGAAGCCGAGAACGACGGGATCTCGGCGAGGATCGAAGGAATTTTTCCTTGACACAGATGTCGGATAAAGAATCCTGGCGGTCGCGTCGAGCGAAACACGCCGAGATATCGATCTTTTTATTGTGCAAGGAAAGACGCTATCGACGGAGATTGCTCTCTCCTTTCGCCAATAATACGTCGCGACTCGTACACTCGGGTGCAAGGTAGGTGTCCTTTGGTTACGGATAAGTGTAGGGTCGGGGGGCTTCCGACATTTGATTTTTATTTTAGAAGCAAAGCGAGTTTGAAAATTTTGGAAATTTAGAAATTTGTGAATTTTGAAATTTTTAGTTCACAAATTTTCGGGAAAAATTCACAAATTTGTTGGATTTTTCAGATTTTTAAATGTTTCAAATTTTCGTCTTTTCAACTCTTTTAAATTTTTGAATTCTGCAATTTCCAAATTTTTAGATTACATTTCCAATTTTCAGAATTCTATTTTCTAAATATCATATATTTATATTTCCAAATTTGCAAATTACTAAATTTTTAAATTTCCAAATTCGTAAATTCTTACATTCCTAAATTCCTACATTCTTGAATTCCTGAATTCCTGAATTCCTAAATTCCTAAATTCCTAAATTCCTAAATTTTTATATTTCTAGATTTGTAAATTTCTAAATTCATAAATTCGTCAATTTTTACATTTACAAAATCCTAAATTCTGGAATTCTTGAATGCCTGAATTCTTGAATTCTTGAATTTCTGAATTCTTGATTTCTTGATTTCTTGAATTCTTTTATTCTCGAATCCTTGAATTCTCGAATTCTCGAGTTACTGAATTCTTGAATTACTAAATACTTGAATTCTTGAATTCCTAAATACTTGAATTCCTAAATACTTGAATTCCTAAATTCTTAAATTCTTAAATTCTTAAATTCTTAAATTCTTAAATTCTTAAATTCTTAAATTCTTAAATTCTTAAATTCCTAAATTCCTAATTTCTTAACTTTTCAAATTCTAAAATCCTCAAATCTCTCATCCAAATATCCAAATTCCTCGATCTCCCCATTCCCAAATTCCTAAATTCTGAAACTTCTGAATTTGTCAGATTCGAAACTTCTAAACTGTCTCCAGGGGAAACCAGATTTGCTCTCGAGTGTACAACCGCGTTTATATTCCGAATAGTTGTCCTCCCACTTTCGGACTCGGTGCCGATACGTATCGAGATAAACGTCCACGGTCGATAGGTGTCCGGTTTTTCGTGCATCCGATGGATTCTTTCCTTTTTTGATTTTGGACACACGCCGAATTCATTGTACGCAGTCCTCGATGACAGAATTCATGTTTAATATGATGCTCCTACAAATTGAAACCAGTTTTAATTAATTTCGGGACGTGAATATTGTGTTTCGGTTTCCTTATCTTTGGATCATATCGATCCAGGAGGAGATCTTTTTTATTTTCATCTGAAGCGGTAGGCACGTCTGGAATGTTGGCATACGAATGCAGATCGTTTGTAGGTTATTTTTCAAATTATGGATTTTCAAGTTTACAGAGCTTGAGAATGACTAATTTTGTAATTTCTCAATTGTTAAATTTCTGTAGATTCAATTATTAGACGAAATTCGATATTTTGATACTTTTGTACTTTCAAATTTCCAAATTTCTTAATATATAAATTTTTCACGATTTCCTAATTAACAATTGTTCCTAAACTCTTAATATTCCCAAAATTCCTAAAATTCCACTTTAACAAATTTTCAAGTGTCCAACTTTTCAACTTACCAAAATTCTCAAATCCCAATTCTTAAAATTTTCAAACTTCTCAACTACCTAACCAAAATGTCTAAATTTCTAGCTATCTAAATATCTAAATACAAGTATCAGAATCCATCATTACCTGTAACTCTTCATCTCTATATCCTCCAAATAAATACCTACCTCAAAAAAACGTACCTAACTCATCACATATCTCATTCGTCACAAGTCCTGCAGCAACCACTTATCCAAAACTGCCGAACCTCATGGTCAAACCGAACCCGAAAAAAATAAAATCATTCGGTATCCGTCCCGCGATATCGAGTGAGAAACAGCGAACGCGGTCCACAGAGACGCGAGGTTGAGCCGCGGCTCGAAAGCCTCGCCGGAAGGAGGTGATCGCCGCGGAGGCTGCAGGTAATCCCCGTGGAGGGTTCAGTCGGTGTGGGAAGTCTTTATCGGACGCATATTTGCCGGCTCGTGCAAATCCCTGGCCGGGATTCCGTGTCGTCGGGGGTGGAAAAAGCTTTGGCCAGGAAAAGAAGGACGGCGAAAAATCCAACGGGAGCCGACTTCAGCAGCGGCGGCGGCTCGTGTCGCGTTCACCAATACCGGTGGCGACCCTTCGTGTGCCACCGGTTAGACTCCACGGCTTTGAGGGATGATGGAACGACGGGGGGTGGCAAATAGAGTGGGACAGCGCGAACAAGGGTGCCGTGACAAAAGAGCGAAGGGCCCGCGAGCCGGAGGCGGCAGAGGAGACGGACAGAGAGAGAGGACACAGATCGAGCGGAAAAAAGAGGAACAAAGGGAGAGACGAAGACGGGAACGACAAGGATCCGACGGCGACAGAGTAAATGGAGGCGGACGGGAAGGGGATCGGTTGCCAGGGGAAGGCCGACGGGGTTGAAAAGTTCAATTGCGCGTATTTTCGCAGTGACGTCTCGCAAATCCTGCACCACCGACCACCCCGCGCGCGTTTCGTCTCTTAGCCCGAGCCGGAGGAGAACTGGAATGACACCACGGAGGTGGGGAAACCCCTTCCTTCTTTCCACCCTCCCTCCAACGTGATATTTAACTCACCCCGAAACTCCTCTCGTCGACGCCGCGCCGCCCTGGAAATCCTCGTCGACCAAACGCGCGCGGACCGTGCATGCCCGACGAGGATCGCCTGTAATTCGACACGGGGTCGGCAACTTTTCGAGAAACGGGCCGATTCACTTTTTTTAATCCGGAACCTGGGTATATTTTTCGAAACTTTTTTGCAACGTTAATTTATATTTAATTTTGGTACTGACATTGCTGTTATTTGGTATTATTTTATTATTCTTATTTTTATTTAGTGTTATTACTGTTATTCTTTCGTATCATTGCAATTAATTTTTAGTTTTATAATTGTTAGTATTTGGTACTTTGTACTATTAGTCAGTATTGTTATTGTTATTATTACTATTTAGTAATATTATTGTTATTATTGCTATTAATATTTAGTGTTATAATTTTTATCACTTTTGGTATTATTGTACTTGCTATTGTTCAACATTGTTATAGTTATTATTACTATTATTATTTAGTATTATTATTGATATTATTACCATTGTTATTACTATTGAGTAATATTATTATTGTCTAGTATTATGTTGTTGCTATTAGTTACTACTGTCGTCATTAATATTATTCAGCATTATTGTGTATAATTATTAATATTGCCATTATTATAATTATTATTATTTACTGTGTTATTGCTATCAATATTCACTATTATTATTGCCATGAATATTTTGTGTTATAATTCATTATCATCAGTTGGTATTTATATTGTTAGTGTCATTATTATAATTATTTATTACTATTATTGATGTTGTAATATAGTATTATTTTTATTATTATTTACTGTCATCATTGACTATATTATATATTATTATTATTTATTTTTATTATCATTATTATTTTACATGTAAACAAATAAATGGAATAAAATCAATATTAACTGCAATAAATATTATATAGTTAAAATTGTGTCTGCCATGAATAAATAAAATAAAATAAAATCGTAAAATAGTGCGAATATAAATCACTTTCGTTTGCACACCGGAAGTCTCCGTTAGCGCACATGGCATCGCATCGAGCACACACGTACTTTCTTCACCCTCATTAATTCTCGCCACTTGCCAGTTGGCGAATGTGCCTATCGAAAAAAAGACAAAGACACAGCGGACGATTCGTGAGGGGGTGACAGTCCGTTGGATGACGGAGGGGGGTAGGGAGAGGATGCGAAACGGCGGTGGCGTAAATGGGCGAGGCTCTTAATTAAAATGTTTAACACAGCCGCAAGTACGACGTCGAAACGCGAAACTTAATTAAATTGGTTATGACAATAAAAATAGAGGCTGCTCGAGGTGGAGCGAACGACGAGGAGAGAAAATGTGGCGAGGGGGATGAAAATAGAGGAAGCGGAACAGGTTGACAGCGAAAAGGAAAACGAAAAAAGAACACGGGAAGTGGTGGAAGACGTGCGGGAGCGAGGTTGGAGAGAGAGAAAAGAAACGGGAGCAAAGAGGAAATGTGAACAGCGGTCACCAGTCCAGCCACGTTCCTAAATATTAGATTATTCGATAAGTTTATGTCCTTTCTCTACCATTAACTTCAGCATTCAAGTAAATCTCTCATTAGGTGACAACTAGGACGACTCGTTGCAATTATTATCATAGTTTCTATTTTTTATACTTTTTTACCTAGATCTTTGGGCAGGGTTCTAGGATCAGTAGATATGTGGATTTCATGAGTTTCTAGAGCCTTAAATCTCTAGGTCCACATGACCACTAGGCCTACCTAGATCTTTGAGCAGGGTTGTAGGATCCGTAGATATGTGGATTTCATGAGTTTCTAGAGCATTAAATCTCCAGGTCCACATGACCACTAGGCCTACCTAGATCTTTCAGCAGGGTTCTAGGATCAGTAGATATGTGGATATGTGGATTTCATGAGTTTCTGGAGCCTCAAATCTCTAGGTCCACAGGCCCACTAGATCTTTGAGCAGGGTTCTAGGATCAGTAGATATGTGGATATGTGGATTTCATGAGTTTCTGGAGCCTCAAATCCCTGAGTCCTAGGTTATACTGAGATCTCTAGGTTTGTAGATTCCTATATCTTCAGATCCCTAAGTCCCCAAATTCCTATATTCCCAGATCTGCAGCTCCCCAAATTCCTACACACCCAAATCTCTACATCCTCAAACCTAGGTCCTGTAGTTCATATGTAGATCCCCAAACTCCTATATCCTCAAATCCCTAGGCCTCAGATTCCTATATCCTCAAATCTCTACATCCCCAGATTCCTGTATCCACAAATCAGATTTCTATAGTTTCACATCCCTAGATCCTCAGATTCCTAGGTCCCCAAGTTCCTATACCCCCAAATCCCTGCATCCTCAGATGTTTATATCCACAAATTACATTTCTACAGCTTCAGATCACTAGGTCCTTAGATTCCAGGTCCTCAAATCCCTATATCCTCAAATTCCTATGTCCTCACATGCCTATATCCACAAATCTGATTTCTACAGCTGTAGATCCCTAGGTCCCCATATTCCTATGTCATCAGATCCCTATATCCATAACTCACATTTCTACAGTTTTAGATCCCTAGATCTTCAGACTCCTGGGTCCCCAAATCCCTATATCACCAAATTTTTGTCTTCAGATCCCTACATCCACACATCAAATTTCTACAACCTTAGACCTCTAGGTCCTTAGATTTCTAGGTCCGAAAGACACTAAATCCCAAAATTCCTAGATTAAAGATCAGATTTCTGACAAATAAAAAATTTGATGAACGGTTTCGACGCAGTGCCGTTATTCGCGCTCGCACTTTTTTCGCGCAACACCCAGTATGTTTATATGATTTCAATCCTCTTCATCCCCTTCGTCGATCGGCTCATCGGCTCGGAAGGGAGTCGTTCGATGATTTTGCGAATTAATGAGGAAACGGTTTCGCTCCGAAGCGACGCGATTCTCGGTCCGTCGCGCAGATGGGGTGCCATCAGGGGGATGAGGCTTTCGACGACGACGTCGACCAGGAGGGTGGTCCTTGTTCAGGGGAGGTGTTGATACTGTGATCAACGAAACTACGGGACGGAGGTTTAGAGCTACACGCCATGGTGCCGTGGTTTCGTGGTTAAGGAAAGTCGACGTCTCCGGATATGTGTCCCCGTAGACATCGGTCCGGAATACATGCGAACAGAATCGCTCGCCAGAGAATTTTCACACGTTCCTACATTTTCTTTTGTTCTACAGAGTTAACCCGTCACGTAGTATCTTTTTAACTGTCCAGATTATGAGGATTTGTACGAGGTACAAATTTTTGTGCGGGAATCAACTGGTGCTCGGAAACTACTTTACTTTGGATAATTGTATACTGGTACTTTTTTTCATTTTGAGATGGGAAAATAGTATTTTAGTTTTTTAATATAATTGTGGAATGAAGACTTTGTATTGAATTCTATTGAATTTAATCGTATGTGGATGAAGTGTTTTATTAATTTTTTTGAATTGTACAAATATGGAGAACCCTAGTCATTTTTTTAAATTCTGTATAAATGAAAAACTACCTTATATTGAATTCTATTGAATTTGTTTTACTTGTATGTGGATGAAGTGTTTTATTAATTTTTTTGAATTGTACAAATATGGAGAACCCTAGTCATTTTTTTAATTATATATAAATGAAAAACTATCTTATACTGAATTCTATTGAATTTGTTTTACTTGTATGTGCATGAAGTATTTTATTAATTTTTTTGAATTGTACAAATATGGAGAACCATTTTTAAATTCTATATAAATGAAAAACTATGAATTTTCTGTAACTGCACAAGAGAACAAATATAAAAAACAAGGTTTAATATCAAATTGGTGCAATGGTAAGTAGTAGAGCAGAAAAATAATAAACGTGTATATAATAGTGTCATAGTAATGCACTTCTCCGGTGGTACCCAGAACAGTATAAAATGTCAGTTCTCATTTAACAGTACCAGCAACAAAAGCAGAGGAATAAATCATTTCAACAAAGCATTTATGAAAAAATGACACCGAATCGACTGATGTGTTTTATTAAAGCCCTTTCAGGAAAATGATCAAACGCAAACATTTCACGGTATTGTCATGCCTCCGATGTAACAGGGGACATTATTTTACAAAATTTAATTCAGATTTTTCGATTCTGTGGTCAGAAAAAAAATGCTTTGTGTCGCGAATTCGCGTGCGGCCGTAAATGAAACGACCGCAATCGCCACCGATTTTTCTCGTCGGAGGAAAACGATTGCACGACAAATCCGAAGTTTTACGTTCTCGTTTATTGCGCTCGTTCGAATGTTACGTATGAATTATTTAACGCGTTGTCCATTAATTACCGGCACAGTTCGATAGCCCCATGTTGACAGTTGGGAATAATCCATGGATTTTATGGGACTATGACCTGTTCGGGGTGAAATGGCCTGTTTTGCTGACGAAATGCTTGGGTACTGTCTTATTTGATATTTTTCTGTGATTATTGCGCTGGATTTTTATTGATCTTTTGTGGTATGTTCATTTTTTTTATAGGCTTTGTTAGGGTAGGATTTCTTAAGGGAGAGTTGTGCAGGGAAAATGGCGATATAGAAAGATGGTTATAGTGTGGTTTAAAGCAATGTTATAAGGAAGGAGGTTATGGTAGTAGGAAGGAATTTATAGTTGAAATTTTGACATTTTTAAATTTCACAGTTTCAAACTTCGGAATTTAAAAATTTATAAATATTCAAATTTCTACATTTCCAAATTTCCAATATTCAAATTTCATAATTTCCAAATTCTAAAATTACAAAATTTCCAAATTCCTAAATTCCTTTTCTCACTTCCTAAATTTCTGAATTTCCAAATTTCAAAATGCCAAATTTCCAAATGCCAAAATTCCAATAATCAAATTTCTAAATTCCCAAATTTCTGAATTTCCAAATTTCCAAATTCCAAATTTCCAAAATTCCAATAGTCAAATTTCCAAATTTCCAATTTCCCAATTCCCAAATTCCAATACTGAAATTTCTAAATTCCCAAATTTCTGAATTTCCAAATTTCCAAATTTCAAATTTCCAAAATTCCAATAGTCAAATTTCCAAATTTCCAAAATTTTCAATTTCCCAGTTCCCAAATTCCAAAATTACAATACTGAAATTTCTAAATTCCCAAATTTTCAAATTTCCAAATTTCCAAATTTCCAAATTTTCAAATTTCCAAATTTCCAAATTCCAAAATTCCAATAGTCAAATTTCCAAATTTCCAAAATTTCCAATTTCCCAATTCCCAAATTCCAAAATTACAATACTGAAATTTCTAAATTTTCAAATTTCCAAATTTCCAAATTTCAAAATTCCAATAGTCAAATTTCCAAATTTCCAATTTCCCAATTCCCAAATTCCAAAATTCCAATACTGAAATTTCTAAATTCCCAAATTTCTGAATTTCCAAATTTCCAAATTTCCAAATTCCAAAATTCCAATAGTCAAATTTCCAAATTTCCAATTTCCCAATACCCAAATTCCAAAATTCCAAAATTCCAATACTGAAATTTCTAAATTCCCAAATTTCTAAAGTTTCAAACCTCCTAATCTTACAAGTCAACTTACAAACCATCTGACATAATAAATAAAATTTCGAAGTACGAAAGTTCTAAATTTTCGCCGCTTCGAAAAAAGACAATGAAAGGGTTAAGTGGAAGGACGCGAAGTTAAGAAAAGACGGTTCCAGTCGAGAATTGGATGCCGGAGGAATTTCTTTCTTCCATATTTTTTTTTTCGTCGCCCAGTTCGGAGGAAACTGTGCCATGAATCAAAATTAAAGTCGCTTTATCGTAAATTTTGCCCGTCGCCCTCGCTCGACTTCGCGCAGCTCTAAGCAGAGCAATTAGTCATTCTCCGTGGCTATGATAAAACATAAAAGTCGCTATCGCTGCTTCTTGGCTTCGTTCCGCACGAAACTTTTAAACAGAACGCCGCTCGAATTTCCGCGAAAGCCGTTCGCACCTCACAAACTAAGCTGAGATTCCCGATAGATTCCTTCGAAATTTCTCAACCTCTCTATTTTCGCTATTTTCGACGTAAACTTTCAGTGTGATAATTTTAAATTAGAAATTTGAATATTGGTCATTTTGGAAATTTAGAAATTCTGAAATTTGGGATTTAAAAATTTGGGAAATTGGATAACTTGAAGACTTGGAATTTGTAAACTCAGAAATTTAGAAAGTGAGAAGTAGAAATTTAGAAATTTGAAAATTTGTAATTTGGAAATTTGGAAATTTCAGTATTGGATAATTGGAAATTTTGAAATTACAAAATTTGGAAATTGGGAAATTGAAAGTTAAGAAATTCCAAAATCTGACAATTGGAAAATTAAAAATTTGAAAATTTGAGACCTCCACCTTCTTACTACCATAAAATAAATGATAATAAAACAGTTCTTAAAATTGCTACAACACGCAATGATTAATTGAAATCTGTATAAAATACGTGCAAGGTCTACTAATAAAAAGGAAAAATATTTTTTACAGCGTAAAATTGTAATGGATAGTGAATAGGTTAAGAAGGTTGATTACAACGAAGGTAAGGGTTGTTTATCTCGTCGTTGGTGTCGCTTTCGAGGTCGATATTAATTGACGCGAGATTAGAGTGCCACCCCAACGATTATTTCAGTCGAGCTTAACGCCTCCGCGTTAAACGAAAGATGATTCAATTGCATGATTAGTTTCGGGTCCAGGTGATGCAAGTTACTAGGAAACGATGTAATTAATCATACTGTGACTTATGCATGTGTCGTTCACGATTAATCGCGAAGAAAAGTAATTTCGATATTAATGGAGCTTCATCAAAATTTACATAGAACGTTAACAAAAAATGTACATAGACTATAATGTACATTCATCTTGAGAGATATAAATATTTATTTAGATTATAAGTTCTTAAAATTAAGAACCTGAAATTATAAACTTAAAATTGGGATCTTAACTTGAAATTAAGAATACTAAAATTATGAAGTTAAATTAAAATTAAGAACTCAAAATTATTATTGAAAAAATATGAACTTATTGAACATTTGTACTCATATGAACATTAGATGAGCACTTATGTTTAAATTGTAACTAAATTAAAAAAGTAGCTTAGATACGTGATAAACATTAGATACGTGAACCAACTTATTCTGTGATACTTTATCTTAAGAATGGTCACCTCACATTTTGCCATAACTTTCTCAATTTCCGTAATTTAAAATAGGACATCTAAGATCAGCCATTTTAACGTGTTCCGTAGATCCAAAATTAAAATTAAGAACTTAGAACGAAGGAGTATAAATAAAGAAGTAAAAACCCACGACAAAATAACTATAGATAAAGAAGTAAAAACCTACGACAAAATAACTATAAATAAAGAAATAACCTACGACAAAAGTTATCGCAAATCCTCTGAGCTCATAAAAAATTGTTTATCATCAAACTAAACGAAGCGAACTGTAGAAACTGTAGACGCAGGTCCCATCCGGAGGAGCCCATCCCATTTCTCGCCGTTTAAATCTCCCACCCCCGTTCCTCATTCACAACTCGCCGGTCCACTAAGTCGTCCATTGACTCGTCGAGCGATTCTTCAAACGGACTAGCACACAGCCGGCTATCCCGTTGGTCGTTCGAACACGATCAAGCCTCCCCATCGATTCGTCGGCGCAGAAGGGAAGGCCAGAAAGACAAGGGTGGTTTCACGGTAGCGGGGTGTAGCATGGGATCAGGGGTGGTTTCTACCCCTCGGCTCTTTCTGCCGGGGGTCTGTCACGGCGCACATCCGAGGGGAAAGACGTAATAGGGGCTTGCTATAGCGTTATGGGATTATTGAGTGCGGGAGGGTGGCTCCGGCAGGCTGAAAAGTCCCGGGACCCGTTTGCCACCGCAAGCTTTATGATCCTCACGACGGAGACAACGTGATTGCGCCCCCGTGTACGTCTGCTCGAAAATGGCCGAAGACCTGAGAAATGAATGGGACCTTCCACGAATTAATACGACGATTTGTCGACGACTGCTCTACCGCTGACCGTATGGGGTGTCTTTCGAAAGGCTTCTCTTGCCCAGACTTTTGCATATCTCTATTTCTGACAGATTTCAAAATTCAGGTGTCTCATATCGTCCAAGAATATATGGACAACCTCCATAATATTCATCTTCAATAATGTGGACATCTTCAATATCTTGAAGAAACCCTGATGTTAGGACAACTGATAAAAAATGTCATAGCTCACAAGGAAGAGTCAAACAGATCAAGCCTTCTTGAATAATTCTTGTGACAGATTTCTATACCTTCAGGTGATCAGCAAATAGGGTACATGCAAAGAATATAATCCTACATATATTAAATCCCTAGAGAGCCGCCAACATTTCGAATCAGCCCTATTTAGCATGGAGCCAACTTGTATTCGAACTCCAGCGAGGATTTTCCACTGCAACAACCCCGATAACACCGGGTCGCCGATGGAATTTCGAAACGCCGTTAATTAGCGTTTTTCAGCACCGAAACTTGTGGGCGCGGTCCGATAATTAAATTATATTTCGCAAAATCCGCGGCGACGGTAAAAGTTGTCCGTCGATTTTCTCCGGCGTTCTTTGCGAAAAAGGACGACAAAGAGAAATAGAGGAGAACGTAACCTAGAAAACGATAATAATTCGCCGACCCCGTCGCGCTTTCGTTTCCACGCGTTACGCAGGAAATGCGCGATTTACCCCTATGCAGGCAATTTCTATGCACGCACTGCAACCTACGTACATGTTACTGGCGTGCAGAAAAAAAGGTGTTGGGTACGCGACAGCTGTAAGCCCCCAGGGTATACGAGTTCTCGACTGCTACCTCCACGCTTGCCCTGCTGCAACCCCTCGATTTCACCCTCTCGTTTCACGCCCTCTCTTTCCCACCCCGTCTTCTTTCCCTCCAACCTCCGTACACCTCTGTCGTTTCACGCCGATTTCTTCCTTCGTTTTTGTATTACCATTTCTCTATCCGACTCTGGATTGTCTTCTCGTTCTTGCACTTTTTTCGGGCATCTCGAGATTGCGATTCTACCTTTTTCTTGGGTTAGGGTACATTGTACTTGCTATTCTTTCCCTTTCGTGATTTTATTTTTATTGCTAATCACTGCTGTTTGTACGCTCTGTAATACAGGCCAAGTTCGCTAAAATTTTTCAAACATCGACTTTAAAGCCTTGTACTGTTTATTCAAATGTTACACGTGTCAACTATTATGTCAAAACCGATAGAGACAATTAAAATTCCATATTCTTCGAGATTAATTCCAAGTCTTCAAGTTTAATATTAACACTCTCAAGTTCAATTCTAGGACTTCAAATTTAATGCTAACATTATCAAATTTAATTCTAAGTTTTCAAGTTTAATATTAACACAGTCTAGTTCAATTCTATGTCTTCAAGTATAATGTTAATACTCTCAAGTTCAATTCTAAGTCTTCAAGTTTAATGTTAACACTCTCAAGTTCAATTCTAGGACTTCAAATTTAATTTTAACATTCTCAAGTTCAATTCTAGGTCTTCAAATTTAATGTTAGCACTCTCAAGTTCAATTCTAAGTCATCAAGTTTAATGTTAGCACTCTCGAGTTCAATTCTAAGTCATCAAGTTTAATATTAACACTCTCAAGTTCAATTCTAGGACTTCAAATTTAATGTTAACATTCTCAAGTTCAATTCTAAGTTTTCAAGTTTAATATTAACACTCAAGGCCCGGAGTCATACTGTACAAAAATCATAATACATCATGAGTCATACTTCATATTACAAACTTTAGTACTCATATGAGTACACTGAGAACACATGTGTACATACTTTATGAAAGTAAATGAATGCAGTGTACTCAAATGAGTACTAAATGAGTACACTGAGAACACATGTGTACATACTTTATGAAAGTAAATGAATGCAGTGTACTCAAATGAGTACCCAAATGAGTACACTAGGGCAAGATGGGTTAATATATAATATTTGATCCATGAAAAGTTTGATGTATAATTGTGACCTTATGACGTCACAAAAGATGTTCAGTAATAAATCAGTAGTAATTTATATTATTGAAAGTTCACCCCCTGTCTCTCCTGCACATCCATTGTCTTTCGGTCCATGGTTACCTCATCCCAATTCGGTGTCCCAGTGGCGTTACCCCGCAGGCAACGGAAGCATCGAGGGGGTGGTTGCCTTTCTGAAAGGAGGGTTTCGGTGTAAGCGAACGATACCAGTCTGGCGATTACGTTATTCAGAGGAGTACGTCCACAGCAGATCCTCGTTCGCGTGCCCGTTTGCCCCGCGTTTATTCCATGTGACGCCCGTGAACCTCGCCGACTCCGATTCACCCCATTAAATTTAATTTCGACGCGCCACCGGCCAACCCTCCTACAACGGATCTCTGGAACGGGGCCGTCGATTACACACTCACAGCCTTGTGATCGCCGACTATAATTGCTCGACGAGGAAGCGATACCTCTTATTCGCCATTTTACGATACACATCCTGGACGGGATACTGCGTCTGACGTTTCTTCGACTGTTCAACGATGTTTCAATAATAATTCTACGCAGATTATTTCTTAACGTACGATTTTTTCGACAGTCAGAAATAATCACTTGTATCTAGATGATGAAAATTATACGTTTGTATTTGTTGTAAAATTAGATACATTTAAAACAGAAATAACCAACGATGTGCATGTCTTGTACATGCCTCGATGTACATGTCTTGATGCACATATCTTGATGTACATGTCTTGATGTATATGTCCTAATGAACATGTCTTGATGTACATGTCTTGATGTACATGTCTTGATGTACATGTCTTGATGTACATATCTTGATGTATATGTCTTGATGTATATGTCCTAATGAACATGTCTTGATGTACATGTCTTGATTTTTACCAACTATCAATTCTTTGATTATGCGTTTACAGTAACCATACCCCATTGAACCATACGCCATAAACATACACCAATTCAGTCACTCACACTCCCTTATAATTCTCCTCTCCAATTGTACTCTCTAAATAACAAAACGAGTTTTTTGGATATCGAATGACGTAGTGTGAACGTAGTGCCTCAAGATGATTTTTGACCCTGCCTCGAAATGCTGCAGTTTCAACAGAACTGGCAACGCATTTCTTTCAGGGAAGGTCAACAGCCGAGTCCAAAGCGAAAATACTTCTCGAGGCTCGTTGCGTAGATATTCAAACGCTTGCTCCGCTCGCTTCCGGCAGTCAGAATAAGGTGGAACGACGCCCAGGCGTCCCTAATGACTGCGGATCCGTCGCGGCGCCCGTACGCCGATGATTATAATCGATAACCCAGACCAACCTCCTAGCCAGACCTCCTCTACCCTCTTCGATCCGCTTGTCCTCCGCTTCCAACACGAGGGAAACCAGCACACGTGGGTCCTCCCATCGACAACCCTCCTCTGCACCACCGACCACCTAGTTCGCTCGTGGCAGCCGATATAAAGGAGCCTTTGGTTATGTTTATCGCCTCTTTATAAGCTCGTAAGCGACCCACGAGCTTCCGCTTTTTCTCTATCTATGCCGATGTTTCGTTTCGTAGTTTTTTTGCGGGTGGAGGGGCTTTCGAAAGATAGCAGGGTGAGTCATTCTTTTTTACACACTGGTGATCAAATTTGGATGTTTTGAGATTTGGATCAAATTTGAATGTTTTGCTATTTGGATTATAATTCTGGATATTTTGCATTTTTGCGGTTGGAAAATTTGAAACGGGAATCTGAGAATTTACCGATTGATACAATATGTATTTGTTTATTTGATATGTTTGCATGTTTGTTTCACATCCGTCGAGGTACCTGACTTTGGGATTAAGGGATATTTGGAAGTTTCGAAATTTAATGAAAGGCTGTGAGGTTTACCAATCTCCTGAATTTTTAAGCTTTCAAATCTGGAAATTTCTCAAACCACAATTTTCTACATTTCCAAATCTTTACAGTCTGAAATTTCTAGCACCCCAACTTTCCACGTTTCCAAATTTCTACATCCTAAAATTTGTATACCCCAACTTTTCACATTTCCAAATTTCCACACCCCCAAATTTCTACATTTGCAAATTTCCACAGCCCTCAATTTCTACATTTGCAAATTTCCACACCCCCAAATTTGTAGCACCCCAAATTTCTACATTTGCAAATTTCCACACCCCAAATTTTTACATTTGCACATTTCCACACCCCAAATTTGTAGCACCCCGAATTTCTACATTTGCAAATTTCCACATCCCCAAATTTGTAGCACCCCAAATTTTTACATTTGCAAATTTCCACACCCCAAATTTGTAGCACCCCAAATTTCTACATTTGCAAATTTCCACACCCCAAATTTGTAGCACCCCGAATTTCTACATTTGCAAATTTCCACACCCTAAATTTGTAGCACGCCGAATTTCTACAGTTCCAAATTTGTAGCACCCCAACTTTCCACATTTCCAAATTTCCACACCCCTAAATTTCTACATTTGCAAATTTCCAAATCCCCAAATTTGTAGCACCCCGAATTTCTACATTTGCAAATTTCCACACCCCAAATTTGTAACACCCCAACATTCCACATTTCCAATTTTCCAAATTTTCAAATTCGAAAACTCAAATTTTCATAAAGCATAACATGTCAAGGCTCTCCGCAAGGCCTAAGGGCCTAATTGACCCGAGAGCGATTATCCTATTTACGCCAATGGCCTAGTACCTAAGTCTGAAGCTGTGTAATTAAGTTAATTGCTAAAAATGACGAAACGAAAGGTATCGCGGCAAAAAATAATTCGCGTTCGTTTCGCGCTTTAACTCAGCCCGCAAAAACTGGTTATGGAAAGTCATTGTGAAAGCTATCATATTGCAAGTGCCGCAAAGGTGCATCATGATATGCTGCCTTGGCAGTGAATGGAACAGAGAACGAAAAAAAAAGACAGAAAATTGCCCAGGATTACTCAATTAACTAGGGAGACCTATGTATAATGCACTCTGCTCCCAAAAACTGAGAACTGTCTGATTCTTTAAAATTTTCAAAAATACTGATGTACTTTCATTTATTGTGTAAGTTATATTATTATAATAATTTATAGTCACACTATATACAAGGAGATTTTAGAAAAATTAAATGTTATATCGTTCATTTATTTTTTTTTATACATGCACTTTTCTAAAAAGTGTTAAATAATTTTTGTTTCGAATTGTTGAATTATCTAATTACAATACTTTGCACTATTTTATGCATCATGTCTTCTTATATTATTACACACATTTATTATTTAATACATTTATTAATATTATTGATACATTTATTATTTAAGGTGGGATGAAAAAATTCTTGTTTTTAGGATGTTAAATTTTATGAAATAGCGTAATTTTGATATTTATATCACATTCAGGTTTTATAATGAACTACAGATATTTGCACAGTAACCTAACCTCACTTTTCGCACTGGCAGCCATGTTTGTTGATGGCAAACTTAAGCCTTTCAGTTGAAAAGTTTGATGAATTCTTTTGAGGTTATTATTTCTCTAATATTAATTGCAATGACTGGTATTATTTATTTCACTATGTTTATATAACACATGTATATCACTGTAGCTTCGGTTAAAATATTTAGATTGCTATATTGTTAACAAAATAAATTTTTATATTCAACCTAATGTCAAAATTATTATATTAAGCATAATATTAAACTGTCATATTGAACCTAATGTTAAATTATTATATTAAACCAAGCATTAAATTGTTACATTAAACCTAGTGTCAAATTGTTACACTAAACCTTGTATTAAATTATTACATTAAACCAAGTATTAAATTGTAATACTAAATCTTGTTATAGTGATCACCTTTCAAATGCAAAGAGTTAATGATTTTTTATACATGTCCCTATATACATATATAATTATAGTAATAAAAATTAAATAAATTATAAAAATGATATTATATATGTATAATGCAATATATATTTATACCTGCAATATATGAAATATCCTTTCTTTTCCCTAATTTTTATAAAGACATACGTTTGTGTGAATGTGTATATTTTATTTCATGTCTGTAGTTTATTTTCAGGTGTCGAAACGATGCAGAAGGGTGATTCTGATCGAACGTGGTGCAAATTCAGCGAACGTGCAATTTTGCGGGATCCTTGCACCGTTGTGCCGTTAGTGGCATTATTGATCGATGACGGCGTCATTTTATCTTGTGGCTAGGTAATGGTTATGTACGCTCAGTCGCAGCGTCATTAGGTCAACCAGGCCAATGGCCTGCCAAAAATCTCCCTTTGTAATGGCGTTTTGTTGCGAAGGCGCTTCGTACTAATCGCGAAACTGCAGAAATTTATTCGACAGGTAAATAGACTGGCGTCTAAAGGAAAATATATTTTCACATTAGTACATTTCATATATATATGTATATGTGCTATGTCTCTAAATTTTCAAATTTCTAAATTCTCAGATTTTCAGAACCGAAACAGCCCCAATTTCCAAATTTTGAAATTTACAGAAACTATAATTTTTAAATCCCTATATTCCCAAAACTTCACTTCCAAAAATATCATAGTTTTAATTTCCAAATTTTTAAATTTGCAAGAGTTTTAATTTCAAAATTCCTAAGTTCTCAAATTCCCAAATTCGCAAAGTCCTAAATTCGGATGTACCCCAATTCTCAAATCCCCAGAATCCTTAAATCACTTAAATCACTAGATCTCTAAATCCTCAAATCCCTAAATCCCCAAATCCCCAAATCCCTAGATTCCTACATTCCTACATCCCTAAATCCCTAGATTCCTAAATTCTGAAATTCAGAAACCCCTAAATCCCTAGATTCCTACATCCCTAATTCCCTAGATTCCTAAATTCCCAATTTCCCAAATTCCCTAGATTCCTAAATTCCCAATTTCCCAAATTCCCAAATTCCCAAATTCTCAAATTCACAAATCCCTATATCTCCAAACCCCTAAATCCCTAGGTTCCTGCATACCTAATTCCCTAGATTCCTAAATTCCTAAATACCTAATTACGTAAAATTTTAAATTCCCAAATCCCCAAATTATCAAATTTCCAAATTCCCAAATTCCCAAATTCACAAACCCCTAAATCCCTAAATCCCTAAATCCCTAAATCTCCAAATCCTTATATCCCTAGATTCCTACATCCCTAATTCCCTAGATTCCTAAATACCTAAATACCTAAATACCTAAATTCCCAAATTCCGAAAATTCCCCAAATCTCAAATTCTCAAATTCTCCATTTCCCAAAACTCCACTTTCCAAATTTCCAAATTTCCAAAATCGAAATTCCACCCTCCCCATTCCAACCATCGTAATCTCCAAAAGCTTTAATTACAAAATCCCTAAATTCTCAAATTTTTCCATATCCGAAATATTAAAATCGCATAAACAATGGCGGTCCAGCAATCGCGATTCGTTCATGCTCTCATTGTTTCTTCCTAACTCAGAGATTATTTATTATAATTATCAGGGGCAGATGTTTGCGCTTTTAACAACCGACGGCCCGGGTTAATTAATTTTGTTACCGGTGTGTTAATTGGATTTATTAGGAGCGGAGTGGAACCCCAAACTATTAATTTGCTTCAAACGGCCGGGTCAAAATTTGAATCATACGATCGCTCGGTTTACGTGTCATAATCTGTATCGCGTTACGCGAAAGATTTTATAATCGGTGATTTGAACAATTTAATGGAAACTGATATTTGCAGAATGGCAATGTTATGGCTGTTTGAGTACGTACTGATTAAAATTCGGGATTAAACATTTCATGTTTCATTTAACATGTTTTGATATTCGAAACTAATAAATAGAATACAACGTAAATTATTTGTCATTTATGATTTTTATGACGATAGTTATTTTATTTGTACATAGGTGTTAGAACTGTTTTATAATTTATTTTATTATAATTTTTAATTTATTTATTTTATATCTTATATAAATAGTAGTGTCTTTATGAAATATTGTACTTGTAATTATTTATAAAATAAATTTACATTGTATTTGCAATACGTGTATGTGCAACATTATAACATATGTTATAAATTTATATACAATTTATTTTATTTATATACAAGTTTAAATTAATTGTTTTCTATAAAAATTTATGTACACACGTTTTAGGTATTATTTAATTAATACAAAAATATATTATTATTTGAAATTAATGGATCTAACGCAGTTCAGGATATATAATAGTATCCAAAATTATTTTAACTTTTTGTGTCAGATGCTATTTCACCCGGAATTGACAACGCCACTTTAAATTGAAAATAAATAAATCAATAATGGAAATTATCTCTGTACCTCATTCTCTAAATTTTCAATATTTTTCTTTCATTCTCGTTCACATCATGCTAATTAAGAATCTTTCTGGTTTTTTCGTTGTTTGTGACAAATGCGTGAAATTGTGTCAGTCAACAGTACACTTTTCTAAACACCTTATTATCATAATTACTCTTATGCTTACATGAGATTATATTATTATTAAAAATATTTTTATATTTACATAAAATCACAATGTATTATTCTTACTATTTGTAACTCACTAAATTTTGTATATTTTCTTCATTATAATTTTATCCTAACCTAAAAAATCTATTCTATAAACCCAAATAAGCTACAAAATATCAACATCAATAAAACCCAGTTTTCCAATAAAAAGAACTTCAAAAATAAACCTAATATAACATTCCAAGTAAAAATACCCTTAACCTAACCTAAAAAATCTATTCTATAAACCCAAATAAGCTGCAAAATATCAACATCAATAAAACCCAGTGTTCCAATAAAAAGAACTTAAAAAATGAACCGAATATAACATTCCAAGTAAAAATACCCTTAACCTAACCTAAAAAATCTATTCTATAAACCCAAATAAGCCGCAAAATATCAACATCAACAAAACCCAGTGTTCCAATAAAAAGAACTTAAAAAATGAACCGAATATAACATTCCAAGTAAAAATACCCTTAAGACTCGTCCTCATACGTCGAATGTTCAAATTTGCAAACGGCGAGGCTGATCCCGAAATCATTGAATCATGCAAATGGCGTATCAATCATTAATCCCAGGAACGAAACGAAGCTCCGTCGTGGAGCTTGAGAATTAAGAATAGAACTTTGCCCATTAAGTATGAATATGACAAGGTGAATAGCAGAATCTGAGCAAGCCGAGACTGATTCGAAATCGATTAAATTTGCCGCGTCTCTGATCGGCACGGTGTCCCGACAGCTTTTAATAAAATATTGCATCGCCAATGGCGAAAAATTCTGTGCACGGCACACCATCGCCTCTAAACAATGCGGCAGCCTCGGTGAATGATGCGTATATTAATTTCCCTCCTCTCTTTTTCTCGGGGTCTTAATTAAACGGTTCGTACCGCTCGGGTATTATTGATAGATTTGAATTTCGCGCGCTTTGAGGACCCCGGTAAGATGCTTCGGATGAATTCTACGAAAGAGAATAATTTAAACTCGTGTAATGTACAAGTGACGTAGAATCGTTTTAGAAAAATAAAACGTGTATTAATCTTCGTAATAATTATATACTTGAATATTTCCTATCTGCTGAATTTCGTATTTGGGATTTTGCGAGGAATTCTGTATTCGAAATATTATTACTTGAAGAATCCACATTTCAAATGTTACATGTAAAACAGCTTACCCATCCAAACTTTACACATGGAAAGTTGTTCAACTTCTGGGCATAGAAATGATCGAATGATTTGCATTTATTACAACCCAGCTCTGTCCACTCGTGCTATCTAAAATTTCACCGTCTGTTTCGCTTGCTTGGCCGGAAACCCTGGTTAATCCCCCTCTGTGCTCCCGGCACGCACCGGTATGGAATACTTGAAAATATCAGCAAAACTTTTTCTGGGTCATGATTGATCGGCTGCACGCGTGGCATTTGCTCAAAATATTCTCAGCGTCGCCCGAAACGACTTGCTTTTATACCTGATCATTAACCGGTAATAAGTTTTAATGCCGTCGAGTTCTTTTACGACGGAAGACAGTGACGAGATTAATCCGAGCCAGATATTTATTCCTGCGATTGATGATGTTAAGAAGTGTCCATTATCGATCACGAAATCGAAATAAATGTCAGTCAAATTGATTGAAGGGTATCGATCTTCGAACCGCTGCCGTCGGTCCTTTGACGATTACCCTAAAATTCGTCGGAATGTTATGACTGGATCCATAACGTCAAATGGTGGACATCGTTCACTAGAGAAAATGGCGACGTAGATGGAAGAGCACCAATCAATTCCTAACTGTTCAATTTTCAAATTAACATTCCAAGTAAGAAATTTTTATATATAAAATATTTTGAAATTCACATAAATTTTGATGTTTATAAATAGCGAAATAGCCTATCCTTGTTTCTCCTGACCAATACAGCACAAAATAAACAAGGTCCAGCTGAACGTATCAATTTTCCAGATTTTCAAAAGTGATACCAAAAAATCCCCAAAAGTCATACTCGGAGTATTCCCCAGACCCGAACTAACTGCACAGTGCGGAACGAAGCAGCAATTTCGGTGGTGGAAAACGACAGCAACGAGACAATTCCGTAGCGTCCACCGTTCTAAATATTCGTTGCCAAATGCCCGTATGGTTGAGTCGTCGCGACGCCGGCCGTTCGCAAAATAACGTCTCGCGAACCGCCGCGGAATAAAAGGGAAGATTGATCGTATTCTTTGAAGCCGCTCGCGAGCATTACTGGCAAACGGCTGATCCAGGTTGCGGCAATGCCAAGCGTTGCGTGTAACGCTTCCAGAATGTCCTATTGTTCTGAAGACGTAGTGCGGAGTTTATTGCGCGATGGCTGGGACTGAAAATTTTATTGCTTAAACTATGCATCAGTTTCCTTCGTAACTGTATTCGTTTATTTGTCCCGATTTCTTACTTTCTTCGATTAGTTTCTTACTTATTGATCAGAACTTTCGCTCGTTGGGGCTTCCACGCCCCTTAGACACGTTAGACATCTTTTGGCACTTTTGACCATTTTTCTGGGGGTTTTGACCCATTTTGAGAAGGTTCGATTCTCTAACAAAATATCGTATTTCGCACGGTTTGGCCTGTACGTTTATAGGCATGAATGGTAGGGACGGTCTTACAGTATTTTGACTCGCTTTCGCTGGGGGGCACTCCGCCCCTATTAGCTACTTTCGACATTTTTTCTAGGGGTTTTGGCACATTCTAAGAAAGTTTGACTCCGTGACAAAATGTCGTATTTGCCACGGTTTGGTCTATACGTGTATAGGCATGAGTCGTCAGATGGGATCTTATAATATTTTGACTCGCTTTCCCTAAGCGGTACTCCGCCCCCATTAGCCACTTTTTATATTTCTTCTAGGGGTTTTGGCCCATTTTGAGAAAGTTTGATTCTCTGACAAAAAGTCGTATCTCTCACGGTTTAGCCTGTACGTGTATAGGCATGAGTGGTCGGCATGGGATTTCATAGTGCTTTGACTCGCTTTTGCTTGCTGGGGGATTCTCTGCCCTCATTACTCCTCTTTAACGATTTTTCTAGGGGTTTTGGCACATTCTAAGAAACTTTGATTCTCTGACAAAAAGTCGTGTCTCTCACGGTTTGGCCTGTACGTGTATAGGCATGAGTGGTCGACATGGGGTTTTATACTATTTTGATATTTAGTAGTTTACATTAATTTTGAATTTGTTAGATTAGAAATTTATGAATTAGCTGTAGGTATGCTTCAATTAATATCTTCTTTCTTACGGTAGTGGAATCAGTTAATCATGCAGAAATCGTATAGGAAGGATAGGGTTAGTTAACCATCTCCCGAGGGATCCGGCAGGGTTCATCCTCTGTCACAAACAAGCTAGCTAACCACGGACGTCCTTGCCGGACTTTGGTAATTATTCTGGATAATTCTACCACGGTGTCCCATGCTGTTTTCCTGCAGGAGAAATGTGCCGATCCCACGGTATCGAATACTTACATCATTTATACGGGATTTGGCAAACTCCGTGGAACAAGAGACGGAAAATCAATATTCCTGCAAAAATAAATCGTAATTAGTTTTATTCACTAAAATTTTTACTTCCTTTTACAACTCATAACTATTCTCAATCTGTGTTTTTAATATTTGTATTGTTCCTTCAACAGATTTAGTTTGAAAATTTAATCTTTCAGAAATTTGCGAATCCAGAGATTCAAAAGATTAAATGAGTAATAAATTTTAATATAAATTCAGAATGATCAGTATAATTAGAATAAATTTGAAAGTTTGACAACAGAAAATTGAGAAGTTCAGTCTTTTCGATGCAGAGGAATTTTCAAATTTTCCCGCGCTGGAGGTATCGCATGAAAGATGACCGATATGGTGAGACAAAATGGTTGCTTGGACATTTTTTTAATTCGCAAAATCGCGAAAATCGATGTTTGATCATCGACGGTTCGTATCGTCCCGGGGTGGGACCGACTTTTGTTTATGCCGGGAATACCGCGACGGCATAAATATTTCAACAGGGCCAGCTCCGCCTGTTCCCTGTACACAAATATGCCGAATTTCTCTGTCGATTATTCGGCAGAGTCGGACACGGCATGGCCTCGTCCGTCTGCTGTTCGATAATCGATATTCTTTCGCTGCTTTGTGCCGGTTCGCCGGCTACGCTCGTTCCGTGGCGAAGCGTAACGCTTCCATTCCCGCGGGCCTCGCGAGAAATTTCTGGGTCAGCGAATATGAAAACCGGCTCGATTAATAACTGCTCATTAATGCCGAAGCGTCGTTTCGTCGAGCACGCTCGTTTACGCGCCGTTTGGGGAAAGTAAGCGTCGATATTCCATTCGGGAAACTGGTTGAAAGTTTCAGACGGCTTTTGGTACTTTATGAGAAATGGCGGGAAAACGCTGAAATTGCGCTCTGCGCTTGTTTATTAGTTATGGATTCAGGGTGTATCACGAACTGCAAAATTTTAAGGTCCAAAATCTCATACTCTAAACAATTTCCAATAAATTGAACTACTCCATAAATTGAGCTTACAATATTTAACTTACAACTTATCAAAATAACTTTTCTCTGTTTGATCATATCTGTACGAAAGTTTGTAAAAAGAGCACCCGTAGAGAATCATTAGGTCCTCGTCATTTCGCCCTTTCAGAACATTAAAAGTACGCTTTCAGGTGGCAAAAGGAACAAAAGAGATGAAATAAAAAATGATTTTACCGCAGTAAATAGCGTGACCCACGCGACACGAAACACGTTAGAGAACTCGCTGGCCGGACCACAAAATTCATCCCTCACCCCCTGGTGGAGCGGTCGAAAACCGTGCAAAGCCGGGATATAAATTACCCATATCGCAGCTCGTACTCCAGTAGCCACTAAACTGCCAGGTCCCCGACTATTCCCCTCCGGTTCCTGTGTGCGCATCAACCGTCAACCCAGGGGTTGTTCCACCCCTTTGGCGTCACGAGCCGGCTTAGGTGGGCGGTGCCGTAACCCGGACCGCGAAAACAAACGAATTTTTAATTGATCACCTGCTAATGAGCTGACTGACGGGAGAAAGACCGGTTTCGAAACGTGCCTCGAAACGGAACCGAAAACCAACGAGGACGGACGTATCGTTTAAGGGTGTGTTCTCATTCGGTACGCTCCAATACTACACCGTTTTTAGTTTTACTTTATTTTTTTACTACACGTAATTTTATGATTCGTTTTTGAAATTTCATGATGGAATTCGTGAAATAGTGGGAGAATAATGGCTGCCCCTTGAATACTCGCCATCGTGAAATTAGTTGATTGATTTTTAAAATACGAGGTGGGAAGTTTTGAGAGAAATGACGCTCGGAGGAGTAATAAACAAGTTAACTTTTAAATAATAACTTTTAGCTAAATTTACGCAGAAGGTAAAAATGACGTATCTTAAATTACGGTTCTACTTTGAAGTTACAGTTAAGGTGCTTTAAGATGTATGCTAACTTTAGAATTGTACAAATTATTCGATGTTTCATATGTTATACGTTTATTGATAATTTTGTACTTCACATGTCGCCAAAAATTAAGGTGCTTTAAGATGTATGCTAACTTTAGAATTGTACAAATTATTAGATGTTTCGTGTGTTATCGATAATTTTGTACATCGTCAAAAATCGAGGGGTCCGAGTGGGAATACCGCCTTAAGTTCTTAAGGGTCGAGGGTGGAAGGCTTGGGGGTGAAAAAGAAAAGGAAATAAGCGTGTGGCAGACGGTTGAAACTTCATCATCGACCGTTTCGAGTCTTCGACGAACGATGGGTGGCGGAGAAACTGGTAACACAGAAGGGTGAGGGAGACACGAGGGGGTGGCTTTTGGAAAGAGACGTCGAACTTGAGACGAGTTAACCCTTCACGAGTTACTCTCGTTCTCCTGTCGAGGAATTTTACTGTTTACGAAATTCTGCGACGGTGATGCATTTTAGGGAATTTTATGTACTGCAAAATGGTGGACATTTTACATTGCTTTTTGACTCCTTGTATATCAATTTTATTTTACTATTATATACTTAAGAAATATATTTTCAGAAATTTCTGTCTAGTTCAATAAAATAATTTAAAAAAAATTGTAGACTTTATGTATTTGTATTTAATTTAAATAATAAATTTTCTTCGTCGAACAGAGATAATATAGTTATTAGAATAAAGATGATAATATTGATGAGTAACATGTAACCATAGATACAAGTATATTATAATTTTGTTAATAATTATAAAAATTTATATTTACTATCTATTTTAGGGTAGAATTCTCTGAATAGCCTACGAACGTATTATTTTCCACTAGACAAATTATTTTTCGAGAGAATAAAGATAAACTTGTTATTTTTGAAATACGTCTAATTATAAAAAACTAAAGTAGTCTCAAGTATCGTTCGCACGATGCGTGCTGGAAGTTTTATCTTTGTAACGTTAATCTTTACGCGAAAAACTTGTATGAACATAAAAGTATTCAAAGTACGGAGATCTAAATCAATTTCGAAACATTCCGACTGGAACATAATTTGCAACGTCAATGCGAAAATGGATACCCGCCTACCTGATTATTAACACGAGGGTTAATTGAACGCGCAACGTGGCAGAGAAAAAGGAAGGAAGTACGGCTTCCTACTCGCTACGAAACCTTTATTTCTTTTCCTTCGAGCAGATTTACACTAGCCAGCGTTAACGAGCGGCACCGGTATAATAATTAGTGGCACTATACACCGTGACTCGCCGGGTCTGTACAGTCAGCACCAAATCTGGCTTCCCTTCGAGGTAGAAGGACACCAAGGGTGGAGAGGTCTCTGAACTCCGTTACTTTTAGGGAGTTTCGAGTATTGGAACATTTGGAATGGGGTAAAAGTCTGAAAACTGCGATTTGGGAATTTAGGGATTTTGGGAGATTTGGAGGTTGAGTAATCTAGAGAGTTGAGGGACTAGGAATTTGGGGAAATTTCGAATTAGAAATCTGCGAATATGGGAATTTAAGAATTTTGTGTTTTAGGAATTATGTAATATAGAAAGGGGACGTAGGAATTTGGAGATCTAGGGATTTAGGAGAATACCTATTCGAAGACCTTGAGATTTGGGAATCTAGGGACTTTGAGAGATAGATTTGGGGGGATTTTGAGTATGATAATCTAGAGAGTTGAGGGACTAGGAATTTGGGGAAATTTCGAATTAGAAATCTGCGAATATGGGAATTTAAGAATTTTGTGTTTTAGGAATTATGTAATATAGAAAGGGGGCGTAGAAATTTGGAAACCTAGGGATTTAGGGGAATGCCTATTCGAAGACTTTGAGATTTGGGAATCTAGGGACTTTGGGAGATAGATTTGGGGGGATTTTGAGTATGATAATCTAGAGAGTTGAGGAATTAGGAATTTGGGGAAATTTCGAATTAGAAATCTGCGAATATGGGAATTTAAGAATTTTGTGTTTTAGGAATTATGTAATATAGAAAGGGGACGTAGGAATTTGGAGATCTAGGGATTTAGGGGAATGCCTATTCGAAGACCTTGAGATTTGGGAATCTAGGGACTTTGGGAGATAGATTTGGGGGGATTTTGAGTATGATAATCTAGAGAGTTGAGGAATTAGGAATTAGGGGAAATTTCGAATTAGAAATCTGCGAATATGGGAATTTAAGAATTTTGTGTTTTAGGGATTAGGTAATATAGAAAGGGGGCGTAGGAATTTGGAGATCTAGGGATTTAGGGGAATACCTATTCGAAGACCTTGAGATTTGGGAATCTAGGGACTTTGAGAGATAGATTTGGGGGGATTTTGAGTATGATAATCTAGAGAGTTGAGGAATTAGGAATTTGGGGAAATTTCGAATTAGACATCTGCGAATATGGGAATTTAAGAATTTTGTGTTTTAGGGATTAGGTAATATAGAAAGGGGGCGTAGAAATTTGGAAATCTAGGGATTTAGGGGAATGCCTATTCGAAGATCTTGAGATTTGGGAATCTAGGGACTTTGAGAGATAGATTTGGGGGGATTTTGAGTATGATAATCTAGAGAGTTGAGGAATTAGGAATATGGGGACATTGCTATTTAGAAATCTGCGACTATGGTAATCTAGGGATTTAGTGTTTTGCGGATTCAGTGTTATAGAAAGGGGATCTAGGAATTTTGGGGAGTATCTATTTGGGGAGCTTGAGGTTTGGGAATCTAGGGATTTGGAAAGTTATAAGTACGATAATGTAGAGATTAGTAGGTGGAAATTTAGGGATATTGCGATTCAGAAATTTGCGAATATGTCAATCTAGGGATTTACTGTTTTAGTGATTAAGTGGTATAGAATTTGGAGACCTAGGAATTAAGCGCAATAGCTATTTGGTAACCTTGGGATTTGCGAATGTAGGGATTTCCCTAGAATTATGGAATATTGCAAAATAGTGACGTAAGAATGAAGAAATCTAGGAATTTATGTATCTAAAAATGTAGGCATGGTAATGAGAATCTAGGAATTTTGAGATTTCGACATTTAGGAATTTAAGGAACCAAAATATAGAACTTTCGAAACTTGAGAATTTGAAAAAATAAAATATCTTCTTTCTTGAAATCTAGGGAATTCCGTGAATCGAAATTTCGGTATCGAAAAAGTATAAAAATCTAGTGAATTTCGAAATGAAAACATTGAAATCACTTTGAAAATTCATAGAGTTTACCTAAAAATTTCCACGTTCATTTTGGAAAATACGGAGTTATTCAGTGATCTAAAAATTTGGAGACTCCGTCAATCAAAAGTTTAGGAATATGCTTTCGAAATTTATCAATTAAAAATTCAAAAGTTGAGAAACTAGCACACGAAGGTATAAAAATTTGTAATTAACGTTGCAAACCGCGTATGTGTCCTTATTGAAAGGAAGGCTAAGTTGCATCCGAGTGTACACACGCGGCAAGAAGCCACGGAATTTCCAGGCCGATTATCAACGAACGTCCTATCGGGAATGGGCCACCGAGGATCGTGCTCTGCCCCGACTATCGATTCCTCGGGCTTATCGGCCCGCTTGCATACCCGCCCCTTGTCCCGTTCCATGCCACCTCCTTTTTTTCCTCTCTCCCTTTTTTGCCGTCACGACCGAGCTTCCGTGAGGTTTTCGGTGCCTCGAAGGTCCTCTCCAGGGAGAGCTAAAATAACGCAACTTCGTCAGGGACGTTACGTTTTCGTCGATCTTCACGTCCGGACGTTGCCATCGTTTTCCGTTCGTCGCCTTTTGCTGCTTTCTTTGCTGTTGCTATCTTCGCGTCCGGCTTTCAGGGCCGAATCAACGTCTCTGGGAGCCCCATACTCACGTTATTAATATTATTTAGATTTACTCAAGTACAAGTTATGCGAAGAACTGAAGAATTGTTTAATTTTGCAATTCTACACATTGAAAGTTCAAAAATTCTACACATGAGAAACAATTCCAACATTATTATAATGTTCCAGCATTGTTATAATAACCAGGAAATTTGGAATAACAGTATCTCGTGGTTTGCATGTGGTCCAAAGAATATTGAATTTTTATATCTTCATTGATACCCTAAGCACGTTATTTCCCTTAATGGTCAATCCTTGGTCGCTTAGATATTTATACTAGTGACCAGGTCTACGAGAGGAAAAATACCTATCTCGGTGAAATACGACGATGAGATGCGCCAGGACGAGCCACAACTTTCTAAATGCCTCCTTTGAGAGGTGTAATTGGAAGGTAATGGCGAGGGTAAGAACAAAAGGGAGGTGGAGAGGAAGTATCACCGTGCTGATGAGACGTGCGTCGTTAAATGACGACGATTAACCCTCTCCACTTTTGATCGGTGAGAAGTAAACAATTGTTTTTGATTGAATTAAAAGAAATTAAGTACTATTACTCTCGATAGTAGTGAATTGTTTGGATCTCAACTTTCACTTATATCGTACAGATCTTATTGACAATTTGTCGAATTCAGTAAAGCGAGAGAAGAACGTAATCGGAGATATCGGTGAATCATAAGAATAAAACTATTTATTCTTGATTTTTTAGTATGAAACTTTCATCAACATGTTTGTGACATTTTCCCGATTAAAACGAGACCAAACACGACATTCGAAACATATTTACTTGTAATTTCAAGCGTTACATCGCTACTAGTAAGATTCGCGGTAAACGAGTAATGACACTCGGGTAACTTCGTTCCCGTTCGGCGCTACTCGCTAATCACGTGATACCGCGAGTACGAAGCAAATGGCGGATATGTTTAAACTTAATGGCAGAAATATTGTATATTATTGACATACTTTTATTACTAGTTATTTATTTAGTATTTATCTAGTGAATACACTAGAATAAACTGCAACTAGATATATCAATAGATATTTAAATAAAAATTGAATGATTCTGAAAATAAATTTGATGTTATTAGGATTTAGGTGCATTGTAGAGAACAAAGGTTATGTTCATATTTTTTGTTTAACGCAGCTCGTTTCTACAAAAATATTTATTAAATAAACTAAATTAAGTCTTATTCACACTATGAATATACAGAATTTTAATTTTACAGGGAATAAACTCTAATTCTTAGGAAATTATAATTTTTTAAGAAATGAATTCTTCAATGAATGAATTATAATTTTTTATGAAATGTATTACACTTTCTCAGCAAATGAATTATATATTTTTGCAACTTTTTTTACAGAAAACCTAGAACGCTTTAACGACACGAGAGCACTTTCCGTATTTCAAAGATGATAAAAGTGTTAAAGAACTGCAATTACTGGTTTTTTTCCCAGTTTTGTTTTCTGCTTGTTTTGTTGGTACGAACGAAATACTGTTAGCGATGGCGGTCCTCGTGTGCAACATGAATGGAGAACCTTTCGTGTGAACAGCTGTGAACAGCTGCGATTTTGTAAATATTTGTGGGCCCTGCTGTTTTCGAGGAAGGCTTTTTTCCGCCGGGAAAATTCAGTTTTAAAAAATTCATGTCGATATACGCAGACCAACTAAAGCGGCGATAGATCGATACTTCGCGGCCGAATATCCAGCGCTATTATTATTATTCTGTAATACTTTCGGGTTTTTTGAATTCGCATTGATATAAAAAATTAACACGCAAAGTATTGTGCGGAAAATTTGAATGGGTGATTGCCTTTTCCGTGGAAATTTTTTAATCAATTGTACTAAATGCCCGACTGTGAAATGTGAGAAAGAATTTATAAAATTTGAAATAAGAGCGTGAAATTACACGAAAAGAAAGGACGAATTAGTATATTTAAATGAATGGAGCAAAATCATATTATCTTTGGTTAAAATGAAAATTAAAATCGTAGACTTTACTTTTGCTGTCAATTTTTATAAATGACTCAAAAATTTTTTTGGATAAAACAGTAGTCTTTTAATTTTACAATTAATGTACCAGTTGAAATTTATATTAAATATTATAACGGTGGAATTATTTGGTGATTTACAGATATTAAATTTTAAAAATCCGAAAATCTAAGAGGAATGAACAAATCTATGATTTTCAAAATGTCTAACTAAAATTTACAATTTTCGAAACATCTGTATGAAAAAGTTCGAAAGTAGAAACTCAAGGTTCTCGCAAACGTCGAAACGATTGGAAGCAACAAATTATTTACAAAGCCTTGATTCGCGGAAAAACTGGGTTACCACGTTTTAATTCACCATCGACAGACCGTTAATCGACAAAAATCCTCAGCGGCGATTACCGCGGGAAAAAGCGCAGCAGAAAAAAGGGGAAACAAGAAGCAATCATTAATTCATCGGAACGATCAACACTCGGGCTTCGGAAAATTGACGGTGTAACGGTGGCTCGCAAACTGAGCGATTACCCTCGCAAATAAATCCGAGGTAAGAGCAAGTGCAAGGAGGCGACCGGGGCTCGATTACGAAAACGCTGTTTAATTTCCGACAGGGGTCGCATCGGGTTTCACTTTAATTAAGCGAAATAATTAGCCGTCAAAGGTTAGCGCGATGTCGCGGGAAACGATATTTTCTTCCGACAATGTCTCGAACGGAGACGTCTCGACGGTGCGAATAAGATTTATCGAAATCGAAATTTACTCGAGATTGCTGATAGTGGAAGCCTTAAAACAACTTCGTTTCTTCTAAGTATGTTGTTAATCGACGTTATGAACGACTGTATATAAAACACATTCTTTCTTTTTTCTTTTACCTATCTTCATTTAGGGAATATTAGGGTTCTCGAAAAATACAACATGCGATTTTCATCAAAGTAAAATTCGATTCAGATAATTAGCTGAATTATTTATAAGGTCCGAGACAAATGTTCAGCCACATGAGTGGAGTACACAGTGTATCTTGGCTGAACAGCTACATCTAACCTAACACCATCACACAGGAAGATCATTTGCAAAATTCCACAGTTAACTGCATACAGATGAAGTCTATAAATTATACAGTCCATAATGTTTCTATAAGAATGAAGAAATTTTGTATATTGTATTTAACCCTACTTTTACTGAACTAATCCTAACCTAACAAATACATCACACAGGAAGATCATTTACAAAATTCCACAGTTAACTGCATACAGATGAAGTCTATAAATTATACAGTCCATAATGTTTCTATAAGAATGAAGAAATGTTGTATATTGTATTTAACCCTACTTTTACTGAACTAATCCTAACCTAACAGTGACTGAATAGTTAACTGAAACAGTTAACTGAATACAGATGAATCTATGCATTTCTAGTAAAAGTTATTTTGTACATCTAATGTTTTGACAATATTTTGTATAATTTCCGCGTGAAGAGCCTTTTCACCGATCTTAGATGTTCATCCATTAATCCTACGGGCAAAACGATGCACCCATCGTTCCAATGGTGGCTCGACGATGGTAGCTCGTGGAACCCTTCTTGGTTTCTCTTGGATGCCGGCCGAGTTATTAATGAGTTAACAGGATTTCCTCCGGTCGGAAAATACGCCGGGAAAAGCCTCCGGAGGATTTGGATTTCGGTCGAGAAGCCTCCCCCTCGGGTTCTCTCGTTCCCTCGACACGCACACCCCCGCAAAACGATCCCCGTTCACAAGAGAGCACGTCGAATTGATTGCCTTGGAGATGGTGGTTTGTGAAAAATTCAAATCCACCTTTGTGTTGATCTAACTTATTTCGGGAAGTGCCCAGGTAGCCTCGCCCGATCATTTATCATCGTTATCTATAATAATATTATTGATTACAGAGGTCATTTATTTTTAAGTAATACAACTACTTATATTCATTATAATTATGACAAACCTGATGTAATAGAGAATTTTTTTATCTATTATAATAATAAATGGAAATTATAATATAGGGATGATTTATATTTAAATAATACGATTTTTATTTATTATAATTATAACAAACCTGATTATATAATGGATCTATAATTTATTACAATAATATGTTCATATGTCCAATGCTGAAATGAAAACCACTGACTTTAATTAATAATGTTAATTAACACATTACTAGTCCAATGCTCCAGATTTTCAAAAACTACTTTTATTACATAATATACAGGAATTCGTTTTTTCATTCATAATATTCTTGTATTGCCTTTCTCCTAGAGTTTCTCTTCGAATTTTATTTTGAACATTGGAAAATCTAGGCAAAACAAGGGGTATGGAAAATCCATGTAAAAGTCCCACTTTCATTATTGAAGTTTTCTTCAAAATTAAACATATGATTTCTCGATATCTTAACATATTTTCATCTGAACTTTAATTGCATTTTAAAAATACTTCAGCACTAAACGTTCTCGAATTCCGTCGCGAAAAGAAAACGCATAAAAAAATAATATGCAAAACTAAGAATTAAAATTGTAGAAATGTGCGCTCATAAAATTGTTAAGCAGCGTACAAAAATTCCCGGGGACGTAGTTAATCAGTATTTTTTCTGGCACATTTCTGCTCACGAATTCGCTGGAATATTCAGCGCGTACACCCACGTACACACGTGGAACCACCTACCAACATTCTTCCGTATCGTTGCCACATACGGCCAATCCAATCCAGGGCATAAAAGGTTCGACCGAAATTATTGGGAAGACTGGACGTTTCGCGAAAAACGGGACGAGCTACGTAGATTCGAAACGAGGGGTTTAGTCATCGTTTTCTAAGCGGCTTCCGTGCCGATTCCGAGCCTCCATAGAGATCAGGGAATACGTCGGGTTCCAGTGGTTCGACCTACGAATCGATATATCGACAGGCCCCTATTGCGAGAAGCTAATCGCCCGCTCTCGAATCTGTGCCGACCTCCACGATAATCTTTATCAGCTCGGTTTAGTTTAGAGAATATTGTTTGCTGACTTTTATCCTCCATTTCTCTCTCAAAGTTTTGTAATTTTATTGTGTTTACAATTTTTTCCGTCTTTGGGTGTCCAAATAATTCTAGGCATAATATAATTTTGGGAATATTCAGGGAAAAGGTGGGGCTTCAGGGATGAAGAACTATTTGTTCATATAATAATTATATTTTTTTAAACATAAAGTATCGTAATCATCAAAAACTTTTGGATACACAATTTTTGACTTCCTCAAAATATTGCAAGTCTACGAAATTATGTTGGCAATAAAGAAATTTCTATTCTGCTAAACTTCAAAAGAATTCATCGGTTTTCAACTGAAATGTCATCTATAGGTTAAATTTGATTTATAAATAATTAAATTTATGATACATATAATCGGGTAACTGCTGTAATAGATTTACTGTACATAAATAAATAAAAATATATGAGCAAAGAATTAATAGCAGTTTCAACATAATCTTAAAACAACAAAAATTTTCAGAGCCACCATTTTGTGACAGTAAAAGCTGCATATTTAATCTTTTATTATTGAATTTTCTCCAATTATTTAAATAATCAAATGGACCTACATATAATTGGATTAGAATAGGTAAAAAGTTAGTCGGTAAAGGTGCAATAGATGCATCGGTCGTAGCAGAAACTGTCTTCAGGTTCGCATCACGAAGAGGAACGAACGGTCGAAAGAGAAAAAAAAAGGAACAGGCGTGCCATAAATATTTATGGAGCTCAACGGGTAGCCAGGTCGCGAGCCCCGCCGCATCGATATAATTCACTGTTATCGATCGAGAGCGCCGGAAACGCGTTTCTTCCCCGCAATCCGCTTATCGCCGTGACACCAGATAGGAAAGGCGCGCGACGTCGACGTCGTCGTCGAAAGACGCCGACCGATTCGTTCAACCTGTTGCAAGGCCATTAACATCGACCCTACGTGTCCTCCATCGATTCACCCGGCGTGCAGCTAACACTGGGTGTGGCGGTCGACCTCAGAAAACCGGAAAAAGAGAAAGCGATCGAGGCGGAACGAAAAGCGGACCGGACGCCAGAAATCGGCACGCGACGAAACGCTTGATCGCCTGACTGATTCTCGACGATCTTTTTTTTCTCTCAAATTATAAATCTACAAACTCGTAGCTTTGGTCACCAGAAATGGTATTCTTTCAACAAGATGAAAGGATGCGATAAAAAAATAATTTGCCTGTCATGGTATTACCATTTGGATTATGGCATATTTGTGCCACTAAAGCTGACCTTTAACTGACACCCTGAATACCCTCTTATAATAATTTCAGCAGTCTTAGAATATTATACAAGAGGTTCACAGGTACCAAATTTATTGTCACATCCATCATTGCGATTGCGTGTATCAATGCTCTCTCATGATTAGTTTGTTGACGCACCTGCCCGCCTATTAATCCTGCATTTAATCACGTTGCCTTAATGTATTACACGCTTCATTCACGTTCAAGATTTAGTGGATGGGAAGACTTTTAACTGTCTAATTAATAAGTTAATAAGATTATACCGCGACGAATTGTACCGTGGATCTGGTAACGATACCAGTTAGGATTCGAGAGAGAATTAGGGTCACTTACGATCGATACCATTAAGTGGCAGAACCTACGGACCGCTGTTGATTGCAATCGAAGGTAAAATTAGTGTCACTTGCGATTGATAGTACCGAGTCGCCAGATCCTGCGAACTATACCTCTGCTGAGCATGGTCGCTGGCCAAATTAGTTCCAGCTGCGATCGATACTATCAAGTGATGGAGTCTAAGGAATTGGGACTTGCTAAGATCGAAACGATAGATTATACTGTTCGGTCGTAGATTATTCTCTTTGTCATTTTTCTGTGATGTTCATATCATGATATGTACGTATGATGTTCATATTGTTCATATTGTTCCTATTGTTCATATGTTCATATGTTCATATTCATATGATGTTCATATGTTCATATTGTTCATATTGTTCCTATTGTTCATATGTTCATATGTTCATATTCATATGATGTTCATATGTTCATATTGTTCATATTGATCTTATTGTTCATATGTTCATATGTTCATATTCATATGATCTTCATATGTTTATATTGTTCTTATTGTTCATATGTTCATATTCATATGATGTTCATATGTTCATATTGTTCATATTGTTCATATGTTCATATGTTCATATATTCATATTCATATGATGTTCATATATTCATATTGTTCATATTGTCCATATTGTTCTTATTGTTCATATGTTCATATGTTCATATGTTCATATTCATATGATGTTCATATTGTTCATATGTGCATATGTTAACATATGATGTTCGTATGTTAATATTACAGGAACTTCACATTGTAACATAGGTTCATATACTATACAAGCCCTGTAACTTTATTATCAAAAGAATTACTTTCATGTGAAGTACACTCATATGTGTACTAATTTACTCATATGTGTACCTCCGGAGATTTAATATCATTTATCAATTAATAAATCCACGTAAAAATGCAAAGACTATTTATCTAGTTATGAAAATCCGTGTTCCAAACAATACACGTGCATAATTACTTGCACACCATGACACACCTGAAATCATCCCCAAACCCTCATCAGCACCGAAATCATCGATACGGAAAGGAACCCCAATTAGTATCCCACCCGCGATCTCTATCACGTGTTCCGATTAACCCTCGGACAACGGACCCGAAACTCTACTCATTCCACATATGATTTTGAGTTTACATTTAATTTAAAATTCGTTTTTGTTCCCGTTTCTCCGTAATGAAATTCTTTCGTGTAGAAATTTTCGTTTCTAATTTCAATCGATGTGCTTCGTGACAAGTCCTTTTAGAGTGAGGATAACTCCGGACCAACCGATAAGTCCAGATTTTAATTCCATATTTCGTTTCAGACTTCATTCCACTAGTCCACATTTGTAAGTCCAAAATAAACCCAGATTCCATAGATTGCATAAGTCCACATTCCGAATGCATAAATTCATAGCTAGTAAGTCCAAAATTCATAAGTTCATAAGTCCAAATGCGTAAGTCCAGACTTCATAAATTCCATGAGTCATTCCAGGAGTCCACATGCCCAAATGCATAAGAACTCCATGTGAAGGTTAATCACCCCTCGAAACCGAGAGCCGTGAAGATAAGCCTAAGAGTCGAATGCCCAAAAGTGGTTCGCGATTAACCAGAAAATCAAACTTCCCTCTCCGCTGCGTTCGGCCGTGTCCCTAAACGAGGAAGGGATAATGATTATAATAATAATAAGAGAGCCACCCCTGGGCGGTGTATCATAGACGGCGACCTATTACGCGAAACACGACACCGGCGCCGGTCCGAGGCTGGAACCACTTGTAAAAGCGAGCGAGAGGATCGCATCGATGTGGTGCGACCGACGGAGAGGGTAGAATCGAGGGAGAACGAGCACGAGGGATCGCCCGTGGGCGAGCAAAGAGAGTATGAGGGCTGGAGAGGGGTAACGATAGCGCGGGCGGAACAGAGAGGTTGCAGGAAGGGTGGTGAGAGGGCCGCGCCACCGGTGGTGAAACAGAACGGGGCAAAAAGAACGCCGAGAACGAGCTGGCTGGCTGGCTGGCTGGCTGGATGGGAGGCAAAGACTGCGGGAACGAAAGAGCAAGAGGGGATGGTCGTATAGCTGGAACACGCTCGAGGGAGCCAGGCTAACGGAGGATGGCGAGTGGGTGGATGTGGGGGCACCGACGAAACGAGAGGAAACGAAATGCACGGCGATATACAGGGTGTCATGTAACTGGTGCCGCTACCGGAAGCACTGAGATACCGCTGTCTCTCAGGCTAATCCTTTTTATGAAATCTCATCGAACCTCTCTCTTGCATTAACACGGCTTTACAAGGTAGCCAGACCCAGCACTATTTTACGTTGCTGCATTGACCACTTACCTACTTACTCTTTACTTGTCCAAAGACGCTTAATAACCCAGGAAAGTGATCACATCTACAGGAGTAAGGGAGTTAGCTAATCAAGGCTTGTATGGCCATCACACCTAGACTGGGCTACGTCTGACTAGCTGATAGACGTAAGGCACGTTTACAGTAAGCATTTCAGCCAGACAAGTGATCAGATCTACCTAACAGGAATAAGGGAGTTAGCTAATCAGGGTTTGTGACTATGGTCCTCACATCTGGACTACTCTACCGAACTACGTCTGACTACTTGCTAGACTTAAGGTTTACACTAAGCATTTCAGCCAGACAAGTGATCAGATCTACCTAACAGGAATAAGGGCGTTAGCTAATCCGGGTTTGTGACTGTGGTCCTCACATCTGGACTACTCAACCAAACTACGTCTGACTACTTGCTAGACTTAAGGTTTACACTAGTTTTGTCAGTCAGGCAAGTGGACAGGTCTGCCTAAGTAACAGGAGTAAGGGAGTTAGCTAATCAAGGTTTGTAACTATGGTCCTCACATCTGGATTACTTAACTGCGCTACATCTGGCTACTTACTAGACTTTACACTAATGTCAATCAGGCAACTGGATAGAAGTAAGGGAGTTAGCTAACCAAGGTTTATAGACTAGCTTCCTTATCTCCTGGACTAGTTAACTGAGCTACGTCTGACGACTCGATAGGTTTAAGGTGTGTTTAAGCATGTGAGCCAAAGTGGTCCTACCTGAGCAAGTAATGCAAGTGATAAAAAATACCCAATTAGACCTCGGTCTTCCTCATAGGATACTTGACTGGACCAAGTCTAGGTGCTTATTTAAGGGTACTAAACGAGCAAAACTGACAAGTAACGAAAAGTGAAGATCTTTAGGTCTGCAATACTAATCTTTATCAGTGTACCACTTGGATAAGTCTAGTTACCTCTACTATACTACTAGTATAAACGTCTTAAACCTGATAAAGCTAAGTAGACTAGCTAGTAGCTAGCAGACATCTCTTGTACTTGATCTAGATTTGTCAAATGATCAAATATTTCTTCAAATCCTTACCTAAATTTCCAAATCATCCCTGTTTCCTACACTTCTACATTTCTGGCAGAAATGCAACCTACAAAATTCCAAATTACCGAAATCCCGAAAGTCCTATAATTGACATTGGTAATAAAGTACCTCTCAGAAAAATGCTGAATAATGTATCGCGTTAATTTCTACCCAAAGATTTAATTTCCAGTCTCGTCGATTGATGGGTTCTAGAATTTAAATATCGACTGACCCATTAATTACAACACCGCCAGGCAATTCTTTTTTCTGCTACGATCTTCTTTCTCCGTTGTTTCTTATCCTGTGTTGCGTGGGCTATCTCGGCCGATGCGGCTGTCTTTTCTCCTCATTCTCTCACGGGGAGTTTTGCACACCATGGGTTTCATGCTGGCTCTCATCCAGAGCCGGGTTACGATTTCATCCTTCATCTCCGTCGAACGAGAGTCTCGTTCTCTCGTTTCCTCTCTGCCTGGTACTCGACACCCTCTCCTCCAACCCTCCCGCCGTTCAACTCCCTGCCCCATCCCTCTCTTCGTCTTCCTTCCTCCCGTTAAATCGTGCTCTCGGTGCATCACAAGGAAGTTTTGCACACCACAGAGAGAGCGGTACCGGCTCTTTCGCATCCAGAGTCAGAATTCCTGGCCCCTCTCCCCGTGGCCTCGTTCACCGTCTCTCGTACCCTCGATATACAGGGTGTCATGTATAAGTGCAAAAATTAGGAATCTGGGAAAAGTACGAATGCGGAACGATGTTCATGGTGGTTAGAATGTGACGAAGAGAACTTCGATTTTACGACATTTGCGATTTTAGAATTCTTTTGGGATTCCTAGAAATTTTGGAGTGGTGGAAAATTTTAATATTTTATAGGTTTGGGTTTTAGAATTTTAGAAAATTTCAGGATTATATGGGACTTTAATTCTTTAAATTTCTAAAGTATAAAATCCTAAAATTCTGACAAATTATCAAATTTTCTAGAATTGTAAAACTCTCTAAAATTCGAAACTTTCATAAAATTCTAAAATTCTTTAAAATTGTTGAATCCCATAAACTCTTAAAATTTTTCAAACCTGTACACTTCTCTAAAATTGTAAAATTCTTTAAAATTGAAAAGTCCTATAAAATTCTAAAATTCTTTAAAATTGTTGAACCCCATAAACTCCTAAATTTTTTACAAATTGTAAACTTCTGTAAAATTCAAAAATTCTAAAATTCTCTAAAATTAAAAAATTCCCTGAAATGTTAAAGTGAAACTAAAGATTACTCAGATTTTTGTATTCCCAGTAGTTCAAACGTGTATACATATTTGCAATAAAATTTCAACGCTTCCAATTATTTATGGAATGTATAAATTTTGAATAATTCAGCATACTTTAAACGGTCAAATTGTAATTTAAAAAATGATAAAATTATTGAAGGGTCTCCATCTTGCAAAGACTCGATCAACTTGACCTTGAATGTTGGGTTTCGATTTCGGACATTTCTTGGTCTCTCCCTGTGCATGGGACGTCCCGTTATTGGGTAGCCAGACCACAACGGTGGATTTATTTTGTTTATTTATTTATTTATTGATTTATACGCAATGATTTCGCCGGTCATTACCGGCCGATTGCAGGATATTATCTGCATGATAATGATGCATGCAAACGATCCGGACGGCGGGCTTCATTTATCCGGTTGATAATGAGCAAGGAATCCGTGGTCGAAATCGCGTTAAACTCGGCGCCAACGTGTTCTATCCTTTTTCCTGGAGTTCATATATCAGCAAAATATTGGGATTTTCTTCGTAAATTAATATTGATATTAATTAATTAATGGCCATTTATGATTAACGATGCGGTAATTTGTAATTCCACCTTATTCCAGGAAACAAACGAAATCGCTGTTTTAACGGTGGAAATCACCGCAGCATTGTGGATGGCTATGGTAGCAGATTCAATGCCAAAATTTGTGGAGTCGAATTCTTAAATTCCGTGTTATTCAAATTTACACATTTAAATTTTTCATTTCTCAAATTTCCATATTTTCATCCCCTCAGATTCTCAAACTTTCAACTTCTGAAATTCTCATGTGTTAAAATTCTTTTACCAATTATTCAACACGTTAACAGCAACTGGAAGTTTAGATATTTCTATTTTGAACAAACCTTCCTATTCTCAGAATATTTCATACTATTATTCCCAGTTCGAAGAGGTTAACCACTATTGTCGCTAACTATTCAGCCAACCACTTATTACTGGTTAAAACAAATAAGGAAAGTTGAAATCTTAAGTACATTTTGATGACTGATCATGCAAGTGTATTAGTATTAAACACCAAACTCCCTCACGTTGCAAATTTAAGTTTGTTGTACCCAAACTGTACGGTGCGTCACGAGTGCGTCATTACAAATCGAATGGAAATCGTCCAAGTTTAATAAACAAATTCTGGACAATGGAAGCCTAATGTCAAGGAGGAAGTAGACGGAGTCCTCCAAATAAAGAAAGAAATACTAATAAAGGCAATATCGATCGGAGGTCCGAACTTCTCAGTTTCCCCCTATTCATTAATACCGTCACCTCGGTCGCCGTTCACTTTTACGGGTAAGGGTTAAAGAGATCCCGCTAGAACAAAAGGGGTTCGGGGCATCGGCCAAGAAACGATGTAAATTTAAGCAGGGAAAAAGCGATACGCTCTCGCAATGGCATGACATTCAAACGTTCGATGCTCGAACGACCTTAAAGCGTAATGGTTTTACGGTACGTCAAAGCTGGAAGAGTACGGGAACTGTCCGGGGGGATGAAAATGGGGGTGGCTACAGAGAATCGAGGTTGCTCGTAGGGGGTTTGCGCTCTGACGGGGCCATTACACCCTTGATTTCATTACGGCAGCCTTGCTAGTCAACTGCAATCTCTCCTTCTGCCACGCTCACACCCCGCGTCTTTTCGTTCTACCCCCGATATTTCTCCTCACTCCCCTTTTCCTACTATGTCTATCCTTTTTTTCATCTCCTTCTTTCTTATCTCTAACCTTTGTTTCGTTTTTGCGTTTTATTATCTTGCTCTTATTTCGTCATTAATTTTTTAACATTCGTTGTGTTGGCATTTGACTATGTACTCATTTATATTTCTGGTGTAGAAAATTAATTGCATGCTGAATTCGTATATTGTATACTGTTGTAGACACATCTCCATGCGCATTCCTTGTAATATTGTATCAGGACATTATAGGGACTTTTCGTTTATAAAATAATTCCTATTTATATGCATCAGTGATACAGTATGAAAGACATATTTAGGGAATTTTCATTCGAAAATAATTCTTGTATTTATATACTAGTGATATAGTGTCAGTGAAAGACATATCTAGGGAATTTTCAATAGTAAATAATTCTTGTGTATACATACTAGTGATATAGTGTCAGTGCAATACATATCTAGGGAATTTTTATTCTCAAATAATTCTTGTGTATACATACTAGTGATTTAGTGTCAGTGAAAGACATATGTAGGGAATTTTCATTCGCAAATAATTCTTGTGAACTGTACTAGTGATTTAGTATCAGTGAAAGATCTAGGGAATTTTCATTCGCTAATAATTCTTGTGTATATGTACTAGTGATATAGTATCAGTGAGAGCTATATCTAGGGAATTTTCGTTCGCTAATAATTCTTGTGTATTTTACTAGTGACTTAGTATCAATGAAATATCTACGGAATTTTCATTCGCAAATAATTCTAGTGTCTGTATACTAGTGATATAAAATCAACGAAAGTCACATCTAGGGAATTTTCATTATCAAATAATTCTTGTGCTCTTTAAAAATTCCCTAGAATATGTAGAAACTTTGAAGTACATAAAAATTTCATGACTTCAATGCCATAATTTGAAAAAATTGTTAAATTCGAACAGTTGTATAAAATTTTTAGTAATTTTCGATATCTTTGAAGAGTATTAAAATTTTGTAAGATTTCAGATCATTTTAGAATATCGAAGAATCCAAAAATACTAGAAATTTGAAGATCTGCGAGTACCAACAGTGAATACATTAATTTGACTCTTTAAGGATTTTTCACCTTGATTCCGTTCATTGTTCCAACCACACTTTTTTCCATCCCCCCTCATTTTCTTCCTTTTTTGTTGATAACTTATCTTTCAACCATTTGTTCCTTTTTTTCCGAGAATACTTTTCCTTTCTCTCCTCCTATCACACATCCACCTGCCATATTTTCTTTCCATCTAGCTCCGTTCCTCTCGCTCGCACTCTTTCCACCTCAATCTTTCTACCCTCTCGTCCCACTCATCACGCTTTCCACCCCAATCCCTTCTTGACATTCCTGTCCCCGCACAACCCCTTGTCTTTTCCTCGCCTCATCGTTATTCTCCTCTCGCTCGTTTCTTCCTCTTTCTCGCCACTCTGGCCAAGTTCTCTGCTCAGTTCAACCCCTTCAACCCCCCGCCGACCAACCCCCGTCCACGTCGAGTCTCCATTACGAAATTCGTTTGCGATCCGCTAAGATCACCGCGCGATTTTCCGTCACCGAGTCTATCCTCCCGAGGGTGCAAATTGGACGATGAAGTTTTTACAAGCAGGTCCGTCATCCCGTTACCCGACTCACGCGATGACTTAACGTATCTGTCCTACACTCGGAATTATGAATATTCGATTACCGAATGGAATAGAAACGAAGCGACGATTAAAATATCGACTTTCGAATTATCGAATTTTTTTCATTTTTTTTGAATTTTTGTATTTTCGAATTTTTTCATTTTCGAACCTTTCAATTCTTGAATTGTATTCTCGGATTTTCTAATTTCAGAAATTTAGCTTCGTATTTTACAATTTTTAATATCACACATCTACAAGTCTCAAAATTATTGAATTTCTAAATTTCTCAAATTTTATACTTGTACATAGATTCGAAAATGTATGAAGTAGCAAATATAGAAATTTAGAAATTTTGGGACTATAAATGAGGGAATTGGGATACCTTGAAATTTGATACTGAAATCAATTTGACGAGGACTTACGCTCACTTATCAAGGGATGTTAACGATCAGTTAACGCGACCATATTGCACACATAACACATACTTGTATTAACAAATTCTGCTAGTTATATATCGTAATGTTCCATACGCACTATTCCACATTAGGTATATCCATCACAAGACTAAAAGAAGTTCCAATAAAATTAAGAACGAATTTAAACAGTCAAGGCACGAGAGATCGTCCCAGCAATGCTGTCAATGTTTTTCTAAAAAAATTGCTAAAATCCAACCACTTGGGATGTCTTGATTGTAAACCTGGAGCTAGGTCCCGTCGTCATCGACGCCAAAGGGAACGATCGGAAATTGGATGGTCTCCATCGGCGAGAGGGTTCACAATCAGCCCCGTTCCACAGCCCACGGGCTAGATTGAAATCATAGGCCACCGCCCCGTTCAGCGTCGCGTTATCGGCGTCGGGTTAATCCGTCGCGCTTCCACGATATATTTATCTTGTCGAATTTGCCGGCAACTTGGACGTTCGCTTGATTCACTGCACATAGACGCAGTGTAAAATTAGCGACGCGATAAGATTCGCTGCAAGAGTAGTGGCACATCGGGTAACTTCGGTTCTCTACGGCGGTGCTCGCATCACGTGATATAGTCATCGTCTATAGTCATAGTCTTACAAGTCATCGATTTTTGTGATCGAAGTTACAAAATGCAATTGCAAAATATAATTGCAAAGATTATTATGAACAGGACGTACATATGCAAATGGATTAAAAATCAGCATTCGAAATAATAAATGAATGAATAGAAAAATGGTAGTTGAAAAATGTTATATGCCTCTCAAATTTGGTACATAATATTTGTACAATATATTTGCAAATTTTATACGATTATATTAAAATGCATAATTGTTCATGTTAAAATATGAATAATAAGACTATTTACGTGTAATATAAATATATTGTACGTATTATAGACAATTAACTATGTAAAAACACGTGTAATTTTCAAAATATTTCAATTCTAACGGAATTTAAAAATGAGGAACGCCCACGACGCGTTCGACGCCAATCACGCAGCGGTGTTCATCCGAGCGGAGCCGAATGCGCCCGAAGCTACCCGATCTACCGCTTCTCCCTCGAATTTATAGGTTTCTAAAGTAGCACGTTACGTTCCGTCTACATAAGTCTATGATCGACTGCAGATACGAGTCTCGCAGCCAATTTGCATGAGTATTAGGAGGTAATTGATAGAGAGGACTGGATCAAGCGTGAAACGAACGGGAGCTTAAATCGGGCTTGCGATGTTGAGTAGCTCGCAAGCAAGGGGGACCGTGGCCATTCAAGATTTCAGGGAAAATTTGAATTGGCCGCTTAAGCGAGTGCACTTGGGGCAGGATGGTGTGAAATGAAGGAGTTTGTGGAAGATTTCAGCTAACTTACGGAGGGTAACGTGATCGTCCGCGGAGCTAATGTGCTTGGAAACTTTTGAGATACAGTTGGCAGCATAATTGAATCGGTAATGAGGTAAATGGGTTCGTTTGCGACCAATTATTTGTTTCATTTCATTAACAACTTGGGGAATAAAGTCTTTGCTATGGCGGTCAAAAGTTAATTGCTCGCTTCTCGCAAATAGTTTGAACGCTTTATTTTAATAATGGCTTATGTAGTTTTTAATTTGCAGATGCTCTTGTATTACATTATTGGACAAAATTTAGTAGGAAAAAGAACGATTGAAATTTAAAGAAATTGAGGATTGGAGAAAATTAAGATGTCAGGGAATTAAGGAACTAGGGAATTAGGAGGTCAGGAAATTAGGAGATCAGGAAATTAGCAGTTTTTAATTTGCAGTTGCTTTTGTATTAGATTATTGGAAAAAAATTTAATAGGAATAAGAACGATTAAAATTTAAATAAATTGAGGAATGAAGAAAATTAAGACATCAGGGAATTAAGGAACTGGGGAATTAGGAAATTAGGAGATTTTAATTTGCAGTTGCTCTTGTATTAGATTGTTAGAAAAAAATGTTGTCAATAGGATTAAAATTTAAAGAAATTGAGAAGAAAATTAAGACATTAGGGAATTAAGGAACTAGGGAATTAGGAAATTAGGAGATCAGGAAATCAGCAAATTTAAAAATGAAAAACTGAGACTCAATATTCAAAAATGTAGAAATTAATGAAATTTAGAAATTTGTAAAATGTTTGTTAAATTGTATATTACACAAATTATCCACCTGTGTTGAGAATCACTGATATAATAATATAAAGGGACATTACCGCAACATTCTACAATGTAACAATGCATGTCCCGTATTTTTTTGGGAAAAGTCCGAGGACAATCGAGCAATAAAACGCGAATCTCTGTAATCGGCATTTAAAACGATCGTAAAAGGTATCCGTTTTAATTACGAAACAACATACAGCTTTGCGTAAACTGCGAATTAATTATTTAATGTCATCCGTTTGAAATGGATTCTTGAAAAACTCTAATTAACTACTTAACGTTCGGTGACATCGTTGTTAAAAAGGGGGATGAAAAATCACCAGTAATTATGACAACAAAATTGAATTTCGCCAATCGCTGAAAATGCAATTAACATTCCATTTCCAATGCCACCCTGTGTCTCTCTCTGGCGCCATGTTGCGTACCGCACGTAAAACAATATGAATTAGGCGCACGAAATATTAATCAAAATATTGTCGTTCGTTTATTGAACAAATGAAGATGTATCCTTAATTGATGTATGATTATTAATGATCGTAAGTTTAATGTAACAATATCATCGGTCAACGAATACCACCCTTAAAACAGCATTTCTCATTTACGTTAACACTGGATTCAGGGACGAGCACTTTTTATTCTGAAACTAAAGCAGAAAATAAGGGATAGTTTATAAAAATCTTGACAAAAATTTCTTAATTTTGAAATAAGAGCCTACATTCAAAAAATATGCACAATAAAAGATTTATTGTAACACTCTTAACGTCCCTTTTCTATCCTCAAATTTAATTCCAATTTTTGGAGATAAAACCAGGTCAACATGCTGCCCACAAAAAATTACACGAATATTTTTGCATTTCCGAAACCCAAAAAAAGTCGGGAATTTTGTCCGATTACAAATTAGAAGCGCAGAAATTGAAAAATTAAAATTAATTAAAAAAGTGAAGCGATATCGAAATAGAGTTAGTGGTTGCCCACCCTTCGGTTAATGTGATTGCTCAGCCGTTTCACCCCGTCCCGAACTACTTGGCGGGTCGTCGTTCAACTTATTCCGAGTCCGACGAAATCCCCTACCCCTGTCAGCGGAGAAGATTTTCCCTGGAAACGAGAGGGAACGGGGGTGAGGGAGGATTTCTGTAGCCGGACGGAATATAATTCCTGGCCACGGAGAAGGAAGTGGTCGACATGCAACCTGCCAGCCTCGGTTCCACCCTCTGGGAAATGCGCAGCTCGAGGAAGTTAGGGGGTGGACAACAAGTGGCCAGCGGGCTTTCGAGGACTGTCGTCCTGCTCGGGCTTGTTGACGTCGTGTCTACTTTTTCCCCCCGTTTTTTTCCTCTTTTTTGGCGGAGTTGGGCAGACTGGATCGATGGCGAGATTAATTTCGTGCACGGAGTGGGGCTGCTAAGACGTTCATCCCCTATCGGTTTCCTTCCTTTTCGATTTATTCTTCCTCCGAATGGTAAATACCATTGTTGCGGATTTTCAACCGGATTCTTTTCCCGGGTTACAATTTGTAATACGATACTGTATTATTGGATTTAAAATCGACGATTAACTTTTCTTACGTGATCGTTTTTCTTGGGACTTTCGTGTTGATGCGGGTAGAAAACATTTGATTTGTACGAATTTGAATGGTGTAGTTCGAAGTAGAAAGGACCGTAGATCGTCGGAAGCAGTAGATCAGTCGAGGAACCGAGATTGTGCCGTTAGAAGACGGTGTGCGGCAATCACCGAGAGACGATCAATCTCGTAGCGGCGATTTTCAGCCACTTGTGGTCACCCACAAACTGTAGCCGCAGCAGAGACAGAGGGGTAAGGGTGGCCACGAGGGTTGAAGGTCAATCGTCGAACGGCAAAGGGGGAGAAAGGACCGATAAGGGTTCCACGTTTTATCCACCTACGATCTAATGTCGACTTTCTTCCGATTCTAATCGAACGAACCTCAATTAACGTTAATTTCTCTCGGCGAAAATCCTTTGCAAACGACCATCAGTTATCGGTTTAGTAGAACTTTCTTTGGTAAAAGAATTTGTACATAGATCAGAATTAAACAACCTGTACATTGATTAAAATGAAACAACCTGTACACAGATTTAAATAAAACAACTTATATGTAGATCAAAATGAAACAGTCCACACATACACCAAAATATAATAACCTACTGATGAATCAAAATGAAACAATCTGTAGATAGGTCAAAATGAAATAACTTGCACATTGACCAAGATAAAACAGCTTATACAAATGTCAGTGTAAAGCAACTTGTACATAGATCAAAATGAAACAGTCCACAAATACACCAAAATATAATAACCTACTGATGAATCAAAATGAAACAACCTGTAGATAGATCAAAATGAAATAACTTGCACATGGACCAAAATAAAACAGCTTGTACATAGATCAATATAAAGTAACTTGTACATAGATCAAAATAAAACAGTTTACACATAGATCAAAATAGAATAACCTACCGATGAATCAAAATGAAACAACCTGTAGATAAGTCAAAATGAAACAACTTATCAGATGGAACAAAATAAAATAGCTTGTACATAGATCAATGTAAAGCAACTTGTACATAGATCAAAATGGAACAGTTTGCACATAGATCAAAATAGAATAACCTACCGATGAATCAAAATGAAACAACCTGTAGATAAGTCAAAATGAAACCACTTATCAGATGGAACAAAATAAAATAGCTTGTACATAGATCAATGTAAAGCAACTTGTACATAGATCAAAATAAAACAGTTTACACATAGATCAAAATAGAATAACCTACCGATGAATCAAAATGAAACAACCTGTAGATAAGTCAAAATGAAACCACTTATAGATGGAGCAAACTAAAACAGCTTATACATAGATCAATGTAAAGGAACTTGTACGTAGATCAAAATAGAACAACGTACAGATGAATCCAAAATGAACCTGTAGAAAAATAAAAATGGAGCCACTTGTAGATAAAGCCGCATAGACCAAAATAAAGCAATCTATAAGTGGATCAAAGTGAACGAACCAGTAAATGGATGAAAGTGAAACGAGCTGTACCAAAATACATCAAAATGAAACAGCCTGTATACTTGTCGGTGACAGGTCTGCAGCTACGTCTGATCTTGTAAGAAGATCCGATCCATCGACGGTCGTAAACAAAATGGTTTCTTATCCACGGGCATTTAACCCAATTCAAAGTTTCCCTAATTTTCCCTATGAATTCAAATGAAAGCTCCTGGCTCGGCTGTCCGCTTCACTCAATTTCCTGTTCCGCAGCCATCCCGGTACAGTCATCTCCCTCGGTGTATCGTCGGGTTTCACCTGGCTCCGCGTACGCCTCGTTGGTTCTTCTGGTCCCTCGGGGAACGGTACACCTGCCAGCCCCTGCTGCAGGTAGCGTGTGCACGAATCCTGGGTTAATAAGGCAGCCAATAATGCGAGTCGATGTGTCGTGGCTCGGTATGGTCGCGTTGCTGATTCCTGTGCCGAAACGGCCGTAATTACATCTTCATTAAAATGATGGCGGACCGTGTTGCAGCGGCGCCAGGTACACACGGATCGTGTGCAGACCGCCGAACAGACGACCGGGCGGTTATGGGGGCCGGAGGGGGTTGAAAACGGGGGGGATGGCGTGTGTAACACGCGGGTAACGTGGCCGCGTGTAAACGCGCACCCACGCTCACGCGTTCGTTCATTCCTGCACCGATGGTGGAAGTGGATTTCTGGTATCTGTATCATGGTTAGCCGTCGTAGGTAACGGCAGAGAGGACAGAGGGGAGGGAGGGCTGATGGCTGTACAGCATACAGGGTGTCCGAAGGTGCTCGAAATTTAAAAATTTCACGGTTCTTTGTGGACAAGATTTTTCAAAATGGCTTAAAGATACAGAAATTAGACAACTCTTCAGAAAACTGAACTATTCTGCATATAACAATTGCAATATTCTTCTTTAACCCTTTCCCGTGCCATTTATTCATCAGATGCGTCAGTCAAGACTCAGGGCTATAACATTAAATTGAACAAAGAAAATGAAAATGTTCTGAGTATTTTATATTCAGGGATCCTTGATAATGCAACTAAATTGGACCTAAATTTCAAGTTGAAGAGAAATTTGAGTAAGGTTTGTCACATTTCAGCAGTAAGTGCGTCACGAGTGAGACTCGTCAAAGTACGGGAAGAGGTTAAACAACCTGATAGTTAACCCCATGGAAACCCTTGCGAATTACAGACGGAAAAGTCTTCACAAAAACATTAGTCCAGAAAAATATGTTTATCGAAAATCTGTTGGAACTGTGTAGACAAATATGTACAGGCAAATGTACATGTGTAGAGTATGTCCAGTTAAAAGAGGGGAAACAAAGATATTCCCATTATTATTTTACTTGAACCAAAACTAAAGAAAGTGTTAAGGTTAAAATGAAATATTTCAGCGTGACAGTTGTCACAATGGCGATAAAGGCGTTAAAAATCCAGCAGCCGTTAAAAAATGCAGAGGTCCCAGTCGTGTGGTACACCCTGTATAAATGGTCGGTGCGAGAGAGAGGATAGGATGGAAAAGCAGGTCCGGTGAAGGGTGAGAGAGGGTTGTCAGAGCGGTGGAAGTGGTGGAGGAGAACCACCCCGAGAGGATATGACGCTCGGAGAGGGTGAGAGATGGAAAGTGGGATCGATGCGTCGCGCCGCGGGCCGATGCTTGCTCGCACTTTCAAACTGACACCGTCCTGGTGCGAACGTGGATGTGTGTACCCTGCAAAGGGGGTGGGTTTTCACATGCTGCACTGACGTTTCGTGTCCAATACCTTATGCTTTAGACCGGGACGTTCGTGGACGTCCGGTGGATGCGTACGAGGGTTGTTTATCGCGATCATGGACGCCACGCTGCGATAGGGTAGTTTGATCACGGACCTGTTTGCGTCTTCGTACGGATGTTCGCTGAATTTTCCACCGCGTGAAAGATTCGATATTTCGTGGACCCTTGTGTGTCAGCTGCTGCAATAGTAAAATCAAGAAAATTCAAGTAGCTTTCTATTCAGCGATGATTATGTTAATTATAGAACAACTGTCAAAATTCGAGACAGATTTATTAAGTTCCACAAGTGCAGATTCAACCCCTTTCAAGCCTTGTCACATAATTTTGACTAAATTATTTTACAAATTGAAATTTAAATTCTAGGTTTCAAATTGAACGTCCATTTTTAATATAAAACGTGGATTTCTACTTAATTTGAGTGGAAAATGACTACTTTAACGAAACAGTCCGATCTCAAAGAAATTCTCTCGCCTCCGCAAACGGCCACGTGAATGCGCTTTCTACTTCTTAATCCCTGACAGCTACTTCTTGGGCCTTTTTCATCTTGCGACCTCGATTTACGAGCTATCGAACCTGAAAGTCGAAGCTTCTTTGAACTTTGTGACTTCCTGCGTTGAGGAGTTGAAAGAAATTGGCACGAACGAAGAGAAACGATCCATTTAACGATCTCTACAATTGCGATAACGATGTTTACTTGTGTAATCTGTTTATTGCTACCAATTTTACTTAAAAATTGAACTGTTTTAATCGAACGAAAGACCGCAGCCATTTTCGATGTTTATGGTCGGCGTTTATTGTAACCGGCCATTTTGTATTAACTCTACGATGCATTGCAACACTCGTGTGTTACATTCAGCGCAATTGTCGAATTTAAATTAATGGAGAACTTATGGGACTGTTCGACAAACCGATTGTGTCAAAAGAATTTAAATAAAGATCATTTTTTTATCGGAGAAATTGAAGTGCATTACGCGAAATTATAACCAATCGATTAGGTGTAATTGTACAAAGCAGCTATTTGACAAAATATTGATATTTCCTAATTTTTCATAAAAAAATATGTTAACAAATGAAATTAACAATAATTAATAGAATAGACAGAGTAGTTGACAGAATTGTTCCAATATTAATAAGTCACTGTATATTTATTTCACGTATTTCATAAATATCCTAACCTCAAATGTTTGATACAAATGCTAGCGTATTCGACAAAATTCCGAATAGTCAACTATTAAAAACGGAAATATTCCGAAAAAGGTAAAAAAATTCCAACCCGAAACTCTAAGTCAATTAAAACGCGATCTCGCAATAAAAAGTAAAAAGGACCTCAAGCGTGCTCCACGAAGAACACTCCCAACGGATCCCGTCTATTCCAATAATTCCGCTCAGAAATCCGAAAACTCGCGAAATCCCTGATTTTACACACCACCGAAAAAAAAAAAACGGCAGACTCATCTCAAGCGTCACCGATTCCCAATCCCCTGAATTCGCACAAAAAAAAGAGGAGGAAAAAGAAAAATCAACCCCGTTCGCGCCCGACATGCGGTCCAGGAGGGCCTCGAAACACTTCGAGCGGAAAACCGTCTCTCTCGAAATTGATCAGCACTTCCGGCCACGATTTCCTTCGACCCCGTCGCGAATATTCAACCGTGCCACACCCCTGCAGCCATAGTTATTCACGACCGGCCAAAAGTGGCTCTCGATTGATAATCCAACGAGTACGATTCGAATGCGCCCACCCCTTTGCTGCGATAAACGGGGGAAGGGGTTCGAAGTTACAGGGTCCAAGGTGGAAGTATGATATATCGAAATAATGCTCGGTGGTTGATTAATATTTTAGTTGGTTTGGTTTTCTAATTTTGGTACTTTTAATATCAGTTGAAATTCGATTACTGCTACGTTATGAGTTTTAGGTTATTGTTTATTAATTGATTGTTGATTATTAGTAATTAGCAGATCGATACGTTAGTACCGATATTAGATTTCAAAGATATGCGTTTATAATAATTTTTGATAGCCTTGTAGCCTCAGGGTCACATTTTAAGATCTCCACATCCCCAAATCCTTGTGCTGAGAATTCTTTATTCCCAAATCTCTATATTTCCATATTACTATAGTCGGAGATCTCTATATTCCCAAATCTATATTCGAAAATTTCAATGTCTTCGAATCTCCATATTCTAAGGTTTCTCTATCCCAAATCTACATTCTCATATTCCTATAGTTGAGGATGTCTATATTCACAAATTTCTATATTTCGGAACCCATATCTTTATATTATTAAATTCCTATATTCATAAATTTCTAGGTATCAAGAACTCTATGATATCCCGAAAAGTCCCCATACTCCAAGAACTCTAAAACCCTATATCCCTAAATTCTTATAAAAATACTATAAAAACACTTATATCCTACAATGCTTGTAACCAAAAATACTTATAACCTAATCTAACCTAACCTAAAAATACATGTAACCTAATCTAACCTAACCTAAAAATACTTATAACCTAATCTAACCTAACCTAAAAATACATGTAACCAAATCTAACCTAACCTAAAAAAACTTATAACCTAATGTAACCTAATCTAAAAATACATGTAACCTAATCTAACCTAACCTAAAAAAACTTATAACCTAATGTAACCTAACCTAAAAATACTTATAACCTAACCTAACTTAACCTAATCTAAAAATACTTATACCTTAACCTAACCTAAGAATACTTACAAGTTAAAAAGCGTAATTTAAAAATATTGAAAATTGACGAACATCCAGCATGTACAGATTTAAATAAATCGTGAACCGAGAAGAATTCCGAGAATGCATAAATTCGAATCGTTCAATTGCGGGATTCGCAGAGCCATAATTCTCCTGTCTGCGAGATCGACCTGAAAATGCAGTGCACGATTTTCCATCCGAGAACCATAATGAGAACCCCGATATTTCTGATCCAGCAAAAGTGCAGACCAGGTCATGGATGTACACGACCCGACAGACATTTGTAATCATCGGTACGAAGATGTAATTACGGATTTTGGCATCAGGGCCTCCGAGTGTGACATATCAATCGCATTATTGGTTGCTTTATTAAGCAACGCTCGTTCCGCTTGTCACTCGATTATGCAATCCGTCATGCGATATAGAAAACGAAAAATGATCGTCATCGAATAATCGCATCTTGCGCGTCTCGTTTCGCGTGTTATTCTTTTTTCGGTCCACGACGAAAAAATTTCAATACGGCATTGTAAATTACCGGTGGTCTACAACGTTAAATGAAAAATAGTGAGTATCTTGTCAAGAGTACGTCCTTGTATTCAATTGTATTTATTCACTTGCGACGCATGAATTTGTCAGTACACGAACGATATATTATTGAAACAAAAATGTATGGAACGTAACGATGAAATATGCTCAAATTTGTGTCTGACAAATTGAGAGATTTTAGTAAAAAATACGCGTATTAAACCACTTGTAAAATATTATTGTTTTATTTAATGCCCGCAATAAGTTATCGCTTTCGCGTGTAATAAATCTGCGAGATCAACGTGCAATTGATTCGTTCATTACTAAAATATGCATGATAAAACTAAAGATTATTTTTAGCAATTAAATGACCGGGAAGAATAACAATGTAATGAATAACGGCGGTGCTATGGTTTTTTACCTGGAACAATCTGGAATCGCATATTTCAGAGAAAATCTTCTATAACGTTTGATATTTATTACTGTTTCACTGATCAAATATTCTGTATAAACATTCTCTGACATTTTTAAAAACTCAAACCAATTTATATAATTCTTGCACTTATGCAACTTGCACTTATCTAACTTGCACTTATCTAACTTGCACTTATCTGACTTCCACTTATCTAACTTGCACTTATCTGACTTCCACTTATCTAACTTGCACTTATATAAAAGATAGTAACCATTACCCTTCGCGAAAATTTCTAAAATTTCGTTGTTTGTGAAATTTCAATACTTTCAAGGAAATGCTTTGAAGACCCTGAGAACCTCAAGGTATTTGTCGTGCAAAGGTATGATCAGAGGAAACCAGAAGCACATGTACCAAACGAACGAGTTAATTTTCCCTGGCCCAAAACTAGCAACCCATGCATAATTACAACGACTCTTCCAAGATAAATCAACCAGGTCCAAGGTATAATTTGAAATCAGATCTTAAATCCCCGAGGCGGTGGCTGCCTGGAGTCAGTGTCGGAACCAAAAGCCAATCGAATAGTAAACGCGTGTACAGTCAACAGCAAATCTGCTTTCCAGGAACGTTGCAGAGAGAGAGGAGGTTACTTGTTGATTTTCCGGGGTTTTTAAGAGATTTGAAGATTTGGGGTTTAGAATTTCGAGGTTTTTGGGGTTCAGGGACACGGGGTCGATATCGGGACGTAGGGACGTAGAGTATATGTATGTAGATATAGACACATAGGGACGCAGGAATTTCGGGAGATTTGTTGATATGGGAATCTAAGAATTTGGGGAATTTTGCAATACTGAAATTTAGGGATGTGAAAATTTGAAAGTGTAGAAAAGGGGTATAGGAATTTGGAAATTTAGGTAATTAGGAATCTTGGGACTTGAAGAGCTTGGAATTAAGAGATCTAGGGATATCAGGGTTAGAAATATGGGGATTTGTAGATATAGAAATATAGAAATTTGGGGACGTGGAAATTTGATAATATTAAAATTTGGGAATGTGAAAATTTGGAAGAGTGGAAAGGAAATATCAGGATTACTAAAATTTGGAAATTCAAAAGCATAAAAATTGAAGAGTATTCGTGAATCTGCAAAGTTCTAAATTTCCCTATATGCTCTTATCGAAGCCTACGTTGCACCCGAGTGTACAGTACATAAGTGTGTCCGTACACGAACATAACGCACACCCAAACACTGTGTGTACCAACGGGATTGCATAGCAACGCCAAAAGCTCGCGCGCACGTTCTGTAATCCCGTTAGGGGGTCGAATCAGGCAAAGCACATTAACCACCGTGAAGGGGATAGTTGCCCTTAACTGCTCTAATTAATATAAGGGTTTCCTCCCGGTCATTCGAGTATCGAGAGCATACGCCCGTTATCTGACGTGTTAAGCTATTATAAACTAAACCAGCTGGTTATCGGCCCAAGTTGTTCACATTTCCCTCCCTTTTATCCTTATTCCGTTAGTCTGCGAATAATTTGCATATTTTTTTATTGAGATAAATGATTATGACCTCTCATAAATAAAACTGAAAGATGTCACATTAACATAAGATTTGAAACGTTTTATTAAAAGTTTTACAACAAAACAAAACTACAGACTGCTTTGTCTGATCCATCATGCACTGTCCTACATTTCTACATTTTCTAAAACAAGATTTGAAACGTGCCTCAATAATTTAGTCCGCTTCAAAAGCGATAACATGAAACAGCTCCACTCGAATTAGCTGACACGTGCGGTGAAGTGTCGATCGAATCAATCACATCGATAACTTCCGCTTGTGGTCTCCGTGAAAAAGTTGGCGTTAAAGCAGATCATCGAACCCGCCGCTTCTGGTTGAACTGTTCAACTTTTAATAGAAAACAGCTCCCATTACTCTCCGGAGATTTCGTCCCTCGTTGCTGGATCCAAGGGGTGGGACAATGACCCCGCTGACGGGAACTACCCCATCCAGTTCTGGGATGCTGTGGTCCAGCGGTTCAACCGAATCTTGATCTCGTAGAGAAGGTCAGGAGGTCGTCAACGGACTTCTTAACGGTTTCGACTCGCATTCTTAAAACCTGTAACCTCTCAAACTTTTAACCAATTGCTCAATATTTTAGGTATATATTTTCAGTTAAAATACCATTCGATACACTTGCTTTCAAATTGAAAATGAAGCTCAAAAATAATGAAACATAAATTAATATATCACTCCATCAAGATTCAAAGAAGTCACTTCAAGTTTTGCCACTGAAAGATATTTAAAAGTGTGCATAGTGCACTTGCTTTGAAATTGAAAATGAGGTTCAAAAATAAATAATGGAACATAAATTAATATATCACTCCATCAAGATTCAAAGAAGTCACTTCAAGTTTTGCCACTGAAAGATATTTAAAAGTGTGCATAGCGCACTTGCTTTGAAATTGAAAATGAGGTTCAAAAATAAATAATGGAACATAAATTAATATATCACTTCATCAAGATTTAAAGAAGTCAAGCTTAGTAACTGAAAAATATAAAACGTTTATTTCAGTGTTAAAACACTAAATCTAACGTAACTGTATCGACTGTTTCTAAAAATAGCGTAAACGAATTGCACAAGTTATACCACATATTTACCCTGGAATGAAAAGATGGAAAATGAGAAGAATTATAAAGGAAGAAAAAGAACGATATAAGAATAATTGTTCGGAATGATAAACGACGGAGGTGAAAACGAAAGCGTGTGACGTGGCAGCGTTTTTCCTTAGAACCACAGATATATGGGCTGAAAGTATTAACGTTCTCGCAAAGAGGGGAAAAAAAATAAGCAAAACAGGAATGGCAACGGGAGCAGCTTTGTTCGCGCCAATTCGCAGCGCAGCTAATTGCATCGCGTTCCAGCCGGAGCTCGTAGATCCTGGAGCCTTCGCTACTCTAATTTCCATGGAACGGAATTTTCCGACGACGACAGAACGATCGCAATTAATTATTAAACGCGCCGGTACTCGGCGGAACACGTAGATTAGCAATCGTAAAAGACAAAACGACCGATGCATCGTCATTGATTTTCGACGGTCGACCGAGGTGCCAGTTTGACGCGCGTTCAGCCAGGTATGATTATCGATTATCGCGTCTAACCGGGTCGAGCAGCCGTGACGTTTTCGTCCGCTGATCACGCTGGATAATTTCCAATTGTACATTCACTCGTTTATTACCAGATTTTTAATATTCTTTGCGAAGAAGTTTCGCCAAGTTCGTACAAAATGGCGGGCGCACGAGGCATTTCTTCAGCTTTGTGAAGATTCCACAAAATCTGCACGTTCAAAGAATCTAAACTCTGGCTAGAATATTAAGAATCGAAAATTTGCAAACTGTCGAAAATTGTAAGATGTGTCATAATTCCGAAAGTTCGACTGGAAAATATTTGAGGGAACGTAACTGTTCGAGAGAAGCGTGGTAAAAATCGAATATCGCTTAAGCGAGGCACTTAAGTCGCGACGAAACGTTTCGGTTGTCGGCGCTAGAAATTAATTAGCAGCGAAACACGGGCCGCGTCGCGGATTAATTGGCAGCGCGACGACGCCCTCGTATATAAACCGCGGGAAGGGATGCCCCGGGGGTTGTCCAAGTGCATCGACGAGGGGTGCGACGGATAAAAGGACCGAACAGGATAAAAAAAAGAGTGAGATCGATGTAATCTACCATCTGCTAATAATAGAGGCTTTACGCCGTCCATTCATCCACGGCACGGAGCAGCCCGCGTGTTTATGCTTTCAGCCCGTGCTACGTGGCCATAATTTCCAGCGATTTTCGATATGTATCCGTTGCGTCCGTGGCCACCTCTAAAATCTAGCTCGAATTACGTAATTTCAAAGTCCTGCGACGCGTAATGGACACAAAAGGGACCACCGGGGATACCATTATGGAACGAGCCCCGGAAATGTTAAAATATTGAAACAAGCGCGACGCGCCACTACCGTATAGGGCTGATTTTTGCGCGAAATTATCATTTTTTGTTTTATTCTCTCTTGCAGAAATATAGTCGCTGGAATCATAATTAGCGAGTTAATGCATTATTAGTGATCTCGTTTTTAATACAGTGGAAAATGTGGTAAATGTACTTAATAGATTTGATTTTGTGTAAGTAAAGTTTGAGTTGTCTGATATTTCTGTAATTACTGTACGGACTTCATATTTTCGTGATCATAAAATATGACTAATTCTTCATTTATTACTGAAATTTGGCCTTGTACAATTGGTTTTGTAATTGAAGAAAAAATGAAACGATTGAAATTTGCATTCATTTGTGTCAAATTCCAATAATAAACTTATAAACCTCTTATCAGAAATCGTGAGGCTTTGAAAAATCAAAATGGTCTTAAATTTGATTTACAAAATCAAAAAATGTAACATCCTTGCCTTAATCTAAAAAATTCTATCAATAATTGTATCAATAATTAATATCCCTAATAGTAAAATAATAATTAATATCTATAATATATGATGAAAAGTCACTTAAACTATCAATATTATTTATTACAACTGAACTTTCTAACCCCCATAAAATATTTAAAAAATTTGTTATATAAATACGATGATTCCATTGTTTTACACCCTTATAAATTGTTATTTAATTAAAATTCCGCAGACTTACATTACAAGTAATCATTACAAATAATTGCAATGATTTATAGAATCATTTTCACCGCTTCGAAGAACACGAGTGGAGGCCAGGTATTCGGAAGTTGACCGAGCTTATCAGCTTTTAAATGGCTTTGATAAGCGTTAATGGAATTTTTGTCATTCTCCGAGTTTCATCGAGATGGTAAAGAACTTCGACTGTGGGTGGTCAAGAACTCGGTAATCCTTATTGCTAACTTTTATCCTTAATTATTATTAGGTGGTCTTTATTTTAACCTCCCTTTTACGCGTTTTATGTTCGGCGATTAAGATTCCTAAATGTGAGACCATCCTTCGATGATATTGTACCTTTATCTCTTTTAACGCTGTCAATCAATATTTATAACACTGTGGTAAAATATTACATTTCTGGGTAAAATATAAAGTTGTTAGGTTAGGTTTTGTCGGATACCATGACATTACTATAGCCTGTATTATTATATCGATAATTATTATTATTACACCGTTTCACATTATTTAATTTTGCTGTAGCTACAATTTTATGATACATGACGAGTCATCTTTTATGGTCTTTTTTCCCTGAAAGATGGGTTCCATCTTAGATTATGATATTATTATTAAAAATATGATATATCATATGATGATATGATGATATGATGATATGATGATAAGACGATATGACGATATGACGATATGATATATGACATATGATATGTGATGTATAGTATATGATATATGATATGTGACATATGATATATGATATATGATATATGATATATGATATATGATATATGATATATGATATATGATATATGATATATGATATATGATATATGATATATGATATATGATATATGATATATGATATATGATATATGATATATGATATATGATATATGATATATGATATATGATATCATAATATAATTGGTAACCGAACCACGACACGAAACAGCAAGCGAGACAAACGAAACAAATGAAGCAAAACTAAATAAAATAAATAAAGTGAATAAAATGCATATTTAGCAGAAACAAAAAAACTTGTATATATTATTTCCAATGAATCGATAAAGCAGCAAAAGTTAATTGAAGTCGAGTGACAGTGTCGTTGGTCGCGAGTTGCACATCGGTACCCGGATTTCGGCGGACGCGATGTCTTTGTTTTCCAAGGGTCCGCTACCGAATCCACCGACCTCGGGAACAGGCATCGCGTGTCCCGAAAAAGGCTTAATCCTAGGCATTCCGCGGGACGGGTCGAATCACTCGGCTCGAGGCAGATAGCCGTGACGATAACAGGATTCCGAGAGGGCCACGAAGGAGAAAGGAGGGACCGCCGGGACGGGACCAGTCCTCTCCTGGAACCCGCCCGACCGGACGTCTATCCCCGAGGTGATTCTTCGAGGGGAGCGACAGTTATATGGCCAGGACGGAGAAACGAGGAGGAGGTCTAACAGGAGCGGGACGGAGTCACGCAAACGAGAGAAGAGGACATTCGCGAGAGACGAGGACAGCTGTAGCGGTGAAAAAAACACTCGAAAGAAAGGAGCAGACCGAGATCAAAGGGAAGAGAGACGAGAGAGAAGATGAAACGATAGAGAGGGTAGAGGCCCAAAAAGTGGTAAAAGAGAGGAAGTCAAAGGGACTGAAAAAGGAGTGCTAAGGGAGAGCGAAAGGCTCGAGTGGGACCAAAGAAGGAGCGAGAGAATGATTCGGGACGGTTGAGGAAGCGGGAGAGGTTCAAGTAGGGCCCACCGAAGAAACAAGATGAGAAAGGAGTGGGGAAGGAGAAGTAGGAAAATCAAGCCGTATCTGAGAACATGGAGTACACAGAAATAATAGGACTTCCTACCATTTCTAATCCATTGCTAAATTGCACTGCAATATCCTAATAACAATTTTCAAATTCCAATTAATTAATGGACACCATTTTAAGGGATGATTTTAAATGTTCAAAAATAAGTTGAACAGTGCGTTTCAGCAGAAATAATTTTAAAAATTCATCTATGTTCAAAGGGGTTGCTAATTACTGTAAACATTTTTATAGGATTTTGGGACAATTAATACACGATTTGATATGTGTGTATTTAGAAATATTATACAGGAGCTGTTTATACATATGGAATTTTGAGACATTAAGGTTTTAGAACATCTGAACATCTGAACACCTAAAAATTTCAAAGTTCACTTTGCTGATACGCAAATCTGTCAACTAGATAATTTAACATTACCATATTTCCAAAACTTGTTAAACCAGAAATCTAAAAACTTGTTAGACGCTTAAAAAGTTTCACCGCAATGCACCACGGAAAATTGCAATTTTTGAAAATGCGTCTCCAGGTAGAAAGGCGGACGTCCCACACCGTAAAAAAAGGAAGTGAAAGATGAGCGAAGAGAATAGGAAAGAATGTGTTCCTCCCAGGACAGTCAGATATCTTTAATTCGTGGTCGAACGATTTGAGCCCGATTCCCGAACGGTTCGTTTGCATCGCGAAGCTTTTTCGTGGTATTTATCCGAACGAGTAGCAATTTCAGCCGCGATATTCTCGCAGGAGTCGGGGATGCCGAGGATAGGGAAACGAGGGAGGGCGAGATTGGGGGTTGGAGGGAGAAAGGGGGAGGCAGAGGGAATTTCGAACGAGAGACCTTCAGCCAAGCGCGAATTAATTCAACGCACAGCCTCTCTCTTCCTCCGTTCTGCACACCCCCTTTTGACCCCCTTCTATAGGGTGGCGAAACTCAGTCTCGTTATTTCATAATCCATAATTTCAAAAATTATTTTTACCGATATTGCAAAATAAGATATCTTCTCCCTACTTTTTCAGTAGAACCTAACCCTACTTTTGACTGTACTTTTATTATATTTTATAAGTGCTCTTATTATAAAAGTACTGTTCTGTTTTAAAAGAAGTTTAACGTTCTATTTAATAAACAAAGCTATAGTAATAAGAGTAACAACTTATTGCCATAACTTACTGCCATCTACATCTTCTGACATGGGGAAAATTTATTTCACTGTAGCAAAGATAAAACTAACCTTAAAATTCGAATGTAACCTTCACATATAACCTTAAAATTCAAATCTAACCTTAAAATTCAAATCTAACCTCAACAACTTTTACTGTACCACAGAACTTATTTCCCACATCTCACTATTCAAAGACAAGTACTTTGACTGAAGCAATAAAGTACAAAGTATATTTTCAATGACGAGTAAAAACGTGTCCACCAAAATAAAATAATAATGAAAGGAGAATGAATGCAAAAATCATAAGAATTGTTTAGCAGTAAATGAATATATAAGTAAAAGACACCCTGTATATGGCATCCCTTCCAGTCGGCCACGCACACACGCGAGCCACCCTCTTCCGTCGTAAATTTGCCCTCGCCGCTCGAAGGGCTTCGGGGAAAAAGAGAGAACGGGATGACAGACGCCCGGGGATCCTGGCAGCGCGCGGAATGGTACAAAAAAAAGAAAAATGGGATGAGATAGAGAGAGACGCCAGGAGAACACTGGTGGCGAAATACCGTACGTCGCCGACCAACGGGAAAAGGGAACGTTGAAGTGGACCGACGACGGATCGAGAGGGGGGGGCCAGAACGGGCCCCCTTCAACCACGAACACGTGTATTTTCTATTTCGAAAAGGGGAGACGAATTTTTTGACGACGCATCGTAACGAAATATGCTTTTGAAGGAAAAATTTACGTTACGATATAACTGGGAGATGAAAGGACCACTGTGAAATGTAGCTATTTAAAAATTGCTTTTATTAAAAAATTCAAGTTGCATAGTAGAATGCGTGATCAAAGGAATTATAGTTTAAGATTCAGCAGAAAAAAGAAATGGTTATCGTAAACTTTTTATAGAAAATTGTTGCTGAAATTTTGGTTAGGTCAGGTTTTTAGTTTAGGCTTTTACTGTTCTTTAAGTTCATACAAGTTTGAGGTTACACATGTTGTCCAGCTTTTCAACGTTTTGTAAAAAAATAGATATATTCGTTTGTATTGTTTATTCTAGGAAGTATATAAAATTACCCCATAAAAACCATGAAACCTAAAAAACTCGTGTTACCAACAATACCCTGTTGTAGCAATGTTTGCACATTGACCGTGTATAAACCCGAAAATCGGAATTGTAAAGAAAGAACATTAATTTATCCGAAAGATCCCCTTAAAACTTCATCGACGTCATTGAAATGTTCGAATTCCAATCGGCGTTGTGATCGATTCGAATCCACCAATCATACGTTCGAACTAAATCAAAGCGTTCGCCGTTCGGCGCACTCCGGATCCGAAAAGTTCGCAGCCGTAAGAACAACCCCTCCTCTAAAAGAGCCGTGTTCCAATTCGCCGAAAAAAAAGAGGAAAACTCGCCATAAATTGCAATCTGCCGGCGGCCCGATTCCGCTATCGACGGCGCAAGTGGAAAAGGCGTCGAATAAGAGAAACGACGTGCTAATCGGCTCGTTTACAGTCACGTGCACGCCCACCGTCCGCCTGTGACGTTCGATTTGCATCGGCCACTTAACGGGTGTACATAATATATGTATCGCGGCTGCGGCGACCGCAATTCCGATGTCTCACCGCTTGGACCCTCGTCGATCTTCTTTCTCTCTCGCTCCATCCCCTACCACGTGTCTTCGTCGTTCACCCTTTCCCCTCGATTTTTCTCACCCACGTTTTTAAGTCACGTTCACATTGCTACAACTCTGCTCAGATCTACCAGTTGATCTAGGTGAGTTTCTTTCGTTGTCGGCATTGCTCAAGATGTCTGCAGAAAAAATCCTTTCTGCAACCTCAAGATTCTTGACTCCATATATGTAGAGTCCAGATATGTACACTTTATGAAGAGTCTAAATACATAGTTTCTATGTGACCAGAGTCTAGATATGTGGACCATATATGTAGACTTTATATGTATATGGAAAATTTAAGTATGTAGACTGTATGTGGAATCTGGATATGTGGTGTCCATGTGTGTATTGTCTAGATATGTAGTCTTTATACATGCAAAGTACAGATATATAGATTCTGTATATACATATATGGAGACTGTAGACACGTAGAATCTGGATATGTAGAATACATATGTGTAGAGTTTACATTACACTCTGCATATGTAGAATCTAGGTATGTGGATGTCATGTATATAGAATCTAGATATGTGGATGTCGTGGATGTCATGTATGTAGAATCTAGATATGTGAATTTCATGAATGTAGAATCTAGATATGTGGATTTCACGTACATAGAATCTAGATATATGGACCGTACACATGCAGATTCTTGGTACAGTAGATTTCACATATGTAGAGTCCGAATCTGTGGACTCCATATGTGGATTCCATATGTGCAGATACTAGATATATAGAGTTTGTATATGAAGAGTCTTGATATTTAGTTCCATACGCAAAACCCAGATATGTGGAGTCTTATTAAGTAGTCTCCACCTATGCAGAGTACAGATATGTAGATGTTACATATGTAGACATATGTAGATATGTGGAATCTAAAAACGATAATTATCTAGAAAAATTTAAAAAAAACTCAAGGTACTAAGTTAAGGTATCATGTAGCTTGTTAGAGTACCTAATCTGACTTAGCCTAACCATACGAACTAACCATACTCGGCAGTGCCGATGTACGAATGTGAACGCAACTTAAAGCCACGTCCCACGCTCGTTCCTTCTTTTTCTTTCGTGCATAACCACCCTGCCCTGTCGTTCTCTCTCATCGTAGTCTACCTCGGCACGTTTCTATCCTCTCTCTGTCTGCACCTCATCCTCTCCACGGTGTTTCCACCCGCACTCGAGAAAGCATTTCCACCCTCCCGCCGGCGAGAGTAAAGTGAGTTGGCCCGGAGAAGCAAGGACGAAGGGGTGGGTCGTGGCGCGAGTGCCAGAGGGCAGGGGCATGCCACCCCTACCTTAACAAGCAACAAGGGTGGAGAATTAATGAGAGAGGGCGCTCTGGCAGACACTTGTGGCTACCGCCCCAACCCTAGCCATCAAACCGAGCACCGATCCACAGAAAACCCTCGAACTTAACGCACCACGCCCGCCCCGATCGAAATTTAAATTCTGCTCTGGACCTATCAGTGGACGGTGTCAAATACAAAATTTTACTTGCAATTCTAACTCTGTTGTTTTGGGTTAGAAACCTTTGCAAGGCCTTTTCGTCAAATAAGAGTCGAGGTGCAACTCTTCTTTCTTGTGGCTTCATAAACTGTCATTTTACAGAAAGTCACCCTAAAAGATCTGCCTTTAGGTTTAAACCTAACACGGTAACGTATTTCGATAGAAATTAAGCTACCCTTGCATAGGTACGTCATCAAGGGAGTCAAAGGCGTTAAAAGGATTTTCAATGGCGAGCACTAATTCTGAACAGTTAAGCCCTCTTAATCCTCGGCCGAAAAGAGCGGTAAAAACAGAAGGAACCCGGCGAAAAACTCAAAGGGATTTCTAGATTCTAAGGGGTAGAATTTATATCTCGATTTGAACGGCGTTTTTTGATCGCGTGCCACCGTCGGCACGCGAATAGCCGGATCCGTATTGGATTTCTAGTTTGTTCTTCTTTATTTTTCTGTTTCTTGCGAGGGTATCGGACTTTTCGGAGACGATCAGAGGGGTGTGGAGGTCGATGTGAATTATGACCGGAAGAAAAATGGTGGGACTTGTAGTTGGGGAAATGCGGCCTGCGGTTGGCCTTTGTTTTCTTTTTCTTCCTCTTTTTTTATGCAGTTTCAGATTCGGGACGATTCGAAATTTCAACCCCTGTGATCGAGAATGATCAATACTTATTTGAACTTCAATGTAGGACACGTATAAGTTACTATTAAAATAATTTTTAATATTGTTATAATTAAATTATAGTTTGTAATAAAATTTTTTATTGGGACTGCCCAGTTTCTGCCACCCCCTTTTCGAGGGGTCGAACTAGGCTTGTAGGGGGCTCAAGGGAGCAACCAGATGGCAAGCATTGTCCTTTTCCTGCTGACTCGATTTTGGGAGGGGTATATTTTTTCTTATATTTTTTCTGAAAGTTAGGTTTCAAGTTATATAATTCAAAATATGTGCATAAAACATACAATTACTAGGTTTCGTATCCACAAAACGCCCTTCCGCGGTGTCCACAACCTCGCCACCTTTTTCCACCTAAGTCGATTTCCTTCAGAGCTACGCGTACACCCTATCACACTCTAGCACCCTATCCTTCAACCTAAACATTTGCTTTGTTCGTTCTTTAATCACTCAGCAAATACATTTCCCGTATCCGGCTGTAGGAGAAAAAAGCGAGGCAGAACCCTCGTCGATCTCCAGAAGAACCATCCCGAAGAACCACCCTCCTTTCAAGGAATACGAGTGCTAAGAAGGGTAGGACGATAGGAGAGGTAGTCTAGCGAGTGTTAATTAAAAGAAAGAGGCAGTCATCGTGCAGAAATTAGCAGGTCGGACTATCGGAGGGGGGCGGGTTAACCAGATGTCCAGGTTTCGTGTCGCGTTTTTGAACGCGAGAGCAGAACCGTGAACGCGACGCGCGCGCTGGTTAATGCGACTACCTATGGACGCATGCTTAATTGCTTTAATTAAAATTCACGCTGCGCGCCGGGACATCGGTCTCGTGGGGCAGGAGAACACGGAGGACGGGGGGATGGGAGGAGGGATGCGTAGGCACGTTTATTCGAATGCAGTCGGTGCGTTCGCGAAAGGAAACGGTACCGCTCTTTCTGCCTCGCCACGGCTTCGGGATATGGGGGAAAAAAGGAACGACGAGAACGCCGTTCGTTGGTCTCTCCCGGCCGGTTCTCCCCGACCGCTTCCGGTGAGATTTTCTGACCGCCACGCTCTGCAGTATCTGACTTAAAAATCTCGCCAAAATCGCTATTTATCAAATTTAATTGAACATTCTTACCTTCGAGTAACACCAGTCGTTTTTGATAATGGGGCACGTCTGTATTTTGATAGCACGGCATTTTTTATTGTTACATTTAAAGGTCTTTGAATAAATTTCAAAATGTTAATATGCACCAATAGACAAACTTTTTTGTGTTTTGTTACTCAATATTATATCATGCTTAATCTTGTAAAAATGTTTTATCGTACCAAGCTTGTATCACTTTCAAAGTAAGCATCCCTATCACCAAAACCATCTACCAAATATTAGAGAATTTCGATTTTCTCTATAGATTGTTTGCAGATATATTAAGTTTTATATATTGTAACTAATAACACTAAAATTGCAGCAAAATTCTGAACCTTGACAATGTTTCAAGGTGATAGAAATCGGAAGTGATTTCCTTGTGCGGCATAATTACCCAAATTAACCGAAAGCAAAAGTCATGAAAATCCATGAGGGCGTCCCAAATCGATAGGTTCAGCAACCTAATATTTGTAGAAGCAGTAATGGTGGTGGCCTAAGCGAAGTCACGTCTACAGATATAAAAGGTGGTTTTAACTCGCGTGTGCCGGTGTTCGCCTACGCTCGTGGAAATATTCGATTTTTACGATACGAGACTCGAGCGCACCGGCGAGTACAGTCAAGAGCAAACCTGGCTACCCTCGCAAAAATATGGGGAAGACTCCACTCAACGATTATTAATAATTTTTGGAAATTTCAAAATTTGGGGGTAAGCGAATTTGGGAACGTGAGAACTTGCAGATTTTGAAGTTTGGAGATACGCATACGGAAATTTAGAGATTTTGGGGTCTAGAAGGGGTGGTAGAGACTTGAGAACAATAGAAATTGGGAACTAGAAACTTGGTCAAAATTGAGGGACTATGGAACTTGCAGATCTACGAATTTGCAGGTCCTGAAATTTAAAGATATAGAAATTTAAAATATTTAATAATATCGACATTTTCAACAATTTAGGTATAGTGACTTCGATGCCTATGAATTTTGGGCTCTACGAACTCGAGTATACAGTAATTAACAATAAAAAGAAATTCAAGAAACTGCAAAAATAAAAATTGCAAGAAAATTAAAAAAATTGTCCTGAGAAAGTAAGTTAAAAAATTCGGAAGTTTGCATACGTGAAGGAAGGAAGCATTGCCCGTGGTTGTACGTCTCCTGTACCAGCCACCGTTTTTACGTCCTGCTCCCTTCCTGATTCCGCTGGAATCGTTCTTTTTGCTTTTTCCATCGTTCTCTGCGCTGACTCGTTCCCGACCCGTCTCGCCACCAGTTCCCTTCGTTTCCGCGACTTGATCGAGGAATTAAGTTACGACGATGGGAAACTAGAAAAATGGCGATACCTGGGCACGGATGTCTTTCGGTACCGTCGTACTGCGAGGCACCAAAGACCACGAAAGTATCCCCCTAATAGTTTACTAGTCCACAAACTCATACTTGTATCTTCTTTAAACGGACGTAAAAATATTTCAAGGTCATCAAAATCGAAAAATCGCTAATCATCATGATCATTCTTGATACTTAAACTAAAACTTATCATAAAAAAATTAATCAGTCATCAAACAAATTATCAAAAAAAGGTTACGATGTCAAATGTTTATAAACAAAGTGATCAACAATATATGATACCATAACGGTTGTGCATGGGCCGAACGAGACCGTGAAGATCCCCTCCAGAGGCGTACGAGAGAGAGCATGATCAGGAAAGAGACATCCTTATACACCTTCCTGTCCGTTGACCCACAGGACCCTCCTGGCTCAGGCAACCCTCGCGACCCTGTTATTTGCATACGCTGACCTCCTTTGCCGATTTCCATGGACAAACACAGACATCCCGCGGAATCTCCAGCCTCCTTCTACCTTTCGCCGACGTTTTCGCAGCTCGTGAAGTGTTGCTCGACCGTGGAAAGTCTGGCACCGTGGGAGACGCTTGGCCAGAGGACAACGCACTGAAGTTCCACGGAACATTGGGCTTTCGGGAAAAATAACGGCTACCAGTGGAAAATACAGGGTGTCCCGCAATAGGTGTTACTCCTTGAAAGGTAGACGTCATTCTGACTTCCCTTTGCAAAAATGGGGCTTCGTTTTCGAATTATATATAGCACGGGACGGTAAGAGGATTAGAACGGGCCCTCGTTAGTGACGGATCCTTGTTCGGGAACCAGGCCGAGGATGCTGGTTGTTTTGTTTTGCATTTAACGAGCCTTGATTGCACGCAATTGTCCGCGGAATTTAGAACTGGAAGTGCATTATAACGATTAGGGTAACTTTTGGGGGTCGAGGGCAAATCATTTCACAAGTCATCATGATGAAAGTTAAAATAAATAACGAGAGCACTCAGTTTTATAATTTAAGAAAGAAAATTTGAGAATGTTTCACTGGTCAAATGACCCATTTCAATATTCAACACTTGCCATTTAGGACAAATACTTGCTATTCAATACAACTTAAAACTAATAATTTTAAATCTATAGTGCTACGAATGAGACGTTCAAACACAGTGAAATAATGGTTCTGACAAGTGTTCAGTATCCTAGCAGACATCTTGTGAGTGAATGTTCAGCAACTTATGAAACAGCCTGCACTCAGATTTTTGGCAGTCCCCCTTCCAAGAGTCGCAGACAGAATATGCCCAACAATAAAGGAACGCGTACATGTACGCGGTTAGGAGCTATTGCCGTATCACACAATAGACCCATGCACATTTGCACCGTCCCTATCACAAATGTTTGTCCCTTTCGCAAACGCGAGTTTCCTACGTCTTCCCTGGATGTCCCTTTCTCTATGTACTTGCCCCTTTCCTATCATTCAAACTATCCCTTTCTGTTCCTCTGTTCTCCTTTGATGAAGTTCCTGTCTCTCCCGGGGTCTCCCGCGTTCGCGAACTTCGTTACTCTTAATTTCTCTCCAGCAAAGTCTTTCTTTGTTCGGTCTCTCTCTCGCGAGATCTTTCTTTGTTTCTTGATTCTTCTGACTGTCTCTATTTGACGTTTCTGAGCCACTGCTTCCACTTCTATTTTGCTTCGGTTCACTTTTGGTTCCAGTGAAATTCCCCTTTTACATGGTACTTCTTTTTGGACTTCCTTACCATGAACAGCTTTCTACAAGCTGTTCCGACAAATTTCTTTTTGCTCTCTTCCCGGGACTTCTTTCTACGGTGCGTGATAAAGTGTCTTCGCTATCTACATACTCGTTTGACCCGGAGCTTACCTTTGAAACTTCACTTTTTGAAACCTGATGGCTGCGAGTTCTGGCGAATTTTATGAAATAGCCTAATGAGCTATTTTCTGTCTTCGTTTTCTTCAAGACTTACAATTTTCTCTACTGTCTTTTTAAAAAAAATTACTTAGAAATTGACAGTTTCTCTGAAGACAACAGAGCAGTTTCATTAATATATTAATACTAAAAACCCTTGTCGTGTTCAAAGTTCTTGTGAATAGTTTTTCATTATTTAGTTAAATCTTCGTTCATCAAATTTTAAGAACGACATTTGTTCTTTTTTGATAGCATCAAATAGGAAATAACCTTTATATGTTTAAAACGTATGATTGTACCTTGAAATGGCACAGGACCTCTTCACCCACGGCACCTTTCTCGAGACACTTTGTGTACGTCGTTTACGGTGAAAGGGGTTAAAAACGACCGTTTCCCGTTTCGACGTTGACACGCGTCAATTATTGAACGCCGCGGAGGTTGACGCCTGGTAACTGCGGAAATTGCATCGTACCTATTCGTGAAACAGTTGCGCTCGTAGCGGTAGCCCCAAGCCGGCGATAAAACATGACATGCGGGATAATTTTCTTCGGACCGGATCGTTGCTACGTGACTTACAAGAAACAGTATCTGTCAATCACCGACTTCACGCACCGAGTACTCAAAAATGTCGAACACGTGTTCTTTCTCTTAGGGGTTGATCACTCCTCTTCAAAATTATTATAAACTTCTACAGTTTTCAGCGTTACTTCGCGGTTTCCTTGTTAGTACAAGATTATATAGTACAAGCTTATCTTATACAAGATTTGATCCTTCAGTTGTGAAATTGTTAGACAATGTACATATACAGTTTTCAAGGTACATTGTCAGTTCAGTATTTTCGTACATAAAACAAGTTTGTTTAAATATCGCATGATTCTTTTCTAATAATTATACTTATCAAGAAAAACTTCTTGATATTAATCATGAAACGCACAATATACAAGATATTCAGCATAATACAAGAGCTTCGTAACGCGTTACTCTATAACTGGCTCGGTTACAAGTGGTGATGACATAAGTTTGTCGAAGACGGTTTTAGAGAGCACACCCAGCAGAGTTTCCAAATATCCGAAACTTCCACGATGATTTGAATCCCCGATAGAAAGCTGAAAAGTCCGAACGACTAATTCAAATCCTTGGAGAGAATCGCAGCGTCTGTAGCAACGCGGTTGCCGCAGCAACGAGTTACTTCTTCAAGTGGGCAATCTTTCGCAATTTCGTAGACAATCGTCGGGGAATTCGATGCACTTGCCGCAATTGCCGCCGATAATCCCCCGACAAGAAACGGGCGACGACGGTCCTACTTGGACGCTACGACGAGCTTCAGCAGCAGGCTGCCGTGATATCCCGTAAAAGGATAGGCTGCACGCTGGAAACCAGCCAGGACTCATTCGAAAGGACGTGCCTGGAAGGCTACCAACTTGCTAATGTGTCGCGAGCCATGAGAATACCGTGCGAAACACGCGTTAGCCCGCCAGTCGATAGAGACTTTCGACCGGACGACTTTTTTTTCTTCCGTAATCGCTTTTCAGGGTCGTACACTCACGGGCAGCCTTCTTTCGACATACACCTGCATGTGTTCATGAATGTTTTTATATATTTAAGTTTTCGAATTTTCCAATTTTCCAAATTCCGCAATCATTCTAGGTTTTTAGGTTTTCTAGGTTTCCAAGATTTTTAATTTTCAAATTCTCAAATAGTCAAATTTCGAAATTTTCGATTTCCCAAATTTTACAAATTTCCTAAATATCACAAATTCTCAAATTCCAAGATATATAAACACTCAAATTTCCACATTTCCCTAGAGCTAAAAGTACCTATATCCAAAAGTCCCTAGATCCCGAAATCCCTAGATCCCGAAATCCCCAGATCCCGAAATCCCTAGATCCCGAAATCTCTAGATTCCCAAATCCCTAGATCCTGAAATCCCTAGATCCCGAAATCTCTAGATCCTGAAATCTCTAGATCCCGAAATCCCCAGATCCTGACATCCCTAGATCCTGTAATCCGTAGATCCCGAAATCCCCGGATCCCGAAATCCCGAGATCCCAAAATCGCCAGATACCAAAATCCCTAGATTCCGAAATCCTTAGAACCCAAAATCTCTGGATCTCGAAATTGTAAGATACCCAAATCCCAAAACCCCAAATTCCTAAAACTCCAAATTCCAAGATCGTCACATGCCTATATTACCAAATGTCTAAGTCTCTAAATACCTAGATCCCTGAATCTTAATCCCAAAATCCCAAATCCCTAAATACCTACATTTTTAACATGATAGGTTCACAATATTCCTAGGCACTCTTAGATGATTCTAGGAACTATATCAGAGCGTAATATTGAAAATAATATGTAAATAAGACATGAAAGAGAATAGTCCATTATAAAATAAGTGATTTATAAAGTTTAAAGCATTTTGAAATTTGTTCTTCTGCGCGTGCTATGTGAAAACGGTACTCCCAGCGCCATCCAATTGCCACGCATGAAACTATGGGAACAAGATATTGCATTTTTTAGTAAAATAAAGCATTTGTACATTTTGTTGACGGTCACTGATTGTTCTATAGATACAACGAAGTCAAAGAAATGTCTTTTCAATGGGCTAGAATCATTATACTTGGACATTTTTTTAATTGCATTTTATGGACAAGAAAATACTCAGCCATCTAGCGGTAGAAAATGGGAACTAATTGAAATATATTTGAAACACAATATACTTTATGAAATATTAACCATCGGAATATATTGCAAACAGCATAAAATTAATATTAATAAATATATAGCATATTAATCGATGAAATCAATATTAATTGAATTTTTACGAAAATGAAGCAGGTGGCGCCATCTCTCCTGTGAACAGGGTGAACTACACACTTTTGAAACTGTAGTTTCATTAGTTGTCATCTTCTACCGCTAGATAGCGGTACATAAGGCCGAAACCCTTAGGGTAATTAGGATTAGCCTACAAATGGTCAAAAATTGATAATAGTTTGGTAGAGTCAAAACAATTCGAAGTTAAGTCTTGCACTTCGATGTATTTACGAAAGAAAATATCTGTGAGAATGGTTTTTGGCGACTCAAAAACAAATTTTTTACCATTTTCGTATCATTTCCTACCCTATCGACGAAATCGTTTTCCTAAAAATACCTGTTGTAAATAGGTATACCGTGTGACAGTAATAACAAGTAGGAGGTTTTTCCCCTTACCTACCATTTTCCCCAGGGAAGATAGATTCACGCTTGATCGTACAATACATATCACATAATTTTAATTACAATGTAATTGAATTAGATTTACAATTTAAAAAAACAAATGAATATATTATACTGTAATAATAATTTAATTCTAGTATTTGTATAATAGACATTCATCGATTTTAAATAGTCGTAGAGTATTACAAAATGTGTAAACTTAAATAATTGTTAGTGACGAAAACGACCCGTATTGTACTCTTTAGCTGCGATTACGAATTGCATTGAAACATCTGTATACATATGTAGAGAAACATAGTTATCCACACGTATAAAACAGCATTAATTTTAAATCCTAAATTTCGCAATTTATTAATAATATTCCTACTACATATTATGAAAAAATAAATGCAACAGCCGTATCCGTGAATGAGATACAATCGAAAGATTTGATCAACAGCAATTAAATTTAAATGCCTATTGAGCAGACAGAAAACAGTGTGTAAAATATTAGAACAATGACATTCCTACTTTCATTGTTGACGTACCAGAAATTTCGCTTAGTGACTTATATTACATATAAATCACGTATCTTTGCTATCAGATAATCCTTAAGTACTATTTGAACATCCATGTAATTGGTAAATTGTATCTTACATTTACAACAAGAACATACTAAATACATATAAATATTAAATAATGCTTCACATATCTAATATGTTCAACATGAATCGTGTGTATATATAATATGTATATATATATATTATATAGTCTAACATTAAATAATAGAAACAATCTTGTACATTCATGTTATAATAAGCGTACAGTATGAGTGAGCTTATAAATATAGGAATGTATATCGCACAAGAGATGTGGGAACAATTATTGTTCTGTGTCAGCTTAAATAAGACAAAATATTTTATGGCATACTTTCAAGACAGCCTTTAATATGCTGCCAAGCTTGTAATCCCTGTAACGTTCAACAATAATGTTAGTACCTCCACCTGAAGATAGAGGGTGAATCGAATGTACATAACCTATAAACATTTTACCTTTCGAACAAGTTTAAATTGCAAGATACAGTAATCCGCCAAAATATCCTTTAAATCTACCACTTTTTGATGTTGGAATCTTTCGATATCCATCATTGCTTTTGCAGAGAAAGACCTAAAAGTATTATTACATATATAATACACAAACATATGTATCATTTTTTAAGATGAACGTTAATAAAAGTACTTTACAAACTATTTTATAAACATGTCTTACTTCAAATCTTCATCCACGCGTTTCACAGCTTCTTCTTGCTGTGCAATTCGCTGTTCTAACTGTAAAACTTTTAATTCACGGACTTCTTCCGTATCCACGGAACCAAATAATCGTGACATTAAACCCGATTTACCTGGAACAATTCTTTCTGTGTTAATAAACGTTATCTTGCTTAAAAGAAATCTTGACAATATTTCTTACAAACCTTGCATAACCTTTTCCTTCTGTTCCAATGCTGCAGTTAAAGCATCATGAGCTTCATCCTTGGCTAGTTGTAAAGCTTCCCTTCGTTTGACAACTGCTTGTAACGCAGAAGCCCCAAAGAGCCATTCTTTTAATTGGTCTGCTATTAATTCCTCTTCTTCAAGCGTTGTGTCTATTGTCGCTGCTAACGAATCCAGATAATGACCCGATTTCTAAGAAAAGAGGCTGTAATGCAGTGCGCTGTACAATACATACACGTCTGGCGTATTTTAATTATACCTCAAAGTTTAAGAGTATCATAAGATATTATACTTCAAACCTAAGTACCTGTAGTCCATCACCCATTTCCCTTTCTATGGCACTCCATTCGCTAAACACACGACCATAATTAGCGTGTAATTTGTACAAGCTATATTGTTTTTCTACGAGTCGTGCGCGTACCCGAAGAAGATTACATAAATTATTCTGCAATGTTAAACAATATCAAACATATTATTCTGAACTACTTCTGAATAATCAAGATACCTGAAGTTCAATTCCATAATTTTTGATTGTTTCAAAACGTTTGTCTGGTTTCCTTAATCGTACCGCTACACTGAGCGCTTTTAATTTTGATTCTGCTAGTTGCAGGTATCCTGTCGTACAGACAATCAATTATTATTCTTGTTATTGATGAAATACAATAATAATAAAGTGTATAATTTACCAGTCTCTTTAATACTTTCTCTCCAGCCATCCTTCTGTTGTAAAAATCCCATAAAATGCACATCACGAGATAATACAGGATGGGATGCTACCCTCAAGAGGAAATTCTTAAAAAAATTGTATAATGAGTATCTTAATGGAATACATATTAGTAAATAAATGTATATATACATACCTCAAGACCTGCTCTACGTCTATCAACAAAGTCTGGATCAAATGTGTCTGTTGTTACTTTTTGCCACGCATATAAAACTTTTTTTTCTGGTAAAGGAGGCAGTACTATGTATGGATAAGATACCTCTAAATAAGCTCGAAGCAGTTCAAATTCTGTATACCGGCGCCACAGAAAGCTCACTTCAGTGATTACACCTTTAGCTCTGTAACAATAATTCATGTACACATATATATCTTTGAATAATATCTATAAAGATCATTCATACTTACTTAGTCTCAATGAGGTAGACTGTATAAAATTCTCTTAAATTTAATACTCCATTTGCTCGTTTTTCAGCCTCAGTTATAGAGATCTCCATATGATCAAGTAATGAATCCTAATGTGCAATAAATAATACAAGATGTAATCAAAGATATAAATTTATTCGATAATTACATATTATTTATTGTTAGTATTTGTAATGTATTTCACAAAGATTGTAGGGATACAAGAGAGAAACAAAAGTAATTTAAATACATAGCTAATAAATTACACTTCACAATGGTAGATTACTAATCTGAGAATAAAACTGATTAAATTTATAGCATAACGATACCGTTATGTAATATGACACCATTCACTGATATCCAACTTTATGCTACCCACATATTTCTTAAAGATATCATATGTGGGTTTAAATACCCTACATACTGTGTGTGTGTATGTGTATACTGCAACCACTGCAAATACTATTTCAGTGGTGCTCAACTGAACAGTTAAAGACCTACTTTATTGTATGTATGAAGAAAACAGAAAATTATTATAATTCTACGAAGTAAATAATTTTCTTTGAGGAAGGGCAGATGTTTTATTTCAAACAGTTACACATTTTTTAAGAACAATTGAATTTTATTACAGATGGATACGAATTCATTAACTTTAATACAAATAATATGCACAGAATAAAAGCGTAATTAAACGAAGTTCATTATCACTACAATTGTAAAAAAAAAGAGAACTGCGAAATGATATATATGGAACATAAAATCTAGTTTGACAATAACAAAACATGAGAATCACTGCGTACCGCTTCAGTTCTTTCATAATACTTACATTTTCGGTATAGTTATTTATCGTATCTTCAGTAGAAATAATATTGTTCTTCAGTGATTAGAAAAACAGAAAATAAATTGATATTTTTATAAAAGAACACGAGTGAGAAGCGTTCGAAATAAGCCGTCAAGTATTGATTTAGTGGAGGAGCTGAAACGGAAAGGGAATATTCACCTCTTTCTGCGTTTCTGTGGTGGTCATGTTCGCATTTGCCTCCCTTTGATAATTCCCGTTCTGGAACACTTCTTCCATGGTGCCTAGCCGGCCTAAAAATCTACGAAGCGACCAAGAAACTCTGATATTTTCACATTACGTTCACTTTCTCCATTTCTGACAAAACCACTTCACTTGACGAGGCGCTGTAGGTTGTCACGAACTAAATTCCCTCGAATGCGCTGATAACGAAACTGTTTTATCAGCCGCCGTTCTTCAGGCATTTTCCGTGCAATTAATTTGTTTATTTTCTACAGTCTTTATAAACAAACTGCTGGGAGATACGTATGAAACGAAGAACAATTTTTGCAGTTCTTATAGCAGGAAAGCTTTACTTCCTAGGGATTTTGGAGAATCACGTTGGAACCGGGGGTGCAGGTCATTAGGGGTGGCATAATTTGCGCATGCATTTCTTCAACATATTTGATACAAACATTTTGATTATTACATGTGTTAAATTCCATATTCTTTCACTTTTTAAGCAAATATAATTAGAAACGAATATAATAAATATTAGAAATTAGAATATGTTGCTTTGGGGTTAAATGGAGAAGCCCATGAGTCGAATATTCAATTTCTTATATCTCGAGAACGAAACCACTGATTGCAAAACTGTAAAGGACTTTTCGATTCATTTCAGCATAGAGAATTCACTCATAATAATTTTAAGAATATAACAAAGTTTTTAATACTTTTTTCTTAAGAAACTAGTGTAGTTAAAAATATAGGTTTTCGTAAGTAAATATTCAGATTATTTAATCTTTCATTTCAGTCAACGAAAATAATGTGTTCACATTAAAATAATAATAAAATAGATTTATTATATAACAATCCTTTTTGTTACATCGTTTCACGACGCGATTCGACTGATATGTTACCTAACAATTCACTGGCTGACGAAACGATTAAAATACGATGAAGGATTAGTCTAAAATAATTTCACGCTGTTACGAGACTCACTAAAAGTTTCAGATATGATACGCTGGTTCCGCGGATCGAGTTTAATTGCACGCGAATGTATAAAAAGGTGATCTTATGCTACATGAGTATAACTTGTATATTTACATATTTACATGATAAAAATAATCATGCATCTACACACAGTCGACGAAAGACCAGGGACAAGATATATTTACAAGCGAATGTTTTAACTATTCCTAGCTGATTGTGTATTTCATAGAACAATATGGCGTTCCTCAGGCGAGCTGTTTCGATTTATCCTTTTCAGACTTCTTCCGGGGAAGAAGAGTAACCAATAAGGCCGATACTGAAAATTTTAAATATACTTCAACAATTTCTTACAATAAATAATATAAGAGACATTAATAAATTATAAGACATTTTACTTTATCTATTAGTTCAGAAATTATGTAAGTATTACAATTTACCTAAAGAGGCAGAGCCAATCATGACGAAGGGACCCAAACATGACAAGTCGAATAAAATTGGGAATAACAAGTTTCCTATGACTGCCCCAATTCTGCCAACCATCATACTTAAACTAACCGCCATAGTTCTGAAAGTATCAGGTAATTGATGAGTCAGAACGATCAGAAATTGTTTAAAATTTGTATACCTGAGACAGGTGGGGAAATTGTCGACAATAACGTTTATGACACAGGCACCGCCTATGCTGGACATAGCCACGAAAACTGAAGATAAACCGAGAATGCTATTGGTACTGTCTGCCCAATATAGCGATGCGCAGCAAGCTGCGGCCACCATGAAACAGGTCGCTAAAAATTAACAAAATTAAATATTTAGTAACAATATTTTGTACTTCAACTTGTAAAGCATTATAGTGAAAATTATAAAATAGCTATCACAATTCATCAATTATGTTACAAATTGATGAAAAATGTAAAAATAAATAAATACTTATAACTGTTTTCTTTTATGAGGACATAAGCTTCATTCTCCCTTGCATAAATTAAAATTACATAATATATATTATGCAGGTATTACAAATTGATGAAAAATGTAAAAATAAATAAATACTTATAACTATTTTCTTTTATATAATTCTTTATATAATTCTTTTATATAATTCTTTTATATAATTCTTTTATATCTTTTGCAATTAAAATTAAATTACATAATGAAATAAATAACTGAAATATTTTTACCTATCAGCTTCTTCTTTCCTATAACAGTGATTAACGAGCCTGCTAAAGTATATCCTACAACACCAGTTGTAGCTATCACAATAGAGTTGATGAATACTGTTGAATTCAATTCCGCCTGAAATGAGACAAAAATTGAATTTTTGCAACAAACTAACAAATGTGTGTAATCGTGAAGGTAGCAATACCGGTATGCATGCGTGAGCAACGTTTGAAGTTTCGTTCTCGAAACTTGAGAAGGAACTATGATTGGTTTGCTGTTGGCCTAACATGTAACAGAAGCGTGGCTGGCTGCTCGAATATTCGTGTTTCATGTAATCGTGCTTGAAATGTTCCATCATTGTGAATAATTGTGGCATCCACAGTCGGATCGAGTTCGACCTGAAAATCGACAATTAGTTAATTGATTTTATACTTGTTACAATTTATATTTGAACGTTGACTCCTCGGATACATTTCTATTACTTCTCAAATATCTTAGAACATTTCTCAAATTTTGTACAAGCGAATATTTACACATCAGCCAACATGGTGGGCCATATAGTGGGAGTCACTACGTTTTACAAGATGTGTACCTAATTACAGAATATATAACAAACATTCTAATGATAGAATTAAACATTACAGAGTATTTCAAGAGTCGACGAAATTTAGAAGGAATATTTATTCTAACCCTATTGTGGCTCCCAGTTGGATCAAACTGATCGCGATGAGCTTGAAGATATTTGGCGACGAGAACAATGGTTTGATTTGCAACCAACCCGAATGCAATTTGTCCTTCAGACTGTTGCTGCACGCTTCCACGGAATATTCGTCCTCCAGATCTTTTATCTGTAAATAACATGAATTATTTATCCTATTTGTATTTGTTGGACAAATCATTGCAATTTTTCGTAAATTATACGATGTTTCTGTTGAAAGGTATATCCGAAGAAACTAGTTAATCTCTCCTAATTATTATAATACTTGAAAAAAGGAGCGTTCCCAGAAATCCTAATTTACAAACTAAGGTCCTCCACAATTAAGCCGGAAGCAATTAAACATGTCTAAAACATGCCTTTTCGATAAGATAACGAGAACGAGATCGTACGTCATTTTTGTGGAAAAAATCTAGTTTTAGTATTACTCACCGGATACGTGTCCGGCTCTTTGCCGGTGTTAACCGAGTAGATCTTCTTGAAGACCTCGAGGGCTTCTTCGCGTCTGCCTTTCAATAAAAGGAAACGCGGGCTCTCGGGAAATGCGTACAGGGCCACACATGCAAGGAATTCTGGCAACGAACAGATTGCCAGAAACACTCTCCAGGAATTGATTTCCATCGCTCCGCTTCCCAGATTGATGGTCCATTTTTGTGGTATGATCAGCCACGCGATGCCTGCAATTATTCACGTACTTCGTTTTGACCAATTAAAGAACGTGTGATGATAAAGGATAAAACTTCACAACTCAATCACGACGATTACATAATGAAATTGTTACTAATGCAAAATTGGGAGTGTTAGTCAACTGCAGACAATGAAATTATTAGTCACGAAAATGATTTTGTGATTCGTAAATTCTGACAGTAATGTTGCGTATTGTACACTGATAGATGATCTATAGATTTTCATATTGTATATTGATACATGTCAATTAGATTGATTATAGTTTATACATACCTGCAAATTACTGTTTCTTTTGTGTTATTGAATACTTACAAGGTAGAGAAATGTTTCCTAGGGAGAAGAAGACCCCTAGCCACATGTAGCTGCGAGATCGATGTGTCTCGTTGTGTATTTCAGCCAAATATGACATCAACGCTGCGTATGGACCAGATATACTGTGAACATAATTACAAAATTTGATTAGAATGTAGTGAAGCTTTGATGAATTCACTTGATAAAGTAGAACGATATACGAAGAACATTAACTCAACAAATGAAATGTCAATGAAAATGATGTAGGTCTGAAAGAAATATAATTGCAAAGATTTGTCAGCAGATAAGAAAAGCCAGTTTCCATACATGCAATTAAATTTTACTTTAACCAAATTTAAATTCGAACTTATTTGATTTTATTTCAATTTTACTTTGGTCTATTTCATTAGGTGTCTTCATATCTGTAATGAAGATGAAGACGACAAATATCAAGACATATTGGCATATAATTGTTTAAGGTCAAGAGTTGTCGAATGTTGAAATTAATAAGCAATATTCTATTAGGCTTATATTGCAGCTTTCTCTACTTACATCACACCGTCGAGGAATTTGAACAAAATTAAAAGCCAAGAGGTATGCGAGAAACATGTTGCCACGCTCATAAGTCCGGTGAACATATAGCCATAAACCATAATCTTTCTACGACCAAATGTGTCGGTCATGAAGCCCCAGAAAAACGAGGTGCTGATCATACCTGAAAATAATCGGAGCTTCAATCTATTTCGAATTTTTGCTAGATGATGTACATGGTCTCTCGTTATATTGCCACTTTTATGTAGACTTGTACGCACATTAGTAGGACTTGTATGCATACTAGTAGGATTTGTATGCACAATAATAGGACTTGTACGCACACTGGACTTGCTCATTGTAGGGATGTACGGGGATTGCAATATAACGAGAGTACACTGTAGTCATGCAACCTGTATAGCAGTAATCAATTGGTTGTAATTATTTCACGGGACATATTACTATAATAGTAGTCAATGGTATAATAGTGTCATTATGAGGATCTACATTGATTACTGCAATATAATGCGAGTACTGTAGTCCTACAGTCTACTGCAGTTACCTGCAGTTTTTAATTATTAAATCTTACACACATTACTATAATAGTAGTCAATGGTATAATAGTGTCATTATGAGGATCTACATTGATTACTGCAATATAATGCGAGTACTGTAGTCCTACAGTCTACTGCAGTTACCTGCAGTTTTTGATTATTAAATCTTACACATATTACTATAATAGTAGTCAATGGTATAATAGTGTCATTATGAGGATCTACATTGATTACTGCAATATAATGAGAGTATTGTAGTCTTACAGTCTACTGTACAGCAGTTACCTGCAGTTTGTGATTATTAAATTTTACGGAACATATTGCAATAATAATAGTAAAAATTTAATAAATAAAAATAATAATAAAAATGTAATAAATTATAGTGTGCCTTGCAACATACGTTTCTTTTCACTGTGACAGTCGTGTTCTACTTTATTCAAAATTTATTCAATATTATAATCATTTCTACAAAACTTATTAGTGAAGAAGTCGACATAAATATAATTGCAGTCTTCTAATTTTTGTGACACTCTCAAGAAATGAAAATTACAACTGCATCTAAAAAAATACTGATAATATTAAATGGTGTAACAAATGAATTTTTCTAATCGTACCCAAACTACACGATATTACAGACCAAACTTTTCTTCAAAATTTAAAGCGTACTACACACAGGCAAAGTACATGTTTACGTTTAAAAAACACACATCAAATCCAGAGGTGTGTACCAATCGGTCGTAAATAAATTTCAACCGTTGATGTTTATATTTATGAATACCGATGCTCCCGGTGGGTACTTTCCATTTTCATAAATTCTCGTATCTTGCTTATCTGTTTCTATTATTGCCGCGATATCTTTGCAAAAGAACATGGCTACCGAGTGTACACTGATACGATGTTGATCGGTGAAAAAAAGGTAATATTGTTCGTCAACAGTTAATTAATCGGGTGTCATAAAGAAATTTCCACGGAATCGTTTCCCTTTTGGTCGCTTGATTCATTGTGTACGCGTCGACTTGTCGGTTGTGTCGCTTTGTTTTGAATCATCCACGAACACGTATTCGAATTTTTCAGATTAAATGTTCCGAGAATGACATTCGAGATAAATTCGTTCCACGAGAAACTTGGTTGACATTCGAAACAAATTTAACATTCTTGTTCATGTTTTTGCAGGTTTTTCAAGATGGTTTGCTTAGGAAATGACTACAGTGAAAATGGACGTATGCAGTGGCACTTTGAAATCATAATTAATTACCATATGATATATCATTAATCATACGATACATTTATTTCAAGTAAACTATAAGCACATTAATATTTTGATAAGTTAAGGAAGCCATTTCGAATTTTTTGAATAACGATTATATTTGAGTAAACAAAATTCAACCTTGACAAGGTCAAATGACCGGTGTGTCTACAAAGTTTTGTACTTAACCCCTACAATATCACACTCGTGACCTACAGTTCAAATATGATAAACCACACACGTATTTTCACTTGAATTTTGCCTGTCTGATTACAATCTGCATAATCAAAGATCGCAGAATAATGTAACGTTCTAACTTTCTCCGCCTGCCTTAACATTGTAACAATAATTATCTGTGAATAACGCAACCGTCCAGAAAATGATAGGTCAAGGGATTGGCCCAGAAAATAAATGAATCTTGAGGATTTCGCAGGGACATCGTCGGTACAAGAAAGGTACAAAGTGCGAAGAATGTGTTTTTATTTACCATGTATGCCCTCCTACAAACACATTCTCTAAAGAGCCCGCAGTGCATGTACACCGTGTTATAAGCACGAAGTCGAACCGTACCGAATTGCACTTTGAATGCCTGTACAAGCTCAACCTGTAATTACAGTGGCGTTTTATGTGATTACAAAAACACGAGTATACCACCTGCGAATGTCATCGAGTTGAGGAGGCCCTTGTGGAACATGGTGAGGCCCAGGTCGCATTCTGCGGACGGCAAAACGTACGACATGGCCGACGACGAGAAGATGCTGGAGAAACTGGCGGGCAACACGGCCAACAGCAATAAGTAGTTGAACTTTCCATAACCTGTCGAGAAGTTCACAAGGTGGGAAGTTAGTGAAGTTGCAGGAATTTCGTTATGTATTTTAGAGGAGATTCGATGAAATCAACTTCTTTGGTTCTTTCAATTTTGTTGATTTTTGGGTTGCGAATGGTTGGATTTTTATATTTAGGTATTTAGGAATCTAGGGAATTAAGGATTTGGAGATTTAGGGATTTAGGAATTTGGGGATTTAGGGATTTGTAAATTTGAGAATTTGACAATTTGGGAATTTAGGTATTCAGGAAATGAGAAATCTAGGGAATTAGGTATGTAGAAATCTAGAGAATTAAACATTTGGAGATTTAGGGATTTAGGGATTTGTGAATTTGTGAATTTCAGAATTTGAGTATTTGAGAATTTGGGAATTTAGGTATTTAGGAATTCAGGAATCCAGGGAATCAGGGATGTAGAAATCTAGGGATTTAAGAATATTGAGATTTAGGGATTTAGGGGCTTGTGAATTTTAGAATTTGGGAATTTGGAAATTTAAGTATTTAAGAATTTAGGAATCTAGGGATTTAAGGATTTAGAGATTTAGGGATTTAGAGATTTGTGAATTTAGCTATTTAGGAAATTAGGTATCTAGGGAATTAGGAGCATAGGAAATTAGGTATCTAGGGAATTACGAGCGTAGGATATTAGATATCTAGGGAATTAGGAATTTAGCAAATTAGGTATCTAGGGAATTAGGAGTGTAGGAAATTAGGTATCTAGGGAATTAGGAGTGTAGGAAATCAGATATCTAGGGAATTAGGAATGTAAGAAATTAGGTATCTAGGGAAATAGGGGTGTAGGTAATTAGGTATCTGGGGAATTAGGAATTTAGGTATCTAGGGAATTAGGGGCGTAGGAAATTAGGTATCTAGGGAATTAGGAGTGTAGGAAATCAGATATCTAGGGAATTAGGAATGTAAGAAATTAGGTATCTAGGGAAATAGGGGTGTAGGTAATTAGGTATCTAGGGAATTAGGAATTTAGGTATCTAGGGAATTAGGAGTGTAGGAAATCAGGTATCTAGGGAATTAGGAATGTAGGAATCTAGGGTTTTGGGGATTTAGGGATTTAGGGATGTAAAGATTTAAGGATTTAGGTATCTGTGAATTTTAGAATTTGTGAACATAGGAATTTGGGACTTTGAAAATGTAGAAATTTGAGAATTGTCAAATTTACATATATCACTCAGAAATGATCAAATTAGCGAGTTAAAAAATTTGAAAAGCAATAATTTTAGAAATTGCAAATTTTCAAATTCTAAAATTGAGTACCAAATTAGCAGTATACAATTTTTTTTAAATTCTATCTGTTTCATTTCAATTATTACATTCTAGTTACATCAAATTATTGTAAACTTTTACACGTCTTAGTTCAATATTAATTTAATATATAATAACGAATAAATAATGCTTACCAGTGCTTATTATTGCTCGTTCGAAATCTGCCGGTCCAGACTCCTCAGACTTTTCGTCTTCAGCTTTAATTTAAAACAAATAATTTTATTTTTCACCACACTCCTTTACTGAGTATTCAACCTAACCTAACCTAATTAGATGGTCGATCATAATTCATATACTATCATCAAAAATAAATTGTTTAACGAATTTGTAATCAATTTCCAGTGAAAAATAAATGTGACGTAACCGCAAATGCTTTATGCAATAGCAAGGTTGGTGCAACCTTAAAAATTTGTTAAATAAATTAAGTGAGAAAGATAACAACGAAAATAATAACATACGTCGCCAGCGAGTATAGTTGAACAAGGAAAACATGTTCCAAATTCGTTTGAATACCATGGTTCACTTTCTGCACTCAAAAATTAATGAACAGTTTAGAAAGCGATTTTTTTTAGAAAAATTTCATAACACTTATAAGAAAGTTTAAATATTTGAAAATATATCTGTTTAAATATTTATTTATTTATTATTTAATATTCTCATATTTAAATATCATCTATTTGGATACTTCACAAGTTTAATTGATTTTTACAAATTTAATTTGTAACATTTTTATTTGAGCCCAGATTCCTAATATCGTAGAATAAGTTAGTTAATTTTATTAAATATGAAATATTTATTTTCGAACCTCCACGTTATATTTTAAATTTGAATTATTTAGAAAATTCGTTCCCTAATTAATTCTCTGACAATTACTGTAATTACACGATATTTATCAATAATTATTATTCTCGAACGTTATATTTTAAATTTGAATTATTTAAAAAATGGTTCTTTCCCTAATTAATTCTCTGACAATTACTGTAGTTACACGATGTTTATCAATTATTATTATTCTCGAACGTTATATTTTAAATTTGAATTATTTAAAAAATGGTTCATTCCCTAATTAATTCTCTGACAATTACTGTAGTTACACGATATTTGTCAATAATTATTATTCTCGAACGTTATATTTTAAATTCGAATTATTTAAAAAATGGTTCATTCCCTAATTAATTACTGCAATTACACGACATTTATCAATAAAACACGTATCTCTAATCGACCACTTTTCAAAACTTCAGAAGCTACGTCGTCGTGCGAGATGTACATTTGCGTCATAAAACATGGCAGCCGCGTTTGTTATTTGAAAACTTGCTTTATCAAAGACCACGTGCAAATGTTTATAAATACCGCGATGAACAATTAACAAAATGCTTCGCCGAATTCTATTTATATCCAGATTTCCATCGAGACTGATACAGTTAATATAAAGAAGAATAATTAGCGAAAGAAAAGAACTCGCAGCTGACAAATTACCAAGTTCAAGGACTTAACTTATACGTCATGTAATTGTTCAATGTGAATCGTAATTTAATAGGGATTTAATGGTGATCAACGATTATTAATGGTAATTCATCTAATTCTAATAATGCACTTTTAATAATCGAGGTGCAATAATAAAATGATAAAACGTCTGTGATATGTGCAAATATTCTTTCTTTAATTTTGAAATTTACTTTGAAACTTGTTGGGTATAGAATTTTTTTTTATTTCAGAATTTAACGTGTATCTAAATATTTTTCTTATATTTCAAAATATACATTAAATAAAGGTTTTATACAGGTGCTCTTCAAATTTCAAAATTTAGCATATAAGGTGTACTTAAATATTTTTCTACAATTTCAAGATACTCAAAATTTAATAAAGATTTAATAGAAGTTTTTAAATTCGAAAATTTAGCACATGTGTACCTAAATATTTTTCCTAAATTCCAAAATATTCCAAATTTAATGAAAGTTTTATAGAAATTTATAAATTCAAAAATTTAGCACATGTGTAGTTAAATATTTTTCCTGAATTTCAAAATATTCCAAATTTAATGAAAGTTTTATAGAGATTTTTAAATTCGAAAATTTAGCACAAGTTGATTATAATAAATAATTATTTGTTCTATTTAAATATACACATTCGGTTCACACGTATTTAAATTTCAAGATTTAGTACACTAACTATATAAATATATTGATTCTATTTAATTTGAAAATTTTACGCGAACCGAAATCAGTTTGATGAAACGTCGAACGTTTCATCAAACGTTCAACTGAGGAGATTGTATAGGTCGTAGCTTAAATACCTGTTTACGTCGACAGTTTATTATTTCTATTTGATCTTGCGAATCATAGTCAACATGTCTGAAAGGTTTCTGTATCTCTGAATATTTCTGAAACCTAACCTAAAATTGTAAAATGTTAAAAAAAGAAGAGCAATATTTTATTTGAAAGCGTTTCAAACTGAAAATTTCGACATAAAATTATATATAATCGTAGTCAACATGTCTGGAAGGCTCCTATATTTTAAACAACATTGAGACCTAACCTAAAATTGTAAAATGTCGAAGAAAGAAGAGCAATATTTTATTTGAAAGCGTTTCAAACTGAAAATTTCTACATAAAATTATATATAATCGTAGTCAACATGTCTGGAAGGCTCCTATATTTTAAACAACATTGAGACCTAACCTAAAATTGTAAAATGTCGAAGAAAGAAGAGCAATATTTTATTTGAAAGTATTTCAAACTGAAAATTTCTACATAAAATTGTCCTCAAAAAGTAATTAATAGTACCAAACTTTTGTGCTATCAAATATTGTCTGCATTATTAAATTTTTCATAAGAAATATGTCGGCATTTATTGTGAAACGCAGTGTATTTTCACATTTTAAAAAATCGACAGCCATTTAATATGCTAAATGCTCTTCTTCGAATGAAATCAAAAATTGATTTAAATTATAAATTTCTAATAAATAAATAAATATGTTATTAAATTTAAATGACAGAATTAATAATTATAGCTACAGCAGAAAGTCGATTGATTTAATAACATAAGCAGTAGAGGAACCTTATGTTTGATACAGGCGTTTCAACTGCGCTAATTTTTTATGCATATCCTATTTAAAGTATCCAAAAGGAGCTTATCCATTAAGAGACAGTAATAAATCATTTCACGTCATCATCATCATCGTGATACTTAGCATTTCGTTTCGCTAGATGGAAGAACACTGACAGAGAAAATTCAATTATAGTCATGACGTTTATGGAGAAGATATAATAATATAAACACAGATAATAATCAGTACGCATCATTGTTTCACGAACAATCATTCAAAAGATTACGTAGTAATGATAACATAGTGACATTAGTAATTTGATAACACAGTCATTTTTGACACATATTTTTATTTTAGATTACATATTTTAGAAAGACTTTTATGAACAATTCGAATTTTTATGGGAATATTTTATACATATATATTTGCAAAAAAATTGCTTAAATTGTTTATATTGAAAAATTATTGAATTGTTGAATTGTTAAAAATTGTTAAAAATTGTTGAATTGTTAAAAATTGTCCAAAATTGTTAATGATTTATTATTACATGTTTAGACATATTTATTTTAAACGTAACGTTTCATATTAACGAAAAATTCTCATTGAACGACGGATTTTAAGCTGATGATCTTTTTCCGGTGATCTTTAATCGTAAAATAGTAGATCCATGGCGATAGATTAAAAGACGACTTGACAGACATTTAGTATTCATTTATCCTTCATGGTTTAAACTTGAAAACTTATAATCATCATCACTCAGTATATACTTCTAAAAGTCAGGTTGTACGCTGCTATTTTATGAGCACTCTGTTGTGTACCTGTGTAATATGTAGTGTATAGGTTGTATTCACGTATAGTAGAAAATTTGGAAATTTGGGAATTTGGGAATTTGAGAAGTGGGGGATTTCAGAATTTGGGAATTTGAGATGTGGGAGATTTGAGAATTTGGGAATTTGAGAAGTGGGGGATTTGAGAATTTGGGAATTTGAGAAGTGGGAGACTTGAGGATTTGAGAATTTGAGAAGTGGGTGATTTGAGAATATAAGAATTTGAGAATTTGAGAATTTGAGAAGTGGGAGACTTGAGAATTTGAGAATTTGAGAAGTGGGGGATTTGAGAATATAAGAATTTGAGAAGTGGAAGATTTGAGAATATAAGAATTTGAGAAGTGGGAGATTTGAGAATTTGAGAATTTGAGAAGTGGGAAATTTGAGAATATAAGAATTTGAGAAGTGGGAGATTTGAGAATATAAGAATTTGAGAAGTGGGAGATTTGAGAATTTGGGAACTGGAAAACTTGTAAATTTGAGAATTTGAGAATTTGGGAAGTAGTAAACTTGAGAATTTCCGAATTTGAGAAGTGAAAAATTTCTAAATTTCTGAACCTGAAAATTCGAACATTCAGAAACTCGAAAACTCATTTCGCCGATTCAGAAACATTGAGAATTGATCGGACGTAACTGATAACGAGGGAAAATTCCGTAACACGCTATACACGAGTTACGTTACAAATAAATATTAATAAACCCACTATCCTTCCTTTACTTATCTCGTGTTTATCATAAACCAATGATTAATCGACGTATATTTCTTTGATGTCGCAATTCCTGACTGCTTCGATTTTTATCCACTTCCGGATAAATCTCGCGTAACAATCACCTCTATTACTAATCGTATTAATGAACAATCTTTCGATTCAAATTCTAATTCGAACAACTGTGTATGGGACATCACTGAAACGTCTGAATTGAACAACGCAAATAAATATACGAATAGTAGTTTTTAAGAAATAGCGATTGAACTTTGCTGATTATTTTATCAAATTACGGAGATATACATATGTTTTACGATCGACGTGTCAGTTGAGTAACTCTAGTGCAGATAAAATATTTTACGATCATTTCCGTGTGCTACTCGTTCACATTTTACAATGTTTCCTCATTTTATGCACACTTTTTACGGAAACATTTTTGAATAAATTTTAATCACAATTATTTGAATTATTTTATTTGGAAATGACAATTTTTGCAAGCTTTCATAATAAAATTATTATTTTATCCTTAATATTCAGTATTGACCATTAATTTATTACATTAATTAGACTGTTATGTTCATTACCGATTCTCAACAAGAATTTTGTATCTATCAAGGTAATTTTATATATCAGCTGTATTTGTGCAATTTATGAAAACTTTGAGGAGTATTCTAAATTTTTAAATATCATAGTAAGTTTATGTGGGGTAATTTTAATCTCTCCCTGATTGAGTTATTTATAACTGATTATCAAGTTTTACCGAATGCTAAAAATTCTTGCTCCAAAAAATTAGGAGTCTAGGGAATTAGGGATGTAGGAATCTAGGGATTTAAGGATTTGGGAATTTCGGAATTTCGAAATTTGGGAATTTGAGAAGTTCAGAATTTGAGAATTTGGGAATTTGGGTATTTAGGAAATTAGAAATCTAGGGAATTAGAGATGTAGGGATCTAGGGAATTAGGGATGTAGGAATCTAGGGATTTAAGGATTTGGAGATTTAGGGATTTGTGAATTTAGGTATTTAGGAAATGAGGAATCTAGGGAATTAGGAATGCAGGAATCTAGGGATTTCGAGATTTGTGAATTTAGGTCTTTAGGAAATTAGGAATGTAGGGAACTAGGGATGTAGAAATCTAGGGATTTAAGGATTTCGAGATTTATGGATTTGTGAATTTGAGAATTTGGGAATTTGGGAATTTTGAAATTTCGAAATTTGGAAATTTAGGACTTTGTGGATATGGGAATTTAGGTATTTTGGTATTCAGGAATTTAGGAATCTAGGGAATTAGGGATGTAAAAATCTAGGGGTTTATGAATTTGAAAATTTGGGAAATTCTCAAAGTTTTAAACATTCCAGCTTCTAAATGATCAAATACTCAAATATTTACATACATATACAAATTTCTAAAGTTTTTAATTTCAAACCCCCCAACTTTATAATTCACAAATTATTTGATTTCCAATTTCGTTTCGTGATTATAATTTTCCAACGTTGCAATATAAATAACTTTCTGCAACAAGGTTCCAACTCGAGTTGCAAAATGTCAGTTTTTAAACTAGACAAAAATGGTTCGAAGGGTAAATACACGAGCGCCTAAGCATCTAGGACAATTTTCACTGCAAAAGGTCACCTACTTGCATCCGAACGATTGCACTAAATTTGTTACGAAATCGACCACGAGGCAAAAGAAAAATGTTTACGTGACTTCTCAAAAGTTTCTTGCCACACGCAGTACGTGATTCCCTGACTTTTCAGTTCACTGCTTGACGCGTATCATAAACGGAAGGTAAAACAATATTCGCCAATAAAATTCTCGCCGACTTGCCGTTCTGTCGTTCACGAATTTCGAAATTGTCGATATTAAACTCTTTTCGTTTCAATGTCGTACTTGTTTCAAAACTTGTAACGCAACGAGTCGCTGTTTTATGAATTGAGACACATTTTGTGGTCGCTGATCAATTACTTAAATAAATTGTAGAATTGCGTTTGAGTAAATAGAGTTTGTAGGATTTTTTAATTTTTGTAGAATTTGTAGGATTTTTTAATTTTTGTAGAATTTGTCGGATTTTTTAATTTTTGTAGAATTTGTAGGATTTTTTAATTTTTGTAGAATTTGTAGGATTTTTAAATTTTTGTAGAATTTGTAGGATTTTTAAATATTTGTAGAATGTGTAGGATTTTAAAAATTTTTGTAGAACAATTTTTAATTGGAGATTTTCTACAAATTATATGTAGACACAGTTTTTGTCATAAATTGTAGAATTTGTGTAACAAATTGTGAATGCAATTCTTGTTTCAAGTTGTGGACACAATTCTTGTAACAAATTATAGGCACATTTTTGGTAACGAATTTTAGTAACAAATTGTGGACAGAATTTTGGTGACAAATCATAGAACACAATTTTTGTAGTAAACTGTAGAACACAATTTTTGTAACAAATCATAGAACACAATTTTTGTAGCAAACTGTAGACAAAATTTTTGCAACAAATTGATATTTCAAATTGCAAAATAATTTTGACTATTCTTAATATAGAAAACAATTTTAATTTTAATTAATAAAACGATTTTACTCATTCTCAGTTTGGAGAAGATGACAATTTAGTTATAATTTGTTGCTGTTAACAATATTTAAATATCGTGTACCTAGATTTTCAAATTTAACTTGATAGAATGATACAAAATGATTTTACCAAATTACAAATAAGTTAGCTTTAAAATAATTAAGAATTTCATGAGTTAATATATGTAGAACATGTAGATGATACACATATTTAAATAATTATACTTTAAACAATATTTGAGATGATTGAAATGAGTGAAATATGCAACCCCATAAAAATTTAATCTAAACTAGCTGAAATTTTCACAAGCTAAAATCAATTGGTCAAAAAATAAATAATTTTATTGATCTTTCACCCTAACAAAATCATTTTTAATCGATCCTAAAATCCTTTAAAATCGAACCTAAAATCCTAACTTCCTCGAAAGTTAAAAAGAATTCTAAAGAACAGCAATTATTTTCGAAAAAGACCATCTAAACTTGCCTGTGTATTTCACCGACGACTTCATTAAATATCCCCTTGGTCTCCACGGTCCTATCAATCGTCGAATGAACAATTGTCACAGCGAACAATTCACACGCACAGAAGACTCGCAGTTTATTGTCGCAATGGAACGATTTTTCAAAAATCGCGGTCACCCTTTGAGAAGAACGTGCACCGAAAATGCAAGAAGAAGCGGAGAGTAGTTTCAGCTGCACGCACCGTAGATGCCTGCCGCGAAACTACAATTCCCGCTAAAATCGTGCGAACACAAAAGCCACCTGTGTCGTTTATGTAAATCTCGATCCTGGTGGGGCGAAACTGGTTGTTAAAGTCGATCGTACGGGAGATAGGCAAAAAATCTCACCTCTCCACCCGCACCTGACGATCGTCGTAATCGTGTTGCTTCTTAGGGACTTTGACCTAGGGCCGCCATTCAAGATTTCCGTTTCCGGATTCGCAGGATGACCTGCTGCGATAAAGCCACTATCGATGGGGTGCAGTCGTGGATATTCATAAGCTGATAAGCTTGCAAACTTCAAAGATTACTTTGTGCATTTCAATGTTTTCAAATTGGCAAATTTCTGGATTTCATTCATTTCTGGATTAAATTGCCAAATTCAAAAAATTTAGGGATTTTCAGATTTACGGATTTAGGGATTTGGGAATTTGGGAATTTCGGAATTTTAGAAATTAGAAATCTAGGGAATTAGGGATGTAGGAATCTAGGGATTTAAGGATTGGTAAATTTGGGAATTTAAGTATTTAGGAATCTAGGGAATTAGGGATATTGGAATCTAGGGATTTAAGGATTTGGAGATTTGAGGATTAGGGGGTTTGTGAATTTGAGAATTTCGAGATTTCGAAATTTGGGAATTTGGGAATTTGTGAACTTAGAAATTTGGGTATTTAGGTATTCAGGAATTTAGGAATCTAGGGAATTAGGGATGTAGGAATTTAGGGGTTTGTGAATTTGAGAATTTGGAAATTTGAAAATTTCAGAAATTTTAAACATTTAAACTTCTAAATGATCAAATACTCAAATATTCAAACTTCCAAACATTTAAATACTCAAATATTCAAATCTGCAAACATTCAAATACTCAAATTCCTAAATTTTAGAATTTTTGCCAGATTCGTAATTTACAAATTATTTCATTCCCAAATATCGACATTTCTAACCCTCAAAGTTAACTTCGCGGCTGGTAGCCATTTTGAGACGCCCTTCGAGAGAGAACAAAATGGTCGCCATATGATCCACCAATAATCAGCAACAATCGCAACTCGTGAATTATAAATTTTCCACGAATATAAGTGATGAAACAGTTATGAATTATCTACAAAGTTTGAGTCATTGAAATCACTGAAAGGAAAACCGTGTTCACAGAACGTAGTCCTATCGCCATCTTGTTTCCTAATGCTTCGCAAACGTTGGAGAATCCTGTTTAAATTTATAAAGTGTCAACGGGCGAAAACACACATTGGTAGATTCCATTTCTTTCTGTTTGGCGAGGGATGTAACAGCACTGTTTATGTCTTCGTTGATAAAGTATATACGTATACATATGTACTTGCTATAATCTGCGCGTGAAACGTTGATCCTCTTACAATAAGTGGTATTTACAAAGAAGATGGAAACAACCCAATAACTCGGTTCGACGTACCTACAGGTTTTAATCGCCTAATCAATTCTTCTTGTATACAAATTGATAAAGGGGATGATGGACTGATGACATGGTATGAAATGTACAAGCACTTGGTAAATCTTGTATTTGATGGTACTCTCCTGGTACGATGCAGTATTTGGTAAATTATTTTTAAAGGTAAAGTAAATTATTAACATTGTACATTGGACTCTCGTTATATTGCCAAAAATGAAACTGTTGCGATGACAAATTCTTGTAGCTGATATTGGACAAAATTATTTCTTCTTTTATATTGCAGTGTATAATCTCTATGCATCCTTGCAGATTGCTAAAATGCAATATAACGTGTGGTACTATGTCGGTACTACGTGTGTGGTACTATGACGCGTAGTAATATAACGCGTAGCAATGCAACGCGTGGTGATTTAACGCGTGACAATACAACGCTGAAAAATCTACTGCTTGGCGAAACAACGTGTGGCGGTATAACGAGTGATCGGTGATATAATGCGTGGCTATATAACATATGGTAATCTAACGATTAACTGTATAATACTTGCCAATACGTGTAGCAATAAAACGCATAAGAATCCAAGTGATAATATGGCAATAAAACGCGTGGCGATATAACGCGTGATTGGATGATGTAGTGCAATACAACATATGGTAATCTAACGATTAACTATACAATTCTTGCCAATACGTGTAGCAATAAAACGCATAAGAATCCAAGTGATAATACGGCAATAAAACGCGTGGCAATATATCGACTTAGTACTTTGTCTCTCAGTTGTGAACCACATTATAATTGATATTAACTCAATAAATTATTGCAGCGAATTAAACCTGTCTGTAGTAAAATATCCTGCAATATGGTTAAACATATATCGTTGACACACCTTGGCATAACATTAAGTTACAGTTTCATGCTATATCGATACAATAACGTTTACATGAATTTACTATACAAGCGTAAAATTAGTTCAAGCTCGAAATGTAAATGTTTCGTTTCTGGAACGCATGTTTAATTTATCCACGAATAACTGTAGATAGAATTTACTCGTGTAGTAAATTGCTAACTGGAAACCGATTAACACGCACCGATTCATCCGATTCATGAACCAATCCGAGAATTTTTCTGCAACTTGTAAATAATGTATCTCGTAACGATATCATCGGGACACATAACACGATCATTACAGTTATCGATTACACGAGGAAAGTAATTATACAAATATGGTTCGGTATTTAAGATATTCATATACGGTGGCTGTACGTCAGGAATTCGATAAAATGCTTACATTTCCATGTTGTTTTCCGATCGAGAGCAAATACAGTGAAAGAAAAATTTTGTACGACACGATTCAATTTGAATTGCCTTGAAAATTTGCATCCTAAGTAAACGCGACTCTGAATGCTATTAATTTTTCAGCAGTACACTTTTTGCTGCCGTTTTTTACCAGAAGCATTTTTTTTTTAGCGGAAATTCCATTAGAATACGACTTGTTGCAAACGGGACAAAATATTACATCAGTAAATTGTAATTTTATAACTGTATTATTATTTTCGAATTGGAGAAATAATTGACGATATTTAATACAAAGATATTGGGTTCGCAATTACATTTATTTCTATACAGAAGTATTTAGTCAAATTCAGTAGACAATAATTCTCTTCGTAATATGAGCTGTTATAAGTTTCATTTATGTCAGTTTATATTGTCACGTGTTTTATTGCCATATACGGTATGGACACGTGTTTGACCGATATAAGTTTTCGAAGTGTTAGATAAACACTCGTTAGATTACCACGCATTATACTCTCACGCGTTAGATTTCCACGTGTTATATTGCTACGCGTTATATCGCCACGTATTGGACTTACACGCGTTATATCGCCACGCGTTACATCACCACGCGTTAAATTTTCACCGGTTAGACTTTTATTCGTTAGTTTACTACGTATCATATTCCCACATGTTATATCACCACATGACAAATTATCTCGCGTTATATCGCCACGTGTTGGACTTCCACGCGTTATATCGCCATGAGTTCAATTTTCACTCGTTAGACTTTTTTACGTTAGATTACTATGTATCATATTCCCACATGTTATATCACCGCATGACAAACTACCTCGCGTTATATCGCCGTTAAATTTTCGCACGTTATATCACCACGTGTTAGATTCTCGAGTATTAGCATTACATTATTACGCATTACAATCCCACTTATTATATCACCACGCGTTATATGGCCACAAATTCAGCACTTACAGATAAAATAAACCAGCATTTCAAATGAATTAGCATAGTTATCTAAGACCTGAAATTTGTTACGCAAATGTGACTAGTTTGTCCAATAAAAAATTTCGCGTAAACAATTTAACGACGAATAAAATCACTGATTATTTATATGTAATTTTAATCGTCTGAATCTTAGTACACGGTAAGTACAATTAATTACAAACTTATAAATAATTGATTGCACAGTACTATTTACCTAATTTCTTATACTTAGTTCTGCCTTTATGCAAATTATACGTTAATTATCCTTTCAGATTCTTCCTCTACAAACGTTACGTATCATTGTCCGTGATGATTTGCAACAGTACCGTTATTTCTTTGATATCGATACTGACAAAAAATTGTTTACATGATAATCAACATGACAATTTAATTAGGTGGTAAAACAGTACAACAATTGAGGAAGGTCAGTGCAGAATAATCGGCGTTATTTTTTTTATCTGCTCGTGACATAGGCCGATTGTATAAATTTGATTATAAAAATTTATGTCGCGTTACTTCGTTATCTTCGTGTATTTACTTCTTGTAAAATAGATAATGCTGCTTGTTAATAACAGCTGTTTGGTGATTACCGAGTATTTAAGAAGTTATGTTAATAATTATCTCTTTGTATTCGTAATTGCTTTTTTTTGCAAAATGTCTACAGTTTCTCTCTGCACAATTATAAAATTATAATATTCTAGTTTAAGTTTAGTAGTCTAATTCCAATATTTCATTATAATATTCTTTACAGAATTATTTAGACAGATTAACTGTTTAATATAACTGTAAACAAGGATCAATGTAAATAATTAATAGTGATCGTTCAAAAATAATTAGTATTCCTGAATGAACTGTAATTAGGATACGTTTTTTCCACTGTTCATTGACAACTTAGAATAACCGGAAACGATGAATTAAAAATGATCGATTAACATACTAATGAAATGCAGTGACTTTATATCACTATCATAAATTAACTCTTGAGCAACAGTATCAGGTGTTCAAATCCCCTGACGGATCAGAAACATTCATCGAAAATTTTAGTTAACATTTATAAAATTATAATCATTGACAATATTGTTTCTACTTCAATTTTTCAAGCAACATTGCAGTTTTTCCTCGCAGGATAAAGGAGGATCAGTTTCTCAATTTCTCCGCCAGAGGTCCCTAACTTCGCTATACCCCTAAAGATCACTCTCGCTAATTCCCACCTGTTAACTACTTATCTTTACAAATTTGTTATAATTTAAAATTGTACGCTCACCTTGCAAATTTACGACGATTAATAAATCGAAGATATTTAAAAATTATAATCGATTAAAAATGTATCGAAGTACGTTTGCAATTCTGAAAAATCCGTCAGATCTATTTCTGGTGATCTCGCTGAATTTCATTCTATTTGCATACTTGTTTATTGGCGAGCGACGATAAACCATTATCTGCACATAGCGCGTGCAAAACACGCTTCGACGAATCGATTTATGTAATTGATAATGGTCGAGTAAACGAAATCTCATGATATACAACGTGACCGAAAGCCACTGGCAATTTAATTTATTCCAGTTATCTAATTGAAAGAAATGAGGGAGAACGGAAAAGATAGAACAAAAAGTTCTTAGTAGTTCATACCTGTGTTACGTGATTGCGTACACCTCTGAAAATTTATGTAATTTATTCGCAGTTTTTGTTGAGACAATTAGTGAATGCTGTCAATATTTCAAGATTTCTATTATTGATATGTGCTGTTTGTATATTGGCGATATTTTCACATTTTTATACGGTTAATATAATATTGGTGATCAATATGTTCTGTTGATATTACTTTAATACTTTAATATTGTCATTAATGTGGAGACAAATTTTTTTTATTTTATAATTCGTAAGTTTTTAAATTGCCAAATTTTAAAATGACAAATTTACAAATTTCTACATCCCAAAATTCCTGATTTAGAAATATTTAAATTTCTATATTTTAAATCGCAAAATTGTATTCCTAAGTTTACAAATTTTCAAAATGATCAAACTATCAAATTTGCAAATTTTCAAATTACCTAATTTTCACATTTATAAATTTTCAAATGACCAGATTCTCATATTTCCAAGTTCCCAAATTTCCAAATTTTTACAGGACCAAATTCTCACATTCCTAAATTTCCAAATTTCCAAATTTTCAAATGACCAAATTCTCAAGTTTATAAATTTACAAATGACCAAATTCTCACATTCCCAAGTTCCCAAGTTCCAAAATTCTCAAATTTCCAAATTTTTACATTCCCAAATTCCCAAATTCCCAAATTCTCAAATTCTCAAATTTCCAAGTGACCAAATTACCAAACTTCCAGATCCATAAACCCCTAAATCCCCAAATTCCCAAATCTGAAAATGCACAGCCTCCCAAATTCCCAAATTTCCAAATCCCCAGATTCCAAAAACTCTCGACCACCATTACGATATTTCGACGAACGATACGTCAACGTGATCACACAGGAAAACCCAAGCAACTTTCTCGCGTTTATAATAAATATTTGTACAATTTTCCTTCGTTATCGCTAGTCACATTGGCAGCTTGATTACAAATTTTTATTTAGAATTAAAATCACGTGTACCTAGAACTCCAACTGCGTATTAACAAATTCCAATCGTATGAGGTCCTCCAACCGCTGTTCTACAGGTATTCTGCTGTATACCTATTGACACATCTACAGTATACCTTCACTATATATACACTAAATATACCTAGAACACTTATGTACGCTAAATAAAAATTTGGCAAGTGTCAACTCATTATTTTTCCGGCAGTTGCGTCAGTCATAACTAACTAATAATTGTTGCACTGTCAATACCAACAAGAAAACTTGAAATGTCAAGTATATTTTGCATTTAGGGATCTATGACTCATTGTCCAGACTTAGGTTTGTCTGAACTATGATGTGCGTCATGAGTGCATCATAAGTCAACCGGTCCATATACAAGATAATATGTAGACAATATCAGTCGATAAATAAATATTCAAACGTTTCTTACTTCTTTTTATTCATAGCGTGTAAATAAAACGATCTAATGAACATACAGAAGCTACAAATGTCAAAATGTTCCACAATGTCGAAGTCCGCAATGGACCTAATTACTACTCATAAATGTTCAAACATTTTTTCCCCATACATTCACCGTGTAAAGTATCTACTAATCTATGAACTACTAATCTACCTAATACTAACATCATATACAGAGTCTATAAATTTTGTCGAAATGTTCCACAACGTCGTCGAAGTCCGCAGTGGACCTAGATTAATTACTACGTGCACTCATAAATGTTCAAACATTTTTTCCCTCATACATTCTTCGTGTAAATAAAACTATCTACTAATCTACCTAATACTGACATCATATACAGAAGCTACAAATTTTGTCGAAATGTTCCACAACGTCGAAGTCCGCAATGGACCTAATTACTACACTCATAAATGTTCAAACATTTTTCCCCATACATTCACCGTGTAAATAAAGTATCTACTAATCTATGAGCTATTAATGTACCTAATAACATCATATACAGAATCTATAAATTTTGTCGAAATGTTCCACAACGGACCTTGAGCTCCATCCTCGCAATCGCGTGAATCCCCTCGCAACATGGCCGTCACCCGCCATCGCTAAATTCGCAAACCGCAGATCATGGATGAAGTTCAAGTTCAATGTCTCGACCGCAAAGAGCAACCGTGCGAACGGAGGAAAGCATTCGGAAGCGAGCAGAAGCCGATGGCGGTATTCCTCGGAGTAGATGAACTCTTCATCCGGGGTGAAGATCGACCCGGAACGACCCCGACGATCGTACAGAAAGACCAGCACACGATCGAGTGACCAATGAGAGTGTCAGAGAGGGCTTCGCTATCTAGAATCACTTGTTGGCCGATAGAGCTCGTCTTCGTATATAGTTGCAGTTGAAAAGCGAGGATCAGCCAGAGGCGTAGCCGAAGTGGCGCGAACACGAGCTGCAGTCTAATATAAACCAAGGTGGTTTGAACCAGTACGAGTTAGCCTAACTCAGGTTGATCAGGAACCGTGAGTATGCTACCTGTTACTCCATCCGGTGACGTCCTTGACGTTTCCCGCGCTTTTCTTACATCCGCCCCCAAATTCTTGCACTCTTGTCTCAAGATCGATGAGTATTACGGAATCATTGATCTGTAATCCCTTTTTTTTGAATCTGGAGTCTAATTGAGTTTATAATACGCTTGTGGAGCTTCACACCTGTTTTCTGTTAGTTGATATTTTTGTTTTGAATTCACTCGGTGTCCTCAATAGCGAATGAAACTTAGCATCTTTGCATTGCATAACATTCGTCCCCGATTCGTCCACGGTTTTGAGAACATTTTGTGGAAGTTTTGTTTTTGGATTTGTAGATATTGGTGTGGATGTCGATTGATCGCGATGTGGGAATTGAGATATAAACATGACAATGAGAATGCGAATATAAATTTTGCTGCGGCAGTAGGGTGACCTAGATCCGATAGTTATTTTTAAGAGAACGGTGCATGTTGATAACGGTGTTAGCGTTCTGTTATGAATGGAGATTTTATCTTGCGGATTCCACGGATATCGAGGTTCAATGAAACTGCTACTATTGACGATGCAAATTTATTGATCTACGATATAGGTCTCGTTGCGACACAAAGATTCGTAGTGTTTTTATGGAGATTTCTAATGATTTCTGTTTCTATTAATGCGAAGTTGATATTCTTAATTTACAACTTTTATAATTATTTACAAAGCTTTTTTCAAGTTTAACTTCTTTGGAAATCTTTTGCGAAGTTTGAAAATTATGAAATTTTTTTGTTCAAATAATTGCAATGTGGAATATATCCAACTATTAATAATTTTAATTAATATTAAATATATTTAATATCAAATATACATGTGACGTGAAAGATACTTGTTTCGTTTATAAATCGATAGCAATGAAATAGAAAAGATCCACATGGCCATATTATTAAACTTAAAAAACTAGATCATCCTTGAAGTCAAACTTAAATACCCTAAATACAATGTACATACACAAATTTCCAAAGAAATAATTTGGAATGACTGTTAAAGTATAAAAACACAGTTCTGAGGTCGAGTCAATTTTAAATCAAATATTCCCGCCATAAACGTGTTCGTCCTTATCGAACGAGCAATATCGCGTGCAGTTTTGTGCAGGAAACAATAGGTGACGCATTCGTAGCACTTTCTTGTGATTCATTATGTAATCTGGAGGCTTCAAAACAATGGTTTTCGAAGACACTTGTTTCCAAGTTGATTCAACTTTTAGATACGATAGATTTTTATTTCACTAATATTTTTTTGTAAATTTGCTGTGATTCATTTTATAATATTTTGTAAAACTGTGATTAGTTTAGTTGACAATTTGTAAAACTTTGATTTTGTTAATAATTTAAACTTCATAGATTCAAAATAAAAATTTGAGAAATGGAGAACGTTGCATATGTTCTTATTAACAATTTATTTTACTGCAATACAGTACGGATGAACTATATCTGGTTACAATTAATATTATCAACAATGTCATCCAAGATTGTCAGATCAATAATAGTACAATTATTTTTGTTTTATAATTCACAGAAAGAAAGTGACCAAACAGTCAAATTATTAGACAATTGTAATTGAATACGTCTAAATTTTATTAACGAAAATAAATAATGGTTTAACGTTAAAGAAGATAACGGTATCGGTTGACGATATTTTTAGACGATATTTTCTATTTTATCGCGCAAATGACTCAAAATCGTCGACAACAAACTATAAAATGTCCTGATTACTAAAAATAACTAGGTTGAAAATAAAATGGTATTCACGATGTACTATCCGTACTCTGTTACGAAATACCTGCAAACAGATGAAGTATAAAGCCTAACATCCTTGAGTGTCTCATTCTCTCCATTTGTAGAACATATGTTTCAGATATGGACATATGTTCTGTTGCATTTTAAACTGTATCGAACTTCTTTAATACAATTACTTCTCTACATAATAATTATCTACAAAATTAAAATAACCTTTGGTTAAATTTATCAAATCAAAATTAATTGTAGCATATTAATATGATATATAAGCAAATATGTTCAAAAAAGTTGTCGAAATGATGATACAAAATTAAAATAACCTTTGGCTAAATTTATCAAATCAAAATTAATTGTAGCATATTAATATGATATATAAGCAAATATGTTCAAAAAAGTTGTCAAAATGATGATACAAAATTAAAATAACCTCTGGTTAAATTTAACAAATTATTAATTGTAGTATATTGTCGCATGACATAAATATCAAAAAATTTGAAATGATACAAAATTAAAATAACCTCTGGTTAAATTTATCAAACCAAAATTAATTGTAGTATATTGTCACATGACACATAACCGAATATCAAAAAATTTGAAATGATAAACAAAAGGAATGAAAAAACTAAATACCCCCAACAAAAATCGAAGTCAACACTTCAAATAAACAAAGTCGTATTCAAACATCAACAACGTGATTCAAACGTAAAGAAACGTAACGTGTAACATTGATCGAAGACGACGAGTTAATAATAACGTTCTTGAGGCTGTTCGAAAAATTTGTCACGTGTGACATCGTGCAGTCGCGCGTTGTCTTGCAACAATCAAGAAACCTATTGACCAACACATGTCTATACTGCAATTCCTTCTGAACTCGATCTAATGGTCTCGAATACGATACCGTTGTAATCGTTTGACCTTGTCAGTAACTCGTAATGTTCTTTACATAACGCCGTTCGAAAAGTTGCTAATCTTCAAACTTTTCTGCAAAAATCGTTGGCTTTTGCTGGGACTTAACCTTGGAGTGTAACAAAATAAAAGCCTATTCTTACATATTCTATTAAATTAAATGTTTAAATTGACATATTTGTTGCGCTAATTGTAAATACTGTAGAATTGTTCGTTTCTGAGATTAAAGAGAAAATATACAGTAAAAATACATATATGTATAGTACAATTAAAATACATATAAAGAATATATGTGTTATTGTAAAAATACATAATGCGATTAAAATGAAAAAAATACAATTTAATTTCAAAAAGCACATAGACATAGTATGTGAGTCTGACTTTCCTAATGTTACTAATACCAAAATATGGGAATATACAGTAAGAACGAAGGGAAAAAAAATGTGTGACGTTCAAACGTTGAAGAAATCCTATCGGTTCGGAGCAGAGGCAAGAAAAACGGTAAAGATGCCGGCCGGTCGAGCGAGCACGTGATACATGCGTGACGGATAACCATTTTGTACGATCTTCCTATAGCTTGCTTCGTCCCCTTCCCCTCGTTAGGTTGAGATTACTGCGTTTGCCATTCCGTTCCCCGCCATTCGTGCCTACTTTCATGACAAGGGAAAGAGACAGACATACTCATTCTGACTAACCTTCTCATCGCGAAGTGTGCGTAAATTACCCGGTAGTTGTGTTTCTGCCGTTTTTTTTCAAAATTACTAGATGAGTCTATCTTGAAGGAAAATTGGACTTTTTTATGGATCTTTCATTTTGATCAAGTTCGAAATCAAGTCAGAAATTTTTGGTTTTGTGGATTTTAGGGTTTCGAAGGCTTGGAAAATTGTAGTTATGAAGTAACATAACCTTAAAGTTTCAAGGTTATAAGGTTTCGAAACTAAAAAATTTCTAGAGTCCCAAATTTCTATGGAGCAAAATTCCAGAGTTTTAAATATCCAAAGACTAACAAATTTCTAAAGTTCCAAATTTCCAAAATTCAACTAAAGTCCCAAAAATGCAGTAACATATAATAATATATTCACAAGGTTCCAAAGTATTTTAAGTTCACAAGGTCCAAGAGTCCAAAATTCCCAAAATTCTAAAGTACCAAAGTTTCAAAGGCTCCTACATTCCAAAAAATCACGTCCCACAATTCTTAGGTGCAATCCCAAAATCACAGAGTTTCCAAATTTCCAAGTCCCCAAATTCCCAAAATCCCAGGTCCCTAAATTCCCAAAGCCACAGAGTCCCCAACTAAACTCGAAGTTCTAAAATTCCAAGTACCTAAAACCTCAAAATCGTCGCCTCCCAAAATTCTTAGGCACCTGAATTCCTAAAACCGCAAAATCCCGAAATTCCCAAAACAACAAAGTCCTAAAATCCCAGGTCCCAAAATTCTTAGGCACCTAAACACCTGAGATCTTAAAGTCTCCAAATTCCTATGTCCCTAAATTCCCCAAATATATCCTAAAATCCGAAGTACCTAGAACCCCACTCCCTATGTCCCTAAATTCCCCAAATATATCCTAAAATCCCAAGTACCTAGAACCCCAATCCCTATGTCCCTAAATTCCCCAAATAGCGATGTCCTAAAATTCCAAGTACCTAGAACCCCTATATCTCTAAATTCCCCAAATATATCCTAAAATCCCAAGTACCTAAAACCCCAAACCAAATTCCTCCAACCCGAAGTCCCCAGAATCCCCAAAATCCGAAAAAGTATAAAACAAAACATCAGAACGTTAAATTTTCATCAAGTACCGAAACCTTGAGCCCTCAGAAAACCGTAAAAGGTGGGAAAATTTCGCGAAGGCGCTTGACAAACGTAGACATCTACGTGGAGTGACGATGTGGATGCGACTTAACAGAACGTTTCGAAAAGCCGCGTAACGAAGGATCGAACGTTCGCATCCAGAAGATGTTGCTAGTTGTTGCGTTGTTGGTACGCATGGGCGCAGACATTGCGGTTCCAGAGGGACACGCGCATGCGCAGTGCAGGGTAAATGTTCTAGAATATCAGGAGGGGAGCATTCCACTGGGAGAACCAAATTCGGGTGGTCGATAGTACCTACAGGAAGTACGTCCAGTCCGCGAGTGCTCGTTGTACATTTGCTCCTTTTTTCCAAATCAACACTTGTTAATCGAAGAATTTGTTTATCGTTTGTCCGAATAATCGGATAGTGAAGACCACCCGCGTTACGGGAAATTATCGATCCCGCATCCTCCCTTGTTTGCCAATCTTCCGAAAGGGCCAAATGGGCACCGACAGCCCGATCGTTCAATTGTCAAACGATAAAATGGGCGTGGACGTGTTCACCTTCCTGTATCAGAACTTGAGAGTCGATCGATTCCAGAAGTCGTATTTAGGTAAGGAAACGACTCCATTGAACACTGTGCCACCCGAAGTGCACTTTGGAAAATTTACGTCTTGTTACCCTTCTTGTGACAATCTACAAAACCGTCCATTTGAGATATTATTAGAAATATTGAAACTGGAAATGTAATCTAAAATTTAGAAACTGGAAACGTAATCTGAAATTCAAAAATGGAAGAGTTGTCTGAAATCGTTTGAACGAAATAGAGTATCGTATTGAACTTGTTGCTGTCATGGCGGACGGTTTGGGGTGCAAGATGTCGGATGGCAGAGTGTTTACTTTTACTATCTTTAATTACTTTTTAAATACGTATTCAAGAATGAGTATTAAAATGCAATAAAACGATTAAAATAAGAACTTAATTTCGACCTAGACTAAAATAGGGTATTGAAAAGAGAAGAATTAAAAAAAGAAGAATTAACCTATAAAATTTATAAAAAGGGAAATATGAGGTTAAATTTAAATTGTCCTTAACAAATGAAGATTTTGTAAAATTTAATGCAACTGTAGTTCGATATGTAAACATTAATAAATTGAATTATGAGAAAAGATATTTAATGTTTAAACAAAAGTATGACAAGCATGTACTTATGGCGTGCTTCAAATTTTGTCTGTCCAATTTTGTAAAACAAATTTGAATTTGTTTAAACTTCTAGAGGATTCTATTCGATAAAATGTTATTTCTGTGGCAATTAATTTCGGTTGTGGGAGATAAAATTGAACAGTTATCTCGTTTTTGCACTCCGTACTGTCGGTTACGTTACATGGAGGAATCTAATTTTAACGTAATTTACACCATTCGATTTTTACCGTTACCTCTAAAACCGAATCGGCGTATCACGTAAACAAATGTATTTCTTTATAACAATTTGCGATAAAATTGTATAAACGATTCACAAAAATCGTTGTTTTGAATCGGAGTCGATAAAAAAGTTCTTTTTATTTTAACAAAGATTCGTAACTTTTTTATCGGCCTTGACATTTGAACGAATGTTTTGAAAGAAAAATTTTGTACAATTTATTTTACAATTATAATTACTTTTTTATTGTTTTATTTTTGACACTGGAAGAAAATTTGCATTGTAAACAATGGCGAAATGTGTAAAGGTCGTTGACGCTCATCGTAAATTGATTGAAATTTTCCACTGTTTGGTTGTAGTAATTAAAATTTGGTAAATATTGAGGGAGAGGGCAAATATGGCCGCAGATTTTGCAGACGCAGTTGCTCCATATCCCTGAATCAATAGTCTGACGCTGAGCCTTGGATAAGGGTGACATGACGTCATATGAGGAAGGTCAAATATTTCAGTCGATAAAAGCTTGATACAGATTAAAGTACTGTCATTGCGAATCAGCAAATCAGAAAAGTTTTTGTATAATTGTATAAATTTGAATAGAGTAGGATCAATCTGCAATAGGGGAATTGTCTTCAATTTTGGGGGATGAAATGTTAAAGGATGTAATCTTCAAATCTCCAAATTTCTAAATTTCTTATATCTCCAGATTCTCAAATTTTCCATGAACCTAAATTTTCAAGCTTCGAAATTATCTACATCCACAAGTCTACAAATTCCAAAATTTATCATTTCCCTAAATTTCACAAGTTTCTAAGTTTCTCAAGTCTCGAATTGTCAAAACCTCAAATTTTTCACATTTGAGAATTGTCAAACCACAAGTTTCTTATGTTTTGAATTCTCAATTTACCAAATTTCTGACACACCATTTCTCACGTATCAAATTCTCAAATTCCCAAATTTCTCAGATCCTAAAGTTGCAAATTCTGTAATTTCACAGATCCCCAAATTCTCACATCTCAAATTCTCAAACCCCCAAATTTCACACATCCCAAATTCTCAAATCCCAAATTTCTCACATTCCAAATTCTCAAATCCCCAAATTTCACACATCTCAAATTCTCAAATCCCCAAATTTCTCAAATCCCAAATTTCTCACATTCCAAATTCTAAAATCCCCAAATTTCTCACATCCCAAATTCTCAAAACCCCAAATTTCCCAAATCCCCTTTGAATTCCACAAATTTCCCTACCCCCAACTTCCAAATTCTCCAACTCAACTTTTCCAAACTTCCAAACCCCAATTTCCAAATCCAAATCTACCAATTCAAATTTCTCCCCGCCATTTTCTCCACAGAAATCTACCACGTTCAACATACTTCACTATCTCTTAAACTCTTTCACTGTCAACATATTGTGAAATTTTACATCGATAACAAAAGTATAATCGCGATGTCAATATTTCTGAAATTTTCGTAGAACCATGTTATCGTGTATTCCATCGCGGCGAAATTGATTGAGTATGACATAAACATTGTACAGGAACAGAAAGTACGCAAGCTATGTATTAGAAAGTCTGCTTTCGGACCCTGACAATTAACATGCAAAAATTTGTTACGTGATTTAATTCGTGAACGGAGTTTTCGTGAAAACTGCTTCGTAAAAATGCGAATAATATTTTGAAAACGATTTGTAAATGTTTATCGTTGGAGCACTTATCTGCTTGTTTAAATGATGATGTAACTGCATAGTGTTAATTTATGTACCTTACAACGCATGTGTATTACGGTACTTATATAATCTAAGACTTTGAAAGCTTCAGATTTTTGTTTTCTTTTTTATAAATCAATTTAAATAATCGAATGCAAAATATAGAGAAAAATAGAGTGCTCGAATGTTTCGTAGAAATTTTGTTTCTGTGTTTAAATCACACAATATTTATATACAAAAGATTTCAGAAACGTCAAAGTTTTCGAGATGCAAAAACATCATCAAACAATTTTTGTTCTCATAAGATTCTCTAAAAAGAAACCTATTTTTAAATCTACAAGTTCCACGAATTGGTTTTCAAATTCTTTTTACTTCCAGATTGAAATCACTGCGATATTTGATATTTGATAAAAACAGTCACACGTTTAATGTCATATTTAATTTTTAAGTATCTTTCTTTTTTGTAAATACTAATCGCTGTGATAAATAGTCATTACAGTCCTTGCTTCTATTAAGGTGTTAACAATTAGAACGTCGTGATAACCTTCATTTCTTGAAGTTTTATCGAAGGAATCGTGTCAATGAAAATCCGCAAATTAGTATAACGACCTCGCGAATACGTGCGAAAATGTAAATTTACGATTACGCAACATTCAAGGACGAAGTGCCGGATGAAAAAGTGTTCGAAATTCTCCGGCAACTGGTTTCGCTGCGGAAATATATGACAAATGGGATTTCGTAAACAGAAACTATTATTGAATTTGTTTGTGTTTATTTTTTGGGTGTTTGAAAATTTTCGGATTCGGAAATTTTGGGATTTGAAGATTTTGAGAATTGAGAAATTGCGAATTTGGGAATTTTGGGGAATTGGAAATTTAGGGAAATGAGAATTTGGGGAATTTGGGGAAGGTGGATAGTGGGAAATAGGGAATTTGGGGAATTCAGGATTTGGAGAACTGAGAATCTAGGGATATGGGAATTTGGAAATTTGAGAATTTGGGGAATTAGAAATTTGGGAATTGGAAATTTGGAGAATTGAGAATTTGGAGATATAGAAATTTGGAGATTTGAGAATTTGGGGATTTAGAGAACTGAGAACCTAGGGATATGGGAATTTGGAAATTTGAGAATTTGGGGAATTAGAAATTTGGGAATTTAGGTATTTGGGGAATTGGAAATTTAGAGAATTGAGAATTTGGGGATATAGAAATTTGGGGATTTGAGAATTTGGGGAATTGGGGATTTACAGAACTGAGAATTTAGGGATATGGGAATTTGGAAATTTGAGAATTTGGGGAATTAGAAATTTGGGAATTTAGGTATTTGGGGAATTGGAAATTTAGAGAATTGAGAATTTGGGGATATAGAAATTTGGGGATTTGAGAATTTGGGGAATTGGGGATTTACAGAACTGAGAATTTAGGGATATGGGAATTTGGAAATTTGAGAATTTGGGGAATTAGAAATTTGGGAATTTAGGTATTTGGGGAATTGGAAATTTAGAGAATTGAGAATTTGGGGATATAGAAATTTGGGGAATTGGGGATTTAGAGAACTGAGAATTTGGGGAATTGGGGATTTAGAGAACTGAGAATTTGGGGATATAGAAAGTTGGGGAATTAGGAATTTGGGGAATTAGAAATTTAGAGATATGTAAATTTGGAGATTTTAGAATTTGGGGAATTAGAAATTTGGAGATGTGAGAATTTGGGGAATTAGAAATTTGGAGAATTGAGAATTTGGGGATTTGAGAATTTGGGGAATTGGAAATTGGAGAAGTTGGAAATTTAGAGAATTGAAAATCTGGGGAAATGAAAATTTGGAGATTTGAGAATTTGGGGAACTAGAAATTTGGGACCTTAGGAATTTGGGGAATTAGAGATTGAGGTCCTTAAGAATTTGGGGAATTGAAAATTTAGAGAACTGAGAATTTAGGGATATAGAAATTTGAGAATTTGGGGAATTAAGTATTTGGAAGATTAGAAATTTAGGGAATTCAAAATTTAGAAACCGAGAATTTGGGGATATAAGAATTTGAATATTTGAGAATTTGGGGTATTACAAATTTGGAAAATTGAGTTGAAAATTTGAATTTTAGGAGGAATTTGGAGTTTTAGAAACCGACATTTTGAGAATTTACCAATTTAAAAATTTACTAACTTATAAATTTAATAATTTCTAACACCCTCTTAAAACAGACTTCCTCATATCATTTTTCGTAATCTTACTCAAATCTGCTTGACTTCTACTGAAATTACCCGCCATCTTGTTCTCGATCTCAAGAAAATGGAGGGAGAGTCATATCCCGACCTTGCCTATACCCGACACTTTTATGCAATCTCTAACAAGTGTCAACGATTATTGTTACTATTGTTCTTCATCAAACTTACAACTACACATATATAAACGTCATCGATGCACTTGATGCATCAAGAGTTCAATTGATCGTACTTCGTACACAAGTATATCTTCAATTGAGTTAGCACCCTCTTTATTTATAACTGTTCTCGTTTCACGGATACATTGAGCCAGTGACACGGTCTCCATTCTTCATTTGGATGATGAGAACTGAATAGAAAAACGTGTGTCTAGTTTTCCATGCTTATATAATGTACCCCTATTACTTTTGAATAAGTGCACTGAGAAACCTTGTAGTATGCAAAAACAATTGCATTTTCTACTTGTTCCGTTAATATTATACCTGTTCGCCGTTAAGTGCAATTATAGATGTTTATGTTATGTGAGCCTCTGGCGGAGGAATTTTAAAATTGCTTCATAAATAGAACATAATTATAATGACTTTGTTTTTGTTGTTGTTTTACATACATTGTTTAGATAAAAATATTACGACGCGAGTAAATATTATTTTGTTTTGTGTAATTGTTTTGGGGAGGTTTTGGTCATTTTGAGACGTGGATTTGGGGATTTTTAATTTTGGGATTTGGGAATTTAGGGATTTGGGAATTTAGGGGTTGAGGAATTTAGGGATTTGGGAATTTAGGGGTTGAGAAATTTAGGGATTTGGGTATTTAGGGATTTGGGAATTTAGGGATTTGGAAATTTAGGGGTTTGGAAATCTAGGGATTTGGATATTTAGGAATTTGGGAATCTAGGGATTTGGAAATTTAGGGAGTTGGAAATGTAGGGATTTGGAAATTTAGGGGTTTGGAAATCTAGGGATTTGGATATTTAGGAATTTGGGAATCTAGGGATTTGGAAATTTAGGGATTTGGAAATGTAAGGATTTGGATATTTAGGAATTTGGAAATCTAGGGATTTAGAAATTTAAGAATTTGGGAATTTAGTGTCTAAGAAATTTAGGGATTTAGAAATTTAGGGACTAAGAAATTTAGGGATTAAAAAATTTTGATATTTGGAAATTTACAGGTTTCAAAATTATACGATTTAATTTTACAAAATTTGGAAATTATATAATTTATACACTTAGAAATTTTACGTAGATCCTAGAAACAATCCATGAAAATCTAATATCTAGAACGTACTCTTCCATAATTATAAAAATGGTACTAACGTACCAGTTGAGAACCACAGAATTACAAAAATCCACAATTTTCATCCCGTAAATCCAACAAAATTTTAAACGACTTCCACAAACAGCTTAGCTTCCGTTACAAAGGAAAAGCGATAGAGCAATGGAAAATTACTGAGACACTGTCAGTGAGTCAATGGCGTATAAGGTGTATTTCTAAGAGTGATAAAATGTGAAGTATCGATTGTACTCGCGTACACGAAATAGTTCGATACCTTCAGAGCGATCGAAGTACGAGTTTGCGCGTTGCCTCCATTTTGTCCCCTCTGTGTACTTAGGTACCGATACTGCGCACAAGAGAGTGAAAGCGGTGGAAAAGTACTGGGAATAATTTTATTAAGGGTCTATGGCTTTTGTATGGGTCATTTGTAAGGGACCCAGGTATAGAGGGTTCAGATTTACTTGTGGTCTTTCTTTCGAGTCAGTGGTTCTCAATCGGCAATATAAATCTGCGCAATGTAAAATATATTAATATTAAAACAAATATAGAAGTTTGAGTAGTTATATGTACTCGGAAATGTCCAATTAAGTCATTTCTCTTATCACATATAAAGTTAATGATAATAATCATATATAAAGTCAAGAATTTTCAACGAAGATAACATCGATCGATTTGTTATCGATACAAGTAATACATTGCGCAAGTTGCTCACAACACAAACATTTATGAAAATATTGACAAATTTTTGCGGAAAATTCAAGTCGTATTAAAGATCATTTTTGAAATCCTTTAAGAAGTAAAACAACGTATTGTTTGCAAGAATAAATTTATTACGCGCAATATAGACGTCGCAGATAGTGGATACGTTTGCGGTGTAATATCTTTAATTTAAAAAATTAATTAGTACTTATCTGCACTACGTCGTATGTTGTAAATATTCGTAAACAATGAATCTGCCATTATACGTATAAATAATTAATTGCAAGCTTGATAAACATTATCTACATTTAAGTATCTACTATCTTGTTATATTGTTCATGTCTTGCCAGCATATCAAACCGTGTCTTAAAACACGCGGTCTCCGTCGCAAAATTGCTCAAATACAGATCAGATAGAGGTGATAAGGACATGCTAGGTCAGGGACTTTTCTGAATATACCACTTGTTCTATGCTGGATGTTTTGGAAACCAGCGACTCGGCCAACCCGAGGCTCCAAAAACACAGTGATTCATCGACTCGCAAAAACTCGTTCCACAAGATCGCGAAGATACCTAATCAGTGAAAAAATACATCGAGTTTTCTCGATGCCACGTCAGAGAAAAGCCGTGTACGCTAATATCAGGCCGCTCGGTAAACAGAAAATGCGGCGAAGAATCGGCCGGCGATAACCTGGAACGCTCGGCAGGCATGCAGCGAGAGGTAGAGAGGCGGGAGGCCTGAGCGAGCACGTGCTCACCGAGTGATAGAACTTTTTTTTTGCCTCGACCGAATAAGGTGACCCTACCCTGATAGTGGGGCCCCAGCGAGCGAGCAAATACGCAAAATCCAGGGAATTAACGGAACAAGGACCGAGTGCAGCGCGCGACAGAAAGAGGAAGATACGCGTGCACCCGACGAGGCTCGACAAAATGGCGGAGTGCGCAGGTGCACGGAATGGTGGGGCGACGCGCGACGGAGTTAGGCGAACGTGCGAGTACGACGGAGACGGCTTATGGAAAGTACGGAACGTTCGTGTGAAAGAGACACGAGTGTTCGAAAGCGAGAGAGGAAAATGTATCGAGTATCGTGAAAGTGTATGATGTAGCGTTAGGTTGAGTAACCCTCAGAGATGACATGATCACTGTTATGCAAAGGGACGCTTTTTACCCTCTTCGAGTTAGCTCGAATATAGTTAGCTCAGGTCAAATGGTACTCGCGTCAGGTTCCCAATGGCAAAAAGAAATAATATGGAAAATGGGAGAATCCCAAGGATGAAGTTAGGGCACTACGGAACCCCAAGATATGAAGAAAAAGAGAGGCGGTAAAGGCGAGTGTGTTGGTATCACAGTTAACGAGGGAGGGATAAAGCGGGGGGCATGTAGAAAAGAGACAGACGGGAAAGAGAGTTCAGCAGTCTGTGGCGCCGTGTTCGCATTTAGTCGTCTTCGCTATCTTGAACACGTTCGAACTGCGACTGACTTTTCGCGGCATTTCCGCAAATAAACCTTTTTCTTCAAACGTTTCGAAGGTGATCTGTGTCGCGAAACCGGAGCACACCGGAGCTAAGTCTCAGGGACAGTATCGATTTCTTCGGGCTTTGGTTAATTATTCAGATTCGTTTTGAATGCGTCGATAAACACGTTCGCTGTTTCACTGCTGACGGCAGCCGTTTCGCTTTCGAGTATTGAGAATGTTCCTTGTTGCGCCGGTCGACAACAATCGCTGGGCCTACACGATGCACGGTTTGGAGAAGCCTATGGATCACGTGTCTGGTAATGTTCACTTTCTGGATACCGCATGCATTTCGAAAATTATCACCACATAAATCATACCTGGGACAGCTGGGCAAATGGACAAAAATGGGCAAATGTTTGTAACGAAATCTGTTTGACGATCGTGGCAGATGCTTCCAGAAACCATGCACAAAATTGACTGTTTAATGCAACCCGTATTGTTAGTATGTGACAAAACACCGCTTCACGTCAATCAATCGCTTCACCTAAATCAATTTGCATAATTAAGATGAATCACTGTTTATTATTGGACATTATAACTCCAAAAAGAGGGTTGTCACAGGTTAAGATTTGAAAATAACGTTCACCTCGACCCCAAGTTCTTAACAGTAAGCTTCCTTGGTTCCCGGAAAACATAGTACGGTTCCTCGAGTTATGTCACTCTCGAAACACATGTACGTATAGTAAACATACATCGTAAAATCCTCCGGAATTTTATTATTCGGACAAGTGTCAGAGCAGTAACCCAAACAAGAACAGTTATTTGGCAGATGTGCGACGTTTAGCCTCTGCCATATTGTGTCTGCTTAACCCTTAACCTGACATTGTTACACTGTGCTACTAGAGTTCATGGGTCAAAGGTTGTTCAAAAGATAGATATGGTCCCATAAGAGTATGCATTACAGCTGTTGTGCGGTGTGTAATTAGAAAGCATCAGATGCACTTTTGTATTATGATCTAGTTCTAGATTCTATAGTCAGGAGGATTTGCACATTTGAACATGTTAGAAATGTCCACATTTTTTCGAGTGGGTTAATAGCCTTCATTGAATATTTCTGGCCAAAATTTCTGATAGTACAACTGTTTTGTACAACTCTGATGCTGTATTTTGGCTGTAAGAGATGAAGCTGTGTTCTTGACACAGTTGATGAAGCTATGCTTTTGATGCAGTTATACTTTTAATGAAGTTCAAGTATATTTAATGAAGTTATATTTTTGATGAAGTTGTATTTTGGCTATAACTCATGTAGCTGTGTTTTTGGTACATTTCATGTATGAGTATTGTAGATGAAGTTGATGAAGCTACATTTTGGATGCAATTGATGAAAGTGTATTTTGGATGCAATTGATGAAGTCATGTTTTGGCTACATCTCATGTGGTTGTGTTTTGGATACATTTCATAAATGAGTATTGTGGATGCAGTAACTCAAGCTATATTTTGGAAGACACTGATGAAGCTATATTTTGGATGCAATTGATGAAGTCATGTTTTGGCTACATGTCATGTAGTTGTGTTTTGGATACGTTATATTTTAGATGCAATTCATGAAGCTACATTTTGGATGCAATTGATGAAACTGTAGTTTGGGTGCAACAGATGGAGCTGTATTTTGACTACAATTAATGAAACCTTCTAAATACAATTCATATAGCTATCGTTCACAATTTCTGAAGTTGTCTTCTGACCATCCAGAGCCTAGTACAGGATGTCTCAAAACTAGTGTTACTAGTTACAAACTTACTAAGGTTAACTTGTTACTCTCGAAAAGGGGTTGTAACTGACATGATTCTTCTTGAATATAGGAAAGGGTTAGCAACCCTAATAAAAATCTGACCCAAAGTGAAACTGATGCAAATCTGATCAGACTATTGCTTCTGTGAATCGACACATATGAATCTAATTTTTATAACATCCCTTAAATGTGACCCTAAATCTTCACTTCTTTAGTATTGATACTAGTATTGCACTAGTCTTTAGTATTGATAGAGTAAAAGCTGATTTCCTGAAAATGGAAATACACTTAATTGCTCTATATTTTATTTCTCTGAAAGAATACATTAGTATCGATCGGTGACCTAGAAAACAACGGATGCATAACGTGAAGAGAAACCATATAAATTATCTTACACTAAAGAGTAATTTACATTCCCTGCTTTCATAGAAAGTGCATTTTGAAACAAAAATTTGTATTCAATTACGATATCTAACTTTTAGTATATTCAGACTCGATAATTTTGACACGGTTTTCGAGCACCCTCTTGCAAATTATTTCAAGCAGTAAATATTTGCAGAAACGTGTTTTATGAAGCATTGTTCATCAAAGAAATTTTAATACTATTGCTCATTGTATGTTTATTAGCTTGCACTGTTGAGTAAATTGAACTTACAGTCATTTCCTATCACTCACTGTTACGAAATATTGCACGTGATACTTATTTCCTAGGGTAATGTCCTCGCGTTAACTATTACGACCATATAACGCGATGATTTTAATTTGACGATGACTTTAATTCGAAAATGACCCAGTGCAAATTTTTTGCAAGTAATATTTGAAATCTTGCTAACATTTAAATTTTATTTAAATTATTCAAGATTTTTTCATTTTACTTTTTGCTATAATTCACCTACCTCAGAAAATCCAGTGCTCTAAAAATAAAATAAATTTTATTTGTAAAGCTGTCACATCGATGATTGATTCAGTTGTTTACCACAAACAAATAAAAATAGTTCAACGCTATTATAATGGTAATTATTTGCACCTGTACATCATTTTTCAAACTAAAGGTTAAGTAAACGAGGAAATAAAAAAGAGTTTTTAAACTGTCGTAAATAGAACAAATTCCCAGTGTACATCGCGAAGAGAATAAAACTTGTCTTTTCTTTTTATTGCTCCAGTGTTACATTTTTACCGATCGTTTCATTGTTTTTCCAGATATTTTTGAACTGTTGTTTTCTTCCTTCAATTTCAAGGTTTAGGAAATTTTTGTGTGAACAATCCATACGATTGTCCTTTGTTTACTGAAACAGTTTCAGGAGTAGCTTCGCAAATAAAAGTCTTCAAACTTTCTCCAACTGTCTGCATTTTCCAACGCGAGTCTGCATTAAAAATAGAGAATCACATAAATAAGAAATAACAACGAAAGTTTATCTCAAGTTTATAAATAATGGAAATGTTCACATTTAGCAAGATTTCTTGAATTTTTAGAGAAGTTCAACCACTTTTTCTTGCCAACTATAAAGTTACTAAATGATAAACGACAGTAAAGTGGTACAAAGGTTCTTCCTTTTTCTACTTAGTTGATGTTATAATCGATCTTTTTTACAAATATTTCCACCGGACATTCTTCCACCGATGTTATTGAACGAATTGTTTTTGCGGTCTCAGAATTTTTATGACTCGATCATACTTAAATGTTATTTATTCAGTTACATCGTTCCTTCCCGTGACATATGCGACGAAAGAAAATATTTATGTGACACGACTGACATACGTTTGCATTATTTTTATCAGAAAAAGGAGACCTATTCACGGGAAACGATTCACTGAAAAAAGGTCGTGACTTGTTTTCGAAGTGTCTGGAACAGTTGGGACGTTGTTATGCAATATTTGGATCGTGTGCAACCGTGATGCATAATTTACGATCGCATTAAACAGTTTGACAAACTACGAAACTTATCTTCTTAAATTGTCAGATATGGGACCGTAGAAAATTATTGTAGTTCGCAAGTTTGAGAAAGGATTTGTAGGTTAGGTTGATTTGATGCGAGACCTTAGAAGAGATGAGAAGTATAAAATTGCAGCTAGCAAGTTTGAAAAAGGATCTCCTATAGTTAGGTTAGGTGGGACCGTAGAAGTTAGGTTAGGTTGCTTTGGTCCAAAGAAAATTACGTGAGCTTTTGTCAAGCTAGTCTTAGGCAGTTTAATATCATCCCTAATTTATTTATTTTTTTACGTTAGTCAAATTATAAGTGACCAGTAAACTTAGTCTTGAAAATTTCATAATTTTAACTACTAATCTTGCTTAACTATAAAGTTCTAGCTTTAAAAGATAAATTGAATACTTTTCATGCTCTTTAAGATAAAGCCACTGTAAAAAACTTGAATCCTGATCTAACCTGACCTGATTTTAAGATCTTAAAAGTATGCCTGACTATAGTCAGTAATTTTTCCTTCAGAAATAATCAATGAAGCACGCTGAAAATGTCATAGTATCTTACATAATTATCAAAACTGATGCTTCCTGTTTTTGTAAACATATTTGTCTTTCGAACACAAAATGCATTCATTATTCATATCGAGGTAACTTCCTGGTTAGCATCAACGCTGGCTTGTTTAAGAAGCTAGATTAAACAATATTATCGGCTCTTTAGTTCGAAAAATAATTAACATACGAGAAAAACACCGGTGTCATTCAACGTTCGTAAGATCATTTAAATTACAAGATGGAGACGAGCAAAGAATATTAATAGAAATCCACCTTGTCCTGTTTATCCATGCATTAGTATTCATTGATATTGACAAAAGTACTTCTTAACGAATTTATTTTCATTACTGAATCGAGTGATGTTCGCTAAGGTCGGGGTAGAAATTTTGATCTTAGTGTCTGATTCGTTATTTTTATTTTTTTATGCGCATGATGACACTGTTCTATTTCCGATCGTATTAAATTCTCTCGTGATTCAGAGGTTTAGGTCAGCTCGTCAAGCTGGAATCTCTTTTGAATAAAGTGATGTGAAGAGTAAACACAATTTTCGTGCTGTTTGAAAAGATATTCAAACTACAATTTAGCTGAACCTAGAATGTGGATTCTGGAAGACATGTGACGACTGAAGTTTCATTTCAGCATCGAATTCTTTCACTTTCATTTTATTGCAAATCAAACATAGCTCTGAGTTGTGGATATTCAAACTACAATTTAGCTAAACTAATTCCAAATTTACCTAACCCTAAGGTCCACATTCTAAAATGTGGATTCTGTAAGACATGTGACGACTGAAGTTTCATTTCAGCATCGAGTTCAACTCTTTCACTTCCATTTTGTCGAAAATCAAACACAGCTCTGAGTTGTGGACATTCAAACTACAATTTAGCTAAACTAATTCCAAATTTACCTAACCCTAAGGTCCACATTCTAAAATGTGGATTCTGTAAGACATGTGACGACTGAAGTTTCATTTCAGCATCGAGTTCAACTCTTTTACTTTCATTTTGTCGAAAATCAAACAGTTCTGAGTTGTGCATTGAAACTTCAATGATTCGTCAACACGAGTGCCAAACGTTCCAACAAAAATAACGGAACATTCCGGTTGAGAACCCCTGCTCTAAATTGTTCCATATTGTATTTTTAATGCATGTCTGGCTAAATGATTAATTTTACCACTCGTGCTCTGCATCCCAATTGACCATCCACATACGTCTGGAGTAAGTTTAGCAAATTTTAAACTCGAATAAGACAACAAGTGAAAATTCGTTTCTAATCACTTTATTCCTGGAATTAATTTAATATACGATAAAATGAATTAAATCACGTATTATTTCTACTATTGCATAAAGGTTCTAAGGGTTATCATGTTTAGGTTCAAAGGTTGCAAGTACGTGACTTCATACATGTTCCCAGAAAATGGAGTTGAATATTAATCACGTAGTAAGTTCGTAGCTTTATCAATGACACTTCTCGTCAGCTATGATAAGTCGTGAGCACTTATTTGAACATATCGAGTATTATCTCATGTGGATCTTGTAATACTGACACCTGAAAAAACAATGGAAGTCAATCGCTTCTGAAGTAAAAATACGTAAATTATTAATATATTGATCAAATTTTTGGTATACTTTCATACTTTGAAGTATCAAATTTAATTTTCCAAATTCTATATTTTCTAGATTCTAAATTTTGTAGATTCTAAGTTTTTAAAATTTTTAATTTTCCAAATTCCAAATCTTCCAAATCGCAAACTTTGCAAATTCCACATTTTCCAAATCCCAAATTTCCCAAGTTCCAAATTTTCCAAATCCCAAATTTTCCAAATTCCAAATCTTCCAAATCCCAAACCTTGCAAATTCCACATTTTCCAAATCCCAAATTTCCCAAGTTCCAAATTTTCCAAATCCCAAATTTCCCAAGTTCCAAATTTTCCAAATTCCAAATCTTCCAAATCCCAAACCTTGCAAATTCTACATTTTCCAAATCCCAAATTTCCCAAGTTCCAAATCTTCCAAATCGCAAATTTCCCAAGTTCCAAATCTCCCAAATCCCAAATCTCTCAAATCCCAAACCTCCCAAATCCTAAATCTCCCAAATCCCAAATCTCTCAAATTCCAAATCTCCCAAATCCCAAATCTCCCAAATCCCAAACCTCCCAAATCCGAAATCTCCCAAATCCCAAATCTCCCAAATTTCAAATCTCTGTTCCTAAATCCCCAATATCCCCAACAAGTCCATCTTCCGCCATTTTCACCGAAGTGTTCATCAGAACAGCTATATCCAAAGACATTTATCGTTTATTTTCCCAACTAAGAAACTGGTGTCCAAACAGTTTGGTTACGACGAAGCAAAGTGCAATATGCGCAGATACGAACCGAATCGAATAAAGGGATCATAAATTAACGATCAAAAGCTTGTGTCGATTAAACGAATAAAGTTAATGTCAAGGAGGCATTGAGAGCGTAAACAAGAATTGAATGACGTGCCCCTGGAAATCATTTGAAGCGAAACATATCGAATGAAAACAAACGTGGCCATTTATCTCCGTATGATATACTGCATACACGTAGATAAAAGTCTAGCTCCGATACATTATCCACAGTATTAATAGAATCGAAAAAAAGAACACGTCTTTTGTCGTCATCGAAAAACAAACATTTAGATAGGTCGTACAGCACGTCGCTGCGATTAACAATGTTTTATGGGCTGTTTGTTGTGCTCGGCTATCTCTAATAACGTCTACGTTGGACGAACAGAAAATTATAATTACTACTCGTAGGGTACTTACTCGTAGAGTCTGCGACGTAGATTGTTTTTGCGGATTCAAATTTCGCGCCGGGACGCCATTGCGGAGCGTCATTGGCGCGCTATTTGAACCTCAATTCTTTGATGTAACTGTATTTTCAAATGTTGTTATCTTCTGTTTATGTCTCCACGTGGAAAATATTTTTAATCGTAATTTTATCGATTTGTTATGCCTTGAAGTCACGTTTTTATAGACTTTTGAAAGTTGGAGTAAACTGGCTAGACTAGAGTGATTAGATATAAATAATGTTTCATGTAAGTTTTGTAAAATTTCAACAACTGTTTACGTGCATTTTGTTTTTAAAGATTCTTGAGCAGATTAAAGATAAGTCTGTTATGAAATACTGTTGCAATTAGGTATGAAGGTAGATTAGTAAAGAATTTCTTTAAGGGTACTTTTTAATTTTATGAGTGAAAATTAGGTATTTATAGGTACTTTTGCATCTCTTAATTTAAGTAAACATAATACTTGTACGTCTTCCAAAAAAATTGTCTAAAATTAAACGACGATTAAAATTAATTTAACACATTAATATCAGATACAGTCTGAATCCGTTACTCACGCAAAAAAAAAACTGGAACGGTTCCAGATAAATTCACGTACTATCCGATAACCCCAGAATACCCCTACTATCACTGACGTCAATGTTTCAAACTGAAAACTACGATTTCACTTAAAAATCGGGACAAACATTCTGATGAGCTACAGTTATAATTTGCTGGAATATCTTTATTTTTAGCAGTGTCAACTAACCATCGCATTTTCTGCAAAAAAGTAAGACATTAAGAAATGAAAGTTAAATGCAAAATCTGCGACAAGATATTACTGTGTACAAATTTTATTAACAAGATACATTTTCTGAGGACCCATAACAAAATAACAAAATTTTCTTGTTTTAAATTATCTATAGAAATTATTCAGATGATTTTCTAAAAACAATTCTGCTGTCAACTGACTGTCAGTTAATTTTCGTCACAAAATATATTTTGTTACAAAGTATGACTTGTAATGTATGCAATAAGTGTATGAAATGTAATATACAGTAATAATATACGTATTAATTTCGCGAAGTGTAGATCGAAAAACGAACCCGATCGCGACCATAGCGGCCATTTTGGTTTAACGCGCAATCTCCATAGAGCGGTAGTAAACATCACGGCGCATATTTTTTGCTCGATCGGTTGATTAATGTTCATAACAAAGAACCCCTTAACAATATCAGACGGTACGAATTGATAAAAGGGAACTATCGTTATATTCATTCGGGCCAACGACGGCCATGAGAACTGACCAATGAATTCGCGCGACGCAGTATTTCCCGATAAACGTATATACGTAAAATGCACGCTGCGGTTGATTTTGTAAACATCTGGTAGGACGAGGTCCAGCTTTTGAATCATCGAGCAGGAAAATATTAACCGGCGATACCTAACGGCCGTTCATTTTACTTTGCGCAGCCGGAGGCCTGATGGCGGGTTCCGTGGCTACTTTAGCGATCCTGTGGGTCTCCCTGCAGACCATGGGATTCCTAGGGAATTCCCATTCCATTGGGGCCTACAAACTACCGATGTCCTTGCAGAACTACCTTGCTAGCTATACCGGTAAGTTTTTTACTATATTATTAAACACTCTTCAAGTGATGAATTTTACCCTGGATTTACTTCACGTAACACATTTCTTCTCTTTTATATCTGTTTTTAATTAGGGTCGATTTTTTAGATTGAGGTATGATACTAATGAGAGTCATGAATTTTTTGTTTAGTAGTTGCTAGTGTTAGTGAAGTTAATGCACTATTGAAATATTTGTTTATAATTCAATCCAGGGATAACAGTCCTTAACGTACCAAATATTGCACGTACTTGCATAGAATGCATCGGAGTGGTCCAAAATGTGCCAAATTTTCACCGAATTGCATTGAGATCGAATTGAAATGAAACTGAAACGAAATGTGGCAAATCGTCGCTGCTTCGTGTCGAATCTGAATAGTGTCAAACGTTAAAATTGTTTGTCAAGTGAAAATGAAAATTTTCTCAATGAACAAATTGTCAACAATGACAATTTTCTACCAGTGACAGACTTCGTTTTACCGACGTTTTCAAAGGTATCCTTTCAGGTTTGCCGGTGTCGAACTACCCCTACGAGGGCCTCGTAGACACTGGTCTTTTCCAACATCGACATTACCCCCACATCGACAAGGCGGTGTTGAACAACTCGATCAGTTTCGCGCAAAGCTTGGTCGATCGTTTGAGCACCCTCGAAAGGAATATCGCTAGCGCCGGCGTCACATTGCTGGTTCACACGCCGGCTGGAAAGCAATATCTAGATTCATATCCTTCCGAGGATGCTTTCGAGAGAGGCTTCGACGCCATCGTCGCGATGAAGGCTTCGTCCTATCTCCTTCATCAGAGCTGTCGCAGGTAACATATTTCTCTTAAGCGTTTACCCTCGTGACAGCCATAAAATATTCTTCATCTACTTAAACTTTCCTTTTATTATCAAGGACTGATTATTCCTATATTATGCTATTGTCATAACAGATTACGAATGAGTATTACAGAATTACAGTATAAAATTCGTTGGTATATACATGTGGTTATAAAATTTGCAACCCTTGTTCCACTTGAAAAAAAGACCTCTAACAAGTGTCTCTAATAAATAAGATCTTTAATAAAGTCTAATCAATAAGAAGTCTCCCATAATATCCTTTCAACTTTTGGCAAACAGTCTAAGGATACCTACAAAGTCTTGCACGAGAAGCTACCTAATAAATCTCTCAACAGCTTCTCACATATGCCAGATATGAAAACTTGAACACGTCCTCTCAAAATAATCTCGTCCTATCTCGTCTGGATAGAAAACCTTGATAACTTTGCAAAAATTAAAATAATGGGTGATTGAAGTGCACTTTGTTTATCTATTTGAAATCCTGCGCATGTCCATTAAGATGGACACCCTTGCAGGGTACCGCAAGGATGCCCATCCTTCGTCTCATGAAGATGGACACTCAGGGTACTGCAAAGAATTGAAATGTTTTTGAGAGATGATTTGAATAATTTTTGATTTTGTTGCAGGTTCGGTTTGGAGAAAGACGACTGTGCTCGTTTCATATCCAGCCTGTCGCTGCATGGTACTCAGTTGAGTCCATCCTGCTCGCAGACGATGGTCTGCAACCCAAAGGCTAAATACCGAAGCATCGACGGCACTTGCAATAACCTCGAAAATCCGAGCTGGGGTAGTGCGATGACCGCGTACACCAGAATTCTCTTCCCCCAATACTTCGACGGTAAGGATCCTTCCTACCGTGTGATCCAGGCTTCATTCTGCCCCCGTTTTCATTAACGGTCGTTTTATCGCCAACGTTCGAATACGGGATCGTGTCAAATTCGTGCCGACTCTAACATCATCCGGGAGATATTTCATTTTTGTGGTATAATAATCGTACAATTATTTGCAGCCTCTGAACGCTTAGCGCTTCCCTGTTCCCTTTTATCCTACCCTCCTCTTGTTGTCTCATCTGGTGATTCTATTTTGGCCGACGAGAATGTTCATGGTTGATAACCGAGTTTGGAGTAGATTAATCTTCTTCCATTATTCGTGTGCGTTTAGTAAGGTGATCTTGTTGGATGTGTTTCAGCTGTTTGAGGTGTTTATTAGTAGGTGAACAGATGGGCTTCATGTGACACATTGTGTACCTAGTAAACTCCTTATACTAGCTCGACCTCTTCAAGGATTCATGTGGATTCAGTTTGCCTTTCAATTCACAAATATTAGCATTATTGTAGAATTTATGTAATTGTCACATGACACGAGTGATTTTTTAAAATCACTTCTTCAAAAATTTATCCTTGAAGAGGTTGAATAAGCAAGATTGCAGAAATAAACAATTTTAATAATTCAGCTAGCACCTGGAACATACAGTAGCCTCCACTGAACGTTTCTTGCATAACGAATATATTTCAAGCATTCGATCACACGAATCAGACGTCTTCTCAGCCCCAAAGAGGTTTCTCGAATAATTATTTTTCCGATCATTTAAGGACAATTCAATCATCAGAACTAACCTTTCGTAAGATGTCGGATAGGTATTGCCGTCTGAAATTCTTCCTAGCAAAGGTGTCGAAACTCGAAAAATTGCAACGGACTGCAAACAGATGCAGTTATCAACCTCGACCTACTAACCTACCTAGTCCGCTCACAAACCTTGCAAAAACATACGATATCACACACTCACATACACGAAACGGTACACGCGATGCAGGACACGGACATACACACCAACGACGCAAAAGAAATCAAATACATTCAATTTTAGTTTGAATAAAAGAATCTGAAAAAAAAATGTATATGAAAAGAAAACGAACACACTCTCTGATCCTTGGGCGCTATGGATTAAAAAAAAAAGACGAACGTTCGTCGATTGGCTTAACAAATTATATTCTGTGATTTGCATTACAGTTGTTGTGCGATAAGGCACATAGAGCATAAAATGCCTGAGTGTAGCAGTGAATAATACTGCCTACAATAGGGTGCCCCGGTCGGGAGATTCTATCCAGCAGTAGAATGTGTATGTAAACTAATTCGGATATACCTAATAATGTATCATATTTTATTATTGTAACACTAGTTCAACTATTTTCTGTTGATTGCGGTATACGGGTCTCGTTAAAGGTGTCCGAGTCAAGCGAATGACAAATTGGGAGAGCCGTTCGCTAATTCTGACCCTTTTCAGTATGACACTTTGAATTTACGAGCTGAAGATGTATTTGGTATCATGAGAATTTGAAGGGTAGAAACCGGGAATTGCTATGTTTACATTGGGGTGTAATGTAGGGTTGGGGGTGGATGAGTAGGGGAGACACCCACTACTTGGTTTGGATTTTTGGGATATTTGGAAATCCTCATGTTCCTAAATTCGCTGATTCATCATATCTAAATGCTCAAATCCTCCATTCTCTAAATTTGTAACTCCCCATTGAACCCTCAGATCTCCAGGTTCTTAGATTTCCAAATTTCTAAATGCTCAAGTCCTTAAGTTCCAAGTGTTCAGACCTTTAAATCCCAAATGTCCAAATGTGGATGTCACTGAACCCTAAACTCCCACACCTCTAAAACCCCAAATCTTCAAATCCCCACATCCCCAAATTCACATGTCCTTAAATCCCCACATCCCTAAATCCCCACATGCCCAAAATCCCACGTCCTTAAATCCCCACATCCCCAATTTCACACGTCTCTAAATCCCCACATGCCCAAATTCTTATATGACCAAATCCTTACATCCCTAAATCTTCACATCCCCAAATTTGTACGCCTCAAAATTACCATATCCCTAAATTGTCATATTCCCAAATTCTCTCACCCCTAAACTCATATCCCCAAAATCCCCAAATCCTAAATGCTCAGACCAGATCCCCAAATGTCCAAATCAGCATATCCCTAAATCCCAAACCCCCATGTCTGTAAATCCCCAAATCAGTCATAGAATCCCCAAATCCCCACATCTGTAAATCCCAAAATGAATCCCCAAATCAGTCCTGTAATCCCCAAATCCTAAACCTATCTCCAACTTGAAATTACCAAACAACTTGAAAGTCCTTGAACCAAAAACCAGCGAGTAGTGCGGTCATTTTCCCCCATACGACATTTTCCCCACGCACGTTTCCCAACGTACAAATCACCGGGACAGTCATCTCCCAGTTTGATTCTCTCGCTTGGGCACCTTCATCAGTCACCAGAATAAGTTACGTGTTTCCTTCTGCGAGCGTTCTCGACGTGATATCACGTTCTAGCTGTTACCAAGCATCATATACTTAGTCGAATGAGAACGATCGTATTGAAAAGTCAGTTCTCAGCGGGCGTGTTTCGTCGATAACGCATCAGAAACGTCATGTGTCGAAGTAGAAGATAAATCATAAAAACGTTCAGTTGCTCTGCAGCGCGAGAGCAATCGTTGTCTGTAATTAATCCAGGGATCAATCAGCGTTGGGGAAAGAATCGCGGTTAGGATGACATTGACGGTCATTTTACTGGTTGGTCTCTGAACAGCTGTCGCGAGCTGGAGGCAGGTGTTAGGCACGGTTAGGCACGCGGTTTTTGCAGGATTTCCGCCATTTTAATTTTCTCGTGCGCGTTTGCTCGCTCTCGCGCTGTACAGACACTACACGCGCGGCAATTTTTGTTCAAGTCGGAGTAACCGGTCCTTTTTACGTTGTTTGCTTTTCACTTGATTTCTGGTTTCTTGGAAAATTTGACAAGACAGCTTGCTATGGGATAGTTAGGGATTTAGTAAAGGTAGAGACAGTGTTACTCCGATTTGGCGCCATTTTGGTTGTGGAACATGAGCCTAATGCTTCATTTGGCGACCAGGAATCCAAGAACCGAGGCACATGGGCCGCAACAAAAAACCGCTACCAGGTGCCAGGAGCGTAAGCGTGGCTCTGTCGACCCCTAACGATCTTTCCGATGTCAGTAGGACGTTGACGGTCATGCAGTGGGGACAGTTCATAGCTAACGACATATCTTACACTCCTGTGAGGAAAATGAGTGAGTACCTTTTTGCTATTTCACTTGGTTTGCTACTTTGTAGACCAAATATCCAAATGTCCATAGTTGTCAATCTTTAAATCTCTTTTCCAAATGTCCACATCACTGAAGCTACATGTTCAAATCATTAAGTCCTTAAACTTTCAAATCTCCAAGTCTACAAAACCTCAAATCCCGAAGTGTCCAAATGTCCAAACCTGCAACTCCTCAAATCCACAACTCTCCAAATGTCCACATCTCCCAATCCTCAAATTCCTAAGTTTTCTCAAATCTTCAAATCCTTAAATTTTCAAATCCTCAAATCCCCAAACCCTTAAATCTTCTAAACCCCAAATCCTCAAATAGCCAAATGAACAACTAAAACTTTGTATAAAACAGAGCAACACTGAGTCAATGGCTTATTTGCCTGTTTCTGATCACAGTTTCATCAGGAAAACCGATATCTTGCTGCCAACCAGACGGAAGCAGCCTGTCACCACGACACGTTCATCCCGATTGCTCTGCGATCACAGTGCCCGATCAGGACCCTGTTTACGGAGAACATTATGTTCGATGCATGAATTACGTGCGATCGTTACCTGTCCTCAAGTCGGAGTGCACTTTCGGACCCGTCGAACAGGTTAGTTCTACCTTTGCATAATACACTGTTCACGTAAGGGAGTATGTCATAATATCATAAATTTGCATGAAAACCAGCTTTTTCCTCATTTGGTTACGAAGGTTGATTAATGATACGGAAAACAGTCGATTCAAATGTGTCGTGTGACTACTGAGACCTTCAATTATTAATACATTCGTTAATTTGAAGGCTAATGTTTGAACTTTAAGTTTAATTTCAATAAAAGTGGAGACATTTGTTTAATTTATAAACGTGATAGGTTATATATTATGTTGAAGAGTATTATTTGAGTGAAATTTTGTTCAAATTTATAAATGTAAGTGTATGGCAAAGCTAAATCTTATAGAGTTTGGTAATTTAGGTTCATAAGTAACAAGGTATGGCGTTTTTAATTAACAGATGAACCAAGCTAGCCACTTCTTGGATGGTTCAGCGATCTATGGTTCGAACTTGAAGAAATCCCGAGAACTTCGTACGTTCGAGGGTGGTCGCTTAAGAGTTCACAAGGACAACAACAGTCACGAGTACTTGCCAACAGGTGGTATGGAGTCATCTCTCTATTGTGCAGACGACTGTTACAATTCTGGTAATTTCGATCAAAATATATATTCATCTAAACATTTGATACTAGCTGAGTAGTACACTTCATTCTAACTAAGGCTTCTGCATTTGTCCTTAGTATTCTACATTTGTCCTTAACATTCTACATTTGTCCTTAGTATTCTACACTTGTCCTTAGTATTCTACATTTGTCCTTAACATTCTACACTTGTCCTTAGTATTCTACACTTGTCCTTAATACTCTACATTTGTCCTTAATATTCTACACTTGTCCTTAGTATTCTACACTTGTCCTTAGTATTCTACATTTGTCCTTAACATTCTACACTTGTCCTTAGTATTCTGCACTTGTCCTTAATACTCTACATTTGTCCATAGTATTCTACACTTGTCCTTAGTATTCTACACTTGTCCTTAATACTCTACATTTGTCCTTAGTATTCTACACTTGTCCTGAATATTCTACACTTGTCCTTAATATTCCACATTTGTCCTCAACACTGAAGACAAAGAATGATAAAATTACACAGTACATAAATCACCCAGTACTGCATATACCCAGTACCTGCAGCATTTATATCACCACAGGTACCTTGAATCATTAGAATATAAAACTTGAACTACACAGTCACATAGTTAAACCTAAAAATATCTGAAGGTTTCTGAAGATAAAAATAGTGAGTTAAGCAATTAATCAAGGCTCTTGTTATATTACAGGTGATCATCGTGTGAATACACACCCCCAACTGACTGTGATACACACCGTCTGGCATCGCGAACACAACAGGATTGCCAACAACCTTGCCGTGTTAAATCCACACTGGACAGATGAAACATTATACCAAGAGGCCAGACGTATAGTAATTGCTGAAATTCAACATATCACTTTCAAGGAATGGCTACCCATATTGTTGGGCAAAAGATACACACGAGCCATCGCGCTCAACGAGGGTAGTAGCTATAGTCACAACTATAACTCTGCGGATGAACCAGCAGTTAGCAACGAAGTGGCGACGGCTGCTCTTAGATTTATGACCTCTTTGATGCAAGGAAAGATTCGGTGAGTTTCCTTTCCTTATTTTATCTTTGTTAAGATTATAAGTTTAGGTATAGGTGATTATCTCTCTAATTTGGTTTCTTGTTTGTTTGTTGCAGCTTGACCGATAATTCACGTACAGTTAATCACACTCTGTCGTTGGCGGAGTATTTCTTTAAACCGAGCGTTATCGAATCGGATGAAGTCTTTGATGGCTTACTTCGTGGTATGGCTACGCAGACCAGCAAGAAAATGGATGTCAGTGTAATTGCAGAGGTAAGTCTGTTCGTTTCCAACTTGCTAATTCCCCAAATTCCTTGCTAAGCAACTTCCTAATTCCCCAAACTTTCAACGCCTCAATTCCTAAATTGCCAGCTTCCTAATTTCCTAAATTAATTCCTCCATTTCCTAAGTCTCCAAATTATTAAATCCCTAAATTTCTTACTCCCCAAGAACCTCCTAAATTCCCAAATCCCCAAAATCCTATCTCTCCAAACTAAATCCCTAAATCCTTGAATCCACAAATCCCCAGAAACATACAATTGCATCCGCATTCGATTAGCTTCTCATATCGATAAGCCCACATTAAAAAGAATGAAAAATACTCAATTCCTGAAATTGAGGAAGTGTCAGACTGCTGATTCATGTCAATTAATGCACATGTTACAGATTACCAGCAAGCTATACGCAGCAGATCAAGATAGTCTAGGTTTAGATGGTATCAGTTTGGACATTCAGCGCGGACGTGATCACGGATTACCAGGCTACAATCAATATCGCAAATACTGTGGCCTCCAGCCTGCGAAGAACTTCGATGACTTCTTAGATTACATTCCATTGGAGGTAAACTGCTGTTAGATATTTGCAATTTTATTTTAAAAGATGAGTGACCCAAAAGAAGCTCCCAGTTACATTTTACATGAAAATATGCAAATATGAAGATTATGAGAGACTATGAATTCTGTTTATTCTGTCAACAGATGATGAAGAAATTGCGCGACGTTTACACACATCCTGATGACGTTGATCTTCTTATTGGTGGAATGGCTGAAAGACCAATGGAGGATGGACTCTTAGGACCCACATTCCGCTGTTTGATCTTTGAGCAATTCGCAAGAACTCATCGTACCGACAGATACTTCTATGATTCCGCATATCAGCCACATCCTTTCACGCCTGGTAAGAATAGTTCAGTGATTAGTATTCATTATCAAGGTCACGTTGACCTCTAATATTATGACACGATATGAACTATGCAAAGGTTAAGAATAACTGGACACGATTAAGCTTTCTTTCAAATGATTGAATGTCTTCATTTAAGTAATTAGTGTTTATATCTTGGTAATTAATTTATGTTACAGTACAATTAGCGGAGATACGCAATGCGACATTGGCGAGAATATTCTGTGATAACGGGAACAACGTCACCAAAATGCAACCAAATGTATTTATCAGACCACAACTAGGGTAAGCTATTTCCTCTAACTTGTATTATTTTTTCTTATATATTTTTCACTATATACTTTCGAATTTTCAATTCTTTTTCTTAAAGTTGTACATGTCGAACGTTTATCATATGACCTAACCTAATTTCTGAAGTTTCTAATTTCAAGCTTCAAGTTTTAAAATTCGAACATTTCAAAGTTCCATAGTCTTCAAGTTCTAAAATTTCAAAATTCTAAACTTTCAAAGTTCCAATATCCCAAAGTCTCCAATTTCTCAAACTTAAAAAATTCCTCAAGTCCCACCCTAATTCCTGGAACTTCCAAAATTTTCATAGTCTCTCCCCAACTTCTCAAACTTCCAAAATTCCCAAAGTTCCACCCCTCGTCAAACCCCCAAAATCCAGACATTCTCAATATTATTTCTACTTTAGGAACCAGCTGAGGTCCTGCACCGACTTCGAAGCGATCCCCAGCGTGGACTTATTCGCCTGGGCAGAAAGGGCCAAGGCTTACCGTTGATACTCCCCTTTAATTGGCTGGTCACATTGTCGCATCGATTTGCCCGGGTCGCAGGACGGGCGTGACAGGGGGTACAGTAAGACGACAAAATATTAAAAATCTCAAGAACGCCGACGATCGACTCGAATCGAGCCGGCTCCCAAAGTATCGTCGACGTGATATTAGCAATAAACTGAAACAAAGAATCTGAAGGTTCTCGTATGAACCGCGTGTAATGGGCAGCATGGCACGGACGAAGGGTTTTAAACAAAGGGAGGGCAACACGTGCCCTACGCGACAAGAAACGAGCAAGGTGCAGCCGTAAACTAGTGACTAGTCGATTAAATCAGCACGCCACGGGGCTGTGCGCTGAAGGAACAAAATGGCGGCCGGACGCGGGACAAAATGGTGTATCGTTACGGATGGCCGCGGAGTGACAATTTAAACCCCGTGAAAAGTCGTTTTAGATGTAGTTTAGGAATAGCGTGGAGAACTGTCTATTTACAATGTTGGCTAGGAGTTTGGAACCACTTGAAGTTTCATTTAACATAGTTTTCTTTAAAAGGTAGCAACACTTATGTACAGCTTTTGTTTACTCAGAATTTGTCTTTAAATTGCCTTTTTGAATCATTTTACTTACTCAGAATGATCTTTGATTGCTTCTTTGAGACATTGCTTTTAGAGATAGGCAAGATTTTACCAATGATTCTGAACTTTTTTGAACCTTGTATTGTCCTTGTGATTCTCTAAAAAAGGCCAAATGATTCTGCTGAACTATTTTGAACCTTGTATTGTCTTATAATTTTCTAAAAATTTCCTTAGGCTACTGAAAAATGTACATCAATTAAGAGTACTTAGAACTCAGAATTTAGAAAAATAGAAGAGTAAGATTTCTATCTCTCTGCAAAATTAACCAATTTAAAAAGTTTCATTTCAACAGAGATTAACAAGTGATTTCAAACTTTTGGACAGTAGAGCATGTGAGAATGAGCGTACCAGAGAAATCTGATTCTAGATTACGCTAATCCTTTAATGTTACGCTTAGAATATGTTTTTGTTCAGAGCGTTCACGAGATCATGCTGCCTGGAGAAAATCCATGTATCGATTCATTTGTTCCTTTCTCTTTAATTGTTCAGTAAGTCAGAGTGGAACTTAATTTTTTATTTTCTCTTTATCTCGAGTTCAAGCTCGTGGCAATATACGAGATGGACATTGATACTGCCACTAATTTAAAAAGAGATTTGAAGGAGTCAGATTGGAATTTTCTTTTTGGAATATATTTTTTAGGCACATGATATTTTGAATGCTCCATGAAATGTACCTATGAAGCGTGTGAATGAGAATCCATGTTTAAACTATTAATCTATTAGGGTCTTTGTTTTGTTTCACATGTTTTCACTTTGTGATGTTGACAGTACAACCATGGAAAGTATGCTTCTCTTGTTTCAGTGACTAGTGATTGTGCTAACGTGTCAACATTGATTTTTGAAACATTGATTGAAATCACTACAAATCATTTCAAGCAGTTGGTCACTTTAAATTTTTGGTTTAACAAATGTCTTATGAAGCAGTGATGGGCAAATTATAATATCTAAATACCCAAATTTCTAAATTTCTAAATTTCTACATTCTTAAATTTCTAGATTTGAAAATTTAAAGACTGCAAAATTTAGAAATTTGAAATTTTTATTAATCTAAACTTGTTAATTTCTCAGCTTCTGAATTTTCAAATTTTCAAAGTATATTTCTGAATTTGAAAATTTGAAGATATGAAATTTCTGTGTTCCCAAATTTCTATATTGCTAAATTCTTAAATTCCTAACCTCAAAAATTAAAAATCTGCATAAATCACAAAAAAAACGAAGGACAGAGAAGAGTATGACCCGTATGGATTAACGAAATTAAATACGACAGAATTATATTGTAAAAGTGTCTCGATTTCGTCAAGCGAAGTACGCCATTATGAAAACGATTCGAAGCGATGCACGAAAAAATGCAACAAGAAAAAGAGTGAATTCCGAGAAGGAGTAAAGATCAAAGAGGACTGAAAGAGCAATAAATTTCGGAGAAATAATCGATATTGTAACAGAGAACACAGAGAAAAGTATTTACAATTTTGTAAATACTTTTGTACGAACAATTAAATTGAAAAATCACAGCAATACATCAATATTTTTTTAGACCATTAAATACTCTATGACAAAAAACTTGACTGTGACACAATAATTAGATTATAGATTATTTTTATATCGTTCGATTGAAGTCAAAAATATTAAACGTGCAGAGTCTCGAAAGTGTTGAATATCGATTGTTAAACGAGAAAAAGCATAATGGCTCTCAATTCTCAGCTGCCATTCGAAATTACAGAATGTCGAAACTCGCATAAATTTAGAAATTATTTGTTGTTTCGTTTACCTAACGAGGAGATTAATTCAAACGAAATTCTACTGTGCTCACATTGTTTTGTATGACTGCACGAAACAACGTCTAGGAGTATATGGAGTATGACTGATTAGTTTTTAAGGGAGTTGTTGAGCGTTTTGTATGCGAATTAGGGTTACTTGTACTTATGAAGGTCAACGAGCCCACGTGTTAAAACCGATCAGATGACGGGCTCATATATCGGACTTAGAAAATAAAGAAGATATTACGAGGAAATTTATGTTTTCTTTTTTATATCCATTGATTGCCCTCCATTTTATCCATAGTTATTCAATATTTATACATACAAATTTTTAGTATATAATAGATTTTTCTTAAATTTATAAATTACTAATGTATAATGGATTTTAAGTAACTTGATATGTTGTACTAATTAAATTTTACAAAAAATTGATTGAAATAATTTAAAATAATTTAAATTTGATGACTTATTGCTACAATAGTTTTGACGTAATCTAAAAATTGCATAGTTTGTACATAACCTGAAATCTATTGATGTAAAATTTCAAAATCAAAATCATTCAAGACCAAAATTTATTGTTATAGTTTTTATTTTAGCATAAATCGAAATGTTTCACTTCAGTAAATTCAGAATGAAAATAATGGAAAATAATTTATGGAATTTCTTCAGAAATTCTAACATTTGCAATGTTATGAAAATTTGATCTCTTGAATATTTACAAATTGTTTAAATCATCGAAAGTACCTTCTAAAATACCAAGACCCCCTGACAACTACATCTGTATAAGGGAATAATTATACCCCTGCAGACAAGTATTTATACAATTTTATAATTACAGAAAATTCGTTCGTAATTGTAGCATGCGGTTTTCACGTCGCCGCAGGGAAGAAAGTAAATAATTTTTGTTACAAAAAGCGGAAATACAATTTGAGGCGCGTATAAGCGACGTTTAATTGATCAGAGGTCAAGTGCGTAAAATTTCTTCCGAAGAAATACCTGGAAATACGTTTCATTTCATTGGTAAAAAGTCGAACTGTTAAGGAATCGACGATTGAGTACGAACTGACAGTTACAGGTGAGAGAAAGTTTGAAGAAAAGAAGTGTAATGATACGACCTCACGCAATCGATGGATGATAGACATACTGACGAATGTACTGATCCATCAAAATATCGGTGGGAAGATTATTATACTTCAGGAAATGTAGGTCGTCGGGAAAATTAGTAGCGTTGGAAGAAAGTAAATCTTTCAAGTATAGGGAGAGACAGTTTTTGGCAGTGATATTACAGTACGATTTGGAAGTACAAGTTATCTTCATTAAACAATTTTTGTCATTTGTCAAACACTTTGTCATTTTGTTAATACGGTTATTTTAAGCTAGTTAAAATAGAATATACACAGTGTAAACAATTTCAGCCTGGCAAATTTGCATTAATATTTAAACAAATATTCTGAGATTTCGAGGATGAAATCAAAAGGGGATGATCAACTGACTACCTCGTCAAATTTTAAAAAGAACACCTTACATATTGTAAAATGAAACTTTTACTGAAACCTTCATTTCACTATGCATTGTAAAATCCTTAACATGTCATACATATGTGTAATACAATATAACACGCATATAATATGATACAGTATATTGTAAGAATGTAATATCAGAATATTATTAACGCAAACAGTATTACGTATCTATACATAACTATGAAACTTATATTTTACAAAATAGAAAAGTTGAAAAAGAATAACCTTAAACTTCTCGTCGATAAATAGATTATAGTAAACTAATAAATCAAAGTCAAAGTGAAAAAATGAAAGTGGCAGTAAATAAATGAAAGTCAAAGTAAAAAAAAAAGCAAAGTTTGTTAAAAATTCGTTAATACGTAGGTTTGTGGTGATTCATAAGTTGGTTCAATTACGTAACAGAATTATATAAATGAATTAAAGCTTGAAAACAAAAACAGAAAGGAATCAAAGCATCCTTGAGAGAGGCTGCGTTGAAAGGAAACGGTAAATAGAGAAACTGATCGAGAATGACGCATAATAGTGCGGAACTAAACGTGACACGCACAAACATCTCATTAAAAGAAGAAATCGCGATGATGCATTTTGTTCTAGATGGAAATGTCCTCTCGCTCTCGGAACGAAATTATGCTACGCAGAAAGCATGTTAATTTGCTTTTACCACAAAATTTATTACGCCGGAAGATCTGGTGGATAAAAACTGTGACCTTGATAAGGTGATTTGATAATTTTAGGATTTGGGAAAATTTGAGATTTGGGAACTTTGGAATTTGGGAATTTGGGGATTTGGGGACGTTTGGAATTCGGGAAATTTTAGAATTTAGGGAAATTTGAGATTTGGGAACTTTGGAATTTGGTAATTTTGGAATTGGAGAATTTTGGGATTTGGGGAATTTTTGAATTTGAGAATTGGGGACTTTTGGAATTTGGGGAATTTTGGAATTGGAGAATTTTGGGATTTGGGGAATTTTGGAATTTGAGAATTTTGGGATTTTGGAAATGTTAGCACTAGGGGAATTTTCGGATTTGGGAAAATTTGAGATTTGGGAACTTTGGAATTTGGGAATTTTGGGATTTTGGAAATGTTAGGACTAGGGGAATTTTAGAATTTAGGGAAATTTGAGATTTGGGAACTTTGGAATTTGGTAAATTTGGAATTTGGGGAATTTTGGAATTTGGAAATGTAGGGTCTTGGGGAATTTGAGGATTTGGGAATTTTGGAAATGTTGGGACTAGGGGAATTTCAGGATTTGGGGAAATTTGTGATTTGGGAACTTTGGAATTTTGGGATTTGGGGACTTTTGGAATTCGGGAAATTTTAGAATTTAGGAAAATTTTAGTTTTAGGAACTTTGGAATTTGGTAAATTTGGGATTTGGGGAATTTTGGAATTTGGAAATGTAGGGTCTTGGGGAATTTTAGGATTTGGGGAAATTTGAGATTTGGGAACTTTGGAATTTGGGGATTTTGGAAATGTTAGGACTAGGGGAATTTTAGGATTTGGGGAAATTTGAGATCTGGGAACTTTGGAATTTTGGGATTTTGGCAATGTTAGGTACTAGGGGAATTTCGGAATTTCGGGAATTTTAGGATTTGGGGAAATTTGATATTTGGGAACTTTGGTAATTTTGGGATTTTTGAAATGTTAGGTCTAGGGGAAATTTAGGATTTGGGGAAATTTGAGATTTGGGAACTTTGGAATTTGGGAATTTTAGGATTTTGGAAATATTGACGCTAGGGGAATTTTAGAATGTAGGAATCGTGGGGTTTGGGAAATAATAAGATTTGGGGATCTCTGAAATTCGGTAACTTTGGAATTTGTGAATTGTGGGATTTGCAAATATGGAGAATTTAAGAACATTGGTACTGGGGATTTTCAGGATTTGTGGAAATTCCAGATTTGGTACTTTTTGAATTTGGCAAAGTTTGTGTTCAGAAATTTTGGAACTCGTGATTTATCGCCATTTCCATGATGTTCGGAATTGTTCATTTTTACACGGGCTTGAATTAGTCCATCGAATTAGATGAGATATGAATTTGATGCACGCATGTCAGAATTTATAGCGATCAATTCGGATCATGATCGCCGTACCTCGACAGGCCAGAATTTCGTAAACGTCTAGTTGACATTTAACTTCTGTTCTCAAGTGGAAGTACCATATCCCAGTTAACTTTTACTCCGTAGAATGTAGGAACTGCATCGACAAACTTTGCTGTTAATTAACTACCAACTGTACTAATCCATCTTACGGCGATTAAAATTACATAAACTTATTGGAGACGAAAGTGCAAAACAGCTCTTATATAATGAAATCATAAAACTGCAACTTTTTAATGATCTCAATACAATTAAGGCATAATAATTAATAATATTTAAAGATAACAGTTACGGGTTTAGAACATCTTCAAGACCTCACAATCTATATTTAAAATTTTATGTAATCTCTCACTCAGGAACTGTCATATTTCAGTTGACGAATTTCAGTTACTTTGCGAATTAAAGAAAACACCATGGCCACCTGAATTACCTGAATTAAAATCCTATCGTGTTGTTTCAGTGGTATTTCAACAGATTATGGAGAAGTACATTACTCCACACACAAGAGAATGAAATATTGAAATTAAAAGACGCCTGGAAAAATATTTATCTACAGTTCAATTACGAATACAGTTACCTCGAAGATATGCTGAATAAAATATACGAGAGGTCTTCGATAAACAAATTTTTATCACAGTTCTTGTGTTTCGAGCGATAAATGTGCAAAGGAGTATCTGTTCATAGAAACGTAGTGTTTAGTGTTCAAATGGAAACTTTTACGTATGAAAATTACTCGTATGACAAAAATATCCTAGATTTATATTGGGAATTGAATATTACTAGATTCGCACTGCCAAGATCTTCCGAAGTGTTCTGAAGGTGTATCTCAACGAGTTCTCAAATTACAAAATGGCGGATTTCACAATAAGAAATATCCGTTTCCACCAAGCACAGTAACTTTACAATAATTTTTAATTACACGATTCGAGAAAGTCTTCATGCAAATATTTATTCGTGAAATTTTATTATATTTTTTACGAGCTGCGAAAAGTATCCTGCAGATCACAGATTAGACTGTCCTCCTTCAAAAGTTCATTCACTCGTAGATGAGATCAGGTTTTTCTTATTCAAAATGTAGGATCTCTATTTTTAGTTGCGGTGAAAGTAAAATAGTTGCCGGAGGGATGAGTTACGATTCCTTCCAAATTCAACGTGTTCAACTCTCATAGCGAACAAGGCGTGAACAAGAACTCTTAAAGGTCAAGAATAATCACAAATTATTTCCAGTATGATTTTTGGGACCTCCAGCGGAGGATTGATACGTTATAATATTTATCAAACATTAAAAAATGTCTGTAAGCTTTATGAAATTTATATGCATTTGTTTTGAAGTTTCAACAAATTTTTTAAGTGAAATTGCAAAATCCGACTTTAGAGAAGTCGAAGTCCAAGTCCATAGAAGTTCAACTTTATCGAAGTCTGAATCTCTGAGAAAATATTTTTTTCCTTCAAAAACTAGAATTAGTCAAATTTTTAAACATCTCTTGTCACCAGACCAAATAATAAGATAATCAAAGACCGAAATGTACCTAATCTGCTTAAGGTCCTATCTTCTTGAGGTCCTAAAAATCCCCAAAAGATGATGCTTGGAGTGTTCCCCAAAGTTAAATATTTTCTCTGCATTGACAATATACAATTCGTAAATTCCAATTATAATTAGAATCCGTATCGACCTTGGTAACCTTGTTTCACTTGCTAAGCGACTTCTTTATCGTCCTTCCGTTTCCTCCCGCACCCTTCGTCACCAGGTGGTACGATATCCGAACGAACCAGTGTTTATTCGTTGTGTGATCGTTCAAAGTATCGCGACCATATTCAACTAAAAATATTTTATTTGACAGTGACGCTCGAATTTGACGGTGTGGTCGAGCTGCTGTTGGCTGACATGGAGATAATGGTAATGCAAATTTAACTTTTGCTTTCTCTTTCTCTCTATTTTTACTTTTATTCTTTACTCTACTTTATTCTATTATATTCTTACGCTATTCTCTGTCACTCTACTTTTACACTATTTCACTGCTTTTTCGTTATTTGTTATAATTTTTTATAAATTACGTGTTAATATATTCTAATAATGTGATAGATTTCAAATTTGAGGGGATGGAAATTTTGGGATACTTGGATTTGGGGATCTAGGAATATCTGGGGATTTCACGGTACAGGAATTGGAACATAGGAGTTTACTAGGGATTTAGAAGTGTAGAAATGTCAGTAGATTTGGATTTAGGAAGTGTGGGATAGGGTCACAGAATTTGAGGTTTACAGATCAATACATATAGGAACCTAGGGATGGTCCAAGAATTTAGGGACACAGTTTGCGGATCTAAGGATTTATGGACCTAGAAAGGAACCAATTTACTTCCTAGGCTATCTAGGATAGCTGGAAAAATTGAGATTTGGGGAACTAAGAGTTACCTACATGAGCATTGGAATAAGCAGCTAGGAATTTAGTTACATAGCTATGTGGAGCCACAGGTGTATAGGAATTTAGGGATTGTACGGTTAACAAATGGGCATCTAGGAATTTTAGGATTTAGAGATTTAGTGGTCTAGAAATTCGAGGATGTAGCAACCTAAATTCCACAATCCCCAAATTTTTAAATATCCATATTCCCAAATTCCTAAATTCAAGGTCCAAATTCCTCTAAATTCCTAAGTGTCCCAAATCTCTACATCCCCAAATTGCTATGATCCCCAATTCCCAGTCCACCAAATCGCTACATCCCCAAATTTCTATGATCCCCAATTTCTAGTCTACAAAATCCCCAAATGCCCACATCCAAAGATCCCAACATCCTTGAGTCCAAATACCAAAATCCCTAAATTCCTAAGTCCCCCAAATCTCTACATCCCCAAATTGCTATGATCCCCAATTCCCAGTCCACCAAATCGCTACATCCCCAAATTTCTATGATCCCCAATTCCCAGTCCACCAAATCTCTAAATTCGCAGTCCACCAAATCCCCAAATTCCCACATCCAAAGATCCCAACATCCTTGAGCCCAAAATATATCCCTAAATTCCTAAGTCCCCCAAATCCCTACATCCCCAAATTTCTATGATCCCCAATTCCCAGTCCACCAAATCCCTAAATTCGCAGTCCACCAAATCCCCAAATTCCCACATGGAGACCCCAAAAACCTTGAATCCACAAATTCCTACTTTCCTACCTTCAATCACCAAATCCCCAAAATTCCCAAATACTCATGAATCTCGAAGATTCCTTAACTAAGAGTCCACATTTTCCCTAGGAGCAGACTTACTGCCGCCTATGCATCTCGATTCAATACAACGTCCCTCTCCTCTAAAAACGTCAGTCGCAAGAAGACTGTCGCAAAAGAAATTGGTGAACAGCCAGGCGTGTGATCCTTTCTAAACGATGGAATTAATCGTTCGAATTGTATGCGGTTTAAAGACAAATCGGCCCGAGCTTTTTTTCTCCAGGCGGGGTACCTACCGACCCCGCGATACTACTTCTACACTTTCTCCCACCATTTATAAAGTTCGGTTCGTATCTGGCACTCGTTCAGTCGTCCTGGCAGCACGTGTTTGGAATATTGGCCGAGAAAACGGCAGGGTTCAGAGCACATGAAGTGACTTTGTTTGAAATTTGTTCGATTTGTGCGGCGAACGAGGCTCCACGAAGGGACAGCAAGTTCTGGTGCCACGGGAAACGGAAGTTCAAGCTAACCGGTGGGTTAAATGTTCGCCTACTTCACAATTACCACCTACTACGCGTTCTGGATCAGATCGTTGCCGAAGTTTTATGGACCGGCTGTTTCTCGTGTGTTATTCGTTCGGGTAGGAATTCGTTGATTGATGGCTGACATTCGGCCGTGAATGTTGGATCTTTTTGGGACGGGTTATTTTTTAGAATTTATTGTAGAGTTTCGGGCGCATTTTTTATTGGGGCTCTGACAGGGGGTGTTTTGGGTTGTTCAGGTGATTGTTGGGGTTTGGGGAGTTGGTTTTGTGAGGATGGTTAGGTGGAAATTCGGGGATCTGGGGACGTGGGAAGGTTGGGAAGTTGGAGATATAGGAATTTGGGGATTTGGGGATTTGGAGATACTGGAATTTGAGGAATTGGAAATATTAGAATTTCAGGACTTGCTGATGGAATTTGGGGATTTGGAGATACTGGAATTTGAGGAATTGGAAATATTGAAATATTGGAAATTGAAGAACTGAAAATTTGAGAAATTGGGAATTTGGGAGTGTAAGATTTGGAGAAGTGAGAATTTCAGAATTAAGAGAATTTGGGGATTTGGGAGATTGGGAATTCAGGGATTTGGAGACTTGGAAACTTGAGAATTTGGGGATGTGGAAATTTGGTGATTTGAGAATTTGGGGAATAGAAAATTTGAAAATTTAAGGATTTAGAAAATGAAAATTTGCAAATGTTGATATTTATAAATTGGAGAATGTACAGGCTTGAAAATGTGCAAATGTGAAATTTATAAATTTGAGAATTTGCAGACTTGAGTATTTGCAAATGCAGATGTTTGCAAATTTAATAAATTATAGAATCAAAACTTTGAAAATGCAAAAATTTGATACTTTACGAAAATGACAGTTCAAGAGCATCGACAATCTTTTCGTAATGAGCTCATTTGAAAATTTGCAAATGTCGAAAGTAAATTAGTTCGTCGTCTTACTTTCTATTTCGAAACGAATGTTCACACTTGAACGGCTATAAACCAGTTATTCAATCGACGAATATACAATAATTTTAATAGTACATTTGACATGATAGCATTTTGTTGCAGTAGGTTAATAAAAATCAAATCAAAAACAGATCGAATCACTCAACGAATCAAAACTTACGTAACAAAAACCTTTTTTTGATAAAAGTCAAAGGATATCATAAACCGAATTGATTTTCTTTCCCGATTAAAGAAATTAAACGATCTTGATGTATTCTCGCACGAACTTTATTTATTTGAACTAACCGTAAGTATAATGATGGATAACATAAATTTATTAATTAAATAAAAACACGTTTGTAAACAATTTTTGTAAATCCCAGAAAAATTTGATATACGTCAGGATATTCTGACAGTTGTGACAATAAAACGTCAGCAGCAGGTGTAACGTTTTAATGAAATTATTTACAGTTGGAAAATCTGAAAATTGAAGCTAAAAATATGTGAACAATATTTAACAAAATATATGTACATTTTAACGTTTTTATAAAAACGTATCTCTTGCACGAGAAATTCAGTTATTCAGCTATAATTCAATTTCAGCTGCTTGATACATCATATTCTTTGCGTTATCTACACGTCTGTTATTTTATGAATATTCAATTAATTTGAATTTGGGAATTTTGGGATTTGGGGAATTTTGGAATTTGGAAATGTAGGCTCTGAGGGAATTTCAGGATTTGGGGAAATTTGAAATTTGGGAACTTTGGAATTTGGGGAATTTTGAGATTTGGAAATGTGGGTTCTGGGGGAATTTCAGGATTTGGGGAAATTTGAGATTTGGGAACTTTGGAATTTGGAGAATTTTGGGATTTGGGGAATTTTGAGATTTGGGGAATTTTGGGATTTGGGGAATTTTTGAATTTAGGGAATTTTTGAATTTGGGGAATTTTAGGATTTGGTAACTTTGGAATTTGGGGAATTTTTAAATTTGGAGGATTTTGGAATTTGGAGAATTTTGAGATTTGGGAAATTTTCGAATGTGGGGAAATTTGAGATCTTGAAACTTTGAAATTTGAGGAATTTTGGGATTTGGAAATGTAGTGTCCTGGGGAATTTTGGGATTTGGAAATGTAGTGTCCTGGGGAATTTTTGAATTTGGGATTTGTGGGGTTTGGGAAATTTTACGATTTGGGGAAATTTGAGATTTGGGAACTTAGGAATTTGAAATTTATTCAGATATAATTCAATTATAGCTGTTTGATAAATCAAATTCTTTATATTATCTATTATTTTATAAATATTTAATTGATTTTAATATTTTATAACATTCACTTTGAAACTGAATAAATTTCTTTTTGCACATATACAAATTTAATAATTTTAGTCTGCAAACTTAAAATACCACTAAACTATTACAATCATTATATGATACTTGTGAAAGTTCTTTCATATAATTAAAAATAATATAATATATTAAGTACTTATAATTGTTAAAAATCTCGTTATTAAATGATGAGAGTTTCAATAATTGGAATAATAATTTGAAGTGTGTTACTAATGTATTACTATTTCTGTGTTAACATAAGTTTGTAACGAAACACGTGTTCAGTACTATTAATTATAGTTTGCTGCGTTAATTACGATACCCGGGAAACTCTAATTAGTTAACAAACTCGGAAATTGTGACGAAGGTAGCTTGAGATTTTTTTAGAACTCCGATTATAATCGCTGCTTGCTTCGTTACCTCGATAAAAGGAAAATATTTGGCAATAATCTGATTCATAAGTTTTACGATGACATTTCCTTTTATGTTCATAGAAACGTAATACGTTTCGTGGAAATGTGGTCTACAGGAATTTTTATGGCAACTGTTTCCGTTCATTAAACATTCACTTTTAATATTTGTCTACATTCTGTGATCGGATAGAGGAAATGTAGTTTAGGTATGAAATACTTTGAAATTTTTTCAGTTTGAGATATTTGAAGGTTCGAACTTTTTTTAGTTTGAGACATTTGAACTGTGGAACTTTTTTAATTTTGAGACAATTTGAACTTTGGAAATTTTGAATTTTGAGATATTTGAAGTTTTGAACTTTTTTAATTTTGAGAAATTTGAACTTTGAAATTTTTGAATTTTTGTATTTTTGAACATTGAAATTTTCGAATTTTGAGACTCAGAAATTTTCGAACCTTACAAAACTATAGAATTTGGGAATTTTACAAACTCTAAAATTTGTATATACTTCAACCTTATAATTTTGAAAAATTGCAGAAGACTACATACTAAAAATTCGATTATCTCCAATTTTGAATAAGTACAAAAACTCTTGCTTCGTTTAATTGTTCGACTGCGATTATCCTTTTTCTGTTAATTAGATAATCAAGATAATGTCTATTTCTACAACAGTCGAGCTCGCAAAGCACGTTAATGAATACTTACATGAGCCGCACACGAGTAACACTTTCACTGCCAAGTCAATTACATACTAGTACGTCGAATGTCAGTGATCTCATATGTAACGAAACTACGATACTACTATATGATTATATTTACATAATAAATATTGAATATGATCATTAAATATATACGGTACATAATATCGAATAGAAACATGTAATATTTTATATTGTTATTTGAACATATGTGTTGAACATAAACACATGATATTTCATATTATTTGAATATAACTATTGAACATATGTACATAATATTTCATAGTGTTATTTATCTGAATATATTGAACATAAACGTGTAAAATTTCACACCATTATTTATTCGAACATGAATATTCAATAAATTCTAAATATTATTATAATCAATTTGCTCTACATCAATTTTCATAATGTTATTATACAAGCATAATTTGTATACAAGAAACGCGATCAACAAAAACCAATATGTACACGTACATATTAGTCAGATCCGAATGCTGCAACTTCACGGAATTTCCTATAGGACGCAATTCATATAGCAAAAAATTAATAAAAAATTGTAGACATAACGATACGTAGAAAATTATTACAGACTTTTTACACGGTTGCGCCATACAATCGTAGAAGTAGATTCAAACACATAGTAGTACACTGACGATGAGTTTCTCTGTTAAGAAATCTAATAAATTCTTGAATATTGTATCTGATTGGCTAAAAATAGTTCGACAAATATCGGTTTTGCATATCTCACATTTTTTTCCCGAGAGTTCACTCAAGGATAAATGAGTTCATTACATAAAAAGTACATTCATTAAAAAAATGTATCTAATCGTTAAATACAGTTATTGAAACAAATATCTGGAGATATAGGGATCTGGGGAAATAGGGATCTGGGGGTATGGGATCTCGGGATATAGGGACGTGGGACTATAGAAATTTTGGGATATAGGGGTCTGGGGATATAGTGACCAGAGGACATAGAGATCTGGAGATATAGGGATTTGGGGACATAGGGATCTGGGGATATAGAGATCTGGGAATATAGGGATCTGGGGATATAGGAATTTGGAAATATAGAAATTTGGGAATATAGATATCTGAAAATATAGAAATTTGGGGATATAGGAATTGGGAAATATAGGGATCTGGAGATATAAGGACCCGGGACTATAGAAAGGGGATATAGTTATTTGGGAGTGTAGGTATCCAGGAATATAGGAAGCTAGATATGAATGTAGGGAGCATACAGTTATCTAGAAATACAGGTACAGAAACATCAATGTCTACTGATGTTGCATATCCCACACTTTTTCCTGTAGGTTCAAGAATAAGTTCATTGCATAAAAACGAAGAACATTCAATAAAAAAGTGTACCTAATTGTTAAATACACCGATTGAAACAAATATCAGGTTCTAAATGTGAAACTTGAAACGTGAAATTAAAGTAATTTTAACGGAGAAGTAAATATTCGATATTGTATCGCGACCTAACCTATAATCAACCCCATCTGAACAGCAGTTCATTTTCTACGGAGCAAGTGGTTTAACACGCCACTACTTTCTCTTTCAGTAGAATTCTCGAATTAGCATGCTTCTGATCAGATCCTTTTGTGGAACAGCTGCTGTTGAGGAAATGTAACGTTCACTCACGCATGTCCTTGATCTAATCCTTTGCATAGTGGCGTAATACGAAAACGGACACGTAATAGCCTGGCTAAATTTTAACACTTTCCTTCTATCTTAGTCATACGTTTCTTCCTGGTAATTATCCAGTGGAAATGGGGAAATTTGGGTATTTCGAGGTGTATGAGGAAGGTGGGATTTCGGGAATTTCAGGATTGGGAATTGGGGGATTTTAGGATCGGGAGCTTGGGGATTTGGACATTGAAAAATTGGGGAATGCAGGAATTTGGGGATATGAGAATTTAGGGGTGAGGAAATTTGGGAATGTGACAATTTGGGGATATGGTAATTCGGGGGCGTACAAGTTTGGGATATGGGAATATGGGGACGTGGATTTTGGGGATGTGGGAATTTAGGGATGTGAAAATTTGGGGATGCGACAAATTAGGGGTGTAAGAATGTGGACATATAGGAATTTGGGGACGTGGGATTTTGAGGATGTGGGGATTTAGGAATGTGAAAATTTGGGGATGTGACAAATTAGGGATGTAAAAATTTGGTCATACAGGAATTTGGGGACGTGAGAATTTAAGGGTGAGGGAATTTGGGGATGTGAGAATTTGGAGATATGGTAATTTGGGGGTGTACAAATTTGCGGATATGGGAATATGGGGACATGTGAATTTGAGGATGTGTGAATTTAGGGACTTGGAAATTTGGGGATGTAGCAATTTAGGGATGTGAGAATTTGGTGATATGGAAATTAGGGGATGTGGGATCTCGGGGAGTAGAAAATTTGGAAATGTGGAAATTTTGGGACATGGTAATTTGGGGATATCACAATTTGGAGATGTGGGAATTTGGGTTTGTAAAAATTTGGTAATGTAGGAATTTGGTGATATAAGAATTCAGGGATGTGAGGATTTGGTGATATACGAATTCTGAGATGTGAAAATTGGCTCATATGGAAATTAGGGAATGTATGAACTTAGGGAGTAGGAAATTTGGAAATGTGGAAATTTTGGGACGCAGTAATTTGGGTTTGTGAAAGTTTACTAATGTAGAAATTTGGGGATGTGGAAATTGAATGATATAGGAATTTAGGTTTGTATAAATTTGATGATGACTCGATGATATGAGAATCATGTCATGTGAATTAAAAAAGTAAGAATTTGATAATATAGAAATCATAATACAAGAATTTGTAAATACTTGATGAGCTCCAAAACTGAAGTACGAAATTCAAAAGCTTGAATAACAATATCAATCAAATTTATTGCTTGCTTATAATAAGGTTCGATTATTTGGAACAACCCAGTACTTATAATAACAAAAGGAGTGGAATACACGGTAAATTCCAACTACTGTTTCCAGAATTATATAGTATTATATCAAGGGATTTAATTTATGAAAGGACGTAACACAATAAGGGGCGAACTTTGTGTTACTACGTGAAAAGGAGTAGTTTACGTCAATGGTTTCAGTATCCGTTCGTGAAAAGGCAGATTTAACCCTTTCACTGTATTAAAAACCATCCCTTGTGCCTGGGGTGTGATCAATTCTATGGGCGTATCAATTAATTATTTACTTTGATATTTGATAAATTTCACTGAATTTCAACTTAAAACATTCTAGGTCTTTTTATTTTTAAATATGAAGGTTTACATTTCTAAATTTCCAAATGATCTCTTAATTTGAACTCTTCATCAATATTTATAAAAAAACGTACAAAACTCTACTTTCAGAGATTTCTACGTCTTTTATCGCAATGTGCAGAGTTCCCACGCGTTATATCGCCACGCGCAAGATTTCTACGCGTTGTATTACCACGCGTGAGATTTCTACGCATTGTATTGCCACGCGTGAGACGTCTACGCGTTATATCGCCACGCGTGAGATTTCTACGCATTATATCGCAATGAGCAGAGTTCCCTCGCGTTATATCGCCACGCGTAAGATTTTTACGCATTGTATCGTCAAGTGTGAGACTTCTACGCGTTATATAGCCACGAGTGAGATGTCTACGCATTATATCGCAATGAGCAGAGTTCCCACGCGTTATATTGCCACGCGTGACATTTCTACGCGCTGTGTCTCCACGCGTAAGATTTCTACGCGTGTTTTGCCACGCGTGAGACTTCTACTCGTTATACTCCAATGCGAAGAGTTCCCACGCGTTATATCGCCAAGCGTGAGATTTATACGCGCTGTATCGCTAAATGTGAGATTTCCACGCGCTATATTGCAACGCGTAAGATTTCTATGCGTTGTATCGCCATGCGTTGGAGTTCAACGCGTTTTATCGCAATGCGTAGAGTTCCCTCGCGTTATATCGCCACATGCGAGATTTTTATGCGTTGTATAGTCAAATGTGGGATTTCCACGCGTTGTATCGTTAAACCTAACCTAACAATAGTTATTAATAATTGATCAACCATAAGTCACATAACTTTTACACCTATCAAGGCCAAAACATGTGAAAACTGTTAAAAAATATCGACATGCAACGATACGCTTCGTTTTTCATCAAAAAATACCGATCACGTACCTGACCACAGAAAAGTCATAAGAAAATTGCTTAGTTTGACATTTACCCTGATCTCGATCATGTTTTTTCGGTTTCTCAAACCGCCAGCAACAACAGAAATCAAGGATATTCGCTTAAAAAGGTAATTTATCTCCTGCTGAGAACGTAATGATGTTTCTTTTAGCTCGGAACGCAAGTGTTCGCCGATTATTTAATCATTATCCACTTACATTCGCTTGTTATCGTACTGATGATGTATAAATTGTACGTAAACTTTCATTCTCTCATAATGAATAGTTCCTCGAATAGCTGTTTAATGCGTTGAATGTCATTGGCAGTTTCTTCTTTCTTTTTATTGCTTTTATTGCAGGTTTAGAATATACTCTCAGCCTTTTATATTTTTTTAGACATTATTAAATTTTCAAATTTTTTTATCGCTGTTTTAAAATTTATACATTTTTTTATATCTTTTTTCCACATTTCTACATTTTGAAATTGTTACGTTTCAAGTTTTGAAATTTTCAAATTGTTTCTTTTTCAAGCTTTTATGTTCGCAAATTTACAAGTTTTTAAGTTTTCAAATTTTTTAATTTTTACACTTGCAAGTTTTTAAATTTTCACACTGTAAAATTGTAAAATTTTGAAATTGTCAAATTTGGAGTTGTCAAATTGTAAAATTGTTAAATAATCAAATTATCAAATTCTGAAGTTGTCAGATTACCAGATTATCAAATAACTAGATTAAATTTCCACTTTTGCAACTTCCCAAACATGTACATTTTCCATTTAAAAATTTTCCCATTTCCATTTAATTAATTTCCCAATTTCCAGCTTCCCAACTTGAACCCCAAAAATGTAATACAATTAAATTTCTATACACCTAAACATCGAAATTCTATTTCTAAATTCATTTGATAATATTTTTCTCAATCACGCAATAAAGACGATCAATTAGTCTGCGGACTTGTTCGTTACTGGGGCAACATGATCTATAATTAATCGACTTATCCTGGAAAGTTGTGTACCGAAATACGAGGTGTCGAGTGCTTTTACCGAGACAAACACGCACCAGACAGCGTTTAATAGGTCGATAGAATGTAACTGCAATTCCTGATGACTGTGCTCCAGCTGCTAATTACTTAACCCTCTAAGATTCAAATGCTCCGTTGTTCAACACCTAATTTAATACCATTATACTTCAAAAACCTATACAAACAATATAATACTTACAACTTACGAACAAAAAAATCTGGAGTTCATAAAAACAATTATACTGCACAGATATTAATTTATAAATTACACTCCGAACAAACAACTCGCAGAAATAAAAATTCCCCGATTTATTTTAAAACGGAGAATCTGCAGTTGACGTAAAAGATTATACTTCGCAAACATTTTGTTCGTGAATTTGAATAAACAGTTAACACAATATTATTACTGTACGTCAATTTATATGTTGTCAATGATAAGATACGGTTTAAGACGCGTCATTTGATGATACAAAAATATAAAAATGTATGCAATCATTATTGAAATATGTTCACGGTTTATTATTGAACATTCATTTTCTCTTTGAGATCTACAGTTTGAATTTTAATAGTCTTGACATTTTCAAGCTGACGTAAATAATTACTTGTAACATTTGAGTCGTGTGAATTGTAGTCGAAAGGAGACCAAAAATTTTATTTAATTATACGATTATTAAAAGTGTAACAATTGCATTTACATTTGTACGTTCCACTTGATTTTAACGAATATACGTCGTCACGAAGAATTAGTGAAATGAGTTAATTAGTTGAATACAATGCATGCTAATATGTGTGACATTGAAGAAATGAATGAAACAAAGCTTAATTGAACGAAACGTCATTAAACAAGTCGCATGAAATTTCTAATCACGAACGGCGCAAATTAGCGTAAAGATCGGCTGAAGTAATTCAACGTATGCAGTTGCGTGATAGAAATTACTTGGTCGGACACAATTACCTTGTCAGTTCACCTTCGGTTTGATTCATCGAACGAGTAATCGATTAAGAAAAGGAAAACGATCGAGTACCATGAATGGAGAACAGGTTTCGCTTCGGCGTGATGCTAGTATCGTGTTGATGAAGAAACGGGAAACTGCTTTCTGTCCAAAAACAGCTTCGAGCTATTTCTCTGGTCATCAAACGTGATTAAATTGTCTGATTTGAAGAAATCTGTCGGAGATAATTGCTTCGATCTCTTTGGGAATGAGGAAGTCATTTAAATTGTTATTAATCTCTTCAAGGTCATATTTGCACACATTTAGTTCATTTTTTAATTCGGCATGTGGCCATATATGTAGAGGTTTTTGTTTTGTATATAATTAACGATTTTCAAACTTTCTTTATTCAGGTGGATTTGAAAGCGGCAAAATATGGTGATACAGGATGTTCTCTTGTAACACCACGTTTTGGATTGTCTCGCGTTATATTGCCATTCGATAAACTTTTACGAGTTGTATCATCACGTGTCAACTTCTACGCGTTATACTGCCGTGCTACAGATTTCCACGCGTTATATTGCCATGTTACAAAGTTCCTCTTGTTATATTGCCATTCGATAAATTTTTACGGGTTGTATCATCACATGTCAACTCCTACTACCGCGCTGCAGATTTCCACACGTTATATTGCCACGCTACAAATTTCCTCGCGTTATATTGCCACGCATCAAAGTATTAAAAAATATGTAACACATAGGAATTCCACGCGTCACACCGCCGTGTGTGGGAGTTCGATACGTTATATTGCAATAGATAGAGTTCCCACGCGTTATATCGCCACGAGTGAGACTTCTACGCATTGTATCGCCACCTGTGAGATTTCTACATGTTGTGTTGCCACGCGTGAGATTTCTACGCGTTATATCGGAATGCGTAGAGTTCCCTCACGTTATATTGCCATGCGTAAGATTTATACGCGTTGTATCGCCAATTGTGAGATATTCACGCGCTGTATTGCAACGCGTAAGATTTCTATGCGTTGCATCGCCATGCATCGGAGTTGAACACACGATATCGGAATGCGTAGAGTTCCCACGCGTTATATCGCCACGCGTGAGATTTTTATGCGTTGTATCGTCGAATGTAAGATGTCCACGCGTTGTATCGCTAAATGTGGCTTTCCACGCGTTGTACCGCCCCCTGTGAAGTTCCCTCGCATTATATCGCCGTATCTAAAATTTCCACCCACCGCACCGCCACAAATTTCAACCTTGAAACTTCCAATCTCCCGTCCCACATTACCAGTTCCCTAGACAATTCAAACGAAATTCAGAAATTCTCCTCACATTTTCCATCACTTATTCAAGAGCACTCAATATGCAATAATTGCCGCCCGCGGCACTCGACGTGCCTAATACATAAATTGAACGGTGGTTGCCGCACGAAGTGTTGAGTTAACACGTGGCTCTGCCATGAAATCGAGAGTAAACAGTCGATTTCGTTAGGAGTGCAAGTTTTTGCTGAGCTTCGCGTGCAGGGGACGGTTATCGAAAGAAGTTCAACATGCAACCGGAAGTCGATCGCTAACCGTTGCACACGTGTTGCGTGCTACTGGCCGCAGTTTCTCGTTAGCGCAAACGCGGTGAACTATGTAACTCCGTTTCGATACAGAGGAAAATATCTACCGTGAAAGTAAGAATGGTATTTGTCCACTTGGCTCTTCGGATCGTTATATCCGTTCAAGAATCCCGATCGTTGTTATTATTTCTTGGACATGAAACAACGTACATAGAATCTAGGGATATGGAGTAAGGATATGGAGTAGGGATATGGAGATATTAAGATTTGGAGATATAGGGAAGTGGGAGTATAACGATTTTCGAGTAGAGAGATCTGAGAGATGCAGGGGTTTGGAGGTAGAGGAATGTGGGAATTTACAGATTTGGGGGGTGTTGGAATCTGGGGATATAGGGACTTAGGGATAGAGAGATCTGGGGATATAGGAATTTGGAAATATAGAAATTTTGGAACATAGGGATCCAGGCACATAGGGATCTGGGAACATAAGGATCTGGGGATATAGGAATCTGCGAATACAGAAATTTGGGAAAATAGGGACCTCGGGATATAGGGATCTGGGGACATAGGGACCTGGGAATATAGAAATCTAGGGATATAGGGACCTGAGAACGCAGAAATTTGGAAATATAGGGATCTGGGGATATAGGGACCTGGCACAATAGAAATTTGGGGACATAGGGATATCGGAGTGTAAGAATCTGGAAATATAGAAATTAGGGGATATAGTTATTTGGGAGTGCAGGTCTAGGAATATAGGAAGCTAGAAATGTAGAGATTTGAGTACAGTTATCTAGGAATACGAAAGTCTAGAAATATAGGTATAGAAACATCAATGTCCATGAACATAATTCGAGGATACTAGTTACATAAAAATTCAGGGACATCTACTATGTCCCTAGATGTGAGTCTAACTAACCCATAAAACAAAGGTACTATAACAAATATGACGAACGAAAGGTATCTCTGAAACAAACCTAAGCGAATAAAAATTTGACGCGAAATAAATGTGAGAGTCTGCATATCGATATCTGTCAAGTCGCATGAAAAGTTTCATAGAGGGTGTCGATCTCCGTGCCGTTCAACGTGTTACTGGCTAGCGTTTTTGTTAAACAATGCACTGGCACACAAGCGACGTCGGTATTCTTTTTCCTATAGTTTTTGCGTCATTTCAGTTGACAGCTTTCGCAATGTACGCGATCAAAAAAAAAGAAAAGAACTGCAGGAGAGAGCGTGAAACCGTGAATTTTTCGCAACTTGCCACTAACGATTTTTAACCTCGATTAAAATGTTTTGTCACGTGAGTTTCTGCTCATTAAATGAAAATAAAACGCTCTATTTTTCGCTCGCACTTGTGCTATCTGTCGCGTGCTCACTTTCTGTTTGTTCAATCAAATTCAATATCAAACTCAATCAGAATATCTGATAAACTCTAATAAACTCAATATCGAGATATTCAGAATTAATGAGTTAAAGTAACTAATGAAGATTACGTGGAGCTTGATACACAAAATCGAATGATTTATCAAAAATTGTGTGAAATGCGAAATTGTAGTAAATTAACTTTTCATTGATGTTTGATCGATTTTAGATACATTATGAAAATGATACACTCTGATGAATACAGTTGATACCTATGTAAAAGAACTGATCGCAGGACTGGAAAGAAAATTGCTTCGCGGTTGCGGTTAGAATCGTAACCTGAAAAAATTCTAGAGAAAATGGAGGGAAAGTGCAAATACTTTGTAGCAAATTACAGTCGACAGCAATTTAAGATAAAGGTCAGCTGTGATTTGTCAGCTTGTAATTACATTTGCTCATATTATATGAAGTTTATGTCTATATATACACATATGTGTATAACACAAATACGTATTTCTATATTATACTGACAAACAATTGATAATATTTTATTTTCACGTAGTAGAATTATAAATATGATCTTATGAATTATGTTTCAGAAATATGGGAAAGATGTGGACAAGAATTGTAGTCCTTGCTGTGTTAGGAATATATGTCTATATACACATATGTGTATAACACATACACGTATTTCAGTATTATAGTGCAGATCGACAAACAATTGATAATATTTGATTTTCACGTGGTAAAATTATAAATATGATCTTATGAATTATGTTTCAGAAATATGGGAAAGATGTGGACAAGAATTGTAGTCCTTGCTGTGTTAGGAATATATGTCTATATACACATATGTGTATAACACGTACACGTATTTCAGTATTATAGTGCAGATCGACAAACAATTGATAATATTTGATTTTCACGTGGTAGAATTATAAATATGATCTTATGAATTATGTTTCAGAAATATGGGAAAGAGGAAGTGGACAAGGATCGTAATCCTTGCTGTCTTAATACTGGAAGAAGCGAATGGAAAAAATATTACATCGGGCGATAAGAAGTTTTCCGAACATGCAGGTAAAATTTTAACAAATTTTTAATGCAAAAAAATTCCTTCTATTTGCAAGGTCATAAAATGTGTTTCCTTCACAAAATTTAGTAATTGCTTATAAAAATATAAAGTGAGGTTATGTACCCTTTTTTCTTGACCTGCATACCAGCACAAAAACGTTCGAGGTAAAAAGTATAACTCACGGCCGTAAATTGATACTTCTGTTGCAATTTTGTCGTGAGTCGAACATTTTATTGTTGCTTGTCAAAACCCTACGTAAATCCGTGTTCGTAAACCCACATTTAAATTACCCTTTTGATCGAATCATGTCAGACAATGTCTTTACAAAGCATTCGACACAAAAACCTTACAATCGCATACATCCTTAGTTTCCGATCACTTCCGGCAGCAACAGGAAGGTAAACGATCAATAATGCAGTTAAACAGCTGAGCATTCCTGAAAGAGTTGAATGCGTTTTTATAAAATAATCGGTTCCTACTTTCTCGAACGGTAATTAAACAGTCGGCCTGGACAAGAGACCCGCAGCCAAATAAAAAGGGAAGCGGGTATTGCATTATAAAGTACCTAGGTGTTCCTGCTTTCTCGATTGCTGGTTAAAGCGTTGATAATCAAAGCAAGGGACAGCGATACGAAACGAAAGAAACTAGGACAACGAGTTACTTGTGCAACAAGTGCATTCAATATTGCACGTTCCGTTTTCGACAGAAATTCCATGATTTCACGATTTAATCCGTCGGCTTAGCGAGTAAGGAGCTAGACAGTGATTTTATGTGAGAAAATAGGGAATTACGGATTTTAGTTTTTAGTCACCTCGAGCGAACCCCGGGGTTTTGCTGCGACGTGGACAAGTTAATGGCAAGAGGATAATGTCGCTATATATTTTCATTAAAAATAAGTGGGGTTCGGGTCGAAAAACTGAGTGAGACTTGTTCACGTTCTGTTTGACAAGTTTCATATTTAATTTGAGGTACATGGTTTTCAAGATGTAAAATTGTAAACGTTCGATGGATGTAATAGTACTGTGGTCACCATGTTTAAGACTTTGTATACTTGTATACTTGTATAACTTTGTATACTTCAAATTTCTGAATATTCAAGATTTTGAGCTTTCAAATTTCATAATTTTAAGATTCTCAATATTTGCAGATTTCTAAATAGTCAAATTCCCCGACGTCCCTTTGCCTAAATCCCTAGCTTTCCAAATTTTTCGACTCCAAAATCTCTAGATTCCCAAATACCTGGGTCTACAAATTCCTAGATACTCAATTACCGACGTCCTCAAATCCCTAGATTCTAAAACATCAAAGTCCTCAAATAATCTCATATACCTAGCTCCCCAAATTTCTAGACCTCCAAGTCCCTAACTTTCCAAATTTCTCGACTCCTAAATTCCTAGATTCCCAAATACCTACATTCATAAATCCCTAGATACTCAAATGCCCACGTCCTCAAATCCCTAGATTCCTAAATCTCAAAGTACTCAAATAATCCCATATACCTAGCTCCCCAAATTTCTAGATCCTCAAATCCCTAACTCTCCAAGTTTCTGGACTCCTAAATCCCTAGATTCCCAAATACCTGGGTCCTTAAATCCCTAGATTCTTAAATACCCACGTCCTCAAATCCCTAGATACCCAAAGTCCTCAAAGTCCGCAAATAATCTCATATACCTAGCTCCCCAAATTTCTAGATCCTCAAGTCACTAAATCTCCAGATTTCTGGACTCCTAAATCCCTAGATTCCCAAATACCTGGGTCCTTAAATCCCTAGATTCTTAAATACCCACGTCCTCAAATCCCTAGATACCCAAAGTCCTCAAAGTCCTCAAATAATCTCATGTACCTAGCTCCCCAAATTTCTAGATCCTCAAGTCCCTAACTCTTCAGATTTCTGGACTCCTAAATCCCTAGATGCCCAAACACCTGGGTCTACATTTCCCTAGATGCTCAAATACCCACGTCCTCAAATCCCTAGATTCCCAAAGTCCTCAAATAATCTCATATACCTAGCTCCCCAAATTTCTAGATCCTCAAGTCCCTAACTCTTCAGATTTCTGGACTCCTAAATCCCTAGATGCCCAAACACCTGGGTCTACATTTCCCTAGATGCTCAAATACCCACGTCCTCAAATCCCTAGATTCCCAAAGTCCTCAAATAATCTCATATACCTAGCTCCCCAAATTTCTAGACCCCCAAGTCCATAGCTCTCCAAATTTCAAACATCCCTAAATCCCAAATTCCAAATTCTAATATCCCCAAGTTAACTTCAAGTATTAAAATCCCCAAAAATCCTGAAAAATAACTACTCCACCCTTTGACTACCATATTTAGAAAAGCAAAATTTGTTGATCATTAGCACGTTGGTCTACGTAGATAAAGCTTGATAGATTAGTGACATCTCTAACGACTAATCCAAGGAACTGCGCACTCCAAGTATCCCTAGAATTCCGCAACGAGCGGAGGTCGACCAGATAAGATCTGTCGCTGGTGTAACATTTATCGTTCCGACTGAAAGCAGTGAAAGGCATCAGCCGGCGAATAACGAGCCCGTTTCACGATCTATTACGTCGACATTGGATCATGATCGTCCGTGGAGAACGTGGTCGATGCAATCGCAGAAAAATCGTGCCAGAATGCATCGATATCTAACTTGGCCCTTTTCCATGGGAAAATCTCAACGTACTCATGTATTTATCGACATACATGAGAACAATGTTGCATGTGACGCACAATGCGCCATTAAACGATACTTTTACCATCTTACGCATCGATTACTATCGTTCCCGGTAAACGTGCTGGCAAATGAATAAGCGGATTGAAACGCATGGATAGATTGAGATACACGTTCACGTTGAAAAGTGAACCGGGTACTAGCCGTTGAGTGAACCGACTTATTGCGACAGGGCCGAAACTTTATTTTGATAGTGTTTATCTAATACCAGATATGCGTAAATGGTAGGTTTCGAAACGTGGAAAGTTTGACAGTATAAGTACTTATGACACGTCAACCCTTTCGCTTATGGTCACTCGTGACGCACGTTCGGGTACAAGATATTTGCAAGTTTCAGGCTGGAATTTTATACCAATCATAGTCAGGGATTTCTATCTAACATTTGTTCAAATGTTGAAATACATCTAACGTTATAATGGGGTAATTTGTTGACCAAGGGGGTGAAACTTAGGGGGTGGAGACTTTATGGGAATTTTTTTTAGGAAACAAGAAGCTCTCGGACCTGGAAGGATCAGAGACTACGTACAGCTTCAGTAATTTAAACGATTTTAGAAGTACATACACCCCTTTCTCGTATCAACCCAGTGGATACTCGCTGCCATTTTCGTACCATGGGTATGTAAATTCTGTGAAATTAATTGTGAAGTGTACCATTTGACCATCTGAAACGCACATGTAATTATAACTTGACTTATGAGTAGTAATCATAAGTAGTCTACCATCTGCATATGGCTGTAGTATAGATACAATTGAACATTTTTTAGCTGTTAAAGTCAATCGTCCATTTTGAGACTATGAAGTTCTCTGAGATGACCTATGAAATTAGAAATAAAATAGCGAAATAAACAGACAGATTAGTGAATTTCTGAATAAAAATCAACATAGATTTCAACCAATGAATTTTGTAATTTAATATAAGAAAGGTGTGAACCGTTTGATCTATTTGGTACTGTTAGTATTACAATTCTAAGTGAACTTGTAATTTTGAAAATTGTTCAAGGTTTTCATACAGCTCCCTGCCGTACAGCGCGAATTACGACGTCCATCGTGAGATCTCGTGCGGCGACACATTCCCGCGTAATTGCGGAAAATCGAGATATCGAACGTTCGATGGATCGTGTAACAATCCTCACAACCCTACATGGGGTATGGCGAACACCAGATACGGACGACTACTACCAGCGAATTATGGAGACGGTAAGAATACAAACAACTGTTTATCGATACTGGAAATGAAATGATAGAAAATTGTTGATGCTTTCTCTATAATTCTAACTTTCCAATAAAGTAGAATATAAAAGGGTAATAAATTCTATAAGTTCCGAGTTATTACCGGCTGGAAAACTAATCAAGAATATTCACTGATATTATGCCGTTTTTATGGCTCTTCATGCAAACTTTATTTCTTAGATTGCTTTCCGGTAGAAATTAGATTTGTTTTTTATCGTTGAAAATTTTTAGATGACTTCAGGTACAAATTGTTATAAACTTTTGTGTCCTGTATTTTCTCATCATAGAAAATATTTATTACAATAGAAGACAATATTACAATGAAACATATTTGTTATAATAAAACATACAATATTCATTGTGAAATATGCATTAAAACATACTAAAAAACTTACGAATTTATGTCAAGATCGAATTACAATAAAAATATCACAAATGAAATAAGGTTTATAAATATGAAAAGATGAAGATTTATAAATATTATATAATAAAGCAGTTACAATGTATAACTACCGCAAGAATGTTTAACACCTGGCTTGTTTTACTTCAGCCATTTTTCTGGTGCTTCGGTTCACAAATAACAAAAACCACTTCCGCCATCTATACAAAATACACAGCACATAACTTTCACTGTTTGTGGATTGAATGGTTAAACGGTTCCAAACTTCTCTGTTCAATGTTTTGTTCAACTGTCACAAATAAGTGTGCACAAAAATGCTTTCCATAAACGTCCGTCGATTTCTCTTGATTAACATCATAAGTACGCCAACAAAAGATTCTGAAGAAAGGTGGCTACTTTCTATCATCGCATTTATTATTAATAGGGAACTGAGATTAATAGGTTTTGTATGAAAATTTTATTCACGTGAAACTTAATTTTATTTAACTGCATTTCTAATAGTAATAAAATTATTTTAGTTCATTGTAAATTTGGGAATATAGGAATCTAGGGATATAGGGACCTGGGACTATAGAAATTTGGGGATGTAGGAGTTTGGAAATATAGAAAGGAGATATAGGAATTTGGAGATATAAAAATTTGGGAATATAGGGATCTAGGGATATAGGGACGTGAGAATACAGAAATTTGGGGATATGGATCTGGGGATATAGGGACGTGGGAATATAGAAATTTGGGGATATAGGGATCTGGGGATATAGGAACGTGGGACTATAGAAATTTGGGGATGTAGGAATTTCGAAATTTAGAAATTTGGGGATATAAGGGTCTGGGGATATAGGAGTCTGGGGATATAGGGATCTGGGGACATAGAGATCTGGGGATATAGGGATCTGGGGACATAGGGATCTGGGGATATAGGGATTTGGGGATATAGAAATTTGGGGACATAGGAGTTTGGAAATTTAGAAATTTAGGAATATATGGATCTGGAGATATAGGGACCTGGGAATATAGAAATTTGGGGATATAGGGATCTGGGGATATAGGGACGTGGGACTATAGAAATTTGGGGATGTAGGAATTTGGAAATTTAGAAATTTGGGAATATAGGGATCTGGAAATATAGAAATTTGGGGATATAGGAATTTGGAAATATAGGGATCTGGGGATATACAGATCTGGGGATATAGGGACCAGGGAACACAGAAATTTGGGGATATAGAAATCTGGAAATATAGAAATTTGGGGACATAGGAGTTTGGAAATTTAGAAATTTGGGAATATATGGATCTGGGGATATAGGGACGTGGGATTATAGAAATTTGGGGATGTAGGAATTTGGAAATTTAGAAATTTGGGAATATAGGGATCTGGGAATATAGGGACCTGGAATATTGAAATTTGTAAATATAAAAATTTGGGAATAAATATACAAATCATCAGTTAAACATACAAATCAGATAAATATACAAATCATCAGATGAACATCAAAAATAAAAATGAATAAAGATTCAAATCTCGCTGAAAATCGAATCGAAATTCAATCACGAAAAGAAATTGGAAAATTTCGGCAGGAATGTTTCCCCGGAACAGTTGCGGGAGCAAAAGAATTTTTTCATCTCGTGAAAAAATTCGATTTCACGCGAGTTACGCGTTTCTGTGGCCGAATAATCGAAACGTCATCGCATTTTCGATTGATCGACGAAATTCCTTTCAATTTGCCTGCACTGTTTCGAGGCATCGATTGATATATTTCTTTTTCCGAAACGTCACGCTTCGTTAGATTTTGATGTACGGCAAAGCGAGTCAGTTCGAACGAGATCGTTAAAAGGATTGTGATGCAAAATCCGTGGTTTCTTTGAGCTAATGATATTACGTCGTGATTAATGTCCTTCTGCACGTGTCTGAAGGTTACAGCGGGGAATGAAGAATTACGAGCTTAGGATCTTGAAACATTTGTGTCAAGAAAAACGAAAGTTATCTCGTTTTACAAATCGAAATTTAAATGTTAATAAACATAACATTGATAATAGTTTATAATGACGATGTTAATATTCATTCGTTACGCGTAAATGTTTTAATTAAATATAATAATGACATTAAGTCAGTTAATTTTATTTAACTAAACAAACAAAATATTATTAAACAAACAAAAATTAGCTGCAGATAACTGTATGTATTCCAATCATAACTGTACAGACATTTACTCTAATTAAGATTTGTAAGACGAAAGTTTATTCATATTTTATAAACTTTGTAACGCATTAGATATATCTCTTGCATTAAATATCTCTGAATGGTTACGGAACTCGTAAAACTACGTTGTTGCAGTTAATGTCCCTCGTGACAAATATCTACTTTCACAGAAACTTGTTTCGATTTCAAACGCAGGTGAGTGTGATTTATATGCTTACGTAGGAAACAGCTTGGCTGCCATTTTATAGACACAACAACATTGTACAAACACTCGTAAATACACTGCGATCATTTTGTAACATTTCACGTGTTAGAAGATCAAATACTTCCCAACCGTATTCAACCATTCGAATCCTATAGATAATAGTTATTTAGAATTTTTTACCACTTTCATAATTTTCATAATTTTCGACGTAATATGTACATTTGTTGTTTTTACAGTTTAAGTATTATAGTGCAGTGGCGACCTTTACATTTAATAGTCCGGGATCGAACTTAATGGGTTAGGTTAGAACCTCAGGTTCTCTCTGAAGAATCCTGCATCGAACACTTTGATACATTCAAGAATTTTAAGTATTTTGTTTGATAGAATTTAGTCAAAATTTTTATTACAGTATATAATAAAAATGTATAAAATGTTGAGATAATGAAAGGAACATTTTAAAATAGAAACTTTTATTATGTTACGTATCACACATCAGCTTAGTACAACTTAAAAACGATAACTACTACTAATTTTGTAATGTATTTTCCACTATCCCGTTATCAGTCATTTTTCATTATCATGTTCCAACCAGTTTTCATAGAAATGAAATCCTTTTCGACACACACGGATTATCAGTGTAGTATGGTAATGATATTAACCTTTATGATGGCATTTTTATCACGGTCAATTCGTAAATGGCGAAATAACCGTGCAAGAAAATCGTGATACCGTGGAAATACCAATGGAATGATGAATGGAACGCGTCGCTTTATTATACAATCACTCGACACGTTCTTTCGTGACAAACAAGTTTTGCAATTGTTGCGCTTTCTAGGGAACCAATTCGGATTCCTGTTATTCGCGCGAAAGTATGCTTCCGGTTCTATCTCCATATTTCACATTTGGCAGTTGAAAAGTTGGCATTTGGAAAAACTAGCAGTCCCCTGGGACCTTCGTGCAAATAGAACACCTGCACGTTTATTAAAAATGGTCGTTCACTAATAGAACAGAGTCTCGTACATTTTTTCAATCTACCTTTTTCAGCTTAGAATATTTTATGGATACCCGCAATGTTTGATCTGCACAGGTATAAGATCACCGACGATGTCAGTGACAGGAAGCAAGTTACCACTGTCTCGAATGGTCAGCTACACCCTATTTCCACATGTCGACTTTAACGATCGAATATGGACGCTGGCAGCAATGCAATGGGGCCAGATTATTACTCACGACATGGGCCTGATCGACGGAACCACCCAATCAAGTAAAACTATTTCCACTCTTCACTTATTGTAATATTCTACGACTCATTTCCTTTCTCCTCGTGACATTGCGAAATCTTAGCATTCAAGATAAGTTCGAATTTTACGCAATAGAATATCATGCTAAAGATATTTGTTTAGCTACGTAAGGGGTTGTATCTTTTGCAAATATTACCAGCAATGCTAAGTTCCTACCAACTGAGTTGCAAAATGAACTCATAAATTACATAGAACCTGTTTGCGATTTTTACTTCGCCACTTTACTTTCATATCTCTGAACCTGTGTACAAAAACTGACAGTTGTTTGCATCGCAAAAACGACTTAATTTCATATTTCCAGCAACTTGGTATCTTATGAACTATTATTATAATTGTATCTGCTTAGTGTCTGTTTGAAAGAAGGTTGTCTGACATCAACTTGAGTAACAAAAATTAAACTCTGTACCTTACGTAAAACTGGCATTAGTTTAGACTAATTTCAGAAAAATAATCTAATTATTTAAGAAAAATTTAATTTTACGTGAGAATTCCCCCTCGTAAAGTCAGAGGGTTGATTTTATCTTTTCAATCACAGAACCACACGCAACATCGTGCTGCACCAGCGATGGACAAGTAATAGACCCATCGCTGGTTTCCAACATGTGTTACCCCATCATTATTCCTTACGAGGACCCTGTCTTCAGCAAGGCCAACATAAGGTGTCTCAACTTCGTCCGTAGTACAACCGATCTTGACCGTGGCTGTTCCTCGCAATCCAAACCAGCAGAACAGGTTTGCTATTCCTCACACTTGGTTACTTCACTCATTCATTTGTTGTTACCTCATCCACCGCGGCTGGAAAACCTGACAGAATATCATGTTCACGCCAGACTCTGCACTTTGGACTAAGAAACTGCAGGTTATCTTGAAGAGGTTGCAGAATTATTTTTTGGGGGGTTTTGTAATTTTTACTCTTGATAACTTTAATCTTGCAAATAAAGCGGTATGAATGTGGAACTCAAAGTTAAAGTACATTAACTATTAAGTCACCTTTCAAGCTTTGGAACTAAAGTAATCTTGTAACATAAATCTTGTAATTTTTAAATGGCCATTTTGGTAGCACATTGAAACTAATTTTGTTTACAAGTGTACACTGTTCTTTCTTAAAAGATTGATCATGATCTACCTGTGATAGGCATCACAAACATGGCAATGACTTGATATCTTGTTTCAATTCTACATCTTTTTATTACCAGTTAAACACCGTGACACATTACTTGGATCTGTCTCTGGTTTACGGATCCAGTGATCAAACGGCAGCTGGTTTACGAGCTGGAATAGGTGGTCGTTTGAACGTGGACATTCGACATGACAGAGAATGGCCACCGGCAGCAACCAACAAGAGTCAAGCTTGTGAAAATATGGGCGACGAAGGAGTCTGTTATCAAGCTGGTAAGCTTCGACAAGTTCAAAATGAATCCTTCGTTAACTCCTTATCTGAAGATTTCCTCGTCACACATCTTCCATGAATATTTCCTGACAGACATTTCGTAGTTCACATTAACTGACAGACTTTTTCTTCGTTCTTCAATGAGAATGACTCGCAGATAAACTCTCCTACATCTTTGGTACATGCAGTGTGATGCCACATGTGTATGTTTGGTACATGCAGTGTGATGCTACATGTGTATGTTTCGTACATGCAGTATGATGCCACATGTGTATGTTTGGTACATACAATATGATATCACATGTGTATGTTTGGTACATGCAGTATGATGCCACATGTGCATGTTTGGTACATGCAATGTAATACTCCACATGTATGTTTGATACATGCAGTGCAACGCCACATGTGTATGCTTGATACATACAGTGTAACGCCACATGTGTATGCTTGATACATACAGTGTGATACTACACGACTATGCGACACATGGACTATATGTGGAACTGTATATATCCCATACGTTCCACGTGTTTTAATTAGGTATCAATTATTAATAGCTGTATGTACACCGCTACAGGTGATACTCGGATCAACCAGAATCCCCAGCTGACCGTTTTGCAGATCATACTACTTAGGGAGCATAATCGCGTCGCTGATGCTTTAGCTCACATAAATCCACACTGGACAGATGAAACTATTTACCAAGAGGCTCGACGAATCGTGATCGCGGAACACCAGCACATTTCTTATTACGAATGGCTGCCTATATTTTTGGGTAAAATACCCATGCACTTCAAATTTACTTCTTTGCATATGTTCACTTATTTAGATCAAAATGTTCACTTATGTCGATTATTTCAAAGAATACTGATTATTTTACATCACCAATATAAACATAACTTTTTTATTAGGTGTCGAAGCGACGTATGGTAACAAAATTTTGTACAACACGAAAGATTATGTGGACGACTACAATCCAAAAGTGAACCCAAGCACTATAAACGAGCATTCGACGGCTGCTTTCAGATATTTTCATTCTCTCATTGCTGGCTACCTCAAGTAAGTTTAACTGATCCTCATTTTTTATATGAATTATAATTCCGAGGACAAAAATGATTTTTGACATAATAATAATTAGGTAAACTACTAGGTAAATAATTAGATAAACTTCCAGGTTATTACATAATTTATTTATCACTTGTAAGGCTCCATTTCTACAAAAGACAGTGACAAAGTCTACTATTTATTATTGAAATATTCTTCATTAAGTAGTCCATCATGTAAATAATCAGTTCAAGAATTATTTCATCAGTTTCGTAATTTCTTCAGCTTGGTGAATAAACATCGGTATTCCAATGGCGCTCTGAGGCTCAGTGACCATTTCAACAGACCGGAAATTATCGAACAAAATAACAATATGGATGATCTTACGAGGGGCATGTCTTATCAACCGCAAAAAGCCAGCGATCAATTTTTTGATGAAGAGGTACGAACATTTAACGTCCTAAACTATTCTCCCCCATTCTTGTTGCGTGTTAAATTAAACTGATACTTTATTAAAATTAACAATTACAGCGTAGAATTACAATTTAAAATTACAATTTTTAGTTAGGATTTACAGTTACAATTTCTAGTTGCAATTTATAATTGCAATTTATAATTGCACTTTACAGTCACAATTTAAAATTATACTTTACAGTCACAATTTATAATAACAATTTAAAACTGCATTTTACAGTCGCAATATGCAGTAGCAATTAATAACTACAATTTAGAACTGCACTGTACAATCATAATTTGCAGACACAATTTATAATAACAATTTAAAACTGCATTTTACAGTCGCAATTTGTAGTAGCAATTAATAACTAGAATTTAGAACTGTACTTTACAATGGTAATTTGCAGTCGCAATTAATAATTACAATTTAACTTTGGAACCACAATTTGTGGTTGCAGTTAATAACAAATTGAAATTGCACTTTACAGCGACAATTCGCAATTTATGATTGCAATTAGCAATAATTACAATCATTGCTTAAATGTCTACCATTACGTACTTATCTCAATAATAGTCGTTCGCTAATTGCGTGCGACCGGGCTCTAACCCAGTAATTTCCTGGCAACTGTCGTTTACGGAACGCCAGGACCGTGCCCGATATCTCGAGCACCCTGCACAACTTGTAATATACCTAAACTTTCGTCCATTTCAGATTACACAATACTTATTTAGAAACGGACAACCATTAGGCTCTGACCTCCGAGCAACTGACATTCAAAGGAACCGTGATCATGGCCTCGCATCGTACAACAGTTTCCGAGAACACTGCGGCTTGCCCAGAGCAAAACACTTCACCGACTTTACGGATTACATTTCTCTCTCGGTAAGTGAACGTTCTCCGATTTAAAATTGCTAATTAGGTTGCGCACTCTGTTATGATATGCAAATATTTCAAAAACTACCGACTCGATGTTTTAACCATCTATTTACGTTCAAATCTGCTTCCAGTCAGACGTGACTCACCATTTTGCAATTTTAATCTTGCCCAAACAATTTGATGTTGATCGTTTTTGGAATAATATTTGTAACTTGCACATTATTTTCTATCGTAGAACGTGGAAAAATTGTCGGAGCTGTACGCCAGCCCCGACGACGTGGATTTAACTGTCGGGGGTTCATTGGAACAACACATTGCAGGAACACTGACGGGTCCCACCTTCTTGTGCATTTTAGTTAGGCAGTTTTACCAAACGCGAGTGGGTGATCGCTATTGGTACGAAAGGAGTGATCATGGGTCAGGATTCACTATAGGTAAATATTTCTTATATGTTAACACATTTTATTTAACAAAATATGAATAGGGATTACAATTAAATACAGTAGATTTGTGAATATGTGTATATGAATATGTACTTGTGAATACATGTATAGGAATACGTATGTGTGGATACATGTATATGAATACGTATTTGTGAATATATGCATATTAATATGATTTATGAACATATGTATATAAATACATATTTATGAATGCATGTATAGGAATACGTATTTGTGAATACCCTTATATGAACATATATTTATAAATACATGAATATGCATATGTATATGTAAAAATGTAGTATAGCAATTATCTAAGAGTCTTAACGCCACATGTTATCTGGAGCAAAATGTGTAATAACGTAAAAAGTGTACGGTGGTAATTTTAATTGGTAAAAGGTGTAGGTAAAAATCAGAAACCATGTTCGGTTGAATAAACTTTAATTAACACAAAATGTCGGATTGAAGCCTGTTGAACGGTGTAGAAACGAAATTGTTTTCTGTACATTTAACCGCGTATTTTGCAGAGCAATTAAACGAAATTCGAAAAGCTAGCATATCCAGGTTATTCTGCGATAACGGGGATCACATCACAGAAATGCAGCCGAGAGGGTTCGAACAAGTATCTTCATCGTAAGCTTCCTCTTTCCTACGTGATAGACGTCATAATTTAATAATCGTTTCATCCGATTAAGTGTCTCATTAATTTCAGTAATCCCATCGTTAATTGCCAAAACATTCCGTCGGTGGATCTCTCGCTGTGGAAAGACTTTGCGCCGGAATTGGAGAAACATCGAGGTATATATGATTTCAAGAAGTAAAATGTAATCGTTTTGCCCGAAAATTTGTTATCGTATTACCAAATATGTGTTAGTTAAATACAATTAGGTTGATACAGTGAGTATTATTGATTAAGGTAATAGTCGATATAAGATTGTTGTAAAAACTGTTTCGTGAATTAATAAAATGCATTATTTTTTGTAACGTTTTATTTCTTTAGTACATGTGTTTCATTTTTCTGATCGTACCCTGCATGTGTACATTTCTTAATCGTTATGAATTAGTACACCGTGTAATATTAACAGCTTACAATCGTAATCATTGAAACGATTGTTGAAACATCGATATCGGTGATTGATAAAAGATTAAACAGCACTTCATAGAGAGTCTTGACACAGTTAAATATTTCACATTCCTGTTAATATTATTAAATATTTTAATATTGTTATAACGTAGAAATATTATGTGAAACAATTCGAGATACTCTATTAAAAAAATTTCGGGTTTAATATTATATAATAATTTTTTAACGTATGTTAAGGGAAATGATAGAACGTATGGTGAATTAAATGCAATAGTTAATTAATGTTATGTTACTAAAATGATAAAATGAGGCAGCAATAATTTATTGAAGTTGAAAATGTATTAATTTGTAACGGGACAGTAGTGCACGGTTTATTGAACGGGTTATCAAGTAACCGTTTATTTGCAAAACATTCCGGCGTAAAACGTAATTTACGACTTATCCCAACACGTTCAATAAACTTTTGTTATCTACACGTGTTTACGACTGTCTGAACAACGTTCCCTATTAAGAGGAAGGAATATCGAATCGACTTTGTAAGGGACCGTGATAAAAAATTCTAGAACCAAATGCACTAAATATTCATATAGGGATTTGGTAATTTAGAGAATTTGTAATTTTGGAATGTGAAGTTTGGAATTTGCAATTTTGGAATTTGGAAATTTGAGGAATTTTGGAATTTGGGGAATTTTGGAATATGGGGAATTTTGGAATATGGGGGATTTTGGAATTTGGGGAATTTTGGAATATGGGGGATTTTTGAATTTGGGGAATTTTAGGATTTGGGGAATTTTGGAATTTGGAAATGTAGGGTCTTGGGGAATTTTGAAATTTGGGGAATTTTAGGATTTGGGAAATTTGAGATTTGGGAATTTTGGAACTTTTAATTTTGGAATTGGGAATTTTGGAATTGGGAGTTTTGGAATTGGGAATTTTGGAATTGGGAGTTTTGGAATTGGGAATTTTGGAATTGGGAATTTTGGAATTTGAAATTTTGGAATTGGTAATTTTGGAATTGGGAATTTAGGAATTTAGAAATGTAAGAATTTGGAAATTTAGAACATTGGTAATTTAGGAACTTAAAATTAAAAAAATTGATAATTCTGGAATTTGGAAATATAGGAACTTGGTAATTTAAGAATTTAGAAATTTAGAACATTCTAAATTTAGGAAATTCTAAAATTGAAACCTCGAAAATTTGAAAATCTTTAACTCTTCACCACTGAAGTAAACAGAATAGTTTATCTTCTACCGAAAAATCCACGATAAAAACGTTCGAGAAATGTGTTATTGCCTTCGAGATATACCACCTGGCATTCTCGATGATACTACACTTTTGTTTTATCACGGAATTACGTTAAATGATGAAACAAACCTTGTAGATTTGTATCTGAAACACCAGACGCTTTGTCGTCGAAGTGTATTTATTACCTAGTGATAAAAAGAACAAATAAATAAGTACAAGGTATTTTTTTTGTATTTAGCAATTCTGATTTCACTCTTTCAATGAATGTAAAAATCTGAATGATAGTCCATATTTGTTGTTTTTCTGTAAAGAAAAAAGTTGTAATCAGTTTAAACAATTTCTAAAAGATAAAGCGAAATCGCTTGGCACGATCAACGTACGAGGCTCAGGTTTATCGTTGAAACTTGTAATCGCTTTAGATTTTGTTACATCAAGAAAATATAATTGGAAAAATATAGTTTACGTAATGGTAAAGTTCTGTGCGTAATTTATAATCGGTTGCATAATACGATCTTTCAATAAATCTATTAAAAATTAATAGCCAGAAGTTGAGCTGAGAAATAATAAATGAATTAAAAAAATTTTAAAAACATCCTACACACCTTAATTAAACAAAAAAATATAAAATATAAATTAAAAGAAGGTCCATTAAAAATAATTATAAACAGTTTTATATTAAAAGTTTTTATTTGTTTTTACAATTAATATAAAATGTTTTTCAGCAAATACATACAAGCATGACGCACAACAGGTATTATTATACAACATTTGTATAAAATTATTGTAGAATTAAACGAGTACTTTCTGAATTACAATTCAGTAGTATTAATTAATATAAAATGTTGTATAATTAAATACCTTCTTGTTGATTTGCTGTATTTGGCATCAAATTTTTACATTGTGTACATACAAAAGAATAGACTGAAGTTACGTACTTCAGTATAGATGTATCTTATAACATATACAATGCACTTATTTTGTTACTGCCCCAAGTGTTTGTTTCTGTGTATTATTTATCTCTAAATGAAATAAAACCGTATACTTTATAAATATTACTGTACACAAAATACAAACACGTATCCTCCTAGGAATGTTATCCTACTTTGATAAAAGTAGATAATCATCAAGATTAATTACATTAATTACTTAATACTGTATTAAACAATAAAGTTTGTTCCCCTTGGTTTCAATTTACATGGCAGTGTTGGCTTTGAAAACATATTTGTAAGTTTATTGTGCAGATGTTTAATGCACTCTGGAAGAGGAGCATGTTCAGTCAAATTTTCTAAAAATGGTCGCTTGAAAAGTCTCCTTGCTTCCTGACGTTGTTCTGGAGTTACAATTCTATCATCCAAATGGACCAAATGAGGAAACCAAGATATGATGTATAACCTTTCCCAAAAAAAAAACATGTATCTCAAAAGAAGAACATTTCTATCTATAAATTTAGTACCATTCAAAGTGGTTCTTCCGTACCTGTACTGAAGATAGTCATAAAAACTTCCACCATTTAAATAACTCGGTGCTGCCTTATTACCCATAAGACACAAATATCTAAGATTGGGCACACTCTCATAGAGATTCTTAATAAATGGATACAGTTCTTCTATATTATTATGATTTAACCACAGAAGTTGAAGTTTTGGCATATGTGGGAATACAGTGTGATCATCTATTTCATTGTGATCTAAGTTGAGAGACGTTAAATTCTCAAACTCTGCCAAAAACTGTAAGTTTCTAAACAGGTAACGAAGTAAAGAACACCCATCTTATTGAAAATTCTTTGATTGTAATTATATACGTCAAAATATACCTACCTATTAAACTTATTATGGCTAATATCCAGTGTACGCAAAGTATTACCATAATTTTCAATGATGTCAAATGGCATATAAAAGAGGCTTTCGAAAGCAAGCGATAAAGAATCAATAATATCTAAAGATGGTTTATCAGAAGATAAAGACTTTGGTTGCCTACAATGTAAGTCTACAAATATTAGTTTTCCTAATGAAGTCATGGCAAATTGTTCCACCTCGTCTGCTTCCTTTTGTAATTCTAACTCATCACTGTAATCCAACCTGTAAATAGGTTACTCGATTTAACGTAGCAATATCACCTATTGCCAAATCAAATGTTTCAAATGGTCAGAAACTATCAGTTATAGTGATAAGCAACATGTTAAGTATAAGCAATGTATTTTGAGAATGTGAAGTTAGTATTCAAAATTTTTGTTATATGAACTCTTACAATGCAATGATTGATAACGATGATGGACCTGGATATAAGCTTTTTAGTTTCAATTATCTATCACAGAACTATGCTCTTAAACACTGTTATAGCTAATGTTACAAAAACTTATAAAGCACTAGTTATTCATTTGCTGGGAAATGTATTATATGAACAATGTTGGTCGCTATGTTAATTTACAATGCTCACAAAGTGATGTGCATACAAATAAAGTTCACAAATATATAAATTCTTGATATTGTTTATTAATGATAATGACAATGAAAAAAATGATTTATAAGAAAGAAGTTTAATTATAATACTTACATTATGCCTCGACTTTTATCACCTCAAGGGGCAGTAACTTTAAGTGGACAATCAACGTGTTAGAATCATGCAATACACTTTTCACTCGCTACATTTATCTATACCATTCACCCTAACAACAACTAAAGCTGCAGCTTGCATTGACAGATAATATTGTGTAAATAGAAAAACGTGAGAAGGGCTGTAAGGCTTCAGAGTAATATGCAATGTTGCATGTAGTGATTGGGTCAACCATAGTGAGTCTTCCTACAGTAAGATTAATACTGAGCTCCGATCCGAAAAGGTGGCGTATAAAGTTTTTCGTTTATCTGATGACGCTTACAGATTAGATACGAACGGAATACACTCGCATCTAATGTACTATCTACATATTACAAAGAATACGAGCGGTAGCGGAAAACTTTGAGGTTAGAACTTTAGCGTTATATAACGTTAAAATGTTAGGTAACGAATTAACAACACAGGTGATATATTAACAATATGAATCGATAGAAAATATTATAGATTAATTGTGAAAGTACAACTGACACTCACCGAATTTTCCTGCATATCTTGTTTTCAAATCTTCCCACCGCACAACGGAACCAGGCAACAAGTACTTTGTATTCCTCTGGTAAGATGGTGCTACTAGTTTGACACTTGTCGAACTAGTGACAATCGAATCGTTTATCGATACATCGTTCCTTATTTATGGCGGTAAACTGTTTCGTGTGTTTGTTAGTCCAAATGTCAACATTTTTTAACGAGTGCGAAAACATTAAGAGAATGTTACGATTGGCGTCGAAGAGCAAAAGAAAGCGATATTCATGATGCAACGAATATGCTGATGTGACGGAGACGTTTGCGGTAAATTTTAAAATTTTATATCTTCATTCGGAATGACATTTATGTAGTAATATTAGCCTCCATCTTGTTGAAAATACAGAACACGTCAGTGTACGAATTATACGAAATATTTTCGAGTGAAGGTGTAAAGTAAATGATAGTAGAATTGAAGTCCATAGACACCTTTATTTCAAGAGTAACGTGCATTTGATTTTTACATAGCTTCGCTTTGTGCTTATCGGCACGTTTCACAAAAACAGTCAGTAACACCATTAACATATTAATCGTATATCGAATTCGAGAGACAGCAATTATCGCTTGCGTTGTTCGCAGCGGGCACGGTTTTTTCTCCAATTAAAATTCGCGATCGAACAGGCCTCGTTCCCGAAATTTCTTTTGTTTATTTTCTGATACAATCGCTAAAACGAACGAGTCGAAATTTATCACGCATCGTACAAGTCGACCCTCATGAAGCCGGGTCTTTATTGATCCAATGATGTATAATTCAAACTTAATTTTTTAAGAACCTCCGTTACAGTTGTATATCTTTTAGAGTTGTGGGTCGTATCTGACCCGGCTTCGCTGCATAAACACGCACATTTTCTCGGGCAGTGATTGACAGTAAAAACGAATGCCGAAAGTACATTTTACAATGATCCGTGCCCTCGATGGTAAAATTGATGTGTTCGAAAGTTATTACAAATTGAGCTGCCACTCTCGTAACTTGATAAAGTTTGCTTTTGTTCGATAATTCTTTTTTTCGTTCTTTACGTAGTGCATTGATTATAAATTCATCTGTAGCCTCTGCGGTCGAATATATTTTTGATATGATAATTAAATACAATTTCACTGTATACTTGTGTAGTGATATGTACGAGATACGCATAGTAATTAATGGTACAACAGGGAAAGAGTGATTCCTCGAGGAATATTTCTCCACGCGAAGTAAGCGTGGGATATCGTTTGTTTCTTTTATTGAAATCTTTGTTTGCAACCAAAATACGTATTTTAAATAAGTTTTTGCTTACTTGACAAAAACCTCGCTTCTTGAAATCGCTTTAAGCGTTTGATATTTCAAGAAAACTGATCGAATATCGATAACTGGCATAGCAATTTTTAGCTGCGAAAATAAGCAAAAATTTGAGAACGTAATACTATAAACATTATAATAATAATGTATATAAACATTATAATAATGCATATAGTTATTGAAACAATATTACAATTAATTTTGCAATATTCTTTGAGAGTAATTAGAACATTAACTATAGATGTGTATATAATTTAATAACCACTGAAAATGAAAAGTTTGATTTGATGATTATGAATCTGCTTATACCATCAATTATAAAGCATCCTGCGTAAACTTGCAAAATAATGCCTCAAGTATTATCTCTACAATCGTTTAGATATCGTAAGAAAAATATTTTAACAACAAAGTTTAACAAGGTTTAACATAGTTCATTGTATCTTGACACGTGTTCGTACAGGACCTCGTTTTAAATCAATTTCCACGTAGATATTTTTCATTTTGTTGTACATTCAGTTACATACTATGTTAAATCATGGAACAACGTTATTGTTCGACACCTCGAAGCATGAGACAGTTTTCTGAAATAAGACATTTTTCCGAAACCTTAAATTATTTCTTATTAACAAAAACGTTTGTAATCGTTAATTTGTTATAACGAAGTTATGAATAGCAAGCAAAATGAAGCAAGGTTAAAATATTGCAATTACTATATTTGTTTTGAAAGAATCTGGTGAGTTTTCAAAAATTTAAATATCAACTCTTCGATCTTCAAGTCAACATCGATTAAAATTTAAAAATCTCTTTATAATCGATAACTCTGTCCTTCAAATATAGTATATATATTCGTTTGCATATTTATATATTTCTGTAAGATATACGTATCCTCTGAGTTTCTCGTGAGGAGATATATCGAAGCCATTTTCGATTTCAAAGAAATTTAGTCATTTTTTTAGTTGGGTTGAAAATTTAGAAATTGGGGATTTGGGGAGTTGGGAATTTATGGATTGGGGATTTATAGATTTGGAAATTTGTGGACTAGGGAATTTGGGAATTTGGGGATTTATGGATTTGAGAATTGGGGAATTTGGGGATTTATAGATTTGGAAATTTATGGATTGGGAATTTAAGAATTTGGAAATTTGGGAATTGGGGGTTTAGGGATTTATAGACTTGGAAATTTGTGGACTAGGGAATTTGGGGATTTATGGATTTGAGAATTTGGGAATTGGGGATTTATAGATTTGGAAATTAGTGGATTAGGGAATTTGGGTATTTGGAAATTTTTGGAATTGGGGATTTATGACTATAAAAATTTAGAAGTTAGTGGTTCAAGAATTTAATAATTTACGAATTCTAAAATTTAAGAATTTGGAAACTTGAGTACTTGAGAATTTAGTTGGTTTAATAAGTTGTAAACAAATTTGTGAAATTGTTAGGTTTAAAAAAACCTTAGTTTAAACCTTGGTTTAAAAAAAGTTTAGAAATTCAGTTCAAATTTTAGAAACTCGTATATGAAAATAGTAAGAAATAAAAAAACTGAAAGCTTCAATTTCACTAATAAATGTAATCTCCCTTTTACAATTTGCAAATAAATGACTTCTGAAAATTTCATAGAAACTACCCCTCGATACGTTTCCCCACGAGTGCAACATCAATGTCTATACAAGACACATTTACGATATTGACGCTTTTAAAATATAACGATTTCATTTCTGCTTCTTACACGATAATTAAGCCAACATTTAAAACCTCTGTAATCTCTTCTAATTTTCCAGCCGATAAATACACGAAGTTCTCTCTCTTTTTTTTAATAATTTTCAATTTTTCAACACTTTCCAATGTCACACGAAAACATTGAAGCTACACTTAAACTTTGCAAATATCGTTTGCTCGATAATGGAGGGAGATATTTATTTGTTACGATCGAACATCCCGTTCGAGAAGCACAACGATTTTGACACTGGACGAACAAGACTTGCACAGGTCACGATCATTAATAGTTCTCTGTTTTCTTACATTTAAATACTCTACAGATACAAACATACAATGAGATATAATCGCCGCCATTTTGTCCAAACGATATTATTTGTCGTGCGGTATCGTCGTCTCGTACACGAGGACGATTATTTACAACGCCGATAGGTTAGGAAAAGACTTCAGGTGCGAAATAATTCTCGATAAATCAATTGTATTTGCCGTTTCGTTTCGTTGTCGAACAAAAACATAATGTTTGTCGATTAAAAAACTGAGAAGCGACGCAAGGAGGTGCATTACACGTCTCTGAATTCCGTTCGCTCAGGGGAAAAATAATACGAGTTAAAAGGAAGTTTTCCCGAAAATAAAGTTTCCGGCTGCGGTCGGCTCGTCCGAGGAGAAATATTGCTTCCAGAGGTTGGTGAATTTATCCCAGTTTATTTCCTGACCCTACAGAAGAGGAACAGTTTGATGGAATTAGTAGTTCGCCGCGTGAGAGAGCGTGTTCTCGCCTTGATTATGATTTACGCTTACCACCCCCAATTTTTTGAACGCATCCCTGGCCTCGGCCTCCGCCACCCCGTGATATCTGCACACGTTGCAGAACTCGTTCTCGTCGATAGATTTGTCACCTGAATCAACGATACTTTCATTTTTTTACTGTTTCATTTATTAAAACAACCCTTTGACTGCGGAATCAATATGTCACTGATTGGTAAATATTTAAACGATATCGTTTGCATCTTCATTATTTGCAGTCGAAACAATTATAGGCAGTAAGAAAAATTTTGATTTATTTCGCAGTTAAAGGGTTATTTTTACTCTTGAACAATGTACTCTTGAAACACCCTTAAACTGTGTTACATGATAAATGTTTATTAATCCTGCGATTAAATGAGAATTCCAGCAATAATTTTAATACAACCGATTTTAATAAAAAGGTACACTTCACAAGAGAAATGCACTGTTTAAAGTTTTAAGGCGGGTATTTTCCGATATAACCACAGGTATGTCGAATGAGAAACGAAGTTTATGCATAAAAACTGAGGAATTAGGTTGTTTATATTCGAAACAGTTATGTATACGGGGTATCAGTGTTCTATTTTAACTTTTTCTTTTTTTACAAATTATCCAGCATAGGGGTGGGTCAAAATTAAAATTTATATGTGTCGATCTTTGCTTAAATTTAAAATGTACTAAATATCAAATTTTGCTAGAAACAACTGCTAGTATTTCTCGATGAATTTAGTAATTTTTTTGAATTATCAAATCATTTGAATCACATCGAATTGTGTAAGAAATATGTAGAGTGTACATCAGTTCTGTTATTTCACATGTCTCTGGTCATTTCTATATAAATAATTGTTAACAAATTTAGAAAACGAAGGATTTTCCCTAATATTGATTGTATTAAATTATTAACAAAAATTCTCAAAATTTAATTATGAATAACCGCTATTAATCGTTTCAAATAGCAAATTCTTCCCAATTTTTGTAAAAATAAAAATTCGGAAGTGCATATTAAGAACAATGAAAATTTTCCATTGTTCCAAGAAATTGGAAGGATAATAAGCTTACCAGATGCATCGAACAACTGGAACGTTAAAGTCATGTATGTTTGTTGCCATTCGGATGGGTTCGATGGATTTTTCGCGTATTCTTCCCACAGTGAAAACCATTCATCTCGACTAACCTGGAAAATATAAGCAGAAAATAAAATTCCGGAACAAAAATACCGTTTGATCGTATTTTTGGACTTCAGGGATAGAAGCGTAACTGAATGGTGCTTGAGAATTTTGTTTGTTGAAGTATAACAGATTTCTACAAATTTTACGAGTAATCTGAAATTTACACGTTGGCGGACATTTTGCATTGTTTAGGTTAGCGAAGAAAAATTGTTCAGCCATTTTGTTTCAGCCTCCGAATTTTTAGGTTATACGTTGACAATTTATAGATACTGAGAATATTAGGCTAGTTATCGTAAATCTGTAATTATAGAAATATAGAAAATGCAGGAGAAATAAAAATTTGATCTTGCATTAACTGAACTTTCCGAATAGTCCATTACAATTATACCAGATTATGAAACTTTTTAATACGTATATAAAACTTTTCGTTTCGAAACGTAAAATCCTGAGCTGAACTTAAAATAACTGAAAATTATTAAACTATTAAACTGGAAATGGATTAAGCTTATTAAACTATATGGATGAAGTTGCAAAATTCAAACTGCAGTGAACAGTAACAGCCTTTTTTTATCAATCGTATTTGTGTCAGTAAAAAATTATATTATATGTATGTCGAACATATTCTCTTGATAATTTGAATTTATTTTATTCAAATTAATTTTGAATTTATAAAATGTTCTTAGAAAACGTCTATTTAATTCTAAGAACTCACACACGCAGAATATGCGAAATAAATATTTAGCGAAACAAGATTCAGCCCGTGTTCGAACTGTTTAATTAATTTCCGTAATAATATAATAAAGTACCATAGGCTAATTATATTCTCGAAAGCATAATAATTTTAATAATTTTTTACCTGACCATCTTGATCCGTATCAGCTCTTTGCCTCAAACCATCCCACATTTTCAGCAAATTCTCCCTTATGCTTTGAGCTTTGGGGTTGTCAGCAGCCCATCCCCTGTTTTCATTGATCCGCTATAACAAAAACCAGAGATCATTATAAAATTATCGAAATTTATGAAATACCGTATTTAATACGGAACAATTCAACGCGAAAATCGCTTGATAATTTTAATTGTTATTATTGGCGCGTATCTTTGAAATGAAATACATTGTGTCGAGTAAGAAAGAAAATGGCGTTGTATAGAACGTAGCTTACTTGTATGGCAAGGTCGAAATCCTTCCTATCGATCGTGCCACTTTGATTGACATCTGAAAGCGTAGAAAACGTGAATTAATATTTAGACTGCTTCGAGGACTTGATTGTCGAAATTGACTTTTGAAATTTGGGTTCTTTGGAAATTTTGGTGATTTGGAGGGAATTTGGGGATTTGTGGATTTGTGGATTTTGGGATTTGTGGATTTGGAGATTTATGGTTTTGAGGATTTGTGGATTTTGGGATTTGTGGATTTTGGGATTTGTGGATTTTGGGATTTGTGGATTTTGGGATTTGTGGATTTTGGGATTTGTGGATTTTGGGATTTCTAGATTTTGGGATTTGTGGATTTGTAGATTTATGGTTTTGGGGATTTGTGGAATTAAGGAATTGAGAATTTGGAGATTTGTGGATTTGAGGATTTAGAGGATTGGGGACTTAGGAAATTGGGGATTTGGAAATTTAAAGATTTGTGGATTTGGTAATTAAAATTAGGGAATTGGGAATTTGGAAGTTGTGGAATTTGGGGATTTAGGAATTTAGGAGTTAGTTTGAAAATTTGATGATCTAGGAAGTTTAAAATTTCAGAATTTTTCTAAAAATCTGCGAATCTGATGCTATAGTAATTCAGTGACGCAAATTTGTGAACTTACAGATTTTCCTATCGAAAATCGATGGATTTCGAAATCTGAGAATTCGTTTTTTAAGAATTTTGAAGAACTAATTTCCAAACTTGAAAATTCAAAATTCTTTAAAAAGTCTCCCAAATGTCCCTCGCTTCAGATACACAATTACCCCGGTCTAAACACGTCACTAAATCACAATAATCAAAACCTACGATCCTACAATATCCAAAAGAAAACGTGCAAGCGTGAATGGCTTTCCTTGGGAACAGCAAATATCGCCGAAAGAAATATACAGTTTGGCCGGTTTCCAGGGAAAGAAGCATAATCCGTGAGCTAAATTGTGGTACGTCCAACATTATGTCAAGACAGTGTCACAGGCATCATCGCATTAAGTACACGGCGTTAACATTAATGTTCGGTTTTCGGGTTAGCCTCGTCAGCTTATCGTGGAGCACGCGTGGATGATCGAAACAAAACCCTGTCCAAGGTTCGTCGGGTGATGCTTCGACAGGGAAAAGGGGCTCGATCACGTAGGCAAAACACGTGACAAGGAATCGATGTAATGAAATATGGGCGTGAGTGTCCACCAGAGGGATGGAATTTTGGCTTGTATCCAGAATGTGCGCAAGATTTCACACGGACCCCCCGTTTCCGAAAAGACGGCCTCTCGTCGATCGTGCCATTCATCCTTCGCGACAAGGTCGTCGTCGTCGTCTGAATCGGATGTCATTAATTTTCGCGAGTCGACCCAATTTTCCTAGCTCGCCCCGACTTTTCTACTCCTTTCAGTCGACCCTCCGGGATTCCCGGACTTCCTGTTTATTAATTGTAATCCGCACAATGGACGCAGACACTGACGTCGAATTATACTCTTTAACCCATTTAACACCTCTGCTAGAACTGTTAACTCGTTCAGATCTTTTTCGATAACGTATGTGCCGTTAAATGGACTTGGTGTCATACTTTTGGTTAGTCTGCTCCGAGGGTAATTTGCGGTATGTGCAATTTAGATGGAATGTGCTGATATGGATTTTGTAGGGAGAGTGGTAATCAAGAGGGAAAAATTTTGGTTGATTTTTATGAAAATCTGATTGATTTGTGTGAAGAATTTTAATGTCTACAGATTTGGTAGTTAAGGACTTAGGAATGTGGGTATGTAGGTTGTGGCTCTAGGAATTTGGGGACGTAGAGATTTGGATATATATTCTGAGACTCTAGGATTTTGTGAACTTAGGAATGTGGATATGCAGGTTCAGAGTTTAGGAATTTAGGGGCATAGAGATTTGCACATGTAGGTTCAGGACCTAGGAATTCAGGGACTTGGGAATTTCAGTATATAGGTTGAGGATATGAGATTTGGGAGACTTAGAGATTATGATATGTAGGTTGAGGATTTAAAAATTTAGGGACATAGAAATTTGGATATGTAAATCGAGAGTTTAGACATCTAGTAGAGATTCGGATATGTGGAAAGGGGACTTAGAAATATGGGTAGGTTGAGGCTGTAAGAATTTAAGGACTTAGAGATTATGATATGTAGATCTAGAAATTTGGGTATGTGAGAAGCTAGGAATTTAGGAACGCAGAGATTTGGATCTGGAAGTATATTTGATCTTGAAGGTTTAACAATTTGGGGACTTACAAATTTCTATATGTAGATTGCTAAATTTAGGGACTCAGAGACTTTGATATGTACTTCGAGAATCTAAGAATGGACTTACAGATTTGGTACATAGATTGAAGATTTATAAAGTTAGGGACTTAGACTCTAAGGTATACAGTAAAGAACCTAAGAATCTTTTCCTAAATAAGTCCTAAATAATCCAAAATTGATCTGAACATTGCAGTATCAATAATTTCGCAGCAACCAAAATGATAGATAACGAGTTTAATAAATTTTTCGATCATAATTCGATCAGCTGCTACAGTGAATGCAGGGTTGAAACACGTGCGATCATTTATAAGCCTGAATGACAAGCGGAGATCCACGATTTACCTAACGTCGTTCACGGCATTCTCTGGGTCACGGTGAAATACCGTATCGACGGCGAAGAACATATCCCTGCGGGATATGTTTAGCAGCCGATCGACGGTCAAAGAAGGAAAGAAAGTGAGGGGCTAATGAGGGCCACCAAGCGTGTACACGCCTGTGACCTCCATGCTTCACACGAACAGCCTCCGTGTCACAGCATACTTTGCTAACGCAGTTCTCGATGCACACGTGTTCACACCTACCACTCTATTCGTAAGTTTCGTTCGTTAATTACGCGTAATATTTACGCTGTGCCAGCCTGTTATTCATGCACGCGAGACTTTCGCACCGTCGCGTTACGTTGCCGTCCATAAAATTATTCGGATGTTTCGAACTTTTCTCGAGATTCGCGATAGTAAAATTTCAATTTTATCGCTGTCGTAAATCGGGAAATTAGATTTTCCGATGTTTGGTTTGTTCGTGGTCTTGGGGGACTTTGGTTATATTTTAGGGATTCAGTGAGAGTAGGGACGTTTTCTATTGACAGTATCAGGGTTGATCATTTTATGTTAACAGGCGTTTTGAACAAGGGAATTCAAAAATTTAGGTTAGGTTAGGTTTGGGTATGTGGAGATGGAGTTTGAGAAGTTCAGAAGGAGATTTGGGGTTTAGGAAATACAGAAATTTGAGAGGTTGCAGTTTCAGAAATTTGGTTACTCGGAAATTTCGGAACTAGAAAACTTCTCAACTTGTCAAATCTCCTACTTCCAAATCCCCAAATTCCACAAATTCCAAATTTCTCTGTTCCCAACTTCTCAAACTGAACTACCCAAACTCTCCCAATTCCCAAACTTTCAAATTCCCAAACTCCCAAGTCTCCAAGTACCCAAATACAGTCACGCTTCCCCACCTTCTCATCCCCCTGAAACCATAATGCCCGCTATCGAAATAGCAAGACTGATCGCCGTTCTTCCGACTTTCCTTCGAAGCCATCTTATTCCACTCGTCGTCGCTTTCAGGGCTATCGTGGCAAGGTCCCGTTGAAATGAAATACGACCTGGGGTGTGTAGAATGGTCGTTTGCGTCCCTGGGGTATTTTTTTGGTGGCTCAGAACGAAATCAAGGCTGTACAGGGGGCGTTTTGTTCGGTCTCTATATGGCACCTATGTGCTACCGGTTGGGTAAAAGTGAGCCAACCTCGGCCACCTATTTATGGTGTGAACAAGAACAGATAAACAATGGACGCGGTTAAAGGGGGATGCGATGAAATTACACGTTCCTGGCTTTGCGCTCGCGTAGCTTCGTGATAAAATGCCTGTTTGTGTGCACGGACAATCATTCATACGAGTTGGGTGCAGTTTGAGTGCAGATAGTGCTTTCGAAAGAGATGTCAGTTACAGGAAGTCTTTGTTATCGGGGTATGTGGCATTGGGCACGAAATTGTGAATTTGGGGCTGAAGGTTCTGCTTTAGGGATGTTGTAAATTTGGGGCTGTGGAATGGTGGAGAGTTGGCAGCTTTAGGAACTATAGAAAGTTCGTGAATGGAGAATTTAGGGTTGTGGAGATTTGGGAAGTTAATTTTGGACTGTCAAAATTTTGGAGGATAGAATTTGGGACTTTGGGAAATTAAGAAATTAATTATTTGGGGCGGGGAGTTAGGGAGTTGAGAATTTGGGGCTTTAGGAGATGGAAAAATTAATTCTTTGGCGCAGGGATTTAGAGAATTGAGAACTGGAGGCTGCAGGGATTTAGAGAGTTGAGAATTTGGGGCTGCAGGGATTTATAAAGTTAAGATTTTGGGACTGCTGGAATTTAGAGAGTTAAAAATGTGGGGATGTAAAAATTTTGGAGTGCAGAATTTGGGGCTTTAGGGAATTGGAAAATTAATTCTTTGGTGCAGGGATTTAAAGAGTTGAGAATTAGGGGCTGCAGGAATTTAGAGAGTTGAAAACTTGGGGCTGCAGAGATTTAAGAATTTGTGAATTTAGAGTTTGAGAAATTTGTAAATGATAAAATTGAGGAACTGGTGAATTTTCAAAATTGTGCAAGCTCTTAAACCGTCAGAAATGAGAAAATTTCCCAAGTCCTCGGAAAGATAAAAATTTGAGAATTGCACGTTGAAAAATCTAAAAATTCGTAAATTTGAATCTCCCAAAATTCAGACCTCAAAAAGATATTTCAGAAGAAGCCATATCATATTTCACTGTTCGCAATATGGAGTGGTCTCGAAATGGACAAGTGGAATGCAATTGTTGCGGGTCGAAGAAGAGCACGTTAGAATGGTGGTAGAAAGGCAATCAGTTTTGCTATTTCGTTACCAGCCGACTGGCTCCGTTTCTGGGGAAAAATACTGGCCAACTGGCGATGAAAGCTCGGCCGTATCATCGGTCCGGGAATGATAGCTAAGGATGTTCGTTCGAGTGAACACTGTAGATAACGTTCTTGGGACAATTAGGAGTCGTTGAGGGTACGAAGTAATTGGCACGGAATCGGATTACCCGGAATGTTAACAGAGAGGCTGACCGTTCGGCTGGAAATGTTCTTTGCGGGTCAAAAGATGGCCAACTACGAATAACACGATTTCGAAGAATAAGCGGATTTATTTTTACACGGTTTACCTTCAGAATTGGAAACTCGATTAAAAACCCCGGGTTAAATGTGATTTGGCAGGGCACACGTGTGATGATCTAATTTTTCTGACTTTGTTTGTTGTTCATTTACTTTTATGGAGACATTCAATTTTTGTCTGCATTTATCCCTTAATAAGGGTTTAGAAAAAAAATGTTTTTCTACTCTTTTCAACCCTAGTCAGGAAGAAAGTAATGAACAAATATTTTTAGATGTGGAATTTGAAAATGTTGCAGTGTATGGAATATACATTTTGAAGAATGGAACAGATAGGTTTAGTAGAATATGTACTTACCAAAGAAGGTGTTGAAAACGTAGAGTAACTTCTTTTTACGGAACTCCGAAAGTGACATCTTGTTAATCTGCAACATAGAGAAACAAGAGGGTTGGTGAGTGTGCTCGTACGTCCATGGTGTGTCATGTTAATATTCATTTTCGATCGAATGGCGATCAGGGTCGATTGTCTCGACCGACCGACCCTTATTTTATCTCGCCAGTAAAAAGTAATCGTGGCTTGCTTTTATCGAGCTGCTTTGTACATCGCCTCGATATTTACAAGGACGTCGTGAAGACACAAAGTCAGCTTAATTCAGGTACACGGACAAGTGTTCAATGTTAAATCATCTCCGTGTATCACCGAATATACGTGTATTCAAATAAATTATTAAAACTTCATTTCTTTGTTTGATTAGAATTCCTTTGTTTCGTTGAATTTGGAAGGATTTTAGTTATTTGATAGAAAGGAGATTCAGACAAGTGTTAGATTAATTTTTCAGATAAATCGAGAGATTTAATGGTGGTGATATAACGCGAGGTAGTATATGTGTGCAATACACAATGTATGGCAATATAACGAGTGGTAATGTACATTGCGTGGAAATGTAATCTGTAGCAATATAACGAGTGGATGTCTCATTTGTGATACGGCACGGTATGTGAAAATCCACCGTATGAGAATATAACGTGTGGCAATATAACGCGTGGTAATACAGGAAGTACGAAAGTTAAATACGTGGTTTATAACACGTCGATATCTAATTCGTGATAATATGGATTGTGTGAAAATTTAATGTATAGCAATATAACACGCGGCAATATAACGCGAGGGGATGTACAACGCATGAAAGTCTAACGAATGGCTACATAACGTGTGGATGTCGAATTCATGTGAATATACAACGTGTAGAAATGTAATGCGTTGCAATATAACAAATGGCAATATAACGCGAGGTAATACAAAACGTGTGAAAGTTTAATGCGTGGCTATATAACGCGTCGAAGTCGAATTCAAATGAATATACAACGCGTAGAAATGTAATGCGTTGCAATACAACGAATGGCAATATAACGCGAGGTAATACAAAATCTATGAAAGTTTAATGCGTGGCTATATAACAGTTGACATTTAATTCGTGGTAATATACAATGCGTAGAAATTTCACATTACAATACAACGCGCGGCAATATAACACATAGTAATAAATACTTTACGGAAATCTTACTCATAGCAATATAACACGTGGAAATTTAAAGCATGGTAATGCACAATACGTGGAAATGTAACGTCGCAATACATCACATGAAAATGTAAAGTTCGACATAAGCGCGTGGAAATCATACACGTGGTGATAAAACGTGTGGTATTGTACAAGTGACATTATTAAAAGAGTTGCATAATATCTTATCAGTTCTTACATTTATCGAAGCGGCGAATTTGCAAAAAAGCTCTTTCCTTTCGGTATGGATCGAAACGACTACAGTACCGGTGGCGGATGTAACCCTTTATATAATAAGATTTAAAAGGTTTTCCTTATCGAAGATAAGATGTATGTTTGATTGTTCAATGACGCAAATTTCGAAGTAATGCCACGTGAATGCCGTAAATGTAATTTTAAATACATATAAAACATCAAAAATGTATTATTACCCGGAACGTGACGTAAATCTGTCCGGATGACTCAAGTTGTATTCTTTTCTTCACCGTGCCATTGTCACAATCGACAATTGCCTATCGATTATAGCAGGATATTCACTGCAGAGCCGCATCGTAGCGATTTGAGAGATTACGTGTTCGGCGTGAATAATTTTCTACAATGGTAATTCCCTTTTATTAATAGCTCTAATAGTTACTATTATTTCTGACGCATTCGAATAGATCCGTAAAAAATCCAGACTCCACTGTGTATGTTTATTCAGCAATTTATTTAAACGACGCGAATAATTTATGGAACTTTTAATAATTGCTGGGGGAGAATGTAATTCCGGAGTTTATCTGCTTTAGCCGCCAGTCGTATTTTTCATTCGAATTCCTTTTTTATGGGGGTATATCTAGGGGAACGTTTCATTGCTTCCTCCTTGTATCCTCTATATATTTAGGTAGAGAATTATCTGCAGACGGCTGCACGGAAATTATTAATTGCAATGATAATTTAATTGTGGCTAAAGTAGTCAGATATAAATATACTCATTTATACAAAATAGTTATAAATGTAATCAATGTATTAAGTTTCCGAACTTACAAGTTTTTACGAATAATTATCAAAATATTCAAATTCAGAAATTTCTAAACCTCCAAATTTCTATATAATCCCAACAGCACCTTAGTCCATAAATTTCCAAATTCCTATGTTCCCAAATCTCTGAATCCTCAAAATCCTACATTCCCAAATGTTGAAGCCCCGGAGTCCCTAAATCTCCAAATATTTGTGTCTCGAAATTTCTAAATCCTCAAATTCTTACGTTCCCAAATGCTAAAGCTCCTAAGTCCCTAAATCTTATCCAAAATGTCCCTTATCCAAAAGTCTCGAAATTCCTAAATCTCCAAATCTCCAAATCTCTACGTCTCCATATTGCTAAATCCTGTATGTTCTCTAAGCCTACAGCTCCCAAATCCCCAAATCCTCAAATTCCAAAGTCTCCAAGTCCCTAAGTCCCTAAATTCCTACGTTCTCAAATCTCCCTCAATGCCTAAATCCCCAAATACTCAAATTCTCAAATCCCAAAGTCTCCAAGTCCCTAAAGTCCCTAAATTCCTACACTCTCTCTAACGTCCCTAAATCTCAAAACCTCCAAATCCTTACATCTCCACATCCCTAAATCCACAAATCCATATCTCCGCATCTCTAACTCCCCAAATTCCAAAATCATACAATCTCCCGCCAATTACATAATGTACAGTAATTAATCGGCGTGTACCTACAACGAATAAAGAACAATAACACGTAATCAGTAGCGACAGCAATCGATCGTAGGGTGGTACTTTTAGGAAAGCCACTGCCAACATCGTAATCAGTAGCAGTATCATTACCCGTCAAGGTGAATGTTGACGTCAATCTTCAGAGCAGTTAACATCATAGAATAATCTTTTCATTTCTTGATTCGGTTAGTTGATTGTATTAACAAGACAACAAGAAATGTGCACGAAAAACGTTTATACTCGATCCTCCACGTCTTTTATCCTTCCCGTTGTTGATTTATTGTTTAATGGAGCCATCAAGCTGGTTTCATCTATGAATTACGGTATGGTCTATTCAAGCGATCGCCGCGGGAGATTCATCGACGTCTAATTCAATGATCAGTAAGTTGATTGATTAGTTGACAAGCTCAGTGGGATTGATAATTAACAACATTTGTTATCTTCTCAAGTAGTTTAATTGCAATCTCTGGTCGCGGCGTTGCTGATTGCCAGATAGTGCATAGTGCGTCAATGATTCAGATACAGGTCAGAGATTTGGAGGAATTTTTTGGGTGAAAGGATTTGGAACGGAGGGATTTGAGTGATGGAAAATTTGGAGGTCGGGTAGGTGGATTAGATGGAAATTTGAGAGTTCGGATTTTGGAAATTTGGGAGGTGGAAAATTTAGATATTTGGGAGATGGGGTGTTGAACAGTTTGGAATTTGGGAATTTAGAGGTTTGGAAGATTGGAAGTTGGAAAATTTGGAATTTGGAAGATTAGAATGGAAAATTTTGAAGTTGCAAAATTTAGAATTTGAAAGATTAGAAATTGGGAAATTTAGAATTTGGAAGATAGGAGTTGGAGAAATTGCAATTTGGGGGATTTAGAAGTTTGGAAGATTAGAAGTTGGGAAATTTGGAATTTGGAAGATAGGAGTTGGGGAAATTGTAATTTGGGGAATTTAGAATTTTGTAAGAGTGGAAGTTGTAAAAATTGTAATTTGGAAAATTGGAATTTGGAAGATTAGAAGTTGGGAAATTTGAAATTTGGAAATTTTAGAAATTTGAAAAATTGGACAATTTTTTGAATGAACCTTTCTATAAAATTCTAAACGTCACTCTAACCTCCCACGAAAACTTCATCAGACATCTTCATTTCCACAAGAAACCTCAACCTCGTCCTACCATAATTTCAATAATTCAATAAACCTCATTGCGGCATTGCGCCGAAAAATTCAATCAGAAACAATTCCTCGTCAAATCTTTCATTTTCCCGCATAAACCCGTTCATTCAATCCGCTAAAAATTCGAAAATAACCGAGCCGGTGAAATAACGTATCAAAATTCGATAACTGCGTGAATAAAGTTTTTCCGTTGAAAACTTTCAACGGTTATCGCGAATCGATGAAAGCCCCCGCCGCCTATGTAGCTGAAATAAACTAGAATAGCCATGAAGAAAAAACGAGAAATATACTAATAAACCGATAAACTGTTGCGATTAAAATTCGGCAGCAGCTGGCAGATAAGGCAGTCGGGCAGGCAATATGGCGATGCATCAGAGAGATCTGCAGTTAGCTTTAAGTCCATTGTTTCGGGGAACACTATGAACAACCTCGATTCCCTTGCCACGTAAAATAATACCTGAGATGCAGCTCCTACGTGGCAACCTCGTTATCTGTTCCTGCCGATACATCAACCTGTCAATATACTCAAAATATTCTCTATAGATCTGACGAGATAACGATTACGGTTAGTAAAAACCGCTCATTCGAAATTCCGCCTATCAGTTTTGCTATTGTATCGATTTACTACGTATCGATTCAGTCTTTGATATGTTACGCTTGTTTTTATGGTGAAGCTCGTATATCACAATGGCGTTCAGGGTTGTGGAGATATGGGGTGTTTAGCAGTTTGGGGTTTTGGAACTTGGAGTTTGGGATTTTGGAAGGTTGGGACTTTTAGGGTTTGAAAGTGTGAGACAAGTTTCGGAATTTTTATTTGTTGGACTTTGAGAGTTTGAGCATTTGAAATTTTGGGTTTTTCAAACTTTAGTATTTTGGCACTTTAAAATCTTAGAGTTTGGGATTTTGGAAGGTTGGGACTTTTGGGGTTTGAATGGGACATTAATAATCTTGATGCAACCTCATTGCAACACCCTGTATTTGAACTGTTAACCGATGATCTCCATGAAATTGCGGTTATAAAAATATGTTGAAACGTGGATTCAATTTTAATTCAGTTCCCAGGATCCAATTTTAGAAATGAAATATTTGTCTGGTTTTTATCTGGAACACCTTGATGATAGGATTAGAGATAACAGAGTTGCCTGACGAAATCTTGAATCACCCAGAAAGTTTGCTGATGAACTTCATTTCACGTTTCGTCGAATCTAGTTTGTAGTGTTTCAAAATTTGAATAGCGACTTTTTAGTATTATTTTCCTATAACCGAAAAAACGTATCTTGAAAATGTAAATTTTAATTTGTGAACATGTAAATTTCAGCCATGAATACAAGTTGTTATATTTCACCAACAAAATTGTCTTCATCGTTCTTTTTAAGCTTGATGCAAAATTTCCGAGCTTAGCGGAATTTAACGAATTATTTTTCCAAAGAGAATGTTAAATGAGAGTTTTAAAACCCCACGGGAAATGTATTCACTTCGCCTTCTCATTTCAGACACCTTCAATATTCACCTTCAGTTTTCTCCTTTTAAAGTCGACGAATTATCGATCATTGATACTATTATGAACCGATTGATTATGATTCAATATTATGTATCTACTCATTATACACCGTGTGTTTGGAAAAATACCGCGAGAAAATTTTACAATTGTGTGCAGAACCGAATTTTAATAAACGAAATTTCGTTATGCATTTTAATCAATTTTATTCGATTAAAATTTCATTGTTCAACATTTCATTGTAAGTGTCTCTCTATATTTTATAACATAAACGCAGCCATCCCAAAATGTGTCCACAATCGAATGTTAATAAACAAAATTTCGTTACGCATTTTAATCAATTTTATTCGATTAAAATTTCACTGTTCAACATTTCATTGTAAGAATATAACCTCTCCAAATTGTATAACATAAACGCAGCCACCCCAAAATGTCTGAAAGTGAAAAATATTTTGCAGTAAACAAAAAAATTTCGTATGATAATCACTCAATTTACTAACAGAAGATAGAAGAGTTTGATATACAGAGAGTTTACTTTCATGAACGTCATTAACGCCGGAGTGAAAATTTTTAAACAGCGTGCAATAAAAGATATGACTGTTCGTGGGACGCCATTGTTGCATTGGTAAGTCGTAGTACTCCATCTCGGTGAAATAAAACCGTGCGTGACTGCAGTTATGGTTTTATAACAATGAAACGCCATAAAAACTGTTATTAACCATTGCTTTGCAACACAACACTCGATGTGTAACAATTTCATAAACAACTAGACAGTTATTGGGGGCGATAAATTCTCAAACTGCTTATTTCAATGTTACTGCATTTTAAATAATTATTGATTGTTTTAAATTGATATCTGGTTGTAAAGTACATTGTAGTATTGTTTATAATTTTTTATTGTGTTATTATTTATATTATTGTGTACTACTTCTGTATTATTTATTATGATTATGTTATGCAATTTTTGTCTTATGTTTTGAATTCAATTTTTTATTCTGTTCTTGTTACATATTTACTATCTAGTTATATTACAGAATTATTTCTATTTACTATTTTTATTATTATAGAATTATGCAGTTATAGTGCATAGCTTGTTTTATAGTTATTCATACAGTATCAATGAAGTTTATAAAATTTTCATGGGATCCGAATAAATTGTTTTTAGAAAATAATTGAAATTATTTATCTGAACGTCAGTATTAAATTATTTTAATTTGAAGGCGTAGAATAACCTAATTCATGATACACCAAATAGTGATTTTTGTAATAAAATTTAATATTCCGAAGTTAGCAACCGCGTTCGAGGGAAATTTAAAATTCAGAATAGAAGCTTCCCTAGAAAAATTTCAAATAACCCAGCATGTATATTCATTAGAAAACAGAATTTTTCCTGTTCCCTCGATATCGTCTAGTAAATCTTTCATGTAACTTGGAAAATAACCCGTAAACAACGAGCAATGAAAATACAATCGTACTCATTCAGATTATTCTGTCGGTTTTGTTGAAATGGAAATGGGGATACAGAAAGAACGACCGTGAGAAATATTTTAACATTATTTCTTTTTTCCCCGCTAACAGCTACGAAGATTTTATCTACAAGAATATCGAATTCGCGAATAGTTCCTGGGGGAAATATACATGGGATTATCTGAGAAGTAGTGCAAGAATTTATAGCGAGGTTGTGTCGTTAGATCCTTATAAACTTTAGTTTATCGCGTTAATTTGATCACTTTGTGATTCGAAAAATTATAGATTATTCAATTTACGAGGTACTGAATTTTTTGAGGTTAGGATTTGGACGTTAGGAAGCTTGAAATTTCTATATTTCTGAGTCGACTTTTTGTATAAAAAATTCTAAGTTTAGAAAATCAATAAAATTGAAAATTAGCAAAAATTGAAAAGCTTGCAAAAATTTAAAATTTGAAAAACGATCTTTACTATAGTATTAAAAATATTGAAAAACCTACAGTTACCAAGTCTAAATTTAATGCACATCTGCTACGAGAATTTAGTTAAGAGAACTTAATAGAACTCGGACAGTTTAGAAAACGTACACAGTGCAGTTGATGAAGATATTAAAGTTCTGTTGAAACGGAATATGTCACGCAGTATCGTGTACATTTAACTTCCTCTCTGCTTTTAAATCGGTCGCTTTGTACTTGGTAAAATTAATAAACCAACGTCCATAAGTTAATAAATTTTACTGTATTTAATTCACAAGATCTTAATATTCTCCTCTACCATATAAATTGAACGAAGTTTAATTGCTTTCTAAATTTAATGTTTTTCCCACGTCATCAGAGATCATGAAAATAATTGAGATATAAACACAATTTCTTGTAGAGCGCTGTTTACGTTCAGGAAATAGAATCTCGGTGATAAAAAGGCGCGGGATTCGCAAGATGTAATTTACCTTGTCAGAATACGTAGCCGGGAAAGAAAACAAGACAAAGGGGTAGAGAACGTGAACACTATGAATCACGTAGAATACCCGGAGACGAAGAGGACGTTAATGCGTGTGTTATGTAATGACAGTCAAACGTCCTGCTAATTGTGTCATGTGATATGAGAATCGAAAATAATTCCGTTGTCCGGAAAACTGAAAACGTAAAACTTCATCGATGAAATTCATTAAAAACCGTCCGAGGATTACCGGTGTCGCGTTCAAAAGCACAGGATGCGATGGTATTTACCGATGTCAATCTGAGAGAATACATTAAAATTTGTATGAAGGATAATTTTTATAATTTCCAGTCTAACTGCAGAGCAAAGATCAACGGAGGACGCCATAATAGCGTTCGAGTTAACAGACAAAGACTTTCTGAGGTCGAGGTTCATGGAGGCATTTTTACCCTTCAGTCCCCGAAATGGGGCCAGATCGGGGAATAGAGTCCTTCAAATCCATCTGAAACTTTCACGACCAACGAGTAGAAGTACCGATGTTAACCCACGAGTTGTCGCGTGAGTTGACGTATTTAGAAGAGCTACAATTGGTCGGAATTGAAAAATGCCACACACGTATTTTCGGCGGTACAAGTGGCTCACGGTCGGTACACCAATTAGGCCAAAAACAATGACAGGCAAACGTCTCGAGAGTGAGATAGTGCGAATTCAGCAATTGTTATTGTCATTATTCTTATTTGCCGAAACGTAACTGGAAGTGTTCACGGTGGGGAGCTTTTACTTTGCGTCACGCCAACTCGTGGGTTGTCATCTGTACATGCTGATGTTACCGGAATTTTCATAATTCCCGTGACGTACACGCAGTTATGCAGCAAATAATGTTACACGCGTGTGAAATTCATAAACTACACGTGCTTCGAGTAAAAATTTTAAACGGACTTTTACTTTTCGACTTCATTTCTTCGTTTTAGTTGCAGCTAATTGAAACTGTGTGTCGAAGTACTTGAAAATGTGTCATCCAGGTATTTGGGTACTGTGAAAACATGCTGGATTTTATTTTAATACAATGATCAGGGTGAATCACGAATTCTGCAAATACTTTAAATGTCTTGAATGCTTTCGTTTTTGAAGTATAAATTGCAGCTGAAAAGCGTCGAAATTTCATTACTCCACAAATGTGATATAAACGAGGCGGTTCAGCAAACTTTTACTGCGATTATAACTTAACCTAAAACTTTTATCAATTATTTAAGTGGTGCACGATGAAATTTATTAACGTTTTTCACTTGATTAGAAATTAGTGATGATTGTAAGTGAGACAGTTTAGGGTTACAGAAATGATATTTCTATGAATGTAACAGTAATTTGTATTGCATTGAATAATAATTGAAATAGTTATAGTTTAATTATGCAGAATGGTGAGAAACATTTTGCAATTTGAACATTAATTATCTGTAACTCGACGGGCTTATCACCAGATCTTTCGCTGGTTCGCTTTCAGCATTTAATTAAAATCATATTCAATTTTCGTGGAATGTGTCCACTGCTATGGTTGGAATGGTTCTATTGTCTTTTCAATTTCGTCGCGTGAAAAATGAGGGGAAAATCGAGAAATCGTCGATGAATTTTACAGTACGGGCTTTGGAACCAGGATTTAATACGATTTATATCGTGTTCTTTTCAGTTATGCATTTTGGCATTTTTGGAATTACAAATTTTTTAAATTTTCAAATTGTCAAATTTCTAATTTTTTAGATCTCCACTTCCTAAATCCCCGTTCCACATTTCCGATTTTCTACACCTAAAAATTCTTAAATATCATTTCTCTAAATACCCAAATTTCTACACTCCCAAATTACCAAATCTCCAAATTTCCGAGTCAAAATATCCGAGTCTAAATATCCGAGTCACCAAATCCCCAAATTTGCAATTTTCCAAATCTCTAAATCCACCAAACCTTAATTCCCCAAATTTCCAAATATCCAATTCCCTAAATCCCCAAATATCTACGGATCCAACTCTCCAAATTTTAATTTCCCAAAATTCCTAATTTTCCAATTTCTAAATCCCTAAATTCCGAAACCCTCAAATGTCACTATGTTATTCTTGCACCCAGAAACGCCGTGTATCTCAATAAATCCCCAGCACATTTACCGAATATTTTTATTCAAAACGCAACCGAAAAAAGCTGCACACATCATTTACTTGCAATGGCAGCTTAATATTATCCCCGAACATTTTTGCGCGACACGAACATGTGCGTTTGCGTCGAACGCGATGCTGCGTTATTCTTGTTTCAGAATGAATGTCACGGATGAACTTTTATGGTATAAACGTCGATAAATGCGATTTAACGAGAAAACTTTTCCGCAAAATTTGACTCCGGGAATATTTTTTGCCTCGACCGGTTTCTGCGCAAGGGAAATGAAGAAAAAAATTGGTAGAACCGCGGTTATTTATTTTATAATTTATCCGCAAAGAGACCGGTCGAGCGCTCGGAGAATTTGTATTTCGTTTCGGTGTTAATTTTGTTCCGTGTATTTCTACGGAACAATGCTTTTAAATGTATCGCTGTGTTTTGATATCGAAAGAATTTAATTGCTTTATTTTTCTCAACCTATATAAATGTATAAATAAATTTCATTTATTTTGTGAAAATACTTTTTGTACCACTTTATTGTTTTCACAGTCAGGTTTGTTTTTTTCAAAGTAATAATTAATTTTTACAATTGTACTAATATTTTCTTGTATTCATATATATTTCAATTTAATTTGATTTTTCAGGTATAATTTTCCTTGTCCAATTTTATTTAAGAGAGTATCACTGTGTTGTAGACTATTAAGATAATTATTTAATAGTACATCATAAAGTTTAATTCGTTGGTTGAATCCATTCAATTTATTGTAATCCAAATTAAACCTGTAATCTCCGAATTGTTTGGTAATCACTGCTTGAAAAATATATGAAGCATCTGATTAAAGCACGCATTCAATGGCGCTGTAATTGCGAAGCGTTTTTCCGTCAGAAAGTTGCAAATAAAAATCAACTCAAAATTGATATACTGGGGATTTGCATTTAAAATGTTAATTTGCGATGAATATTACTTTTTACTAGCGAAACACTTGCATTGCACGATCGATATCAGATAAATAAATATTTTATAATCACAATGTATGAATTATTATAAACATGTTTACTGCATCCCTCGTTATTTGCAATGCAAAATTATTCCCCCGAATATTTACACACGGATTGTTACTTCATTGACATTTTCGCAATACAACACTTACACGATTAATCGTACAGATTTTATTTCTCGAATTAATACGTAATTCCACACCGTTTTAATTACAGTCGGATGAAATCGAAACTGATACACACGTACCATTCTGTTTTCATTTATTCGTTACGATGCGATTATATCTTCAATTTCACGGAAAATGTTCTTGACCGTCGCAGTTTCGTCCAACCACGTAAACTAAATTTCATTCCATTATTCCACCATTGTGTCGGAGCGATTTTAATAGCCTTTGAATAATTGAGGTTGCCTGCGTTCAATCATGGAGATATAATTTTATTTTTCATATGGTGCCATTGCATTATTTTTTTTTTTCAATAGTATTGGTCCAATACGTAATAATTCTACGCATGGACATTTCACACGTGGTGATTCGCGCCATAATTTAACGGGTGCTAATCCAACACGTAGTAATCCAACGCGTCACAATCTAACGCGCAGTAATTCAACGCGTACTAATCCAACGCGTGGTTATCCAACGCGCCATAATTCAACGGGTGCTAATCCAATACGTAGTAATTCAACGCGTCACAATCTAACGCGCAGTAATTCAACGCGTACTAATCCAACGCATGGTTATCCAACGCGTCATAATTCAACGCGTGGTTATCCAGCGCGTCACAATCTAACGCGCAGTAATTCGACGCGTACTAATTCAACGCGCCTAAATTTAATGCGTAGTATTCCAACGCGTGGTTATCCAGCGCGCCGTAATCCAACGCGTGGTTATCCGGCGCGCCGTAATCCAACGCGTGGTTATTCAACGCGCCGTAATTTAACGCGTCGTAGTCCAACGCGTGGTTATCCAACGCGCCGTAATTCAACGCGCAGTAATCCAACGTGTACTAATCCAACGCGCCTAATGCGTAGTATTCCGACGCGCAGTAATGTGACATGTAATAATCTAACGCGAGGTAATTTAACCCATAACGACCCGACGCTAATCTATTTTGTATCATACCAAGGTACATACATTACTCTCCCTATATTCTGGTTACTATACAGATATCTTCTATAACCGCAACCCACGTTCCGAATGGGTTGTAGCAGTGACCCTGCTCCATAGCGGAATAATCATGATAAACTGAGCTCTAGGTGAGCTTCGCATTAAATAATTTGTATAATTAACCTACTTTGTTGTATTTATCATACACAATGCATTGTAGTCTGCTCTTCCGACATATAATTCATGTAACGACATTGCAGTTCAAGTACAATAAAACTAGAAATGTTCTTGAATTATTTGCACACCTTAGACATTTTCAGCCGTCGATTGACGTAGAATCCCCCGTGCGAACGATTCAATTTACGGTTGAATGTAGAACGAGAAAATTTCAATTACTCCCGGTTTAACGCATCAATCGTGTTTTCATTTATGAGAAGCGGCATATCACGGGTTTCAATTTTCTCAACGATAATCTGTGCCGAAGCAACGATAAGTGCTGCCCTCTAAACCCTCAAAAGAACGAAATGGCGTTCGTGCGCTTGTATCCATCGTCTCTACAAATGAAAACTCAAACGCGAAAGCCTCTTATTTCGACGAACTCAGGCAAAGGAATGAAAGTGCAAATTAAATTGCATCCCTAGCGGACAATAAAAAATACAGAGGGCCTTAGCGAACCACTACCTTTTGATTATTTCAAATGGTACCCGACCGTGGAACCCCATTCTTACGCGGGACATTGTCGTTAATAAAATAGTCCCTTTTGCATCTTATTGTTTCGCCCGTTCGATGGTGTCTCATAAACTAGACATCCGTCGCAGGAGTTTAATAAGAACCGGATTTCATGGGATGTCCAATAACTCGCCAACTGTCGTTGATGACCGACCGTATGAACAAAACGTTTGCAATTTCATTCGGAAATTGGATAACGAATGTTTTATGATGCTTCTAACGAATAACGCGAATTTATGGCTAATCGTTTATCTCGCCTTTTTGTTCATCAACGTGTGCTGGATGAATTAATCAACCCAATTAGAATCGTCGAACTGTTCAAAATGCGATAAAAATTAGTGGAGAGTCGTTCAGTTATTGTTATAGTGCAGTTGTGATTGATATTTAATATTTATTAAAATTGATTATGTATTTGTATACTTCTTAATTAGCCTGTAGTTCACTAATTTAGTATACATATTTATTTACACTACAATATCGTGTCACATTCGTGACGAAAATTACAATTCGGATTTGATGGACTCAACGAGTGGTGATACAGCGCGTAGTAATCCAACGTGTGGTAATCCAACGCGTCGTTATCCAACGCGTGGTAATTCTATGTGTAGTAATTCAACGCGTGGTGAACCAACGCGTGGTAATTCTACGCGTAGTGGTTTAACACGTAGTGATCTAACGCGTTGTAATCCAACGTGTGGTAATCCAACGTGTCGTTATTCAGCGCGTGGTTATCCAACGCGTAGTAATTCTACGTGTAGTGATTCAACACGTTGTTGATCCAACGCGTAGTAATCCAACGCGCCATAATCCAACGCGCCGCAATTCAACGTGTGGTTATCCAACGCGCCGCAATGCAACGTGTGGTTATCCAACGCACCGTAATTCAACGCGTGGTTATCCAATGCGTAGTCCAACGTGTAGTGATCCACTACCTAACCACTAACCTACCTAATCTACAATATTAAAACAGGCAAAGAAAGTTGAAATGTTATGTATTATATGCCTGTGAATTTAATAGAACTCAATGTTTCCCCACTTTTTATTATACTTTCAGCCATGTAAACAGCTTCCGGTGATTACAGTGATCGAACAAATAAGTTTATGGCGAAATGCTTGTACGGAAATCTCCCCGGCCATTAAGAATTGAAAGTTGTTTGCAGGAGGCGCTCGTGATATTGACAGCTGACAGTTACAAAATTGGAAGACTGCGAAACTTTGCAATTACTAGTTTCCGGCAAGATTGCTGATAACTAATGATGTGACGTTTCACAGGAAAAATAAAGGGTCCGCCGGAAGACGTTTATTTTGACTTTTTGATAAATTCTGACGGTAATTATACTTTATTACGCTTCAACCGGTGAAGACTGGTCGTTATTTAAACAAAAATTAATTGCTGTTTAATGGATATTAATGGTCATTCGAATAATTTCACCGAATTTCAAAATTCTGTTCATACTTCGACGAATGGATAAATACTTTACATTTACGCGGTGAGTTTTTATTGTTTTCCTTTTGCCTTTTCATTGATGTGTTGGAATTCACACATATGGGCATGATGCATATCATATGATGTATATGTATGCAATGTGTTTTATGAAAGAATATGAATATAAACGTTTACACATTTAATTTTTGTTGTTTTCTTTTTGCCTTTCCATTGATATGTTGCAATATGCATATGTGTTTCATTCACACACATGGGTATGACGCATATCATCATACGGTGTACATACATGTATGCAATGTGTTTTATGAAAGAATATGTATGTCTAAAAATGTTCTACGAAAGAATACATATGAGTGTATATGTTCAATGACAGAGTACATATGTGTACATATGTTCCATGAAAGATTACTCATATGTCCTACGTAAAAATACATATACGTACGTTCTACGAGAAAATACATACTTGTACATCTACATAGATGAATATACATATGAATACATATAGACATATATGAACATACATGTAAGTACAATGTATGCACTCAGTGTCCATACATCTTCAAGAATAATATTCAATTTTTGTAAAATCAAAAATAATGTTTATTATTAATTTGATAAGAACATCAACTTTTAACATAAAACGGCCAACTGTTCGTAGAAATATCAAACTTTGCGTTTGAACAGAATAATTAATTAACAACGAGTTAATTTTCGGAATGTTAACAGACAATTCCGTGCGAATCACGCGAATATCGTTGCTAAATTGTCAGACCAAAAAGCAGGTAAACACTCGCGTTCCAGCAAGCAATAGTTAATTAAAGACGAGCACGGTTAATTTTCTGAATGTTAATTCGGGATAAGACCGCGCGAATCACGCGTCATTTATCGGCAAAGAGGCAAGCTGGCAGCAACAGCGATTACGAAGCACGTGCGCAACTTCCTTAGCCGGGCTAAGAAGCTTACTAAATTACGGTTCATGATTCTAGCCGTTTATCCGAGGCAACGATGCCTGGATGTCTCTACGACATCATGAAACGTCGAAGAATACTGCGAAACTGTCACGTGGATTCTCTTTTCAACGGTAGCTACGCGGCAGCTGCACAAGATTTACGTGCAAACGAGCTCTAACGATTTCACCCTACTCCGCTGCTCTTCGTAAAATTTCTTCGGTTTCCTTCCTGTGAAACTGTCGTTTATTCTTATGATTCAATGAACAACGATACTTCGTTTTTCGAAATTTTATCCTCGAATTTTTCATCAGAAAAGTTATACCGTCTAGTCAGCTTTGATTGCCTTAGCTCACTTTCTGTTTTATTGCGGGGTTGCATCTATTGTTATTTTATGTGCATTTGATTGTCTACCGTTTATATAGGTGGACGGCGTATTGGGTGCTCTATGGAAGATTTTATGGACATTGCAGAGCACGAGAGGGCTGTTGGGTACTATTTTGTTTTGTAGAGATTTTAAGATTTTAGAAGTTTTGCAAGTTTGCAGATTTGAGGATTCAGGAGGATTTGGGGGCGTGGGAGTTTGGGGATGTGAAAAATTAGGGAGGTGGAAACTTGGGGATTTGAGAGTTTACGGATATTTGGAGATTTGAGAATTTTGGGAGATGAGAATTTGGGGATTTGAGAATTTAGGGATTTGAGAATTGGTGGAGAACTTGGAGAGATGAGAAATTGGGGATTTGAGGGTTTAGAGAGATTAGAAGTTGGGGGTTTGAGAACTTGGGGAAATGAGAAATTGGGATTTGAGGGTTTAGAGAGATTAGAAGTTGGGGGTTTGAGAACTTGGGGAAATGAGAATTTGAGGAGATGGGAATTGGAGACTTGAGAATTTGGGAAGATAACTTGGCGATTTGAGGGTTTAGAGAAATTAAAAGTTGGAGGTTTGAGTATTTGGGGAGATTGAAAGTTGTGGTTTTGAGAATTTGGGGAGATGGAAGTTTGGAGATGTGAGAACTTGGGGATTTGAGACTTTAGTGAAATTGTTAGGGTTTTGAGAATTTGTGGAGATGTGAATATGGGAAAATGGAAATTTGAAGATGTCAGAAGAGAAATGGGAATTTGGGGATTTTAAGGATTTAGGAAATTGGGGATAATTAACAGTAAAATATAAAAATATAATGTGCAGCCTCAAAAGTTCAAAATATCTGTGTCTATGGTAAAGTTTCACAGGTAAATGAAAACCTTTGCAATAATCCTTCGCATCGTGACATGTTTGTAATTTGTAAGATTGATGCTTTATTCATTATATCCCTAGCGGTTGCCAACGTATTATAATGTCTTTTTCTTAGTTGTTGGATAATGCAAGGCTGTGCATTTAATTTCCCGTCCATAATGGCCGATATAATTTTTTTCCACTGAGGTCATCTGATAAATAAGATTTATGCAAGGATCTTATCACTGCAACTGATGTGAACCACCGGTACTATTGTTGAATACATTCAGGTAATACTGGACAACTTGAATAATAACACTTACAAATTTGCACAAAATTTCTCCCTTAATCGTACCTTCCTTCTACTTGTTTCAATTTGTCGTTAAATTGTCTTGCTGATATTGCAATTATTGTAAATCAAGTTAGTAGTCTCTCTCTCAACATCTCCAATTTCGGAAAAAATAATTTTACATGAAATTTGATAATTTTATAAAACTTGTAATGTAATTTTATATCGAAATAAGTCGATTTTATAAATGTTATAAATGTTCCTATGTTCTTTTATAAATGTTCTCTGTTATTTATATCAGGCTAAAAAATTTGATATTACAAAGTAAACTCAAACTTTAATTTGAAATTTGTAAGAAATATCATGAAATGTATATTCCACGTAAAATAAATCATGTTAAAATGTTGAAATAAATTAAGTAGATAATAATGTTAAAATATTGAAATAAATTAACAAGTCGATAATGTTAAAATGTTAAATTAGCAAGTTTATAATGCAAAGAATTTTAACAGAATACATTAAGACGTTATAAGATAAAACGCCTGGTTATACAACGCGCCATAATTCAACGCGTGGTTATCCAACACGTGGTTAACCAACGCGTGGTAATCCAACGTGCTGTACTCCAACGCGTGGTTATCCAACGCGCCGTAATTCAACGCGTGGTTATCCAACGCGCAGTAATTCAACGTGCCGTAATTCAACGCGTCGTAATTCAACGTGTCATTATCCAACGCGCAGTAATTCAACGCGTGGTTATTCAACGTGTCGTAATTCAACGCGTCATAATCCAACGTGCTGTAGTCCAACGCGTGGTTATCCAGCGCGCCGTAATTCAACGCGTGGTTATCCAACGCGCAGTAATTCAACGCGTGGTTATTCAACGTGCCGTAATTCAACGCGTCGTAATCCAACGTGCTGTAGTCCAACGCGTGGTTATCCAACGCGCCGTAATTCAACGCGCAGTTAACCAACGTGTTGTAATCCAACGCGTAGTAATCCAACACGATACGCGTTATAACCGACAAAATACGTTATAACCTCTGCCCCATCTGAATCGAGTTAATAAAATATCTTATTATAGCAAACTATAAAATACAATGAACAGAAAATAAATGCAGATTTGCTGTTTCATCCAGCGATAAAACATGAATCAACAAAATATCTCGAGAAAAGTTTCAAACATCAAATCTAAAAAGATCACGTTTCTGCGATCATCAACATCGTCTAATTTTTTATAAAACATTCTCGAGCTAAACGAACGCGTCAGCAGAGTATTTCCCCGAAACGTGATCCGAATTTCCAGCGGAGAAAATTTCGTGTTTCCCAATTCATCCGGAAGATAATGAGGTAATTTAATAGTGGGTGTTGCACCTATCGCCATAAAACGCGAGATAGTTCTGTGTCACTCCTTTATTGCAGACAATTAAACTCGTCAGCATGAGGACGACTTTTCTTCCGCAGCGATTTCGTAAGTTCGCGAAAAGTTAGATTGCGAATTTCCAACTGGAAGTGTATCGGCTGACGAAACGCAATCGAGCGAGATAATTGAATAAGGGTACTTGCTGTTCATACTTCATGCGAGTAACGAAACTCCAGTCGGTCCGACTAGTTAATTTCCGGCTACCTAATTTCTTCAACGGTGACAACTAGCCGAAATTAGGATCCTTGCGCTTCGCTAATTGTGCAGTTTCCTTGGGGGACTCTACTTTTTATTGAAGCGACGATTTCGACGGGGCGACAGCTGGTGACATTCGAGTGGCGAGGAATTTGAGGTCGAAAATTTGGAAATTTGGGGATTTAGGAGGTTGAAAATATTGAGATTTGGGATTTGGGGATTTGAGAATTTGAGAACTTGAGGATTTAGAAGGTTGAAAATTTGGACATTTGGGGATTTGGGGATTTGGGGATTTAGAAGGTTGTAACTTTGGAGATTTGGGGATTTAGAAAGTTGTAACTTTGGAGATTTGGGGATTTGGGGACTTAGGGACTTAGGGACTTGGGAATTTGGAAATTTAGAGATTTGGGGATTTGGTAATTTAGAGATTTGAGAATTTGGGGGTTTAGAAGGTTGAAAATTTGGACATTATGGGGATTTGGGGATTTGGGGATTTAGAAGGTTGAAAATTTGGAGATTTGGGGATTTGGCAACTTAGGGACTTGGAAATTTAGGGATCTAGAAGGTTGAAAATTTGGAGATTTGGGGATTTGGGGATTTGAGAATTTGAGAATTTGAGGATTTGAAGATTGAGAGTTTATAGATTTGAGGATTTGGTAATTTGAGGGGTTAGAACGTTGAAAGCTTGCAATTTTGGGGATTTGAGAATTTGAGAATTTGATATTTTGAAAATGTGAGACTTTGAGAATTAGAGAAATTGATAATTTGAGAACTTGAGAATTTCCAATCATTCAACGATAACTTAAAATTCAGCATCTTCAAGTTACCTCTTTAAAGTAGTCAAAAGAAAAAATGTTCTCTATCAAATACTCTTCCAATTTTCTACTTTCAACGTGTTCCTGCTTCCACGATCGATATAAGTATCATCACTTAGGGAGTGCAGAATCCTTCGAAATTATTAAAAACGTGAAAATTTCATGAATCCGGTAATTAATGAGGCACATCTGTGCACCTGGTTCTATTCTACTTCAATCAAACTGCTCGTCAAATACGAATTGATATATTGATGCAATTAACGTAATTGATGAAAACGTTCTTTACTAGTCAGTTCACACAGTTCAAATAATTCTACAGTCTACTTCTTATGTCACAGAATTAACACTCGTTATAAAGAATCGACGTTTTTAATTAATTATACTATAATTTGTAAATCATAAGATTTCACTATTATATTATGTAATTAGTAATTACATTATACTAGACTGATTAGTTATTACAACATGTGATTAATTACAGTAACTAATAATTATTTCAATCACATTTCAGTAATTATATTATGTAATTGCTAATTACATTATAATAAACTGATTAATTATTACAACATGTGATTAGTGAAATTTGTAAGTATAATAGTAAATTAGTGTTGCACTGTATTTAGTAATTACACAGTAATTAGTGAAATTTATAAATGTAATGGTAAATTAGTGCTATAGTAATTAGTAACTACACAGTGTAATTAGTGAAATGTTTAACTATAATACTAAAGTAGAGTAAATTAGAAATTTGTCTGTATAATAAAAATACTTGTCACAATTATGCCAACAAAATAATGAAATTTAACTCTACAAATTTTTTGGATAAAACACCTGTACAAAAATAGAATAAGCTGGTAAAATTTCGATCTCGAGCAATTACATTAATTAATAGCGAAATTAGTGAAAGCTCGTGTCTGCTGCCTTCAACGGTTAATTAAGTTTTAATTTGCAAAAAAAAGTTTCTGCGACATGTTCGAGACTATTTTAACTTCGAGACGATCGAATTCCAGGAATATTCAAGCGGATTTCGCTAAAGATTGAGAGGAATAAAACGCTATTGGGGCTGGAAAATCCATTACTGTACATAATCCATGCATTTACCCTTCGCGACTACCAATTCTTCGGTAATTTATTCAGCAGCACGTTTGCAAAATTGCGTTGTTGTTCACGATTACGTCGAACGTCTCTTTTATACGACGAAAAAATATCTGAATACAAAACGTGTCTACAAAATCACTTTTCGTATACGTTTCGCTTTAATCGTGGAAATTCAGCGAACACCGTTAGACCATTTACAAATTATTCCTTTTTCTTTGTACAATTAAGTACAAGAAACATTTTCTGGATGTGCAGTAAAGAAGAAAACTTCGAGCCATTGAAATGACCTTGAATGACATTTCAAGGTCAACATAATGGATTCATCTTAAGCTATGTGTCTAACGTGAAAAAAAACTACGTTTCCATTTAAAAAAACAAAGGTCACCTTCTCGGAGGCGCCTCCACCCAGAGACAGTGTACACCATTGAACCCTTCAGATAGAGCATGTTTAAACTTTTTCTTCGAATAATGAATATTTTGCGAGATAATCGCGTGGAAAGATTATAATGAGACACCCTGTATTGTATGTAATATTGTATAAGAATTTAATATAACATGTTATAAATTACTTAACACTTGTACGTGTTCACATTTTTCATGATTTTCTTTCACGTTTTTTCCCAATTTCGTAGAATTGTCCGATTAAATTTAATGACTACCAAATTAGACTACATTAAACAACCGTCACTCAGACGATGGAACACTTATGTTAATATGGAAGAACCGGTGTCAGAGAACTTAAGGCCGAAAGCTGGTTAAGATCTTCATAAATGTACAAACACAAATCAGAACTGTCAAATCTGGCCACAAACGTAACTCAAACAAAACCGCTGTTCAAAGAAGCTATTTTTGAGAAACGGTTTACTCTAACTGCTTATGACGAGACCATCTTTTCATGGGAAACGTTTAAAATTTCGGACGTTTAACCGCGTTTTTCATGATATTCTCCAAAGTGGTTCTAGAACCAAAACAGAGGCCTTCATAAATGTTTGCCGGTCACATATTTTCCGGGATTTACGATTTGCTTTTTTTACTTAAAGAGAGTATTAACCGTGCTTACATTTTTCGGACAGCTAATTGATTTGTCGTGGGGAGGAAAAAGAACGAAATTCCTATGTTTTGAAATTTCTAAATACGTTCTTGAATTTTTGCAGTTTTCAGTACTTAAATTTCCAAGTACGTTTAATTTCTAAATTTCTGAATTAATACATTTTTAAATCACTTCTTTCCCAAGTTTCTAAATTTTCAAATTCTACATTTTCTCATTTCTAAATTTTTGTACATTCTCGAATCTCTGAATTATCGAGTTCCTAAATTTTCCTAAATTTCCAAATTAATAAATTTTTAGGTAATGTAGCAAATGTAGATAATATAGAAATCTTTCCATTATTAATTTCCTAAATTTCCAAATTAATTTTCTATATAATGTAGAAAATGTAGACAATATCAAAATCTGTACACTACCAAATTCCTAAATTTGCATATTTCTAAATTTGAAAATTAACATATCCTCGAGTTTCCATATTAATAAAAGTCTCAATCATTTTCCCGCTATTTTTACGTAACAATCTCCACTTCATATCAGGTGTTCAAATTATACCGGTGACATGTTTTTATGTTATCGTAGACTGTACAAAATTACGTAAAGATTGTATAACCAGTACTTTTGCGTGCTATCGTCATATCTTCAGCGCGAAATTAACCCTTTTACTGCTAGGAGCAGCTATAATCACGCATCGTTGAGCGCTCACTATGTATAAAATCTGCAACTATAGTCACCCACCTTCCACTGTTAACGGCGACAATAGTCAGTCGTTGAATACTCGCCCTGTGCTGAGAATGACTTTTATGCGTTATTTGGAGCTGCACAAGAAAAGAAGAAATATGATATTCTATAGGATAAATAAAATGCTGTTTCATTCCTTCTTTCTCTGCCTTTCTTGCTTGAAGGCGATCGAAAATTCATTTAATAAATTGTCAACCATTTGTATTCTTCTGAATCCGCATTTTTTCATATGTGTCAGATATAACAATATAAAATAATGAATTCATATTAAATATAAATTATGAATTCATTTTAAATATAAGAATCCTAAATTACTTAGAAAAATCCAAAATTTGATATAAATTTCGCGAGAGCCAGTGTTTCGTAAACGCAGAATGTCACTCGTAACTACTTGCTAACAGGTCCCCAGTTAGCCGAAGCGTTTTCGCTCGTAAATTTTCGGGAGAATTAGTATGTTCCATGCTTTATTTCCACCGAAATATCCTCTAATTCGCCTGTATCGTAGTTCCGCGAATTGTGATTAATGGCGATGACTGCTTTATCTCCATAATCGAGATTAGCATAATTATCAGCTCGGTAGGACGTTGCCGCGTTACGTTTTCGTGCAAATCCGATCGCCGAAATACGTCAGTTAACCGTGCATCTCGTATCTTGCTTATGTTCCGTGAACTGTAGTCATCCTTGATCTAATTTCGAACATAATTTCTCATTTCTACAGATATTTGCACTATTTTTCGCTTATCTATGCGACTGTCTGTGTCATTATACAGGGTTCATCTAACTTGGTCATCTAAATTATTTGTAGAGTGTTTATTATTGGAACAAATATTTTCTACAAATATTGGACGATATTAACACTTCACGGATGTTTCATGAACACTTATCACTTAGGGTAAGGTTGACTTAATGTCAGTTTGACTCAGGATCAATTTGACTCAAGATCAATTTGACTTAGGATCAGTTTGACTCAAGATCAATTTGATTTGGAATCAATTTGACTTCGAATCAGTCTGACTTCGGATCAGTTTGATTCAGGAACAATTTGACTGAAAATCAATTTGACTTAGGATCAATTTGACTCAAGATCAATTTGATTTAAAATCAATTTGACTTCGAATCAGTCTGACTTAGAATCAGTTTGACTGAGGATCAGTTTGATTCAGGAACAGTTTGACTCAGGTTCAAATTGACTTATGGACAGTTTGACTTTGAGTCAATTTGATTTAGGATCAATTTGATTTAGAATCAATTTGACTTCGAATCAGTCTGACTTAGAATCAGTTTGACTGAGAATCAGTTTGATTCAGGAACAGTTTGACTCAGGTTCAAATTGACTTATGGACAGTTTGACTTTGAGTCAATTTGATTTAGGATCAATTTGATTTAGAATCAGTCTGACTTAGGATCAGTTTGATTCAGGATCAGTTTGACTCATGATCAATTTGACTCAACATCAATTTGACTTAGGATCAGTTTGACTCAAGATCAATTTGACTTAGGATCAGTTTGACTCAGGATCAATTTGACTTATGGACAGTTTGATTCAGGATCAGTTTGACTCATGATCAATTTGACTCAAGATCAATTTGACTTAGGATCAGTTTGACTCACGATCAATTTGACTTACAGTCAATTTGATTTAGGATCAGTTTGACTCAAGATCAATTTGACTTTTGGACAGTTTGACTTAGAGTCAATTTGATTTAGGATCAATTTGACTTAGAATCAGTTTGACTCATGATCATTTTGACTTAGGATCAATTTGATTCAAAATCAATTTGACTTAGCAGCAGTTTGACTTAATATCACTTTGACATAGAATCAGTTTGTTCACAAACAATAAGCTTAAAAATGATAAAATTTACAAATTCAAGATACTTTCACCACCTCCAAGGTCTGATTTTCCCAATATTTAATTTAAAAAAAAATTACCATAAAAGAATATAAGAAATCACACAAGTGCACTAAAAGATTTGACCGCGAAAGATAGTCCCAATTGCAAAAGTTTCATTTCTCTGCAGAGGTGTGATTGCTCCAGCATTCGAAATTAATTATCGGCGACGTCACGATGTCTTCCCGGTTGTGACCCACCGAAAACAACTTTCTAAGCTTCCGTTGTTACATTGAAATTCCGAGGAGGGTTTCTAAGCAATTGAAACTACGTCTGGCATCGGACGCCATACCCCTTTTACGTTGTACATTGTTGTACAAACGAGCCACAAACCGGCGGTCTCTGCGCCTAATGATCGATCGAGGTATCTCGAACGAGTTTCGACCATTAAATTAATCGGTCACCTTCAAAAACCGACTGCCTTGTCCTTTGTACCTTCATCGACCCGGCCTGTGTTTCTGACACAATGCGGAACCGACAGTTCGAATATCTACATAACGTGCTGCCCTCTTCCTCCCTTCGCCAATCTATCGCTATATTTTATCAATCGATGTACCGGCTTGTTTGAACTCAATTTTAAATACGTTTGACATGCGTGGGTGAACACTGCAGGCCATGAAGTGATCGTTCGTGCGTTTTTATGGCTCTTAAATAACGCTGTGTACCGATGTCAACCCACGAGCTGGCGCGTGGACAGGCTGTTTAGAGCTATTGGTCAGAATAAAAAAATGGACGCCTCGAACTTGTTGATAATAAGTTGCATTTAGAAATGAAAAAATTATATTTAAAAATGACGATGGTTTTGAACAATCACTAATTAAAATAAAGAACACCTACTAATAAAAATAATAAATAGATTTTTAACCGAAAGCAAATATTACTTGACAAGTTACGAAAGATTCTTGCAATTTTTTATAAATTTATTAATTTATATAGTCACCAATTTATCACAAGCTAACTGAATTTTATAGTAGCAATTTATTTCTAATATTAAATTCTCTATCATTTATAACGTGTAATAAGAAATTTAATAAATTATAATTAGTAATTTATGTCAGAAGTAATACAACATCAAATATTTCAAATAGAAGCTTTCACGATATATTGCAGGTTCAACAGCACTTAATTATTACATGTATGCTTAAACGTTCATAATTTAATAATCAATTCAAGCTTCATCAACCAAAGCTAAGGCTCTGTTTAAGAGCAGGCATTATATCTCGAGCCCACTTATTGTCAGATGCAAATTCCTTTGTCTCTGTATAATTCGCTCCGTGACAAAAAAGATGAGCCCTCCACTGATATTCTCGCATTATATCAGCCTCTAATCACTTGCTCCTTTATCCTTGTCCAGAGCAAACTAGGTCTGTCTTTTACTTATGAACGTTAGTTTACATATTTTGTTAATTCACACACTAATTACATATTTTACTTCACGTATTAGTTACATATTTTGTTGATTCACGCATTAGTTACATATGTGTTGATTCACACATCAACTACATATTTTGTTAATTCAGACATTAGTTACATATGTGTTGATTCACACACTAGTTACATATGTGTTGATTCACACATTAGCTACATATTTTGTTGATTCACACATTAGTTACATATGTGTTGATTCACACACTAGTTACATATGTGTTGATTCACACATTAGCTACATATTTTGTTGATTCACACATTAGTTACATATGTGTTGATTCACACATTAGTTACATATGTGTTGATTCACACATTAGTTACATATGTGTTGATTCACACATTAGCTACATATTTTGTTAATTCACACATTAGTTACATATGTGTTGATTCGCACATTAGTTACATATGTGTTGATTCACACATTAGCTACATATTTTGTTAATTCACACATTAGTTACATATGTGTTGATTCACACATTAGTTACATATGTGTTGATTCACACATTAGCTACATATTTTGTTGATTCACACATTAGTTACATATTTTGTTGATTCACACATTAGTTACATATGCGTTGATTCACACATTAGTTACATATGTGTTGATTCACACATTAGCTACATATTTTGTTAATTCACACATTAGTTACATATGTGTTGATTCACACATTAGTTACATATTTTGTAAAACCGAGGGTAAATTAGTTGTTCTAATTTCGAAGGAAGTTTAAAAATAACTTGACCACCAGAATGTTTCAAGGTGCATAACCTCAAAGGAGTAACTTCGATCATGAACCCGTTTTTTATTAGTCATAAAAGTTAGTACCTATACCGCACAGTTTTCGAAACTTTTCAACCCTTGAAAATGAGTCGTTCATTCTTGCGAGCTAGAAGCATTTTTAGTCAGAAACAAACAATTCGAGTCAGACTCGAACTTCCTGACCAACTATCTACTAAAGTACATCGAGCGTTTAATGGCAGAGTAAATCTGGAATAAACACGAAGAAGTTTAGATGCTTTCACAGGTGGCAACCATTTTTGTTGGAGGTGAAGTTGGAATTCACCGAACCGGGCTATTTGTATCGTATTGTTTCATCGAAATTCCGAAACAAGTTATCTACACTTTGTCTTTGATAATTTATTGTCGATTAATTTTTCACAATTTTAATGTGGGAAATTTTACTTACAACAAATTCGTTGCAAATTTTTATTTTGGAAAATAGAAGTTTTAAGAGAAAAATGTGAAAGCTTATATGTTGTATTAATTGTATTTTATCTACATTATTAATATTGTTAAATTTCAAATCATAAATTTCAGATATTAAAAATCAATTTTGTACATAAATATTTGCTAAGGTGAAAATAAAGTGTGATATTTGCGATTGAAAATGCTGCTTCACTTTTTGCATCTGCTGCACTTTATCGAAAGATTCGAGGAATATCGAAAAATGGTGAAATGTACAAAGCACAATCTGTATATGCAAATGTAACATTTCGATTCGACGAAAAATTGTGCAATCTTTTAAATTCCAAAACCACAGAAAATGTTGAACATTCTAAAAATCTGCTCGACCTTTTCATTATTGATCAGGAAAATGGGACGCTGTGGAATAACCTGACAATATAAAACGTGTAATGCATGTTTAAATTTTCGATATAAAACAAATGTGTTTAAACTGACATTTTCGATACGAGGCAAATACGTGTATGTTTAAATTTGCAATATATTTATATTTTCGAAGTAAAATAAATACACTCTGCTTAAAAATTTCAATGTAAAATACATATATTCAAATTTTTAATATGTATCAAAGACATAAAGTATTAATCAATAATACTAATGAAATAATTGAACTTATATCGATATCGGTTATTTTTCTATTAATCGTTGAAAAATGTAAGTTTTACAAAAATGAAGATAAAGTTATATTTTTATTCCAGAATTACTTTTACCAGAAACTGACCAAGTAGTTCCACGAAATATCCTTAAATATTATAAATTTTTAAAAGCTTCGCGAACGAAAATTATAATCCTAACCTCAATTTCGCAAATTGAATTATTTTCAAAGTCCAAAATTAAAAATATCAAACATACTTTATTATCACCGTTTCCCCAATCATTTTTCCGTAAAATAATTTCCAACAAGTTTAACGAAATAATGAATAAAATAAAAATTGACGTTGAAAGTCTATCACGCGCTATATGAACGTTGTTCATCTCGATTTTTCGCTCGACGTTCGCTATTCTCTCTTATAATTTCCAGCTTTATGGATTTCACTGACTACCGTTATTTTCAAGATATTTTTTTCTACGTTCAGCAGGACAGAGGAAATGTTTGTTGGATCGGTGACACGCTCGTTCAAACCACTTAAAAATGGACACCGGTGTCACTTTGAATAGCACATTCCCTGTTTTCGTTTTCGAGTGCGCCGAACGGAACGCTGTACATTCGTACAAAATCGAATTTCCCCTTTCTAGCACATTTTCGCACGAAGTATTATTTTGTTAGCGAATGAACAAACCGAAAATTATTCCTGTCTCTTATTTTATTTACATTCGAACGTGTATTTAATTACTTTTATTTTGTTTGATTTCGTGGCGAATTTGTGTGGAGTCATCAGGAGATTCTATCGAATGCAAGCTTAAGTGTTGAGCAATTTAGTAATTTAACAATTTTGTGACTTTATTTTATTAAGATTTGTAATTCTTTAAGTTACAAATTTGAAAATTTTTAAGGTAGCAAGTTTACAAATTTCTAAGATACCAAATTTCCTAATTCCTAAATTCCCAATTCCTAAGTTCCCAAATTCCTAATTTATCAAATTCCTAAGTTTCCAATTCTTAAATTCTCAGTTCCTAAATTCCCAATTCCTAAATTCCCACTTCCTAAATTCCCTATTCCTAAATTCCCCAATTCCTAAATTTCCCACTTCCTAAATTCCCACTTCCTAAGTTCCCAATTCCTAAATTCCCCAATTCCTAAATTCCCCCTTCCTAAATTCCCCCTTCCTAAATTCCCAACTCCTAAATTCCCAATTTCTAAAATACCAAATCCCCAAATTACCAAGTCCTATATTTCCTTAAATCCCCCAAAATATACAATGCAAATACAATGAAATCACTACAAGAATGAAATGAGTAAGATACCAGTGTTATTACTAGAGTGACGTCTTTGGTCGAGCATTCTTATCACGAACACTGATTAAATTTTAATCTGAAACGCAGTGCAGATCTTAATTTTGCAATTGAATAATTAAGAGGATCAATTGCTTTCTGTTTCCAGCGTCCCCGTTCACCAGCCCACGGTTTTCTTTTTCATTACGGTCACAAAGTACAATAAAGATGCTCGAGGCACGTTACTCCATCCCTAGATTGCTTTTAATCTAATATTACACAAGCTTAAAAGCTTATTATGAATTCAATGTTCGTGATCGTCTGACATAGACGTGGATAGATTGGATTACAATCGTACAGGATCTAACGAAGTTAACGTTACGTGCTTAAACTCTTTGCGCCACGAACGCTGTTTTTAGAAACATCTCATTTGAGTGTGAAACTTGATAAAAATATCGGGACAAACTCTGACATTTACTGTTTCTTCGTTGCCGCCAAATTTTGGTGTTAGGTTAGGTTCGGTATTATTAGCTTTTAATATTAGGTTCAGTATTTTCAGTATAATATCAATTTTTTTTTAATTTAATTATGTGTTGGATCACGTTTGTGATTAAATAAGTATGTTATCATTAATTAAATAAATAATATACGTTCTGAGTAATTAATTAAATAACGTGCTGCATTCAAATGATTTGTTATTGCTTTGTAAATGAAAGATACTTGATAAAAATCAATAATTGATCAAAGTTTTAGGTTAAGTTATAATCGCAGTAAAAGTTTGCTGAACCGCCTCGTTTATATCACATTTGTGGAGTAATGAAATTTCGACGCTTTTCAGCTGCAATTTATACTTCAAAAACGAAAGCATTCAAGAAATTTAAAGTATTTGCAGAATTCGTGATTCACCCTGATCATTGTATTAAAATAAAATCCAGCATGTTTTCACAGTACCCAAATACCTGGATGACACATTTTCAAGTACTTCGACACACAGTTTCAATTAGCTGCAACTAAAACGAAGAAATGAAGCCGAAAAGTAAAAGTCCGTTTAAAATTTTTACTCGAAGCACGTGTAGTTTATGAATTTCACACGCGTGTAACATTATTTGCTGCATAACTGCGTGTACGTCACGGGAATTATGAAAATTCCGGTAACATCAGCATGTACAGATGACAACCCACGAGTTGGCGTGACGCAAAGTAAAAGCTCCCCACCGTGAACACTTCCAGTTACGTTTCGGCAAATAAGAATAATGACAATAACAATTGCTGAATTCGCACTATCTCACTCTCGAGACGTTTGCCTGTCATTGTTTTTGGCCTAATTGGTGTACCGACCGTGAGCCACTTGTACCGCCGAAAATGCGTGTGAGGCATTTTTCTATTCCGACCAATTGTAGCTCTTCTAAACACGTCAACTCGCGCGGCAACTCGTGGGTTAACATCGGTACTTCTACTCGTTGGTCGTGAAAGTTTCAGATGGATTTGAGGGACTCTATTCCCCGGTCCGGTCCCGTTTCGGGGACTTCACTGAAGGGTAAAATGCCTCCATGAACCTCGACCTCAGAAAGTCTTTGTCTGTTAACTCGAACGCTATTATGGCGTCCTCCGTTGATCTCTGCTCTGCAGTTAGACTGGAAATTATAAAAATTATCCTTCATACAAATTTTAATGTATTCTCTCAGATTGACATCGATAAATATCACCGCAACCCGTGCTTTTGAACGCGACACCGGTAATCCTCGGACGGTTTTTAATGAATTTCATCGATGAAGTTTTACGTTTTCAGTTTTCTGGACACCGGAGATCGCAGTAAATCAAACATTTTCGATATCGAAGTTTATATTGAAATCGCTAAACGGAGCTGAATCGTTATCGAACGGTTGCAAGTAGATGAAAATTTGTTTATGCTTGTTTACCTCTGTCCGTTCGCTCGCGTGTCCTACTTTTTTTTTTCAATAAACTTTGATATCGGAGATTCCGTGTGGAGAAATAAAACGCGCGCATCGTCTATCAAATATGGATACGTATATTGCTATAATCAACTTTCTTAGTTTTAGTTATTTTAGTGAGGTGCACTTTGACATAGTGTGTTCTGATATTTTCACTTTTTTTTATATAAATTTTTACATAAAATTCTTCAAATTACATTTCTTCTATTTTCTGAAGCAGAATATTATAATTTCAGTGATACCTACAAAGTGTTTATGCAGCGTGCGGTAGAATAATGGGAGAAGTACCTACAAAATGGCTCCTTCGGCAGATGTTAAAGAATAACACGGAAACCTGTTGAATACAATTGTAGCTTTTGTGAAATTTCGAAAACGCAATTGAAACTTTCACTCGACTCCAATTATCGCTTTCCACGGAAAGCTTTAATATTCTTGCTGAGAGTTGTAATAGCATAATTGATCTTAAACGTTTTCGTTTAAAGCGAAACAATTGACTTCTCTTTGGTTCGTGTACTATTATCACTTCTGATAGAAATTGTACAATAATTTCTAAGACGAGTTACTTCAATAAGTAATGCTATAATTAACTCGTTCAAACTATTGAAATATTTATATTAAAAAAAATGTACGTTTGGTATATTACGAAAAATATTAATAAATTCCTAGATTCCTAGATTCCTAGATTCCTAGGTCCCTAGATTCCTAAAGTTCTACATTCCTAAATTCTTTGATTCTTACATCCATTATTGAATTTCCACATTCTGATGCACTTAAATTTATAGATTCCAAAACACCCAGTTTCTTAAATCACTAACTCCCTAAATACAAAAACTCATACATGTCTAGGTCCCTAGATTTCAAGATTTCTTATTCCCTAAATCCCTGTGACTCATATACTTCTATATTTCTATGTCTCTACATGTATCTTTACATCCCCTAACTCTAGTCTAATACTTTCCCCTATAATACAAGTCCCTATAATACTTCCCCTATAATAGAAATCCCTATAATACTTCCCCTATAATTCTAGTCTAATGCCTACCCTGATAATACAAGTCCCTATAATACTTCCCTTGTAATACTTCCCCTATAATACAATTTTCTAAAAATACGTCCTACGCAAAACAAAGAATGTAGAAACAAAACCCCAAAGAATGAAAAGTTGCCCAACAAATATTATTTCGCTGAAAATTATCGTGATACAGAATAATAAATTTTCGCGAATTGTTTTTCCACATTCTCTTACTATGCATTAACACATTTTCGAATTATTTAATCTAAATTCAAGCTTGACGAGCGAGATCGACTGTCGGAGATATTGCACCAAATTTTGCATTTAATAATTTTTTGTCCGCCCGCTTCATACTTGCATACGTTTTGCATACATTTCGCGTACGTTTGGCGTGTTGCGTGATATTTTCTCTTCATAACGATCTCGTCACTAGCAAATTCATTATTTCCTACGTTATTCAACATAGTCGACAAAATTTTAATCGTTTATAACAATTACTCCTGATCAAAATAATTTGTATTTACAATGTTAAGGAAATTATAATATTTAATAATATTGAGGGGAATTAGAGAAATTATAGTAGTTAATAATGTAGAGGACAATTAAGGAAATTTTAATAATTAATAATGTAGAGAGTAGTTAAAGAAATTATAATAATTAATAATGTTGAGGGAATTAAGGAAATCTGAATTTTATAAATCGAATTTTAATCGCAAAGTCTAAATTTCTACATTTAGAAATTGAACTTATGTAACACATTGCAAAATATTCATTAATTTATATATATATATATTTTACAAAGTAAAAGTCATCTAATATTTGAATAAAATATAATATATTTTGCTAATATATGAATAAAAAATGTAACAAGTTTAAAATAACAATAAAATATTTACAATGTTAATGACTGAAATGAACAGAGGTTATGTTCATCTTAAGCGAACGTACAAAATGGCCGCTGCAATACGTTGGCAAGAATTTTTGTTCGAAATTAAAATTACGAATGTAGGAAGGAAATAATGTGTGATATTTTTATGTACAGTAAATTTTCGATCAGGATTCGAACCACTCTAACCATTAACCCTTTCATTGCTACGAAATTCACTCGACGTGCTTTAAACGCCTACAGGCGTGCAATTAATTTTGATAACCGTAAGCTAGTGGTGCTTTTAGTATCTCAAGTAAAATCGCCGCGTGTTACCGCCATATGATCTTCTATCGTTAATCTTTACGATCATTGATTTCTTTATTACTTACCGAACAATATTAGCCTCGAAAGTTCTGACAAACATAACTATTATAAAAGAAATTTTATATGTTCGTTCTTTAATAAAAAACTTCTGTCTATATTAAATAATTTAACAGAAACAGAAAATAAACTCAAATAAATTATTAAATAACTATAATAATAATTATCCTCCACATTGCTAATTATTATCATTTCTTTAACTACCCTCTACATTATTAATTACTAAAATTTCCTTAATTGTCCTCTAGAGTATTATAAAAATTTCCTTAATCACACTCCAAATTAATTATAATTTCTTTAATTCCCCTCAATATTATTAATAATTAAAATTGAACTACCCACAACAAAATTTTATTTTTTCCTATAAATCGAGTCATTAGAAATTGGTTATAAATCGAGAGTATATGCGCAATTGAAAGTATTTTAATTGCAAGCGTATAAAGTGTCCAGCATACAAATATCGCGCACGATGTCCGATAATTGTCGGCATAATTAAACGTAATTGTTTTAAAACGAGATAACAACGTATAGAATGACGGCGAAATTAATCAGGCTGGACGTAGCTAATTAGCGAAATTAAGCGTGTCCAATATATCGGACGACCGCAAAAAGGTTTAAGCCTCGACATTGCGCTGTATTTTAAATAGGTCCAAGAATTTTGATGACCGACCGTTGCATTTATCAGGAGATTACCGGTTCGCCTGCATTTATCGATCGACTACGTTTAATTATTTTTAACTACGATGTTCACCAAGTCATTAATGCAGTATATAAACCTTTCATCGTCGCTGGAACCGTGAACTGATGCGAGCATCGATACTGGTCACATTGCTGTCTTCGATAATCCACGGAATTTCATCGCGATATTCAAACAGACCAAAAAAGAAACAAATTTTCTTTCTGTCATCTTACACGTTCATCGATTACTCTTTTATTTTATAATCTTTGATGTTTTCACATTTGGCAATTTTATCTTGTTTGATCAAGCTTTGCTCAAATAATTTTCTACATTTTTATAATATTTTAAAATTAGTTTTTTTATCGAAAGAAAAATATAAATTAGATGCAGGGTTCAAATTTACGTTCATCTGAAAAATTTGAAAAATATTTTTAATTTTTTACTCGACGATGCGTGTACATGTATGGTTACACCATAGTTCAATTTTCAAGGTTTCCCGTAAAATGATCATTATGTTCATTAACATTTTTAATTAAGCTTTAAGCTGACGTAGAAAATGTCCAATTATCGAGATATCAATTTGTGAGAGAAATGGAAATTAATTTGTGAAAGAGTTCAATTCGAGTGAAAGAAAGCGTGGTATTTTTGTAAAATGTCTGCGGCGGAACAAATTACGTGAACCAAGAGATCGACAAATCGCAGGGGAGCTAAGCAAACTGCAATCCGTCTGCTTAAATTCTGTGAACGCCACTGGAATCAAGTAATCCTGAAGTTTGATTAGTTTACATTGGATAGGTTAAACGTCACACCAGTTATTAACTTCCCCCTTTCCTATCGAACTATTCGATACTGATACCATGTTTTATTTTTGTTTAGCAATTTTTTTATTACAAAATTCTAATTATATTGTAATAAAATACTGAACGTATTGATAGTCATGTTTGTGATATTTATTAATTTATAATTTCTGGGTAATTATGGTTATTACAGTCAATATTATACGTAATGTTATAATCAATATTATAGTCAATTATAGCTAATATAATAAATATTAATATATTATAAAATTGAAGTCAACATTAATTTATAGTCTAGTTTAATTTATAGTGAATTTTATAAAGTAATATAATAATAGTACAATAATGTAAAATAATAGTATAAATAATAAAATTTAATAATAATTTTATTTTACAATATTAGTACAATTTAATAAAATAATACTAGACATGTGTATTTATAAATTACTCTCTAATCACACTAGTCTTTCAAGCTAAAACTATAATTAAAAATATTGAATTTACTTCAGAATTAATTTTCAGCTTTCAATTTCACTTAAAGTATTGCAAAAATATATTAAATACATTTCACATTCACCCAGACAGTGTCTTCGTTATAACATACATTGTACTATTCCTTGTAATATTTGATCAATAAATTATTCCTCCATTTTGAACGCTGTTCACCGAGTTTCAAGAATTGTAAATTCAATCTACAACGAACGAAACAGGAAGCGACAACCTCATTAGTTGTAACAATTACCGAGGGCGACTAGGCATGAACTTTGAAGAACGGGTTATTAATGTCACCACGTGTATTATTAGGTGAAACGATTGACTGGACAGCATCGAATTTTAGTAATACTAGAACTATTAATGAAGTCACATTTAGGTTACCGCGATCGAACGTTTCGACACTTCTAGTTCGAGAAATTCCTAGGATTTTGCTGTTCCCTGTCAGCCTTCAGAATAATGTTCATTATGAGTTATAGACAGTGTTATTGATTAGGGAATTCGTCTTGAATGCTCTATTTAATGATTTGTGTAAAGTGGGCCTGCATATATGTGTACATACTGTGGTACATATGAATGTATTAATTATTTATCAAAATATTAGTGGAGAAAGTAAAAGAAAGAAATATATGGTCATTTGTGTGTATGTGTATACAGAAATATTATACACGTATGTGTAATACGTGTGTGTCATACATATGTGATATGTATGTTCAAATATTGTTGCACGTGTATGTACGTGTAATACGTATGTATCATATGTGTATAAATATAATTGTACATATGTGTGTAATACGTATGTGTAATACGTATGCAACATGTGTGTCCAAATATTATTGTACATGTACGTGTAACACATACGTAACATGTGTGACCAAATATTATTGTACATGTATGTGTAACACATATGCAGCATGTATGCCTAAATATTGTATATGTACATGTAACACATGTGCAACATATATGTTCAAATATTATTGTACATGCGTGTGCAATATGTATGTGAAATACATATGTGTAATAGGTACACATGAGCGTGACATATTATTACACACATGTGCGTAATACGAATATGCAATACGAATATGTAATACGAAATGTAATACACATATGTGATATGTAGATATTTATGTAAATTATTATTGCACATATCAGTGATGACGCTTATACATATGCATAATTTATATACATATTTAACTTACTGTTTCCAGTATCAAGATTATATGCAACATAAATTATTTTAAATGAATATTATTCAAATTTATGAACGTTATTAATGAAGAAATTATTATAAATGAATATGACTGAACATGAATGAAAGTAATGCATTTATTTTTGTTAGTAAAATGATACGAAAGTTACATGATGAACAGTTCACTCGGCTGATTAGAATTGACCTTTAAAATATGCGAACCATTTTCTCCTACTTTATTCAGCCCGGTAAGATGGAAGAAGTGTTGAGCAACACGTGTTCCATTCTATATCCCTTTATCCAAGAGATCCGCGTAAGCTACCGTCCCAGATAAATGTCATCAGTCACTCCTGGCGAATGTGATTCATGGATCGAAAAACAATGATTGATTCTCTACTTTTGCATGCCTAAAGTACGCCTCTATTCACAGGACACATATTTACACGATCACAAATCGTAATTTCATTGTGCTTTGCCTGGAAAGCAGATTTCTCGGTTCAATTTCAATTCTTAAGTTCATAAATAACTAAATTTCTACATTCCTAAATACCAAAATTTCTAAATTCAAAAAATTCAAAAATAGCTTAAATTCTTAAATACCAAGATTTCGAAATTCCCAATTCCTAAATTCCCCACTTCCTAAATTCCCAATTCCTAAATTCACATATCCCTAAATTTCCAAATCCCTAAATTCCCAGTTTCTAAATTCCCCAATTCCTAAATTTCCCAATTCCTAACTTCCCAAATCCCTAAATTTCTCAATTCCTCAATTCCCAATTCCCAAATTCACTAATCCCTAAATTTCCAATTCCCAAATTCACTAATCCCTAAATTCCCAGTTTCTAAATTCCCCAATTCCTAACTTCCTAAATCCCTAAATTCCCAAATCCCGAAATTTCCCAATTCCTAAATTCCCAATTCCCAAATTCACTAAACCCTAAATTTCCAAATCCCTAAATTCCCAGTTTCTAAATTCCCCAATTCCTAAATTTCCCAATTCCTAACTTCCCAAATCTCTAAATTTCCCAATTCCTAAATTCCCAAATCCCTAAATTTCCCAATTCCTAAATTCCCAATTCCCAAATTCACTAATCCCTAAATTTCCAACACCTAAATGCCCAGATTCCTAAATTTTCAAATCCCTAAATTTCCAAATCTCTAAATTCCCACTTCCTAAATTCCCCGGTTCCTAAATTCCAAATCCCTAAATTCCCACTTCCTAAATTCCCAATTCTAAATTCCCCAATTCCTAAATTCCCAATTCCTAAATTCCCACTTCCTGAATTCCTCACTTCCTAAATTCCCAATTCCTAAATTCCTAAAACCCCAAGGGATTTGGGAATTTAGCAATTGAGAATTTAGGGAAAGGAAAATTTAGGAAGTGGGAATTTAGAGATTTGGAAATTTAGTGAGGTTTCATTTATTAATTATGAAAACATCTTGTATATCATTGCATCAAACAAGGTAACGAATGAAGGTTACCATTATTACTGCACGATTTATGTTTATTATAAAATAAATTAAATTTTATTACTAAATAGATAAATGACTAATTACTGAATGAATATTAATTATTTTACATAAGTTCATTAAATATCTTCATCGTTTATAAAATATTTTACAATGTATAATAATTTATTTTTCCTCCGTTTATGCCTGGAGTCCTCATTTTTTTTAGTTAATAAATTAACTTCGAGAAGGCAATTCTGCATCGAAGATAACAGCGTTAAAGTCAATTATAAGCGCTTGAGGTTCTTTGTTTGGAAACTGTAGACCTGACGCTTTCCCATTCTTTTCTTGGAAAAAGCTGCTTCATAAAATTACTTTCAAGATGGAAGGACAAAGGCGTTGAATTCGATTACGTCCGAGTTAAATGAAAATTATCGAGAACTTGGTATTTCTAATTTCTTCAAATTGTTGCTTCCCAGGAATTTTCATCGTGAGGTATCAACGCTTTTGAGGTTAGGTCAAGGGAAAATAATTTAATATCATTTTGTGTAAAAGATTTTAAAAAATATTAAAAGTATGCATATAATAATAATATGTAGGATACTCTGTTAAATATTTTGATTTATTTCAACTTTGAAGATTTATTGCGAAAGGGTGATTTATGCAGTAATTCAGTTTGTGCAAAATACTGTATTTTAATTTAATAAATATCTGTACAGAATTTGTATCAAACAGTGAATTGAATTTATACAAAATGTTATATAAATTTAATTTATACAAAACAAATAAATTTACTTTACAGAGAACAACGAATAAACTTAATATAAAATAGCGTATAAATTTAATTTAAACAGAAAGTTCAAATGATATTTGTATAAAATAAAAATAAATAATTGTTTAGCAGCATTTCTTTGTCTGAACTAACAGCAACTACTAAGTAATTAAAGAGTTCCAAAGACCACAATCACCTCGTACTAAAAACAGGTCGGTCATACTTTGGTCCAAAAGAAAAATCAATCATGTGCGAGGTACCCTGAAGAGCTACTAATTAAGAAAATTGTAATTTCCAGGAAAGTTCGTTATGAATTTACGATCTTCCTGTAATGAATCATAAAACAAAAATGTAATTACGTTCGAACGACAGACAGAAGCTTAAATTCTTCTTGGTATAATTTTTGACAATTTCCTCACAATTTGCGATGATTGTTAAAGTCATTAAATTCGTCTATGTCTATTGAATGCGTCAAAAATAAATTGAACAATCTGTAAATGCACGAGTAATAATATATTTTTCAATAAAATCGATGGAAAATTGATGAAATTTGTTAAGATTAATATTAAATTGCAAAAGACATTTCATCGCTTGGACAAAGTCGCGATGAAAAATAATTTTGTCATTGTCGAAGTGATATAATATTAATTACATAATACCAGTACACGTCTATGCGCGTTGCATGTTTTAATTAAAATGTGATACGCAATATGGCTATTCATCAGATTACTGTTTCATGTGACGAAAATGATGAAATGAATGTGTTTATATAGTACATATGCAGCGATTTTATATTTAATTTCGCAAGTGAACCGATGGAGAGTATAAATGAAAGATTTAATGAATGTTCGGTATATTAAACATAAGTTTGACCAGCAGCGAATGCATTATTTATAGTTGGACTGCTCAGACAATTGCGATTTAAATTTTAAATTGAGTTTGTGCGTTATACTGCTTGCATTTTATACACTGATTTTGGGATTTTATCGAATATTATGGTATTTTATCCTTTTATGGTATAATTATATTTTTTGAAATTTGATTATTTAGGAATTGGGAATTTAGGAAGTGGGAATTTAGGAAGAGGGAATTTAGGAAGTGGGAATTTAGGAAGAGGGAATTTAGGAAGTGGGAATTTAGAGATTTGGAAATTTAGGGGTTGAAAATTTTCCATTTCCTAAATTCTCAATTGCTGAATTCCCAAATCCCTAAATTTGCAACCCCTAAATTTAAAAATCTCTAATTTCTTATTTCCTAAATTTCTCAATTGCTAAATGTCCAAATCCCTAAATTTCCAGTCCCTAAATACCCAAATTCCTAAATTTCCAAATCTCTAAATTCCCTATTCCTAAATTTCCAAATCTCTAAATTCCCAATTACTAAATTCCCACTTCCTAAATTCCCCAATTCCTAAATTTCCAAATCTCTAAATTCCCACTTCCTAAATTCCCTATTCCTAAATTCCCCAATTCCTAAATTTACCACTTCCTAAATTCCCCAATTCCTAAATTTCCAAATCTCTAAATTCCCACTTCCTCAATTCCCTATTCCTAAATTCCCCTATTCCTAAATTCCCCAATTCCTAAATTTCCCAATTCCTAAATTCCCCAATTCCTAAATTCCCCAATTCCTAAATTCCCCAATTCCTAAATTCCCACTTCCTAAATTCCCTATTCCTAAATTCCCCAATTCCTAACTTCCCAATCCCTAAATTCCCACTTCCTAAATTCCTAATTCCAAATTCCCTAATTCCTAAATTCCCCGGTTCCTAAATTCCAAATCCCTAAATTCCCACTTCCTAAATTCCCAATTCTAAATTCCCCAATTCCTAAATTCCCCACATCCTACATTCCCATTTCCTAAATTCCCACTTCCTAAATTCCCAATTCTAAATTTCTTACTTCCTAAATTCTCAAATACCAAATTTCCAAAATCCCACAATACCAAATGTACCCTAATCCCCAAAACTATCGAAACAAAAGTTCCCTAATCCCCAAAACTATCGAAACAAAAGTACCACAACTTTCCAAAATCCGAAAATCCCGCATTACAAAAGAATCCTCAAATTACGAAGCTCGCTGACCTGTGATTAGTGAAATGACGCGTTCACAGCCGAGAAAAAAGCATAATTGCGTTATTTTCTTCAGCAAGCTCTTGAATGGTCTGTTCTTCTCGTCGCGAGAGGAACAGACGATGCCTTTAACGGAAGCCAGTACTATGGGAGCCGCGGAATATTGTTATTGCAGTTGCTTTGTGCGATTGGAAATTGTTCCAAGCCGGTTACCGAGAGCTTCAACGAAGTTAATTGTATCGGGCTTGAAACGAAACTGTCGGTTTTTCTCTTTTTCAAATTTTTTCCCTGTTCCCTGCTCTTAATTTGCTACTGAATTACGGTTCCAATACGTAATTTCACGATTCCCATTAAATCGCTCGGTTCACGGTAAAAATTCATCTTTTTTAATCAAATTATATTTCAATCATTTTGCTTTGGTATCTTATTCAAGCTGACATTAATTATTGATAATAAATTTACACACAGAAGTGGAAATGATACAAATGAATACAAATTGTTTTGTCAACATGTGGTATTTACAAAATTCATCTTTTTTATATTTTATTTAATTTTGAATTTGGACAAATTCAAACCTCTATCATAATACAACCTTAAATCACTTTATTTCGTAATAACAGCGATCATCCATTACTCTTCATTTTCTTTTAAGTCAAACTTGAAAATCAGACGTGAGTTTACAAACATTCAAGCCTCTTAATACAACCTTAAATCATTTTGTTTCATAATAATAACAGTGAGTATCTGCTACTCATTTTCTCTAAAACGATTTTGAGCTACAAAAATATTGAATCGATGTTACGAAATCACATTTAGGTTCGAGGTTAAAAAAATTCAAATATCGAATTCAGGTTAACAAAATTCAAATACTGAACTGAGGTTATAAAAATTCAAATACCGAATTGAGGTTAAAAAAATTCAAATACCGAATTGAGGTTATAAAACTTGAAAAATCCGAATCGAAGTTATAAAACTTGAAAAATCCGAATTGAGGTTATAAAATTTGAAAAATCCGAATTGAGGTTATAACACTTGAAACATCCGAACGGAGGTTAAAGACATTTCCAACGTAACCAGAAATCGTGATCGAGGATATTTGAGGAGGTTAAAAGGCACCGATTCAGAAGGCAAAAGAAGATTGATCGAAGAATGAAATTCGTTCTCCAGCGGCCAAGTGACAAACAGCAAACATTGCAACTCTAACGTTCTATAAGGGCGAAGAAATTTGCCACACCTGACACACCGTGGCTTCGTTTCGGACGTTTCGGGTGATATATTACAAAGGCAACAAGAGATCGAACCCTCTATAACCCCATAAATTATCCGTGCTTTGCTACGGGATGCAAGCTACTTGAAAAATCTTCGCTCGTTGTTTGCTGCGAACTTCCTGCGGCCATATTGCAACACCTGCTACGACACGAATTTTCTAAACGAAATGATTTTCTAAGAGGCAAACGAAAAATAAGAGGATTTAAATAATCTCAGGATTTAATCATTTTAAAAATACCTGGTGGCGAAATCACGAGTCGATATTTATAACAAAAGTCGCAACCAACTTACATAACCCAAAACAACCGCAATCGATGTACAAAATCGATATACAATCACACATTCGTACAATATTCAAAATAGAAGATACACAATCATGTTCATACAAAAATGTTTACAATTCTTTTTAATACCTTGTATTTCATCTTTTGCAAGAAATTTACCAGTATTGGAATGTAAAGGTGGCTATTTAATTCTGGAAATAAGGGTTGCAATAATTTAGGTTTATAGTATAGAAATTGTAACGAATATTCGTGTTCATATTTCAGTTTTAATTATTGCTTGAGTAACCCAGATATTAATATCGCAATAATTTCAATTCATACGCGATAAGTTGTAATATTCGGTTTCATATTTTAAGACAGACTTCAATTTTCACGAATTATTAAAAAATAAAATGAAAGAGCGATACAAGAGCGAGAAAGTTTAAAATGGAAAAATCTTTTGAAATAATATATCTGGCAAAATTAATCTGTGATGAGGATCTATGAAGATTAACTGGTTTGAAATTTTGAGAACGAATTTCATAAAGTTTCGCAGTGAGATTTATGAATCCTGGATTTCTTACAAAAAGTTTTGATAAGCGAGGACATCCAGTTCCGGAGTCAGTGGTGCGTTGTAATTTATAATCATAGGTGATAATTGATATCTTTTATGAAATAATCTTTTGTCCAATTTTCCTTGCAATTCAAGTTTAGAACCTCCGTTTCAAAACTGAGATTATTAATAATTCAAATATCACTCCAAAAACATCTTTAAATAAAATAGAAAATAAAAAATAAATAATAATAAATGAAAAATGAATAATCAGTAAATAACCCTCCTTTATCCAAATTTATGGAAAATTTGTATCGCGAACTGTATCAGAAAGCTTGCTCGAAATCTGTAGCAGCACATTCAACCAGCATTTCCGGCAGAGAATCTAATCACAGGAGATCCTGCGAATCGCGGAAATATCTGAAACGGCAAAAAGAAATTCGCATCGAAGCAGAAACGTGATTTATATCGTGAAGGATTTATTTGCATTACAAGCTAAAGAGACCTTCATTGTAATCCAATATTGATAGAGGGTAAGCCATCCGTCTTATCGAAGCATTTTCTCCAACAGAACTACCCTTTCTACGGATAAATAATTTCAAAAGTATCGAAACGTCAATCTTACCGGTAACTGGCGAGGCAGAACCTATGGATCGCTTTATATGGCCAAATCTATTGTATTAGAAGGTAATTGAGTGATACCCGTTACGTTCCTGTGGGAGATACGATGCGGAAAGATATATTGTTTCATGATTTTATATTTTACTAGCAATTTTGAGGTGTTGGGATTTTGGGAATTTCGGGGGTTGGTGATGTGAGGATTTGGGGATTTAGGGACGTCAGAATTTGGGAATTTGGAGAGGTACGGGTTTGGAAGCTTGAAAATCCAGGGATTTGGGGATTTGGAGATTTGGAGATTTTGGGATTGGCAGATTTAGGGACGTCAGAATTTAAGAATTTGGAGATATAGGGATTTGCAAGCTTGAGATTCTAGGGATTTATGGATTTGGGGATTTGGAGATTTAAAGATTTGGAAGCTTGAGAACCTGGGAATTTGATGATTTGGAGAGTTGGAGATTTGGAGATTTGGAGATTTGAAGATTTGGAGATTTAGGGATTTGGAGAATTGGAAATTCGGAGATTTGGAGATTTGTGAACGTAAGAATTTGGGAATTTGGAGATATAGGGATTCGCAAGCTTGAGATTCTAGGGATTTGGGGATTTGGAGATTTGGAGATTTAAGGATTTGGAAGCTTGAGAACCTGGGAAGTTGAGGATTTGGAGATTTGGAGATTTAGAGATTTGAAGAGTTGGAGATTTAGGGATTTGGAGATTTGGAGATTTGGAAATTTGGAGATTTGGAGTTTTGAAGATTTGGAGTTTTGAAGATTTGGAGATTTGAAGATTTGGAGTTTTGAAGATTAGGAGATTTGGAGATTTGGTAATTTGGAAACTTGAAGATTTGGAACTTTGGGCTTTCAAGATTTAGGGACTTAGGTATTAAAGGATTTGGGGACATTAGAATTTTTTGAAATTTGGAATCTTGAGGAATTGTAGATTTGAAAATTGTAGACTTAGCTTTTTGGAAAATTAGGAAATTGGGTATTTGAGAATTTGGAGATGTAGGAATTTGAAAATGAAGGAAATTGGGTATTTGGGAATTTGGAAATTTAGGGAATTGGATAATTATGAATTTGGAAATTTAGGGAATTGGATAATTATGAATTTGGAAATTTAGAGATTCGAGAATTTAGGAAACTAGAAATTTGAGAATTTGGCGATTTAGAGATTTGAAATTTCAGAATTAGCAAACTTAGAGATCTGGAATTTTGAGAACTCCAAAATATGAAAATTTGAATATTGGAAAGGTTAGAAATTTGAGAATTTGGAGACTTGAGAGCTTCAAAATTTGGAGTCATACGAATTCTAAAATTTGAGAATTGCGAAATGAGATATTTGGCAATGTAGAATTGATCGATCTGAATATACAGATTTAAAATTTAGAAATGAATCTTTCGAAACCTACAAATTTATGTATTTTACTATTTCCCCACCCAAAAATTTGCAAATCACAAAACTTGACACTCTCTGAGTTTATAAATCTTAAAATTTGCGATGAGATCTTGAAAATTGAATAAAGTTCCCAATTTGCCTACTCGCACATTCATAAAACACCTTCAACGTCCACAAATTCAATATTCCAAAAATACCAAAACCCCAAATAACACGCAGAAATAAAAGTAGGTTTCCAGGGGACATCTAATTTAATAGCCCGCGAAAATTAGTTCCGCTCGGTAACTTTTCTTCGACTTTCCCGGCGCTGTTCCAGCGGGTCCAATAGTCAATTAACAAAATGTTTAGCCGAATCTCGCGCCTCGTAAATGAACCCTTAATTGTATATTTGTACGCGCAATCACTGTGTAGTTCAACTGATCGCAGCATTTAAACGACACTCAGTCAACCTGTAATCTCTGTTTCGGCAAATTGAAGGAAACTTTAGACGTCCAGCGTTCGCGGGTGGACTCCGATTTCCAGGCTGCACAACGGAAAGAAAATCAAACAAAAAATACACGGAGAGAGCATCGGGTTCGTTGAAATCTGTAGGTCTACGGTGGAATTAGTTCTGCTGGAAAATTGGAACAGCGTGTATCGAGATCCTTTTATTTCTAATACCTATTGATAATCATTGATCACTTCTTTATTTGGGTCGCTTGATCAAACTGGATTAATTGATGCTGTAATGTATTCGAAGATGGATTATGTTCGTCGAGGTTTTTGGTTCATGTGGGTCATCTGTGGCCTATGGCGTTTGTCGATGACAATGCTTTGATCTGCCGGGTAAAGGTCTGCGATTGGACTTCTGAATACAAACGGAGGAAATGAAGGACTAATGAATGGTATACTTGCTATTTTCTTGCATTTAATTAGGTAATGGATTTGTTGGCGGAATTTTTTTTGATCAGAAACGAATTTGATCGAAATTAATTTTAATCGGAAAGAAATTTGATCGAAATTAATTTTAATCAGAAACAAACTTGATCGAAATTAATTTCAATCAGAAAGAAATTTGATCGAAATTAATTTTTGATTAGAGAGAAATTTTATTGAAATTAATTTTAATCAGATACAAGCTTGATCGAAATTAATTTTTGATCAGAATTAAATTTGATCAAAATTAATTTTAATCAGAAATAAATTTTATTGAAATTAATTTTAATCAAATACAAATTTGATCAATATTAATCTCAATCAGAAATAAATTATCGATATCATTCTCAATCAGAAATAAATTTGATCGAAATTAATTTTAATCAGAAATAAATTTGATCGAAATTAATTTTAATCAGAAACAAACTTGATCGAAATTAATTTTAATCAGAAATAAATTTGATCGAAATTAATTTTAATCAGAAATAAATTTGATCGAAATTAATTTCAATCAGAAACAAACTTGATCGAAATGAATTATAATCAAAAACAAGCTTGATCGAAATAAATCTAAATCAGAAATAAATTTGATCGAAATTAATTTTAATCACTATTTGATTGAAACTTATATCAATCATAATTAATATTTTTATTGAAATTGTTAGACTAGTTATTTTTTGTAAAAACGAGGAACAAATGAATTAATGATCTCTAACAATTATACAATGTATTAAAAAATTATTTAGTTTGTTAAAATTATTAAACTTTGAAGAAATACTTTGTCGAAATTATTTCATTAATTGTTTTTCTCAATTATGAACTGTATATAAACGAATGAAAAACTTTGATAAATAAATTAATTTTATATTTGCACTTTTCGTTATATGGATAATTTCAATTTTAAAAAAGTATTTGCCTGTTTTCCTCGGTTAATTATTTGTAACCCTAGAATTATTGTTTTAAGATTATTTCAACCGATTTAGGTCAATGTTGTCAAATGTTGGGAAGATCAAATATTTGAGGCAGAAACTTCATCGCCAAGTGCAAACTGTTCGTCAAGTTACCAACTAACTAATTTGCATACCGTCTTCGACTTATCAGTGACTACGTAGTGTTAATTTTATATTCATCCAAATCAAGATACTCTTGATTGTACACTTTCTAACAAATGTTAAACAATTGGTGTTTTAACACCAAAACATACTTTATACATTTATGACAAATTAGTATTGTTTTAATGTTTAAAATATTCTTGTAATTTATATTGAATATTTAATATATTTAACATTTATGCATGAACATTATATTTCTATATTTCATACTTGATATAATATTTCAACAAAATATGTAATACACGTTATACATTAATATTTAATGTATTTACATGAATATTTAATACATCCATTTAAATATGTAAACAGCATAACAAAATTTACTGTAACCTATTATAATGTTTCTTCCTATCCATAAATATTCTGTCCATATTACAATTATTATAGTAATTGTTTGTCCATCACGAAACGAATAATCTGCACAAGACTGTCACCCTGTCTATAGATACAAACGAAATTGCCCTTTTATTCCCATGTTCTTCGAAGCGATATGGCTGCTTACTTGTTAGCCAGTGAATCGTGCCAATTTTAAACGAGAAACGTTCCATCGACTCAAACCAGATTCTCAATGGTCGTCGTGAAATGAGCGTCTGAATATTGCTGTCATAAGGCTGCCCCTTTCCCTCACTTAAATCCTTTGGATACCATCGTCTCGAGTTAATTGAACGACACAGTGTACATCGTTTTAGCTAAACCGAATACAACAGAACAATTGATGCCACGTATCAAGGACAGGTATTCTCTTACGATTTTCTATGGCATCCCCGGAAAATCCGCCCTTAAAATTATCGAGACAAGTGGGCTATTTGTATTTTGAGATTCGGAGGAAAAGGGGGTTGATATTGGGATTTCGAGAGTTGAGTATTTTGGCAGCTGGAAGAGAATTTGGAGATTTATGGACGTGAGAATTTGGGGTTTTGGAGATTTAAGGATTTGGAGGCTTGAAAAGCTAGGGATTTGTGGATTTGGAGGGTTGGAGATTTGGAGATTTAGGGATTTCGGGATTTAGGGACGGGAGAATGTGGGATTTTGGAGATTTGGAGATTTGGAGATTTGGGGATTTGGAGATTTGGAGATTTGGAGATTTGGGGATTTAGGGACGGGAGAATGTGGGATTTTGGAGATTTAAGGATTTGGAGATTTGGGGATTTGGAGATTTAGAGATTTGGAGACTTGGAGATGTGGAGATTTAGAGATTTGGAGATTTGGAGATTTGGAGATTTGGAGATTTGGAGATTTGGAAATTTAGAGATTTGGGGATTTAGGAACGGAAGAATGTGGGATTTTGGAGATTTAAGGATTTGGAGAGTTGGAGATTTGGAGATTTAGAGATTTGGAGACTTGGAGATTTGGAGATTTGGAGATTTGGAGATTTGGAGATTTGAAACTTTGAGATTTCAGAATTTGGGAACTTAGTTATTGTCGGGTTTGGGGACCTTGGAATTTGGAAATTTGGAAACTTGAGGAATTGTAAATTTGAAAATTTGAAGATTTAAGGATTTCGAGATTTAGGTATTTAGGAATTTAGTTGCAATTTCATTTGACTTTTAGTTAGTGAAGCTGAACATTTAGTTATTTAGTAATGACAGAATTTGCAGATTTATAGATCTGGAAATGTAGGGATTTAGAGATTCTAGGATTTAAAAAGAAATATTGTTTAAATAGAAATATTTAAAGAAATATTTAAATAGAAATATTTAAACAATATAATAATTTTCTTTGAACAAAAATAGAAATAGTAAAATACAATATTAAACAAAAATAGTAAAATAGAAATATTTAAAGAATAATTAAAGTTCCATTGCTCAGTCTGCTCTAAAACATTTGTATAAACATCTCGAATGTACCAATGAAAGGACTATCACCGAAACAGCTGATGAAGAGTTTTAATTTCGAAGGAAAATGGCCGACGATCCAAATACAGTTCCTCGTTTTATTTTCTTCAATTTCGTATCGCAATTTCGAAGTTCCAGCAGAACCTACCGTGCTTTACGAGCAGACCACACATTTACTCGGCAGTTGCAAAATAATAATTTAACTTCCGAATGCATTTGCGTATGCGACATGAATAAAAAGTCAAATTCGACGGTGCCTCCGGGGAGAAGAAACAGAATTGCTCTGTTCCGAATAACGTTCGGAGTTGCTGAAACTTCGGAGCCTGTAAATCAACTTCAGTCGTGCAACACGTCATATTTTCTCAATAATAAAGAGTGTATTTAAACGACGGACCAAGGGACTCGTGCTTTCAAATGCAAATTCGACTCATTGATTTTCCACCTGACTGTAATCTCTTGTACTGTGCACTTTTGTTATATTACCGGTGATGTAACACCGGAAGGTTCTTCAGATTTAAAATGTATTAAAAGATGCAAACTTTCTTATTAATTACTAAATTCCTAAATTCTCTAAATCTTAATTTTTTTACATTTTCAAATCTCTACATTTTTAAACGGCTTCTCAAATTCTTCAAATTTCCAAATCCTAAATTTCCAAATCTGTAAATATACCAATCTACAATAAAATAAATACACCTAAGTGCCACACGTGCCGCCATCTTACTGACGCTGTAATAAAGTAACCTAACCTCAAAACTATTGAAAGAAAGTGAATTCGAACAAACGCAACTTATAACAATATATCCGAATAAAATTTGAAGTGGATAATTATAAATAAACGCGAATTTAACACGTGGCAACCTCAATTATTTAACTGACGGCCCCTCAATTTCTCGCAAGTTTTACAAGTTGATTTTGCAGTCCGTTAAATTTATATTTTGTTCGCAGCGTATTACTCCTTTTACTTGAAACTCTTTCGTAATTTCTTGAACAAGGAAACTTTGCACGTGGTATTTCCGAATGCAAATAGTTCCTCGGAAGTTGATAAATAATCCGTCTACTTTGATGCTTTTAACGATAAAGTCACAATTACTCACTATCAATTTGCTATTAATTTCACTGACACTAGTTTAATCCTTCGTTTGCATAATTTTTACAAATATTTAATAAAATTTGTTTTGTTCAATTTTACTTCATAAAATTTATTTTATTCAATTTTACTTCATAAAATTTATTATTGTATTCAATTTTACTTCATAAAATTTATTATTTTATTCAATTTTACTTCATAAAATTTATTATTTTATTCAATTTTACTTCATAAAATTTATTATTTTATTCAATTTTACCGAATAAAATTTTGCAACTGTTTAGAAATATTTGTCCTTCAAGCACGAATTATTTTCACTGTGAAATTAACGAAGTTTAATTGATTTCAACTGAACAATTAAGTTTAATTAATTTTTATTTCTGGAAAAGTATATTTTCCCGTCAGTAATGGAATATTAAAGAAAGTTGAGTATTTCTGAAGCTCCGAGTTGCAGAAGATGAAGTTAATATTCCAGCATCTATTTATTTTTAATAAATATTATACACGAGGTATGAAAATAAGTAGGAATAAAATAATACGCGTTCGAGAAACTGCAAGAAATATTTTTGGCAAGTTTCCAGTTTGCCTGGCGCTAACGGCGGCACAGGAAGTGCTGGTATTATGGCATCCTAGTTTAATTTTCCTTTATAAAATGGGATTTTTTATTTCAACTGCACTATATCTTGCTCGAAATCAGAATACTTTACTAAAGTCTATAAAAATGGGAAATGAAGATAGCTTTCATTTTAGGGGGAAGACCGTGACTTACGAGAAAAGTATGGCTTCCATGAATATGTTTGTGTTATTTAAAAAGGCTAAATTCTGCAGTTCGTACATTTTTCAATTTTCATATTTTTATATCTACAAATTTTTACATTTGGAAGCTGTTGATTTTTCGTATTGTCAAATTTTCTATATTGCACAATTTGGGAAATCTCGTTTGGGATTCTTGAATTTATAGATTTCAAGACATTTTTTTTGTTTTTTAAGTGGGAAAATTTACAAATTTTTTAATTTATAGATCTCTAGATTTTAGAGATCGAAAGTTTACAAATTTGTACATTTACAAATTCTGAAATTTGCAAATCCCAAAATTTCCAGATATCTAAATTTACAAATTCTCACATTTCTGAAGCTCTAAATCTCCAAGTTCTTAAATTCCCAATTCTCTAAATCTCCAAATTCACAAGTCCCCAAATCTATAAATCTTCAAGTACACAAATTTCCAGATTCCTAAATTCCCAAATCTCTAAATATCCAAATTCACAAGTCCTCAAATCTCTAAATCTCCAACTTCACAAGTCTCCAAACCTCTAAATCTCCAAATTCACAAATTTTCAATTCTCTAAATCTCTAAATTCACAAATTCCCAAATCTATAAATCTCCAAATTCACAAATTTCCAGATTCCTAAATTCCCAAATCTGTAAATCTCCAACTTCACAAGTCTCCAAATCTCTAAATCTCCAAATTCACAAATTCCCAAATCTATAAATATCCAAATTCACAAATTTCCAGATCCCTAAATGCCCAAATCTCTAAATCTCCAACTTCACAAGTCTCCAAACCTCTAAATCTCCAAATTCACAAATTTACAAATTCCCAGATTCCTAAATTCCCAAATCTCTAAATCTCCAAATTCGCAAGTCCTCAAATCTATAAATCTCCAAATTCACAAATGCCCAAATCTGTAAATCTCCAACTTCACATGTCCCCAAATCTCTAAATCTCCAAATTCACAAATTTTCAATTCTCTAAATCTCCAAATTCGCAAATTTCCAGATTCCTAAATGCCCAAATCTCTAAATCCCCAAATTCCCATATTCCCAAATCTCTTAATCTCCACCTGTCCTAATCTCCGAATTCCCAAATTCCAAAATCCTTAAGTTTCCAAATTTTTAAATCCCTAAATCTCCAAATTTCTATATCTTAAATTTCCCAAATTTCCAAAATTTCCCAAGTCCCTTACAAATTCCCAAATTCCTCAAATTCTACAACCACCATCCTCCAAACATTTCCAAATCACCATAATTCGCTCTCAAAAATTTCCCTCGGAATCTCTCCATTATCCAAAACACCGTCGAACAGGCTCCTCTACATAATACATCGTAACACCGTTCGTGCCTCTGTGTTTCTTATCCACTAAAAGCAACTCTCTCCGGTTTATTAATAATTAAATATGTTGACGATATTGCCGTGTACCACGGCAGCGAACGGTAAAAAGAAAAACTAATGTAAGATTAAATTGATAAGGTGCATAAGAGAATCAACATCAAAGTGGCGTTTCCTTATCGAACATTCTTATCTTGGAAAAAGATTATTGGATCACTGAGCGACGATGAACTTTCGTGTTGAAGAAGAACAAGAATCACATGTGTGTGTGTGTGGACGTTAAATGATCGATCGAGACGCGATTCAGCAACGAAATAATTGGAGTTTCATCTGAAACGGAGATCTGCCACCTTAGCCAATTATTTTTTCTTCGAATTTCCTACCGTTTCTGACAGCAGGCATACCGATGGACCGTTCGATCGTTTAACCGATATTTATTAACACTTTGATACTCGTTCAATTATTTCGTTATGAAGTTATACTTTCTTTCATCATGATCGATTCGGTTTTTCATCGTCGAACGATTTATAGAAAGTAGATTCACACATGATTTCATTTAGATTTTTTGCAGGTGATCTTGGAACTTAATAAAATTTTAAATATTAATTATCATATTTATTCACATAACCTATATGCAATTTTATCGTTATTATGGTACTATTATTTTTTTAATTATTTTACAATTTTATCTTCATATTTACTCACATAACCTATATACAATTTTATTCTTATTTTTGTAATTATTTTACACTTTTGTGCAGGTCAGATATTGATCACAAAACTTGAGATATAAATTTTATTTTCATATTTACTCACATAACCTATATGCAATTTTATTCTTATTATGGTACTATTATTTATTTTATTATCATTTTACAATTTTGTGGAGGTGATTTGGTGTTGATCATAAAATTTGATGTATCAATTTTATTTTCATATTTGCTCACATAACCTATATGCTATCACATTCTTATTACATTACTCTTATTATCATTTTAATATGTTATGGTTTATTTGTTTTACAATTTATTTCACGGTTCATTGCAATTTTATTATTTAATTATTCAACATAATTCACTATCATGTTGGAAATTAAGTAGACATGTTTGGTGACATAATATTATTTATTCGTTTTATAATTTACTTCACGGTTATTCGTTGCAATTTTATTATTTAATTATTTAAAATAATATCATTCAATTATGTTGGAGATTAAGTAGACAAGTTTGGTAACATGATATTATTTATTCGTTTTGTAATTTACTTCACGGTTATTCATTGCAATTTTATTATTTAATTATTTAACATAATATCATCGAATCATGTTGGAAACTGAGTAGAGAAGTGTGGTGATATCAAAGAACAAAGAAATTGTTGACACCATAATTTATGTCCAGGGTATCAGATCCCCCTTTGAAGGACTGGGTGATGTGTCTTAAAAGCTTAAAATGGCTGCATGAGGCTTACACTAAATATCGAAGCGGGTCCTTATATACCGTATTCATTAAATCAATAGAGATAATGTGTAAATTATTTTGTCAAATGAATATAATTAAGCCAAGCTAACTAAAAATTGCCAGTTTATTCGCAAATTAATTTTACATTAAAATTTATGAAAATATTTCAGATGATTGAAATATAAAATATTTGATTACTTTTGGCAAACTGATTATGTTATCTTTAAAATATAAAATATTTCTACAAATTAAAATATACAAAAGTATCTTACACATTAGAAAAAATACCTGTACAATTTCATGCATATATTAAACTAGGATTGTTTTGCTGAGGTATAGTTTTTCCTTGAAAAAGAACCAAAAGGGTTTCATTAATTTTCGCTTAGTATATCCATTTTACCCTAATTTCTCTTGTATATTGATTGATGTATTTTGCCATTAATGCGGTAAAGAGGATCAATGCCACACCACGAAAAGCAACCTCAAACCATCACATTTCTACCAGCAAATTTGATGGTGCCTTTCGTGCGTTTGACGTTAAATCGTTTATTAATCAAATGACGATCGTGTCCTCTGTCATTTTTAAATAATAAATACACCCTTTTGACGACGCTCTTTTGAAATGAACTCCAGAAGATACTCGACACGTATTCTTTTTATTGGCCGTCCACCATATTGAAGGGATGAACACCTAACCTGAAGTTGCAGAATTCGTTGTGAAAATATTTGCCGCGGGGAAAATGTTTTTGAAAAGTATCTCTTCTTGTCACGTTTATAACAATGTCGCATTAGCAAATGTGAAGAATGAAATGAAAATAAAAAGAGATGAAATGAAAATGAAAAGAGATGAAATGAAAAGAGTTAAAGATATCGAGTTATTTAAAATTCGTTCAATAGAAAACTGAGTACTTCGGCTTTAAAATTTTAGTTCTTCAAATATGAACATTTAAGTGGGGGTTGAAACTACCCCAAAATTAGGTCTTCAAGGGTGAATTATTTGTTACAATTTTCTGCATTAAATATATAAAATTATTTAAAATTCATACAATAGAAAATTGATTAAGTGATGTTATTTTTAAATATTAAAATTTAAGTGAGGGTTGAAACTACCCCAAAATTAGGTCTTCAAGGGTGAATTATTTGTTACAATTTTCTGCATTAAATATATAAAATTATTTAAAATTCATACAATAGAAAATTGATTAAGTGATGTTATTTTTAAATATTAAAATTTAAGTGAAAACTACCCCAAAATGAAAACCTCGAGGATTGATTGTGAACTTGTATGTTTGTTACAATTTTCTGTATTAAATGTAGACAATTAAATATTAAAATTTGAAGAGGGGTTAAAACTACCCCAAAATCAGATCATCGAGGGTTAAATATAAACTTGTATATTTGTTACAATTTTCTGTATTAAATGTAGACAATTAAATATTAAAATTTGAAGAGAGGTAAAAACTACCCCAAAATCAGATCTCCGAGGGTTAAATATGAATTTATTTCTTAGGATTGTATTAAATATACAAAATTCTCTTCCTTTCTGTTTAATTTAACTTACCACTCGTTTCAGAGATTTCCTCGATATTTTAATTACAAGATATCGATCTTATAGACTCGTAGATTGAATATAAAATTAACGATGTCTCAATATCTTTGTTCTACGCGAAACGTCGCAGAAAACGTCCTTTTCGATCATCGTCGTATTATAACTGCATAATAGACACTTCATGTTTGATATTTATTGACAATCATCTTGTAATAACTGCGATTGTGAAAACCTGTGCTTCATTGTTCACCGTCCATTATTGTCCTCGTTTGAAGAGCCATTGCAAACACCCTTGTTTATTAAATAAAAATGAACGCATGCGAAAGTGTGATATACTAGTGAATACAAAGCGTGTTAACTGTTCCTTGTAATCGCATTAAATGATATTGAATCAAATGTTTTTGTACGGGAGATTAGCTAACTCATTGTCAGCGATGAACGAGGGGGTAGGGGGCGCACTGATTCGTATTTCTCTCAATTTTTTATTCTACAATTTTTCCTGCCTTTTGTTTTTCAATCTTTCGATATTTCAATTTTTTTATTTCTTTATTTTTCAGATTGAAATGTTTGAAAATTGGGATAATTTATTATATATTCAAATTTACAGACCGTTTATTCTACATTTACTCCAAATTCCATATTTCCATATTTCTTCATAGGTTACCCTTACCAAATTTCTGCAGTTGTCAATTCTCATGTTATTTCGAAATTCTCATCCCACAAATTTTCAAGTTCTCAAAAAATCTCCAACTATCTCAATTCCCAACTCTTAAATTCCTAAATTCCCAAATTTTCAACTCCCAAATCCTTAAATCCTCAAATTCAGCTCCCAAAATCCCTAAATCCCCAAATTCAGCTCCTAAAATCCCTAAATCCCCAAACTCAACTCCCTAAATCCCTAAATCCCCAAATACTCAACTCCCTAAATCCCTAAATCCCCAAATTTAGCTCCCTAAATCCCAAAATTCCCAAATACTCAACTCCCTAAATCCCTAAATCCCCAAATTCAGCTCCCAAAATCCCTAAATCCCCAAATACTCAACTCCCTAAATTCCTAAATCCCCAAATTCAGCTCCCAAAATCCCTAAATCCCCAAATACTCAACTCCCTAAATCCCTAAATCCCCAAATTCAGCTCCCTAAATCCCTAAATCCCCAAATTCAGCTCCCTAAATCCCTAAATCCCCAAATTCAGCTCCCTAAATCCCTAAATCCCCAAATTCAGCTCCCAAAATCCCTAAATCCCCAAATACCCAACTCCCTAAATCCCTAAATCCCCAAATTCAGCTCTTAAAATCCCTAAATCCCTAAATCCCCAAATACTCAACTCCCTAAATCCCTAAATCCCTAAATCCCCAAATTCAGCTCCCAAAATCCCTAAATCCCCAAATTCAGCTCCCAAAATCCCTAACTCCCCAAATACTCAACTCCCCAAATATCCACTTCCCTAAATTCTCTCACTCACAAATTCCCCACAGCCCAAATTCTGAAATTCTTAAAAATCCTCAGTCCCCAAATCCCCAAATCTCCGTCTTCCTAAATTCTCTCGCTCACAAAAGACAATATCGAACTACAAAATTGTTAAACGATCAAGATACTAGTTCAAAGAACACCAATATTGAAATCTTTAAAAATGTTAATCATCGAACAGGAACCAAGTCGCTCTAACATACATGATTTCTTGGCTTAATAAAGTACGGTGCAATTAACCAATTGCAAGGGTAAATTGACTGGAATGCGCTTTGACATAGCGGAGTACTTAAATCTTCTTCGCGAACAGGCAACCTTAAAATGCGACGGAATTTTATTCGCAATACTTTCTGTTAATTGTATTCTGATTACACTTAATCGTGTTAGATGCTGACGAGTCTTATTTAATTGTTAGACAAATTTTTCGTGTCATTCTATTTAAGCGTGGACAAACTTTTTTGTAGTCAGTTATGGTTGAATTATCTCGAAATTTGTTCAAAGATTTTTCTAGTTTGGTAAATATTTTGTTAGTAGATTTGTAGGAGGGATTTAATATTGCTCAGCATAATTTTGTTGAACATAAAAGAATAGTTTTGTTGAAAAATTATTCGTTAAATTCTATCTGAAACTTTAAAATTGAATTTAACTCGTGAATGTTTATTGAATTTTCGAGGAAAAACAGGAACACAATGATAATTCTTCATGGTGTTTCAAGCTTATGTCCAGGTTTCAAATTATTTTTCTATTTTGTTTTTCTATTTTCAAAATTGAAAATCTATCGAAATTTCATGTAAAATTGAATGTAACAAGAAATTTTGTATAGACTCTGAAACTAAAAAGCTGAAGATGACAAGACCGAATCTCTAAATCTTTAACAGCATCGGAGAAAAACCTGAAAATGACCTAGACAGAAGATTCGTCGAGCTTATATTTTTACCCCAAAAATTCAACAAAAAACATTCACAGACTGAACTGCATAAAAAATGAATTTTATCGACCTACACTGAACGAATACACAAATCAGAAAACCATTACTAGGTCAAAATACAATATTGCGTTAAAAATAGAGATGTTTACACTATGCATACGATTGACACTGGATCTGTCAAAATTGTTAACGAGATAAACAGCAAAATTATTAAAATTATAAATCTGGGAAAATTATTCAAATTATTAATCTGGGAAATTTATTAAAATTATCAACCCGACAAAGTTATTCAAAATTATTAGATTTCTCATTTTCAATTACGAAAATTATTTGTCAAGGTTTCACCAAAATTTAGCCTTCATCCAGATAAATCAGATAATCTTTTCTTAGCAAGTATTATCCATTACTTAATTATTTTTATAGTTCCAATTGAAATATAAGTAAAATCTAAGGTCAATATTAAATCTACGTATTATACACACTCAGTAGAAAATGAAAAATATAGTAGACAAATAAACGATGTTACATAAATTAACATAGATTAATTTTTTATCTGATTTATCAACACACATTGCAAGAATACCTCAACAAATTGTGCAACTTACAATAAGAAACTTAAAATATTTTCGTAAAATAGAAACGTAAAATAGTCATTTGATAAGTTTAATAATTTTAGCGTTGATAGACGATCGAATACTTAAACAGTCCTCTTTAAAATAAAATAAATGCATAAACAAATTATCCAATAATACTGGAACTTCCAACCAGTCAAAATGACTGAAGTCTGCTTCCATATTTCGTCTTAGAAAATTTTGTTACTATACCTTCGTAGAAATTTATCGTACTTCGTCAAGACGAACGTTCGTACACGTTACTCAATGTATTTATTTATTCTTCCACTTTATTTTCAATTTCAAAAGAATTTTGCATTTGACGCATATTTATTACAAAACTTTGTTACCTTCCTAAAAATTTGTCATATTCTATCAAAACACATATACATGTCGATGCTTCAATATTTACTCTTCCACTTAATTTTCGAGTTTAAAATAATTTTGCATTTAACGCATATTTATTAAAAAATTTTGTACCATACTTTCATCAAAATTTGTCATATTCTGCAAATAAATGTACATGTCGATGCTTCAATATTTATTCTCCCACTTAATTTTCAAGTTTAAAATAATTTTGCATTTAACGCATATTTATTAAAAAATTGTTAACCATACTTTCATCAAAATTTGTCATATTCTGCAAATAAATGTACATGTCGATGCTTCAATATTTATTCTCCCACTTAATTTTCAATTTAAAATTAATTTTGCCTATGTACTCTATCCTTAACTCGCGTAATAAATACCTCGAACCTCCGCTAAAGCTCATCCAGCTGATACACCGTAAACAATCACTCCTTACTATATTTCTAAAATGTGTTCCCCGATATCTTCGGAATCACCACATTTCCACCTTGTTCACCGTTCGAAACTTCATCACAGCGAAACAAATGAGAGCGCGTTCGAAAATGTTCGTAACGCAGTTTAAAAAAAAATGAACAAATAAATAATCGTTGTGCACCTACCTGATCGGGCTGAACGCGAGGGATTTCCGCACGGAAAGCTGGAGCGGTCGAAATAAAAAAGAAGAAATCGCAGAAAAATCGCGGCGAAACTTGGAGCGAACGTGCGACGCGAATGACAAACAGATAAAGCACAAAGTGCGCGCACCGAGCCCGAGCTTCTCCTCTTTATACCCTCGAACTTGCACCTGTGCTTGCGCAGAGCGGACACTCGAGCTTAGTCCGCTCGTTCCCTTACATCCGCTTCGAACCACGTGCTTTAATCGCGCCTTGTGTTATTAGCTCCGTTTTCGAAACGCTGTCCTTTCGTGTCGTTTACTGGATTTTATTGGAAAATCAGGCTTCTAACACGATTCTATGGGATAGCGATATGAAGGTGGCTTTGTTTAGAGTAGTTGAAAAGATTTCGGGAGTTTTGGTGGTTTGGGAGTTTTAGGGAAGGGTGAGAATTTGGGGACTGGGGATGTTGGAGATTTTGGGAAATTGGGACCACATTTAATTTGAAAATTTTTGAATTTGAGAAGTGGGCCATTTTTGGAAATTTGGAAGTTTTGGAGAAAGTTGGAAATTTGAGAATTTAGGTAGTTGGGAAATTGGGAAATTAGGAAATTGGGAAATTTTGGAAGTGGGAATTTAGGAAGTGGGAATTTAGGAATTGGGAATTTAGGAATTGGGGAATTTAGGAATTGGGAATTTAGGAATTGGGAATTTAGGAATTGGGAACTTAGGAATTGGGAACTTAGGAATTGGGAATTTAGGAATTGGAGTATTTAGGAATTGGGAATTTAGGTAGAGGGAATTTAGGAATTGGGGAATTTAGGAATTGGGGAATTTAGGAATTGGGAAATTAGGAAATTGGGAAATTATGGAATTCGGAAATTTAGGAAGTGAGAATGTAGGAATTGGGGAATTTAGGAATTGGGAAATTAGGAAATTGGGAAATTATGGAATTGGGAAATTTAGGAAATGGAAATTTAGAAAGTGGGAATTTAGGAATTGGAAATTTAGGAATTGGGGAATTTAGGAATTGGGAATTGAGGAATTGGGAAGTTAGGAATTGAGGAATTTAGGAATTGGGGAATTTAGGAATTGGTGAATTTAGGAATTGGGAATTTAGGAAATAGGTAAATAGGTAAATTGGAAAATTGGGAAATTAGGAAATTAGGAAATTAGGAAATTGGGAAATTATGGAATTGGGAAATAGGGAAATTTGGTAACTTAGAAATTTAAAAGCTCAAAAATTCAAAAATTCAAAAATTTAGAAATTGGAAATGTGGAGATTGCAACATAAAATAAGAACATAAAAAATTTGCCATTTTGGCAGCACATATGCATATATATATAAACGCAATTTAAAATAAAGCTTCTTGTAATTTTCTGATCTTGACAGGAACTGATAACCGCGGGTAATTATGGTATATTAAAATCGGAATTTTAATGGACACGAACAGGATTTACTGGACCCAGAGGGGTGCAACACGAGCAATTACAAGCATAGTGCGTTCATTTTAATTATTTGTGAACTTGGTGGACAGTAATTTGGAAGCAGGCCAAAAGGCACTTGTCAAAAGTTGTAGCCTAGAAATCAATTTACCGAAATAATAATTAATAATAAATACCAGATAGGCAATCAACTTACCCTTAAACATATTTGGTGGTTTTAAACAAATTTGTGAAAAACATCTATTTAAAAACATTATGAAGTACATACGTATATTTCATAAAATATTAAACTACATCTTGAAAATTTGTATGTAACAATTACAGTTACATAAAAAATTGTGATATAATCTTTTTTTATTTGAAAAATGACCGAGAAACTATCCACAGACCACAGCAGCGTTAAGTGAATATAATTTCTTGATTCATATCGCAGTTCGGTATCGATTAACAAAAATTTTGTACATAGTCTTGTGTATACATGAATTTGTGATACTTTTAAGTGTATCCTACACTTCGTTAAATATCTTAAGGTTGTTTATAGCGGCGCATTATACGGCAACAAAAATTGTAGCAGCAGCATATGGTAGTACACTTGTTCGTATTAATAGTCAGGATATTGATGATTGCCATTAAACAATAGACTACAAATTACGCGCGTATTGCAATGCAGCTTGCCTAAAATTGGGTCTCTGGCCAATTGCCATCCTCGGAGCTGGATTCAACGCAAAAAGGCGAAAGAAAAAAATTGTGGGAAGTTAATCTAATTCTTTGCCTATTTACCACCTATTACAGCCAAGGATTACAACTTTGTACTTGCTCAATTAATTCACCGCTATTTAGAAAATCGACGTTACGCGAACAGTTTACACGTTGCTCCTTCGTGGTAAATATTCATTACATTTACGGTAATGTATATTTTTAATATTTAGTTTTGAAATTACCGAGAGCTGTGTTAACAGTAGTGTCTCGTTTTATTGCCACGTTCGGATGTACTCTCATATAGATTATCGATGACTCTGCAGTTATTGTCTGCTGGAAAATTTACGTGTGGTGAATAGAAGCGGGGCACGTGGCGATACAATGAGAGGTGATACAAAACGTGATATTACTCTTAGTAACAGAACTCGTGGCGATATAACGAATGGTGACATAATCGATGGTGATCGAGTGTGCACTAAATACAATGTGTGAAATATGGGACGTGTGGTAATATAATGAGCGGCGATATAACGCGAGGTGACGAATGCTTGGTAAAATCACTCGTGGTGATCGGACGCGTACTAAATTCAACGCATGGGATATGGGACGCGTGGAAATATAACGCGTGGCAATATAACGACTGGCGATATAACGCGAGGTGACGAATACTTGGTAAAATCACTCGTGGTGATCGAACGCATACTAAATTCATCGCATGGGATATGGGACGCGTGGAAATATAACGCGTGGCAATATAACGACTGGCGATATAACGCGAGGTGATGAATGCTCGCTAAAATCATTCGTGGTGATCGAACGCGTACTAAATTCAACGCATGGGATATGGGACGCATGGAAATATAACGCGTGGCGATATAACGAGTGGCGATATAACGCGAGGTGACGAATGCTCGGTAAAATCACTCGTGGTGATCGGACGCGTACCGAATACAACGTATGCAATATAGGGTACGTGGTTATACAACATGCAGCAAGATAACGCGTGGCAATATAACGTGTGGCGATATAATGCGACATAACTATTCCTATGGTCACTAAAGGAAAATATACAACCGAATGTAATATTTTGTTAATAAAGTATTTGTGAACATTCTCTTTACGTTTAAAATTCAAATGAAATAATTAGAATGTGAAATTGTCAACACTTCATTTCAGATGATCATTTTATACAAATATTTGATTTAAATTTCGTTCGCGTATTAAAGAAAAATGTTTGTTTTTACAAAACATTGATCAGGCAACATGATAAATAAATTTCTATATTCTGTCTCGATCGCATCGAGGATTTCTTGTGTACATTAATACTGTTCCTACTCTTTTTCGATCGCAGCACAATTGAATTCCAATAAACAAGCAATTGCCAGTGATCGTTGTTCGAAACAAAAACTTTCTTCTGCCTCTACGTCAATCCTTCAGCCAATTATCCTTTTAACCAATGGTTTTACTCTAAATTCATTAAATTCATTCCACAAACCGGAATCCCAAAGAGAATCGAACGGACCTCGGCCAACCATTGAACATTAATTAATCCTTCGTCGCATTGTGTTGCAAGTATGTTATGCTCAAAAGGATACCCCATAAAATTTTCGTATGTTGTTAATCGTACATGAATTACAGGTTTCATTGATTAATAAAGCTGTCAAAAACATTTATCTTCTTTATTGTAATTTTTTAGTTGCATTACTGAAATGTTTGCAGAATTTACTATCATGTGTGATTTTTCAAACATTTAAGTTTTCTAGCTTTCGAATACCTCGTCTCTCAGATTAAAAAATTTTCAAATCTAAAGCGCTTCCAATTTTCCCAAAATTCACAACTTTTTAAATTCTCAAATTCCCAACTTCCACAATTTCTTAATTTCCCAATTTCAAATTTATTTAAATCTACTTTTAAATTCAGACAGTTCCCAAATTTTTAACTATAAAAACTTCAAAAAATGTGAAAACGTGAACTCGACAGGATTGCTAGTGTAATTGGCAACTATTTCGATTCTACTTTATAGACGCACTCCCCGATGGTGTATTCGGGAAACAAAGCATCAGTTCGTTATTTTGTCACATTTTTCACAATGACAACAGTGACAGCGAGCTGAATATACCTGCTAGAGGCAAAATCGAGAAGCATTGTGTCATGCCTCATCGCGTCCTTCAAAAACGAGGCAATTTTTCCTCTCCTCGCGCTATACTTACCTGTTTTCCAATAAAATGACAATTTCGGGAACAAACGTTCGTAAAACGGGACAATTGAACAGGAAGGTGGTTGAAAATTAACAAATTTCAAATTCCATAAATTTTCATGTTTCTAGAGTTTTAAATTTCCAATGCTCTACATCTCCAAATTTCTAAATTTTTAAATTTCCAAATCTCGAAGTTTACAAGACACTAAGTTTACAAATCTCTAAATTTTGCAAAACTCTAATTGTTCAAATCTATAAATTTCCAAATTTATGATTTCAAGAATCTCTACATTTTCATGCCTCTCAGTTTCCTGTATATACATTTCTAAATATCAAAATTCCCAAATTTCTAAATTTCCAAATCTCTAATTTTCCAAATCCCTCACTACCCAAATCTCTAACTTCTCAAATTTCTCAATTTCCAAATTCTGTAGATCTCCAAATCCCTAATTTCCCAAATCCCTAATTTCCCAAATCTCTAATTTCCCAAATTTCTCAATTTCCAAATCTCTAGAGCTCCAAATCCCTAATTTCCCAAATCTATGTCTCCAAATTCCAAATTTCCCAAATTTCTCAATTTCCAAATCTCTAAATCTCCAAATCCCTAATTTCCCAAATCTCTAGATCTCCAAATCCCTAATTTCCCAAATCTCTATGTCTCCAAATTCCAAATTTCCCAAATTTCTCAATTTCCAAATCTCTAAATCTCCAAATCCCTAATTTCCCAAATCTCTAAATCTCCAAATCCCTAATTTCCCAAATCTCTAACTTCCCAAATCCCTAATTCCCCAAATCTCAATGTCTCCAAATTCCAAATTCCCCAAATCTCTAATTTCCCAAATCCCTAAACTTCCAACTCCCTATCTTCCCAAATCTCTAACTCCCCAAACCCCCAACTCCCAAATTCCCAAACAACCCAACAAAAAAATGTATACCCCAACATCAACACCTACAATTCTCAATACCCTAAATCGCTCATATATTTTGTACAGCCACTTCCGAAGACAGTACACGTTAGACATCTCCTCCATCAAAGTCGTCGAATTTTCGGCCATTTTAGAAGGAGTTTTACGATTTAGCGAAGGGTCCTCGAGAGGTTTCGTTATCGAAACCATTTGTAGACGTGACTCTGGTCGGTGTGGGTTTCGAGACCTCTGTATGACATCTTTGTGAACCGATGCTCTCGTTTACTGGCTTCCGTCAATCAAACCACAACTTACCTACCACCTTCGACGAGGATTTCATTGGTTTCGGTGCACGTCGGTTAACTTGATTTATAAGTGGTATAAACTGGCGATCAGCTAACTTTCCGTGTACTATAGACATCCATTCTATGATAGCGGTCACATATTTATGCCAATTATGCTTCGAAGAAAATTAATCTGTACTAATCGTTAAATAATTACAATCATTTCATAATGATGGTACTTATTAAGTAGTTAAGCAGTTTAATTACTTCAAGTAGTTAAGGTAATGAGAAGTATTAAGCAGTTAAGTATTATTGTTGCAATAATTATGGATAAGTATCTAACAGAAAACCTACCACTAATTACGTCATTGTGAATTCGTTATGAACTTATGAAATGTTACGTGAATATTGGTCAACCTTGAGGTCAAATTGAGGTTAGGAATTTTTTCAAAGATTCTTCTATAAAATTTAATGTAGGACAGAGTCTAAAGTCTTTGACAATCTACAAAACTCACAAACTGTCGCTTAAAGAAATGTTTACATTCATTCTAATTTTACAAAACAATTTTCAAAAAATCATCAGCTCTACCTAAATCTTGACCGCTATGCCTACTAACTGTTAATGATTTTTAAACTATAATATTGTAATTTAATAATATAATTGCAGTATTATTCATATAGACTGCAACCCCTAGCATTCGAATATCTTTGCCAGAAAACTGTTGGCAACACTCGAACGATAATCTCATTCGACATTGCAGCGTTCGATTGAAGTGGACCGATAGGATCTGATAAATCAGCAAGCATTCGAAGACAAGCGAGAAATCGCTGGATTTGATCGAAGATGGGTCATTCACGAGCCTACGTCCGCGTCCTTGAGGTCCTTTACGTTTCGTCGGCGTCGCAACGTCGACTCAGCAATCGCGCACGTCGACGATTTTTTTCGAAACTGAAGAATTCCTGGCCACCGTTCGACCTGGTGAACAGCTGATCGTATCAACCTTGTCGACAAGCTGAGAGAGAGCCTCCTCGCTACACGACCCTCTAACTTAAATAAGGTAAGCAACTTTCCTCTTTTTTTTCTTCTTCTTTATTGCTCGACAGTCTTTTATCACGTTCCTTTTTTGCTTTTTGTTCCTAGGACGCTCTTCCGCATCAGGGACGAGATCAATCTTCTGCGGTGATTATTTTTCGAAAATAATTTTTTTATGGAACTATGTGGACCACAGTTTACATTACTGTCTTAATATTGGATATAGCATTAATTTTTATCGGATTTTTTAAGAAGTATTGTACCTCGATATATAGTAGTAGTTCAATTTTATTCAATTTTATAATAATAATATATAATATGTAATATTTACAACACACTATGTAATAGAACAATAACACATGTGTGGTGCATGTCTACATATGTGGATATTATACATACAATAATTTGTGAATGTGACTTGTACCATGTAATTTAAATACTACAATTTTATTATTTTTTATTATGTTACATCACACATGTGTTGCACATCCACATATGTGGATATTATACATATAATAATTTGTGAATGTATGACTTGTACCATGTAATTTAAATACTACAATTTTATTATTTTTTATTATGTTACATCACACATGTGTTGCACATCCACATATGTGGATATTATACATATAATAATTTGTGAATGTATGACTTGTACCATGTAATTTAAATACTACAATTTTATTATTTTTTATTATGTTACATCACACATGTGTTGCACATCCACATATGTGGATATTATACATATGATAATTTGTGAATGTATGAATTTAGAAATCTTCCAGAACATGTCCACGAAGACTAATTTAAGAAATTAAGAATAATTTTCTATATTTCACTAGAATTATCACCACATTAAGACTTGTACCATGTAATTTTAATTTATGTTTTCGTCGGAATTTTTGTACCATGTAATTTACATATTACAAATTTATTATTTATTATATTACATCACAAAATGTACAATTAAAAATAAGGGTCCTCCGCATAAAATTTTGAATAACGTTCAATTACATCGTACAAAACAATACATTACACGCAATGTACGTGTATTATTCAACTCGGTGCACAGAAGCAAACTCCTAAGTGCATAAAGCACCGTATCCCACGCGATTCAGTTTGCCTTTGCAGGAAGTTCATCAAAGAGGACTAATAGTTTGCACTTTGTCACATATCGTAACTGATAATAATCTTCGAGCAGTAGCAGTAAGAAGTAAAATGGTTAGTTTAAGATTTATTCAACGTTGTAATACAAGCTCGAAGAAAAACGAAATTGCTTGGTTCAGGATTCTCCGCAGTAACCCCTTTTATACATTGTCGCCCCAGGATATAATGAACTTCGTTCCCCCTTTTTATATCGATATTTCATCGGCCAAAACGCGAACGTCGCAATGTTTTTCCTTTGTTCACTGAATCAGTACTTATAGGACGTTCACCGTCACTTATTTCATATTATTATTGTTATCTAGATATTCGTGGATGTGTTCATGAAGGTGATAAATACATGAGTAATTCGTGGGTAAATGTTCAATTTGTATTTGTATATTTATGTGTTTACTGATGTTATGAACTTATTTTGGATGAATAGCTTAGATATAATTAAGAAAATGGGACAGTAGGATTGTTTTGAATATCATTGCAATTATACTGATAATGTTATTGGCATAGAATTTCCACGTTGCACGTAAATAATTAGTTATATATATTACTGTAATGTAGAATAGTTTGTAATTATACTAATAATAGTAATTATTTACATAGCACTTCTACATTCTATGTAAATAATTAATATTATCAGCATAATTGAATTTTTGTAAAAATGGAACAGGTGGTGCCATCTCTTCAACGAACAGGGTGAACTACACACTTTTGAGACTGCTGTTTCGTTAGTTCCTACATACTACCGCTAGATGGCACTAGGTGTATCGTTTTTTGTTCAATTTATTAATATAGTTGATATATAATTTTTTCAATTTTTAACCATTCTTCGGCTAAGAAGAGGGGAACTAATTAAATTACAGTCTCAAAAGTGTGTAGTTCACCCTGTTCGCCGGAGAGATGGCGCCACTTGTTTCATTTTAAAAAAAAATTCAATTAATATTGATTTTATTGATTAATATACTATATATTTATTAATATTGATTTTATGCTGTTTGCAGTATATTCCGTGGGTCCGAAAATGCGGATTATATGTTCAGAACAGTTTGCATTATACTGTGCCTCGTCGGCAATATAGGGAACATTAGAATGATAAAAATTTACACCTGATATATGTCATATAATTTATTCGTGACACTTCTCGTACAAATATACGCGTTATGTAAAATAGGATGATCACGCTGTCTTATATCTCTTAAAATGTTTCATTCAGTTGCCAACGGTTTCGAGAAATATGCTATATACAAAGAGTATTTCTTTAAAATCGGTGCATACTATTTGTGCGATTGTTCGATATAAAAAAATGCTTCGTTTCATGATCGTATGTACACATATTCTACAAATATTGCTTCGGGTCTTCAGCAATCGATAAGCTTATAATTGTTCGTAAGTAGCACTTTACTCAGCCTTGTAATTATTTATTTCCTAGTCCTGAAATGCGATATTCGATGCTCCAAGTACAACACACTAACACACAGCCCAGAAATAACAGCAGCCAACTTCTCTGACCATTTTATAAAAATACTCCTATGATTTCTTATAAATATTTTTAATACGATAAAAACACGTATACTTGGATGTGAAATCAATTTTCGACTCAAGAAAAATGCACGTTTTAAATTGAAATATTCTATAAATAAATTATTTAAAAAAAGTCGATCAAAAGATACATATTAAACAGTGTTCATTACAGCAGCCATGTTCGTTGTAATATAAAACAATACCAACAATAAACTATTGCTTCCTATCAATCTTCGAACTGAGCTTCGACAAAAATTCCGTTGCTTGATTGTCTCCTTTCCTCTGCTTCAGTGCTTGAATTGTTTCTGTATCTAAAAGGACAAATGAAAATAAATAAATGAACGAATAAGTCAATTGTTTGTAAAATGATAGATTCATGGTTGAAATATACAGATGTGAACCCACGGTTGGCGTGTACCGAAAATACGTGTGAGCCATTTTTCTATTCTGACCAATTGTAGCTCAACACGTCAACTCATGCGCCAACTCGTGGGTTGACATCGGTACGTACTTCTACTCGTTGGTCGTGAAAATTTCAGATGGATTTGGTCGAGGGTCTCTATTCCCCGGTCTGGACCCGTTTCGGGGACTTCACTGAAGGGTAAAAATGCTTCCGCCATGAACCTCGACCTCAGAAAGTCTTTGTCTTTTAACTCGAACGCTATTATGGCGTCCGCAGTTGATCTCTGCTCTGGGGTTAGAGGACTGGAAATTATAAAAATTATATTTCATACAATGCTTTACAGAAGATTTGAAGTCTGAAGCTGCTGCGTGTTAATTATTATGAACCTAACCTAACAATATTGACATAAATCATTAATGTCTATCAATCTATGAAATACACCTAATACTCACATGTTGAAAACTTCATCAAACAGAGGATAAAGGTTTTCCTTTTGAACATGCGTTTTTGGAAGCTTCACATCAGTGAATTTCTCTTCAGGAAGAAGCCTCACCTTCACATACGAGTCGCATGCACCTAGAAACAGGAGAAAATATATTTTCACAGCATTCTAGGTAATTACCAGAAGACCCCAGTGTGGAATCATGCACGGTGAACATATTCTATCTACGAGGTTCCACGATTTTGGTATTTTGAAGATGGATTTAAAGTAACAAATTGTGATAATACTTTTGAAGGATGGGAGGTAACGTCGGAGAACCTGATAGATGCTTTGATATATCTTTGACAAGCTTCAATTTTCTGAGGCAAGAAAATTGTTTGCTAGATCTATTACATTATATTGTACATTCAAGAGGTACAAATTAAAAGTGAGAAGGCACGGTGGTTCTTTTTATTGGCCTAGCAAGACTGTGATTTTTAGTTCAGGAGAGTGTTGTTTGCAAGTTATATAACTTTCTATTCTTTGAATTTTGGGATTTTGGAATCATGAAGATTGTAAGTTCTCTAAGCTACTAAATTATCTTCAAATTCTGAAATTTGCAAATTCTAAAATGTGCAAATTCTTAGATCTCTAAATCTCACATCTCTACTCGCATACCCAAATCCCAATATTCCCAACTCCTTGCGTTCCCAAATTTCCATATTCCCAAATCCCCACATGCCTGTGTCTTCAAATCCTGAAATCTCAAAAATCTAAAATTTCTAAATTCCCAGGGGTCTAAATCTCCAAATCCTGAATTCTTGAAACTCCAAATCCCCAAATTCCCCAAATCTTCAAATCTCAAACCCTCAAAATGTTAAAAACTCAAATGATAAAATATATAATTAGTCTTGCTAGTAACTTAAAACGGAACCATCGTGCAACCAACATCATGCAAAAATCTGAGATTCTAAGAATCGCGAGGGCAAGCAACCAAATATGAGACATTCTACGTGTTTGGAACAATGATGAGGAAGAGCGTGTCTTTGCATCCACGTTTACATACTTGTCTTCCATTCTTTCAGTCTTTGTTTAGATTTTGTCTTTGTATGAAGCTTGCGCTTGAGAGTAGACACCTTGCCTACCAAATCGCCTACAAAATCGAAAGAAAATGTCATTCCGTTTATCGCGAATCACTCGCTCGTTCCCGCCATCGAGTCACGAAACAGGCAATTAAACAACATTAAACGAGCTACAAGAATTCTTTCTAATTGGGACTTGAATTCCTTCATTTAATTAGTCGTGCGATCTTTCGTCTTTATTACGTCTATGATACGGGGTGACTCTTAAAACGTTTTCATACTCTTTTATCTGTGGTATGATATATCTATGATGTAACTGAACTATTCTTGGAAAGTAATCTTAATCACTGCTAGTGAGATATAATATACGTAATAAGGAAGATAAGATTTCATTCAGTAAATTTTAAATTACATTTGCAATCAATTTTAATAAAACCTAATAACTTTGATTTAACCAATCAACATTGAAATTAATTTTATCCCAAACTATAACTTCCACTCATCTAATTATTTAAAAAAATAAGGTACCAGAATCACCCCGTACAAAATAAAAATTAACTATAAATTAAAATCCTTTTCGCAGCAAATCATGCGATTTCTAAATTAAGTATTAAATGTTTCCATATAATGTACTTTACAATCCGTTTCTTACCATTGCTATCAATAGGTCGCAGCTTCCTGGCGTTCAAGATCTGAATATTCAAAGAGTTGTCCACAAATTGCGCTTTGATGGTCAGCTGCCCGTGTTCAGAGTCTTCCATCTCGTTTTGTTCCTTCAATCTTTCCTGATGATAACGATGTATCAACTTGGCGGTTTCCAAACCGTGTAATTCCAAAATGTGTTCAATTTTCTCCAAAACTTTCACGTTCGCTGCTTCGTCTGCTCCCACGTTGAAGAATCGGATGAGCGTGTGGAGAGTTCGGTGCAGGTTCGAGTAAAACGATGGCGGCCTCCTTTTCTGTAGAAACAATTTTAATGTTACTATTACTTAAATTCGAGTGCACACCCTAGGTAAATTTAATTTGCTTTATGTTAATTTAATTAGGTACCTCTAAATTACTATTCACTAATTGGTACAGCGTCTCTGACATGATCTCCCAAATCACAAATAGCACTCTCTCGAAGTTGTCTTCATTTAAGTTGTCGTGCAAGGTTGTTAAATTGTTGTCTAAATACTGTAGAAGCCGATCCATGGCGTTGCTTGTGGTGTCTATTAATTCTGCACCCTCCATTAGGTACCTAAAATAATTACATTATTATTGTCATTCGAGAATTCTGTTCCTACAAAAAATTTGACCCATCTACAATGCAAATATATTATTCAATTTATATAACTTTCAGTAATTCAGTAATAAATGCTTACTATATTTTGTTGTCAATGCAAAGACATAATACAAATATTATACTCAACATTTATAAGATAATATACTTAAATAATTGCAAAATAATATTCCTAAACAATCGCAAAATACTTAACGGATAAACAAGAGACCCAATCGTCGTCTTTCCACGAATAATTATTCAATTACCCACTGATTAATCAATCAACCAATTACCTGTTCATCGCAGGCGCCATTTTGTTGGCGACCACTTGCAGCAGTTCAATGATCTTGTTCTTCACCGTGTCAGTAGCGTTGTCAATGATCAATTGCAACGTTTGTCTGCACCTTTCTGCTTCCTCCTGTGTCCTCTTCTCAGCTAACATGTCAACAATGTTCTTCAACCCGAGATCGTTAGCCAACGGCGCGATCGACGTTCTGATATAATCGATATTGTTGATCGCGAAACACCAGGCTGTCGATACGAAGAATTTCTTGTCGTACACGCTGCTCTCTGAGAGCTGCTCGAGTTCCGTCGTCAGTTCCGCTTTCTTCGCCATTTTGTCCGCGTACGCGATCGAACATTTGCAGATATCCTGCAAAATTGAGAGATCGTGCATTTTTTCTTTGGAATTTTGAGGTTTGAAGATGGGGATTTTGGGATATTAGGGTTTTGGGACTTTTTGGGAGTATTTGGGACCTTTTGGAACTTCCTGGGACTTTTTGAGGTATTGGGTCTTTTTGGGTCTTTTTGAGATATTGGGACTTTTTGGGTCTTTTTGAGATATTGGGACTTTTTGGGACTTTTTGAAATATTGGGACTTTTTGGGACTTTTTGAGATATTAGGACTTTTAGACTTTGGGATTTGAAGATATTGGAGATTCTGGAATTTTGGGATTTTGATATTGGAACATTCGAATTTTGGGACTTTAAGGCTCCGGAAGTTTGAGGTATTGGAACTTTAGAATTTTAGGACCTTGAGACCTTGGAAATATTAGAATTTTAGAATTTGTAGACTTTGAGACCTTACATCTCTAGGACCTCGAGACTTTTCAATCTTATAAATTTTGTGAACTTTGTGTCCATATTATAGTTTGAGAGTAAACATGCTAAAACTTGAGCATACAAAAGTACTGCTCACACCTTACAGGTCTAGGGCCTTGAGACTCTTCAATCTTATAAATTTTGAGGACTTTGGGTCCATATTATAGTTTGAGAACGCTCTGAGCTCGCAAATATAAAACTTGAACATACAAGAGTACTTGTAACAGATATAAAATATCTATGAAATAACTAGTGGAAGATTCTCAAGAGTGAAATTACGTCATCTGGAAACCGTCTATAACTCACATCTATAATTTTGGCTATGAAGGTGTAGGATCCTTCTATATCAGGCCACGCCAGCTGCGTCCAGAACACTTTGATTTGATAGAATATCGTCAAGGTATCAACCGCACTCGAGCTATATTGAACTGTGTTATCGACCGCTTGCAACGTATCGAATTCCACGGCTCTGTCTATTCGTTTTAGAGCCTTGTACACTGCTATGTCTAACCAGTGCGCTACGCCAGCTCTGAACCACTCGTGGTAACTTTGGACCTTCATGCCTTCCAGTTGTCCTTCTGCGCAGAGCACTTCGCCGACCCTGAAGACAAAACGTTCCATAAAATTATTACACACTTGACAATCATTAACGTTCACTAGTAAGAATAACTGGAATAGTTAACATTAAGAGTGGTCAAATGACCATTTCCTAATTCAAGTTTCACAATTTGGTTTCAAACACCTGTTGATTTTCATCAAGATAGAGAATTAACATATTCATTTGTTTATTTGTTAACATGAACGTGCATTATAAGCTAAGTGCATAACCTAGGTTTAGATTAAAGTACCAGAGTTCAGACCCTGAAGGTACCTTTGGCCCAGTAACTTTGCCCAAGATTATCTGCAGAAGATCAGAAAATTATTTTCTTGCTCTGCAAGCTACCGTGTGAAGATAATTTAACAAAAATGTGGATCTAGTTGCAGAGCTACAATTTCGACAACCTCAGTTTTATCTCTAGACCGAAGTTATACAAATTAGAGGTTAGCATATTTAACATGTCTATGTTAAATTCTGACATACATGGCGTATCTCTGCAACGCAAGATAAAGCTCGAACAAAGTGGTCCCTAAATTCAGTTCCACATCGGAGTTCTCGATCTCGATCCTCTTCAGCCTGCTACAAACGTCCTCGATGATGACCATGCACATATCGCTGATCCTCTTCTCGTACATCATGTAGAGACATCTCGCGTATGGGAAGTTGATTCGTCTGAAGTACAAATTAATTTTAAAAGAATGCACAGATGTGTGGATAGAGAAGATCATTTTCTAGTTCCTTACTTGATGAATAGCTTGTCATAATTGTCGATGGCACTTTGTAGATCCGCCCTTACTAGTTGTATCACCTTTATGTGGTATTTAAGGTGGTCCTCGTCTGATTCGCTTTCTGTAGAATTGTTATTCAGTATGTGCTCGAACCTGGGACAAAATGTTAACACTTATTAACTTTAAGCTTCTATCATTTTCTTTCAAGCTTTTATTAAATGTATTAATTTCAAGCTTCAAGTGTCCTTTGATTAGACTTCATAACAGTTGGATTGATCAACTTCATCTTCTGAAGAGTACTTAGTTTGGTAGATGTTTGAAGATGTGTGAAGGTGTTGGAAGTTGTTTGAAGGTGTTTGAAATTGTTTGAAAGTGTATGAAGATATCTGACCCTGCCCAAAAGTGTCAAACATCATAATAATTTTTCATTCCCATTTAGAAGCTGAACGCAACTGTTAATAGATGTTCATAAACTACGTACCATTCAGCACCACCCTGTTCGACGGTGTACTCTAAAGCTTGAAGAACACTTGGCCTCTCATCTGGGTCCAGAAACCAGGAGTACATTTTTGGAGGGAATAAATTAACGTCTTCAGGAACTTTAAGGCACGAGACGGACGACAGTATCCTAAAATACACAGAACTTCTTCTAACACCTCAATATCTAAGAGCAAGTTCTGGAACTAAATTTGAATTTGAAGTATTTGAACTGTATTTAAATTTGAAGTATTTGAACTGTACTTAAATTTGAAGTATTTGAACCATATTCAAATTTGAAGTATTTGAACTTCTCACATGTGGAGTAAAATATCTGATAATCCAAGAGCAAGTGTTTTGTCTAAGACCTTCAAGGTCAGCGTTCCTAAAAAACTACTTAACTATCATCCAAAGTAATTACCCCAAAATGGCGGACAACTGCGTCATAGTGTTCTTATCACCCGGAGTTAGCCTCCTGATCTTGCGAATACTGTTCAAACACGAGTACAGCAGCTTCTTCGTGGCGTTCCAGAACAGCCTGGTCTCATCGGTCGAGAACAGGCCATTTTCCATCGGCCTCAACAGTTCTACCGCCAGTTTATTGAACACCGTGAAGTTGAGGGGATGTTCCTGATGAATCCCAGCGTACTCCACCCACTGTGCCAGAGCAATGTTCCTAGCTAATAAACCTCGTTGTGCACTGTGCTGAAGAAGCAGAACCTCCGCAGGCGCGGACCATCTTCCACACCAACAGTATTTCTCTATCTTCTCGTTCTCTATTTCGTGTAGTAATAACAGTCTGATCAGGTGCCTGTACTCCTGTGCAGCCACCTGCGCGTTGTGCTCTGCGCTGAAGGCTAGCCTTAACTTCACGACACCACGGCGTTTTGATTTGTTCTTCTTCTCGAGCGAGTACCACATTGTGTGTCCGGTTGTTGGTATGTCCTGAAAGGTTGAACAAGTTGGTAAGGTTTGGTGTCATTTGATGAAGTTTGATGTAATTTAACGACATTCAAAGTTACTTGGTAAGGTTTGATGTGATTTGATGAAGTTTGATGTAATATAATGACGTTTAAAGTTAGTTGGTAAGGTTTGATGTGGTTTGATCAAGTTTGACGTTATTTGGTGAAGTTTGATGTAATATAATGACGTTCAAAGTTACATAATAAGGTTTGATGTGATTTGATGAAGTTTAAAGTTGTTTGATGAAATCAGATGTAACACTTGCTGAAATTTGAAGTTATTCAGCAATGTTTGGAATGTAATGACGTTCAAAGTTACATAATAAGGTTTGATGTGATTAGATGAAGTGTAGTTTGACGAAGTTTGAAGAAGTGGTTTGATCAAATCTGAAGTTGCTTGAAGTTCGAAGAAGTTATTTTGATAGTGGTACTTCTAGTGTTAAGAATTAAGTAGACCTCTATAAAAGTACCTTTAGAGGAATTCTACAACGACCAATGAATTCGTTATCATGGCTTCCGGTAGTGGCAGTGACAGCTATCTCTTTAGCAAGTTTCACTAAACCTCGAACACCTTTCACGTCCTTCACTTTGCTCATCTTTTCTGGAACCGTTTCTGCAGCATCGAAGTCCCTGCAATAAAACATCAGTACTCAATAATATAAAATTTGCTAGTTCTAGTTTAGCTAATTTTAGATAATTCTAGCTAATTCTGGATAATTCTAAATAATAGGTAGTTCTAAAACAACTCTAAGTAATTCCAGACACTAGCTCTAACTATTACAACCATAGAATTCTTTCACACATTAAACTTACCATACTTCCAGACACAGCACGTCGTTTTCTGGATCCTCCAGTGGCCTAAAACAATTAAATTCAGTCGATGAGCAAACAACCGAAAAACAGTGACGGTAGATGAAAAGCTACTGGTGTAAACAAAAACCGTCGATTTTAAACAGTTCCAAATGGGTCAGCCCATAAAGTTACTGTCGTACTCCAAATAAACACTAGGTCTTTCAAACATCCCAAAGTCCCTTTGGCGTCAAAGAAGATAAATTTCAAATTTTACATTTTTCAACAATTTAGTATAGTAAAAGTCTTACAGTTCAAAGTGTTCCTCCCACACAGGGCTCAGTGTGGCCGTCTTCACAGCAGTGTTGTACCTCCTCGTGGGCGCAGATTCAAGATAAAGTGCACAAAAAGGGTCACTCTTTCCATTAGCGTCCTTCGACACCAGTTCCTTAGCCTCGATCACTTCCACGTTCAGGTGCATTTCCGGTGGCTGTTAATCGTGAACAGTTTAGCTGAAATATATCGATAGCGCGCAGAAAATGGCGGGCATCTCACCTCCAGGTTCCTTGTCTCCTCCAGGACTCTCTCGTGCGTTTCGTTGTCGACCTTGAACGCATTTTGAAGGTGGTTTAACAGAATATCTTGGCTGCATTCGTTGGATACGTCGTAGCCAATTTGGTGCTGGGTCATGTACACCAGAGCTGCGTATAGCTCTTCTATCTACAATTTCAGTTTTTTATTATTACAACTCCAATATTAATAACTAAATTCAAACAGTAATTTATCAGTTTATTATAACCAATTTTATTAACTAAATTCACAGACATTTATTAGTTTTCTTGATCATATTTGAGGTGTCCTCAATTTCTACAAATGGGAACGTTTCAGAAAAGTTTATCGAATGCATCATAGATCTTTCTGTCTATCTATTATTTGTCTGTTGACATATTCAGTTTGCAAACGAGATAAGTTACTCGTAAACAATCAACTTTTTGAGGCTGCCTAGCTTCATGATCATTAATAGCTGGATTATTGAGAAACACCACGCAATCGACTTGCGTCACTGGTAATTGTAGCATCTGCTGCGGGACATTATTGATAACGATTATATACACAGATTTTAGTTGCAAGACGCTCGTGAAAACGTCACTTGAGACACGATACTCATGGTTCAAAGTTCTTCTGTTAACGCGGGAATACCGGACGAACAATCACAAGGAAAAAGATACAATATAATTTATTCTTATTTCCTTTGTTCGCTTTGCGACAATAATAGGTTAAATGTACACCGTAAAATGTGTAACATTTTTTTCAATTTTTTTTATGTACATTTGCATAGAATGTGTTTTAGGTTAGTGATCATTTTGAAATCTTCAAGATTGCTGTATTGTCAAATTTCTAAAATTCTCAAATTTTCAGATTTCAAGGTACTTTTTCAAAGTTTTCAAATTACAAGCTTTTCAAATTTGCCAATTCTCAAATTATGAACTAGTTAAATTCTAAAATTTTCAAATTTGTCAATTGTCAAATTATAAACTAGTTAAATTCTAAAATTTTCAAATTGTAATCTTAAATTCCCACATTTCTGAATTTGATGTTAAATAAATACTCAAATTGTTCTGATTTGATAAATTTTTGAATTCCCAAACTCGTCAAATCCCCAGATATTTAAGCTTCCAAGGCCACATCAATTTCAAACTAATTTCAAACTTCTCAAATTTCTCAAATCCCCAAATCACTACGAATCTTCAAACTTCCAAATTTTCCAAATTTCTTAAATCCCTAAATTTGTCAAACTTCTCAAATCCCTAAATTGTCCAAGTCTCCAAATCTCACAAATCCCCAAATCTCTCAAGCCTCCTTTGATATCCCAAATTTGCAAGTTTCTGAACTTCTCACATCCTCAAATTCCCAGAAATCTTCAAATTCTGAACCTTCGCAAATCCCCAAATTTTCCAATCCCCCTTTTCCAAATCTTCAAATTTCCGAAATCCCAAATTTTCCAATTTCCCTTTTCCAAATCCCCAAATTTTATATCCCCTAATTTTCAAGTTCCAAAACTTCTTAAATCCCCAGAGATCTTCAAATCCCCAAATTTCCCAAATCCCAAATTGTCCAATTCCCCAAATTTGATATCCCTTAATTTTCAAGTTCCAAAACTTCCTAAATCCCAAGAAATCTTCAAATCCCCAAATTTTCCAATCCCTCTTTCCCAAATCCCAAATTTCCCAATTGCCCTTTTCCAAATCCCCAAATTTTCAAGTTCCAAAACTTCCTAAATCCCCAAAAATCCCCGTTCCCAAAATTCACCTCCAAATTCCGCAAATGCACAAACATCAAAATTAACCTTCTCAAACCTCGAAATTCCCCAAATAAATCCACCGAGGATCACTCACCGTCATAGCCTGCAGTAACGTATTAGTCCTGCGTTCGATCTCCGCTTTGGGCACCCCACAAAAAGTGTTCCTCCACCGATTGAGGGTGGCCACCCCCAAGGGTGGATTGGTGCTCACCATCTCGACAGGCGCACTATCTCATTTCAAAAATATATCCAAAATTCAACGCACACATCACTTCACACTTTCTCGGCGTCCAACGTCGATTTATTCGATTCCTCGTCGCCGAAGAACATGGTCTCTAGACGCGATTCAGAGCACGACGATGACCCAAGAACGAAGAAAAGCACGGAACAATGACGTCGTTGCGGTAGCACTCGCGTGTCTCGATCGGGAACTCGAGATCTTCCACTCGCCGACACTTTCGTCTTTCCTCCACAACAAAGGCTACTTAGTTCTGTTGGGAACGATTTGTGTCACGAAACCGTGATACGCTAGTTTGAACGGGATCGAACAGAACGGAGAAACATGGAGAACTGGCTCGAAAACGAAATGGTGGCCTGCACTTTGTCGGCCGAAGATGAACTCCACGGCGACCGCGACCTTTCTTATCTTACGCATATTTATTCGACCGTGCGTATGCATAATCGAAGAGGAACATCTAATCGAACTCGTGGAGGGAATGGAAGCCAATGTATGATCAACGTGTATTAAGATTGATGACGATATTTGTTGTTAGATTAATAGGTTATATGGGTCATGCGTGTGATGTTGAATAACAGTTTTATTAATTATTTATTAAGGGACAAAATATGAAGTTGAATAACACAGTATTGTATGAAGTATGTATGGAACGTGTTAGGAGAAGAGATATGAAGTTGATTAACCATATTGTTATATTATATACAAAATACAAAATTGAAGAAAAGTATGAAGTTGAAGAACAGTATAATATTAAGCATGTAGGAAAAACAAGTTAAGAGAAGAAATATGAAGTTGATTAATAATATTGTTATATTATGTACAAAATACAATATTGAAGAAAAGTATGAAGTTGAAGAACAGTATAATATTAAGCATGTAGGAAAAACAAGTTAAGAGAAGAAATATGAAGTTGAATAACAATATTGTTATATTATATACAAAATACAAAATTGAAGAAAAGTATGAAGTTGAAGAACAGTATAATATTAAGCATGTAGGGAAAACAAGTTAAGAGAAGAAATATCAAGTTGAATAACAATATTGTTATATTATGTACAAAATACAATATTGAAGAAAAGTATGAAGTTGAAGAACAGTATAATATTAAGCATGTAGGAAGAACAAGTTAAGAGAAGAAATATGAAGTTGATTAATAATATTGTTATATTATATACAAAATACAAAATTGAAGAAAAGTATGAAGTTGAAGAACAGTATAATATTAAGCATGTAGGAAAAACAAGTTAAGAGAAGAAATATGAAGTTGATTAACAATATTGTTATATTATGTACAAAATACAATATTGAAGAAAATGTATGAAGTTGAAGAATAGTATTAAGCATGTAACAAAAACAGTCTGAGGTTATTAAAATTTGCCAATACACAGAATTTATAGAGCTTGAAACTGATAAAATGTAAAATATGAAATTTGCTTTTATATAACTTTCATCAAATTTTTCTTTGAACGAATTTGACCAATTTGCAAAATTTCACAGAACTTCTCACCACCCGTTAATAAACATATATCGTAATTCGAGTATCCTGTGCTCCGTTTACCAAGAAAATTTCTAACATCGCTCTTTTTTTAGCACATTCGACCGTTCGACCTCTCGAAAAGAACGCGAGGAATTTGTCTGACTGAAATAGTCGATTCCTAACCTCAAACGATCGAAATCATTAAGTGACTTGAAACTTTGAAACTCTACGTTTTGATGAAGTTGTTATTGTAGAGAATGAAGATTAGTTTCGATGGGTCAGTGGAAAACGTGGAAACTGGGTCGTAGACTTTAGCATTAGTATATTGGCGAACTTGGCTGCCAACAGCAGTTGACTCTGACAATGAGATTCCGTTTATTTGGACATCTTTGGGCAACATTGACCCTATTGGCTCGATAGAGACTCAAAACATGGGAGTTGGAACGTTTATTTGTTTTAGTTAGGGATGAGAACTTTTATAGCTATGTGTGTGTGTTTCCAAAAGACTTCACTGTACTTTTGAAATTTTCAAACTTTCAAGTACCTGAACTTCTTGGATCTTTAAAATTCTCAGGTATCATAAATTTTACACATTTCCAAATTTCTAAATCAAGATATATTCAGATTACTAAATCTATAAATTTACAAATTCGTAAATCTAAAAATTTTGTAATTCCTAAATCCTTGCATCCCTAAATCCTCAATTTCTAAAGCCCTAATTCTCAAAATTTCCCAAAGCTCCAAATTTCTACGTCCATAAATTCTAAAGTCCCTACATCCCTAAATCTCCAAATGTCCTAAATCTTTAAAGCTCTGAAATGTCCCAAACTTTTGAAATCCACAAATTTTCATGTCCATAAGTCTTCAAACTTGCACATCCTTAAAACCATAAATTTCCCAACTTTCTAAATTCCCAAATTTCCAAATCCCTAAATCTCCAAATGTCCTAACTCTTCAAAGCTCTGAAGTGTCCCAAACTTCACAAATCTGAAATTCACAAATTCTCAAATCCCCAAATCCTAAAATCTCCAAATGACCCAAATCTCCAAACTTCTGAAATACACAAGTCTCCAAATTCTCAAATCTCCAAATTTTTCCAAATCCCTAAATCTCCTAATGTCCCAAATCGTCAAACTTCTGACATCCACAAGTTCCAAAATTCTCAAATCTTCAAATTCTCAAATCTGACATATCTCCACATTTCTAAATCTCCAAATCCCAAAATTCCCACATCCCCAAATTCTCAAATCCTCAAATTCCTCAAGTTCCACATATCTTCAAATCCCCACATTTCCAAATCCTCAAATCCGACATATCTCCAAATCCCTAAATCTCCAAATCCCAAAATTCCCACATCCCCAAATTCTCAAATCCCCAAATTCCTCAAGTTCCACATATCTTCAAATCCCCACATTTCCAAATCCTCAAATCCGACATATCTCCAAATCCCAAAATTCCCACATCCCCAAATTCTCAAATCCCCAAATTCCTCAAGTTCCACATATCTCCAAATTTCCAAATCCCCAAATCCTTAAATTCTTGCAGTTCTACATATCTGCAAATCCCGAAATCCTCAAATTCCCAAATCCTAAGTCCCACATTCCCAAATTCCCAAATCCCTAAATTCCTCAAGTTTCACATATCTCCAAATCCCTAAATCTCCAAATGTCCCAAATCGTCAAACCCCTAAAACTCCAAACTTCTGAAATACCAATCCCCAAATCCCCAAATCCTCAAATCCCCAAATCCTAAGTCCCAAATTCCCAAATCCCCAAATTACCGATCACACCTCCCAAAACCTCGAAATCAAACAAAAGTACCGTAACAAATGAAAAGAAGAACGAATCGTAAGAGCAGTTAAGCCGTGAGTTATAAACGCGAGCGGTGTTCCCACCGAGGTACGCGTGTTCAATTTATTCCGCCACAAAAGGACACGATGAATTGATAGAACAAAGAAGCTCAAGCTTTATCGGACAATCTCCCATTTCTCCTGTCCATTTCTCTATCGTGGCCGTTCGCTTCGGCCGCTACAATTTAAATATGTACATATCGAGGCCCGAACGACGCATTGGCCGTACGGTTAACTCGGCCACCAATGGAAAACGCAAAAACAAGACAATGAATCTGCACAAAGGGAAACTATGCCGTATCCTGTTTGAGCCGACCCACGGGGCAAGTGCAACCACAATGCGTTCGTATGCTCGCGCAATTGCGCCCAATGAAAATTGATATACCGGCAATTAGCTGATTGACCGACGAGGCACGCGTTGCTGCTCGCTACTGCTCGTTACTATTATTCCCGATACGGTTTCTTATTTTTCACAAAAATTCATTTCCTGTCTAGGCTTAATATCGTAGATGGACACTGATTTTGACCTCTCTTTTTCGCAGTGGAATTTTTCGAATTATTTCTGATTCTGATTTTACTGCTGAATTTGGGGTTTTAGCTTAGTTTAGTACTAGGTTAATATTTTTTAGTATTTCTGATTTTGCAGATTTTATAACCCTCATAAGAGGGTTATCTCATTTTTCTAGGTTAATATTTTTGATTATTGGTATTTCTGATTCAGATTTTGTAGTACTGGTGATACAATTTGGGGTTTTAGGTTAGATTGTTGATGTACTAGGTTAATATTTTTGATTATTGGTATATCTGATTCAGATTTTGTAGTACTGGTGATACAATTTGGGGTTTTAGGTTGGATTGTTGATGTACTAGGTTAATATTTTTGATGGTATTTCTGATTTTGCAGATTTTATAACCCTCATAAGAGGGTTATCTCATTTTTCTAGGTTAATATTTTTGATTATTGGTATTTCTGATTCAGCTTTAATTCTGATAATAAAATTTGGGGTTTTAGGTTATTTTTGATTGCTGTGTGATGTAACATCTAGGTTAATATTTAGGACATTTGATAATCTTGATGATAAAATTTGAGCTACTAGGTTAATATTTTTCATTATTTATATTTCTGATCCAGCTTGTATAATCCTCATGATAAAATGTGAGGTTTTAGGTAATTATTTTTTATTGCTGTGTGATGTAACATCTAGGTTAATATTTAAGACATTTGATAATCTCAATAAAATTTGACTTTTTAGGTTAATATTTTGTTTGTTGGTACATCAACTAGGTTAATATCCTTGATTATTGATATAATACGATATATCAACTAGGTTAATATCTTTTATAGTTGATGTTATATGGTGTATCAACAAGGCTATTATTTTTTATTGTTGATATAATACTATATTAAATAGACTAACACTTGATTATTATATTTCTCATTTCCGATTACTGGGGTTGCAAAAATTTTTTGCGAAGTTTGAAAGAGTTCCATGAATAAAATAATCGAAGACTTCATCAAACTAAATTCATAATGAATTATTTAACATCAAGGATTGAAGAATGAATTCACATCATTTTTTGTAATTACGATGTGTTAAAGTACTCGTAGACCTGTATATACAAGTATTCGTCCTTCACAGAGTAGCCTAATTTTCGTGATATTATGCAAGTTTATCGCCCACTCAGTCGACGGATCTATTTTACAGCGGTACGAATTAATTTAAGCAACTCAAGCTTTTTCCGGCCAACGAACTCGATTTTTTCACAAATACCATCCTCTCACAAACTATCATTGATGTTATGTTCACAGAAATGTATATGGTATATTCACAGAAATGTTAAAAACTTTACCATAATGTCAAAACATAACATAATGTATATAGACAAAACTTTAACCTAACGTATACAGACATTTTATTTTCCAAAATCACTCACTTTTGTAAATTAATCACTCATATGTATAGTTTAAAAACATGTATAGCTAAATTTTAATTTCGAACTTGATCCAACAAATATAACAATATGCAAATTTTTTCGTGAATTCATATTTTTGTATAAATTCAAACTGCATTGTGTCTTGAAATTTTTTCGTGAATCTAAAATTCATTTTTATATAAATTTGAAATTATGACTTGAATATTGTGTCTTGAAATTTTTTCTTGAATCTAAAATTCACATTTTTGTATAAATTTGAAAAGTATTACAACTAGAAATTTTTTTTTGAATCTAAAATTCGTACTTTTGCACAAACCCGAAATTTTAACGTGAAACCTAAAATACTTTCACGGAAACTTTCATCAGATAAATACACGGTGATTCAGTAATTTTTTCGTGAATCATTTACCGCGTCCAAAATAATCGCACAATAATGGGAAAACTGGGCTGCGTCTGATTTCAGAGAAACTTTGTTTGCCGAGCTTCTTCATTAACCATACTTTTAGGTTAAATGAATCACAGCTCTGAGAAAAGAGAAGTAACTCAAACAGTGTATTGCGTTTTGTATTATTTGATGTTGAGGTTATGGGTTCACGTCTCTACTTTTTTTTCGCGAACATTTTGATAGCGAACGAAACCATGTCGCTGACAGTTTGCCAATTTTTGAAGATACAGCACAGAAGGCGATTGCTCAACGCCGGTTTTCTCGGTTGGTTTGATTTATTTTTATTACTCTGACTTTTCGATGAACACGCGCCGTTTGGAACTCTGCGATCATTTTGAAGACGAGAAAAATTGTGAAAAAATCCTTCGTCTTTTAGAATTTATATCTCTGTGACTCACATTTGTTATACGTTGCGAGACAGAAAGAATTTATTATTTAATAAAACTTAGATACCATAACTGCAATTTTAGGTTTCAAAATAATTTCGGAGTTTTGTCAGAACATAGTTTTTAAAATAATTTTTAGGTACGTCAAAAGACTTGTTTCCAAGTTATTTCAAGATCTTAAAAATCTAAAAAATCTCAGATCTTAAAGACCTTAAAAAGATTTCAATATCTCAAAAATTTAGCTTTAAAGTGTCTAAGAAGGATTACAATAGTTCTAAATGGTTAAAGAACCAGTCTGTGTTCACTGTTTAGGTCAACAACCCTAACAGAAGTTACCCTGGAAGTCACCTAACCTAGAAACGGGTACTTTATTTCAAAACTTCAATAATGCAACAATAATTTAAATAATTAATCTAGACGTAACAAATTACCAAACATCCACTTTACAAACCAATCTACAAACTCGAAATTTCAACAATATAACCACGGTTTTTGAGGAAATGTAACCACAATTTAAGCAAATAACTAGACCTGACAAGCTACCCAACCCTGTCTACATCCAAACTCCACATTTCAACAATGTAACTGCAGTTCAAGAAAATAATGTAACTTGTGCAAATAATTTAGACCTAATAAACTACCAAACCCTATCTAAATCCAAATCCATATTTCAACAATGTAATTATAATTCAAGCAAATAATTTAGACTTAATGATACACTATCTAACCCATCCATATCCAGATTCCAAATTTCAGTGATGGAACTATAAATTAAGTAGGTCTAAGATAAATTAACAACCCTAGTCATATGTAGACTCCAAATTCCACTGATGCAACCACAATTTAGGTAACCTAGACCTAAGATAAATTAACAACCCTAGTCATATGTAGACTCCAAATTCCACTAATGCAACCACAATTTAGGTAACCTAGACCTAAGATAAATTAACAACCCTAGTCATATGTAGACTCCAAATTCCACTGATGCAACCACAATTTAAATAATCTAAACTTGACATGAGCTACCCAAACCCATCCACATCCAGACTCCAAATTCCACTGATGCAACCACAATTTAAATAATCTAAGCTTGACATGTACTACGCAACCCCATCCACATCCAGACTCCAAATTCCACTGATGCAACCACAATTTAAATAATCTAAGCTTGACATGAGCTACCCAAACCCATCCACATCCAGACTCCAAATTCCACTGATGCAACCACAATTTAAATAATCTAAGCTTGACATGTACTACGCAACCCCATCCACATCCAGACTCCAAATTCCACTGATGCAACCACAATTTAAATAATCTAAGCTTGACATGAGCTACCCAACCCAATCCACATTCCAGATTCCACTGATGCAATTTAACATAGTCCTAAACGCATCCACATCCAAACCCTAATACTTCAGTATTACACATTTCACCAGCCACAATGTTGATCCATAGATCCATTGATCCTACTTTCTAACAATTCTGTAACCTAACAGTAATCTAATAAAATTAGCCTAATAATAATTCCACAAGCTCCTAATCCACATCTCTCACCCCACAAACCGCAAACCACACGACTACCCCATCAAGCGCACGACTCCCCCATCTGCACATTTCTCCACATTTGAATTACCAAACACTTATCGCGTTAACGACCTTGAAGACACCACAGAGGACCCCCCGGGGGTCGCGTAAAAGGATAATCGCGAAGAGAAGACGAGACAGGAGTCTGACGGTGTCGAGCAGCACACTGCCAGGAATAGATGGACCGACAGAACGAAGTCGTCGTACGTCGACGATTCGACTCGTGGTGGTGTGCAACAACGAGCAAACGTTGGATAACACACCAACACCAGCATGTCGATGTTCAGATTGAGCTTAACTGCTCGATTCAGCTTAGAGGATAACACCCTGCAGCGTGCGCCATATCGGTGACATAATTGAGGCATTCACGTGCTCCTACGTTTCTCTTTTTCGATACCTTAACAGACACTTAAATGCCTTTCGTCGATTGTTTAAGACTTTTTGCGATTTTTTACGAGTTCTTGGGATTTTGTGATTGGTTTTGGTACGTTGGATCGTGTAGGAGAGAATTTGTAGGTAAATCGAATTTTGGTTTGGTGTTTTTCGTTAATAATTCGTAAAATGAAGATTCATATCTCTATTTTGCAAACGTTGTTCAGAATGAGGGCTACAACCCCTTTTTGGGAATTAGAGTAGTTGCGAAGCCTATGTCAGGGTGTTCTAAATCTGAAAATAATCAAATACTTAACCTTGTGACTAAATCAAATGCCGAAATTGTCAAATTTTTTAAATCCTCAAGGTTTCAGATTCCAACATCTTCGAATCTGAAGCATCCCCAAATTTCTAACCTCTAAATTATGTGGTGAACTACCAAATCCCTAAATTTCATAACCTCAAAATAATCCTTGAATCTCCAAAATACCAAACTCCTCCAGTCCTCAAATTTTTTAATTCCTATGACCTCAAATTTAAAATTGAATAAAATTTCCTAACCTCTATATAATCCTCTAAACTCTAAATTTTCAAACTTCAAAATAATGAAATGACCAAGTCTCCAAATTACCAAACTCCTCCAGTTCTATTTCCAATTCCTATGTCTCTTTTCAAGTTCGATAATTCCAAATTTCCTAACCTCCAAATTATCATATCCCAAAACTGCTATTCCCTAAATTTCATAACCTGAAAATAATCCCTAAATCTCCAAAATATGCAACTCCTCCATTCCTCAAATTTTCAAATCTCTATATCCCCAAATTTCAGTAACCCAAATTTCCTAACCTCCAAATTATCATATTCCAAAACTGCCAAATCCCTAAATTTCATAACCTCAAAATAATCCTTAAATCTCTAAAATATCAAACTCCTCCAGTTCTCAAATTTCCAAATCTCTATATCCCCAAATTTCAGTAACCCAAATTTCCTAACTTCTAAATTATCATATTCCAAAACTGCCAAATCCCTAAATTTCATAACCTCAAAAAAATCCCTAAATCTCCAAAATACCAAACGCCCCAAATCTCGAAATTTCCAAATCTCTTCACATCCTGAAATTTCAAATCCCTACATCCCCAAATATCGGAATTCCAGTATCTCCATATGTCCCTAAAATTCTGAAATCTGTAAGTTCTACAATTTTAAATTGATAACTAAAATTTGTCTCCAATAAACCTTGTATTTACAATTATTTGCAATTATTATTTTACAATATTTACAATTGTGGAAAATTTTAATACATCAAAGTTTTTACGTTTTAATTGATGTGACTCAAGTAAGTGCATATTTTTGTACTCACATAATGTTCGTCAAGGTTGAGGGAGAACGATGTGCCATATTTTCCCAGCCTCATTATTTTCATCGCCAAAATTTAACACGGTTTAAGTAATGGTATTGTTTAGGAACATCAAACGACACTATTGGACTGAAACGTCGACGAATAGGCGACTACAACTGCAACCTTTGTGAAATCAATATCGTCCTGTTACTGTTGCACGATAGATTCCACCCTCACAATTCAATCATGAATTCTTCTGAATAATCAATGAAACAATACTTCCATATAATTACGCTATGGTCGATTGCGTTTCTTTTTCAATTATTGTATGTACAGGAGTGAAATTGAATTGATGTACCGAAGAAAATGGCGGATAAGAAACGAATTATTTGAATTATGAATTACTGTCATTTCATAATTCTTTTTTTAATGTAAGGATATAAATTATTTTAATTGTAAAATTATTGAAATTATTTTATGTTACATTTAATGTAAGAATATAAGAAATAAATTATTTTATTTATAAATGAATTGAAATTGTTGTATAAACTATTCATGTTTTAATATGAGAAAGAAATTGTAATTATAAATTCATTAAAATTCTTGTACAAATTATTAATTTTCATGCAAGAATATAAGAGGCAAATTATTTTAGACGAAAATAAATGGACGTTGAATATTGATAAAAATATTAGTTTATATTGAAGTAATGGTTATCTATTAATTCAGTGTATAAATATACTCTCATATCTTTCACTCTTCACAACTCTAGAGATAATAAATATGAATGTACTAATATTTCTCGGAAATATCCTTATACAATAAATATCCTCCACATTTCCCAGAAATATCCCTATACAATAAATACACTAATATTTCTCAGAAATGAATATCGTAACAAATTAATTCCACAAAACATTGCTGCAGATCAATTTGCGAAACATCGACTTACAAGTAGCGTCTACCAGACGCATTAAAAACATATGTGAAGTGAAAGTGTAACACTGGAGCGTATTTTCCCAAGCTTTTTCCTGCATCTGTTTCCCATAATCTCCGCCGATAGCATTAAATAAATCCAGCGTTCGGCCATCGAACAGACCACCCCTTATTCTCGATGACGTCGACAACGCTATCGAGGTAATAACATTTTATTTTAAGTCGATCGTTGCGTACGATCCATTCACGATTTTCCGAAGATTGTTATAATATCGCTGGTCGACTCTCGAAATACACGCGCATCGAATTCTGGCCTCGGGAAAAGAAACACTCGAAATTCTTCGACACCCACGCGTCGATTCCGCAAACTCTCGAGCGAGCGAATCGATCAATGTTTTTACACGACATAATTGAGGATCATTATAAATATTGTGGTTACAGGCGTTTCTCGGATTTCGAAAAATTTCCTAGCAATTTTTATATATTTCTGTGATTATGTTACGAAGTTATTTTTTATCGCACTGAATTTTATTAAAAATTGATAACTGTTTTTAATTAAATTGTACTGAAAGGATGAAGTCTTTGTGTGTATTTACTTTTCTGAATTACTGGATTACTATAAAATACTTAGGGATCTCTAGATTCTCATGTCTACAAGTCTGAAAATCCCTAGACCCTCAGATTTCTAGATTTCTAGATTACTAGATTTCCAGATTTCTAGATTACTAGATTATTAGATTACTAGATTATTAGATTACTAGATTACTAGATTACTAAATCCCCAGATTTCTAGATTCCTAGATTCCTAGATTCGTAGATTCCTAGATACCTAGATACCTACATCCCTAGATTCCTAAATCCCTAGATTCATAGATTCGTAAATTCAAAAATCACTAGATTCAAAAATCCCTAGGTTCGTAGATTCAAAAATCACTAGATTCGTGGGCTCAAAAGTCCCTAGATTCATAGATTCAAAAATCCTTAGATTAAAAAATCCCTAGATTCGTAGATTCATGGGTTCAAAAATCCCTAGATGCCCAGATTCCTAGATACCGAGATCTCTATATTCCTATATTTCTACATTCCAAAATCCCTAGATTCCAAAATCCCTAGACTCCTAGATTCCTAGATACCTAGAATTCTAGATTTCGATATCTCTAATATCTCAACACCCCAAATCCCAATATCTCCAGATACCCAAATCTCCAAATATCTATATTCCTAGATCTCTACATCCCAAGATCTCATTATCCCTAGATTTCTCTATACCTAGGTTTCTATAACCCTATATCCCTAGATTTCCGTATCTTTCAACTAAAAATTCCTATATTCCACAATCTTAAATTTCTGTATTCCCAGATTACTATATTCCTACGTCCCTATATCCCTATATCCCTGTGTCTCTACATTTCTATATTCCCATTTACTATTCATTCCAATCTGTATAAAAACAGAATCAGTATTCACAATTACGAATATCAACAATTGAACAAATACAATTATTATAAAAAGCAAAATTTCTCAAAATTTGAGTCCAACAGGAAATAAAGAAAAGAACATTAAATATGTTAGTCAATTTAAAAATTGTAGTCTGACAGAAACATGTTAACCTTGATCTGGATCTAAACGAGACGCGGAGGACACCGAAGTGGAAACGAAGATACGCAAAAATACAACCGGCCTGAATTATGTACGAAAAGAATAAATAACAAGTTTTAACTCACGTTCCATCCCATAGACTCGGCCAAGAAATTCGTGGCGTGTTCATTTTCGTCCCTGTCGCTGTCAGTCTCTAAAAGTGCTTCGACAGGCTCCTCGATGCTTTCCACCTCGCTCACATTGCTTTCTTCTTCTTCTTCCGCTTCCAACGCGTCATCCTTCTTCTTGGGAATGGGTCCTTCCACTTGCTCTTGGGCTCGCACCTTCTCGGCCAAGAGTGTACCGAGGTTTTCGAAAAATCCGCCATCTGATTCTTGGATTCTGTGAATTATTTTTTATCGAAGATGAGCCAGTTTTCAGTTAAATGTGTCGTTCGGGTGTTCAGCTGATTCGATGAAGTTTTGTGTGATCGTAGAAGCGATATAGTTTTGCAAAAGTGTAGTGAATCTTGTGAAGTTGGAGAGAAATTTGGATTAACGTGTTATTCGGCGAGAAGGTTGGTGTGAGTGGTTCATTATTTTTTAGTTTTTCTGCTTTTCAATTTTTGAATATGCAGTTCGCAAATATTTTCAAGTTCATGTATTTATAAATAACTGAGTTTGCAAACGTAGTAGTCAAATTAACAAATTCTCAAATTCCACAAATCTTGAAATTTTCAAATTTTTATGTATTCAAGACTCTAACTTTCTTTCCAATTTTCTATCTTTGCTGTATGTAGTGACACTACGTCACTAAATACCAACATCTACAAAGTACTACATCCCCAAATTGACTACATCTCCAAATAGTCTACATCTCCAAATCTGAACATCTTGAAATTCCTGCATGTTCAAATTTCTATATTTCTGAATTTGTAGTGTACCAAACATCTCCAAATTTCTATCTTTCCAAATACCTATATACCCAAATTTCTACATCCCTAATTAATCTATATCTCCAAATCTCTGCATCTTCAAATCTCAACATCCCCAAATTTCTATATGTATGAATTTCCAACATCCCAAATGCTAACATCTCCAAGTCTCTGTATTACCAAATTCTCATATCCCCAAATCTCCATATTCCCCAATCCTTATATTAACAAATTCTCACATTTCCAACTCCTCAAATCTCCAAACCTCCACATACTCAAATCCTCACATTCCCAAATTACCATATTTCCACATCCTCAAATTTCCAAATCTCCATATTCCCAAATCCTCACACCCCCAAATCCCTATATTCCCAAGTCCCCACATCCGCAAATCCCCATATTCCCAAATCGTCACATCCCCAAATCCCCATATTCCCAAATCGTCACACCCCCAAATCCCTATATCCCCAAATCCTCACATTTCCAACTCCTCACACCCCCAAATCCCTACATTCCCAAATCGTCACATCCCCAAATTTTCACCAGTATCAAATGATGTACCTTCCCTATATTCTATCTAATTGCACGCTACAATTTTGCAAAATTATAACCACCAGTCCCTATAATTGCACGAGCCTTAAACCTACTTAGCACAACCCATGCAACTATTAATCAATTACAGCAAAGCAAGCTTACATATCGTTAATGTAATGACTGCATTTTATTGCTGATGCCCAAATTTCTCAATAGTTAACCCATTAGGCTTCATAGTTTAAGATCGATAGCCTTATTTTAATCCAGTTCTTATTTTAATTCGTTATTTTAACGAATGAAGCACTCAGCAGATATTTGAGCAAGAAATTAAATGGTGGATAAATGTGGTAGATGATCGTGAAAAACTTGCTCAGTCTACTATGCACTACGTTACTCCACAACTTTCACCTTTTGTTCTGAAGAAAGTTGAATGCCGCAAATTTCCAATAGATCGATGCGACAGTCACTTCCTTAGTTTCCGGTTTTTGCCACATTCGGGCCGCGGCGATCGCGTAGTAAGGATGTTGCTCGTCCATCTTCTCGAAATGCGCCATTTTTCGGGACTCTCTGCTTTCGGACATAACACAGAATGGCCGTGTCACACGAGACTCAACGCACAAGTGTTAATGAGACGCTCGCGATTCGCGGATATATCGCAATTCATGACTACTTTCCTCGAAACGGGAAATAATTACGCTATTCTGACGAGAACGGAGGTTATCTTCAGGAAACTGTTGGAACAGCGATGATACGTTATAAATATCACACTTTGAAATAGTTTGTTTAAATAAAGTTTACTGTCACTCTTCGTTTATATCGTTGTGCTGAGATCTAATCTAGATTTAATTTCCCTAGGGAATATATGGTGATTCAGGGCTGGAGATCACTTGTCCATTCTTTGGGGGAATTCTAGGGAATTTTAGTAGTCGGAGAGGGGTCGAGTTTAGGATTTGGGGATTTAGGAGTTTGGGTGTGTAGAGATTTGAAGATTTAGGGAGTTAGGGATTTAGGAATTTGGCATATGTGGGATTTGGAATATGTGGGATTTGGGATATATGGGATTTGGCATATGTGGGATTTGGGATATGTGGGATTTGGGATATGTGGGATTTGGGATATGTAGGATTTGGGATATTTGGAATTTGGCATATGTAGGATTTGGCATATGTGGGATTTGGAATATGTGGGATTTGGGATATATGGGATTTGGCATATGTGGGATTTGGGATATGTGGGATTTGGCATATGTAAGATTTGGGATATGTGGAATTTGGCATATGTGGGATTTGGGATATGTGGGATTTGGCATATGTGGGATTTGGCATATGTGGGATTTGGCATATGTGGGATTTGGCATATGTGGGATTTGGGATATGTGGGATTAAGGATATATGGGATTTGGCATATGTGGGATTTGACATATGTGGAATTTGGGATATTTGAGATTTGGGATATGTGGGATTTGGGATATGCGGGGTTAAGGATATATGGGATTTGGCATATGTGGGATTTGACATATGTGGAATTTGGGATATTTGAGATTTGGGATATGTGGGATTTGGCATATGTGGAATTTGGAAATCTGGAGATTCCGAAGATCTCGAAATCTTGGAACCTAATTTGAAATCTAGAAATTTGAAGATCTAGATAATTAAAATGATGATTTAGAATTGGGGAATGTAGGGATTTGTTCAAAATTTGTAAATGTAGAAATTTGAGACTACAACAATTTGCTAATGTAGAAATTTGCAAATGTTAAGATTTGTGGACCTAGAAATTTGTAGTCCTAAAAATTTGTGGATGTAGAATGTTGTAGATAAAATTGTATAATTTGAAATCTAGGAACTCAAGGAAAATTTGAAAATTCAAAGATTTGCAAAAATATTAAAATTCGTAAAGTACCACTTTCGAAACATGAGATATTAACCTCCTCGGTGTCACAGCCGCATAAACGTGTTTCAACCACGAACTCATTTGTTAAATATGGTTAATTAAAAACTGTTGTACTACTAATGATCCATTAATTGACATAATTTCACTTCACTCGTAAATATCTCGCGATAAAGTGCAATTCGTTAGCACACGTGTCCGAGAGAGATGTTTATCGAAACATGTCCGTCCGCAAACTGCTGGAGGACCTCGAAAGATCAGGGAAAAAAAGGAAGTAGGAGGTAGGAGGATACACACGAGATGTTAACATCGGTGATTACTGGACTCTACATTCCCACGATTTGAACCGATCTGATATGATAATTCTATTTATATTATCATTCGTTATTATTCTTTTATTTGTAGCCCAAGGTGAGAACTTCTCACACTTCAATGGATGCAGATAATGAGGTGTCATGTTTTTAACGCGTTAAGTACTATACTGAAGATGGACATTCGTAGCAACACACTTTGTAATACTCAATTTTTCAATTAAACCTTTCAATTTGTTGTCTTGTGTCATTAACGTAATTTCGCTTTAACTTAGCCTTCTTTTCATTTTTTGGTTATGTATAATAGTATTTATCATATGTGCACATTATTTTGATATATTAAATGTGTGTATGAATTATTTGATTGTTTTGAACATGTGTGATAATTATTTTGATGCATTAAACGTGTGTATTAATTATTTGGATTATATTGAACGTGTGTGTTAATTATTTAGATTATATTGAACATGTGTGTAAATTATTTTGATGCAGTAAACGTGTGTATTAATTATTTGGATTACATCGAACGTGTGTAATAATTATTTGATTGTATGGGTCATGTGTGTAAATTATTTTGATGTATTGAACATAAACATATGTATAAATTATTCGATTATATTGAACGTGTGTGTTAGATTACATTAAACGTATTAGTTTATTAATATGTATTAATATGTATATTTCTAACATATGCATTACATATGTATATTACATATTTCTAACATATGCATTACATATGTATATTACATATTTCTAACATATGCATTACATATGTATATTACATATTCTGTACATATGTTGAAGGTCATGACACACATGACAATTACCGAGTTACGACAAACCTATTAATTTTTTACCACAATAATTGATGCTATTAAATAAATTGCATTCAACAGAGAAAAATACGAAGAGTTACTATAGCAATTTATTTTTATTTTAATAACACAGCGTATCAGTTAGAGGACTTAAAACTACATACATTTTGTAAAATGTTGCTCGAGAAAGTTGAAAAGTCTGACGACATTTCGAATTTGTTTATTTTCGAGGAGGTTCAATATATCTTCTCTGACTAATCTTTTTTATTTTTAGCTTGTCTCGTATGTGGCTCTCCGCGTTGCATTCTTGTGGCTGATACAGCGCCGCGAATTGGCTTTCGAAACGCATTTCTCTGAATAGGTATCTTCATTGTCTACCGACTACACTTGCTCTTTAGTTGTCTTTTCTACTCGAGCATTAATTATAAATTTTAGTATGTTTAGTATTCTTGAAGAATGAGAACAGCAAGATAATTTCAGATACTGTTGCATTCATTTTTGGTTTAAAACCTTAAAATACAAACTATAGCATGAGCATACATTACAACTAAAGAAACGATAAAATTAAGAATTTTTAATTTTGAATTAATAATCCAACCTCAACCTAACCAATTTTCCAAATTGGTAACTGAATTATTTTGAGAGTTCTAAGAAATTGAAGAAGTTACTAAGAAGTACAAGTTTGAAAAGTTACTAAGAAGTTCAAAAAGTGTATCAGCTCTTAATAACAAGTTTGAATATTATTCCCAGTTTTGTGATCTCCAGTTTTGTGATTACGATACATCGTGAAAGTCACGAATGTCAAACATTTCACCAGACCGTTCCATATATTTAAATTTCACGTTGTTTGAAACTGAATTGGTCGAGAGTAACAGACACAAGGTCTGCAATGATGTAATCAAAGAACGACCTTGCAGTCTCTATCGTTACAGAACTTAAACCGACTTTATCCGCATCGCGTTAATCTTTGCCTCCATTTATTTTATATACATACATCTGACAAACATGGAAATCTTTCAACAATTTGAAACATTTGCAGCAAGTTTTATGACTGGTGGAAAAATCTATGATTGTCTACTGTTGCGAAATGCATTTTTCTTTGGAGTAGTCACTTTCGAGGTTAGATTTTCAAGATCTGTACAATTGAAAATTATTTGTGTATGTAGGAATTATTGTAATTGTAAATCATTTGTTGAAGCAATGTTTATTAATATTAATCATAATATTTATTATTAACATTACTTTGTTACTTTACACTTTTTTTTAATATTACACATTAATTGCATTGTCTGTAAATTAATTGCATAAACTGTAAATCATTAATACACTGTGTATAACTGCAGAAATTAGGTGCACTGAACATTAATTTATTAATTGTATAAACTACAAGGATTAATTATATCAACATAAATTATTAACTGCAAAAAATGTCTAAGAGTATTATTTATAGCATATGGTTATAATTAGTCTGTCTCCTACAATCATTCAACGATTCTCTAATGAAAACAGAATTGGATTCAAATGAAATCAGAGCTAATCAAGAAGCTTAAATCACTGACAGCGTTTGGACTTCCTTGTTAGTAAACCTGAGTCACTGTGAATCACAAGTGAAACTGTACTTTCCTCGCGTGAGTTTAACATTTTTCATTTCGGAAACTGAATCGTGTCATTAATTATCTCGATCATGGGACGTTCACCTACGTTGATTACTGTTCTTAGTTTCATCAAGTTCTTGCCAACTGAGGAAACAAGGAATTCCCGGTGAACTCGAATGACGTCGACATCGAAGTCCCAGTTATCATTGTACCATGGGAAAATTACAATCTTGCCGATTCTGCTGAATCAACTCGTTATTATACCGATGATTATACTTTAATCATTGCCTATGGGATTATTAGCTGAACATAATCCGTTGCAAAATCGTGTTGTTAATGGTACAAGTGATATTCGCTTTTAATTAAGATTGCAATCGCTGGAAAATGTTTCTGCGAATCGTCCAGTTATTTTTACTTCGAGTTATTGCAAATTACCAAAAACATTGTGGAATATTTTAAAAATTATGAAAACTGCAGTTGAATAAATCGGTAAAATATTTTAGAAATGATAAAAATTGAAAAAGGTACTAAATATTTAAAAATTACAAAAACTATTGCAAAAGCTATTAAATATTTAAAATGACAGAAACAACAGTTAATGAAAGAAGAAAAGAAATATTTCAAGGACAACAAAAACAGCAGTCAGTAAACACAAAAAATATTTCAAAAACGATGAAAACAAATTCAAAAAAGCAAGACATTTTTAAAATCATTTAAATACAAAATTACTAAGAAATATTATCACTTGCAACTTTCGTAGCTATATGTACATTTCCACGTAACACAAATTTCTTAGAAAAAGAATCGTGACTACATGACGTGTTAGGATTAAATATCTATCAGTCACCGATAGCGTATCGTTTATGGAACATTCGCAGGTATAATCATTTACAGTGTTACGATTAACTTAGCTTCGATGCGCCATCAGAAGCCTCGTAACAGCTGAGACATCATAAAAGAATTAATTAGCACCGTGCACACGTTCGCTTCTTCCCGTTTAAGGAGGACGAATGGAATGTAACAGTCTGCTTAGTTAATACACTATTCGCTTCCGACATGTTTGTATGCCGGCGACGAAGCCGTTTTTTGCATCGCGATTTATACAAACGGTTGTTGGTCGCGTCACATGATGCGGTTGATAATATTTACATGCTAGGTATTTATATACATTGTATTGCGTGCTGTGGTGACGTGATGTTGGAAGATATGCAATGTTTTGATGGTTATTCTTTGTTTCGGGACTTAGGGATTTGGGGAATTTGGGTTTTTGGAGATATGGGGAATTTGGGGATTTGGGGATTTGGAGGAATTTAGGGATTAGGAGATTTGGAGATTTGGAGATTTGGAAGATTGGAGGAATTTAGGGATTTGAGGAATTTGGAAGATTGGAGGAATTTAGGGATTTGGGAATTTGGGGATTTGAGGAATTTGAGGATTTGGGAATTTGGGAATGTGGACATTTGGAGATATGTAGAACTTCAAGAATTTAAGGATTTGGGGATTTGGAAATTGGGAGATATGTGGAACTTGTGGAATTTGGGAATTTGGGAATTTGGAAATTTAGGGATTTGGAAATTTAGGGATTTGGGGGTTTGGGGTTTGTAGATATGTAGGATTTGAGTATTTAGGGATTTGGGAATGTGGGGATTTGAAGATATGTGGAACTTGAGGAATTTAGGGATTTGGGAATTTGGAGATGTGGGAATTTGGGGATTTGAGAATGTGGGGATTTAGAATTTGGGGATTTGAGCAATTTGGGGATTTGGGTATTTGGAAATGTAGGGATTTGGAGGTTTGGGGTTTGTAGAGATGTAGGATTTGAGGATTTAGGGATTTGGAAATGTGGGGATTTGAACATATGTGGAACTTGAGGAATTTAGGGATTTGGAGATATGTGGAACGTGAGGAGTTTGGGGATTTAGGAATTTGGAGATATGGAAATTTGGGGATTTGTGAATGTGTGGATTTGGAGATATATGGAATTTGAGGAATTTAGAGATTTGGGTATTTAGAGATAAGTGGAATTTAGGAATTTTGGTATATGAGGACTTGGGAATTTGGGGATTGAAGGTATTTGGAAATTTGGTGAATTGAGAAATTGTGGGTCTTGAGATTTGGGAATTTAGAAATTGGGTGTTTGTAGATTGAGGAAGCTTTGAAATTCGTGGAGTTAAAATTGTAAGAATTTGGTGGTTTGAGAATTTGGAAATTGCATTTGGGAATTTGAGGTTATAGGAATATGAGGGTTACTTGATTTGGAAATTTGACAACTTTGGTATTCGAGGATTTGAGAATTTGTGGATTTTGGTACCTGAGGATTAGAGAACTTGAGAATTTAGTGATTGCTGTAAATTTTAGAAATTACTATGATGTTTCAAACCTTGAGTTGATTCCTCAGGATCTTAGGACATTAAAGGAAATTTACAGATTTAGGAACTTGCACTTTGAAACTTAAGTAGTTAGGGACTATAATACTCCAAAACTTGTGAATTTTATGGAAACTTAAAACTTTGCCACTTGGTACGTGGCCTGAAGTTGACGTGACAGTACAACTTTGTAATCTTGAAACCTTCAGATACTTTGGGCCTTTGAAACCTTAAAGCCTCAGGATTTTGAAACATTAAGAAAATGTATTACAACCAAATGTCATAAATCGTTACCTGGAACTATCTATTAAATACTTAAAATTTTAAAAAATCCCTAAAGTCCCAATAAAAATTGCATAAAAATTCCACACCAATTCTCTAAAGCCACAAATCAGCATTTCACAAGAACACAAACATATTCAAACACGTTCAGAACGATCAAACGCATCATCAAACCGTCTAGAAAATTACCATCAGAATAAATCAGCCAATCACAACAATTCGCTGCAGGTGTCTAAAATTCTCCACGGCTAATCGCAATTAAACAGCGATAAATCACGGATCGACCTTGAGCCACGGTCCACCTAACCTAATCCCGGTTACGTATTCCGAGGAGCAATTCCATCGCAGATGTTCCGGGACCAACGTTAGTCTCGTTTTATTAATAGCATAAACCTCTCACAATGCAGACGGTTCATCGTTTCGAGCAAAGTGCAACGAGCGTTTGTTTCGCATCGAACCACAACAATTTTAGCTCTTTAAATTCGCCTAATTGAAACACGTGTCGTTCATATTGCGATAAATAGAGCGACGTGTGAACGCGCCATGCGAATTCTCTCGGGAAAAGATAAGACAATTGCGAGTCTTGAACAAGAGATAACGACGAGTATGACACTGCTGTTTGTTATAGTTCCGTTTCGTTGTATGGGTCTTTTTTGCTTGGGTAATTACTGTGAGTCATTAGGTTGGGGCCGATTTAGCTCATGCTGAATGCATGATTGTTCAGGTGATTACTTGGAAATATAATTGGAGGGAACAATGTGGTTCAGTTTTGAGTGTGCTGAATTTTTGAAGAATGTTTGGTGAAAAATAGTGTTAGGTTAAAATCAGTTAGGTCAATCGTTACTGTTTTTTGTAAGCTTTGTGTGTTATCGACGTGTGCTGTATTTTGTATACGTTATATTGGCACGTGGTAGATTTATCGTGTGTTAGATTTAATAAGCTTTAGATTGAGCACGTGTTCAATTTACCAAGGGTTAGATTTATCACGCGTTAGATTTACCAAGGGTTAGATTTATCACGCGTTAGATTTACCAAGGGTTAGATTTATCACGCGTTAGATTTACCAAGGGTTAGATTTATCACGCGTTAGATTTACCAAGGGTTAGATTTATCACGCGTTAGATTTACCAAGGGTTAGATTTATCACGCGTTAGATTTACCAAGGGTTAGATTTATCACGCGTTAAATTTACCAAGGGTTAGATTTACCATGAATTAGATTTACTACAAGTTAGATTTACCACGCGTTGGATTTACTACAAGTTAGATTTATCACGTGTTAAATTTACCATAAGTTAGATTTACTACAAGTTAGATTTATCACGCGTTAGACTTACAAGGGTTAGATTTACCACGCGTTAAATTTACCACAAGTTAGATTTACCACGCATTAGTTTTACCATAAGTTAGATTTACCACGCGTTAGATTTACTACAAGTTAGATTTACCACGTGTTAGATCACCACGTGATGAATTTACCACGCGTTAGGTTTACCACAAGTTAGATTTACCACGCGTTACATTTACTACGCGTTAGGTTTACCACGCATTACATTTATCACGCGTCAAATTTACCATGCGTTAGATCACCACGTGATGAATTTGCTATGAGTTAGATCATCACGTATTAAATTTACCACGTTACTTCAGATATTTAGTAATTTGAGAAATTTGATCTTTGGAAAGTAGGAAGTTTGCACAATAGGTGACTTGGAAATTTGGTATTTTGGAAAATAGGTAATTTGAACATAGGTGATTTGGAAATATGATACTTTGGAAAAGAGGTAATTTTGACAATATCTTGGAAATTTAGTAACTTCATAACTAGATACTTTGGAAATTCAATAACTTGATAAAGTAATTTGGAAATGAACTACATTGGTAGAAAATTTAAAAATTTATAGACTTCATGATTAGCTAACCCAGTAATAACTTGAAAACTTATCTCTTCAAAATTTGAGACTTGGTAATTTGACAATTATGAAACTTGAGGATCTGAAAATAACTTCCTAATTGAAAAATTTGAAACTTCAGAATTTGAGAATGACTATAATTCCATAATACAACTTGAATATCCAACAATTTCAAAATGGTCCTAAGATCCAGAATCTGAGATCCAGAACTGAAAAATGAAAAATTCTACAATTTGCAGATTAAAAATTTCGAAAATCCACGACCTAAAACTCCACTCGAATAACCTTCAGCGGTTCATTAAATTTCGAACGGGCGCCATGCTGAAGCAATTAGCTCAATTACGTCCTCAGCCTCTTACCAGGAAGTGCACTCATCCTCATTCATCGTCAAACACAATCCCATCGGCGTTAAACGATCGGTCAATTGCAATTTCAGTTAGTAACACAAACAGCGGGTTAATTTCACGTTAAATATCATCTTCGATCCCAGAGTTCCTCTCTACCTTGTCTCGTGCTCCGATTTCTGCTGTTCATTCTCCTTCTCCTTCTCCTCGACGATCTTGTGATAGAAATCTTTCCACATTGCCTCCTCGTCCATTCTGTCAGGTATTCACGCCCAGGTAGAATCTCAGAACATCGTTCACTCCCTGAAACCTTTCTCGAAACGTCACTTTTCTACCGTTCGGAACCAGTTATGGATCGCACTGCCAGAAATTCCAGAGAAATGTTGACGTTAACGCCGGTAGGTCAGCTTGAAACAACTGACACTAGTCGCGTTGGTACACCCAAACCTCTGTTCGAGCTTCTACTCCAGTCGCTAGATGGCACTCTCTGACGGACTCCTTTCAAATATTTCATATTAATTACACTTTTCATAATCATAATGGATTTTTCACAAAATTGGTCTGTACATTTGTTATCACATCAGAATATTCTCTGCGAAGTTTCAGAAGTCTAGGACGAACCGTTTGCAAGTTATTGATGATTGAAGTTTGGTGAGTTTGACAAAATGGTGGACATGGTCCTTCGTTTTTGGGTGTTTCAGGATGTTGTGTTGATTTTTCTCAAAATTTGACTGTACATTTGTTATCGCATCAGAATATTCTCTGCGAAGTTTCAGAAGTCTAGGACGAACCGTTTGCAAGTTATTGATGATTGAAGTTTGGTGAGTTTGACAAAATGGTGGACATGGTCCTTCGTTTTTGGGTGTTTTAGGATGTTGTGTTGATTTTTCTCAAAATTTGACTGTACATTTGTTATCGCATCAGAATATTCTCTGCGAAGTTTCAGAAGTCTAGAACGAACCGTTTGCAAGTTATTGATGATTGAAGTTTGGTGAGTTTGACAAAATGGTGGACATGGTCCTTCGTTTTTGGGTGTTTTAGGATGTTGTGTTGATTTTTCTCAAAATTTGACTGTACATTTGTTATCGCATCAGAATATTCTCTGCGAAGCTTCAGAAGTCTAGGACGAACCGTTTGCAAGTTATTGATGATTGAAGTTTGGTGAGTTTGACAAAATGGTGGACATGGTCCTCGATTTTTGGGTGTTTCAGGATGTTGTGTTGATTTTCCTCAAAATTTGATTGCACATTTGTTATCGCATCAGAATATTCTCTGCGAAGTTTCAGAAGTCTAGGACGAACCATTTGCAAGTTATTGATGATTGAAGTTTGGTGAGTTTGACAAAATGGTGGACATGGTCCTCGATTTTTGGGTGTTTCAGGATGTTGTGTTGATTTTCCTCAAAATTTGATTGCACATTTGTTATCGCATCAGAATATTCTATGCGAAGTTTCAGAAGTCTAGGACGAACCGTTTGCAAGTTATTGATGATTGAAGTTTGGTGACAAAAGTTTGACAAAATGGTGGACATGGTCCTCGATTTTTGGGTGTTTCAGGATGTTGTGTTGATTTTCCTCAAAATTTGACTGTACATTTGTTATCGCATCAGAATATTCTCTGCGAAGTTTGAGAAGTCTAGAACGAACCGTTTGCAAGTTATTGATGATTGAAGTTTGGTGAGTTTGACAAAATGGTGGACATGGTCCTCGATTTTTGGGTGTTTCAGGATGTTGTGTTGATTTTCCTCAAAATTTGATTGCACATTTGTTATCGCATCAGAATATTCTCTGCGAAGTTTGAGAAGTCTAGGACGAACCGTTTGCAAGTTATTGATGATTGAAGTTTGGTGAGTTTGACAAAATGGTGGACATGGTCCTTCGTTTTTGGGTGTTTCAGGATGTTTTGTGTTGCTGAAGGAACATTGTTTTTTTCAGATTGAATTTATCTGAAGGATTTTAGCTCTACCACAAAATGCATCAGTAATTTATTTATGCAAAGAAATCTTTATGAACTTTAACCTTTATAAAATCTTGTCTTTATGAAACCTTCAGGAAACCTTTATGAAATCTTCAGGAAGCTATGAAATCTTCATGAAGTCTTTATAAAATGTAACCACTATGAAATCTTTATAATTTGTAACCTTGTACAGTATAAAACTAAAAACTAGTAAATTGTATTAATGCAGCAATCTTCCTAAAATTTATCAAAAATGACTAGCAATAATTTGTAGCAGTACATAAATTTGATTAAAGTATTAACGAATAATCGTAATTTATTCGTGCTATCTACGGTATCAGCAATGGCGCCATGCTTCTCGAATAGCATCAGTGAGTCAACGAGATCAATCATCACGATGACATCAGCTTTGTCACAGGTGCGTTAAAGAAACGCCAGTTCGTTGCCAAAGGCATAATCCGAACATCTCGGATGATTTTGTGTCACTGACACTTTGACGCATGTCTTTCATTTGTGTATCTTGATGACTCTTTGTTAAATCTTGTACTGAATTTATATTTTCAAACGAAACAATTTCTAAAATTTACTGATACAACATTTGATAACGTCGGTGATTTTATCTGAAGACCGTATAATAGCTTCAATTATTTTCAATTGTTAGCAATTTTGTCAGATGAATTACACAATTAAATCTTACGTTAGAGGAAATATATAAAATTGCAAGGTATTTTTGTGTTCTTTGCCTTCAAGATTTATCTTCAAGCTGTCTTTCAATACTCTTTAAATACGTACAAACCATTTTATGGTGTTCTAATCTGAAATGAACCTACAGTGCAATATTTCATACTTATCTAAGCCATTTTACCATCACCCAAGAATTATATAAACCAGAAACAGCAATATTCGTCCAAGTCTTCGCCATGCTCCTCAAACTGATATTCTACATAATTTTTCTTCGTAAGTACAATCAAAAATATACCAAAAGTATTTATCAATTTTTCTAAAATATTCTACAGATGTCATCCGCATCTCAGTTTCTGAGACATCGCCCGAAAATCGACAAAAGGCGCAAATAGATTATGACTTCACACTGGTCAGACATGAGAGACTACGTTCTCTGGAGAAAGCTCTCCAGCGATTTTTGTCCAAACTAACGAATTCCATGAACGGAACAATTACGCTGCGAGCAAAATCGAGGGACGCGAAAGATGTACAAGTGTCCATTCGCAGAATGTGCGATTCCTTGCGAGTGGCTCTTGCAAGATTCGCCGATGACTGTAGACTGATGAACACTGTGCGATCGTATAAGCAAAATACGAACAATGATCCACTGTCTGATGACTGGTTCTCTGAAAGTGTGCTTCAAGGAGCTTACATATTCCGCGATCTTGCGAGCGTGATTAACGAAATTGGAGTGCAGATCCGATCGCAGTTTCGGGATGCGAATGCAACCAAGGAGGTCAGAAGAAGTTTGAGAATTTGAGGAGTTGGAAGAGTGGGGAGTTGGTAATCGGAGTAGATTCGCAAGAATCGGAGTAGAAGTTAACAGGAAATGAGGGTAGTAGAGATTTAGGAGGTGGAAATTTAGGTGGTGGGACTTTGGGATATGGAAGATTTGATTATTTAGGGATGTGAGGTATTGAGGATGTGCAAATGTGGAGATGTGAGGATTTGGGAATATGGAAATTTAGGGTTGTGGAGATTTAGGGGTGTGAAGATCTGAGGAGGTTAGAATTTGAGGTGTGGAGATATGGGAAGGTTAGAATTTGGGGGATGTGGAGATCTGGGATGGTTAGAATTTGAGGGTGTGCAGATCTGGGAAGGTTAGAATTTGGGGATGTGGAGATTTTGGGACGTGAGAATTTGGGGATGTGGAGATCTGGGAAGGGTAGAATTTAGGGATGTGGAGATCTGGGATGGTTAGAATTTGGGAATGTGGAGATCTGGGAAGGGTAGAATTTAGGAATGTGCAGATTTTGGGACGTCAGAATTTGGGGATGTGGAGATTTTGGGACGTGAGAATTTGGGGGTGTGCAGATCTGGGAAGGATAGAATTTGGGGATGTGGAGATTTTGGGACCTGAGAATTTGGGGATGTGGAGATTTTGGGATGCCAGAATTTGGGGATGTGGAGATCTGGGAAGGGTAGAATTTGGGGATGTGGAGATTTTGGGACCTGAGAATTTGGGGATGTGGAAATTTTGGGACGTGAGAATTTGAAATTATAGGGGTTGAGGACATAGGAGTTTGGGAATGTGGAGATTTAGAGATGTGAAAACTTGGTAAGGTTAGAATTTGGTAATGTGAAGACCTGGGAAAGTTAGAACTTAGGGATGTGGAGATTTGTGGACGTGAGAATTTAGAATGACAGAGATTGAGGACATAGAACTTTGAGAATGAGGAAATTTAAAGATGTGAAGACTTGGTAAGGTTAGAATTTGGTGATCTAAAGACCTGGGAAGGTTAGAACTTATGGATGTGGAGATCTGGGAAAGTTAGAACTTAGGGATGTGGCGGTCTTGAGAAGTTGCAAAAGTAAGATTCTGAATATACAGGGAGTCAAAATGTAATGATTTGAGAATATAGGAATTTGAGGATGTGAAGGGATGTTACCTGTAAAAATTGAAATTTGCGAATTTCAAGTCAGATCGACTTCAACTCAGAAATTTTCCAAACTTCCAAATTACAGAACATCTCGCATAATCTTTACCGAAATTCTTTCAGCACCCGAACCAGACCCAAAACCACCAATTTCTGGGTGTGATATACAACGCAGCGGACTTCACCGAGAACTTATCGAAATGTCTCCTCCAATCCTCCAGATCTCGCAAATCTCCCACAAGCCGCGCAATACTGAACCTCGCCAAAAACCCTCCGAAAACCGCAGTGGACATCTTCAGATCGAACCTGAACCGTCATCCAAAACCGCTGAGGAGCAGCGGTCAGAAATACTGGCACGTGGTTCTTTGTCTGTCCATAATGAACGACGAAGGAAGTTACGAAAGCTGTATGAATGATTTGCGGAAACTCGATGCGTGTCTGTCCGTCTCGAAACAGCGATCGAGCAACAAAAGGAAAAGCGTCGACGCGAATTCGTGGGTGAAGGCGATTGAACGCTTGAGCGACTGCGAGATTCGAGCGGATAACCTCGGCCAGGTTTCCTGTAAATCGGCTCGGGGAACGTCGAGGAGGATCAAGCAGAAGGTGAGATACATGTTCGAGAGGATATTGGATCGGAAAATAAGCAGAGAATCCGCTTTACACCGAGCTGCCACGGATTTGGGTGACGCTTTGTCGGACAGCGAATGGGGGCGGAAACTTGTTGACGAACTTGTGATGTATTTTGGAGTTTTTGACGATGGACAGAGAAAGGTGCGGAGACTTTTGGTGAAGGACAAAGTTGCAACTCCGAGGTTGGTATTTGGGGTAATTTGAAATTGAACGGATGTTGTGTTTTTATTTGGAGAAAGAGCTTTTCGTAGTGGAAGGACTTTTCAGAGACTTTTGCAATTTTTATTTGGAGAAAGAGGATAGCTTTTTGCATTGGAACGATTTTTATAGATTTTTAAACAAATGTATAGCAATTTTATTTGTCACTGCACTCAAGGTTTGGATAGTAAAATAAAGTAGAAAGTAGATGGTAAAATGAATTTGTAGAACAAAAATGTTCTGAATGTTAGATTCATACATGTGTGACATGTTACATATGTGAACATGTTATATGTTACATTTGTGAACATGTTACATATTACACATGTGAAAATGTTACATCTTACGTATATGAACATGTTACATCTTACATATGTGAACATGTTACATGTTACATATTTGAACATGTTATATGTTACATATGTGAACATGTTACATATTACACGTGTGAAAATGTTACATCTTACGTATATGAACATGTACATCTTACATATGTGAACATGTTACATGTTACATATATGAACATGTTACATATTACACATGTGAACATGTTACATATAGGTACATGTTACATGTAATGTGTGAACCATAGACATATCAGATTGCGTTTGTATATTATACAACTACGTTCATATTTCAGAATTAATTACAGTACAATATAAATTCATTATACCATTCCGAAATTGTCAAAATTTCCTACAAAAGATATAACTTACGTCTATATTTTTCATCAGATACAAAGAGCTCTCACAAGCACTGCAAACGTACAGAAAAGGGATACTCATGAGAACATTCAACACGATCGATAAAATGCACCGATCGATCGCGAATTTCGAACAGTTCCTCGTGCACGGGATCAAAGATACACTGAACGAGGCTTGGCAGAGTCATTTGAAGGTTTTATCAAGCCTGATGGAGTGGATGACGAAGCTACTGGAGTTGTATGGTGGAGCCATAAGTGAAAATGGAGAGATCTCTTCAGGCACATTAACTGATAATCAGATGAATGAAAATGAAAGTTCGATCTCTGATGATTCGGAACAGTCCGTGGCTACTCGTTCTAAACCTGGTTGGTAGAGTTAGCGATGTCAACCCGCGAGTTGACAAGAAGTTGATAAAAAGTAAATAAAAATTTCCTTGCAGAAATTATGAAAGAAGCAGACGACTCCATGAAGAGTTTAATAGAATCCATGAATCGTGTGAGCAGATATCGAAGCACGAACGACAGCATGTTGTCCAGTCTCGCAAACAATCTTCTTTTGATTACAATGTTCGTGGAGACGATTGGTTTCGTCTCCACATTGTATTGCTTCGATTACAGCATGAGAGATGAGAAAGATACTGATTCAAAGAATGCGTGGAATCGATCACGCAGATTTGTTCCTTTCAATTATAATGAAGTGTCGTTTCGCGGGATTTGATGCTTTTGGAGTCAGGTGGCAGCTGCACTTCTTTAATTTCTTATTAGAATAATAGAAATTATGATGAATAATCCTTGAAAATGTAGAAGAGTATTGTAGTGTACAAGATTTGCAAATATTTGAATCGAACACAATTTTTAATTGTGTAATGCACTATTGAGAATGTGAATGTGTGTCAGTAAACATAATGTGTACTCCATGTTCGCGATGTTTTTAAGTAAACGTATATGTATACAATGTGTATAAAATAAATGTATATGTACACGATGTATATAAATGTACATGTATACAATATGTATAAAATAAATGCATATGTACAGGATGTATGTAAAAAAATTTAGATGTGTATAATGTGTATAAAATGAACGTATACGTACACAATATAAATGAACCTACATAAACCCAATGTAAATAAATAAAGAAGTATAAATAAATTATAACATTTCTGAACAGTATAATTCTTTGCACTATGTCGAGTGTGACTAGACATTTCTCTTGGATCTTATAAATAATTATAATAAACGTATTGTATGAATTCTGCTATTTATAATAAATGAAAAATCTGTCACATACTCCACACTGTTGCAATACATTTTATTGAGACCCCATTTTTGTAAATTAACTCTTTGCACTCGAAGACTCCGGGGCGCAGCCATTTTGTCTTTAAACTCGAGGACTCCGGAGCGGAGCCATTTTGTCTTCAAACTTGAGGATTCCGCTATGGAGACAATGCAAATTTCAGTTCATAATATAAGAACAAATGGATCTGACAATGACTTTTCTTTTGAGGTGCATATCGTTTACGTGAATATGATTTTTCTATTGAAAATGCTTCGAGTTGCTGATAATATGAGTGAATAGAAACATTGAGTGCAAAGGGTTAAGGAGCTGGTAGGTAAGAGAAACTAAGGAGTGCAAAGGATTAACATTGACAATTTTGAAAAACTGTATAGTAATTGTAGTAGTATGTTACTTAATAGTACTGTAGTAACTACTGTAGTAGTATAGTAATTGTAGTGGTACTGCAGTAGTATAGTAATTGTAGTAGTACTGTAGTAACTACTGTAGTAGTATAATAATTGTAGTAGTAGTAGTTAGATATAAGTTATTACTAAGTAGTACTAACTGAACAGTAAAATTGTAACTATGTCGAAAACCCTCAACCTGATACATACATCGAATATTGTTTTCCTATTCTGTTTATTTAAATACAAATAATGAGCCGAATAGCGATCGATATCCGCAGAAACAGAGAAGAAGAGTAATTACATTAATCAGTGGACGAATCTGTTTAAGGTAGTAATAAAGTTTCGTTATAAATCAATGACGTTACATAATTTATCCTTCGCGTGTTTCGCCTTATCCGCGTTACCCTGGCAGATAGCAATAGCAATAATTCCGGCGATGCGTTTGTAGAACACACTACAACGTGACATTTATAGCTTTCAAAGATGCAAAGCGTCCTCCTACAGATTTATTAAACATATTTCTGCGAGCGGCTGCTCGAAATGCACGCGTCACCGGTCGTCTTTTGTTTAATATGTAAGTCACATATATTTCTTTTTTATTGATACGTTCGTCGAACGTTCACGATCAAATTACGTTGGATTTATGTTCATTGAATTACGCAGATTTATTTTCAAATTACGCAGATTTATGTTCATTGAATTATGCAGATTTATGTTTGTCTTTTGCATGGATTTATGTTAATCTTTTACACGGAATTATGTTAATTTTTTCACGGATTTGTGTTAGTCTTTCACACAGATTTGTATTAATTTTTTTATTAGACAGAATTTATTTTTATTTTTATTTAGACAGAATTTATTTTTAATTTTATTTTTATTTAGACAGAAGTTATTTTTTTAGACAGAATTATGTTAATTTTTTACACAGGCTTATGTTAATCTTTCACACAGATTCACATTAATCTTTCACACAGATTTTATCATCGTAAAGAACATAGAAGATGCAAATTGTAAAGTGGAGACAAAAATCATCGGCGGTATACCCGTGGACATAACAAGTCGTCCATTCATGGTTACTACAACTTTAATTCACTATATACATCATACATTTTACACAACCTAGAAGATAATTATTAATTTCAGCTGTCCCTTCATAATTCTGGAGGATTTGTATGTGGTGCCAGTATTCTGTCGAGCAACTGGGGTATCACTGCTCTTCACTGCTTGTAAGCTACATTTTTTAGTAAAATAATTTACATAGCATCGTAATAATTTGTAGTTAATTTTTGATCTGTTAAAACTACTAGTTATATCGATATTTTTATTTAAATAGTATATATGTATTTGATATAAATGTTTTGATACATTTTGTTTAAACTGTACAATTAAAAGAATTATCAAACTGTAACATTTTCAGGATTTCGAATTTTAAATCTTGTTGCATAAAACGTTTCTATAAAATGCATTTATAAGACACTTTTTTAAATTCTATTGATAAGACATTTTTTTAAATTCTATTCACAAGACATTTTCTCAAATTCTGTTCATAAAAACTTGTTCATTCTTCATAAATATTTCTATTAATTATTCAGAGTTTCAGATTTCTTTGAATTTGTATAGGTTTAAAATTATTTGCATAAGAATGGTTTCATTTTTCATAAATATTTGTGATTATTTAGAGTTTCAGAGAAGACGTCGAATTATTTTGTACGGGCAGGCTCGAACAACCCTTACGAGGGAGGCTCTTTGCACAGATTAAGAAGAATACACGCGTACAATGATACAAGGCTTCCGTACCTGTTGTCAGGCATGTTGTATCACGACGTAGCTCTTTTTCAAGTAAAACCACGATTTCAGTTTTCAAGCACTGTTAAAACAATTCGACTTCCTGGGGAATTTAGCAGACCACCTAGAAAATTGCATGTTTGTGGCTGGGGTTACACCTCCTTTCGAGATACAGTAAGTTCTTTTTTTAAATCAACAATGTTACTTTACAAATTTTTCATTTTAAAGTTATTATCTTTTACTTTATTTTCACTCTCAGTTTGAAACTACAAAAATTTGCAAAATTAGCGAATGGAAATATTAATGAAAGATAAATATATTTTATTGCAAATTTTATTACAATTTTGATTTCAGAAATATTGTCTTTAGTCTTGAAATAAATTACAATATATTTTTCTAGTTATTGCAAATTTTATTACAATTTTGTTTTTGAGAAATATTGTTTTTAGTGTTGAAATAAATTAGAATAATTTTTCCAGCCAAAAGTCAGCGACGTCCTAATGGGCGTCTACGTGCGTCACACACCCCACGAAGTGTGCGTCAACGAGACTCCAGAATATAAAATACTAGTTAAAGAAGAATACCATCTTTGTTACGGAACATCAGGAAAGGACTCTTGCTATGGAGATTCAGGAGGACCATTGGCAAGTAGGAATACCATTTATGGTGTTGTGTCTTTTGGCCAAAACTGTGCTGTAGTCTCCGGAGTGTACGAAAACGTTTGCTATTATCGACGGTGGATCAAACAGATCACAAATTTGTGAATTTCAAATAAATCAATTATCCAATACTCTTCAAATCACTTAAAAAAAGTCATCTACCAATTGTAATACCATAACACTACAAACTTCTCAATTTTTTTTTATTAATTAACCTAAAATTCAGTCATCACTTGATTTACTGAGAAAAATAAAATACTTTCGTACAAACTCTTTTTTGTGAAAATTGTATAAATTTTGACAATTGTATAAATTACAATCAGAAGTTCGTTCGAAGATCAATATCTGATTAATCCTTCCTCTCGAATTAGTCTAATTAAAGATTGAAACAAAATAAAATGTTCAAATACAGTCGAGAAATCATCCCACAGGATGCAAGGAGAAATAGTTTCCAGGAAAAAAGAAATAGTTCTGTCGAATAGCAGAGTATGGGGACCCCAGTTGGTTCAGGTTCGATGCACGCCGGAAGTCCATTACGCACGTTCTGCGCAAGATCCTGTCGCGCACACACTCGGCTCCGCTCGCGTACCGTGTACTTAGGGCTGAATAAAGTTCGAACAAGGCATTTTAGTAATACATAATTAGGAAACTATTGTGTCCGACGTTTTATATTATCGTCACGAATACCCATTCACGCGGGAATGTCTTTCTATTAACTTCATATTATCTCGTAAATATTTTTCATTTTTACATATTTTAAATTACCATGTTTGGCAATTTTCAAGTTTTTAGATACTCGAAATTCTTGATTTTACGGGTACGTCAATGTTCTTAGCAATTTGCAGGTCAATTTTCGAAGTTTCAAATTTTTAACTACTCAAATTTGAAAAATCTCAAATTCTTAAATTTAAGAATTGATCAATTAAAACATTTATGATGCTTGGAAAATCCTGAATTTCGAACATCTCAAACTTGCAAACCTCTTCATTCTAAAATTCCTAAATTGTCATCCTAAATCCCTAAATTCTCAAACTCTTCAACCCCTAAATTCCAAAATTCTCAAATTCTCCCTAAATCCCAAAATTGTACAATTCCCAAATTATCCCTATTTCCCCAAACTCTCAAAGTTCCAAATTCCTCAATATTCAAATCCCTAAATTCTCAAACTCTCCAACCCCTAAATTCCAAAATTCCCAAATTCTCCCTAAATCCCAAAATTGTACAATTCCCAAATTATCCCTATTTCCCCAAACTCTCAAAGTTCCAAATTCCTCAATATTCAAATCCCTAAATTCTCAAACTCTCCAACCCCTAAATTCCAAAATTTCCAAATTCTCCCTAAATCCCAAAATTTTACAATTCCTTCCAATATTCCTATTTCCCCAAACTCTCAAACTTCCAAATTCCTCAATATCCAAATCCCTAAATTCTCAAACTCTCCAACCCCTAAATTCTAAAATTTCCAAATTCTAAATCCCAAAATTTTACAATTCCTTCCAATATTCCTATTTCCCCAAACTCTCAAACTTCCAAATTCCTCAATATCCAAATCCCTAAATTCCTAAACTGTCCAACCCCTAAATTCAAAAATTCCCAAATTCTCCCTAAATCCAAAAATTGTACAATTCCCACCCTCCAATATTCCTATTTCCCCAAACTCTCAAAGTTCCAAATTCCTCAATATCCAAATCCCTAAATTCAAACATTCAGACCCTCCTCCACATTCCAATATTCCAGCTCTCCAAATTTCTCCATCCTAAATCGATCTTCTTAAAATTACAGGAGCGTACAAAGGTTCAGTTACTCCACCTGAAAAGAACCGTATATTCAAAACACACACAAACTATGTTTCACCTATTATTGTGCGGCGGTGTTCACGCAAGCGTTACGACTGGCTGTCATTTACTCGAATGAGTCACCCGCACAGGTTTCCCTGCATAAACATCGACTTTTTCATCATGTTCCGAGGGTCTTTAAACTCCCTAGCCACGTGCACGCCGTGTCTTCACCGTGAGAAGTGCATTATCTTCAAGCACATCCGTCGATTTATCTAAACACGATAAAGACTCCCTGTTCCGCGACGCCATTAAACCTAATCGATTTGATAGCGCAACTGCAAAACTGATCGCCAGGTGTTTGTTTCAATAATTAATGCATTACGAAATTATACTGAATTGAGGAGAAAACTTGGGTTACGGTTGTACAGTATTGTGTACAATTTATTTAGTAATATTTGAAGCACCCCTTGCACTATTCTCGTGACTCAGCTGTGACGCAGCTACTTCGGCTGTAATTATTTTTACTCGAACTTTTAATACGCCTTCATTTGCAGTTCAATTTGCATAGTCAACGTTCGCATAACATTGACATAACATTTCAACTTCCTTTCAATTGTTGTGATTAGTTCTTACTGACCTGGCAAGGTTAAATTTTGTCCCTTGCCCTATGATTTATATAAAATTTTATAAATTCACGTAACATTGACATAACAAAAATTATATTGACATAACATTGACATAACAAAAATTATATTGACATAACATTGACACAACAAAAATGAAATTGACATAACATTTACTTCCTTTCTTTCAATATTGTAGTTATGATTAGTTCTGACTGACGCACCCGACAAGGTCCATCAGTCAAACTCCAAAGTCAACTATCAGCACCCAAAGTGAAACTTATCAATATTATTTATTTTCACGTTTCGAATAAAAAATTCTCACTTCTCCTTTGTAGATCATTCCAATCTTGAAAGAAGTTCATATTGATGTAATTTATTTTGAAACATAAAAATAAAATATAAGAAGGAGATTTGACCCAACTCCACAAGAATATATCCGAGTTGCTTCTGTAAATTGCTACTCACCCGATAACATCAGGATAGACCCTGTTGCGCAGACTCTTCAGAACGTGACGCCTGAACTTCAGGTACCATGCACCACAATGTGGACCGCAGTATTTCCGTGACACATTCTTCACGCTTTCGTTGATATCTTTTCTCCTTAATGCATCAACCCGTGCATTTACTCTGCGCTTAAACTTCAGCTTCTGACTCGAATTCATGAGAACGTTATTCACCGAGCGATCATCAGGTTTGTCGGTCATAATAGACAGGTTCCTGTTCTTCAAGTACTCCATGTTGTATGATACGTTCTTTCTCTCATTTTCTGAGAAACTTTTTGGATCCGACGTTGAGGGAAATCTTTTGGAGCGTCTTCTACGACGTTTCAGATCGGTCAACATTTTTTGTAGTTGCTTTATGACACCGTGTTGATCATAGTGGCATTTGATTGTTGTAAATGTAGGAATTGAGTTTGATTTGAGAGCGTAGGCCACGTGCGAGTCGCGCACACGAAACGGCTGAACTGAGCACTCGCCACGCTAAATGTCCACCAAGTGGGAGCACTATAGCTCTATTATGTGTGGAGAAGGGGCTACCTCTTTTACGTGTGATCGTGGATTCGGGTTTTAGAGGCGAGGGTATGGGGAAATTTGGGGAATTTTGGGATTTGAAGATTTGGGAATTTGGGGCTTGAAGAGTTGAGGATTTTTGGATTTGGAGATTTTGGGAGTTGAGAAATTGGGATTTGGGAATTTGGGGTTTGGGAGTTTGGAAGTTTACGGATTTGGGGAATTAGGTATTTTGGGATTCGAGAATATGAGAATTTGGGGAAATATGAGAGTTTAGAGATTTGAGAGTTTGGAAGTTTACGGATTTGGGGAATTAGGTATTTTGGGATTTGAGAATATAGGGACTTTAGGAGTTGGAAATATGAGAATTTGGGGAAATATGAGAGTTTGGAGATTTGAGAATTTGGGGATTTGAGATTTCTGGGGATTTGGGAGTTAAGGGATTTTGGGAATTAGCTATTTTGGGATTTGAGAATATAGGGATTTTAGGAGTTGGACATATGAGAATTTGGGGATTTGACAGTTTGGAGATTTGAGAATTTGGAGATTTGACAATTATGGAAATAGAGAATTTTGGAATTTAGGGATTTGAGGAATTAGAAATTTCGAGATTTGACAATTTTGGAACTTTGGGATTTGGGGAATTAAAAATTTGGAGATATGGGAATTTGGGGAATAGAGAGTTATGGAATTTAGGGATTTGGGGAATTAGGAATTTGGAGATTTGAGAATTTGAAGATTTGAGAATTTGAAGATGTGACAATATCGAGAATAGAGAATGTTGGAATTTAGAGATTTGAGGAATTATGAATTTGGAGATTTGAAAATTTGGGATGTTATGAATTTTGGGAGCAAAGAAATTGAGAGTTTAGAAATTCGTGAATTTGGAGATTTGGGAATTTAGGGATTTGGAAATTTGAGGAACTGTGAATGTGAAGAGTAAAGAATTTAACACTTTAGCAGTACAAAGATTTGGAAGTTAAGAAAATTCTAGAATTTGGGAACTTGAGAATTTGGGGGTTTGTTTTAGGGAGTTGTGAATTTGTAAAATAAATAATTCGGAAGTTCAAGAATTTGATGAATTAAACATTCAGAAATTTGAGAATTAAGTAACTTGAGAGTTTTCGAATGTGAGAATTTGTATTTTTGACAAGAATTTGTAGATTGAAATTGTAAATTCTCAAATTTCGAAATTTATGTCCCAAAGAAGACAAAAAATTTGCATATTTTCAAAACTAAAAATATAACTACTCAGCCTTAAAACTTGAAATACAAAATAAAATATAAAACATGAAAATTTACCTCGTACAATAGTTCGTTTGAAAGCGACACGTTTTAAGAGCGTAATTAACGAGTCCCGCGGCCAGAAATCAAATTAAACCGAATTATCCGCATACCGTATTAACGTAAGAAACTACCTTCATAATATTATTATCCCCTTTGATCGTTGAAACGAAAAATCCTCATTTTCCTGCTCATCAAGCGTTTCCTGCGTTCCGCCATTCTGTATCCTTCCTCCTTTCACCCCTCCTCACCTATCCCTTCTGTGGAACGTCGGATTTTTATTGCGCGTCTCTTATTAGACGCAGCTTCGAAGTTCTCCTTTTATCTTCCAACGAATTTTCCCTGGTGCCTTGCTCGCGTTATTGAGTCGAAAGCCATCGTCAAAGAGAACGGGGCAAACATTTGGCTTTTGAGATTCTAATTAACAATGCACGCGATCCTACTTTAGCCGGAGATTTAAACGAAAGCTTTGTGCACACGGTACGTGTTCACTATAGGATAGCTTGCTCGAATTTCACGAGAACAGGTTAATTATTCCTTCTAATTGCCGTTCCTTAGTTTTGATACTGTTCTCTGTTTTTGACCTCGTGTCCATTTATGACACTGCATCATGTTTCCACATAATACATTTCCGTGGACTCTTCTGACATACACGGTTCCCTTTTTTATGAACCGACACTGAAAAATCAAGCGGAATAATGCGTTCATTTTATGAAACCGAGTTTGTTCAGTTTTTGTGGCAACTCTGGACGGATTTTGACAGGTAGTGGGTAATACACATTTCAGAGGGCCGATAACAGCTGATAGCCCGGGACCGAACGTGTCAAATTTTGTACAAAACGACCAAACAAGGAATTATAGGACAGTTTGAACAATACCTTAAGAAAGGATAATAATCAAAACTTCCAACCTTCATAAATTGACCTCCTTTTCGTTTTTGCACGATCAATACAGTTACATCCTTTAAATCTGAACAAGATAATATGAAATGTATCGTATAAACTTATTACTGTAAACGTATTAGCAATTTCAAGAATTTTAGCAAGGATCAATTAACCCGTTCCAACTTTAGCAAACATTCGACCACATCTCAGCGAAGCTCATCCTAGGAAGTCCATCAAGATTTCTTCGTAGCCAGGTCCAAAGATCTCAATCAATTCTACCCCCGAGCCATCTTCCGTGGAAGCCGGTTTCCAACGGGACGCGTCGCGCCGCGAAAAACCACGGGGGTGGATTGAGACGTGGCAGGGTGTGGCCAGAGCGAGGATTAACCCGTCTGACAGCCAATCATATGCAAGACAACCCCACCAGCTCGAGTGCCGGGTGAAACTGTCGTCCTCGACCGCCACCCTTCCCGGCAACCCCCCACCGCTAATTGCCCTGGCTTGTAATATCGCATGTGGAACTCGACACGGGTTGAGGGGGTGATAAGGTGGCCAAATGTGCCGGGAAACGGAGACTGCGCCCCGTTTTGCGTGTACCTGTTCGCTGTGACATATACAATAACCCTCAAAAGTATCCGAACGTTGAATAAAATTTATACCACACGTGGTAAATTAGAGGGGTGGAAGGGACTTGAACTTGCAGTTTTGACAGTTTTGATTATTGGTAATTTGGGAGTTTGGAGTTTTTGCATTTTTGGAAAGATGATGATCGTGAGACTTTTGGACGACAATGTACCTGGAAACGAGGTTGGTTCGCGATGGTGTGCATATTTGTGGATTTTCCGTGGCTCAGGCTCGTCGAACGTTCGATTTTCGGGGCAATTTGTGAGGCTCGTTTGCTTTATTAATGATCCCCCGATGATCGAGGAGCGACACGATAGCGTAACTGAGAGATTGATCGACGCAACCGGCCGAGTCAATTTGCGTCATCACCCAGCGATGATGTTGCCGTTAGGATATACGTTTCTGTTGTTATGGCGATTATGATCTCGTTCAGCTTACGTAACCATTTTTGAAAACACTTTTCAGTAGCTTTACTGTTACTTATTTCAGTTATGTTTGATACTAGTTTCACTTATATTGTATAACTGATGGCACTAAATGGTTTTATTCATTCATGTAGTATGACAATTAATGGTACATCGTGAAAATTCTAGAATACAAAGTATATTAACAGAGTAGGATCACTGAGTAGCAAATCTTGAAGATGACTAGCAAGTTAACTACAGGGTGTTTCACAAGTCGAACATCAAAATTCTATTATTGCTATTGAAAGAAGCAACAATATATACTTCCTCAGTCTTCCTTAAGATGACCACCATAAATGGAGCACCCTGTGCACCTGAACTGAAGCTGACCACCATAAATAAAGCACCCTGTACACCTGAAGCTCCTCTAATCTAGTTACCAGAAGTATTTCTGTCTCTTCAAATATTTCTCAATCACATACTTATTTCAGTTATGTTTGATGACTGCTGCAAATCTTGAAAATGACTGGCAAGTTACACATTTAACTACAGGGTGTTTCACAAGTCGAACTTCAAAATTCTATTATTGCTATTGAAAGAAGCAACAATATAGACTTCCTCAGTCTTCCTTAAGATGACCACCATAAGTGGAGCACCCTGTACATCCGAATTGAAGCTGACCACCATAAATGAAGCACCCTGTACACCTGAAGCTCCTCTAATCTAGTTACCAGAAGTATTTCTGTCTCTTCAAATATTTCTCAATCACAGTCTTTGCAATTTCAGTATGTACCACCCGTATGTGTACATACTGTAACGATTCGAAAAATATCTTCATAATTACGGAAACGAAATTATTCTATGGTGTTCATTTTTAACGGGGTGGGACTAATTGAAGATCATTTCGAGAGAAATTCGCCAGGGCCTCTCGGCTGTTCAGGATCGTCTTCGCCCTCTATATTGGCTCGTAAGGGTGGCTCTTATAAAGCGGTGCAATTATCCGGGTAAAATACTCTCGGAAATTTCCGTGATAAATTTCCGCCTTTAATAAGGGTGAGTCGCAAGTCATTTGGCCGAGCTCCGCGAGGGTGGGTACCAGGGACTCTTCAATAGAAATTCTTTCCAACCCCCTTCCTGCGCTCGCTACACTTTAATTTAAACATTTGTCGCTAATCCCATTCGATATCCAGACGACTTGGTAGCTTCTTCCGGTCGAAAGCTAATAATTACCGACTGCTGAATGTAGTGTAGTCAGAACGGGGTTGTAGAGACGAGGGGGTGCGTCTCTTCCATTGTCGTCCGTCACTCTTACAGGGGAGTTGGATGTAATTGAAATTATACCGTGGTGGTGTGGAATTCTGCTGTGAATTCATTCTCATTTTCGTTGTGTCTGCTCATTATTGGTGACTAATTATTAATTAGTTATTAACTAGTATCTGTAATTAAATATGTTGGGATACATCTGGATCGATCTGGAGATACAGTCTGGAAGGACAGAGATTTTATTACATGGAATCTAGATAGATGCAATATGTGGATGTGGAGGTACATTTGTACTTTGATACCCATACAGTTGCAGGGATGTACCAGTAGGAATCTACTGACAAATAGATTAACAATATCCAGAAAGTATCCTGTATCCCGATCTAGATCTGTATAGGAATCTAGAAGTATAGGGAGCTCCAGAAGTAGCTCATACTTCTGAACCCAGAGATGTCTAGCTATGATCTAGACTTCAGACTATCTATTAATCTAGATCTGTATAGGAACCTAGAAGTATAGGGAGCTCCAGAAGTAGCTCATACTTCTGAACCCAGAGATGTCTAGCTATGATCTAGACTTCAGACTATCTATTAATCTAGATCTGTATAGGAACCTAGAAGTATAGGGAGCTCCAGAAGTAGCTTAAACTTCTGAACCCAAAGATGTCTACCTATGATCTAGACTTCAGACTATCTATTGGTCTACGGATCTAGAAATCTAGGAATATTGTGAATATCACATATCTCCTTTCAATCCAGACTTGAAGCATCAATCACATCAGCAATATCCAAAATAAAAGAACCTCTGCCACACCCACAGAATTCAGTCCATTCATCGAAAGATAAATGAAACTAAGCTACCTCCAATAATTAATCCAATTTTCTAGTGCCTTTTGAACTCAGCCGAAGATGCTGGAGCCTGATGAAATATGATTGCAATTATCCCTGGCCTATTATTCGGTTTCTGAAATATGTAAGCAGAGGTTCAAGTAAATTTGGGATTTATAGCTCAATCTCAACTTCATAATGGCCTGACGAAAGTTTTCGCGAGGCCACGGTACAAGTATGCCTTCCCCTAAATCGAGCTTTATTTTCGTGTTTCCGAAGAATTTAGATATGCGTATTATACGGTAGGTGTCTAATAATTATTATGTAGCAGGTAAGACGGGATGTAAGAAGTTCAGCAAAACAGAGGATGAAAAGTGAACGGGACGTGTAAAACCTGCTCGTAATTAAGCTGTTGCCCTTGAGCTTAAGCTCCTTAGAGGTTTTCCGGCAATGAAATTTCCGCATACCCGTCAACGTCTAATGAGGGGATTGCGGATGAAGTTTCAGACCAGGAAGGAGCAATTAGGCGAGCGACTGTGTTTGCTACAACTCTGAGAAACCTCTAAACAGTGCTCTGTGATCTTCGAGAATACCTACAGTCATTGAACGATTCAAAACCTTGGACATTTGGTGTAGTACATAATGCTACCCTATACAAATGAAGGGTCGCTAAACTTCAAATTTTTATTTGTTAAAAATGTTATTAACATATTCTGCTGCTAGACTCGACTTTACAGTTACTTATTGATTAGGGTATGGTTCAGGGTTCAGCCTATCACAAATCACTAGTTAGTGTTGTCACTGGTTAAAGTATACCTGATAACTGTAGATTCTACTATTAGTTGTAATGCTAGCAGATCTTCATGATATTTATAAAGGTTTGAATGATAGTAAGGTTGAAATTTGGCTGTGAGTAGAACATAGCAATGGTTGTAGCAGAAATGTGGAGTTAGCCTAAGTTTTAGCTACTTTAGTAGATTTATGATCACTGGTCACACTCTGTAGGTACAGTATCAGATGACATTCAGTTGGACAAGTACGAGTTGACATTCAGTAGGACAAGTAGCAGATGACATTCAGTTGGACAAGTATTAGATGACATTCAGTTGGGCAAGTACGAGTTGACATTCAGTTAGACAAACACCAGACAACATTCAGTTGGACAAATACCAGATAACGTTCAGTAGGACAAGTAGCAGATGTCATTCAGTTGGACAAGTATTAGATGACATTCAGTTGGGCAAGTACGAGTTGACATTCAGTTAGACAAACACCAGACAACATTCAGTTGGACAAATACCAGATAACATTCAGTAGGACAAGTAGCAGATGTCATTCAGTAGGACAAGTACTAGATGACATTCAGTTGGACAAATAGCAGATAACATTCGGTTGAACAAGTTTCAGTTGAACATTCACATGACTATGTACCTGATATGGTCAAATACTAGCTGACATTTAGATAATCAGATACTAAGACTCAGGTGATCAAGCATCAAATAGGCAAGTATCAAGTGACCACCTAAAGTCCTGTCAGACTTACCCTCTCAATTTGATAACCAAACACTCTGCAACTATTTCTGAAAACATGTCTAAAAAATCTCAAAGTACACAAGTTGTAGAAGATTTGCTAATCAAACCTGAGAACAAAACAGAGGCATCCAGTTCGTGGACCAAGTGAATTCATCAGCAGCTGGTGTCTCAATCGTAGTCCCCGCAAGAAAGATCACAGGACAAAATTAAACGACCTCATCATCATTAGAACGCAACCACCTAATTACCGGAACGTCTTAGAGACGTTGGATGACATCGTCGACGAACGCAGACAATCGAGGCAAGGAGAACGAGACACCTCGGTTTCTTGTGAGTGGTGTACGCGCACCCTGTTCCGTGTCTGTGAACCGTCGGGGGATGAGTCTGCCTGGGAGAAAGCTTATTAATGGGGTGGGAGGGAATAGAGGAGCAGTTGGGACGAAAGGCCTAGAACAGTAGCATCGGGGAAGAACGGGCCTTGAGAGCTGGTGGCTGGATGGTTCGAGGGTGGAGGGTGGAAAAAAAGTAACAGACTCCCCGCAAATAACCCCCCACGAGGTTGCCGGATGGGCGTGTCCTGCCCGCGGGGTGATGGCAGAGCTCGGCCAATCGGATCGCAGCTGGGTTGCCGCGCCGACGGCTTCCTTCGTCGAACGAAAAAATATTGACCGCGACGAAGGGGTATTCTGCGGTCCATTTGGGGGTTGCGGAGGTGAAACATAACGTCGGACTGATTGCCGGCGAACGGGCGCAGAGGGCCGGGAGGGGGGTGCACTGCCGGGTGAATACCCCCCTCGTCACGTACGGGATCATTAGCCGGATATCCTTAGTCCTGCTGGCCAACCCTCTCTGATAGCGGTGATCCTCGTGCCTGACATCATTATCCTGGGACGCTGTGCAGCGCCAGCGCGGTTCGGCCATCCTGAAAAGGCTGCTGCCCTAGTCGTCGTTCCAGTTCGATTCCTCGTGTTTTGCACCTGTGAACGCTCGCCGAGTGACTTTTCGTGATGTCAGTGAGCGAACTGTGGTTCCGTGGAACGGCTTCATTGTGACACGCAGTGGCTAAGCGAACCACTTCGACGATGGTGAACTGTTAACCGAGTGAACATTGTCCGTCGAATTCGTTGCGATAAACTGCAATTCTTCGAGCGACAGTTCTGGAATCACTATGGAACCCAGTGATCCGTCGGGACGACTGACCGTCGAGGACTTGTCGGACTGCAGGAGCGAGAGTAGCCACTCGGAAACGCAGCTCAGAGCTTTTCAGGACTACGAACGTATCAAGGAATTGAATCTGTCGGTGGACAAGTGCAAGGAGGACCCTCAGTTAGAGCCTAAGGACTTCCACCTGCGGTTGGAACCTGGCAGGACCTCCATTCGTTTCGAAGAGTTCGAGAATGCTAGTAGGAATCTACCAATGACGTTGAACAAGGGAAAGGATTTCGGCTACATCGCGAACACGTTGAACGAGGCGTATCCTTTGGACAGATCAAACGACGACGAGTCCATGGAAGCCGCGAGCCTCTGCAGGACCAAGAACCCGACGGCCAAGGATTTACTGTTCAATCTCCGGGAAAACAGACACAAGAACGCTCATGCCGCGCTGTCGTTGGACAGGTACAGCAAGGATTTAAACTTCGCGGTTTCCGAAAAGGACATCAAGGATTTTAGCCTCCTGAAGAATTATAGTCTCGATCGAATGAAAGAGTTCAATCTGTCGCTGGACAGGATGAGGGACGGTCACATCGGCAATTTCGCGTTGGAGAGACTGCGAGGAGGAGCGGGGTTGCTGGAGAATCCTCCTATTTTGGATCACAACGAGTTGAAGAACATTCAGATGCAACCGAGAAATCAGGATCTGGAGGCTATTGCTTTGGAACGGATGCGACGATCGCATCTTCTGGGGACAGAACTCTCGGCACAGAACCTGTCCACACAGTTGTCGCATCCACATTCCATCACTCAGATGCAACACTCGCAGCAGCAACAACAGCAGCAGGCTAAATCGTTTACCATAGATGCTATTCTGGGGTTGAGGAACAACCCTAGGGAGAAACGGAGTCAGCAGCAGCAGTACAGGAAACATCAGGGTATTTCAATAATCTGTTTTATTACTGATAACATTAGTTAGGTTTTTGAGTTTGGGTATAGATGTGATTTGATAAATGTTGGGTAGGGTGTATTATGGTTGAAGGATTATTTGTAGGTGGATTAGGGTTAGAATGAGCTGATGTATTGAATGTTGAAAAGGTTGTTAGGAGGGAGAGTTAGATACAAGGTTCTAAGATTAATTATAAAATAATTTGATAAAATATAATTCATTCTTAATTCACAATTTCATATCGTTCCACCATCGATAATTTTGATTATTAACTAAATACTGTTATGAATTATAGTAGACTTATATTTGAATTTATTGCTACAACTTTGACATAAAAGGTCGTTTGATTTGGAGGTAAGTACCAAACTTCAGACGAGTATGTCAAAAACAAATGCGACAGTTCCGGCGAAAATTTGTTGTATCGATCGCTGACACAGTTTGCAAAATTTCTGTTAATCTTGATAGCCACTAGCTGCATCACAAATTGTTACTCAAAATTTAATCAACATCGTAGTAGCTTCTCTTACTGTATTTTCAAGGTATGGAACTAGAACTGACATTTTTCTAACCTATCCTTGTTACTCTTATATAAATAACAGTTTATGAATTTTTTACCTTCTTTCAAAACGTGTTCCTGGCTCTTCATCTCATTTTGAACTGCAACCTTGAAATCCTCTCCTCTGCATTCATCTTCATTTTGATCTTCTTCATTTTTATTTTCAAAAATGATGATAACTTTAGGAATCTTTTGTATTGTAGGTCGAGAAGGTTGTATTAGAATCTTTGCTTTACTTACAACTCTTCAACATCTCATCCAAGACTACAACCTCGAAATTTTACTTTGACGAACCTTGATTTCCTAAATAAAAATGGAGATACTTGACTGTACTCTTCAGCAATTCTTTGCATTGTACATTAAGAAAGTACTGTCAGAATATATACTTTATTCACAACTCTTCAGCATCTCATTCAAAGCTACAACCTTGAAATCTTACTTTGGTGAACAAACCTTCTCCTAAATAAAAATGGAGATAGTTAGCACTACTCTTCAGCAATCCTTCACATTGTAGATTAAGAAGGTTCTATCCAAACCACTTTACTCACATCTTCAGCATCTCATCCAAAACTCCAACTCTGAAATCTGACTTTAAGCCCCGAAATCTGACTTTGGATCCGAATGAGGAAACCTTAATTTCCCCCATAAAATAGAATAATCCTAACAGAATTTGTGAGTGATCCTTCACACCGTAGGTCAAGAGGGTGCCACGAAGAACGGAGGATCGAGTTCGTGTTCCAGCGGCGGCGGTAAGCTGAAGAGGGTCCGTACGATCTTCACAGCGGAGCAATTAGAGCGGTTAGAGGGCGAGTTCGCTCGTCAACAGTACATGGTGGGCCCTGAAAGATTGTACCTGGCACACGCGCTGAGGCTGACCGAGGCCCAGGTGAAGGTCTGGTTCCAGAACCGACGGATCAAGTGGCGGAAACACCATCACGAACAGCAGAGTCAACGAGTGCACGAGTTCCAGCGTACGTTGAACTCGTCGCTGGAACACGAGGACAGCAACGAGACCGACAAATGGTGAAGAGCGACCACTTCGAAGAGAAGCACCACTTCGTTTCCTCCTTCCCCCCGTTCTTTCTTCCGTTGCACGATCCTGAGAACAATCGGCTCGAGCTGATTGGCTCGGCCAGAATGAACGCACTCTGACGTCGCTGTGGCACCTTTTCCTGTGTTTCTTTGCCTTCCGGTTCGTCCTCTGCTTTTGTTCAGTCTTAGATCCGTAGTGGAACATGGTGTTCGAAGTGGACCTGGGGCTCATTTAGGCGACACATCCTGAAGAGCTCAGTTTGATCTACAGTGATTGATAGATCTTGTTCAGATCTGAAGACCTTGGGGGAGTTTGGTAGATCTACAGTGAGTGATCTTCAGATCTCCTTGGTGGAGTTTGATCTGAACCACATCGGTGACTTAAGCTTCGATTAAGTGTACGATGAAGTAGGACATGTAAATTGTTGTTGATTAAGTGAATAGACAATTATCGGTTATTTTTCTGAACGATGAACGACGAAATCGCAAGGATGAAACAGGTAGAGAATTATAAGTCAAAGTACGTGCCACGATCCTTTTCTGACACCAAGGATTCGCCTGATTCGTACTGGAAGTACGCCCAGAAGAGGAGTCAGTCGTTTCCAGTTGGCAGAAGCAGGTAAATGTGCATTTATCAGAATTTGTAGACTTTGTATAATTGGAATTATTGTCTGAAGGAATCCGGAAGCGGAAGCCAGCTACTATTCCTCTTCGACTACTTACAAACCGCAGAGGAGCCACGCGTGTTCCAGTCCGACGTACTCGAAGTGCTCCTCGATTCATGCTCCTGAAGCGGTCCATCATGTCGCGCAAGGTCACTGTAAACCTAACAGGGATAAGCATTATCCGACGTTTTCGACGGGTAGGAAGATCAGGTATGATGAGGAGCTGGGGAATAATGAGAAATTGAAGTATATTCATGAGGAGTCGGAGAACTTTACGGAGGACAATGCTGAAGAGGACGCTGATGAGGAAGGTAACTTTGGGTTAGGTTAGGTTAAGTAGGTTAGATTTTTCAAATGTCTGCTTTGATCAAATTCCACATCTCTAAATTTCTATTTGTTCTTTTTACTTTCACCAATTTCTGTATCCACGTTTCTAGATTCTTCAGTTTCTACTTCCCCAAATTTCTACTTTTCCGAATTTTGATATCTCCAAATTTCTATGTCCCTAAATCCCTATGTCCCAAATTTCTACATCCCTTTTCTATGTCCCTAAATCCCCATGTCTCAAATTTCTACATCCCCAAATTTCTATATCTCCAAATTCGTATGTCCCAAATTTCTACATCCCCAAATTTCTATGTCCCAAATTGCCACGTCTCCAAATTTCTACATCCCCGAATTTCTACTTTCCCTAATTTTGATATCCCCCAATATGTGTGTCCCTAAATCCCTATGTCTCAAATTTCTACATCCCCAAATTTCTATATCTCCAAATTCGTATGTCCCAAATTTCTACATCCCCAAATTTCTATGTCCCTAATCCCACGTCTCCAAATTTCTACTACCCTAAATTCGCACGTCCCCGTTTCTACCCAACTTTTAATGAACCTTGAAATTTGCTGCAGCAGAGGAAGAACACGAAGAGGCAGGTGAATTCTTAGATAAGGATTACGAAGGTCAGGAGGGGGACGACGAAACGGAAGAAGAATTTCTAACTTCCCAGCAGCTCCACAGAGGTCAAGGTGTAAGTAAAAAGGACACGTTGAAGCAACAAAGATGGAGAACAGTCGAGCAGGAACCACGAAGATTTCGTTGCCAGCAACATGTGGATTTAGCTTTCGCTGGACACGCGTCATCTCCCAGGTAACATTTTACCTTAAAACTTGTGGTAGAAAATGATCTCAACTTGTCTTATAATTTCTGTTATTTCTCTCTGATTACACATCTGATAATTAAATTCAAATAGAAAATTGAGAATTATGTGGATAGAGCTAGAAGAAATTTCATCAGGACATTTTGTTATTTCACTTTTATTTTATTTGTTGAACTTTTATGTTATGTGAATACTGTGAGGTAATACTATGTACATGTATGTTAGGTATTACCATAACATGGCTGAGCACGAGGTACCCGAGCCCTTATCAGATGAAGACTTCGTCCTAACCTCCCTGAAGAGTCCAACGAGACGATCGCCTACAGACTATCATCGATGGTCCAAGGATCGATACGATGACGATTCGTTACCGGTTCAGTCGCCTCGCCGAGCTCGCACGAAACCGGAAATGGATCAACTAATAGACGCAGAGATGAGAAGAACCAGAAGATGCAATCGCTGTGGAAGCGTGGCCAACCGGAAGGACGAGCTGCCGAAAGATGGCTACAGATTTGATCGGGTGAATCCTACCAAAGGACCTATCGGTAAATTAACTAGTTAATAGTAATATATTTATATTGTGAAATATACCTGAATACATTGGAGGTTAGATAATCTGAAGAGTTTCAGCGTTCAGAGTTCTCTTCATCATTCTCTTCTCTTCTTCAAGGTCAATTGATGAAATTGAGATCACTTTGAATGATGTCCAATTTTAAAATTCATGGAGATTTAAAGCAATTGTTTTATGTTAGTTTATGAAACTTGACTTACAACATCAACGTTAAATTCGTGAAATTCGTAGGTGTATCAAATACATACATTAAATGTGTCATTAAATTGCAAATGTATCAACTAAACGTCGTGTAAGAGTTAACTAAATATTAATAGCATAGTATAGCCATGAGTAATAGCCTAACCTAACTATTGCCAAATTATTATTAAGATGATTTCCGTATTTTTGCAGGCGACGAGGCCGAACGTCACGAGCAAACCTGCAGCCTGAGGCGCAACGCGAAGGACTTCGACCTGTCCCTGTATTCGACAAAAACGCGTAAACCGCGGGACACGAAGTCGCCGCTGGCCTACGAGGTTCCCGAGCACATGGACAAGTTTTGCGACTACTCTCGCTACTCTTCAAGGTACCAGAGAAAAGCGGAGAGCTACCCGGAGAAGATGAAGCGCATGCTGCACGGAACCGCGCGAGTAACCCCTCGATACGTCGAGTAAAAGAATCCACAACATCGAAGATCCTGAAAATTGCACAGAAGAGGTTCTAGTGACATTTCAGGGATGTGAAATCGTGACAATTTTCGTCCTCGTTTCGCTGTTGTCTGTTTCGAATTAGCCACCCCCGAGAGACATATCGAACAATTCGAGATGTGATTTCGCTGTTGATCGTTCCCCTCCTACCGGTTCTGTAATATATATTTTTGTAACTGTCCTCGAGCCGTGTAGACGTTTACGACACTCTGGTAGAACACATTGTACATAAAAAAAAAAAAAAATGATTTAGAGTTGAACCTGTCCCTTCGCTTCTCGTCTTCGATGTGACGATCGTCGATTCTAAGGAACTGTTTCTTTAACCCGCACCAAATCGATTGTATATAAGTGATCACACACTGGATATGATTCTGTGCACACGTGTACGTGTACATGTGAGAATAAACCATCGAATCTGTACACACGTGGACTGCGATCTATTACAACCTTTGCTCCCGCTGATCCTTCGACTTCCACGTTGGATATGAATAGAAACATTCTAATACATTTACAGAGTTTTATTTGAGGAAGTTGTAAGGGGGAGGTTAATGGGAAATTAAATTTCTTTATGGGAGATATATGAAATTTTCTGTAACGCTTTTTTAGGGTTTTTTTTAACTGAAGATGGGTGGTTTTGTAATAGGTTAGGTTCTTCCTAGGATTTGGGATATTTATGGAATTTACATCGATCTTAGATCTAGGGGATTTTTCTGGGACCTTACTGCCTCCATGTAGAAACTTGCAGTTTTACCTAGGATTAAGTTTTCCTAGATTGCCTACAATCTTTCTATGGTCTAGACTCAATTTAGAATCTTTCTACTTCCTTCACATCTTCCACAGATAGTACTACCTGGAGTCACCTTGAAATTTCCCTAGGATTTGCTTAAAATCTCTTTTTGATCTCCCTAGGAGGTCCATGGAATTTTCCTACGATTCATGGACTTCTACAGAATTTTCCTAGAATCTATGAATCTCCCTAGAATCTACTACGAAACCTCCATGGAATCGCTTCCCAAAATTGCCCTAGAATTTCCACGAAATCTCCCTAGGGTCTATCTGGACCCTCTGTAAAATTTTCCTCGAACTTATTTAGAATTTTTTAATTTCTCTAGAGTCTACATAGAATATCGAATCTTCATGGAATCTTTTTGAAACCTTCGTGGAATTTCCCTAGAATCTGCTTAGAACCTTATTGAAATTTCCCTAGAATCTTCCTAGATCCTTATTAAAATTTCCCTAGGATCTGCTTAGAACCTTACTGAAATTTCCCTAGAATCTCCTTAAAACCTTACTGAAATTTCCCTAGAATTTTCCTAAAACTACCGTTGAGCTTCAACAAAATCCCCTAGATACTGGAACCCTAATGAAATTTCCCTAGAATCTGCCTAGAACCTGACTGAATTGCCCTAAAATCTGCTTAGAACCTTACTGAAATTTCCCTAGAATCTGCCTAAAACTACCGTTGAGCTTCAACAAAATCCCCTAGATACTGGAACCTTAATGAAATTTCCCTAGAATCAACCTAGAACTCCCCTAAAGTTTCCCTATAACTCTCCAAATAATCTCTCAAATTGTAAAACGATAAAAATTACATATTTCACAAAGAGTTTATTTCTTATGCGTCAAAAATATAAAAAATAATTGTATAACCATGAAAACTATTATTCAAGAGTAAAACGAAGATGCCGTTTATTTTCTCCAGCTACGCAATTGACACTAATTAATTAATGTCTTACGCTCTTTCCAGGATTTTATTTGCCTGGCCACGAGCCCACGGACGAGGGTGGCTTTTTGTGCGACCACAAAGGCACCGGCTTTCGTCGGAGCTTTTGTTTAAATATTAATAACGAGCAGAAACTCTGTCGTTCTCTCGTCGAGTCGGAAGGCAACGCTTTGTTCAATTAAACTTAATATCTTTATTATATCGCCGCGGCTAAAGCGGATATTATTTATTGCGGTCGAAGTTGATGGCCTACCGAAAGTTACAACCCTTTACGTTCTAACGTCTGGGGAGTTCGTTTGTATTTTGAGGTTAATCTGCATTTAACTCTACGTTAACTTTATGTTAACTCTACGTTAACTCTACGTTAACTCTACATTTTCATTGGGGGTTATTCATTTTGCAGCCTGATATCTGGTCACTCGATATGTGAACGATGTTCACTTGCAGGTTAGTTGCTGGTTGATTTGATGTATATCTATAGAATCTTTGATTGGTTTTGATCGAGGTGTAAAACAATTTTGAGGCATTGTTTGCCCAATACTATTTATAGCATTACGTTTTGAACTTTTAAGGTTATGTTATTTTTAGGTTATAATAGTTAGGTTAATAGTTAGGTTTCATGTTAGTGATTTTATATCGTGCTATGTTTTAGTTTTTAGTATTTCTATATTCCTGCTTTTTCTGATTTCTGTATATCGAAATTTCCATTTTTCCAAATTTCTGTAACAAACTGTAAATTGCAATTTTTCTTAATTTTGAGAGTCTCAAGTTTCTACTTCACCAAATTCCTACATTTCTAAATTTCTATAACCCCAAGTTTCTACTTCCCCAAATTCTTATATCTATTTTCTACATCTCAAATTTCTACTTTTCGTAATTTCTATAACCCCAAGTTTCTACCTTCCCCAATTTCTATAACCCCAAGTTTCTACTTCCCCAAATTTCTACATCCACAAATTTCAATGTCCCAAACTCCTACATCTCTAAGTTCCTATGTCCCAAGTTTCTACATCCCTAAACACCTGCATCCCAAATTACCATACCCCCAAATATCCTCAAACTACCTCAAATTTTTTATCCTCTTCTATCATTCTCAACGTGGCAAATTTCCACATCCCAAGCTCTTAAATTACCAATCTTACCAGAACTATGATTAAACAGTACCAATTGCACTAAACAAAAACTACAAAATCTCAGTTTAAATCGACATCTGTATATGCATAATTATAAATCAAGTGTCCATTAAAAAAGTAAAAATCTAATTCCGCTTCTACAACACGAAACTGTAATTAACAATTGACCACCACGAATACAGCTGTATAACAAGTTTGTGTCTCCAAATTTAGTTAAACCGAATTCTATTTATTCGAACATCGAACGAACGCGAAAACTGCAGCGGTCGAAGGCACGGAAAAATCTGACGCGGTTGACGTTGGTAACTAATATTCGCTCGTTACGCGCAGCCCTTTTGTCGCGGTGATAAATTAGCCGTCGACCCATGTCAAAAGGCTACAAAGAAAGCAAAGCTTCGATGGAGAATCGTACGGACTTCGCTATCCAACGAAAGCATCCAGGATATCGATCGGCGAACGATGCTTCTCGTCGTTCTAATCCGAGGCCTCGTTCGACGTTGCCTCCATTACACCTAATCGCGTTAATAGAGTCGTTGTTTACGTAAATGCCGTCTCCGTGATTACATCGATTCCTTGTCAAGTAATAGACAGGCAAATTTAACTGTGACGGGTATTGCGGTGAGTCGATAATTAATTTGACGAGACGCAATCCTGTTGCTGAGAAAATTTCAGTCGACTGCTCGTAGCCATTTAATTATAATCACAAGTCAGCAGTATAATTTCGTTATTTACGAAACCCGTCAAAATGACGGAACATACCTCTTATTTTAAATGACAAAACTTATTAATTATACAAACAGACATTTTTGTAAAAATGTCAACTTTCGTTAAGCTGAAGTCTTAGGCACATGTCTCCACTTTATTTATTCTTCTACTTTAGTTCAAAGTTATATAAGTGACCAAACGTCCGTAAACCTAGTGTTAAATAGCAGTTAATTATATTAAACTTTGAAGGAGTTACACTTCAAATGTTTGTATTATTTCTTGAAGTCCTTTCTGATATCCATAACTATTCATGCTTAACCCATTTGTTCACGAACATTTTTTTTTAAATGATGCTTGTACAGATGTTCAATACAACTTTATTGAATAAAACCTTTTGTTGTAATAAAAATAATAATACATCTCTTCATATTACAAACTTTATATATGTGTACACTGGGAACACATATGTGTTCATGATTTATAAAAGTCAATGAATGCAGTGTACTCAAATGAGTAGGGACAAAAGGTTAACCTACAATTTTCTAGTAAAATGTACGTTAAGGGGTTAACCAATTTAGTCATTTATTTAAAAAATATTAAGTGCAATCGAAAGTGTTTGTAAAAGGCAACTGAAAGTATCTTTAAATAAAAAAATATGTATAAAAATTGAGAGCAAAAAAATATAAATGAATAATTTTTTTGTGTAACTAGTATATGTAACTACTACTAGTAATAAATGATTATAAAAGGAACGAAAGAAAATGGGATTAAGAGATCGTTTGAAGAACCGCGGAAAGAAATGCACCATCAAGGCCGTTGAAGGTCCATTTTCCGCGGAAGGGATCGTCGAAGAAATCAGTTCACGGATGAAATTCGTAGCAGAAAGAGGAAAAGAGCGGAGGTGATAAGCCTCGATATCTCGAGCTACACCCCCACAGCGGGGGATGTAAGCTCCGCCTATCCCTGGGTTACACCGGGACTTCCAAGGACCCCCGTGGAACCCCCCACCCTCGACGAGGGGATAACCCAACCCCCTGTTCCATCGTCGTTGGCATCCGCGGCATTCCAATTAGCTCGCGAATCAAAAGAGCCCCACTGCCTTTGTGGGGTCTCATCCTACCCCAGTAAACTGTCTCCTTCCCTCTTCCACCCCCTCGATTCTCTTTCCTTTCTCGTTCGCTCGTTTATCTTTCTTCGTTCCTCCACCTACCTTTCGACTCTGCTTACTGATGGAATTTCTCTTTCTTTCTTTCTTGCATACTCTCTATGGACATTTTTTATTTTATGCTACAGTCAACCAACCTCTAAACCGTGTGTCACGTATTTTTATTTCATGATATTTTTTTCTCGTTGTCAGATATTTGTGAACGGTTGTGAGAGGGTGCATTTTTGGTAATGCGCGCTTCGAGAAAATTTGAGAGTTCTGCTTTTTTAACTGACACGTACATTTCGGACACCCTTAAAATCTTCAGGGAAGGTCTTCAAGATTCTCTCTGTTTCATATAAAAATCATCTGAAAAGTTTCTATAAAATTTTAGAGAAAACAGCGAAATAAATATGGACTACATCAAAATCTACTATGAAATATAACCCTAGTATCGTTGTACTAAGAATAATACACTTCACAGAAAATTTGAGAGAAAATATCGAAATAAATATGTAAGTAATAAATATGGAATCCATCAATGTGTACCTACTATGAGATACAACCCCAGCATCGTACGTGGAAGAATAATACACTTAACAGAAAATTTTAGAAGAAATATCGAAATAAATATGTAAGTAAAAAATATGTGTACCTACGATGTGTACCTACAATGTGTACCTACTATGAAATACAACCTGAAAACGATATTGAAAACCTAACATATACAAAATAAAAATTACAGAATGTTAAAAATTGTCCACCCAAGCACAGAATAGTCCTCTCGACGTACACTCAAACCGAGTACACGTTTTCGCAGCGAAGGTGAAACGAATATGGCAGATCGATGCTCCTTCGTCCGCCATTTTAAAAACGCGTTTAATAACGCGTACGCTTTGACATAATTTTGTCGTCGTTACATCGATCTCGAGTTTCAATCGTCCAGGCTCGAGGACGGTCCGGCAATTAGCGAAAAAATGCCGTGTAATAATTCCGTTGTACGGTTGATGAAAACCGAGCGATGCCGTCCGTTGAAATCCTTGGCGGGCACGGATTTTAATCTCGGATCCATCCGCGAGCATCGTCAAAAAAAATAACGACTACGAATACAAAAAAAAAGAGGAGGAAAAAGAGCAGAGCGTGGAACCGTTGGATTTATGGAAATCGCGAGGGGTTGGGGTCTGGCCAGAGGGTGGAGCACACGCACGCGCCACACGGAGACGATTTTAATATTCGCGAATGATAAACAAAGTGGTATCTAACGAAGTGGATAGAGGCGCGCCGTAATAAAATTTGTGTTGCCGCTTCGTCGCGGCCGGAAACGTCACGAGCGGTTTCCTCCGATTTCAATTAGCCCCGACGACCATACCCTGCTTTCTCTCTGCCCGCGTTGTGTACAGGGTGGTCCATTTACGTCTTCGATATTATTCGTTGTATCGATGGCCAATTTTCGGATTTTTTTCAAGAGATGTTGGTATGTTCAGGGAGGGTGCAAGGATTTGGGGTGAGAGGATTTGGAGATGTGAGAATTTGGGAATATAAGGATTTGGGGGTGTGAGGATTTGGGAGTATGAGAATTTGGGGATGTAAGATTTTGGGGATATGTGGATTTGGGAGTGTGAGTATTTGGAGATATGAGATTTTGGGAATATGTAGATTTGGGAATGTAAGGATTTGGGGGTGTGAGGTTTTGGGGATAATTTGGGAATATAAGGATTTGGGGACACAAGAATTTGGGGATGTAAGGATTTGGGAATGTGAGAATTCGGGGATGTGAGATTTTGGGGATGTGAAGATTTGGGAATGTGAGGATTTGGTAATATAGGGATTTGGGGACGTGAGGACTTAGGAATATAGGGATTTGGGGATGTGTGGATTTGGGAATATACAGATTCGGAAATGTGAGGATTTGGGGTTGTAAGGAATTGGCAATGTGAGAATTTGGAAATATGGGATTTGGGTATGTGACGATTCGGCGATGTGAGGAGTTGGGAATGTGAGGATATAGTAATATGTGGATTTGAGAATGCAAGGAATTGGGAATGCAAGAATTCGGGGATGCAAGAATATGGGGATGCAAAAATTTACGGATGTGAAAATTTGGGTGTGCGTGGATTTAGGAATGTATGGATTTGGGTATACAAGAATTTGGAAATGTAAGAATTTGGGAATACAACTTGGAACTTGAGAATTTGCGAGTTTGTAGATGCACAAATTTTGAGATTAAAAATGTGAAAACTTGAAGACTTCAAAATATCGAACCATTGAAACCTTGAAACTTACAGTGAATTTTTCAAATTAACACATTAAAACCTTGAAAATTCCTAATCCAAAAATCCAGAAACGTGCGAATTAAAATCTTTCGTAAACTTAAAAACTTGACGCAGAAAAGTCCGAAAAATCTGTAATTAAAAAACCTTGAAAAATAAAGCGAGTAAGCCACGAATAATTGCACCAATGCGTAGAAGGCCGCAATGGCGAAATACGTCGGCAGGATCAAAGAACATTCCTGTGCTCGAACATGCGAACCACCCGAGTTAGATTCATATCGGATCATAACCTCGCAACGGAATCGTCAAAGCCAATAGATTTTCTCTGAGCGATCTTTTTTCTGAATAAATAAGATAAATATGTGAATATCCTGCGTTAAAACTGTTTCTAATATCAACAACCATTTTGAGGGGAAATTTAATAACAAGCAAACCGCTTAACAGAGATAGAAGCATCCGAGTAATGTCAAAGAGCGAGGAGAAAATCAGTGAAATATTCAGAAGAGAAATTTCTGTGACACAAATTTCATTTTTCTTAATTTTGAGAATATTCCTACTTCCCCAAATTCCTATATTTTCAAGTTGCTATTTTCTCAAGTTTCTAGTTACTCAAATTCTTACATAACGTATTTTCTACTTCTCAAATTTTTACTTTCCCTAATTTCCATAACATCAAGTTTCTACTTCCTCAAATTCTTACATCCCCTATTTTCTACATTTCAAATTTTTATTTTCCCTAATTTCTATAACACCAAGTTTCTACTTCCCCAAATTCTTACATCCCCTATTTTCTACATCTCAAATTTCTACCTTCCCCAATTTCTATAACCCCAAGTTTCTACCTTCCCCAATTTCTATAACCCCAAGTTTCTACTTCCCCAAAATTCTTGCACCCTCAATTTCTATATCCACAAATTTCAATATCTTCAATTTCTGCATCCCCAAATTCCTACGTCCCAAATTTCTACATCCACAAACTTCAATGTCCCAAACTCCTACATCTCTAAATTCCTATGTCCCAAGTTTCTATATCCAAAACACCTACATCCCAAATCACCATACCCCCAAATTTCTACATCCCCAAATCTCTACATGACAAATTTGCAGATCTCAAGTTCCTAAATTATAATTACTATATGCCCTAATCCTAAAATCCTCTTTCTACAACCCCAAATCTCTACATGACAAATTTGCACATCCCACGTTCCTAAATTATCCATCCTATGAATCGTCAATAAATTTTCTGTAAACGATCTTTCAAAATAGATAAGACCTTGCATATTCTCCGTCAAAACTGTTTCTAATATCAGCAATTGAGGTAAAATTTAATAAGAAGCAAACCGCTTAAAAGAGATAAAGAAGCATCGGAGTAATGTCAAAGAGGGAGTAGAAAATCAGTGAAATATAAGATTCAGAAGAGGCCACCCCTTGCCGGGGGTCCAATTAACGTTGTAGATGCGATAACAAGTGGTAGCCGTTTAATTTATCGTACGACGAAGCGACGGATTGCAATATTCTTCCGAGATTCGTTGTACGCGTCACCGAACAGCATGACCGATGCTCCCGTTATTAAGGGACGAGAAGCATACAAATATTTTCGTCACGATTAGTCGTGCACGGGTCCGGCACGTCCGACTGCACCTGCGTCTCTGAAACCGACACCATACATCATAACTTCGATCATCGGGGTCGCTGGTTGCTGCACGAGGAGCTTCAATAACGATGCAATCTCATTCAGGTACATCTCGTTCGGACGTTGGGTATAAACGGACGGTTTCGTACAATTGCTTTGGTTTAGGCTGTTCTGGTGTTTTCTGGCTTTTTAATTGTATTTTGTTTCTTATTTTAATTGGTGGGGTTGAAGTTTATTTTTATGGATTGATAATTGTTATATGAGAAGATGTAACAGTGTATACTTAGGTACATATCGTTTTAGGGATAAGGGATGGTTTGGTACAATTGCTTTGGAAATTAGTTTTTAGGCTATTCGATTGTATTTTGTTTCTTATTTTAATTGGTGGGGTTGAAGTTTATTTTTATGGGTTGATAATTGTTATATGAGAAGATGTAACAGTGTATACTTAGGTACATATCGTTTTAGGGATAAGGGATGGTTGGTACAATTGAGGTTATGGAACTGAAGCATATTTTAATAGATCAATTGTGTGAGAAAATTCAAACAGTGCAATCTCATTTATACATCGTTTTGGGAATAAAGCAGTGGGTTGGTACAACTGTTTTAGAAATACGTTTTTGGGAACAAGGATTAATATTTTGATATCATATGAGGATGACATTGTTAGTTTCAAGCTTCCAAAATTATCAAAATGTCACAATGTTCCAAAGTCTCGAAGTCTCAAAGGTTTCCTAAAGTTCTGTGGTTCCCAAGTCTGCAAGTTGTAAGTTCCAACATCCCACAATTCCAAAATTGTAATATCCCAAACTTCATACTTTGTAATACAAACTGTATACTTCACAAACTATGTACATTCCAAACCCAAACATTGGAATATACTTTGTAATATCACAAAGTTCCAAAGTCTTAAAATTTCACAATTTCAAAGTTGTAATACTCCAAAGTCCAAAAATGTAAAATCTCAGTGTCCCAAAACCTCAAAAGCCTAAAACTTCGTGTCTCCAATATCTCACAATACCAAAACCTCTCATCCCCAAAACCTTGCATCCCCAAAATCTCACACCCCCAAAATCTCACAATTCCAAAATCTTAAAATTTCCAAATTACAATAATCCAAAGTCCCAAAGCGTAAAACCTCAATATCCCAAAACTTCATATCTCAAAATCTGGCAACCCCGACACAAATCCCCAAAATGCATAAGTTCCACATCCTCAAAACCCTAAAATTCAAAAACCCCAACTTCCAAATTAAAAATAACCCAACCACTTTCCATCGACCCTCTCTCACCTCGACCTTTTCCAAGAAAACCACCTGCAAGTTGTCCTAAATTCAACGGCGGCTCGTAGCTGTCGCTAATCGCAACCGCGAATATACATGTCGTAAAAAGCATAACCGCTTTGCAGCAGCCGAGTAGAAAGGGGATGTAAGCGGAGGGGTTGCGTACAGCTCGCATTCATAACATCAGACGGGGTAATAAAAGTCAGCGCACCCTGCCGCTCTTTCCGCTTCGACCCCACCACCTTCGACTGGAGAACCGGAGGGATCCTGAAGGCACGTAGGTGAATCAAAAAGCGACCAGGGAAAACGCGGGCCATATTGTTCTGTTACGATGCCGCGTCCTTTGCTCACGAATTTTTCCACCGAAATACACGTGTACCTTCTCTCTGTAATTAACGATAACGATGAGCTTACGCACGGCTGAAAGGGTTGCACGATTGAATTAAGATAAACTGATGACCCTGCTTGAACAAGCTTCCATTCAATATTCATAATTATCTTGTTCTTTGTTTCTACATATCCTACTACATTTCTTAATCAAGGACGTTACTACATTTTTCTTAATCTCGTTTCTTATTTTTTACCCTACTTCACAATTTCAGCACTTTTTTAAATACTTGATCATTTAAGTACTTTCATTTTCTGTAAATAAGAGAATTATTGAGGTCGCTAGATTTTTCTTGGGCTCTTCATTTGCTCATCTGTTACCTTAACGCACTTTCTTCTTTTTCTGTAGATATAGACAATTATTGAGGATGTGGTTGCGAGACTTTTCTTAGTGTCTTCATTTGCTCTGCTTTGTCGCCCTACCTAACAATTACCTGCCTTCTTAATTATTTAATCATACTAACTTTATACTGCTGGCTATGGTCTCCTACAACCACCCAAGTATTAAGCAAACGTTGAACCACTTTTGTGTATTTTTATCTAACTCCAATTTCATCATAAAAGCAAAAATGTCGTCAGAAGTCCTAAATAATTAACAACCAAGGTGAGTCCCTCCACAAGAGTAACATACGTAATCATAGTCGAAGCAAATTTCTTTGTATACTCATAAATCCCGCAATCGTCCATTAAACGCGAGGAATTTCACTTTATAAATCGACGATACGCGAACCTTGAACGGATCAAACGTAACACACACGTCGATCGACGCGTTAACGAGTCAAGTTAAGCATCAGGAATTCCGCGTTGGATTCATTAAAAGTCTCTGTCCTCGCATCGAGGGTGATCCCCGATCGAAGATCACAATAAAACACGTAACCGTGGCCGATTTAAAGGGAAGAACGATCGTATCGTCGGTTACTTTGTCCCCGAACGTGATCCCCCATGTTGTAAACAACTCGTTCCCCTATGCGATAGGGGTCAAGTGTTTCCAGCCACTTGAACACGTCGGGTTGTGCATCAAAGGGGGATGCCGTCGAAAGAATCGCAAGTATTTCATTTCGGGACAGATTAGACGTATTAGTGACCGGCGACACGCTATTTAGAGCTGCGACTACATTCCGCAGGGGTTGCGACGGGGGAATATTATTTTTCCGAAATCGCGCAGTATTTCATGCTGCCTTTTATACACCCTCTCTTTTATGGTCGCTGGACGAATTTGTGGTTGTATATTGGGGTGTATCGCTGAGCAGTAGAGAAAATTTTGTAATAAAATAACCTCTTAGTATTCTGATGGTCTCTTGAAATTCTAAGATTTCAAGGTTCTGCGTTATTAAGGTTTTTCCAAAGTTTTATATTCTAAGGTTTCTTATGGTTCCATGTTCCCGAAGTTCTATATTCTCAAGGTTCCATATTTCCAAAGTTCTGAGCTCTCAAGGTCCCATATTTCCAAAGTTCCAAACTCTGAAGGTCCATAACCTCAAGATTTCACATTCTCAAGGTTCCATACTCCCAAAGTCCTAAATCCCCAAAGTCCCAAGCTCTCTAGGTTCCAAATTCCCAATGTCCCAAACACCCAAAGTTCCAATCTCTCAAGGTCCATAACTTCAGAATTTCACATTCTCAAGGTTCCATACTCCCAAAGTCCTAAATCCCCAATGTCCCAAGCTCTCAAGGTTCCAAATTCCCAACGTCCCAAGCACCCAAAGTCCCAAACTCCCAAGATCTCATATTCCCAAAGTCCCAACTACTCAAAGTCCCAAACTCTCAAGATTGCACCTCCCCAAAATCCCACTCTGAAATCCCCAAATTCCCAAAATCTCCCAAGATTCCATATTCCCAACGTCCCAAGCACCCAAAGTCCCAAACTCTCAAGATTGCACCTCCCCAAAATCCCACACTGAAATTCCTAAATCCCCAAATTCCCCCTAAATCTCCAAATTCTGAAAAATGCTCCAAATTCCAAAAGTCATTATTGAAGCTAACTTTCGCAGAAAGTACGCCATTATTAATTACATTAAAAACGCGTAGACGGAATGTGATACTCGATCACGATTAATTTTATCGCCAAATAGTTTCTCTTTGTAATATTCCCCATTTAAAGTAGAAAATCAAAGTTGATTTAATATCACTCTTGTAAATTGTAACAGAATGGTGCAAACGTTAATTCCGATTGAAATTGGGAAATATACGGGGACCATATTGAAATCGATACAAAATGTTTCATCGTCATGCACGATTATTAATACCGGCATCGTGTTCGTTAATTAAGTACCCCTTTGAACTCACGATATATCTTTATCTACGAGCAAACCTTTCGTTCCGGACAAAGGGATTAAGCCGAAAATCGGATGAGGCCATTTAAGTTCGAGTAACGGTACGAATGTAACAGGCTAAAGGATATCAAACTCTGATAATGAACGGTTCCTTTGATGAATAGAAAACAGCTACACCTGTAAACTGTAACGATGGTTAATTAACAAGCAATCAGAGTTATCGGGAAACGAACTTCTTCCTCTTTTTTCGCTTCACGTTTGTTCTGGCTAACGAATTTTTTTACTGAAAGGCAGATATGTGCTCTAACTAACATTTTTAATAGGCTGTTATATTTTTTATTATTAGTTGGTTTAATCTGAGACATTGTCAATATTGATCATTGTTTGAGGTCATGTATTAAAAAATATACTTTTTTTTTTAGAATTTGAAGAATCTGAGGGTTATTAGGTTTTTTAATTATAAAAATTAGCATCCAATTTTTTAAATATTTAATTCTGAATTGATTAGTAAATATTTTCAATTTGTACATGATTCTTTATTTTTATCCTTTGTATATTTACTGTAATAAAATAATTAATAATTTAAAGAGTAGTTTAGAATATTTAAAATGTGTTCTCCAATTGATGCAAATCAGCGCCATCTTCGCTTCCCACTGCGTGTAGATCTAACGGTTGCAGCAGCATCCCGGTGAGTCCTTTATTTTTCTCGTTTTCGCATTAAAAAAGCAGGAAAAACGCAAAAATAGCGAAGTACAAAATGGACATGTATTTCGATTATTTCGTGAGTTACAAAAAGTTTACATTCATGGCAATTCCGTTAAATTATCTCATGTATAAATATAATGTATATTGCTACCATAAGCAACAATTTCCTAAAATATAAATTTACGATATTTTCAGAAATTTTTAGGAGATAATACAATTGTTTCTTGTAAATATTCTATAATGATTTTTTGATAAATGATGTTTGCAACAATTGGGTGATCAAGCTTATGCTACCAATATGCATGTATAAATTAATAAGCTTCAAGTATCATTTGATGTCTTGCACGCATTTTTTTTTATCACTAATTGTGTTTATACTTTCGACTAGAAGCATGAGAATGTTAACAATTAATGAAGAATGTTAAAAAATATACGAGAAATGTGTTTAGTATTATAAAAAGTACATTTGCCAGTTATACTGTTTAATTTACTAAATAATTAATTGGCAGCATCCTGCAAATATTTCCTATATCAAATTAATTATTCTCATAAACATTAGAGAAACTTTTAATGATAGACTTTTCAATGAAAACAATCAAAAGTTAGTGTTATTTAAACACTTTTTTTAATAAAATATTTACCTTTTTTTTTCAATAAAATGTTTACTTATAATTGATCGTATAACATAAAAATATAAATCGTCATATTTTAAATGACTAAGTCTATTCATTATTTATAAAAATTCTTGGTAAAAAAAGTCTGTTATTACAAGTTTCCGTAATTGTTTCATGGTAATACGTATAAATTACTATTTGATTGGAAAATCACAGCTCTCTTAACTGCTAGATACATAAATAGACATTTAACTTTGATATATTTAGGCTGTATATCGTGCATTGTAATGCAAAATATAGACACAGCTTGAAATTGCGTTTCATATAAGTTATTATATGTAATTGGAAATAATACTTATCTACGTAATTATCAAAGAGACAGTTACATAAAAAATTAGTGTCATGATTTTAATATTGACATTTTTACTTAACCACGTTAAGTTCTGCACATATTACATGAATTTTAGTCAAAAGCATATAAAAACTATGGTTAATGAAACCTTTCTCGTATGAAATAATAGTTTTATTTCATCAATTATCGAAAAAAGTCTTCTTGCAATTAATTGTCTTTTCTTTTATTTAAAGGACTAGTTGTAATTATTCTTAATTAATACTCTAGTCTTTCTTTATATACTGATATAGCATTTAATTAAATTATCTAAGATATTCTGTATATCAGCAGACAAAAATACTCTATTGCTATGAAATATGGGTAAATATAAATATAATGTATATGTATATTATAAAAAGTATATGCTGGTAATGTGAAAGTTCAATGTTTCTGTCAATGATCTTTGGTAACTTTTAAATAGCAGCAAATTCAGTCATTTTACCAGCGTGGTGATATTGCTGGTACACTTTGTTGGTTCATTAACGAAGGTCCACTGTGTAATAATGTAGAAAAATTTATAATAAGAATACTAAAGTAACATAATTAGTTTTAAGCAGTTTTCACCTACCTCCAAGCAATAAGAGGAGCAAGTCTCTCTGTTAATCTTTGGTAGTTCCTCTCTAATTCTCGCTGATAGTCTCTCTGATCTGGCCCAATTAGATTTTTGTTCCTTCTCAAAGCATCCAGACACTTCTTTGAAAAATCCTTGAAACATAAGCGCAGTTTGTGCTGCAACCTTGTGGGTTGTGCATTTTGTTCCCTTAATCCAGAGAGAAATACTACTGCAACCTCTGCTGGCCCTTGGTTCACTGTTGTTCCGATGCAACCTTGCAGAACCATTTGCAATATCTTTGCATCGGGTGGTTCTTGCGCTGTAGCAGCAGCAACCTAGAAAAGTTCAAGCAATTAAAGCAAAAATATCAAAGTGAAGTTTGTTTACTTTCATGTTACTCTTACTTCTGCAGTCTTCTTTTGTATATCTTCAATTGCAACCTCAATTGGACTTAGGACTATTTGCTTTCTGGCAACCACCCGGATCCTTGTTTTCAGATAAGGGAAATGTGTAGCCACTGTTAATATTGTTTTACGTTTGCACTGCTCTCTTAACTCTCCATGTGCTTTACCACCAGGTGTGAAAGGAGTTGCATACACAAATCGCTCTGAACAAAATTAAAAGTGGTAATAGAAGTGCATCAAATATTTCAACATTGTTCGCTAAAAGTGTTACTTACTGATATTAAAATTCCTATGAAAAATAGCTGGCCTATGCCTGAGTTCATGTGGCTCAAAATAAGGTTCAACATAAGTAATTTGAACATAGGCTTTATCTGGCTCCAATTTACTGGGGTCTACTGGATTCGAGTCTTTTATTATCACAATGTTCTCAGCGCCAAATCTTTCAGCATAGAAATTCTCAAGCCTCGAAAATATTTCTGGTAACTTGGTCAAGGTAGGTTCTTTGTAGACAAATTCCTCGCCAGCAAGATCTCCAAATCGTCCGCCATAGAAACCCACTCTGAAATATGTACCGAATACCCGTTTTCCTGCTAATTGTTCCACTCGAGTATATGCTTCATGCAGCTTCCTGCAATATAAAACAATGAAACCACGAATACCAAATCTTATAGCGTTAAGACAAATGAAACATACCCATGAATGTTAGCTAGTTTCTTATAATCATGAGCCGCTTCTGCAATTGGAAGCAACACTCTGTATACATCAGGAATGGCTTCATACATTCCAGCTGCATGGAAAGAACTGGCAGCGTGTTCCAATAAACCTGCTAAGCCACTTTCTGAGAAATCTGGACCCAAACACAGACCTTCCTCCCTTCTAGCTAATACGTCATCACCAACAGCACTTTCCTCCAAGGCATTTGGAGTAACAGGAGCTAGAGCAACAGCTCCTACTGGTCTTCCACCACCTCCTGGTTCCAAAAGGTGTAAATATTCCGCCACTAAAGCGGCACTATGGACCAAACACATGGCAGCTTCTGTATGATTCTTTCTTTCCATGTGTTGTTGGGCCATATTTGCCAGCCACGTAAGCCTAAGATCTGGCGAACCCTGATATCCCTTAGCAATTCTATAGAATGAATGTTTGATATTGAGTTTAGTTGATTCTGTAGTTGGACCATATTCTTCTTTATTTACCTGTACATGAGATCCAACAGCATTTCTGGATCCTCTTGAAATTCTTTCATCTTGACAGTGTCAGACAGGATCATGTGTAGATTGAACAGGAGATCTTTTACTTGTTCCGGAAAACTTGTGTCTGCCAATTCTGTGTCTCTCTCAGCATAGACCAACACTGTCTTTAATGCTCTTCTCAGTGCTCCTTCACTGGGAGCTCTTCCTCTTCCAACAAGAGCTGACAAGGATGTCGTGACTTGCATCTTGACTCTTGCAAAATTCTGGAATAATATTTGGAATTAAAAATAGAATTATATGTGGACATTTTTGAAATACTTACATTGCCGATTTCAAAGTTTTGACGCATCAGTAAGTAAAGACTGGCAGCTGCATGGCTACGAACAGCACTTAATGGAGAACTACACCTAGTGAGTAATGTTAAACACAAATCACCGCATCTTTCACTCTCCTCGTCAAATAGAGCACTGTGATATTTGAACACCAAAGCACGTTGAGTGTTGAACATATGTTGCAGTACAGATGTACTTTGATTCCTGGCTAATGCCCTTAAGAGTACTTTCAATACTGCTCCTACGACTGCACCTGCACAATTTCAAGATTTCATGAATACTATAATTATAAAATATTTCAAACGAACTTACCTCCTCCACCATCAGCCTGAACAACTGTTTCTAAAGTATCCAAAACCACCAGAGAGGCTTCAGCTGCTAAGGCACCTTCTATATGAGCATCTTGTTCCACGGCTCTCCCTTCTGATTGTTCGCATGATCTTCAAAAACAGAAACCAATTACAAATCCGATAAATATTGCAGGTCTTCATAAACGTAGAGTAATCTACCTATAAGGCATCTGATCTTTACGCCATCTCAGTTTATCTCCACTCATCCTCTCCTTTCTTCGCAACATCATTTCACTTCTGGCACTTCCTTGACCGAGAATCACATCCTCCAATCTGGATCGAATATCACTGGTAGCTGCAGCCTGCGGTGGCAGTCTCTTCAGCGCTTTCTTACCCTTATACTCAAAAGCTGCCGTAACAATATTCAGAACCTGAAGAAGGCACAATATACGCCTGGAACTTAACTCTGAACACCATTGCGCTAATGCCGACTGTTCCAAACCCTTGAGCACCCATAGAACACACATCAACAAGTGTCTCGTAGCTTCGGAACTCAAGGAAACTCTGCATTGAGTGCCTGCAGTGTCTGCCGAGACTCCTCCCGCTATGGCCAGCGCCACAGACTGCGTGATGGACCCAGATTCATCGGGGTACACGCTCTTGTCCTTCGAATCCCAATGATAGAGTTGTGGCAGGGCATCCATTATAATGTTCAAAAGCGGCAAATAGAGTGCAGCGACTCTAGCCTTCGCGGCAGGGTCAGAATACCTCGAGTCCACGTCATGGCAGGCCATGAGATGGCGGACGGTTCCTATGGCTTTATTTTGAAGCATGGGATTCGGTATTTCCAAAGTGTTCGACAAGTCCGACAAAACGATGCCTACCATGAAGTGCTGCTGTCGGAATTCCTGACTGAGTTCCGAGAATCTGGCTCGGTCTCCGGGCACCAGAGTAGATATCAAGCTGCCCGAACTGCCCGTCGATGGGCTGGGCGACGCTGGTGCGGACCCTGACGTGTATCCCGTCCCGAAGGGAAGATTCAGCGCCACGTAGTGTTCGTGCGAACACACTGTCCGCACAAGATCGAGTTTCAGCGCATAAAGGGCGGCCGAATCAGGGATGTGCATGGACGCATCCGACAGAGAGCAACAGGCTGCCCGCATTAGGGACAAGACGAATCCTCTGTCCATCACGGACAGCAAGTCGGACAGAAAGTTACCGAGACTCGAGATCAGATTGTTGGGTACCCTGTTTTCCTTTCCGCAGCGAGATTTCACCTCCGACGTTAACGCAGCAGTGAGCGTAGCCACGTCGTCGCAGAATTGGGGAGAGAACCTCGACTTTCGTGGAGCTTCAAGCATATCCATTTCTGCCAACGTCACGACCATGGAACGAACGATCAGTTCCAGAAAGAACCACGAGTACGTGACTGCCAGTTCCCGTGCCTGACCCGTAGACACAACCCAGTGTAAAGCTAACTCCTCGTGTAGGAGTCTCCTTGTTGGCTGATTGTTTATCGAGGGCGATTCTTGACGCATCGACGCGGTTCGATCAAGTCCTCGGGAATGCACTTCCATTTCCAGGTCCTCCAGAGGTAGATCAGGGTTGCTTTGAGCTCTGACGATGCCCTGAGTGTGGGTCATCCTTGGCAAGGAGCACTGATAGGCGACGTATGTGGCCAAAAGCGCGTGTCTCCCGTGGGCGTCCAATTGGCCGTCTGGCAAATTGGTGATATTTCGCACCAGGAGACCTATAGCCTCGAAAACCGTGGCTGCCACGTTCAGTGGTTGCGACGGTAATGTCGGGGGGCGTACTAAGAGCGATATTAATTGGTCCAGCAGTTGAGGTAGTGAACGTACTAAAGCAGAATGAGATGCTCTTGCCAATTCCAGTAGGGCTGACTTTATTTCCGACTCCATTCCCGCTTCGCCAATTCGCGGAGGCACTTGGCCGGTCTCCAAGTAGCCGCACAGCGATAAAAATCTGAAAATTTCATTCCAGCGAATTTGTGCGTATCAATTATGAAGTGTAAAGTGATCGTACCTATCTATGTATTTATCCTGTGGATGAACGCTGGATACAGGTTCCAGAATCACTGTGAAAACGCCTCTGTGAGCGTCTACCCATCTTGTACCAGGCAGCAGGACATCGGGTGCGATGTACGAGTAATTTGCTGGAGGTGGATCCAACATTGCGGGGAGACTGAACTCTCCAGATTGCAAGTGTCCATCTCTCAAAAGTGGCAACCACTGAACATAGATTGGAAACAATTAATAACGAAACTTTGTAATTAAAATTACTTAAAATTTATTTACCGTGTACGCTACAGCAGTCTCAACGTTAGGTTGCTCAGCCTTCTTTTGACAACTGATGTGATAGAACGTGAATAGCAAGTGATGTTTAGCGCTCAAGTCTGCAGGAAGACGAATTTTCAGTTCGTCATAGAAGTTTGGGTTCTTGTTATGATAGGATACAGAAGTGAAGCATTCGTGAGTCATTTCAGGGCAGGATGATCTTCCGAAAATGGCTGTCAGAGCATCAGCTTCTTGTTCACCGCCCATCAATTGAATTCTCACAGCGATATTTCGAGCAGAACCAGTCCTAGAGCTGAAATTTGCTTCCTACGACAAGTAACATTTCATTTCAAGTAATCAATCACTCTCTATAGAAGTAAGAATTTACCTTTGGATAGACGAAGAGGAGATTACGATAGGTCAGATCTGGCGAAACAACCTCGCTTGGAAACTCCAGTATCTCTTTAACCGGTCTACTTTTCTCGTCTGGATATGGTATTAATTTTCTGAGGTCAGGATCCAGACACCTAGGCAATTCTTCAGGTCTGGGACTGAGGTCCAGTTTCAGAATACCTGGTAGGCATTTTAATCGTTTCAAATTAGAGCCAGGTCTTCGTAATTCTACTAGAAGTTTGTACAAATCCTCGTCTCTTAAACGTTCGCTCTCTTGCTTAAAGAAACTTGATACAGTCAATGTGATTGGCCTGAAACGAAGTAACATTGTTTAAAAGTACTGGATGATTTAGGTCATATTATTTACCTAAATGTGTCCAGACAGTTAGCAAAATCATCCGGTGACCAACTACGTCTTTTGTCAGAACTTCTTCTTTCCAGTGAGCCTCTTCTAGTTGGTGGTTCTACCTTTTTACGCCATTGTTCCAATCCACCTGATTTCCTGTCCAGAGATCCAGCACTTCCAGTGCTATCCGTGTCCCCACCACCTCCTATTACTCCAGAAAGGTGAATAGCAGTCCACGCAAACGGCATTCTGTATCGACCCAATCGTTCACATGCAGCTGTCGCTGCTGCTCTCACCTATTTCAATTGTTCTGTTAATTATCTTGAATCTTAATTTAATACCAGAGAAGATCATATAATTACTTTTTCTTTATTCTTATCCTCGCGCAAATATGGCTCAGCACATTCTGATATATCACCTTGCAATACCTTCTCAAGTCTGACAACTAAAAATAAATCTGGACTGGGTTTACTGATACTCATCACACAGCTTCTTGCCATGGTGCTGGCATCGCTGTATGCGATATGACTTCCAAGCATCCTTTTCAAACCTTCTGAATTCATGTCTACGTAAAAATTCTCAGACACCTGCAATGTTACAATTAAAGTAACAAAATATTTGGGAAAATTTAAAATGCTTGAATACCTTCTTCTTCTCTTTGGCATCATATAATGCTAGACTTGCAAAAATTGGTTCAACTTCCAACTCTAGTTTCAACTGAAGACATTTTACTAAAATTTTATGGGAAAAAGGTTCTGAAGGTTCTGGTGCTGCACTAATTTCTTGCCACTCGTCGTCTGGGGAAGCTGGAGGTGCATAAAGTGGAAACAATGCTTCCTAAAATTAATATTGATAGAAAAGGATCACTAAAACCTGATTATATAGTAGATCCATTACTCACTTGGCGATCTTCTGATCTCTTTTGCTCATTCATCTGATCAATAGTTTCTGGACAGACACGGTCCAACAAGCTTGGAAGAAGGGGGTCATGTTGTGAATGTCGCAAATCTAAACTTGCCCAAGATCCTCTTGGTGTTTCACCAGAACTTGATAAGTCCTCTTCTTCATTTGGTGATCCTGAATCATTCGTATCCTCTTGATCCACCTAATTTATATGAATTTTAAATTTACGCTTCAGTTATTTATAACAGTATATATTATCTTTAATTGAGCACCTCAAAGTCTTGTCTCGGGGTATCTTGCAGTAATCTGTCCCTTGCAATAGGAGATACTCTACGCTTGTATTTCCTGTGAACCACTACCCAATCAGAAGTAAAACTTTCAATACATCTTCTAACGTAAGGAGATACTGTATCCCTAAAAATTAATTGAAAGTTTTTATCGTGCACATAAGAATGTAAGTTTCTTCTTAATTGTCAGGTGAAAGAAGTCTTACAAGGATTCATGAGGGACAATTGGTTCTTCCGTTCGAATCTTTCTGTTTATTACTTTCAATTCAACGTCACTAGGTGGAAAATCTAATATTGCCTTAAGAGGATCTCTGTCTAGAACTGATTGATGCTGGGCTAGAAATTCTTCGTAGTCTAATGGCTCTAGCACCTCGCATAATGACATCTTAAAAATGTGTATGAAATATTTAGACGACATTACAGAATATGAGTTACGTTGAGTAATCAAAGTAGATATTGTACCGTTGAAGAAAAGCCTGAGAACGTGCTGCCACTCTTAGACAGATCACGTGAATATGAGGTAGAACTAGCAATCTGACGTCTAACGTCAGCTGCATGCTGTTTACTCAGTTTCTGAGTAAAAGCCCGTTGCACGGATGACATTATAAATGTCGTGGTAAAATATTCCTTTGATGAAATCCTAGACATTTCATGTAGAAATAATAAGAATCCAAAATGAGATAAGTTATAGATGCATCTAATACTTGTGATGTAACATCAACAATCACAGATAACGTGTTCAAACATATTCTTTATTGCTAATTAATTACATAAAACCATGCATAACATTAAAATATTCAACAAACAGAAACAAATGAGGTCTTCATTATGAAAACAGAAGACTACACTCACGTGGCTTTATATTTACTAAAAGTCCATTGTGTAAAAAAAACTATAAACACATTTAAGTCAATACTCCAATATTTTGACAGTTCTTGTCATAAACCTTTGTTCCATCAGGGATGTGCCTTCACCACGCCAAAATTCCCATTAACACCATAACAGTACGTTATAGAGTGGAAACCCCTGCAGAATATCGATAACAGCCTGCCCGATATCTGGCGCAACCTCACGGTCGTGAACCGAAGCTTTGTCCCCTGTAATTAACTCTTTTTAATTATGACGTTACGTGTAATTGAAAAAGATGACATTAATCAATAACTCTGTTTTTATCACCGAGAGTTCTTTTTGTTCTAAAAATAGGTAACATTAATTTTTATTTAAGATTGATTATTTTGCTGGAATATTGATGAAATGTTTATCAAATATTTCACGAGAATTATTAGTTGCAAAATTATTGTGGTTTAGGTATTTTTGTTTTGATGTTACCTGACTTGTAGCTAGTGACACGTTTTTGGTTACTATCTACGTAACGGGTGACCCCATAAAATTGTATCCTAGTTTACAGAGATTAACACAGTTTCTGTAAAATTAAAGTGCAATTTTAATACGTAATATTACAGTATATATGTTTTTACAAAATACTTGAATTTTTTTAAATAAATGTTCTCAATAGATTGTAATTTATGACAAATGTTCACTGTGCTGATATACATCTGTCTTTTTCAGTTGCTCGTGTCCTCTTTTCTGGGTAACCCCAGGCTCAAACAGAAGTGACTGTGAAGTGTGAGTGCAAAGTGTGAAAAGTTTACATGTTGACCCTCTGAAAATCTGAAGATTGCGAGAGATTCTATCCTCTTTGCAAGTACTTATCCAAAGGAAGCTTACGTTGCAGCGCACTCGCTTTTAAATCATCCAATTTGCATGGCCAATAAGCAACCTCGCTCCAGCGCGTTACACATCATCAGGACATTTAGCCGAAGATTCTAAGGCGGAGGTCGCGAAGGGGCTAATTACTATATCGATTTTCCGTGGCGGAACGCCGAGATCGCAATCACGTTTTCTCAGGATCACAAGCAGAACTATAAGGAAACATAAATGAAACATACGACTATAAAGTAATTGAACAGTGTCCTGATTTTTCTAGACATCCACCTATATGAATATTTGTAATTATGTATACCCACTATGCATATTCATGCGTAACATTCGTAGCTAATATGAATATTCGTACCTAATATGCATACCTAATATGAATATTTCTAATTACGGTGTTAACGCATTCCTATGGAAATGCGTCACACACGAGTAATGTTAATTGACGATATAAAATATGAATCGCGCCGGTGAAAACACGGTCGATTACATTTAGAACGTTGTACGATAAAAGTGGGGAACTAGCTCTAAACGGGCCGTTTAATCGATCCACACACGGATATACCGTCGATGTCTTATCAACGACAGGAAAACGCAAACTTCCCCTCGCGGAAAGTTCAAAGTTGAGAATGTAGGTCAGATAGCGGTACGCGGAGCAACGTCCTCCGTATTCTTTACGACGTCGTGTCGCACAGTTTCGCAATGCATTTTCTATCTCTCGCCACGACATCCTTCCTCGGGCCCTGTCGAACGAGATCACGAAAGAATTATCGAACCGGGTACAGTACCGAGGGAAAATCGGAAAATTGCATGGCTCGACGATAAAATGGCCTGAATCACGGGAGTTATCCGGTCCCCTTTTATGCAAGAAACAACTCGTTATCCGCGTGCCATCGACGTGGTTCCAATCGCAAGCGGAATAACGAAGATCGAGCCCGTTCGAAGGAAATAGAGCGTACGCTCGTCGACCGGTCTTATTTTAATGAGGCACTTTGAGCAGCAGCCGCGAAACGACGGACAAAAATGCGGCGCACACGGTGAAACAATCTTCGAATTCCATTAAGGACACACTATCGAGAGGAAAGAAAACGAGGGATGACGTTCAGTTCGCCTGGCTGCGTCTGAACAATCCACGGCTTCATTCAAACGACATGCTGCGTTTAAATTAAGGAGGATATTTGTTTTTCTGATTTGATAACGTGATCGGCCACTCTTCTGATAATTGGCGATTATTTGGTATGGATTTTGTCGGAGTAGATTTCAGTCGACGAGATTTGACCTGATTCCTAGAGATTCTAGACAAATTTTAGGGAGATCCTAGGATTGGGGTGATCATAAGATAGAAAGATTCTAGGGAGATCCTTAGGAGATTCTAATCCCAAGTGGGACCTAAGGATCTTCTAAGGAGATCCTAGGGAGATCCTTAGAATTTTTCTAAGAACATTCCAAGTGGGATCTAAGAAACCTAGAAATCCACCTTGTGAGGGTGGATCTATGGGAGTTCTTGAAAAGAATAGATCTTAGAATGTCCCATGGAAGACCTAGGTCATAGAAGGTCCTATGAAGATCTAATGACCCAGGGATATTCTAAAGAGCTCATATGGAGATCCCAGAAAATATCTAGGAAGATATCCCAGTGATCCGAAGAAGATATGAAAGAGATCTCTGGAAAATCTAGGGAACCCTAGGAAGATCATCTGAAGATATCCCTATAGGTAGGATGAATCCAGGGATATTCTGAGTAGTTTCTATGAAGATCTCAGAGAATATTTAGAAAGATTCTACAGATATCCTATGAAGACGTTAAGAAAATTTCAGGAGGATCTAGGGAACCCTAGGAGACTCTAGGGAACCCCACAAAGATCTAAGAAATTCTAGGAAGTTCCTAAATACATCTTGAGATCTCACTAAGAACAAAGTAGTCAGTAAAAAGATGCTACAAAAAGAACTAGAAAGGACCTGGAAGCCTAGGGAGTTCCAGAGAGTATCTAGAGAGGGTCTATTGAGAATGCAAGTACAGAGACTTCATAATCAACAGAGAATCAAAGTGGGCGATGCTGAAATATCGAAAATACGAAACGAGAAAGGAAATCGGTGCGCTTGCCATTTTCGTGGAACTTCGCGGAAGTATCCTTATCGGGCCGTTATCAAAGAGCAAGTGGAATTCCGTTTGCCGGGCAGAGGACGCGAAACGGGCAGTTCCGGTCCTGTTTCACGCGAACGGAACATGGGTACGGCAGTTCCGATGGAAATGCGCGAGGGAAAAATCGTGGAAAAGTTTCTCACGGTTCATTCGAGCCGGCACGCGGGCTCCTGGTTGCTTCCTTGGTATTCAGGGTAGCGATTTCGCGAATAAATTCCGGAAGAATGCGAAATTACCCGTGGAATGGGAAGTTTGGTGAGGAGGCTGTTTGAAGGAAGCGAACGAGCAGAAGGGAAACGCTCCTTTGGGCAATTCGCTTCTGGCAAACAGGGCCGGGGACGTGGCCCTTTTTACCTCACGATGACACGGCCACCTGCTGCCTTCGCGAGATGCCATCCGCCTCGATAGACAGTTACAGGGCTACCAATCGAACAAACTCGCCGTCGATTCTGTGTATGGACGTGTACATTCGGATGTGATTGATTTTGCGAAAGAAGGAGGTGCACCTTCTGGGGATTGTTGATTCATTCTTAGAACTTCGAAGTTTTTCAGTTTTTAGGCTATCTTCCAATTTCCCAACTTCCCAAGTTAGCAAATTCCAAAATTTCTAATTTTTCTATTTCCCAATTTCCCAATTTCCCTATTTTCCTATTTCTCAGTTTTCCAATTTTCCAATTTCCCACTTTACCAACTTCTCAAGTCATCAAAGTGCCAAATTTCTAATTTCTCTATTTTCCAATTTCCCTATTTTCCAATTTCCCAATCTTCTAATTTTCCTATTTCCCAATTTTCCAATTTCCACTTTCCCAATTTTCCTATTTCCCAATTTTCCACTTTCCCAACTTTTCAAGTTATCAAATTCCCAAATTTCTATTTCCCCATTTCCCAATTTCCCAATTTCTCACTTTCCCGACTTCCCAATTTTCTAATTTCCGTATTTCCCAATTTCCCACTTTCCCAACTTCCCAACTTCCCAATTTCCCAATTTTCCTCTTTCCCAATTTTCCACTTTCCCAAGTTCCTAATTTCCGTACTTCCCAATTTCCCTATTTTCCTATTTTCCAATTTCCCAATTTTCCTATTTCCCAATTTTCCACTTTCCCAACTTTTCAAGTTATCAAATTCCCAAATTTCTATTTCCCAATTTCCCAATTTCCCAATTTCTCACTTTCCCAACTTCCCAATTTTCTAATTTCCGTATTTCCCAATTTTCCACTTTCCCAACTTCTCAAGTTATCAAATTCCCCAATTTCTATTTCCCAATTTCCAATTTCCCCAATTTTCTCAATTTTCCCAATTTTCCACCTTCCCACGTTCTCAAATTTTCCAGCTCTCCAAATTCCCTAAATCCTCATTTTCCCAAATTTCTAAACCTCCAAACTGTAAAATCCACTAACAGCAAGTAATATCCCTAGCCCATCGCAATATTCCCTAAAAAAAATTGCTCGCTATTTTTCCAAAATTATCACTACTTTTTGCCTCTTACAATATCTTCTCAAAAAGGTACACAAAAGGAATCGCGAATCAAAAGTGACAGAGAAAGCAAAATTTTTTGATTTATCAGAGTATTGATTACTACATAGATTTGTCAGTTGCGTGTAAGGCTTAACGAACATTTAAAAGCGACCATGGCAAAAAATATCGAAAGCCAGAGTTGAAGGATTTCGCTTTGATCTCGCGTCGAAGCTCCCGGGATTTCACTCGGGAAAACTTTGATGACGTAAAAGGATTTTTCTCTGGATAGTACTCGGGCCGCGTCGCGGTGAATTCCTTGCAGTATCCTCGCCGAGGAAATAAAGTAGAAAGGGTTGATGGTTCATGACAGAATGAAAAGTATTGGCCCTGCTTTTCTCTTCTGTTTCCTTCTTCCTTCCCTTCCACTTTTATTTATTTCTTCTACGTTCGATACTTCCGTTAGTTAATTATTTCTCTTTTGTACATACTTCGTGTCCTTTCATCCTTTTATAAATTTTTACAAATTTTTATTAAACGATTGTTTCGTTACCTTTTTTGAACGGGTCGATAGAAATTTTGTTAGGTTACGTTGCACTTAGGTAGCCATTGTACTACTACACAAAATGGAGGACAAAGTTGTCATCAAACACGTGTACTCAATATTTAAGTTTCAACGATTGATGTAATCAATAGAATATTTTTATACTATTTTTATACTTGTGCTCTTATCAGATTAAAATTGTTCAGACATCGTGTAATATAATAAAATGCGAGTAAATTGAAATGGTACGAACATGTGAGCTTGATTGAAAGAGGCACATTCAAGAAAATATGTGCAATAATAACATTCATCATTATTTAAAGTACATTTCGCTTTTTCTGTACTTCTGTGCTATTATATGTTTCTCCTTTTTGCCTCATAGCATTCAAACCACGTAGAAGCTTTCGACTTCTCTTTCACTTTTTCATCAGAACAGAACAGCATAGGTTAATAGTATATTTCCAGGTATTCTTCGAGCAAAGAGTCGCAAAAAAGCCCGCTCCTTTTATTAGGACGAGCTTTTATTGGTTTCAGTCGTAAAGATTCGTATAACGAGACCTAAGATTCTCGTGTACGTGATGCGTTTCTTCTTTCGCCTTAAGCTTCACGATCGAATTATTCCATTCACGATCGAACTGCATTTTGTTATTTCCACCAGCTTCCGAACAGATTTCATTGCATATTTTTTTCCTCCCAACGTTCTGCTTAATTAATAGCAAAACGAGTACATGAAAATTAACAAGATTTCTTTCACGGTTTTATCTGGCAATGGACTCGCGATAATTATAATTTATTACGGTCATAACTGTATTTCAAAAGAGTTCGGTTGGATATATGGTGCACCGTAAAGTCACATGAATTAAAACCTCTTTTATCTAACTTTAAGAATGCATAAACGAGCGGTAATAATTATTGTTAATTTCACGTGTATCTTCGTTGCTGAAGCACTTTCGGATTGTATAACTTTCGAATAAAAGTAGCAAAAGTGTTCATATTTATTTATTAATTTCACGACTACGAAGTTGGTGAAAGTTCCAGGTCGTTCATTTACCTGCATACTTGAAAATATAAATAGGTACCTTGTAAAATGATTTACAAATATGTGGGTTTCAGAGACAAATTTGTACTTGAACATGAAATTATAAACACTGATGCATAATGGTGGTGTACACAAATGAACATACAGGAAGATGGACATGAAGCAAGATGGACATATAAGAAGGTATACGTGTGGAAACATGGCCATATAGGAAGATGGACATACAGGATGATGTGTAGGAAGATGCATATATAGGAAAATGTACATATATGGGCAGATGAACATATAGGAAGATGCATATGTAGAAACATATAGAACATATTGACATAGACATGTAGAACATATAGGGCGGTGTACATGTAGAAAGATGAACATATAGCAAGGTGTACATATGGAAACGATGACATGTATGAAGGTGTACATGTAGTAAGAAGGACATGTAGGTACATGCATATGCAGAAACATGGACATATCGGAAGATATACATGTAGGTAGGTGTACATATGGAAACGAAGACATGTATGAAGGTGTACATGTAGAAAGAAGGCCATGTAGGTACATGCATATGCAGAAACATGGACATATAGGAAGATATACATGTAGGTAGGTGTACATATGGAAACGAGGACATATAGGAAGATGTTCATGTAGAAAGATGAACACATAGGAAGGTGTACATGTGGAAATGTGGACATGTAGGAAGATGCATATGTAGAAACATGGACATATAGGAAGATGAACACATAGGAAGGTGTACATGTGGAAATGTGGACATATAGGAAGGTGTACATGTAGGAAGATGCATATGTAGAAACATGGCATACAGTAATATGTACATATAGAAAAATGCATATGTAGAAACATGGCCACACATGAAGATAGTCATACAATCATGTGTACATGCAGGAAGCTATACGTACAAGATTATGGAAATACGAGAACACGGACCTATACGAAGTTAGGAACTTATGAATACGTGACGGTAGCCCACACATCTCCATATACGGCGGCAGGTATATAAAGATGTGTCATGATAACTGAGCCATGAAAGATAAGCTAATCCAAATTGAGATGTACTTAGCAAAAAATACATACAAGTAGTACTTAACCGAGCGATTAAACCGGGAGTAAGTCATTTCACATTCACGTAGAGAATTTCTGTCTCGTTCGAGATTAAAACTTACACAGCGAAGGAAATTCATTAGCTACCCGGCGGAAGGGCGTCCCAGAACGATCCATCGTCTGGTAAGAATACGCGGGAGGAGATTTTCGCGGATAAATCGACGAAATAGCGTGCTGCTGGATTAAACTCGATTAACCTGACACCCGTTGTGCGGGGCGCTTCGTTAACCCGGACGCATCGACTTGCTCAAGATTAGGTTTGCTACGTTAGGCTGCATCCTCAAGGCCTTTGCACCTATAAGCACCTGCCACTGAGGTCTTCCACGATCCGTGCTGTAGCTACACCCCAAGGAGACGATGAATCGCGAGTGTACCGACTGCTTTTGGGAATTTAATCATCCGGTTCGAGTAACCGCGTCGCTAGCTAACTCTCTTGAGAATTCTGCGAAACAGTTTCGGATCTTCCAGCTACGCGTTACTACGTTTCGAACTAAAGAAAAAAATTAGGATCGTTCGCGATAATCAGACGGTTAATTACAGAACGGGCCATATTGATTCTTCGTTACGTGATATCATTGACAACATCCTTGTGGTAATTCTCGTATTAATTTCACGGGATTATTCCAATTTTCTGGCAAAAAATGCCATTACCAGCTTTAAACAAATTATTCGATATTCTACAATTTTTGAAGCTTCATTCTCCGTGTATTCGTACGTTTCGAAATTATAGAACATCGTTTATAATCGTCGATACATCTTTATTGATTTATTCGATGCCACGGATTATTCATTGTGTGCGCATCAAAAATTCAGTTCATTATGAATTCGAAGCACGTCATTTGAAATATCAGATGACCGTGAGTAGCGGGTCGTATATTGATAGTTTGTACCTTTTACACCTTAACCATAAACTCGCTCATAAATTTGCAGCCGAACCTGGGACAACATGCGCCAGAACAGAGCAGAGATGTCTCGAGAAAGGAGAGACAAATTTATGAATTTGCCGCAATAGACGATCATCCCGGACTTTCGAGCAGCCACTATATTAACCGACGCCACGTAAAAATGCAGCGACGAGCAGTTCCGCGCGATAGCTCGAGAAATACGCTCGGCGCATTACGTGGGACGCGTGTCGGGTATTTATGATCTCGGAAATCTCTGGACGACGCACGCGATGACGGCGATCTTAGCAGTCTCTGTTGCGAGTAATATGCATACAAAACGCAGCTACAGTAAATGAATTACGTGCAGTTAAAACTAATTGCGAGATATTAATCGAGTCGCAAAGGTTGTCGTTTGTTGACTTTGATGAAACTGCATACACGGTCGTGGAAATGGAACGAGGGGGAAATTTTGGAGGATAGCGGATCAAAAATTGAGCTTTTTGCTCGTTCGCGCACATTTTTTGGCAAAGGACACGAGTATCCTCATTACCGTTGATCCTGGTGCTTTGGAGGTTTGCCCCGTCTTATTAATTTACAAGCCGTAGGGGAGATGGCGGGACACGAAGGTGGAGGCTAAATAAATATCCAACAAACAGACGAGGATGAAATTCGGCTGTGCGGAGGGAACGGTGTAAGACCGTGTTTAATTTATTTCGACTGGCAAGGAGCTAGACATTAAGCTTCCACTATTCCACTCAGGGCTTCCTTATTTGCCTTGCATTCGTCACAGGCGCCGCCGCGTTACGTTTCGTCTCGAAGAACGCCCCGGGCACGTCCCCTTTGCTCGCCTGCTGTGCCCCTAATCCTTTTCCTTTCGCGTTTGTCCCTCGCCACACGTATACCACCGTAACCTTTTGACTGTGTGGCCCAGTTGGAGGTAATACTCCCTTTTTCTATGGTTCGGTTATAATGGTACCTTTATGGAACGGTAGATTTTGATCGTCAGTGAAAGGTGTGGGAGAAACTGGGAGAAGGAATAGTTCTGTGCCGGCTATACCCGGGTATAATACTGAGAATACACCGAGTCTTCTATTTATTAAATTTCCTTGGATTATTTTCACCTTTGTTGAAGAATAAATGCTTTACAGTCGGTGGCGTAATATAGAACGCAATTCGAGCTCACCTGTGAGCCCATCGAAGGGTTATTAACGCGATCGTTGTGTGCATTTCATCGGAAAATCGTGTAAGGTAGACTACGTTCTTTTTTTGCGAAATGATACAAGTTTATTGTTAGAATCTTCTACAAACTGTTGCGTGTAAGAAAATGTAACGAGGTCTAAAATATTGTGGACAGTTCATTGTAGAATGTATTCAGACATGATATTGGTGAGGTAGTTGTAGGTAGTAGTTGAACTTGTAGAATAATACCGTAGATATTTGGAGATTACTCTGGTAAGTAACGCAGAATTGTAGATGGTCAGCTTTGAGCCATAGTGGTCATTCCGTGCTACACTGAGCATGTTGCACGACTACTACGTTCTCGTAGCAGACAATCTAAATTAGTACTCTGGTTTAATAAGTAGTCTGACAAACCGTTACAGTGAGAAAATATAATTGCCCAGACAGCGTGAATAAGTGATATGAAGTCGCAGGATGCTTAAACGTAGAGGAGTCGCAGCTAGTTTGATATGCTGCAAAAGATTAATGGTCGCGAGTCGGATGAAGTGAATTAGTCCTGACGAAAAGATTGTCAGGTAAAATCGTAGATCATACTAAATAAGCAGTATTCATGATCAGATACAGTCAGGTTTTGTCTGAAACCACAGGTGATCAAACACAGTTAATCAGTAGTATGAGACTATAAGAGATCAGGTACAGTGAGTTTGTAGCGTGGGACTATGGATGGATATATACAATGGATCAATAGGTTGTGGTCGTAGGTGGTCAGAGACGGTGGTTCATTACGAGACCCTGGATGGCTGGTTACAGTGGATAAGTAGTATGAATGATGGTCACATACTGCAAGTATGAAACCAGAAGTGGTCAGACATAGTGGATCAGTGGCATGAAAACATAAATGGTCAGGCACAGTGGATAAGTAGAATGAGATCAGAAGTGGTCAGACACAGTGAATCAGTAGAATGAGACTGGAAGTAGTCAGAAACACTGGATAAGTGGAATGAGACCATATGTGGTCAGACACACTGCGTCAGTAGAATGAGACCATAGGTGGTCAGACACACTGCGTCAGTAGAATGAGACCATAGGTGGTCAGACACACTGCGTCGGTAGAATGAGACCATATGTGGTCAGACACAGTGCGCCAGTAGAATGAGACCATGGGTGATCAGACACAGCGAGTTAGTAGTATAAAATAAAAAGCGGCCAGACACAGTGGATAAGTGGAATGAGACCATAGGTGGCCAAACACACTGCGTCAGTAGAATGAGACCATAGGTGGTCAGACACACTGCGTCGGTAGAATGAGACCATAGGTGGTCAGACACACTGCGTCGGTAGAATGAGACCATATGTGGTCAGACACACTGCGCCAGTAGAATGAGACCATAGGTGATCAGACACAGCGAGTTAGTAGTATAAAATAAAAAGCGGCCAGACACAGTGGATAAGTGGAATGAGACCATAGGTGGCCAGACACACTGCGTCAGTAGAATGATACCATAGGTGGTCAGACACACTGCGTCAGTAGAATAAGACCATAGGTGGTCGGACACACTGGATCAGTGGAATGAGACCATAGGTGGTCAGACACAGTGAGTTAGTGGTATAAAATTAAAAAGTGGTCTGGCACAGTGGATCAGTAGAATGAGATCGTTAGTAGAATAAGACCATAGGTGATCAGACACAGTGGATTAATAATATAAGGCCATACGTAGTGAAATATTCTGTGCAAGTAGTATGATACCCAAAGTAATCAGACAGAATGGATCAGCGGTATTAGAGCATGATCAGACGAGGTGAATTAATAATCGACCATTATTAAGTGGTCAGACATCCCTTTCCATTCGCAAGGAGTCATAAATTGATCGAAGCTGAAGTAGTACACGGTAGTATATAGCGAAACGCACTCGATAAGTGGTATTGAAGCATAGATGTTCAAACTGGATCGGTATTACGGGACCGCAGGTGGTCAGACAAGTGGAACGACCCTAGGTAGTCAGACACATCAGGTCAGCCGAATGTGACCGTAAATGATCAATGATGTTCAAAGCAGTACAACAGGGACGAAATATAGTCTGGCACGTACTAAATCAAAATGAATGCATATATTAAACTCCGCAAATGGTATTTCGTAGTCTCCATTGTTTGATCTTGGGAAAATTGCTCTATTGATTATTGAGAGATAAGGCTTACACCGTAATGGTATAACGTTGTTATTTTGACGTAAATATGTCACAGAGGTGCGCGACGAGGGAAACGTGAAAAGGAATCTCTGGATTTATGAGTCACTTGATACGTTATCTCGAGGTTACAGCGCTACATAGAAGGTTGAATATTAAGCATTTGTCACGACAGAATAAATTGTAAACCGCCTTTATTCTATTATATAGTATCCCATAATCTATTTCTGCCAAAATGTTGGCTTTTTCTCGCTGCGAAATAAATTGCTTTCGTTGAAGAGAAAACGTATAAAATGAGTTTTCCTTTTCTTGAATATTATGTTCCGTTTTAGAACGTAGTGAATTACTTTCGGCCCGTCGACTGGATCGATTTATTTTTAAATATTAAAAACTCGACGTGGCAGAATGAACTAGCAAATAGTAATAATTTCCTGGGGAGTATTACAAAAATTTCATTTCAACTCTCTTTACATTTTCTGCGTCCACGACAACTCTTTCGTAATAAGTATCTCTCGCTTCTCTAACACAATTTCGCAAGAAAGCACCCACTTACACACTGAGAATAACGTAGGATTAACGTTCAAACGACGCGAGACAAAACGTGGCTTGGCAAACTGCTAGGATTCCTCTGGAGTAAAATAACAACACCTGCTCGGAGCGGCAAGATTTCTTAATTATAGACGGAACTGAATTTCCTCGATCCACACACGTATGTGTCTCTTGGAAATACTTAAAATTACACCGAGAAATGATGGGGAATGAAACCGACGAGGGAATTACCCCGAAATTTTGATTAACGAAACCTTTAATATCTTTATACCGGCGCTGATTTAACTCCCGTCGCTTTTTGTTCCCCGAACTTTTGCTTGTTATTTCGTTATAATTAAATCATCGCTACCGGCTAAAATATTCCGGTAATTAATTAACACATTGATCGTTACTATAGCAATATCTCTGCCGATACGATATGGATTATTAAAAATTTCTCGATATAACCTTTCAATATGCTGTTTCGAGCTGTTATTATAATATCAGCGGTACTCGGAGCTATTTTATCATTTCAGATATAATTATCAATTATATCATACACTTCGCTGATTAAATGCTCGAACGAATAACGGCATCGTTCAGCAAAATTGTTCGCTCCGACACCGACTTCGCTTAACTCGCGACACCTGCTTTTACGCCTCATAATGTTGCCCGTCATTTAAAGATTACGAAGGGCGTTTGAAACGCATAAAACGCAACTCGTGAATCCGGATTTTCGCCGGAAGATTAATAAACCGAGACGCGAGGCGTTGCAATTTAATTAGCACGAAAGCTTCCCTGTCGGAGACTCGGAAAATTGTTAGTTTTCTGATAATTAGAACGAGTCTGCAAAAGGATGGCAGCAACAAGGGACGATAGTTATTATGAATTAGCCCGATATCTCGCGTCGATGCTTTCCTCTTCGTTTCTCGTTTCAAACCAGATCCTAACACCGTAAACTCATCTCGCGGTTATTACAAAAGTGAGATTGAGAGAAGAGCAAGGCAGAGGCGAAACTTTCGTGAAACTCCTTAACGAGACGTAACAAGGTCCATTCTTTACGATGTGCCACGAGGCTGCTGGAAAATGCCGGGACGTACACCTATAATCCCGAAGAAAGAGAGGGCCAGAATCAGCCAAGTTTGACGATAAATAAGCGAAAAATATTACGTGCGAGCGAGCCTGCCGTTTCGTCTCCTATTGTGCGTTATATCGGGACGATGCACCGTATTCTTACCCCGAGTTTCCCCTCTATAAATCTTCACCAACATTTCTACCGTCCACGCTGATTCTAGTCCACCAACTTTCTTGATGTACACGGTTTTTTGATCTTGCTACGCGATAACGGCGTTGGGATTTTAAAAGATTACTTAAGGAAACAAATTAGCGTCTGCTTGAATACTGCGGTAAATTTTATTCTGATATCACATTGTTTACTCGGTTACGGAGATTTGTGTTCTTCTTTCTCTTCCGTCTTTTACATCGTTATTTTACTGGACAAGATTACTGGAGTTACTATATTTCGATAGCAAAGTCTAGAGATGTGGGTATAAATTTGGGAATCTAGGGATTTTAGAAACTTCCGAAGATCTTGGGATTAACTAGGGATCAACTATCTACTGAATTAGGTATTCAAGTAAAGACTTGTTGAACTCGATCGCCCAGCCACAATTTCCAGAGACAACAATAAAAGTTGTCGACAAGGCACGCGTGATATTAACGAGACGTTAAAAGTTGTTGCGCGTCGACGGAATTAAATTTAATTACACAGCGTCCCGGTGTACGTCATTCTAAAGTTCTTCGAATAACTTTGCAAGTTCTTCATTAACGTTCTGTCGGTTGCCACGGTTATCCGGCAGCATAACGGATAAACCTTACGAATTTAATTATTTCAAATTTCCCCACGGTTGTACTCGCATGCCGGTAGTGATATTGAAATGGATGTCGTTGAATACAAGGGGCTCTTGCTGTGTAATCCCACCTGTACGAGACGCCTCCAATTTTCTGAACTCAATGAAACAGCGAAATAGAAACCTTCATTTGATAAACTTTGAATCTCTCCCTGAAACGATTGACTTTCAACTATTTTTCTTTACCGATTGAGTGTATCCGATTAAATGATGCGGAGAGGTCCAAAATGTTTGCGTTTTGATTAAACAGATCCACGAGGTTTAATTTGCATTACGCGAAAGTTACTGGTCAGTTAATGGTATCCAAATATTGATTAATTAGTAGACCGGCGTGTGCACGCGTGCTACTATGTTTTCATTAAATTTAGTAGCAAGTTCTCATTGAATTTTACGGAGAAATTCAGTTTAGAACATTGTTCCGTTATTACTTTCAGAAACTACTTTCTAAATCAAAACAAATGCCGTTGACTTTTGCTCTCTACGTTAATGAATGAACAATATTAATTTTTACTGTTAATTTCAACGAACTCCTTTTTTTCTGCTAATTAAGTTGACTCTAATTTCCAAATACAGAGCTTCAGATTTGATATTTGGATTCAATGATCATCGATATATTTGAAGGCTGAAATACGTCCTCGTGGATTTTATGATTCAGGGCTCGATCTGTGGCCGCACAATGGAGCGTATTAAATATTTTCCAGAGTATAATACACGTCAAAGTGAAAAAGAAAATATCGGGTGAACAAGTTAATCGACATTCAGGCTTCGACAGCGTCGGCCTGGCTCATGAAGCAGGGCCGCGATAAAAACACCCTATTCATCGTGCGACCACGAGGATCGTCATTCGCGAGCGGTCGTTTCGCGCGTTCACGCGACAGCTTTAATCCGCTCCTCAAATACCGACCGTTCGAACCTTTGCCAGCTACCGTGATGGCGCGAGAGAAAAACTTTTTCCTCGAATAACGACGCCCGTTATCACCTGCCAATTTACTGCGTTCAAGTGGTGAGGCCAACACCCTTCTCTCTATTCGTCACGTTTTTTACCCTTTTTTTCGTTACGTCCTGGCCAAACAGTCGCAATAAAACGGCTCGTAAAGCAGCGCACATATCCGGCTGCTGACCTGTCAGTCGCGACGGTCTCTCGAGTCTGTAGCATTTTTTCAAGCGATTCCGTTCGCGAAATTTCGAGTCGTCGGAATGATTAGTACAAGTCGGGAAGTCGTTGAAACTTCCGGGGAGCTCGAACAAACTTAGCGGCGTTTAGTACGTGGAGGTCTTGGAAGTTTCGAAAATTTGAATTAAGTATGAGTTAATATTATGTTCGTTGCAATTTCGTGACTCCGAGGAATTTGTCAGGATAGGGATTCTGGTAGGAAAGAATGTTTTCTATGGATACGGAAACGGTGTTATCCGGTAGTTTGCGTTCGTAGTCGCTCGGACGTTAATGTAATTATAGCCGAGAGATGAAATTTGTCAAGACTTCGAACTTTCCGAAACAATCCTATGTACCGTAAAATTCCTCGCAACGCTCTTCGTTGTTGCTTTATCATCGTGCCATTAAGTATAACGTGTTCGAAGGAGGGTGAAGGTAATTACAGGATAGGGAGAAGGAAACTTATTTTCCCCTGTCACGACCTCTATTGACCACATTCGCTACCCCGCTGTGAACGTTAATAGAGGTATTTGTAATTTTATTTCTAATTCCACGACATCGTTAACTGTCAGCTGATCGTGTTCCCACAATGTGTACGATAAATGTTCTCTGTCTGACGAGCTCACGCAACGTGCAGTCCACGAAGTTACGTTTTCACTTACTGCCCCTTAAATATGCACTATCTGTTCTCATTAAGACGGTTAAATAATTTCTGTTTGCATCAGAACTTTACTCGACGTTTTACAGATATTGTTCACTTTGTTCCGTTCGAATACGAGCATTCCAAGTCTGTTCGGATGCCTAAAAACGATGGTACTGTCAGTAGAATGAGCTTGCTCGGACCTGATAAATATCGGGTGTGTATTGATCGTATCTTGTTCGTAGGAGATGAGTACAATGAGATACTCAATGATTTAGTAAGTAGAATAAGTGGTCAGATAGTGCGAATGCAACAGAGGAGAAATTGGACAATCAAAATCATAGTCAGATAAGCGGTGTAAGACCCTGGTATCTGATAAGCAAATTGTGATAATAGCCGGACCGAACAATAGCACCGTAGTTGAGTAGAGAAGGTTCGCAGGTGATCAGACAAGGAAAATGTGACAATGGCCAGACAAGTAGAATGGTACCATATAACTTGACAATACCATAGTTGTACATAGATAGATAAGAAGAATAGTTAGGTGATCAGACAAGGAAATCATGATAATAGGAGGTCAGACCGGACGATGTACCATCGTAGCTAAGTGGAGTAGGGTCGTACGTGGTCAGATTAGAGCAGTGAATGGTTAGACAGGTAGAAGGGGACAACACACAAATTGGATAATGCGGTAGAAACACGTTTAAGTGGGATAGGGTCATAGATGATCACATAAAGAGACTGGGACAATGAGTGGTCAGACAAGTACAATGGGATGGTAAGTGGAGTGTAAAAAAGAATGATATCTAACGTTGTTAGATAAGGGTAATTGAACTTCAATCTTGGCTTGGCAAACAGAGCGTGGTGACAAATGGTAACGGGAAGTAGAATAAGACAGAAGACAAATTGAGAAGTGCAGTGAAATTGTAGATAAGTTGAGCAGGACCGTTGGTTAGACACAGGAGATTGGCCAAGGTGTAGTCAGACAAATGAAGTGGAATAAGAATTAGACAAGTAGAATGAGATAAGTAGGAAAAGTGGATTATGTAGTCTGGCAAGTAGTGTGTGTAGCCAGACTAGTAGAACAGGTAGTCAGACAAGTAGAATAAGTAGTCAGACAAGTAGATTAAGTGGCCAGACAAGTAGATTAAGTGGTCAGACAAGTAGTACATGTCGCCAGACAAGTGGAATAAGTAGCCAGACAAGTAAATTAAGTAGTCAGACAAGTAGATTACGTGGTCAGACAAGTAGTACATGTCGGCAGACAAGTGGAATAAGTAGTCAGACAAGTAGAATAAGTAGTCAGACAAGTAGATTAAGTAGTCAGACATGTAGGTAGATATACAATAATACAAATAGTGGATAGACTAATAATACACTAACACCTTAGTTACCTGATCACTCAGACAAGTAGAATGAGTCAACTGAGTAATCAAATAGGTTAGTACCAGCGTTGATGAGACAAGTGGAGTATAGCTGAAAGTGAACAGCCAAGTAGAGCAAAGCAGTAAGTAATCTCACTGATTGAAATCAGCAAACTGTCAAACAATCAAAATGTATGTCAGACAAGTAGAATGATCCGGTGTGCTTACACGCGAATAGAACAGGAACCCAGTTGATGAAGCAGGCACGAAAGCAAAATGAACGCATACATTAAGATTACAAACAATGTTTCAAAACTCTCATTGTTCAGTTCTGATTTGATCATTTTCACGGCATGTACGATATATCACTGTCTCAGTCGCAATTTATGACAGACATTTGATACGATACCCTGTACACACAGTCAAACGTTACACAGCAGAATAAACCGTAAACCTATATTCTTTTATTTGTCAACTCCTTCTCGAGTTTCAAATCCAATAGCAAACAGAAAGATTGAAAACTATCCACGCTCCATCGTATCTCCGCTCAGCCACTTAAAGTTCGTTGAAAAATCACCCTCCTAAAATTTCATATAACATCCCAAAGTTGCCAGGCACGCTTCGAACGTCTCACTTATTATCCACCCTTTTCCTATCATCCCCATCTTTCATCCCTACCACAGGTACCCGGTTTTTTTCCTGGCGACGATATGAAATAGGCGGTACGCTGCGGCGTTCAATCGATTGATGGTCACGAGTAAACTTGACTTCCCTAGGAAATTATGGCAATCATATAATGTCAATTAAATTTTACACTCACTGATTCTTAGGGATTTTTCAGAATATAAATACTTGGGAATGGGTTGCAGATTTGGAGAAACTTGAGAAGCTTGGGACTTTGAGGTGCGTGGATTTGACAATCTAGGGACTTGGCGGTCTAGATATTTAGGGACATAGGTAGAGATGTTGAGAGGAACTTTGAAACTTGGGAATCCATGGATTCGTAAATATTGAAATTAGGGAATTTTGAGACTTAAAGATCTAGGAACATGCAGGTGTCCAAATTTCGAGATTTAGATACTTAAAGGTCTAGAAATTTGGGGATTTTGAAAACGTGAGATGTTCAGTATCTAAATAAGTGAATGTGGAAGTTCAGAACCTACAAATGTAAAAATGAAGAAATTAAAAAATCTGGAAATATGAAGATTTAGGAATTAAAGAGCTTTTATGTGTGCGTCTATCCAACGTTGCCAACACTTGCTGAAGTTATAAATAACGCGACGGGCACGTGAAATAGCTTTTTCTCTTGATCCACTGGCTCGTACATTTTTCCACGAAGGATCGGCGACATTCTGCCTTTCATCGGGCACGATCAATGGGACGGGACGCGTGCGTCACGCTCGACCCGCTGTTGAATTCCGCGCGAATATTGCCCGGCCATAATCCGCGGAGGTCTAGATAACTTACTACCATGCTCGTTTCTCATCGTGATACACGTGGCCGAGCTTAGCCGGCAACTGGAAACCACCGTGCCATGGATTGACGCGGCTTCCTGTAGATCACCTTTCACAGACGGGCCGAGCATTAGCGTTATTGCTGCGTCTTCCCCCTTTACGTGAGTCTATTTCACGATCGCTCGTTTTATTCGATGCCGTGTGTTGTGCGACCGTCCACGGTAATAAAATATCTTCTTGTCCAATGGTTTTAGCTCGACCTGCTCCGCTGCTGAACTTTATTTCATTTGTTACGTGATGAAATTGTTAAGGATGATGTGTGAATTAGGATTTAGGAGTTTTGGCACTTCGGGACTTTGGGGTGCTGGCAGGTTGCGGTGGCGGGTATTTGCGGTGGAGAGAATTTCGAATTATCGGAATTTCGGGTATAGGAAGTTTCCGAGCTGGGAAATGTGGAGTTCGGGCATACCAAGTTTGGGATATGTGAAGATTGGGACATGTGGAGTTTGGGACGTGCGAAGTTTGAGATATGGCGAGTTTGGGATGTCTGGAATTTGGGATAAGCGAAGTTTGGGACATGTGGAATTTGGAACATGTGAAGTATGGGATATGTAGAGTTAGGGACATGTGAAATTTGAGATATGTGGAGTTTGAGACATGTGAACTTTAGGATATGTGGAGTTTGGGACATGTGGAGGTTGGGACATGTGGAGTTAGGGACATGTGGAATTTGAAATATGTGAAGTTTGGGACATGTGGAGTCTGGGACATGTGGAGATTGGGGCATGTGGAGGTTGCGACATGTGGAGGTTGGGACATGTGGAATTTGGAATAAATGGAGTTTGAGACATGTGGAGTTTGGGACATATGGAGTTTATGATATGTAGAGTTTGGGAAATGTGAAGTTAGGGACATGTGAATTTTGTGATATATAGAGTTAGGAACACGTGAAGTTTGGGACATGTGAAGTTTATGATATGTGAAGTTTGGGACATGTAGAGTTAGGAACATGTGAAGTTTGGGACATGCGAAGTTTATGATATGTAGAGGGACATGTGGAGTTCAGTACATATGAAGTTGGGATCACGTAGAATGTTGGACACGTGAAATCTATGATATGTATAGTTTGGACATGTGGGATTTGGGATATGTGGACATTCGGTCACGTATTTCAAAATATTTGGAAAGGTACTTAACCTAACTCTTCAGCGTTCCAAAAAGCAATCGATCGATTTAAACTACCAATTCTTCAAAACCCATCCCTGAACCCCGAAAATCCCCAAGAAAGTACCAATCATGTTATCAACCATAACTCGTATTAAAATCAGAAACGTTTATTAGCCGTGTACTTCTGATCGATCGTAAAAGTTGTCGATTAAATTTGCAGATACAGGGAACACAACACCGATTATTACGTGATTTACGACGCTACAGCCTCATTCGCGACTATCGTTTCGCGATTATCACAAATAATGGAGGATTTATGTCAACCCTTCATTTGCAATTACCCGACGGGATTTATAATCTCTATCGGTTTCCAACCCCGGTCTCTCTCCTTCTGTTTTCCGTCTTTCTCGTTCATTCTCATTTTCCCCTCGGTCGCGAACCACAGATCCCTTCTATCAGGATACACTTTCGACCAAGTTAGCGTCGTCCATTATCTTGGACGCTCCTTTATGGCGGTTATTTACGATTATTATTATTGCTCGTTGATAGCCGTCTCTATTGGCCGATCTCCTCAGACACAGAAACTGTGTTCCTCGAGTGGACAGTGCGTTGGCTTTGAAACTCGTCACTTTGTAATTTTATTTTTCTAGCTTGACCCTTCCGTTAGTACAAGAAGAGAACGGAAGAGGAATTCTTTTTGCCTCGGTAAAGTTTCGATTCTTATTCGATTGCCTCGTGGCAAGTTACACCGGAGTGTTTTTAAGGAATATCCCCTTCCTCTCGGTGCTTAACTTCCACCATCTGCTGGATAATGTAGTTAAGCTCCTGCGGTGATCGCCGAGTTGTTTGACAAATAATCAGGACGAAGGAATATCGATGGATTTCAAGGATTCTGCTTAAAAGTTTCGGATTGTTAGTTCGGAAACTTCGATTTCAACAGATTTCAGTTTACTGCGATTTCACCGAGTAGTTGGATTTCTACTTTATTTAGTCGTTTGTTTAAACGAAAGATTATCCCTTTGATTTATGTACTGATAACTTCGAAATATTGCCTTGTTTGAACATATCGCAGGAGATTACAGAAAATCTGGTCTCTAATTTATTTATCGTTTTCATAATTCAAATTTCAATACTATTTTACATTTATCGAAACCTATATCATTTTTAATAGAAATCTGCATGTTCAATTAAAATGTTCACAATGATTAAAAATGATTACAAAGAATTAAAATTAAAATTCATTCCAAAATGAATTCAAATTATATTAAATTAATGTTCTGATTAAAATGAAAATTATACACATATTATATTGAAATAAAAATTATACATTTAAAATTAAAATAAAAGTTATACATCTAAAATTAAAATCAAAACTCTATATCTAAAATTAAAATTATACATTTAATATTAAAATTAAAATTGTACGTCCAAAATTAAAATAAAAGTTATGCATCTAAAATTAAAATAACAATTTTACATCTAAAATTAAAATAAAAATTCTATATCTAAAATTAAAATTAAAATTATACGTCCAAAATTAAAATAAAAGTTATACATCTAAAATTAAAATAAAAATTGCACATCTAAAATTAAAATTGCGCATCTGAAATAAAAATAAAAATTATACATCGTGAATAAAAATGATACGTTCCATGCCACAAATTATTGTTAAATTTACCTGTCACAAATGGTTCGAACGTTATTGGTCCTGAGAGCATTGATACGTTTCAAAACGGAGACCTGTATACCGCAATGACCGATGACCCGACAGTGACCCAAACAATCCAGGATCAACGACTTTGTTTTGAAAAAGCTTGCAACGCAGTCTCGCAGCGGAAGGGCATTGACAGAAATAGAATTTAAACAAAAGCTCACGCAATACGAGCGGTTATCGCGATACATAAAGTCCTCGCTATCAGCAGCATCGTGCACGGAGCGAGTTTAATCCCGTTCCAACCCGTTATGTCCGACCCACCCCATAATTTACATCACAGGTCGCCGACCTTGAACGTTACAGACGCCATTTCGAATATACATCCCCGTAAAATCGCGGCGCAAGAAGAATAAAACAGTGTAGCATAAAAATTCGTGTTCGAATCTCAGCACGAACTCGAAATTTACGTTGAATCGGGATCTTGCAGGGTTGAGAAGCTTAGGCGGTAAAAGTTGAGCTACGTCAGGCGGTAAGTGGACTCGGCCATTCTAAGAAATCACGGGCTGTAGCCGTCTCTACAACCCTCGTGACATACACGAGGAGAATAGCGGTGGCGAGCTCCAGGGGGTAGTTTTTCCTCGGCTATATACGCGAACCGAGGCTACACGCACGGTAATGGAAAGCGGAGGCAAAATGGCCGTACGGTCTTCTCAAGATGGCGTTGCGTAAACGAATCGCGAGGCTCCTAGGGGAAACTACTATCGTCACGCTCTTCGTGCTTAGTACCATCAAAACTTATTTTTGCGTGCTACAAAATCTTTCAAACAGTTTTTGTAGATTGAGGTTATGAACGTGAATTGTGTTAAGATTTTGTGTTGAGTTAATCTCCTTAGTAATTGTTATTATGTGCAGATATATCACATAAATTTATCTACGGGTGTATGAATACATGTATAGATGTATAATCTAGCATGTGTGTAATCATATGTCTACCTAGAATGTATGGTCATAATCTAGCTAGTATATGAACACACAAATATCCTGGTTCACACATGAGGATGTGAACACATGTGACATGTGAACATAAAAAAATGCCCGTGTAACCACCCTCCTCACTTGACCTTCAAAGAGCATCAACATGGTGGCAATACATTGTGTGTTATAACATATACATTATATGTTATTATACATATGTGGACACAAGTCCAAAAACGAAAATGCCCATGTAACCACCCTCTCCACTTGTCCTTCAAAGAGCGTCAACATGGTGGCGACACATATGTTATCTCTGTCCAAATATCCTGATTCAAACTTGAGGTCTACATGTGAACATATGTGACATGTGGACACAAGTCCAGAAAAAACGCCCATGTAACCACCCAACTTGTCCTTCAAAGAACATCCACATGATGGCAATACATTATATGTCATAAAATATTGTATGTCATATGTGGAGTCCACATAATCCTCCTTCAGTGATAACAGTCAAAAATAAAAATTGAACCCGATTGAAATAAGATGCGAGTAGAGGCACTCAAAGACCTCCGTGTTCTGATGAAATCAAATGGGAAGCTGCAAAGAAATATGATTACTCTCGGCAGGGAATGCGAAACGAAGAATCCCTCTGGAAAGGATTCCCGCGATATTGCAACCGTTTTGCCTGCACGCCGGGCTTTGGGGATGATTGCCGCGCACCCGCGGGGCCGTTTTTCCCCGGAAGAAAGCGACGTAGGATCGCGGGGCGATTTTGTAGCACGCGTAAAACCAGCGTGACGACGTGACGCCCTCGGACGTAAATGGTTGCGAGACGGCTTAAAAAAGCTACAGTGGCCTTCACACTTGGTGTCACTCTGCAAGAAGTCGTACTGTGAATCAATTTATTGATATGTTTCGTGTGATGGTGAAAGGTTATTTAACAGAGGATACGAGGTTGCGAACGGCGAGCATGTGTGGAGCTATCGAGAAATAAACCTTGTAAATGGCGTACCGGGTGACATCAAGTGTGAGAGCCACGGTATGGGGATTGGAACGGTCCTGGATACCGCCCATGGCTGGAGGCTGATAACTAGAGAACGATGATGGGAAGTCCTGGAGAACAACGCCCACGGGAATTGTTTTCCAGGGATACCTGCTCAAGCTATGTTCTCGAAATCGTCTCGTACGAAAGTACAGGAATGGTGCTATTTCATTAAACGTGAGAAGAAATAGCTTCGTACTAGATGTTCTCGAGATTTATTGTCAAAAGCGAATGTGAGAATTTGGGAATTTTTCGAATGAAATTCTATGATATTGTCTCGTGTGAAGGTACATATGTGAACCGATGTCAACACATGAGTTGGCGCCGTGAAGACGTGTTTAGAAGCACTATTGGTCAGAATACAAAAATGGACGCCACACTTATTTTTGGTACAATTGCCTCTCAGCATCAATTAGGCGAGAAACAGTGACAGTCAAAGAGTGAGATAGTGGTACTTTTGTTCAGCAGTTGTCATTATTCTTATTTGCCGAAATGTAACTGGAAGTGTGGGGAACTTTGACACGCGCCAACTCGTGGGTTGACGTCTGTACATATTTCATCAAACGCGAAGAACGGTAGGAAAATTATTTTGATGCAAGATAGTTTATTGTACAATAAAGAATATTGAAGTTTTTAAATGAAATCGTGTAAAATTGTTAAACATTTGCGACACGTAGCGAAACGAATTGCCCGACTGAATGAGAAATAACGTGTATTAAAAGATACGTTATTAGATCGTGCACGTTTATGCAAACGTATGCACATTTCTGTGCAATATTTTCCCTTTCAAGATTAACCCTTCTAAACGTGAAAGGCGTGTATACGAGCTGAGAAAGTAACCGCTTGTTTACGACAGACGTGTACGTTCCCTCATTAACACGTTGAGTGCACGGGAATTTAATGAAATAATTACAAACCGGGAAAGAAAGTAGTTTCTAGATCCTGTTCATATTTTCTTTTTAACTGGGGTAGGATTTCAGGAAGCGAGGTTTCCGTGTTTATTGCGGAGTGGAATTTTGGATCTGATGGGTTGAGATTTTGGAAATTTGGGGATGGGGAGATTCGGGGATTTCGAGATTTCGACAGGTGAAGATTTGGGGATTTGGGAATTTGGGGATCTAGAAGGAAAATTTAATAATTCAAAGATTTAGAGATTTCTAAATACAAAAATTTGAGAATTCATGAAATTATGTAAATGTAGAAATGTAGAAATTTAGAAACCTGAAAATTGACAAACCTGAATTTAAACAACTTACAAATTTGAAAATTGGAAGTTCAAAATCTTGAAAGTTTGCGAGCTTACAGACTTATGAATATGAAACATTTCAGCAAACTCCATATTCGAAAATTTCAAAATTTCCATATTTGAATCCCCAAAATCGAAAACGCCCACGTACCTCCCCTTACACTTGTCCTCCAAAGAGCGCCAACATTGTTCGATTTTACATAGCTAACGCATTCAACGTTTCCACCCTTTCACGCTGTCCGCTGGTAATGGTCGAACTGAAAAGGGTTTAGGGGTGGTTTTACATGCATCGTTCCGTGTATTCAGTATCTCTCCTATTTCACCGGGGCACGTAATTCGTAAGACGTTAACATTTCGTGAAGACTTTAAGGTCTGAATGTCCTAATTTGTATTCTATCCTGCAGATCTCCCTTCCTCGGCCGGAGGGGTGGAAATGTCCTTAGGGATTTTTCACTTTACTGTACGGCACTTCAACAATCTGTTACTCTTATCGATATTATCTCGATGATATATTTGAAACGATATAGAATGGTACTATACGTATCAGGTTTAATTAATCTTTTTGAAAAATGACTGTTTGATATATCAGTTTTAAATTAGCATTTTTTTGTAAATCTGTACATGTGTAAACATACATATATACATACATACATACGTACGCATGTACATGCATACATACGTACATACATACATACATACATGACATACATACAAAACTAATACGTACATACATATATGTGTATATGATACACATATGACCTATGATGTATGAACATACATGCAAATATAAGTAATACATACATATGTGATACATATGAAGTCTATGATGTAGAACACACATACATACATAATACATGTATACATTTATGATGTATGAACATACATGTAAATGTAAGTCATACATACATATGTGATGCATATACAAATCTGTTATGGAGAACACACATATATACTCATGTGTACCACATGTATAACACATGTATACGTCTAAGATGTATGAACATATATACATATAATACCTGTATAACCTATGGTGTGTGAACATAATGAACTATACAGTAATGACAATTCCTAACAAAATAAAAATTTTCAAAGAATTCTTCAAACTTTTGAAAAGTCGTGATTAAAAATGCCGTCCACAGGGATAATCACCCTTGTACGATCCATATTCTGCCATTTATACTAAAGGCACCCTATATTTCGATAGTTTCGAGGTAGAATGTTGTGCGCCGTCGAAAGAACATCAGCATTCGTTTTCGGGAAAATTACAGCGAAGTTTTCCATCGAATTCTTGACATTCGCAATCGCTGAGTGTTCGATTTGCAAAGAGGGGGCGCGGAGAATAGGAATTCCGGCTGAAATCGTGAAGGAATGCGGTAAATGCGTATCGTGAGCGAGAAAGCGTGCGACTTTGCCTTCCTCGTTCGAGAAAATCCTGTGTGTGCGTGGACGTGTGTGTGTGTGTGGCTCGATCCCGCGTCAATCCACTCGTCTATCATCCCTCGCGTGATCTTCCGGGACCGGAGCTTGTCGAAAGATTATGAAATTTCGACGCTGCAAATCGAATGCACCGCGTGCGCCTGCCTATTTTCCTCCTCGGCGCCATGCTGAATTTTTCGCACCCTTCTACCCCCCCGATTCGCAATTTTCCGCTGACCTGTTTGCACGACACTGGTACAAGCTACTGAATCTTACACTCGCGCCCCGTAACTCATGGCGCAACCCACACCATTTTTCAATAAATTCGAACCTCCTTGTATTATAAATTCTCTTATTTATTTCACTTCGTTTTCAATTTGTTTCCGAATTCATCCACCATTTTTATTTTTAGTACACTGGAATTATTTACCAACAATTTCAATCTCTGTAATTGGAGGAGTAATAGTAATATCTCATTAATTTTTAAATCTATGTTACTTCAACCCTCTGACTTATCGCGACGCACTCGTGACGCACATCTCAGATACAACAAATCAAAATTATCCTTTAAAATTTGTACATTTGAATTTGTACCATTACGAAAATTAAATTTGACTGCCTAATACTTAAATTTCAATATAAATCCAACTATAGTATCTAGTAAAACTTAAGAATGAAATTTTCAGTTGCTTCAGTGTCAAATTGAATTTCTCCGAAAATACCTAATTAATTATGCACTTTGCGAACATTTTGGATCTGCATATTTTAGGCTCCGTCCACCATTCGATCGATGTGTTTCAAGTTTTCTCGAAAAATTTCTAGAACTTTAAATCGCCGAAGAACGTGTTCAGAACTGAAACTTTTTCAAACTGCTGGAGAGTTTGCAAGTGTTCAAACATTATTGATTTTCCTCTCTCTCTCTCTTGCAAATTTCTCAAACAGTAGTTTGATCATTGTTGAATTTCGAACCGCCGAGGATTTGTTTGTTCGAAGTCGAAAGCTCTTGAATTATTTAAGACCTTCGATAACGTTGTTTTGAAATATTTAACTCCATTATTTTCTGCCTCATATATACACATATTTACATATCAGAAATATTATATTATATACATGCTATAAACATATGTTTTCATTTATTAAAATTATTTTTATTTTTTATCTTTGTGTACTGATCATTTCTGTGTACTGTATTAAATATTTTATTCTGTAAGAAATAGATTTGTGATAGATTACATATGATGTATCATGTCATATAAAAATATATACAGTAACATATCATATATTAATTACACCATATATGTATACATCATCATATGTGTTATATCATATAACACATGCAACAGTAACATATGCAGTATCACCATATATTAATTACACCACATACGTATACATCATCATATGTGTCATGTGATATAACATACTGCTTATGTTACTGTTACTTGTGTTATATGATATAACACATATGATGATGTATACATATGTGGTGTAATTAATATGTGGTAATATGTTACTGCATATGTTACTGTTACATGTGTTATATGATATAACACATATGATGATGTACACATATGTGGTGTAATTAATATATGGTGACATGTTACTGCATATGTTACTGTTATATCATATAACACATATGATAATATATACATATATGTATAACATACTAAAGTCAACCCACGAGTTGAACACGTCAGCCTCACGCGCCATCTCGTGGGTTGGCATCGTTACATGATACGTCCTTGATCGTATTACCAGTTTTCAATTGTAAACTTGTCCCAGCCGTCACTTTTGTACACGGTTTTAACAATTAATTCGCATAAGCCATCTTTGCCCCGAAGAAATTACATTTGTCGAAACGCAGAAACTCGTCTCACAGTAATCGCGACGAGTTACGGTTTCAGCAAACTTTGAATAATTCCGCGTCAACCGCATTTCCGAAAAACTACGATCAACCGTTCCCACTGCAATTTAATCCCCGTTTCCATAGCGCGAACGTGCTCCGAAGATTCCGAAGTTAAGTTACATCGAAAGGTAATTGAAACCGTGCTACGATTATCTGCGATATAGAACGAGGCTCTCCGTGTATCGGATTGTGGAACGGCGGGATTTCCATTCGATTCGAAATGGCAGAACGAAGTTTGTACAGCTTTCTGACGCGTGCGTCGCAGATCGGCTAATACGTTTCAGACTTTACGCAAACGTTTCTGCTGTTACTTCAATTAGCAACGGAAACGTGTCCTCTGGGAACTCGTCGGGGAAAAACTACGTTCCGATACCGTTAAGGCTGAAACGCAATATGCACGCAGTGTACGAGGCAAACACTGCAAATGTTTACTGTATACGTAATTTATTCGCTGCGAATTTTGCTGAGACCGCGCCATGATGGCGGTATCATACGTGTTACGGTAAGGGTTGCTGAAACTTGTGGTTGCTATCGGCGTGTTGTGGACATTACGAATTAATTGTGATATCGAATATCCTGATATCGAATTTAATTTATTCGATTGGAGAGTTTGGAAATTTAGAAGTTTGAGGGGTTTTGGGATTTGGGGAGGAAAGGTGTGACATTTGGGGAAAATACTTGAGGCGTGCTGAGATTTTGGGAGGAAATTTGAGGGTGCTCTTAGGTTTGGGGAGGAAATTTGACAAGTTTAGGGATTTCGGGGGGAAATTTGAGGAGTTTAGGCATTTGGGAAGATAATTTAAGGGTGCTCGTAGATTTGGTGAGGAGTTTGATGAATTTGAAGATTTGAGGAGGAAATTTGAGAAGTTTAGGGATTTGGGGAGACACTATTTTTCCCTGTGAGTCTTTGAGAATTTAGACACATTTAAATTTGCAAAATTGAAAATTTAAGAATTTGAAGACTCGAATTAACTTAAGAATTTGCATAGTTAAAAATATCGGTGAATTTAAAAGGGTTGTAAATTCACTCCTGAATTATTTAACTCCCAACGTTAAAAAATCTCTATGTACACTTCTAAGAAATTTCCAAAATTGCTTAAAGCTTCAAACTTGTCGAATCAATAACCCACCCCATAAAGGTGCAACCCCTGAATTCTAACCTCTTCCTCTCAGGCTAATTTTCGTGTCCGCAGATCCCGTGTGCCTAATTTTCGCGTCCGTTAACGTTACCCTTCGTATCAACCCCCTTTCCCTTTGTCCGTGCAGGAGTTTTCTGGGTCCAGGACCGAGTCGCCGGACTCGTGAATCATGTCGGCGAGAAAAGGGCACGGGGCGGGCAAGGCTGGCGCAGAATAGAGGCACTAGTCCACGAAGGAAAATATTAGCGATAAATTATTACGCTACATCGAGTCGGTGGTAAGTTATTGCCAGTCGTGCACCGGCAATAACCGTGCTACGGTGATATAGACGTAATATTCTCAGCACGGTGTAACACTCGCGCTACGCTACGTGATATCGAATAGATTTTTCTAATTAAAGCCACGAACAATGGCCCACGCCGATCCTATTTATCGCGAAACGGTAATTACGCCGATCTTTGAATTTAGTGGCTATTAGACGTCTTATCGGGGCTTGAAACAGGAGAAATTATCGTTTGGGGTTGAATGAAATAAGAGAAATTCACAAGGAATTATCGTTTCGGGGGTTTTTACTAATTTTAGATACATTAGGGTTATTTTCGTGTGTATTATTTTTTTTGTTTTAAATATTTCCACAGTGCAACCCCTTTTTTAGGTGAACAACTTTAGTTTATTTCTGTATACTATCAATTAGATTATATTTATTTTTATTCATTATTTAATACTTTTTATTATACACCTTTTTCGGATGTATTTTTTCTTTATGTGGTTGTTTCAAATATTTCCACAGAGCAACCCCTTTTTTAGGTGGACAACTTTAGTTCAGTTCTGTATATTTGCAATTAGATTATATTTATTTCTAATCATTATTATATACCTTTTAGGGGTTTTTTCGCATGCATTCTTTTTATGTGGGTGTTTGAAATACTTTCACAGTGCAACCCCTTTTTACATAGTCAACCTTAGTTCAATTCCATATACTTTCATGTAGCTTACTATATTTATTTTTAATCATTATTATATACTTTTTAGGGGTTTTTTTCACATGCATTCTTTTTATGTGGGTGTTTGAAATATTTCCACACTGCAACCCCTTTTTAGAGAGTCAACTTCAGTTCACTTCTATATGCTTTCAATTAGCTTCTTGTCAATTAGCCTATATGTGAAAAATGTTATTCTCGTAAAATAATATTCTCTGTAAATTACATTAAAATTAATTCTGTAAACATTTTTTAATACATACGAAATTAAGTGAAACGTAGTTGCACCCCTTTAGCTGGTACCAATTAAAAAATGTAATTTACGTTGCAGTATAATGTTGATTCTCATGGCATAGAAATTAATTAGCACCGTTTTGTAATTCACTCGACGTTGCTAAAAATTGTACCCCTTTAGATGTAACAAGTCTGGATGGTAATTAAAAAATTTTGTTCGTGTCAGAAAATAGTGTCACTCGTAAATTTGTGAATTTCTTCAGGTACAAGTTTCCAGCAATAAAAAAATGTAGTTCGTGTCGGCAGCTAATGTTGATTGTAAATGGCATTAAAATTCCCACACGGCGAGTGAACGAATTGCTCCTGTAACAGTTTCTTGTTACAACACAGAGCGTCACGAGAGTTTAAACGGTAAATTGACTTGACAAACGTGTACACGCGAGCGGAAGTTTTAATTGCATCAGTCACACCCGTAACTTTGGATCCGTTGTCGCGAATCAATTCCGTGAAACACGCGGGGATCGGTTCAATAATTAATACGGTACGGAGGGGAAAAAATTGAGGGTGAAACGGTGGAAAATTAAGTGACACGGAAACCTCGTTGTTTAAGCTTTACCGCGTTCTTTTTGATCGCGATTCGATCATTTCCCATGCAAATTGCACGCTCGCTAATTCCACTCTATTTTCACCCTTAGCTACCCTCGTCCCGCTTTGTAGTTTCGACGCTGGAATTCTATAAAACTTGTTCGTTCACCCGCCTCCTGCTTCTCCGCCACCCCCTTCTCCCAACTTTTTCTTCTTTTTACCACCACGGTTCTCGCGTGTTTCCGGCACGTATCCGCTTCTGTAAAACTTCCCTTTCAACGGCAAACCGTTCGTCCAGCCGCTGCAATCTGTCCTGTTTCATCTTCGTTTTTTGCACTGAAATTAAGCAGAATCCCCTGTCACTCAATGCCCACCTCTTTCGTTTATTTTCTGCTCTTCTAACCCTTTCGATGCTTACGAGTATACTCCTACTGAATATGTACCAGTTTTTTGTTCGCCTCCACTCGCCCTGCAGAAAATGTCGCTTTTTATAATTTTAGCTAGGTAATATACATATTCATCATTTTCACACGGTTTCAAATTAAACGTTAATGTACGGAGGGCTATTAACTTGATAGAAGACTGCTGAGGGTTCATGTTGCTGTGATATTACCTTCTCAAAAGAAATCATCCAGGAAATTTAAGTGATCATTATTTTCTTGCAAGAAATCAAGAATCAAGTTTCATTAAAAATTGTTATTTTCTCAGCAGTCAAGAATCAAGTTTAATTAAAAATTGTTATTTTCTCAGGAATTAAGAATCAAGTTTAATTAAAAATTGTTATTTTCTCAGGAATTAAGAATCAAGTTTAATTAAAATTGTTATTTTCTCAGGAGTAATTAAAAATCAAGTTTAATTAAAAATTATTATTTTCTCAAAAGGACATCAAGGATAAAATTTAATTAAAAATCATTATTTTATCCAAGGACATCAGGGATAAAATTTAATTAAAAATTAAATTATTATTTACTAAATTATTTTCTCAAAATTATTTTCTCAAAGGACATCAAGAATAAAATGTAATTAAAAATCATTATTTTCTCAAAAAGAACCAAAAATAAAATTTAACTAAAAATCATTATTTTCTTAAGAAGAACCAAAAATAAAATTTAATTAAAAATCATTGTTCTCAAGAGAATTCCTAAAAGAAATTGAAAAAATGAATCCATGAACGTAAATAACGTTACGTATTTCCGATGGCGAATTAAATATTAAATTCCCCAAAATTCGTGTATGCAAATTAAAAACGACACAGATATGAAAATTCGCCCCCTGCAGCCTTTTAATCTGAAATCCATTCCAGAATAACATTGCGCCATAAAAAGGAGGCTAACGAGCCGGTTGTTCCAGCTTATTACGGAGAATAATTATTTAAAAATATATGCAACAGAGGGAAACTACGGTTTTATTTCTGGTAATAAATTCTCCGTTTCCCTCTGTCTTTTTCTCCGAAGCGCCAACTAAAAAAATATTTCCCGTGTCATTCTTCAGGCTTTACATGAACACACTTTCGTAGTACCACAAAGGATCCTAAGTCTACGTGACGCTTTTCTTCCAGCTTGGTGCTTCACCTGATCACCACAACAATCTTCGAGTTCCATAAAACATTCTCCTCTTTGTCTCCAGTGTATTTTTATTCTGCACGCCGTTCCTTATTCATTTCTCTTCTCTGTCTCTCCCGGCTTTAGCGTTGTCCGTCTCTTCGGAATTTCCGTTTGTCCCGCGTAATCTTAATGGTGGAAATCCATTAAAACCCGACCCCTCGGGACTTCCTTATCTCCCTCCAAATATTTTTTATCCTCCTTTCGCACTTCAGCCACCTTTTAAATTGCACCTTCCTCGATTTTTGCCCCCGTTCACCCCATAGGGTGAGATTTGTCCACAATTTCTAAATTAAACACAAGTTCCTAAGTTCAAGACCGAATTTCTATTTGAAAATCGAACCCCATCTGGCCTTTGGAATCACAAATTGTCACTCGCTGCCGACCCCATAAGCAATATCCTCGTTTCGAAAGTGACGGATACCTTTCAGAGATCCTGTTCCTTAATTTATCACGTGGACTAAAGGCTGTCAACGGAAGGAGCGAAAGAAAGTGACGTTATTTTCGGGCAAACAGCTCGAACATTACACGCCGGCTGCATACAAATGGACGAGAACATCGGTCACCGGCTCGACACTCGATAAATGTGTGTCACCGTTGAGGATACAATGGCAGTATTGTAAAAGGGATAGGAAACGTCGCGTGATTAATACCTGCCAAAGTAAAGGGACGCCCTAAACGTATGTATACAATCGAACACACGATCGTCCATTGGCAGAGGATGTTCAGCTTTGTTTCTCAGAATATCCTTCGTGGGGTCATTGTGATTCCGTTAGACGCGGCTCAAACGGCTTAACCATCGGGGATACATTTCGTATGCAAATGGGAAATGCGTTCACGAATAAGCTTACGTCGCTGTAGCTGTTACGGATCACCACTTACGATGTAAATCGTTTTCCTGGACCGCCACCGGTTTCACCCTGTGTTGCCATGCTCAACTTTCCGTAACTCGATTAATCTTTCATCGATCGAGATTACGCTTGTCCATCTAGTACACTCATTTACGCTACCTGTTAAAATAACCTTACGCAAGTGCTACTTCAAATGCAGCCACTGAAATTAACTTGAGGTTCATTTGCAATGGCCACTGTTGGTCAAAGTTAATGTGAAGCTTGCTGTTGAGCGGCTATTTGCAAAAGTTCATGTGAAACTGAAGATGAGTCTTAGAATTCGTGAGAAACAAATTCAGAGGTTGATACCAAGCTTGCTGAGGATAATTGGCAATTTGCAAAAAGTCATGTGAAACTGAAGATGACTCATGAAATTTATGAGAAACAAATTCAGAGGTTGATACCAAGCTTGCTGAGGATAATTGGCAATTTGCAAAAAATCATGTGAAACTGAAGATGACTCATGAAATTCATGAGAAACAAATTCAGAGGTGGTTCTGCAACAGCAAGGGTTGATCTATAATTTACAAAAAATCATATGAAACTTGCAAAGGTTGTTCATCCACAGTTAACCTAACAATTGCAAAACTTGATATGAGACTTCAGATGTTGATATGTAACAGCAAGGGTTGATCTATAATTTATAAGAGATCATATGGAACTTGCAAAGGTTATTCATCCACAGTCTTCAAATTTCTGAATTCCTAAGTCCTCAAGTTACCAAATTCCTAGATTTTCAAATTTGCATCCAATTTTCTTAATTACCGAATTCCAAGTCTCCAAATTTTCAAATTTCCAAATTCCCAAATTCCTAAATCTAAAAATTTCCAAATTCCCAAATCCCTAAATCCCCAAATCCCCAATTTCCCAAATCCCTAAATCCCCAAATCCCCAAATTCCCAAATCCCTAAATCTCTAAATTCTCACCTTCCAAATTTTCAAATCCCTAAATCCCCAAAATCCCAAAATCCCTAAATCTCCAAATTCCCAAATCCCTAAATCCCTAAATTCTTAAATCTCCAAATTCCCACATCCCTAAATCTCCAAATTCCCAAATCCCTAAATCCCTAAATCCCTAAATCCCTAAATTCCCGAATTCCCAAATCCCTAAATCTCTAAATCTCCAAATTCTCACCTTCCAAATTTTCAAATCCCTAAATCCCCAAAATCCCTAAATCTCCAAATTCCCACATCCCTAAATCTCCAAATCCCCAAATCCTCAAATCCCCAAATCCCCAAATTCCCAAATCCCCAAATCCCCAAATCTGCAGCTTCCTAAACTTTTAAAATTACCAAATTCCCTTTTCAAATTTCCAAATCCTCCACATAACTTCCAAATATTCAGCTCACCACCAAAACTTCCCCAGAATAAACAAAAGCAACCAGAAAAACAAAATAAATTAGAGGACAGGTCAATTGCCGCAGTCCCAATAATGTATCGCTATATAGCAAATTGGAAGCCGAAATGTGAACACTAATTAATCGCAATATGGCTTACTACGTACGGTCAGTTTCACTGTGACAATTAACGCGTTGATCGTCATAGGCTTATACCACTTGTCTGACCAAATACCCATGATTCTCGTTATTGATCTGTCTGTGTCTGACAGCCGAAGTAGCATAGATCTGATAATACTCGGTTTTGTTCCACTTGTCTGATCATATATGGGATCATACTACTTTCGTATAGGTCTGACCATATACTGACCTGTTCTACTTTCGAACTACGCGGAGTCAAAATAAATATCGCAAATGGTAGAAGAGAGGGTAAACATGAGGGTGTCAAGTGATCCATAGATCGTATTATTTTTTTGTTTAATTCAATTTCATTTTTCTTTGTAACCGCACGTTTATCTTTTGTCACTCTGATCCTTCTGTATTATGTTATCTTATATTGATGTATTGTACATTGTGTGAAGTTATATTAATATATTTTGCATTATATAAAATATATTTAAGACGTGTTATGTTAATGTATGTAATTTTGTATCGTATCAAGTGTACGAACAGTGTGTGTATAAGTGTGTTATGTATATTTTATGTTATATGAAGTTATATTGATATATTGAACATGTGAAGTTATATTAATATTACATGATATAAAGTGTATTTGAGATATGTTATATCAGTGTAATTTTGTCACATCAAGTGAACAGATAATGAAGTTCAATAATAACTCAAGAATATCAATGAATTTTGAATGACAATATTTTGATAAGAAAAGTGCTCCACATTTCATGCGACATAAAATATGCAAATTCGACAAATAATAGGTCAATAATGCAAATATCAGTTCCTGAACTAACAGGAATTATTCAATATTCGAGCGAAAATGCTGATAACCAAACACGAGTATTAATAATTCAACTAAAGGAAGCTCCGCGGAATAATTCCGTTGTTTCTTGAAACAAATTGAAATTATTTATCGAATCTCTCAGGAAGTAGTTACGTATCGAGATAAGCGATATCGGGAGTAGATTCACGATCGTAGAAAAACACAAATACCATTTTCAATGGTAGGAATATCCAACGAGAATTCCCGTATACTTTCGCCGAGGAGATATTCGCTTCTATATCGCCGTTATCGATAACGCGGTCGAATCTTTGCAGATTCAGGATTCGATACGAGCCTAGAAGTCGCTGGGAAAATGGCGGCGGGCATAGACTGGCCACCTTTCCACCGGGACACGGATTAGAGCATAAATAATTTTTCGCCCTCGGTCGTGTGTCTCTGAATTCGCCGGCAAACGAAAGTTCCATTGACAAACGAGCATACGGGTATCGCGTTGCGCCGTTCGCAGTTTCTATGAATACAAAATTTACGTAGTTACTCGGCTCAAACTGTTTCGAAAGTTCCGATAATTTCGCGACGGATGGGCTCCGCGCGAAATTGCCTATTCTCCCATCGCTCTTTATTTATTTATTTATACAAATATTTGACGGGTTCTGCTTTACGAGAACTTTTAGCCAATTACGAAACTGTTCAGTTTCGTAAAACATTAGCTACATGTACATTAATAATTCACTTAATAATCTAGGGAATTTTTTCTGGCAATTCATCTTGTGAGATAAATTGACAAATCTGGGGGACTTTTTCTGACAATTTATCTTGCGAGATTTTCGAATTGCACTCGTTATTAAATGTATTAACAACGGTAAAATATGGTACAGATCTAGGGGATTTTTATCTGACAATTCATCTTGTGAGATAAATTGACAGAATAGATGAGGGAGATTTTTTTCTAATAATTTATCTTGTGAGATTTTCGTATTGCACTCGTTATTATATGTATATATTAAGAACCATAAAAGATAGCACAGATCTAGGGGATTTTTTTCTGACAGTTTATCTTGTGAGATAAATTTATTGCATTCGTTATTAAATGTATTAAGAACAATAAAATATAGTACAGATCTGGGGGATTTTTTTCTGACAATTTTTCTTGTGAAATAAATTGCATTTGTTATTAAATGAATATGAACGGTAAAATATGGTACGATAAACAAAATGTAAACGTGAAAATAAATATTGCCGTAGGAATAGTTGGTAAAATGTCGAAAAGTAGAACAAGTTGATACGCGGTCAGGCAGCGACATATTAAACCGTGTAATCCGTCAATTACAAAACTATAAATCAAAATGACGAGGGTAAAAACGAATTGGCAAGGGAGAGAGCGGCGCGATATAAAACACTAGGAAAATTGGCAACGAGAAATCGTTTAAAACTCGACAAATATATTCCCCGGTTCCATTACAGCGGCAAACAAAAGCCGATATCGGCCAATACGCCATATCGACGGGGAAATTTTCGCGTCACGTAACCCGATCGCAAAATATTACTCGACCACGCCATCCTCGGAGACCGGCTTTTTCTATTTTCTATATCCGCTGTATCGAGCTCGTGAAAACGCTTCTGCATGTTTAATGCTTTTCGGGTGAGGCCGATCACGTAAACGCGAAACGGTGCCGCGAAACTTCTCGTTCCTTTGGGCTAACGTAAAGAACGCGTGTTATTGCTCCTAAGAAACCGAACGGTAATCGAATTACTGCGATGTCCACGGTGTCGTTACGCGCCATCTTTGAAAGTACTGTTCACCAAAATGGCTCGTGCAAGTTTTACACCTTGACTGGTACCTGTTTTGTTCGAAGTTATGATGCACCTGGTGATACAAATGTAGATTAGATTAATTAGACTTTGGGGTTATATGGTGGATTTTCAAGTTTCAGGAATTTTTTATTGCTACTGTAGAAATTGAGATATGCAGTCATATTCCTGTGTGAGATGCGGAAAAGTTAGGTAGAGTAGTATAGATAATATAGGAAAGGAAATGTAGATAATATAAGTAGAGATGAATAATATAGATAGAGAAAATATAGATAATATAGATAGAGAATATAGATAACTTTATATAACTTGTTTGTATATATCCATTAAATATGAAGCTTAGAACTTTCTTTTCCTTCATTTCTTCTTTCAATTTCAGCGACTTGAATAAAACTTCTTGAGAGATAATCTAAATTAGTTAACCTAACCTAACGTAATTTTGTAGTGGACCCATGTAGTTTCGTCCAACCATCACGGTAATTATTAACAAGACAAATATAAGAAGTATGAAAGAATAGTAATCAGAATTAAAGAATCCTAATATTACAAAATGAAAGAATAAGTTTGTTTAAGGTTCTTGTTACGAGCGTTACAAGGGACGTTCAAGAATGCGTTAGGACTTAATTGCGCAAAGGTAATGTGTCCCGAGGGAAGTCGGAGAATTCATAGCATGGAGAGATGCGTTTAGAGAAAGTTTAGTGGCTGCTTATAGTTTCGAGATAGCCTAGAGAGTATCGAGAGTTGCTGACTTGGTTACAGTCCTTCGGAGTCAGTTGTCAAAGTCAGTTACCGAAGTCTGTTTCTGAAGTTGTGTTACAGCACGAACATTTTCATAATGGGTATTACTGGTTGGGAATTATTTTTCGTTCTTTTATTTGGACATTTGCTTATTTATGGATTTGGGGATTGGTGGATTTGATGAATTGTGGATTTGGTGATTTGTGGATTCAGTTATTTGGACATTTGGACACTTGGACATTGGGATTTCTGGTGACTTATGGACACGTGGACACTTGCACATTGGGATATTTGATGATTTGTGGATTCAATTGTTTGAACATTGGGACGCTTGTACATTTGGACACTTGGACACTTGGACAGTTGGACATTTGGACACTTGGACACTTGGACACTTGGACATTTGGACATTTGCACAGTTGGACATTTGGACATTTGGACACTTGGACACTTAGACATCTGGACATTTGAACATTGGGACACTTGTACATTTGGACACTTGGACACTTGGACATCTGGACATTTGGACACTTGTACATTTGTACATTTGGACATTTGAACATTGGGACACTTGTACATTTGGACACTTGGACACTTAAACACTTAGACACTTGGACATTTGAATATATGGACGACATTTGAACATTTGAGCACTTGGAAATTTAATAATTAAGAAGTGTGAGGCTGTAGACATCTAAAGGCTTAAAAAATGTGGAATGTTCAGAAACACTTTGAATGTAGATATCTAAGATTTTAGCAAAATAACTGTACTATCACAAAGATTCCAAACTTGCAACTCTACAATCACAAAAATTGCAAATCTGTACAATTACACAAATTGCAAAACTTGCGAATTCCGAAACTTGCAACTGACCTATACAGTCATAAACGTTTCAAACTTCATGACTGGTGATAAAAATTTGAAACTGTTAAAAGTGCTAAAAATTAGTAACTGGTAGAATGACAAAAATGTGCTGTACAATAACAAAAATGAGATAACATCGAAATAGAAAGCTGACACTGTCGTTGATCGATCGAAATCCCGAAATCTCATAAAGCACTCGTATCCCGATAATAAATCGATGAAACGTAGACTGGAGAATAAAAATGCACGGAAATGCTCGATCTCCGGGGCGGCGAACAAGTCGTTCAGCTCCTCTGGCTTCCGTCAATCAAAGCGGAAGCCGATCTCGCGTGGAATTTCCTGAACGCCCGTTCGAGCATCGCTTGCAAGGTGTCTACCTTTGAAGGGGAAAGAGCTAAGATAGGCCGAGAAGAAAAAGAAAGTCATCGGTGTTCGAAGAAGGGCGTAGAAACGAACGATATTACATAGCCGCTCTATCTTTCAGCTCGATTTCTCCCGATATTCCTCTGTCTCGTGGAACCTCGCCTCTGAATGGCTATGAAAATTATTATACCCGCAGGCTACGGCCAGAATGGCCCCCACGATTATTTATTGACACCCGATAGATAAAGTACCCACGAAATTTCGATGAAATTCCGAATCTTTCGCCACGGAATCAGCGACGCTGCTTCTACCGTCGTATTTATGCTTCTCGCTCACCCTTCAAACTTGAAACAGAACGTCGCTTTCTTTTATCGAAAAACTTTCGAGCTTTCTTCAAATTCATATATCTTGCATTTTTATTCTACTCTCGCAGGTCTCGATGGAAGTACTTTAAATCTTAATTTTTGAATTTTATTACTGTCTCAGATGTCGCTAAACTTATGAGTTGGACATATTAATAATTATTACTGAGAAGTAATTTTGTTAAATTAAGTGTATGGTGAACTTGTGTGAGTCAACCCCTTGCGTCCGTGACGCACTTTGCTATTTAAATATAGCAAATTTTTAAATTTTATTCGTGTCTCAGATGTTGGGTGTTGTAGCTAAAATTATGGTGAGTTGGACATATTAATAATTGTTATTACTGAGAGGTAATTTTGTTAAATTAAGTGTATGGTGAATCTGCGTGAGTCAACCCCTTGCGTCCGTGACGCACTTTGCTATTTAAATATAGCAAATTTTTAAATTTTATTCGTGTCTCAGATGTTGGGTGTTGTAGCTAAAATTATGGTGAGTTGGACATATTAATAATTGTTATTACTGAGAGGTAATTTTGTTAAATTAAGTGTATGGTGAATTTGCGTGAGTCAACCCCTTGCGTCCGTGACGCACTTTGCTATGTAAACATGGCAAATTTTTTTCATATTTTTAGTACGAATTCTGAGTTTAGATGTAACTATAATCTACGTAGTTAATCGTTGAATAGAGTACCGATATGAGATCTTAATGTTCTTGATCGGTTTTGTCGTAGCTGATGGTGCGTCTGACGCACATGTTGAATAAACGCAAGGGTTTAATTCTTAATAATTTAAACGTTATATATTGTCGGGTCAAAGTGTTCAATACGACACAGAAAATACTGAATTCCTTGAGTTAAATTCTTTGATTCCTATATTCTGAATTTTTAATAATTTAAGCGTCAGCCATATGTGGTTCGATACGACACATCAAAATTCCTCGAGTTAAATTCTTTGATTCCTAAATTGACCAAGCCATTTGGTCAAGTCAAAGTGTTCAACACGACACGTATAAAATTCCTTGAGTCTCCATACTGAAATATCAAAGCTGCATTCTGTGAATGCTAACCGTGAGATACGCTCATTGGTACAAAAAGGAATATTGTGCTATTCCTGTGTCCCCATCTAAATATCGTTAATTTGGTCGATTCTTGTCGAAAGAGCTATTTCGAATAACTAGAAGTTATACGTCGAACGGCGGAAAGAGTGATCCGCGTCGGATCAGTCCTCATCAATTGCGATTGTGGAGTCCTCCCGTTGTCACCGAAATATCGAGCTGTATATTGTTCGATGTTTCAACACCGGCTGCTGCATTCACGCCAGACAAGCAACCATGGAGGAGACAATTTGTCGCAGCTTTTCGGTAACTCGCCTCCCCCTGTTCTGCCATACACCTTTCCCTTCGTCCACACTCTATCTGGTTATCCCGCGGAGCGTGCACGATATCCATTTTGTGCGGATACCCCGTGGCGGATTCCGTGCACGAAAGCCGCCAACATCCCGTGGGAGAAGGTCGGAGGGAAAACGTCAAACGCGTTCACCCTGTTCTCTCCCACTTTTCGCATCTCTCTCTCTCGTGCACCCTGTTACTTTTTCTTTCTTCGTTTTTTTTTTGTTCCTTCTTCCATAGCCAGCAAAAGGTGGTGCTGGTCGGGGATGAGAACGATCCCCAGGGAATATCGGGAACCATCGAAGCGAACCTACGGGGCCGGCAACACTATAACGCTACCGACCAACGAATCGATATTTTTCCGTGTCTAGGGACCCGTACAGTCCGTAGGATACGCGAGTTCACGTCCCTGGAGCGAGTAAATTAAACAACCGACGGAACTGCGTGCTCGGTGTAATTTTCGGCGATGCCCTTTTCGCGACGTGTCGAAAACGGTGCCCTGTGTTCTTTATATGACTACTAACTCTTGGTGAGGACCGATTATTGTGGGAGAATTGTTATGAAACTAAATTGTTATTAGTTCAAACTTTTGTTTTCATCAAATTAGCAAACTACGAACTTTTACGGAGATATGTTTGTGCATATGTGAAGTGAAAATTTAATTTCGTATTTGCGACAGTTTTGCGGCTTTGATAGATCTGCACGTTGAGTGCGTCATCTCATGACGCACCAAACAAGCTTTGATACACAAATTCTTTTTCATTCATTTTGTTTTGTACATGTTGATAGCTGTAGCATTATTGCATTCCATTATTTTGCACTTCATCTGTATTATAATTGTATACAATATTTTACCTGTAGTGTACACATACATATTTTTATGTGTACATGTATGTTAATTGTACATATGTGCCAGTTATACACACTTTGATATGCATTGTGTCAATTCTACATATTTTCATATGTATATATTTATTTAAATCTTCATTAATTTAAGTATGGTTTTGCTAGGTTAAGTTGCACATTTCATATGTATGCATTGTATAATATGTAGACAATATATGTATATGTATGCGTATATATATATGTACATGTACATGTACATCTACATATCCATTTATTGTCTACATGTACATGTACATCTGCATGTACATGTACATATACGTATGTATACACATATGTACATGTGTATATCTATGCTATGTGTATGTGTATGTATATGAATTTAAATTTGTCTAACAACTAAAATAAAAAAATATTAATAAATAAACCTTGAAGGTACAGAAATCGTAGCACATGATTTTGATAAATTGCATACATGAGGGGTACAAGAGCGCAGTCTCCAGGTAGCTTAAAGGAACGTTTAAACGTAATTCTGTATATTCGGAAAAAACCTGTTAACGATTCGCCTCATTTGTCAACGAGAATCGTGTACTAATGGCACCGGTGACCGTGGACAAACAGCCAGTCCGACAAATTCTTCCCTTCTCTCTTTTCCCCTTTCGTTGCACACCGAACCATCCGTCACTGACCAACGCTTCGCCACAAAAGGCTGCGTCTAAAGGACTCGATTTCACCTCTCTCGGCTTTGCCCATTTGTTTCCGCGATTCTTTCTCGTTTCTTTGCCACGGGATATCGACTTGGTAACGGCATCGAAATTAACGGTGATGCTGTTTCCTTCAAAACCCCTGCGTCTTAAAACTTGGCGATATTCCATTTGTATACACCACAAAATTTAGATCTAAAACTTTACCTTGGTGTATATTTGAAATTGTGTCAGTACAGTATCTTTGTTATGCTAAACTACTGCGTTGAATACAAAGTTTTAAATTGGAAATAAATCAGAAATAAGTACTGAAACACCTAACTATTCTTCACAAAATATGACACCAGAAGCCATTTTGATTCGTTAGTATCCAATCTCCGCAATATTAAATTATAGTTATATTTAACTACAATTATATTCACATTACGATTATAACTGCTTTGGAGAAGGCTCTTCATAGCAATAAAATAATTCTGTCCGACAAATTATATCAATCATAATCAATGAGAAAATTCATGTGACCTCATCAAACGGCCGATGCTTTCGTGCCCGATCGATTTTCGAATTTGAAAACATGTTATCCCCGTCAGAAATCAAGAATAAAGCTTGACAGGTTCTCAACGAAGCTTTCTCGAGCCACGTAACCACTTCCCGTCGTCGATTTTATTCATCGAGAGGGTGACAATCGCACGTGTCGCGAGTGCGACGCTGTTGATTGATCCACAGGCGAGCGGAACAGACCGGAAAATGGAGTCCATTTACTTTCAGGATCGGGCAAAATCTACTCGCCGGGTTGTTTGCTTTTTTTGTACCGTGGAAACTCTCTCTGTCTTCCGAACAGGACGTGGATTACGAAAGCCGAGTTACTGTCGCAAGAAAATTTGATACGAGATTATCCAACACTTTCTGCGTTAATTGAATTAGATCGACGCAAATTAACTCGAAACATTCGCTAGTTTAAAGTCACTAGGCTTAACTGGAACCTAACCAGTCGCAATTACTAGTTTCGGGTTTTTTATATTTTATATTAAGAACAAATTTTGATACTTTATTTTTGTTGTGCAGAATTATTTTATTTTACTAGAGAATGTTATGTTATTTTTTAGAGAAAAGTAGTGAAGTTTGTTGCGAAATTATAGGGAAGAAAAATATTACATTATGTCACGAAATTATAGTGCAAAAAATATATTATATTACAAAAGTATGTTACAAGAAATACTACATTATATCACAAAATTATATTACAAAAAAATACTAATTTACATCACAAAATTATACCACAAAAAATACTAATTTATATTACATAATTATACTACAGAAAAGTATTAAATTATATTATAAAAAAAAATACTAATTTACACATCACAAAGTTATGTTACATAATTTAACAAAATTTGATCACAATACGGCACACAGCGGCAATATACCGAGAGCCACTGTACACTCGACAGCTATCGGAAAAAAACGCAGGATTCTATTATTCAGAAATGGAGACGTTTATTAGTCTGTTCGACTGGCAGTTACAATTTAATTCGGCCATGATTCCATGGACGATCGGGCAGAGCCGATGAAAAATCAAACATGTGGAAGGAAGGGTCGAAAGGTTCTTTCCTCGACGATTATCAAACGATCAATACGTACTATATCAGTTCCTATCCCTGCACACACATCTTCCAACGAATGTGCAGGTACGGACATTTAACCAGGAATCGATAAAACTCCTGAATCTTCCAGCGGTGTTTATCTTCCACGATAGAACGTGCTGGCGTCGTTTAATGTATCAATTTTATTGCGGTTGACTGTACGTGTCGATTAGGCTGCTCGGAAATGCAGTAATGACCCGTTGTAACGTATAATTAACGTGTAATGTCGAGCCGGTATATTGGATAATTCATCGGTATTCAATTGAAACAGCTTTCAATTACGAATGGCCCGAACGTGGAATTCTCTATTTAGCTTTTATTCGAAAAACAAATTCTTTCATTTTTAACTATCTCGTGATTTTCTTGTATGCTCTAATCGTCTCTTTATCTTTAAACTTTCATTTTTCTCTTTAGCGATTGTAGAATTGTAAAATATTTTCTCTTTTATTTTAATTTATATTGCTGTACAAAGAGGGTTGTTTTTGAGGAGGGATTTTTATTATGGGTGTGCTTAAATTTTTGTTGGTCTCATTTGCTGCAATTGTACAACTGAATGTTTAGAATCTCCTCTTTTATATTATATTTCTTGTCGTACAAAGAGGGTTGTAATCAATTTTTAAGGAGGGGTGTATTTATTATAGAGTTAAAATTTTTGTTGGTCCCATTTGCTGTAATTGTAGAGCTGATTGTTTAAAATCTTCTCTTTTAAATTATATTTCTTATCGTGCGAAGGGGGTTGTAAATTACTAAATTTTTAAGAAGGGGTGTATCTATTATAGACGCGTTTAAATTTTTATTTTCGTCTCATTTGCTGTAATTGTAGAACTGAATGTTTAAAATCTTCTCTTTTAAATTACATGTCTTGTCGAACAAAGAGGGTTGTAAATTAATCAATTTCCAAGGAGGGGTGTTATTATTATAGGCGCGTTTAAATTTTTTTTGTCTCAATTGCTGTAATTGTAGAACTGAATGTTTAAAATTTTGTCGTACAAAGGGGGTTGTAAATCAATTTTAAAGAAGAGATATTAAATTTGAATTTTTCTCATTCGTCCTAAATGATTATAAAGCAGTAAACTATAAAATGTCTTGGAAAGAAGTAACTAAATAAAATTTGAAGGGTAGTATTTTATTAAGGGGAAGTAGTAAATAGGAAGACATTATTTCTTGTCTGTTGGTGTAATAGAATTTCTGCACACGGAAGCGTTTGCCAAGCTCTAAGAAGCATGATTTTTCCGCTATCACGATCGCAGCATTGGCAATTTTTTTACACACGTCGATATTCATCTCCCTTATCGGTGGGAGGGGGACGGTTTTTATCAGAAAGCCCGTTGCGTTAAATCGACCGAATATTCTAATCTCCGAGGCTGGTTCTGCTGCTTTCAAATCAATCGACACAATGATAAACGAGGTCGCTTAAATTCCGATAAACTGAATCTATCTTGGAATGCGAAAGATACGGAACGCGTTCAGAATGCACCGGAATACAAGCTATCAACAGAGAACGTTTTACAAACTTCTAGGAATCCCAGAGTCAGTCGCTTCCCTTTGTCCATTAGTCATCCATATCGCGAATCTAACCTGCAGTTTCGTAGTTTCCAAATTTTCCTATTCTCGCATTCCCATATTCTCTCAATTTATGATTTTGTATATTCTTCAACACGGTTGATAGCTTGTTTAAGCTCAGCTCTGCAAATTAATGATTTATTTTTTTAAATTGCAAATTCTTATCCATGTACCAAAGGTCCTCACCGAATTCATAAATTACTGCAGTTTCAAATTTTCAAATTTCCACACTGCCATATTCACATTCATTATCTACATATCCCCAGATCTCCAAATTCTAAAATTGCCATATTGACAAATTTCAACAATGTCAAATTTCTTTCCTACAAACTCGATTTCTACCCGTAACAAATAAACAGTTTCTTGTCGTACAAAGTTCACTTTAAATATCTAACACCAATGTACCACTGCCAACCCAGGAGTTGGCGCGTGAAGGCCAGATGTTCAGAACGCGCCAACTCGTTGTTTGACATCTGTACACATTCTTGTACCAATTTAACAGGCCGGTTTATCCAGATTACTCGGTGTAGCTATTATATCCACGAAACAAAAGAGACAGCCCGTTAATAGTGGATCGTCGTTAACGATCCTGTCTTTTAATTTCTGGCAATTCCCAATCGAGCGAGAGGAATGTTTGATGGACTCGGGAACGAAAGCGGGAATCGTTCCCCAGGGTGGGTTAGTACGTGCGTACAGGTCGATTTTCATGGAAAGGCGAGAAAATAGAAAGAAGACAGTCACGCACGCGAAGGGTGGAGACAGTAAAAGAGGGAGGAAACAGGTCGCTCTCTCGGTGGCTTATGAAAAATTGAGAGAAAGCAAATATTCCACGCTAGCATGCTCGTACGATGGTTCGAAGAGGGTGGCGCGATGAAGAGGCGACAGGAATGAACCAACTGCATTATTGATGCCGTGTGTCTTCGCTGTTTTGCAGAGATGTCAACTGACAAAACGATTCTTAACGATTTTGATATCCCGAGCATTCGATACCGTTTCAGTGAAATTTTCCGAATCGATGGCTGAAACTCTTTCGGAATTTCAGGATGCGAGATCCACTTTTGCATTTCTGTGAAAATCAGTGACAATAAAAAATTTCATTTCGAAGTAACTGTGCAAATAACCCTTACATGAATGTAACAAAGTTTCCTACAGAAACGAGATACAAGCGCAAATTACAATAAATTTTTGTCTATGATAGAAAGGAGGTACCTCTTTCATCGGGAGACGTATAACAGAGAGAGAATTTTAATTAAAAAATGTGAGAAAAATTTTCGTTCGACATAACTGGATGAATATTAAGAGGTTTTATGAAGCTTCTCTTGCAATAGAAGTGAAATTTAATAAATCCTCTTGGCTATCCTAGATAGTTTTTCACGTCTTCTTTTTGAACGTTCTCGCTTCTGAAAACAATATCGCGGCCAGCATCTCTTTTAACTAGTGTTCATAAGCTTGCCAGGGTGCTGTTTAATTTCGGACCAGATAATCTAGCATTTATTAAGCGTTCATCCTTTGTAGATTTTGTATTAAATCATTACACAAAGGGACCTCATTTGAACTATCTTCTTTCTTTATTATCAATTTCCACACACATTATGTACGAAATATTAATGAAACAATCTGTACTAACATATGTGAACGAGAAGTTAAATAATATTAAAAATTTAGTGGTAATTTTGTACTCTAGTTATCTTAAATTACATGTACTTTAGAATAAGAACTATAACAGAGTGTAATTGCCTCACTGCGCATGATTACTACGCAAGGTGAACGATTGCGCATGATTACTGCGCATGATTACTGCGCAAGGACTACGCATACGTCTTTCATATTACAGTATGAAAGCTTAAAAGTTACAGTACTAAAACTTACAAAAAATTACAGTATTAAAGGTTAAATAACATTATTTATTAAAATTATTTGCAGTATTAAGATTGTATCGAATGGATTACTCCAAGTAAAAGTTATATTTCGTAATAAAATGGCACGAAGGTACTAAATTATAAAACGAGGTCGTGTCTCGGTCAATCGAGTAGCGAACAGCGACACTGTTCTTCCGGCTAAAACGTTCGATATCCTATCGAGATATCGATATCGATGTCGACGTGTGACCTACCTGCGTTCAAGTAAAATGTCCTTGCCACGTTTCCGCTCCTGGGCGCGCCATTCCTTCTTTTCGTAATCCGACGTGAAAAATTGCGTTCCTCGGCACAGATATACGTGGCCCTTCGCTTTAAAGAGCGAAAATCTCGATGACTGATATTTCATTCCATGTTTTTCAGTACCGTGTCAAAAACTCGGACTCACGCGAGATGAATATACGCCGAGATAGCTGGCGAAAGAAACATCCTAATTGTGGTGGATGGAAATTTTTCTTCTGAAACTTAGGAGTTTCTGGGTTTTGTATTTCCAGATTTAGGGATTTATGAATTTGGATACTTAGACCTGGGGATTTGGGAGATAAGGGGTTTAGTGATTGATGGATTTAAGAATTTAGAGATTTAGGGATTTAGGTGTTTAAAAATTGTAGGATTTCGGGATTTAGGGATTTAGGAATTTAAGAATTTAGAAATTTGGAACGTCCCACTAGATATTGCCTCACTCGATATTGTCCCACTCGATATCGTCCCAGTCCATATTGTCCCACTCGATAACGTCCCACTTGATATCGTCCCACTCGATATCGTCCCAGTCTATATTGTCCCTCTCGATATCGTCCCAATCCATATTGTCCCACTCGATATCGTCCAAACCTACATTGTCCCGTTCGATATAGTCCCACTCTATATTATCCTACTTGTTATCGTCCTAATCTATATCACTACTCGATATCGTCCCTATCTATAATATCCAATTCGTCTTCCGCCTACAGCATACCATCTCATACGATATCTATCTACATCGCCAGCATCTATCTATATTGCCGTGTTCGACACGGTCATACTCGTGTCACCCCGGTCTAAAGTAGCTTCGAAGGGCGAAAAAGATCGCGCAAACTTTACATTATCAATCATCGTTAGACATCATTGTAAGGAAACAACGTTTGCAAGCTTCATTTATTACAATTTCCTTAGCCCGACAACGTACAACCTGTGGGCCAGAAATCTTTTTAACCATAACTTCTCAGAGAAGCATTTACTCAAGATCCGCTTGAAAATATCCTATATAAAGTGATTTATTTATTCGTAGCTTTTACTTGCAAACGTCGTATCTTCATAAATTTCGGTTCCCTTAACGTTATCGATAACAATGTTACGATTTTTCAACTTCTGCACGATTAATAATCGAACTTATTTCTATACAAACTTGTCGATGCAATAAAATTCAAAAGTGCAGACGATTTAGTCACAAATCTCGATATTTCCCTCATACTTAAATTCCCAAATTCCTACATTCTCTAATTTCCTAATCTACAAACTTCCACGCACCCAAATCTCTAATTCCACAAATTTCTAAATTATTAAATTTCCACATTCATCAGATTCTGCACACCCAAATTTCTGTGAGTCCAAATCTCGATATTTCCCTCATACTTAAATTCCCAAATTCCTACATTCTCTAATTTCTTAATCTGCAATCTTCCATGCAGCCAAATATCTAATTCCCCAAATTTCTAAATTATTAAATTTTCACATTCACCAATTTCTGCACTCTCAAATTTCTACAAGTCCAAATCTCGATATTTCCCTCATACTTAAATTCCCAAATTTCATTCCCCAATTTCCGAAGCCCCAAATTTCAAAATACCAAATCACCGAACACCGTCAATAATATTATACAAACTGTCGACAATATTTATACATTGTAAAGTATTGTAAATATTATATATTGCAGTGATCGCAATTGGTAGAGAAATCATGGCGGACCTAGTTTTCGTTTCCACCCTGTGTCGATAGTCTTGGTAGCCTCTATTCTGTCAGTTTTCACAGTCGATTTTATTCTTCGACGATTTGATTCGTTTCACGTTCTACGTTGCGTAGCCTATCAGACATATCGGTTCGGTATTCGGATGACCATTGAGTGCGATGTTGTGTCGGACATCTTTACGTAATCCACTCGGACTGATAGGTTTCGCTCACGTTGCATCAACCGGAGAGATACAACGGCTTTCATTCGTAACGTTTTTACGAGAGAATCGTGAAAAATGTTTACATTACAATTCAAATATCTCTCGTGCACTTCTACCTCTCGAAAAGGTTAGTCTTTTACGTTTTTCAAGTCATCAATTTCATCTGACTGCTGTCAAAAATATACGTGCGCGGACAGTGCCAGTTCTTACAATGTTTAGTATTCGGTATTATTTATTATTTAATGTCTTTGGTAGACAGTACTCTCCATATTTGGCTTTTTTAGTTATATGAATTTTCACACTTAAAAATATAGAAACTTGGAAAAATTCTAAAGTTGCAAATCACTGGAAATTTCTTATCCAACAATGGCCATAAGTGCACTAGAGGGCACCTAACGAAAACAGAAGCCGTGATTCGTGTTTTAATTATGAAGCGTTGTTTTCGTGGCCAGTCTAAACAGTAGTCTTTCTACCGGAAACGGTTTATTCAGTTTCGATTTAACGTCTGTACGAGCACGACCTGAATGCAGCTCGTGGAATTGTTCCCTCGAGACAAAGACGACGGACTTTCTTACCGCTACTTCTTTTCTGCTCTTTGTTTAAGATTATCGTTACTCGCTTCTACAACTTGTCTCGTTAAAACAGATGTAACGGTATGAAGGTATGGCCCATTACTTGCTTGGGAGTTCTATTCTTTTCTTCTTCCTGTTGTTCGTTTACATATGTGGAGATAAGATCACATATACATCACGTGTGGATTATGACGATTTTACCTTGTGGCTTGTATCAAATTTTGTAATCATGGTTGTACTTCAGATATTGATGAATACTGTAGATGTCAAATATCAAGGCTATCAGTATTCTCCAGGTTATCAAGGTATATCCAGTATTATCATACTGGTAGTATTAAATATTAAGAATGTTATATACTGAAGGTGTAGTAACATGAGTATAATAGGAGTATCAAGTAAGGTATCAAATTTCATGTATTGTTGTGTATTCAAATTATTAAATGTAAAGAGTATTTGAGTACTGAAGATATTAAGTATCAAAGATACTAAAGGTGTCGGATACCAAGAGTATCAAGTATTGAAGGTGTCAGATGTCGAGGACATCAAGGACTGAAGGTGTCAAATATCAGGAATATCAAGTACTGTAGGTGTCAGATATCAAGAGTATCAAATGTCGATGGTGTCAAATGTCGGGAATATCAAGGACTGAAGGTGTCGAATATCATGATTATCAAGTACTGAAGGTGTCAGATATCAAAAGTATCAAATGTCGATGGTGTCAAATGTCGGGAATATCAAGGACTGAAGGTGTCGAATATCATGATTATCAAATACTGAAGATATCAAATATCAAGGTTATTAGATACTAAAAGTATTAAATATCAACGGTATTAAGTGCTGAAGGTGTCAAATATCAAGAGTATCAAATACTGAAGGTGTCAAATACCAAGTAGTATTAAATTGAAATATTGAAATTATCAAATGTCAAGCGTATCAAATATCAAATTTATCAAATACTAAAAATATCAACTATCTAAAGCATCTAACGCAAATATGCCAAATAGAAAGAGTCGAGTAAACACGTCAAATATTAAATATTACCAAATACTAAAGTTATGGAATATCTAAAGAACCAACTATCGATTATATTAAATATTGAAACTATTAAATACTTGATTCATCAAACACGTAATCAAAAATCAAAACTATCAAAAATCATTAAAACCTTAAAATAAATATTAAATGTATCGACTACCTAACAATAAATATAAACTAACGTTGTTGACATAAATTAAAGACCATCCATTAAATATAAAATATTATATAAGCAACGTTCGGCTATAAACTGCATCGATGCGAATATTTAGCCAATATCATGCTTGTTTACATGTAAATTATTCCATCACAAATTAATCATACAATAAATTTGTTATGCAGAGGGAACATCAAATGAATCAAAGCCGATCTACGTTTCATTTCATTCGTGTCCACCAATTTACATTCATTACATAAACATTTCCGAAAATGAATATTCGACAAACTACAATGGCAACATTTGTCACAGTAATTTCCACTGTTGCGAACAATGAGCAACATTGCTCTCGAACCGACACGCTCTAACATTGTTCGTTGTATTTCGTATAACAAGTTTCCGCGGTTTTCAAACTTCTATGTTCCACATTTTTCATATTATTATCATTTTATATTTAGGTTACCAAATTTGAAAACAATATTCAAAAATTCTCGAACATTTTTTGATACTTAAATTGTTAAGTACAGATTTCAGTATTTGTATATATACAAGTTATGAACTTAAACAATTGTTGGGTGCTTAAATATTTTTAGTTTTGACGTTTTCAAATTTGGAAATTTATAAGTTTCAAAGTTTGCAAATTCTTAAATTTCCAGATATACAGATCTGGGATTTAGAAATTTTTTTGTCTTCATATTTCGTGATTCTCAAAATTCTAAATTTCAGAGTTGTAGAAATTTTTAAATATTTACATTTTTAGGTTACAAATTAACAAATTTTCGAATTACAAATCTAACAGTTTTCAAAATTCCCAAATTTTTTAATTCTCCAATTTTCAAATCCTCAAGTTTCTATATCAAATCCTCAAGTTCCCAAATTCCCAAATTTCCAAATCTCTAAATTTCCAAATCCCTAAATTCCCAAATTTCCAAATCCTTAAATTCCCAAATTTCTATAACTCCAAATCCCCAAATTCCCCAAATTCCCCAAATTCCCCAAATTCCCCCAAATTCCCAAATTTCCAAACTCTCAAATTCCCAAAATTCCCCCAAATTCCTAAATTTTCAAACTCAAATTCTCAAATTCCCCAAATTCCCCCAAATTTCCAAACTCTCAAATTCCCAAATTTCCAAATTCCTAAATTCCCTAATTTTAAAATTTCAGAATCTCCAAATTCTCAAATTTCTAAATGTCCAAATCCCCATATTCCTCAATTCCCAAATCTCTAAATCCCCAAATTGCCAAATTTCTAACTTCCCAAATTCCCAAATTTCCAAATCCCTAATTTCCGAAATTCTCAAGTTCCCAAATTTCCAAATCCCTAAATTCCCAAATTTCAAAATCCCCAAATTCTCAAATTTCTCAATTCCCAAATCCCTAAATTCCCCAAATTCCCAAATTTCCAAACTCTCAAATTCCTCAAAATCCCTAACTTCTCAAATTTCCAAATTTCCAAATTTCAAAATCCCCAAATTCTGAAATTTCTAAATTCCCAAATCCCTAAATTCCCCAAATTCCCAAATTTCCAAATTCCCCAAAATTCCCAAATTTCCAAACTCTCAAATTTCCAAATTCCCCAAATTCTCAAATTTCCAAATTCCTAAATTCCCCAAATCTCCAAATTCCCCAAATCCCTAAATTCCCCAATTCCCAAATTTCAAAATCCCTCAAACCAACAACTGCCAAACATCCAAATCCCCAAAAATTCCCTAAACCCCGCAAATTCCCCGAATCTCCAACTCCCTAAATTTTATCATCCCCAAAATTTCCGCCGTTAAAAAGCATTTCAATCGCGCACGAGTTGCGCGAATCGACCTAACCTCGAAACCGTAGCACGCGCAGAAAGAAGCCGTACACAAGAGTTACGGGCGTTAACAACGAGCAAGGTTGGAAAGCCATGTTTTCGAGGCGAAAGTGACGAGTTATGAATGCAACGCTGCTAACGCAACCACCACGGAGAAACGAGATGAAAAAAAATAATAGAAGGCAACGACCGTGTAACATTGGTACACCGTGTAAACACGTTGTATCAAATAGAACGGGCGCATAATTACGGGAACAACTAAACGTGCTTGTAATAGTTTTGTCGAATAGCAGGTGTGGCTGAAGGCGAGCACAGCATTCCGCGTGTTCAGAACCGACCGTACACCTTCGCCACCTAATGTCTCAAGATTTATGGCTCTCCTGAGGCTCCTTGTTCGACGATGCTTCCACTGTTAATCGCCGTTTTCTGTCCTTCGAAAAAAATTCATTATGACTTCTTGCATTCGAGTTGGGAATTTTCGGTGGTACATGATGCATTTGGGTGCATTTGAGTCATTTGGATTTGAGAGAATGTTACTGTGACACCTTACAGAAGTCCAATATAATTTGTATCATTTGTATTACAAGTTTTTTTTATAGCAGTAGGATTCGAGAGGTTGCAATTTTTAGACCAGTGTAATGACTCAGATTTTAAAATTATGTATTTCCTAATTCTCAAATTTTCTTGAATAAATTTCTACATTCTTGAATTTGTAAATTTGCAAACTTTCACACATACAAATTTCTATGTTTCTAAATTTCGGCATTCCCCAGTTTTTACACCCCCAAACCAGTAACTTTCTATAAGTTGAAATCTCGATATTTCCCTGCTTCTTAAATCCCCAAATTCCACCATTCCCTAATTTCCAAATTTACAAAGTTCCACGCATCCGAATTTCCAATTTTACTAATTTTTCAATTCTCAAATTTCGGCATTCTCCAATTTCCAAATCTCCTAATTACTATAAATCCAAATCTCGATATTTCCCCGACTCCTAAATTCCCAAATTACTGTATTATCCAATCTCCAAATCTGCAAACTTCTACAAACTCAAATTCCCAATTTCCCAAATTTCTAAATTATTAAATTTTGGCGTTCCCCAATTTCTACACCCACAAATTTCTGTAAGTCCATATCTCGATATTTCCTCGACTCCTAAATTCCCAAATTACTGTATTTTCCAATTTCCAAATCTGCAAACTTCTACAAACCCAAATTCCCAATTTCCCAAATTTCTAAATTATTAAATTTTGGCGTTCCCCAATTTCTACACCCACAAATTTCTATAAGTCCATATCTCGATATTTCCCCGACTCCTAAATTCCCAAATTTCTGCCATCCCCAATTTCCGAACCCCCAAATTTCAAAATACCAAATCTCTATATTTCCTAAACTTACATATCCCAAAATCCTCAAGTTTGCAAATCCCCAAATTCCCAAACTTGCAAATCCCTAAACTCTCAAATTTGCAAATCCCCAAATCCTCAAACTTGCAAATCCCTAAATTCCCAAACTTGCACCTACTAATTTGCAAATTGGAAATTACACAGCAACCTTCAACCCCTTCAGAATGAAATCGTGAACCCACGAGTATCAATCAGATCCGCGAACGAAAATTGCGAACCGAATAACGAGGCAATATATCGCGACGGCGATGGTTTTTTTTCTGGGATCAAAAATATCATCAAACCAAGCTTCCTCGGGTAGGTATCGAGTAACCGGGAACATGAATACTCAAAGGGGACCTCGTTGCTTTTATACGCGATTCGTACAATCGGTTCTCCTCTTGGGAAGTCGGAGGGGAATGTTGAATAATAACGATCTCGGGTGACGGAACACTTTATTTGCATTCAGCGGAAGCTTTGTAACGGTTATGTCGTAAATCCAAGCCCCCGATGCGATGGCTTTGAAAGAACAACCCGCTGACGTGTTTCCACGTGCTCCGAAAGCTGGAAACTCAGTTTGGATGCTTATTGAAAGGCGTCGTGTCGTTTGTTTCGCGATATCGACGTGTGATTTCTTCATAAATAAATGTTCTGTTGTCGTCTTTTTTAAGAATTCGATCAATTCCATTGCGAAGAACCGATATTGTTTGTACACAGCTTTTCATTTTGACTTTCCTGTATTTTTAGTTGATAGTTGTTCATTCGGTGCTGTTTCACTTTGTTACTATGTTATTTTATGTATGTGAGTATGTTACAATATGATTTTAATTATATAACTATATTACTATATGATTTTAATTATGGGACATTACTACTTGACTGACAAGGTACATTGATATTTTGATATGTTATATGTTCATATGTTATACGTCCATATGTGTTCAGATGTTACACGTTCATATGTGCATATGTTTGATGTTCACATGTCATATCTTTATGAAGATGCAACATATGTGCATGTTCAGATGTTAGACATTGATATATTATATGTTCATATGTTATACGTCCACATATGTTCGGATGATACACGTTCATATGTGCATATATTACATGTTCACGTGTCATGGCTTCATATATTGTATGTTCGAATGTTGGACATTCATGTTACATACAGTCATCTTCATATGTTGTATGCTCATATGTTATACGTTCATATGTTATGAACTCCCCAAAAAATTAAACTCGCCTAAAAATCCGAGAAGTTTGTACAACCTCCCAATTCAAATAATTTTTCAAACTCGGTATCCTCAGATCCCGAAATCGTTCCAAATGATTTTATCATCGTACTTCAAAGCGTACATCTCGATAAACGCGTTCAACGCTCGAAAACCGGAGGCTGCAAGTATTTACCGGGACCGGGTCGCAAACATATCGGAATAAATATGTGCATCGTGCGGAAATCCGGTGAAAAAACAAGCCGTCGATGTACGCGGAACGCATTTAATCGAACCGTCGAAAAATTACAAAACGTCGGCATGACGTGACACAATTTTTGATTGGAGACAGCGAGGCCATCGATCGTCAGCCTGCGACCACGCAGAATAATAACGGGCAACAGAGAGAACAAAAAGAAAAAAAAAACAACAAAAAATAGAGTGGTCCATCGACGATATTCGACCATCGTTTGATACCGTCGATAGCTCGGTCGTTTCCTCGACCTCGAATTCCCTGGACACATTCCTGTTCTATGTACTGGGTGTACTCTTCTTAAGTTGCACATCCGAACGTACAACAGTAGTAGTATAACATACTTGTTCACGATAACACGACTCGGAGATATGTGGAAGTAACGGGTTAGATAGGCAGAGTGTTTCTCGGAATTTTGGGAGTTGAGAGTTGAGGAAGTCAGAGATTGGGGATGTTGAGAATTTGGGTAGTTCAGTATTTGGGAGTTTAGGGATTGGGAGATGTAGGTATTTGGATATTTCGAAATTTGGGAGGTACGAGAGTTTTACCATTTGGAAATTTGGGGCGGTGGAACTTCAGGCGGTCCAAGATTTGGGGATGTTGAGAATTTGGGGAGTTGAATATTTGGTAGTTTAGAGATTGAGAGATGTAGGTATTTGGATATGTAGAAATTTGAGGATTTTAGATTTGCATCGTGTGGAAATTTGGAAATGTAGGGATTTGGGGCTGTAGGAGTTCAGGAGGTCTAAGAGTTAGGTACTTGAGGATTCAGATATTATAATATACTTATGAATGGTTTAGGTACTTATGGATTTATATATTGAGACATTTGTGTTTTGAAAAATTCCAAAATTGATGGATTTATACATATGAAAATTTGTGTTTCTAAAAATTCTAAAATGCATTGAAAAATTTATATATGAAAAAATATAAAATTCAAAAAATTCATAAACTAGGTAAATGAAAAATGTGCAAATTATGAGACAGTGTATTGTATAGTGTGTATATGGACATTTATATTATATATTTTATATTACACAATTTACATTTATATTATACAGTGTGTATATAGACACCGTGTAGAAGGTATTTTGGTAGGAACGAGCACAGTAGAAAACTCGTGGCCTCCATTTCCAGGGACGACGATGGTCCCTCGTGTGCAAGGCGAAACTAAGTTCTAATCGAATCAACGGACCCCCGCTTCGATTTACTCCTGGCTCGAAGGAACGACAAACTTGTCCTCGAACTATCTACCTAGAGATGAAGTAGCGTACCAACGGCAATACCAGTTGTTTCTTCTTCCTTTCTTCGCGCTGTTTCTTCCGTCAGTTCGCTGGAAATATTATTTACCGTTCCGTTGCTGCTCGCGAGGGGATCGTTCTAGCTGTTTACGCCAAACGAATTTCAGATGGATGCACACGTTTTCGATACTACCAACCTATCGAGACAGTTCTGTGGAGATGGGTTGCATTTTTAAACGCCATGACACGTTCGCAGTGAAACGTTTTACTCGAAAAATTGCAGAATTTCGTTGTGCGGAGTCGTTTGGAAACTTGGAGTCTTCAGAATTTGGAAATTTGGGAATTTGAGGATTCTGAAATTTGAGAATTTGAGAATTTGACCTTGCAAGAATGATGAAATTAAAATTTCCAAATTTGCACATGTCACATATCACTATCACATGTTACGAATCACGTATCATGTATCACATATCACGTATCATATATCACGTATCACATATCATATATCACGTATCACATATCACATATCAGATATCACATATCACATATCACATATCATATATCATATATCACATATCACATAAAAAGTGTAACCTAAATTATTAATAATCTTCACAATAAAACATCCTATTACAAAAAGATTAACCTGTTACTCGATTTTTATTCAGGTCCAAAGCACATATCTATTAAACGTTTACCGGCATCAAATCACGCGTAGTGTCCCGTAGAGTTTCGGAGAAGTCGTTAGAAAAGTTTGGAAAAGTATAGGAACCGTTAAGAAAATGGGAAGATAACTATATCCAATGAGAGTGGTCTATCCTTGAAGAAGGGTGGTACGAGCGCTTAAGACCCCTTGCACCCGGTGATATCGTTAACATAACTTGAATGTAGCTTCATAGACTCGTAAGATGATAATAAAAGCTATAGTACCATCCTGCTAATATCGACGATAATAACGCTAAAAATTCAGGCAGATAATATCGAATGCAAATGCGAGGGGTGAAATACCCTTATACTTCTATTTCTCCCTTTGCACGCTTCACTTTATCTGTGTAATCCTTTATTTAATTTCCACTTACTTTCTCTTATATCATACAAGGTGTTAAATACATTTTTATTATGATTTTTAATTACAAATATTTTATTTTTGTGTTTTTGTGTGTACGATTGCATGTATTTATGCATATGCATATGTGCATGTATGTATGCATGTGTATATACATGTATGTATGTGTGTATGTATGTATGCATGTGTATTTATGCATATGTGCATGTATGAATATGTGTATTTATGCATATGTGTATATATGCATATCTATATGTGTATGTATTTATGTATGTATGCATGCATGTATGTATTTGCATATGTATAATAAACAAAACATATGTATACGTATATGGATATTTCTGGTACAATAATAATACATAATACAGAAATAATATTACCTATAAAATAAATAAAATAATTGATACATCTTTCATGCAATGTTTCAACATAAAACCTCATATCTGTTTATGACCCACCCCATATATCGCATCAATCTCCGCATTCGTAGGTTAAATTATATCAATGAATAACAAAAGGCCGAGTCCTTTTTCAGTTCCATTAAGCTTAACGTAGAAGCCATGAAATTGGATTCGATCGTTGCTAACCGAATCAGCATGAAACAACGAATCGCGAAACGTAAAGGATGCTTATTAACCGGACTCGAAATGAATCGTTCAATCGCAATTTCTGCACGAATATCCGCTCGGGCGAAGTCTCCGCCGTTGAAATTATATCGATTATAAATCAGGCATCGATCGGAAATAATAACGGGGGGGGATCGATGAAGATACCGTACGGGGGGTGGTAAAAAAAATAAAAACGTTCGGTTGTATTAGCTCGATGTTTTTCAATCGACAGCTTCTATTGTACGCTCGTTCGATAACCAGTGTTTGGAATCTCTGCCGGTTTCCCGCCATAATCCTTCACAAAGAGAGCAAACTCGATTGTTATTCGCGGTTTCGAGGTTTATGCACAATTCAATGGATTATCGTATACCGGTGTTCTGCTATCGTGCCGATGAAAAGTTTCGGCGAACACCGGCACATTTCAAGGATATTGCTGTACTCGTTGATTTTCCGATAAACAATGGGACAACGGTAAGAATATATCGTAATTTCGCGCGTAATCGCGATCGGTTGTTTACCGACGCATAGGAAATCCCGACAAATCATCGCGCTGTTGTTACCTTTGATAGTTATTGTTTTTCATACAGTAGAGTCTCGTTATAAAGCCATGCATGGTTTGGTTGCGTTGGTTTCATTGGAATTTGCGATATATTTAGAGCGCACCGATTTCTTAACATTAGTACTGTTTATAGGTACAAATTACGTGTATGTTCGTTTGTGGGAATGGACAGCTATGTTTCGATAGGTATTTTGGTTTTTTTTTTATTTTGTTGTTGTGTCGTTTTGTCATTTATTGTTTTAATATTTTGTCACTTTGTCTAGTTGTCACTTTGTCAAGTTGTCAATTTGTCAATTTGTCAATTTTTTAATTTGTCAATTTATTAATTTATCATTCTATCAATTCATCAACTCATCGTGTCATCAATTCATCAATAACTCAATTCATCAATTCATCAATTCACAAATTCATCAATTCATTAATTCATCAATTCATCAATTCATCAATTCACCAATTAACCAATTCATAAAATCATGAATTTATCGAGTGATCAATTCGACAATTCATCAATTCATCAATTCACCAATTCACAAATTCATCAATTTATCAATTCATTAATTTATCATTTTATCATCCTATCATTTTATCATCATACAAATTAATCATCATATCATTCTATCATTTCAACATTTAATCATTCAATCATTTCATCATGATCTACTATGATTTACTATTTTATTATTCTACTTTACTCCACCGTTATTGCGCACCAAGTAACAAAAGTAACAAAACCGGCGATATAACGAGAGATCACCGTAAAATCCGCCGTTATCCTGCAAAATCTCCCTGAAAACATCCGCAGTTCCATTCAACATTAAAATACGATATTCAATTAAAAATCGCGAAATAATTCTATATCGATGATTATTTCCAACCATTGATCAACGGAAAGATATTCCATGAAGTTCAACAAATATCGCATGATATTGGAAAATTATTTGCGTCAAAGCTCCGTTGCAAAATCCGTCGAATTACCGCGACGCATTTAGCCGCAAAATAAAACGCGAAATTTTTGTAATAATCGCGGAATAATTTGAAATTAATAATCATTGGGTAAGCACCGATTATCGAAACGATATTCCATAGAATTTAACGTAAGCCCGGTTACCAAATTCATATCACAAAATTGCAAATTTTCGATCAAAGAATACCTTGCATTTTTTATTACAATCATTTTTAATTTCCACATTTCGTTACAAAAATTTCGTCCGGCATTTATTTATCTTTTTCCCCTCGTATTGACCGAGCGTGTTTAATCAAAATAATAACGACGGAATTATTATTTTAATGAATAACGTCCATTAAACGAATAGCCGATCCATTTTATCCTCGCGTGTGCGATTTCTTTCGAATACGGTCGCATTATTTTGTAGTAAATATAATGCCGCGCTCGGAGATTACGTGAACACTGCAGATACCATTCCGTGTCATTACGAGACTTGTTGTTATGCACAAGTATGCACACAATGCATAATTTAGTTTCAGTCTCGTTAAAAAGGTCAACGATAGTGGAACGTTCTTCTGGTCACTTTCTATTTACATTCTTTCTCTTCCTTTAATCATATGGGATTATCTACGTTGTATAACAGGCTCTTTTTAACATCAAATATGTTGCACTTATGTTTCTTTGATTTAATTGCGATTGGAAATTTGAGAATTTGGAGCTTTGAGAATTTCCAACTTAAAAATTTGAAAATTTGATAGTTTGAAAAAATTTGAGAGGAATTTGATAATTTGATACTTTGACTATCTCAAATATTCACACCCATGGCCTTAATAGCTGAAATTAAAAAAAGAATAGTGAGAAAATTCCTGTCTTAAAATCATAAATTTCGCAACACGTGTTGAAATATTGTCTGAAGATAATCTCAGTTTCAATACATTGTATAGTCATGCTATTGTACACGCAAATAGTTCTGTCGATTACAGATCATCTTTATTATTGCTGCTGTTACGTGATAGTCTGACGTGTTTCATATATATTACGAACATTTGACGATGCGTTTCATACGTAACAAAAACATCAGAAACGTGAACATGATCGAGTGTCAATTTTGAGTTGAAAAAGAATTCAAGTTATCAAATTAGTTGCGAAATTTCTTAAATGTTGACAAATTTGTTAAACTTTCTTTCTGTATTTGTTTCAAGTAAACTATGATAATAATACATTTTTGTCTTTATGTACTATTGTGTGTTGTTAAGGATGAAGTGGCAGCAAGAATATGTACGTAGAGAATCAATATTGCTCCGTGCAAATTGTCAACAGTTATTTCATAATTGTCTCCTACAGAGCGTAAATTGCACAATTTACATTATTTCATAATCGTCGATTAATATCGTGCTGTGTATTTTAACAGGTGACACGGAAAGTAATCCTGACATCATTGCGAAAATTCGTCTGATGGTTTACAAAGGGTTCGTGTATTATGAATATTTCTCCTGGTTTCCTACTGTAACACATAATTGTTTAATCCACGTGTATATCACAGTTAAATGTAGATAAATTGCATACATAATGTTATTCATTTCGCACGTGGTTCATTCCCACGGTTTTAATCAACAATTACAATTAATGTCATTCTTTACTCGCGTGACTCAGTCACTTCAGCTGTGAAGCTATAAATTAATATATCTCATATTGTACATTCAAGAAATTTCTAGAAAATTGGGAGAATTGTACGGTAATTTTAGTGACAAATAATTTCTCAAATTAATAGAAATAGCACTGAGTTCTCCTTCAGTGACGTGAGATTAGCGAATCCTGAGGATATCGCGAAGGACGTCGCCAGGGAGAAGGACACCATTTTGTATGTTCACGGCTTCCTGGAAAATCCAGATGCTGATAACGTCCGGACGATTGTTAAAGGTATTTCAATCTCACATTATGGGAATTACATTGTAATTATCATTTCATATAATTTAACAGTGGTTCTCAAATCTATTTTATCTCTTAGGTCGTTTAATGCATATTACAGAGACAGTGCAAGTTTCAAATCAATTCTCGCAGCAGCAATAAGATACTTAAGATAAGAATAAGGTCTAAGCACTAGGTCTAACTACTAGGTGCAACTACTAGGTCTAAGTACTGGGTCTAACTACTAGGTGCAACTACTAGGTCTAAGTACTGGGTCTAACTACTAGGTTCAACTACTAGGTCTAAGTACTAGGTCCAAGTACTAGGTCTAACTACTAGATCCAACTCCTAGGTCTAACTACTAGGTCCAACTACTAGTTCTAAGTACTAGGTCTAACTAGTAGGTCCAACTATTAGGTCCAACTACTAGGTCCAACTAGTAGGTCTAACTACTAGGTCTAACTACTAAGTCTAACTACTAGGTCTAAGTACTAGGCCTAACGAGTAGGTCCAACTCCTAGGTCTAACTACTAGGTCCAACTACTAGGTCTAAGTACTAGGTCTAAGTACTAGGTCTAACTAGTAGGTCCAACTACTAGGTCCAACTCCTAGGTCCAACTACTAGGTCCAACTACTAGGTCTAAGTACATTCACACAGAGAGACAATGTTAGGGCTTAGAATGCATATTGCAACGAGAGGATTAGACCTCGGTACAAGTTTCTAGCGGTACAATAGTTTAAAGGTTTTTCGTTCCTCCACATTTGTAGTTTCAAATCAATTCCCCGCAACAGCAATAAGACAGGTGTCACATTCTAGCGAGTATTTTTTTATCGTCAGACACATCTGGTGAACCCTTGACCTTAGCAGTAGAGTCTTTTGTTTGTGAACTATTCGTGTCGAGGTACTGCTTTTATTACTTGCTTAGGTCACTTTGAGTAAAGACCCACTTCATACGTCACTCGCATTTCCATCTCCAGCCGAATTTTAGCTGAACCAATAGAAAATTGGAAACTGTTTTCCCTCGGCAATGTCACAAAAATTGTACCCAGTCCAGCTTTTGTGAAACGTAAAACATCGGAGAGACACTCGAGTCAACGTAGCAAAACTCTGGTCCGAAGTGAAATTCATTTAGAGTCCACTTATCACTTGGGAATCCTGATGATTCTACATGTACCATGTTCCACAATGTTCCACATACTTAAATATTAATCGTATTTGATAATAATATCCAAGATACATTTGAATTTGAATATCTGAAGATACAAAATTGTTAAACTCAATCTGTTAAATTGTGCAGAAAAACGAACCTACACAGAATGCAACAGAACTGAAATATTGATTACGTTCCAAACTATAGTATTGAAAATAATTAAACTGAAAAGTATGACGACAATTTAATTATGTTAAAGTGTCCAAAAAGTTGTCACTGCCAACTCAAATTAAACAAAAACGGAAAACTTGTACGAAAACTGAAATATCAATCAATTAAAATTCGAACCAACCAAAATACTTCGAGTAATTAAAACAAAGAGTATCGTAATAATTTAATAACCATAATTGAACTCCGTTGAAGTAACACCCAAAAGCAGCTGAAAATTGTCATGTCGATAAAAATGAACCTTCGCGAGCGTGTAATAAAATTGAACTGTCGATCGATTGAAATTTAAGCAGCGAGTGTCACGATGCCAGAGAATGAGTTATATGTACGTAACGATGCAATGAAATTTTGTATTTTACAGCCTATTTGGAGGAACGGGACGTAAACCTGATAGCGTTGGATTGGGGTGACATAGCAATCGACATTAACTACCTTTTCGTGTCCAGCCAAGTGTCCGTGATAGGAAAGGCGGTCGGTGAATTCCTGGAGAAACTTTCCGAGGTGATCGATTTGAACACGTTGCACGTGATCGGGCATTCTTTGGGTGCTCACGTAGCTGGCCAGATCGGGAGATCCATGAATGTTACTCTTGCTCGCATCACCGGTGAGTCGTCTCTTCGGGAAGACCTTACAATGGGGAATCGAAAACTGAGTACACTTATACGATATCGATTCTCCTTGTTGTGGTTGAAAATGGCTGCTCACGTTGATTGATGCAGTGGCAATATATCTGAGGATGCATTGAGAGATGCAGAGAACATGTGAGGATTTTGAGATTTGGGAATTGCGGGTTTTGGGGTATAGGGATTTGGAGATATAGAGATATACATTTAGGGACTTGTGGAGATATGGAGATATAGGGATTTGGTCATTTTGGGATCTGGAGATATGGGGATTTGGGGACGTAGAGATCTGCAGATATAGGGATTTGGGGATGTAGAGATCTGGAGGTTCAAAATTCTGGAGGTATAGGAATTTGGGGATGTAGAGATCTGGAGATATAGGGATTTGGGAGTGTAGAGATCTGGAGATATAAGGATTTGGGGATGTAGAGATCTGGAGGTATAGGGATTTGGGGATGTAGAGATCTGAATGTATAGGGATTTGGGGATGTAGAGATCTGGAGGTTCAAAATTCTGGAGGTATAGGAATTTGGGGATGTAGAGATCTGGAGATATAGGGATTTGGGAGTGTAGAGATCTGGGGATATAGGGATTTAGGGATGTTGAGATCTGGGGATATAGGGATTTAGGGATGTAGAGATCTGGAGATATAAGGATTTGGGGATGTAGAGATCTGGAGGTATAGGGATTTGGAAATATAGAAATTTGAAAATATAGAAACTTGAAAATACAGAAATTTGAAAATATAGAAATGCAAAAGTACCAGAACCATAATGCGTAGAAATCTGAACACAGCCTAATCGAATATCAATTTTTGTTACAGGATTGGATCCAGCGTTCCCGCTTTTTTACCCATCCACATGTCACATTCGACCTACCGACGCAGAAACAGTTGTCATCCTTCACACGGACGCTGGGTTTTATGGAACCCCCACAGATACTGGGACCGTTGATTTTTATGCGAATAGGGGAACCGTACCTCAGCCTGGTTGTCCTAAAATCATTGGGAGTGGTAACTGTACAATTGATCTAACTCTCTTATTTATTGTTTACTGATTTTGTCATTCTAATTCACTTTTTAACGTCATCCATCAGAGACCATTTAGTTGTGGGATTTGCTAAAGGTTTGCTATCAAAATGGTGATGATGAACCATTGATGGTAATTTGTAAAATTCTAACACTTCACATTTCTTACTTACTTATTAACAATTTTAATAACAATGTTATTAACAATCTTTTGCATTTTGTTACCTTTCATAACCTATAAAACTTGTAACCTCTAAAATGAGAAACTCTTTTAAGAATGAAATGTTCAATGTTCTTTGAATATTTTAATTCATAATATTTTCCGTTCGCACTTCGTAATTCATGAGACACCAAAAATGAACACATCTATTAACACAAGTCGCATCAATTGAAATGTACATCTTGAAATTTTAATTAAAAAATGAAATATTTCTATTGAAAGAATTATGCAGCCATCAGAGGTCCGTGAAGCTGTACGCCGAGTCTTTAAAAAATCCTAAAGCGTTTCCGGCACATAGATGCTTCGAAAAGTCGGAGGAAAATGGGGGAATAATTTATTTCGGGGATTCGACGCCCAAGAACATGTAAATATCACCATATAAAGTTTATAATATACTTCAGAAACGAATAATTATAAATCCAATCAGCTACGGTGCATATTGCTTCAACACCAACGCACAGGATCCATATGGCAAAGGACCAACCACATGAACCTGTTTACATCTCTCAAATATCAAAATACAAATTGCCATTTATGAGGAGGTGAATCTAGTATGAAACTACGCGTAACTAGGTATAGACTAAAGGAAATGTATTTGTAAATAAATAGTCAGGAATGATTAATGGGGTGATATATCATTCGATAGACAACCTTAGCGTTATATCATTACATTCATTATATTAATTATGTAGTTAAGTAATAGGTATTGAAATATTAGTTTAGGTCACTTACTATCGCAATACTAATCAAATGAGAATTTTAAACACAATTTTGGGCGCTAAAGTGAGGCTTCTAGTTGTAATAAAGGGTAGGTATAGATTTCCAGATATTTTTTTAACTAAAATAATTTTAACTAAATTTTAACTAAAATACCAAGATGTTGCAATTGAACAAATTATATGAATTTTTGAAACATTGCGAATATTTTTGAAATGTTGATAAGTAAGCGTAATCTAGTTTAGTTTAAAAAATTGTTCCTCTTCGAAAGAGAAGCCGAGCTTGAAAAGAAAAAAATCAATCATATGAATACCAAAAGATACAGATGGACAGATAGTTTTGAATACCATGAAGAAACCATTCGTTCTCCATCGACAATAGCAAAGATCCTCTCGGAGAAGCGACGATTTCGACGTCGAAACGATGTTCCATTATCGACCACTTTCACCCCCTGCCCCTTTTCCTTCGACTCGATTTCCCCGATGACAAGGATGATTCCCAAAATAATGGATTACCAGTAAGAATTCAATGTACACTACGCTGCAACATATGTTACCGCTGCATACAGAGATATACATATATTTGAGCACTTTTAAATTCACAGACGTTCATATTTTCAAGCATTTTCTGCCTTTGATATTTTCAAATTTTTAGTTTAGGTGTTTAAGAATTTTCAAATTTTTAATTTAGGTATTTAGATGTTTTCAGGTGTTCAAAGGGGCATTTAGAAATTTTCAGATTTTCGATTGAGGTGTTTAGAAATTTTTTCATTTTCAATTTAGGCATTTAGAAATTTTCAGATGTTCAATTTGGGCATTTAGAAATTTTCAGATGTTCAATTTGGGCATTTAGAAATTTTAATAGTTTCAATTTAGGTATTTAGAATTTTTTTAATTTACGATTTAGGTATTTAGGAAGTTTTCAATTTTCAATTTAGGCATTTAGAAATTTTCAAATATTCAATTTGAGCATTTACAAATTTTCAGATGTTCAATTTGAGCATTTACAAATTTTCAGATGTTCAATTTAGGTATTTAGAAATTTTTTAATTTACAATTTAGGTATTTAGGAATTTTTCAATTTTCAATTTAGGCATTTACAAATTTTCAATTATTTAATTTGGGGATTTACAAATTTTCAGATGTTCAATTTGGGCATTTAGAAATTTTAAGATTTTCAATTTAGATATTTAGGAATTTTTAAATTTTCAATTTAGGCATATAGAAATTTTCAAATTTTCAGTTCAGACATTTGCAAATTTGTAAATGATCAATTTCGAAAATGTAGAGGCTGAAGAGCAATGCCAGGGCCGTATTCATCGTTGGTGCTAGAAGACAGCCACATCGGATGGCCCTTATCGCTTATACGCTTGAATGCACTTCTTCGTGGCTGAAGGCACCACCTTATACCTCTTCCACCGCGTGTCTAACGCCTTCGTCGTTGCCAGAAACCCAGTCGAACCCTCTTGGATTATTCGCAGCCGGGTGCAAGACGATTTCTAACGGGTGATCTATCAATTCCCAAGAAAACCGATCGTTGCTTCGATCAGAATCACCGATCACCCCGTGATTTCTGAACTTATCCCCAATCAAGACAAGATTTACCTTTATCGAGAGGGGATTTAGGTATTTGGTAATATGGAAATTAGAGAATATAGGAATTTGGAAATTTGGAAAATTTTTAGGAATTTGGGAAATTAACAAATTTTTATGCAAAATTTACAATGCAATATACAAATTCGATAGTTTATTTTGTAAGGGATGGAAATATTGCACTTTTGTTAGTTTTTGGGAATTTAATTTTGAATTTCTAGCTGTAGAATTGTAGAAAATTGCAGGGGTACCATTCTAGAAATCTGCAAATTTAAAAACCTACAAATTTACAAATCTCCAAATCTCCAAAACTCTAAATCTTGAAATTTACAAATTTACAAATGTACATATCTACATATCTACATATCTACAAGTCTACAAGTCTACAAACATACAAACCTACAAACCTATAATTTTACAAATCTCCAAATCTCCAAATTTATAAATACGTAAATCTCCAAAACCCTAAATCTCCAAATCCCGAAATCTCCAAATCCCTAAATCTCCAAAACCCTAAATCTCCAAATCCCTAAATCTCCAAATCCCTAAATCTCCAAAACCCTAAATCTCCAAATCCCGAAATCTCTAAATCTCCAAGTCCCTAAATCTCCAAATCCCTAAATCTCCAAATACCTAAAACCTCCAAATCTCTAAATCTCCAAATCCCTAAATCTCCAAATCCCTAAATCTCCAAATCCCTAAATCTCCAAATGCCTAAATTTGCAAGTTCCTAAATCTCCAAATGTCTAAATTTGCAAATCCTTAAATCTCCAAATCTCAAAATCTGCAAATGCTTAAATTTGCAAATTCCTAAATCTCCGAATCCCCAAGTCTCCAAATGTGTAAATTTGCAAATCCCTAAATCTCCGAATCTACAATTCTACAACTCTCCAACAATAAAAGTCCCGAAACATCCAAACAATTTTCAAATTAAAAACTGAACTATCTATAGTCCTCAACCGAAAAGATGAGTCTCATTCACTAAAATTTCTGGTCTCCACTAAATATTTAACGAAATCCAGGTATTTTTAAGGTTATCCTTTCATGGCCGATCAATTCGAAGTATAAAATCGTTCCATCCACAATTTATTCCGATATTTAGGACGACTTGAAGCGAAGTAGTGAATTAGCCGGCCATCTGTGCCGGACGCTCGACTTTTCATCGACAGCTTTCACGCTTTTCCACCTTTTCTCTGGCCACCCTTCGGTCGGCACATTGGACTTTCAACGAGTCGTTGGAAACGTTGCTTACCCCTCGAAGATCGACCTCGGCCCGGAATCACTCGACCAACGGACACGGGAATGGGATCCCGCGATAAAACTGGCTCCGATCTGAGCATCCTGCAACTTCACCGGACCAAACCCCAGGTTAGATTTAACCCATTAGCTGCTAGACATCCCTATACTTCGATCGATTTATACGGTTTTATACGATCAAACCATTGTCATTTTATTCCTTTCGCGGTTTATAGATTAAAGTTCCCCCGATTGCCTCGTTACAGGCTTTTGTTGGTTTTACTGTCGGATTTTTATGACATTTTACAGTCGCATGTTTTGGATCTTAATTGGAATTGGATTATAGGAATTTGAACATTTTTTTATTTTCGGAGGACGAGATTTTGCGAATTTGGAATTTGTGGATTTGGAAATTTGAGAATTTGGGATGGTGAGATTTTGAAAACTTGCGAATTAGGGAATTTGAGACTTTGGGATCTGGGGAATTTGGAAATTTGAGACTGGGATCTAAGGAATTTGGAAATTTGGGACTGTGGGATCTATGGGAATTTGGAAATTTGAGAATTTGGAAATTGGAGACTTCGGGATTTAGGGAATTTGAAATTTGAGACTTTGGGATCTGGGGAATTTGGAAATTTGAGATTTTGGGATCTGGGGAATTTGAAAATTTGAGATTTTTGGATCTAGGGAATTTGGTAATGTGAGACTTTGGGATCTGGGGAATTTGAGATTTCGGGATCTGGGGCATTTGGAAATTTGAGAATTTGGGATTTTGAGACTTTGGGATCTGGGGAATTTGGAAATTGGAGACTTTGGGATCTGGGGAATTTGAGATTTCGGGATCTGGGGAATTTGGAAATTTGAGAATTTGGGATTATGAGACTTTGGGATCTGGGGAATTTGGAAATTGGAGGCTTTGGGATCTAGGGAATTTGGGAATTTGAGACTGTGATCTGGGGAATTTGGACATTTGAGACTTTCGAGTCTAGGGAATTTGGAAATTTGAGACTTTGGGATCTGGGGAATTTGAGATTTTGGAATCTGGGGAATTTGGAAATTTGAGAATTTGGGATTTTGAGACTTTGGGATCTGGGGAATTTGGGATTTTGAGACTTTGGGATCTGGGGAATTTGGAAATTGGAGACTTTGGGATCTAGGGAATTTGAGACTGGGATCTAGGGAATTTGGAAATTTGAGACTTTCGGATCTAGGGAATTTGGAAATTGGAGACTTTGGGATCTAGGGAATTTGGAAATTTAAGACTTTCGGGCCTAGGGAATTTGGAAATTTATCCGGGGAATTTGGAAATTTGAGAATTTTGAATCTGGGGAATTTGGAAATTTGGAAATTGGAGAATTTGAAAATTTGGGACTTTGAGACTTTGGGATCTGGGAAATTTGGAAATTTGTGATTTTGGGATTTGGGGAATTTGGAAATTTGGAAATCTGAGAATTTGGGATTTTGAGATTTTGGGATCTGGGGAATTTGGAAGTTTGAGGAATTTGAGGAGTTGAAATTTGAGAGTTTGAGAATTTGGATGCTTGAGAATTTTGATATTTTAGAACTTGGGAGTACAAGAATCTAGAAATTGAACATTGTGAAAATGTATAATAATAAAAGGAGTATTTTCAATGTCCTACAGTTGTAACGATATTTGTTAAAGACATTTCACCAATCGTTTCGATACATCTTACTTCCTTTTCAACGAACCAAATGGAAGAACAACAACCAGAAGAAACAGTTTACAACCGATCCGACAAGAAACGGAACTTGCAAGCACACCCAAGCGATTGCACGTTACAGGACAACTTTTAATCGATACCGACTTCCGTGAACTCGGCCCACGATATACTCTACTCCACTCACTTCTTCATCTCGGTTATCACAAATGTACTCGAATTTACTGCCACTTTGCACCCTGTAAGCTCGTTGTGATTCATAATTAACTCCATGCATTTATTACGATAAATTATAGTAGACTCTTGGATGTTTAAAAATTGCTGTTCTTTTTAAGGAATATAAATAAAATATTGTTCGTTCGTAAAAAAAATACTGTGATTTGAAAAGGACGTGTATTACGAACAACGTCGAAACAATAGGATGATAAACAAACAATTTATCATGATTGCCTTTTATTTCACGGATCAAAAACTGTTTTGTAAAAACCAGATGTTGCAATGTTTTAAATTGTAAAAATAAATTTACTTTTCACGAAGAACCGGTTGTTGATCTTTTTCAATGCAAAAAATAACAGCAGCTGCGGATAACAAAAGCTAACAAAAAGCAAATAAAAGCTCACAAAGAAATAGTAAAAACATCAAAAGCTAACAAAAACAAATGGATATCAAAACATGCAAGTGCTTATATAGAGCACATAGTGAAAACAGCAAGAGCTTACAAATTGCAGATAAAATTGAGAGACTAAATACTCCTGTTCGTGTGTCATATGTGACATATGTGACCAACGATGTAAATTTGGTTAAATTCATTCTTTATGGAAAAAGGAAACGAAAGAAGCTTTTGGAGACTGTTAGTATAGAGATAATATATACACTGTCGGATTAAAAGATAAAATTGAAAGATTAAATAGTTTCGTATGTCATATATGACATATGTGATCAACGTTGTAAATTCAATTAAATGAATTATTTATAAGAAGAGCAAATGGAAGGAGCTTCTGAAGGCTCTTATTATTGTAACAATTATATATACTTTCCGATTTAAAGATAAAATAATCTTGTTCGTATGTCATATGTGACATATGTGACCAACGCAGCAAATTCGGTTAAATTAATTCTTTATAGGAAAAGTAAAGAAAGTGAGTTTCTGAAGGCTCTTAATATTGAGACAGTTACATATACTGTCGGTTGAAAAGATAAAATAATCTTGTTCGTATGTCATATGTGACATATGTGACCAACGCTGAAAATTCGGTAAAATTATTTATTCATAGAAAAAGTAACGAAAGGAGCTTCTGAAAGCTTTTAATATTCAAACAGCAATATACACCATGGGATTAAAAGATAAAATCGAAAGATATAGTTGAAAAATTAAATTTGTTAATAATATTATAGTATGTGAGACCAAAATCGTGCGTTCAAATGTTTACTTGAAATCAATCATCATTAAAATACGATTGAGCCGGTATTTGTAAAATCGATGAAATATATTCGAAAGATTTGATTGCCGACGTCGACGAATTCTAACCTCAATATCGTCGTTCCCAATATACGTCCTGAGCGTGCACGCAGTTGCGAAATTTAATTAAATCTCATTCGTAACCTAAGCTTTAATGAAAATACGGACGTAATAACTCTCGATTGGCCGGCGGATAAAATCGTGCAGGCCTTACAGTGTTTTAACAGGGACTTTGGCAGTCGCGAAATGAAATTTTCCGAAAACACGAATTTTCAATGTAACGCTCTCAAACAGCCCCGGGACTGCAGCGGAGTTAATCAGTATCGCTTCGACTACGATATTTCACTTTTCGCAGAAATTTTCAACCCGTTGCACAGTTACCATTTCCCACACCCTCTTCACCCCCGTCGCGTGTAAATTATCGTCGCTACCGGTGTTTACGCTGCTAATTTTTCAAGCACACCGGTTGTACGCTTGTCTACTTAAACTTACGTGGCCAAACTGCTGCACCGGAAATGTTAAACGAGCACCATTGCCTGCGAATTACTTCTCATCGACACGTTTCACGAAATAATTGAACGATCGCGTGTTACTCATTTTTCGACACTTTTAACGCGATCGTTTCAACCCCCGTTACGCTCCACGAATTATCGCTCTTATTGGATAACATTTGTTAATCGAATTTCAGCTGGGTTTTAACAAAAACGTGTACGTGCCAAAAAATAAGTAATCAAGCAATCGTGTAATCAAGTAATGGAATAATGAAGCTGATAAAGAACCAGACTTTGATACTAAATTAATTATATATTGTACTTTTATTCAGCCAAATTTATAAGTTCTCTTAAACTTTAGAAGTATGGAGATGAAGTATATTAATCGAGTTAGAGTTGTCAAATTTTAATAAAAATTTGTTCGTGTCAAAAAATGAGGAACATTTATAAATTAATTATGCATTGTACAATTTTATTCAGATAAATGTCAATTAACTTGAATTGTAGGAGCTTTTAAAATTACATGTGAATATATACTTTTATGAAATGATATGAATTTGTTATCTAATAAGATATAATTGAATTAATAAAATAGTCGAGTTTAAACAAAACTTGATTATTGATTCTAGATTTCTATATCAGATTATTGATTATTGATTCTAGATTTCTATATCTGATTATTGATTATTGATTATTGATTTTAGATAACTATACCTGATTACTGACTATTGATTGCTGATTCTAGATTATCATATCGCATTATTGATTATTGGTTATTGATTATTAATTCTAGATAACTATATCTGATTAATACCGATTGAAACATGACATCTTTTTCAATATGAATTATTTAAACGAAGCAATCTGTGGTCCAATGTTTAACTTTCGAGTATAGTTTTGACTTTTTAACAAATTCATTTAAAAGTTCCCGTTTTCAAGTGTTACCCTGACGGTCACTTTTTGTCGCAGCAAGTTCTGCTCTTCGCTCAAAGAGTCATTGGATTGTTAGCAAGTAGTTTATCCCCCGGAATGGTCTTCTGATATTAGACCTTAGGATATTCCTCTAGAAAGTTTCCGTATCCATAGAATTATTGCAACTTTCCTCGCGGTTCACATGCAGGTCGGAAAAGAGAGAGGAAAGTTTTTACAAAGGAAACTTTTTTGCGGTAGAAGAACTGCTTTCAATAGGGCTTTCGTAAAAACGGGACGATCCTCCTTTGATGTAGAACAACAGACCGGTTATGGAACAATTATTCTTTTGCTGGAGATTGCGGATGATCTTTTCAATCCCGATTGCTTTTAAATACCGTCGACTTTGTTACCATTTATTTACCTCGACTGAAATGCGTTTTAATCGAGATGCATTCAATTTTCGTTCGGGCGATATTAATTGTAGCCGTTGGGTTATGTTCGTTAGCTAATTTATTGGATTGGTTAATTAGTACAGAGATAATTTTTCAAGCTTCACAAATTTTTAGATTCGCAACTTTTACAAGCTTACTATTTCCAAATTCCTTTGTTTTCCAGTTTCACAAGTTTTCCAAATTTCTAAATTTTCAAATTCTCAAGTTTCCCAATTTTCCCAAATTTCCAAATTCTCAAGTTTCCCAAATTTTCAAATACTCAAGTTCCTCGAATTTCCAAATTCTCCAGTTTTCCCATTTTCCACATTCTAAAATTCTCTAAATTCCCCAAATTCCTAAAACTCCCAGATTCCCTACACTTCACAAATTTCTCAAATTCCAAAAATTCTTAAAATTCGTGCAAATACATTTGAATAGCAAAACGTGAACGATATTTAAAATCATGTTAACCATATTAGGCTACATGTCCCACGGTTTTCAATCTCCCATATGTATACAAATATTAAGTAACTGAGATTAAACAGCAGAAAAGATTTCCGCACTCGATCAACGAATTACGTCGAATCGAGCTTAATAAAAAGTTTATTTGAATCGGATATTCTGTTCGGATCGAGGCAAAAAGAAAGGCGGAGGTCCGAGAGAAGTCGACGGAAGAAAGGTCAACGTTTCCTAAATTATTTGTCGTCCTTTCCGGGAAATCACGTCGATTTATATGCTAGCATTTGATTGGGTCTCCCGAAAGAAATCCCCTCGAGCTCGTCAAAACTTTTTTGGCCACCTTCCGCCAGCCAATTCTTATCGTTTCGCTGCTGTATCTTTATCGAATCCTCACATTTCAACGGCTACGAATTCATACATTCAAACTAATTCCCTTTCTTACAGATTTTTTCCATTGACTGTTCATTTCAAATTTATCTTTCAGCTTGTATTGTAGAATGCATATTACAGAGACAGGTCTAAGTACTAGGTCTAACTACTAGGTCTAACTACTAGGTCTAAGTACTAGGCCTAACGAGTAGGTCCAATTACTAGGTTTAACTACTAGGTCTAACTACTAGGTCTAAGTACTAGGTCTAACTAGTAGGTCCAACTACTAGGTCCAACTCCTAGGTCCAACTACTAGGTCCAACTACTAGGTCTAAGTACATTCACACAGAGAGACAATGTTAGGTCTTAGAATGCATATTGCAACGAGAGGATTAGACCTCGGTACAAGTTTCTAGCGGTACAATAGTTTAAAGGTTTTTCGTTCCTCCACATTTGTAGTTTCAAATCAATTCCCCGCAACAGCAATAAGACAGGTGTCACATTCTAGCGAGTATTTTTTTATCGTCAGCCACATCTGGTGAACCCTTAACCTTAGCAGTAGAGTCTTTTGTTTGTGAACTATTCGTGTCGAGGTACTGCTTTTATTACTTGCTTAGGTCACTTTGAGTAAAGACCCACTTCATACGTCACTCGCATTTCCATCTCCAGCCGAATTTTAGCTGAACCAATAGAAAATTGGAAACTGTTTTCCCTCGGCAATGTCACAAAAATTGTACCCAGTCCAGCTTTTGTGAAACGTAAAACATCGGAGAGACACTCGAGTCAACATAGCAAAACTCTGGTCCGAAGTGAAATTCATTTAGAGTCCACTTATCACTTGGGAATCCTGAGGATTCCACATGTACCATGTTCCACAATGTTCAACATATTTAAATATTAATCGTATTTGATAATAATGATCATTTTATAATGATTACATATGCACAGTCTTTATTTACAAATATCCAAGTGTAATATCTGAAGATACAAAATTGTTAAATTCAATGTGTTAAATTGTGCAGAAAAAGGAACCTACAAAATTCTTAGTAACACACATGTGGACATATGAACGTTATGTGTTAATCAGTGATTATGAACGTTGAATGGACCTGTATCAACCAATCACGTATATCAGATTATATATTATATTCCACAATTATAATTTGTAGTCGAAATTCATTTCCCAGATAGGGTCCACTTATGTTCACTTGTTCGGAATCCTATTAATTGTTTAATCGTCACTGCTGAATCTTCCTTATTTTTGCCCGACAAAAATCTGTTGTCAGAATCATAAAATAACCGTGTTAATTTTCGTACGAAAATTCATTTCGTAGACTCGTAAAAAATTGTTTGCAATACCTTATTTCCTGTCCAATTAAATTTCCCCAGGCTTGTCTTTTTTTTTTCGTCTAATTTTCAGTTCTTTTATACGACACGCCATTTCATACGGATGTCACATTTTTCATCAAGTTCGTCGAATGAAAGCATCGTCTACATTTTTCATTTCAAACAGGAAAATAAATTGTCTACTTTTGATCGAGAATTTATTCCGTGCCCTGGAACATACAGCGTATAACATTCCTGCTGACGTACCTTGTTTCATCTCCAATTAAACGCTACCAATTTCCTCTTTATTTTCCTGTCATAATATGTAGCTTACTATGTCGTGCGCGTGGCACCTTCCTTTATGAACCTGGTCGAATGAACACGTGATGCGAGGTTTTTTTTTATTGGAGGAAGGTTAATTGGAAAGAAATTTTGGATTTGGGCATTTGGGTTGGAATTTTGGAATTTTGTTATTGGGAGATTTGAGGGTTGGGGAGGTTGAGGATTTGGGGATTTGGTAAATTTGGGAATTTGAGTATTGGAGACGTTGAAAAATTGGGAATTTAGTAAATTGGGAAAATTGGAAAGTGGGGGATTGAAAATTTGAGAATTCGGGAATTTGGGAATTTGAGAATTGGGGACGTTGAAAATTTGGTAATTTGATAATTTTGGGAATGTAGAAATTGGGGGGATTAAGAACTTTGGGATTCGGGAATTTGAAAATTTGGAAATTGCGGAGATTGAGAATTTGGGGATTTGGTAAATTTGGAAATTTGAGAATTGGGGAGTTGAAAATTTGGTAATTTGATAATTTGGGAATGTGGAAATTGGGGAAATTGAGACTTTCGGGATTTGGTACATTTCTGAATTTGTGAATTGGGGACGTTGAAAATATAGAAATTTCCAAATTACAAAATTTTGAAATTGAAGAGATTACGAATTTGAGGATTTCCCAATGCGTCACACTTGTCCTCAGCCACATTTCACTATCCACCCTTGAACTTGCGGTTTTCTTCAAGAACAATACATTTCTGATTACAACAATCTTCCACCCCATTCCGTTATCATCGGCCTACTTTACTCACCAGGCTAATTATGGGACTGTTCGTGCACAAAACACAATTAATCCCAGTCTATGGTAATTAGTTGGTAGAAATTTAAAACCGTGGATACAATAGAATAGCGAGCAGTTTCTTTTATCCGCAAGCTGTTCGCAACATTTAATTACCGTCGAAAAACGTGTACCGGCAAAGAGATGTTGGCTTGTGACGGCAAAGACACTGCAATAGAGGAAAATGCGGTTCTTCGGCATCGTTGAACGCTGCTAATTAAACAGTCCGTGTTCTGTCTTCTTTGTACGGAGAAATCTTTTAAGAATTTTAATGTTATTGTGTTTCCTTTTTGTGTTGGGGGAATGTACGACTTTGAGGTGGATACTGGATGACTCAAATTTTTTGAATAATCACATTCTCAATCTCTTCAATTTTGAAAAATCCTCAACTGTTAAAATTTACCCATTCCCTAATTTCTCAATTTGCCACCCTTCTTCTACGTCTTCTTAAATTTCCAAATTCAACCTTCCACGTTCATAAGTCCCCAAGTGTCCAAATTCCCAAATTCCTCTATTCCCTAATTTCTCAATTTGCCACCCTTCTTCTTCGTCTTCTTAAATTTCCAAATTCAACCTTCCACGTTCTCAAATCCCCAAGTGTCCAAATTCTCCAATTCCCCATTTTCCCAATTTGCCACCGTCCCTCTCCATCTTCTCGATTCCCCAAATTCACCCTTCCTAGTTCCCAAATCCCCAAATCTCTGAATTCCCCCATTTCCTAATTTCCCAATTTGCCACACTACCTCTCCCTCTTCTCAAATTCCCAGATTCACCCTTCCTAGTCCCCAAATCTCCGAATTCCCCCATTCCCTAATTACCCAATTTGCCACCGTCCCTGTCCATCTTCTCAAATCCCCAAATTCAGCCTTCCAACTTCCCAAATCCCCAAATCTCCGAATTCCGCCATTTCCTAATTTCCCAATTTGCCACACTACCTCTCCCTCTTCTAAAATTCCCAGATTCACCCTTCCTAGTCCCCAAATCTCCGAATTCCCCCATTCCCTAATTACCCAATTTGCCACCGTCCCTGTCCATCTTCTCAAATCCCCAAATTCAGCCTTCCAACTTTCCAAATCCCCAAATCTCCGAATTCCCCCATTTCCTAATTTCCCAATTTGCCACCGTCCCTCTCCCTCTTCTAAAATTCCCAAATTGTACCTTGCAAGTCCCCAAATTCCCCCATTCCTAATTTCCCAATTAGCCACCCTCCTCAAATTCCCAAAGTCCTCAATTTCCCAAATTCGCTCATCAAATTTTCCCCAGCGAAATCAGCGTTGCCATCGACTGTACACTCTCGTGCACCGAAAGAGAGAAAAATCTCGTTTAAATGGCTGTGAGATTCCTAGGACCGATATAAATAAATAAGTCGACGGTGGCACCCTTTTCCTCCGGTTTTTCGTAGCTGCATTCATATCCCTTCGATGGACGAGGGCGGCAGGGACGAGTCGAGAGGGGCAGGCTTCAAGTATCTTTAGAGCCCCGGCTCTAGAATCGAGTTTCCAGAACACCGACCGTCTCGCCAATCCCCATTTTACTGCTCGTCACGAGTTGAGCAGTATCCTTGCCTCTGCTGCTACACTGAATTAACTAGAAACAACCATCCCTTGGAACAATTAACCACCTCTGCTCTTCATCATCGAGGCTAATTAAAAAAGTGGAAGCTTGAGAAGATGTTCATGAACATTTTTGGACGACTGAGATTTTACCGGTTTCGGCGCTACGGTTTTCGTGTTTGATACTGTCTTGTTAAACGGTATTATGTTATTACAGGAATAAAGTGCTTCTTATTCCAGGTATAATTTGCTCGATATTTTAATCCTAAGTTTGAGGGTTAACTCCAGAAGCTAGAAGAGCAGTCAGCGTTCTTTGAATCTCAATAAATTTCACATAACTGGAACGTTGTGTTTAGGAAGTTTTAAAATAAAGTTCGTAGTTATGACACAAATAGTAAACTTTTGGAGTTAATTCCTTGTACTATGATTTATTTGTCAGATACGTCAGGTGCGTCAGGTGCGTCAGAACTCACAGCTACAGTATTACAGAAAAGAAAGTTGAAATGTTATGTCAATTTGATGTTAGGCAATCGCTACGATACAGCGACATAGTGTCAGAAAAATTTTTGTAAAATCGACGTCGCAGGGTAGTCGAACATAAGTGGCGAGAATAAATGCCGGTCGAATGGTTCAGAGGCCGAAGAACGGTGCAGCTCAGCGATTTTGCGAGGCGAAACGATCGCGAAGGAGTTGGCAGGTCCTCGAAAACAGCTCGAGGATCGTGCAGGCGTTCGAGAAGAAGCACAGACAGCTCCAGAAGCGAGCAAAGTCGAGAGACACCCCTGCTACTGGATGAACGGTCTGGAAGAAATCGCGAATAACGTGGTATACTCTCAACGAGGTTTCATTCAAAAGATAAATATGTCAATTTTACATATTTTACATATTTAGTTTTTTGGATTTATTTGACGAATTTTCAACGTTCAGGGTTTATCGGATTTATTGGAATTTGCGAAGATGGAGGGTGGCAACTTCGGAAATTGGGGAATTTGGAAACTTGGAAGGGTGAATTTGGGAATTTGAGAAAATGGAGTGGGAGGGTGACAAATTTGGACATTTGGAGTTCAATTTGCATAGGTGAAATTTGAACTTGATCACTACAAAATATTTTTTACAAAATAACAAGATAAGGGAAATATAGTACCAGTGTCATTTATTGGTTAGGTTAGGTAATAGGTTCGCTACTCCATAGGTAGCTCCTGAGGTGAAATTTGAACTTGTTCATTCCAAAACTTTTTCTACAAAATTGTCAAGCTATTGAGTTGTACAAGATTAATACTGAACTTTGAACTATTTTTTATCACAATTGTGGTATAGTACCAATGTCATTTATTGGTTAGGTTAGGTAATAGCTTAACTACTCCATAGGTAGCTCCTGAGGTGAAATTTGAACTTGTTCATTCCAAAACTTTTTCTACAAAACTGACAAGCTATTGAGTTGTACAAGATTAATACTGAACTTTGAACTATTTTTTATCACAATTGTGGTAGTACCAATATTATTTTTTTAGGTTATACACCATGTTTAGGTTATTATAGCATGACATATGCAAAATAAATGTCATGTAACGTGCAGAAGCTTATAAGGACCTACCATCATCCTATATTATTTAACAGAATATTGTTGCAGATAAATCAGAAAATTAATATATGTCCCTAAATTCACAACATGTAAAAGTTATTAAAAAAAAAATTGTTCAGAATACCTTGTACAACCTGGAAATGGACGTAAATATGTCACGTCCTCTGTTTTTGCAATTCTAACCCAAGACAATGCCACCTGTTCCGACTTATCTTCACTGATTAATTTCATTTCCGTTTGTCGTTGTTTCTTCCGCTTTGACGTCCCGAGGACCGCGTCACAATGCAGCGAGTTTTCGAAATTACACGCGGGATAATTTGGCGGGCCCGCAAACACCGGCGGGAATCATCGCAGTGTTAAGAGCCACGTCGGTAAGTGAGACTGCTTAATTAACATAGTATGAGCGGGCAACCGGTGTCTCGAATACACGTGCGCAAATAGGCAAGTCGACGTGTCTCATACTTGCGCGAAACGTTGCTCGAATACGAGCTTCTCGTCGCAATTACACCGATGTGCAATCGATATTCTACGGAGTCGCTTTAAATTTAATTACATTCGTGTAAATGCAGTCTCATTTTATTTCGTGTGCTCACATCGTTCTGCCTCGTTTTATGTATTTAACTTTCTAAATGGACTTTGCCATATATGAGGATTAAACTTTCGTACTGTGTTATTAAAAATTTTGTTCTATAACCTAGTTCGAAATATTCGTATCAGTTATCTGAAATTATGAATAAACTTTCGTACTGTTTTATCCAAAATTTTATAACCTAGTTGAAATGTTCACTGTTTGAAACAAGGAATAATAAATATATGTATATACATAAATATACATATGACAAATAATAAATATACATATACATATAATAAATAACAAATATACATATACATATAATAAATAATAAATATACATATAGATACATATAACAAAATAAATATAAAAATTTATAAATGTAATCCAATTTTCAACAGCTTAAAGGTAATCAATGTATTAAGAATATTCAATATGCAATATAAGTAATATGCAATATAATGTAACATATGAAGCTAGACTGAAATGCAAAGTACAGTTTTCATGAATTGGTCGCAATTGAACCTCCAATTTCTTAATTTTCACATGTTCAACCGTAACCTCACCACAATCGTCAGCTTGAGTTTCACTTTAGCAGATATCAAGCATGTTCGATCCCGAAATTAATTTCAAGCGGCGTTTATTTAAATTCAACAACGCTGAATTTTTACTGGGACCCTCGGAGAAATTCGTTTAGTCACGCTCGATTTCTCGCTGCCTCCATTTCAGCCTGGAGGATCCGCAGCGCCGGAAATAACTACTGACTGTACGTTGAGATCTTAATGACGAAATTAGATACCAATCGAGTGTGAAAAAAAGACGGAGAGAGTATGGGCTTCCATTTTTCGGATCGAATCAGAGGGAAGGTAACTGATCCTTTCGAGCTGGGGTTTGATGGACTATTGTGTCGGAGGCATGTAACTAGATTGGAAGGTTAGTCAGAGAATTTGATAGCCATTAGGTTCTAACTAAATTCGAAAATGTCTGAGGGCGTTAGATTTCACGTTTTAGAAATTTTTGTTATTCTACATTTTCAAGATTTGAGGCGAACAATTCATGAAGTCTCTGGTCCCCAAAATATTAAGTTTCCGTCTCAAATTTTCAAGGACGTAAATTCTCAAATTCTCCACGTTTCAAGAACTCAAACTCCCAAATTTGTAAAGTTTCTGGTTCCTAAAACGCTAAGTTTTCAACGTCCTGAACTCTCAAGGTCACAGATCTCCAAAGTCCCCAATTCTCAAGGTACTTAATCTTCAAAGTTTTGAATTTCTGAGGTCCCAAATTCTCCAGAATACCAAATTTCACGAATTCCTATATTCTCCACATCTCAAGAACTCAAACTCCCAAATTTGCAAGGCCTTTGGTTCCTAAAACCCCAAGTTTCCAACGTCCCGAACTCCCAAGGTCACAAATCCTCAAAGTCCTCAATTCTCAAAGTCCCTAATCTCCAAAGTTCTGAATTTCTGAGGTCCCAAATTCTCCAGAATACCAAATTTCACGAATTCCTATATTCTCCACATTTCAAATCCTCGAACTCCCAAATTCCCAAACTCCCCAACATCGAAAACCCATAATTCCCAAGGCCCAACCCAAATTCCCAGAACCCCACATTTCTAGCATTCTAAATTTCCCCTCAAAATTGTCAAAATATCCTGAAATATCCTTCCAAGGCTTCCCATAACCCTCCGAAGAATTAAAGTCAGTCTCGTACTCCCAATCCAGGAATATTATTTCTTCGTAATTCGCGAGCAAGCGTATTCAGGCGGCAGGAAAGCATTTTAAAAAATGTAACCTCCGGTTCCCGGTACATCGCGTTCAATGGAGACGCATTGTTTTTAATATTTCAGCATTATTCTTGTTTCTGTTTTTCTCGTCAGTTCTCTTTTTTTTTACCGCATCAAAAATAAAAATGTTACTCGGGACATGAATCTCTAATGATTTCCCTCGTGTAGAACGTGCCTAATGCACAATGCAGTATGAATGAAGGTATGAATTCCTAATGATTTCCCTCGTGTGGAGGCGTGCCTAATACGAACACCGTACAACGTCCGGAACTATACATTTCTTAAACGTTTCACGTTTTCAATTCTGACGATGGTAACCAAAAATAATTTCGGTCAAAATTACGGGTGTTTAGGGATGTTGTGATGGGGAGATGCTGAGATCTAGGAATATTAAGGCTGCGAGATGTTACAGTATAGGGGTATCGAGGTTTAAAGATATTAAAATATAGGGATATCAAGGTTCAAGGATATTAGACTATAGGGATATCAAGGTTTAAAGATATTAACATCTAGGGATATCATGGTTTGAAGATATTAACATCTAGGGATATCAAGGTTTCAAGATATTAACGTCTAGGGATATCGAGGTTTAAGGATATTTAAATATAGGGACATGAAGGTACAGATATATTACAATCTTGGGATGTCAAGGTTTGGCGACATTAACATCTAGGGATATCTAGGTTTAAGGATATTAAAATATAGGGATACCGAGGTTTAAGGATATTAAACTATAGGGATATTAAGGTTTAAAGATATTAACATCTAGGGATACAAAGCCTTAGCTATCATAGAGTCTAGGGATATTAAGGTTTAAAGGTATTAACATCTAGGGATATCATGGTTTGAAGATATTAACATCTAGGGATATCGAGGTTTCAAGATATTAACGTCTAGGGATATCGAGGTTTAAGGATATTTAAATATAGGGACACGAAGGTTCAGATATATTACAATCTAGGGATATCAAGGTTTAACGATATTATCATCTAGGGATATAAAGGCTTAGCTACCATAGAGTCTAGGGATATCAAGGTTTAAAGGTATTAACATCTAGGGATATCGAGGTTTAGAGACATTAAAATATAGGGATATTGGAATCTAGGGATATACGAACACCTGCAGATATCAGGGGATATAGCTGTCTAATAAAGTAATTTAAGGGTAATTTAATTTATCTTGCGATATCACAATGTATCTGGTGATATCCAGAATAAATGAATCTATACACACGAACTCATAATTTGAAGGTATAGACATTTAGTTACATCTGGGAGAATAGATATCTAGTAGTAAATGAATCTGTGAACACAAGGTTATAACTGAAGATTACATCTAGTGATATTTACGAAAATAGATGCCTAAGTCACCCTAGAGATAAGTATTCAGGGGAATAAGTAAATACCACATATCAAATCTAGTAGAACAAGTATTTCACAGTATAGAGATCTAGGGAAACATGTACAGACATGTGTAGTAATTTAGGGATATTATCTAGTGATCAAAGATACCTAGAGATATAAGCAGAAAATGATGTATGATATAGGAACCTAGGTATTTCCTAAATTTGTCCAAAATGTCCACGTGCAAAGTCTCGAAAGCAGCTCGATATAATTTCATACACCTTGGAAATCAATACCGAAAAGGTTCTGGCTCGAACGAACGATCCTATCGTTCATTCTAGTTCTATTTGCTCGAATCATCCCCCGACCCTTATCGCTCGCCGTCCCAGCCATTTCGGCCGCGATTTCGAGCGTTCCCGAAGAATTATGTAAGACAGAGGACTCAGCGGAATAATTTAGCCGGAAAATAGTGAAAGAGGACGCGATAAAGCGAGAGAGAGAGAGAGTAAAGAAGGACGGTAGTCTACGTTTCTACGTGTCATTTCCATAGCATTGGAAAAGTTTAGTAGGTGCGAGCGCCAAATCCTTTAAGAAACCGTATAAAACGATTCAAACGGCCGGGGTGGGGTTTGCGGGAGGGAAGAAATTACGTTGGTTCTGGCGATGAAAGCGGACTCGTTCCAAACGGACCCTCGTTCTATCCGTATTCAAGTTTACTCGCGACTATAGACGGAATGTAACGGACTCCGATTCCTTTGGCATCGAGTTAACGACTGGAATGCAACGCTCCGATCGCGAAATCCTTTTTTGCCCAACGAAAAGTCGTGAAAAACTCGTTCAAACGCGGTGATCTTTTTGGTCGGGATATAAGAAGTCGGGTTTCATTTCAATAACATTATAGAGGGAGACTTCGATTGATCTGGACAACTAGGGCTATCTAGGGACTTGGCTAATCTAGATGGTCAGAGAAGTCTAGGGTTATCTAGGGAGGTTACTGAGCAAACCTAGCATGATTAGAGAAGGCTAGGGTAATAGACAAGGTTGGGTTTGTAGGTTAATTGGCAAATCTACATCTAAGAGTCTAGGTCACTTGACAAATCTAGGACATGAGAATGTGAGGGCTAGGGATTTTGCATCCATGGGATTGTTAGCAGGTTGAACATGGACATGTAGGACCTTTAAAATGTGGAATCTTGAGAATTTCGAACCTTCGGAATATTCAACCTTGAGAATTTCGATACTTGAGGATGTACATTGAGAATTTGGGACCATGTGAGTGTGCAAACTTTGGAACCTTGAAAATTTTGGTCACTGGGAATTTTAAATCATTCGAATGTAAAACCTTGAGAATGTGGACCTTGAGAATTTGGAACCTTGAGAATGCAGGACCTTTGGAAGATATAACCTTGAGAATTTAAGTTAAAGGAAATGTTAAACCTTCCAAATGTACAACCTTCAAATATGATACCCGAAAATCTGAAACTTGAAAATCTAACACTAACATGTGAATTGCAAAAAGCACAAAAATTCAAAAATTCGTAGATAAATTCTAATAGCCGAATTCGATCGTGTTTATGATAGTTATCCCATCATGGACGCAGCGAATCGAATGATACGTCGTTAGGACCGAATGCATGCATTCGACGTTCATTTGCAGCGTACGGTTTACACGACATCCGAGCTGAAACGCGGACACGCTTGCGTTGCCGAGAGTAATCCGTTTAGTCTTTGATTTTAAATGCTTTTTCGACGCCGTTCGCCGGCTGGAAAGTTTATTGTCGCCCAGCATAGAGTGGCTGTCGCTTCTCTCAAAGTGGCAATCACGAGGTGTGACGCGCCACGAAATCGAAAAACCTGAGACACTTTTTTGACGATCACGATGGAAGCATTTTTGCCTGTTAAACTATTTTCTACCCGTATGTGACCTCTTTTAGTCATTTTTGTTACAGCGAAAATTCACCTGCAAATTTTCATCGCGAGTACCGCTATCATTTATTTTTCCGTGTTAGTCGCAAAATTAATTGTTTCAAGATTTCACGGTTGAAAAATGTACAATCAAAATTTAACCTCAATTAATTTCTTCTTTAACGAACCCCCGGAAATTCGGTGGAAGTTGAACTCATTAAATTTGAGCAATTAGTAACTTTTGAGAAACAGTTTAACGAGAATTTCGGGAACCTTTTTTAAATTTCGCTAATTCAAAGGAAAATTTGGGCGTGGCAAAAATTTGGTATATTTGTTTAAAAGTTATTTTCTGTTCGCGGGTCGAGTTGATGCAACAAATTTAACGGAGAGCTCGGAAACTGGAAACAGTCGCGCGGAGGCAACGAATGTTCGAAGACAAAATAATTCACGAGCTGTCTAGAAACATTCCGGCGTGTGGTCGATCGCTAATTCAAGTTTCGAATTGAAGCCCAGTGAAAAAATTTTGCCGAGCCGGCCCGAACAAAGTTCCCGGAGTAATCGCGGCTATTAACGCGGGCGCAGTTTCGAAAGTTCCTCCCCGGTAAATAACTAGCGGATTAGAATTATTGTTGGGTGGGAAATAGTGAAAGTTCGTTTTCTCGCCGGAATCTCGTGAAGTCCTCGAACTTCTTAGATTTTAATAAAACCTCCGTGGTTCATTGTGGAGCGCCAAGTACCGTTCGTTTTTGATACAGCGCTGAAAAACCCTGCCTTAATTAACCGGTCTTCCTCTTCTTCCCATTTACCACTATATGTGTACAGGTCGCTTCAAAATTACACGTCGCTTTAAAACATTTCTACTCCTATTTTTGATTCGGATTTTTCAAAAATGACATGCTAACTGAATCAAGTTTATGCCAAATTGTCGCCATTTTGTATTTGGAGCATTTGTGGAACTTGTATGTAGTCATTTTATTGAACTTTGAATTTTAGTCCCTTACGAATAATTTTTTACCTTATATTCATGAGGCCTTCTGACGAGGACCACCATTTAAGAAAAATGTATACAAACTTTTAACAGTTTTAAAATCGTCGAGTAACAGATCTGCGATATACCGTATTGCATCTCAAAAATAATTTAGATGTGTGACACAAGCACACCCTAAATCAGATGTTCAACGTAAGTAGAACACCCTAAAAATAATTTCGACGTAAGTAAAACCTTAAGCAAAAACTAGATTTGCCATAAGTGACCCATTACAAAGATTCATTAAATTGATACACCACGCGAGGTATTTCGCTTGAAAGCCATCCGACCATGTTCGACTTTCCGCATTCCGAAATCCACCGCTAAAACCACCCATATGCACGAAATCTCCTAACCAAAGTGGCAATTGAAACTTCGAAAGTGTGTTTTCCAGATCATTTCCCTATTCACGATTCTAAATGATTCTCCCTGGCGCATCTCGCAACTTGGCCATATAAAAACATACCATTGAAACAGTTATATCCATCGATTTTTCCCCGGCAACGTTCTAAAAGTCTCTACCAGCCTCCCACGGCAGCCATCACCACAATTTCTCGAGGCGGACATTTTCAAGACACCCGATCGTCGAATAAAACGTGGCCCGCCATCTCGTTGAACATAACTGTAAAGATACATTTGAATATCAAGATGCTGTTTCGGGATTCTCGCTAAAAATCGTCTGGCTGATATCCATTGCTCGGGCCGTCTGCTGTTATGACGGAGAATGACCTTTGCCCTTCGACGCTTTCGTTGGCCAACGAGTTATCGTGTCCGTGGAATCTTTGCGGCCATCTGGAGAACGTGGAAACTTATCAGATGGCTCGTAAAAAGTTATTTTCTGAAAATGAACTTGCGGACCACGACGATCTTCCACGATACGTATGATACCCTGCGGGGGTTGTCGATGCTCTTCGAGTTAGTGAAAATCGAGGCAGATCTTTACATGGTAGATTTCAGCGCTTTACATCGTCACGCGTTGGATTTCCACGCGTTAGACGGCCACCCGCTAAATTTCTGTACATAATACCATTACTGGTACATCGTTATATTTTGCATTTACGATGTGTTGAATCTCTTCACAATTTGACGAGGAATATTGAATTATTACTTATTATATTTGACGCACGTTGAATTTGACGCACGTTGAATTTGACGGACGTTGAACTTGACGGATGTTGAATTTGACGCACGTTGAATCGCCGCACGTGGTACTTAATACACGTTGTGTACTTCATTCTCTGAATTTACTATTCATTATATTCGCGTTGAATTCGATGTACGTTGACTAAACCGTGCGTTGTATTTGCTGAGCGTTAAATTTTCACGCGTTGTGTACGCGTTGAATTTACCACCGACTGTATTGATTGCGCGTCGGAGTTGCCGCGTGTTGAATGCACTGAGCATTAAGTTCAACGTACGTTACATTCACTACGCAGTGGATTCGACGCACGTTGCATCATTGCGTAAGGTATTCGTTACGCGTTGTATTGAGAGGTGGATTTTCCACCGATTGTATTGGTCGAGCATCAAATTTACCGCACGTTGAATTTACCGTGCGTCGAATTTGACGTACGTTGAATTTACCGTGCGTCAAATTCGACGTACGTTACTTTCGACGCGCGTTAAATTTTCACACAATATATTTCCTCCAGAATGTAATCCTGCGTAATCGTACTAGTCACAGGTTAACAAACCCTGGGCACCAATTTAAATATTCATAAATATTTTCCGTGAACATAGTTGCGGCATCCTCTCGTACGTTTCCTGGTACTTGTATAACATACTCCAATACCCCATATGCAATTCAAATGCATGTACTTCCATGAATCTCAATCAACCCCGACACTAACAAAACATCTCCAAAATCAACAGACAAATGTGGTAACAGCGTTCACGGTTGGACCATCTTCGCCCAATAAACCCTCCAGTGTAAGAATCAACCCTTTTCTTTCGACCGAAAACGACCCCCGAGGAGAAAAGCTTTCGCGCAAGAACGATTTGACCGCTGCGTGCAGACAATGATAAAATAAGAATAAAATTACGCTTTACGAGTAGGTGGGTTTAAGCTTATTGGCTGGGCGTTTTTGGCCACCCAGCGAGCCCACATACATTCAACCTAACCCCTTGTTCTTCGCGTTGCTTTTCCTACACGAGACAGATACGACCCTGGGGTTTGAGGCGTTTCGAGAAACATTTCAGCCCATATGGCCATGGGCCATAGACTTCTCTCTCCTTTCCCCGGCTATTCTCTCGCTAGCGAACATCTGGACCCTGCTAGAGCAACTTTATTTGCAGAGGAAACACTTTTTCCTGGATCTGGAAATGGGGTATCGGAGGTACACGCCCCGAGAAGGAAACGAACGAGCGGATCACGTTCCACGGTCGCGTAATTTTCGGAAATTAGAGGAACTCGTTTGTCGGTGAGGGGCTTCTCTTCGTGATTGCGATTTCGATCTTCTGTCCGTGCCACTTGCTCTGCGGTTGTAAATTAGAATGATCAAACTTCGACTGTTCCTATGGCCATAGGTAGCTCTGTTGTCGTCAAAGGACTAAATATGCCACTTCTGGATTAAATCTATTTAGCCTGATTTTTTGGATGAACAATCACTGAGGAGTTTAAGACTATGTAATTTACAGAATAGATCGCCCAGGCTGGTCCATACGTGGACACTGGAATGGATTTTGGACACCCAGTAGAACTAACCAGGTCAGCCAGCAGAAATTGGCCGAAATGAAAGTAAGCCGCCAGATCTCATTCGGAACGAAATCCCGCCTAACGATTCTGGAACAAAACCGCAGCCAGGTCTTTTTTTTCCGCCATTTCCGTACCCGGTGTCGCGCGGATTCAACGTATCTCCGGAATAATTCCAGCAGCGTGCGGGGGAAATAATGGAGTGGACCTCTCCGTTCAAAAGTCCCATAAATTCAGCTAAACGCGTTCCCTAGCGCCAAACCTGGAGACGGCCGGCGTTATAGGTGGCATAGGTTGACGTTGCCGTAGAATATATATCAAGCCACGAATACGGTTTGTATCGGTGGTCGGCTGGCAGTGGTAATGGCGATAGTAATGGCGCTTGTATCCACAGAATTCTATACCGAGCCAGCGAGTTAAACAGCCCCGGGCTACCAATCCCGTGGCTGCTAACTGTCTTCAACGCGCTGGCAAACCCTCCCAGCACTTTTAGCCGCTACAGTTCAAGGATAATTCACTACGTGTGTACTCTACTCTGCCAGACTAATGATTTCGTCTGTGTACACGCTAATTGACTTCGATGTAGTTCGGCCATGTTCGACCGGGCAAGAAGAAGATTGATCGTTCTTCGTGCCACTTCAACTTTTTTTGCCGCGTCTCACGATCATCCTTTGACGTTGAGGAGGGGAAATGAGAATCCTTCTTGCGGCTGTTGATACCGCCATGTTATCGGAGAGTGTTTTAACCTCTACCTCTACATTTTTAACCTCGCCAAACTAATTTCATACATCGTCAAGGGTTCTCAACTTGTTTCAAAATATTTTTCAGTACTGTTTTATATTCTGATCTTCGTGTTTTCTTTATATTTTGATCTTTGTTCAAAAATATGTGTGAAGCGTTGCCATAGAGGCGAATGAGTAGCATGTTAATAGGATGGGTACCTGATTATGAAGTTTGAAGGACAAGTATGTTTCAAGGTCAAATATTTTTTGAAGATTTCTAGATTACTTTTGAAAGATTTCAAGGTTACTCTCTAAAGATTTCACGAGGATTTTGAAAATGTCAAGTGTGTTTATATTTTTGGAATGACCTTGAACACAAAACAGATGCGCAGTAGGTAACCGTACACGATAATTATGCGCAGTAAAAAGATTCTACTCTATTTCATAATATGGCATGAGTAACAATAAATTTATAGTGGCATGTAATGTAACATACCATGTTCCGAAGATCGAAGTACTATTTTATTCTGCAGATACATATTTTATAATTTGTACAATTTATTATACTGTAATTTAATTATAGAAAAGTACTCGAAATATTTGACTGTAAAAATGATAAGAGCAAATGAGTATAATTTGAAAAGAGGAAATAAGAGGCAGTGAAACCGGCGATAATTGAATTAACCAAACAACAATGATGCATCAATAATAACCAATTAGCGAATCCGTATTCCCAGTCCTCCGTAAAATCGTACAATGAATGCCTACTAGTACGTGCAATCGTTGAAATTTTCCAGGGAAGATTAATAACCCCGTCCACCATGCGATTTCTATGCATTTAACAATAGAACCCACGTATTTAATTCCCTCAGCATGTATGGGAAAATGGATTGTAATTACGATCGCGGAGAGTACCTTTAATTGGTAACTCGAATGCTACGACGAGTCGAACAGCTCTGATTAAACATTTCAATGATACATTGTGTAGCAAGTGGAAAGCTGCAAAAAAATGATGCGTACGGAACGTTTATTTTAATCTTCCCTTTAACTCGATACTGAGGATTTTCTCTAAATTTTCCGATGCAAATTGAGAACTTTGTCAGCTTTAAAATTTCTTTCGAATTCTCTGGAATGAAACCTTAAATAACGGGAGCTTGTAAATAAACTCTGAATAAGGAAGCTTTTACCGAAGCTTTCAGGGTAGGAAACGTGGATGTATAGGAAATACATCTCAGAACTGGAAGTCTGAGAAATGTAGACACAGAGCTGGACCTGATCAGAGGTAGATGCGTCCTGAAGAAAATGGTAGATCTGAGAGAATGATAGATGTAAGGTACACCTAGAATAATTTCGGGGAGAAATAAATTTGATAAACTGTAGGAGCTACAGAAACTCGAATGTGGACATGTGGACATGTATACATTAAACATAGAAAAGCCCCAGGAAAATTGGAATATAAAGACCCTATCTAAAATACAATATGAGGCAAAGAGTCTCATTCGCTATTTTAAATGAAAAATACTCATCCCCGAACCCGACTGAATTCTCATTCCCGTTAAGAAAGAAAATTTCCTGCTACTCGTGGTGTTCGCAGGGTTCAGTGCATTACAATGGATCTGTTGGTTATTACCGCAGTTGCGAGGGTAGCAAAAAAGGTAACAAAGCCCGCGAACTAACCGCATAACTAATTAAGTGTTACCGCTGTACCTTTGGACAACCTTTATTCTTGCCGGCGATAAACATTCATTTAACTGTATCGCAGAAAAAGAGTCGCGAGTTAATTAGCCCTTCGTCTGAGCCCTTTCCGTCGCTGTTTTTCGCCCGCTGCCTTTTTACATGTTTACCCGTTAACTGCCTCTATAAACCTCCGCCGGGACACCGAATTTATGGCGTAATACTGGCTTTCCGGTGATCTTGCTATCTAACGTCCGAGGGAGAAAGAATATCCCGGTGATTCCGGCAAGAATTTATAAATACGTGATAAGAGCAGCGAAGATTTGTTGCGAGACACGCTCGGACCGAAACAGATAGTGGTTTCCGGGGAACGGATCGAGTTTACTTTACTAACAGTTCACGGTGGATGTACAACTGTGATTTAATTGTAATTATTGATGGAACCGGCGGAAGTTGAGACGAGAGGAATCTGATGATACAAAGGGACTTGTAACTGGGGGATTGACGGAGTAAATTCTTGGGAGTTTAGGTATTTTGCTGGATTCGCTTTGATTAGATGAGAGTATCTTAGAGAATATCATAGATTTCCCACAGGAATTCCCTAGGAATTGCAGGAGGGTCTCGGAGAGGTTTCGAGGATCTTCCTAGGTTCTGGGATTTTTATCTATTTTCCATTGGAAATTCATTGGGATTTGAATAATTAGGGATTTGGAAATTTTCGGGAATTTCTGAATTTTGATATAGGGACAGTTGAGGATTTGGTACTTTGAGAACCTGGGAATTTTGGTATTTGGTATTGTTAGAATTTAGGGATTTGAGAATATGGAAATTTTTGGATGAAGACTTTTGGGATTTAGGGATTTTTTGGTTGGAAATTTGGAAATGTGGGAATTTGGGGATTTGAGAATGTGAGAAGGTAGAAATTTGAGGGTTTGAGAATTTTGAGATATAGAAATTTTGAGATTTATGAATTTGGGATTTAGGACCCTGGGGATTTAGGAATTTGGAGACTTAAGAACTAGGAATTTTGAGAATTTGGAGATTTAAGAACTTGGGATTTAGGAATTTGGGGACTTAAGAACTAGGGATTTTGAGAATTTGGGGATTTGAGAATTTGGAGATTTAAGAACTTGGGATTTAGGACCCTGGGGATTTAGGAATTTGGGAACTTAAGAACTAGGGATTTTGAGAATTTGGAGATTTAAGAACTTGGGATTTAGGACCCTAGGGATTTAGGAATTTGGGGTCTCAGGATCTAGGGATTTTGAGAATTTGATAATATAGAAATTTTGAGATTTAAGAACTTGGGATTTAGGACCCTAGGGATTTAGGAATTTGAGGACTTAAGAACTAGGGATTTTGAGAATTTGGAGATTTAAGAACTTGGGATTTAGGACCCTAGGGATTTAGGAATTTGGGGTCTTATGATCTAGGGATTTTGAGAATTTGATAATATAAAAATTTTTAGATTTAAGAATTTGGAAACTTAAGAACTAGGGATATTGAGAATTTTGAGAACTGTAAGTTCAAGGATTTGGGAATTTGGGTATTTGAGAATTTAGTGATATAAGAATTTGAGATTTGGGACCCTAGATGTTTAGAAATTTGAAGACTTGAATACTGTAGAATTTGATAATTTCGAGAATTGTAAGTTTAGGATTTGAGAATTTGGAGATGTAGAATGTTTGAAATCTGCGAATTCCAAAATTTGATACTCAACAATACTGGAATTGGAAAATTTGAGAACACCAGAATTCGAGAATTTGAGAACTTGAAATCACAAAAATGTCGAAATACTATCTGAAAATTTGAAAAAAAAAGTACTAAAATCTAAGAATCCGAAAATTTGGTAGTTCGAGTACTAAATTTTCATGAACCATAAATTAGAGAACATACAAATTACGTAATAATTCCAAAACTTGATAATGTATCCTATAAAAATAATAATGCTGACTTCCGCGATCCACCCAATCGCATCAAACATTCCGGTATCTCTTTGACGTTCACCTTCGTCATGTATCTAGCTGATCGTGGCGTGGTTAGCAAGAGGAAGGAGCAGGGTAGATGGGATCGGTGTTCCAGGATAGTTGCTAGAATACCTTGCTGTTCCAGCATCTGGAATAGAGGCTTCGGTAGTTCCATGGTGCATCGACGATGTCACAGGAGTAACGGCCTCCGCCTAATCCTCCGACATTAGTGCTAAGGCAGGCAACCGCGATCCATTTTGCACCTACAACCCCTCTTCCTCTATCCCGCCCTCTGGCTCGTTCTCTCGCGTTCCGGCCATTTTTATCGACGAACGAAATCAACGACCTCCGTTGAATATCGCCGCGGTTAAATCAGTCCTCTCCCGTTTGATTTTCGGGACACGTCTCGTTTCGATACCCAGTATCGAACCTACGGAGAACGCTGCAGCACGCTGCGAGCTCTCGATTAGGCGGTGACGTTGTTCGTTTGCCGGACAACGCTCAAACTTTTTTCATTTTGACCGCGTCAGACCACTGAACCGGTTGTCGACGTCTTCAGGGCTGGTACACACACGACCTGTATCGCGATTTAATTGGTTTCCTGCTGTAATTACGCGTTATCGAGCGGACGCACCCTCCGACCTCCACCCTATTCTCCGGTTATTACTGTACACTTGTTTACACTTACCTGTCTCAAGTTGTTAATACCAAAGACTTGAAATTAACCACTGATCATGTAAGACCCTAGACTCTAGGTGGACATGTGTTAATATTAGGGGACATGTTACTTTTGGATTAAAGTACGATAAGGGATGAAACGTAAATTCCTCTTGACAAGAAGCATCTGTACTTTGAAGCGAAGAATGTGGAGTCTGAGTCAAAAGTAAGATTGCAGAAGGGATGGTAGAATAATTATCAGAAAGGGGCTGGACGAGAAACGATTCTGCGAAACGAAGGCCATCAACCAGCCGACGGTATCATCCCCTTTATCGACGCACAATTCTCGCCAAACGACATCATCTACCAACGGACCACCCAGCACAGTCGCATCCGTCGAAACAAACGCGAGCGTTGTTCGTGGAAGTTGGCGAGAGTCAGACATCGAGCAACACTCTCGAGTTTACCGGGGGGAGGGGTTGTGTACGTGGAGGGGGATGGAAATAGAGACCGACGTTGGCGCAATAAAGACGCGAGGCTCTGAGCCATAAAACCGGACAGCAGCAAGGAAAGGGAGGCGCGGAATGAATCTCGCGGTGTAATATTTCTCCGGGAGGATGAGGGACGACTGATATCCCCCCCCGATCTAAACGTGACTATCCCCCGAGGAGTGCGAGAAATGAAATTCCGGCTATCTCGGTACGTGGTCAAAAATAAAGTCAACCTCCTTTGCCCGGTTGGCCCGCGTAAGAGGGTTGAAAACGTGGGGCGGAGAACTTTCGTGGAATACCGAACAGTCACTCGACACACCCTGTGTGTACTGGCTATTGTGGAATCACTGGACAAAGTGCGATGGAACTTGTCAAGAGCGATTCCGGAAGGATCGATTTTCCACAACCTATATTTGTCTTGCTGCTCACTGTTTCTGTGTCTTGCTGACGTTAGACACTTAGTGGTTCGATACGCAGTCAAATATTTGGACACGCGGGCTCTATTTCTGTATTGTATCTACTCCCAACGAGACGGGGGATGGTCTAGGGACATTTTGGTCTAGGAACATTTTTGTCTAGGGAGTCCAGAATCTAGTTGAAGTCTAGAAGTTTAAAGAACATTTTGGATGGTCTAGGAAGAATCTAGTTAAATTCTAGAACTTTGAAGGACATTCTGGATGGTCTAGGGAGTCCAGAATCTAGTTGAAGTCCAGAAGTTTGAAGGACATTCTGGATGGTCTAGGAAGAATCTAGTTAAAGTCTAGAAGTTTGAACCTAGAGAGAACTGTAAATGTAGGAAGAAACTATAAGCTAAGTTAACATAGAGTTCAGAATGAATCCAAGTGTTACCTAGGGCTTAGGGAGAGCCTAGATGGTCTAGAGAGTCTAAGATCTAGTCCTGAGGTACAACCTAGGGGAAGCTTTAGAGTTAGAAAGAATCTGGAGGCTGAAGATAACCTAGAGTCTAAAGTGAATCCACATGCTAATGGGGGTCTTGGGCCTAGGTCAGGTTTTGTACTTACAGAGGAGATCCTAGAGGACCTGACAGAACTTTTGGACCTAGATGAAGTCCGTATGGTAGAGTCTTGATGTAGAGTTTTAAACCTAGGTGGTGTAGCGTCTTCAACCTGGATGAGAGTCTTGTACCTGGATGGTGTAGTCTGAAACCTAGACCCAAGTCTAAGTGGAACCTAGAGTCCAGATGAAGTTCAGAGTCCAAGTGGAATCTAAAGTCTAGATAGAGTTCAAAGTCACAATGGAACCTAAAGTTCAGATGGAGTCTGGAGTCCAAATGCAATCTAGTGTCCAGAGTTCAAATGGAACCTTGAGCCCAAATAGAGTCCAAAGTCCAACTAGATCCAACTAGATAGTCCAACTTCTGATAGAGTCTAGAGTCCAAAAGTGTCTAGATAGACTCCAAAGTCCAAATGGAACCTAGAGTCTTGTGTAGAGTCCAGAACCCAAATCTACAGTCCATATAGAGTCCAGGGTCCAACTGGAACCTGGGTCCTAGAAGATGTATCCCAGCGGTAAATGATGCAGAGTTCCACCATTCCCTGTTACTAATTTTGTGAGCAAATTGGAAGGAGTAACAATGATGCCTACAGTAAAGCTATTAATGTACCTATACATATTATAATGATAAAATTTGAAGTTGGTTTCTCGAGATGAAGCCCTACGTCACTTGCTTGCAGCCACTCTTTAAACAGTCTAGCAAGGGTTGGTGACAAGGAGCCAGGAGTAGGGGTGTGGAAGCCTCTAATGGGATATCGATATATTCATGGAGGTTCATCTTCAGCATCCTCCTTCCCCCGCCTCGAGAGCATCTTACCCGTTGGATGCAGCCTCTGACGCATGCGGAGGTAAGATAGGCTGCCAAGCTAATTGTTTCCAACCCTCTCCCTCCCTGCAATGTCGAGATACCTAACTTTCTTCCTCTTCTTCGTCTCTCCAAGTCTGTCGCTTAACTTGGAACCCTTCGAGGCTTCTTTCAGGGTGGTTTCTCGCGTCGGGAAATGGAGTCAATGTCAGCTGAAAGGATCATCGGCCGTTGAACCCTCGGCTTCCTCTTTAGTTTGCAATGCAATAAGCGAGGACCCCGGTCGCGAACCTTCCAGCTCTCGCTGCAATTAACGTTCCGGAGGAAAGGTTCGATTGTTTACGAAGCTCGGCTGCTTCGCAGTATATTAACGTTCTGGTTTATACTCGCCCTCTTTTTTCCTCCCTTCGTGTCTTATCTCCTCTCCCTTGACGACGTCTGCCCGGGCACTTTTGCGCCGCTCCCGGTTATATCTTCTTGTAATTTTTACCGAATACCGCCGCGATCCAATAAAGATGAAGACGTTGAATGTTCTGGACAGATGTTCAACTTCTAGAAAAGAGACCTTTCCTAAACTTCTCGCAATAAACAAATCACGAGCTATTCGAGTTTTAAAGCATCCTTTTGTGGGAGACGTATAAAATTCCATCTTCGAACATAAAGAAATTTTATATTTGAAAAATCTGTTGAAAGCACCGAAGGAAGATTAAGTTTCTCAGTGGTCAGACACGCCTTTCATCCGAAATGAAATGATGTCCCACTTGCCAGTTTATCGTATTTGTTCCCGAGCGACCTAGGTACACGACCCGTTCGGACTCTGATTCATTCTAACGTTTCACTCGGCTCAACTGCAAAGTACTCTAACTCTCACGGCGATCCTGTTGAACTTCCATGCTAGACCAACAATTTGGCCAACGGAAAGGGACGTGAATTTAGCCGTGTGTGTTCTCACGTGGTCGGTGCACGAACGCGTAGACACATGTACCGTACAAACAAGGTATATCAAACGCGAAGATTGTTTACTCTTACTCCAATTATTTTCAACGCATCCCGTGCATTTGAATTTCATCCTGTTTCTGCACACAGACTGCCACTTTCCGTGAAAAACCACCATCCTCTGGTGTAATTGCTCTGGATAATTAATAACTGAGAATCACTGCGAATAGGGTCAATTGACTTTAAGTCAGAGTATTAATTCTGCTGGAGTAACATCCGATCATAATTTGTTTTATATAATTTTTCATTCATAGCTTTTTGTGAATAAGCTGCCTCAGATTTATTGTGTTGCTATAATGGTAGGTAACTGCACTTGTATTATGGCAGGAATATTCTATGTTCGCTGTTTAACATGATAATTTTAGAACATCCCCAGGAATTATGACTTTGAAACCTTTTATTCGTGAATCAAAGTTGAAACTATTTATACTGTAACAAGTCGAAATTTATGCTCGAATCAAAGTAGAAACTATTCATGCGGTAATAAGTCCCAAATAACTGTGGTGCTCGGCTAAATTCCGCGTTAACATAACCTCTTGATTTAACAGTTGCGTTTAACAGTTTAGAAGCGCGAGTAACGAGTGTACGTGGCAGTGAATTAACAACGTGGTATGTAATCAAGGGGTTCCTAACGTCGTGCTGATACAGAGATCCTTTTAAAATGCAATACAGTTAGCAATGAAATTTTGATCTATTAATTTGGGAAATTTTAGATAAGAAATACCGAATGTCTGAGCTTAAGACGGAGAAAATTACGTACGAATTTTAAAGGTACATTACGGGAGTAATGTGACCGTAACGGAGCATGCATAACTACTGAAATATGACCGGATGAAATTACAAGATAATTCTATACTTCAGGGTCATTTGCTTGAATGCGAGTACCGATGCTCCGTGACGATAAGGTGGTCGCAACTGAATTTATTTCCACACGTGACAACGTAGCAAGAAACGTCAAGATCCCTGCAGAAGACACGATAAGGGTGGTTGAGTTATCAGCTTTATAATAAAAGTTATGCACGGAACTCAGGGTTGAAACGCGCGTGAAAAGTTTGCATTAAAAGTCGCGTCGGTCCGACATCGATCGCGACGAAATGTACGTCTGACAAGAGTCTGATAAACGTCACTCGACGTGGAACAAGGTGAATTTTCGCCTCGGCGAGAGATTCAGAAGTCGACGCGAAGACGATATGGCGTTGCCGGTTATCGACATTAACGCGTATCGACGTCCCGTTCGGACGAATTAGTATCGATGCCGGTGACACGCTCGGAATTTTGGCCGTTGACGGAAATTGGCAACCGTATCAGTGTCAATCACATAATTGAAGGCTCGTACGGTATCCACGGCCAACTATCTGAATGGGACGCTTAAACTTTTACGACGATCTAACTCAATGATCGCCATCGCTTTCCGGTAAATGAACATCGTTCTCCGATTCAACGAACAGAAAATTCCTACGGAAGTTATTATTTCGTTCAATTTTGCTGCTGGCTTTCGCTAACTTGTGACTCGATCGATTGTACTGGAAATTGTTAGCAGAGATAAATTTGTTTCATATTGACGAGGACTTGTCCGATCGTTGGTATGCTTCACTGGTCTGGCAATGTTTAATTTGACTTGTCCGATCGTTAGTGGTCATGTACTACTGGTTACCTATAACCTCGATCTCCTTGTCTTACTACCTACACGATCTAATACTACTTGTCTGATCAAATACAGGACTCAATACTACTTGTCTGATCACCTACAGGAGTCAATACTACTTTTCTGGTCACCTACAGGAGTCAATACTACTTGTCTGATCACCTATGATCTGATTCTACTTGTCTGACCATCTACCATCTAATTCTACTCGTCTGATCGCTTATGATCTCATTCTACTTGTCTGCACGCCTATTCTACTTGTCTCATCACCTATAATCTTATTCTATTTCTCTGACCTACTAGGAACTCGTTATATTTGTATGAGTATAGTGACATTTTTATATTACTTGCCAGGTCACCTACAATATTTCAATGTTACTTCTCTATCCTTCTTAGTGACAGTCATGCTATTTGTATATTTACGTAGACTCACAGAGCAGATCTGACTATCTATGACCTTATACTACTTGTCTGACTACGTCTGACCTTACACTACTTGTCTGACTACGTCCGACCTTATTCTACTTGTCTGACTACGTCTGACCTGTGCTACTTGTCTGACTACGTCTGACCTGTACTACTTGTCTGACTACGTCTGACCTTATACTACTTGTCTGACTCCTTACGACAACATACTACTTGTCTGACTACCTATGACATCTCTCTACTTGTCTGACTACATATGGCCGACTACTTGTCTGGCTACCTATGACACCATACTACTTATCTGAGTGGAAAGACTCATATACTACTTGATTACCTATGGTCTCACGTTACTTGCCTGATCACCTATGATCATGTACTACCATGTCAGTCCATGATCCCAATCTACTTATCTCAACATCTACCATCACGACAAAGCAATCTGTCGGCAATTACTAGTTTAACCACAGATGATCCCATTCTACTGTAACCGTCGATAGAAACTTGTGTATCTAGCCTTATTTTATTCGTCAGACATCTCAATCCACTCATCCTGCTATTTGTCCGGTAACATGATACCACATACTGTCTGACCATCTACGGCCCCATTCCGTTCCGTCAATCTATCTGACCGCATATACTGTCCTGACCAAGATGGTTCCGCATCCTCCTTCAATTACCAGAAAACTGGCTATCAAAAGCCTCGTAGAAGAGAAACAAATCGAGGGAAATTTGTCCCCGCAGATTCCCTATCACGAAACGGAGACGCGTGTTCGATTACCTTCCCTCGTCCATGGCGGACCACTCTTAAACGAAACGATCGAAATCGTTCGTCCCTCCATACTAATTCCAATCTTGCAGAACGAGCTTCGAGCAAAGGGAATATCGAATCGCGTCCGAAAATCGACCGGTTCACCGATCGTAACGCTCGCATTACGCCCCGTGATTCCATCCCGCGTATCCCGGGCTCGCATTGTTCCTGCATGGAGCATCGAGAACTGATTTCAGCGACGATACACCGCCAGCAAAGCTGGATACGGTTAAGTATATTACAGAAATTGCGCGGGATGACTGGTCCATTTGTAAATGAGATTGAAGCGGCCGACTGCGAAAGTGGCTGGCTGAGAGGAGGAAGCCGAAAATGGGACGCTTGTATGAAATCCGAGGACTGGGAACCGCGTAACGAAGGGAACGAAAGGAGATGCCGTGTAACGGGTAAAAATTGGATTTAAGGGGAACCCCACGTTCTCAGGAAATATCCTCCGTCCTCTCATCGACAGTGATGAAGTGTGTATTAAGTCGGACCTCTTCGTTCTCCCTCCGTCTCTTCCTTCCTCTTTGACGTACCAACTCCTGCAACTGCTTCAAAGTTTCCAATTCCACCTATGTACTGTACTCCCCACGAGATGAGCTCTGGATATTCGAAAAAATGTTACTGCCGATTGATAGGGCATATTTGAAATTTTATTGTATGGGTTTAGTACAACTGGTTATATTAGTTAGATTGAAGAACAAGGAACATTGTTTCTGGTAATTCTTGGGAGGCATCTTGTGACACGTGCAGGGTCTTCTTCTGGGTTGAATTTCATTCATTTTATTTATGTGTATGGTTACAGGAGTTGAAAACTTCGAAATTGGAAAATTGGTTGGTGGAGGATTGAGAGGTTAAGAATTGAGAAGTTTGGAAATTCGACGGAGATGGAAAGAATAAGGAGAGGGCCGATGGTTTTGACATTTGAAATTTCTGGAATGAAATTTTTAAATTGGAATATTGCGATGTTTGATTATTTGGAAATTGGGAAAATTGAAATTTAGGAAGTTTGAGAATTGGAAGGTTGGAAAATTTCGAAATTGGAAAGTGGAAGAAATGGAAAGTTATGAAACAGAAAATGGGGAAATTGTAAAGCTGGATATTGTAAATTTGAAAAATTGAAGAATTGAAGAATTGAAAAATTGAAAAACTGAAAAATTGAATAATTGAAAAATTGAAAACTTGGTGGTGAAAAAAGTGGAAGAAATGAGAAATTATAAAATAGAACATGGCAAAATTATAAAGTGAGAGAGTGAAAACTTGTAAAATTGAAGAATTGAATAATTGAATAATTGAAAAATTGAAAAATTGAAAAATCGGAAAATTGAAGAATTGAAAAAATGAAAAATTGAAAAATAGAAATTCGAAGAGCTGAAAAGCCATGAAGCAATCGAGCATAAAATTGATAAATCAGAAATGAGGAAAATTGCAAGGTGGAAAAAATGAGAAACTTGTAAAATGGGAGCAAACATTTATATTTCGAGTTTCTCACACGAGGTAACAGGTACGACGGCAGCGTTAGTTGGAAAATATTCATTAGTGGAAGTCTTTTTCCAAGAGTCTCGCGGTTAGAGTACTTGTCGCTTACATAATTGCAACCCTCGTGGCGTAATATCGATAGCAAACTCGACATCGTCTATCGCACCACCGCGGTGCTCGTCGAGGTAATTTTTGCTGCGTGGAAATCGGACTTTTTCCATCTGTGTTCGCCCTTGTTGATACTCGAAAATTTCTCTCTTTTCCGGCTAACTTTTTCTCTACTCTTTGGTTCTTTCGCTCCAACTCGACGCTGGTTGTTAACGCTGTAGATTTCCGGGCTCGATTTCTTTGAGAACGTTCCCACGTTCGCTTTTCGTCCAATTAAAATGCGATCCGGGTGTAATTTACGTGTTAAATCTTTGTTGCGAGTTGTTACGTGTTTTTCCAGGATAAACCCTCTTCTTTATTCAATTCCCGCCTGTGAGATTCTCTCCATTTTATCGCATCTCGTATACCACTGCAATTTTGTATAAACAATCACTGATTTTTAATGGAAGTAATTGCATTAATACAATACCTACATTTGCCTCAGAATATTCTGCAGCAATATTTTCTGAAATTTTTAAATTACTGTTATTATCATGTAAATGAATCACTACATCGATTATGTAATTTGATCATGAATTAAAGCTCTTTTCCTAACTCGATCCGACAGCAGTTACAAGCACATCCGCAACATTTATTAGCAAATTGAATATTCATATTGCAGCCGGGATTCGGAAAGTTCGCGGCGCTTAGCGTAGATAATCGCTAAAACTTCAAAACTCGCGTGCAAGCGGTTAAAGCATCGTTTCATGTATTATTATAACAAATTTTGAAAATTCACCGCTCGTTCCGCGGCAACTTCATCGACGTTTTTCCATATTTTCGTGCCTTGAAGTTAATGAACAATGGGCGAAGTAATCGAGTTGCATAATTTTCAGCCGAAAGTCTATTTTGGAATCTACATATTTGGCCGAAAGTCAATTAGCGGTTAAATCGACGCGCGCGATCGTGGAACACGGTAATCTGCGTCGTTGAGTCGCGTCCCGAAATTCATTTCACGGTTTTCCGAAAGCATTTTAAACGACAGAGACGCAAATATTTAGCAGTAAACAGGAAGGTTTACATTTCGTCGCCGGTTCATTGGAACAGGAGGTATTTCTTGCGCGTTGGGTACGCGCCCACCCACAATGCGGCCGGACAGTGAAATTTTTAATTAACGCGGAATAAATAAAAGTCGTTAGTCGGCTCGCCGTTGTACTCGGTTCATTCTGTCCACGCGACAAAACGCATTACCAGGAAAAAGACCTACCACTATTTACGTCCGCGTGGATGGGACATTTTTGTGTTTCCAGACGATTCTTTCCGCTTTTTGTTCTCGTAGATTTCTAACACTACGTTAATAACACGACTACTACTGCTATTGTAAATTCTTTTATAATCAGTTGCATGGTTGTAGCAGTCGTTGGTAACATCTGTGTTGGGTTTTGTGTATGGGAGTGTGTGGCGATATAACGCGAGGAAATACAACGCGAAAGTGTGAAGAATATGTGGGAAATATGTTTGGTGTTTTGACACGAGGAGAATTCAGTGCGATGGGAATTCAACGTTAAGAGAATTCAATGTGTAAGGTAACTCGATGTGATGAGTCAACGCATAGAGAATTCAGCACGTAGGAATTTAACACAGAGAGAATTCAACTCGCAGAGAATTCAATTCGTAGAGAATTCAACGCGTAGAGAATTCAATACGTAAAGAATTCGATGTGATGAGAATTCAACGAGTAGAGAAATCTACGCGTAGGGAATTCTATGTGTGGAGAATTCAACGCATAACGAATTCTGTTGCGTAGAGAGTTCAACGCGTAGGGAATTCAACGCGTAGGGAATTCTATGCGCTAGGAATTCAATGCGTAGAGAATTCTATGCGTTAGGAATTCAACGCGTAGAGAATTCAATGCGGCGGGAATTCTATTCGTTAGGAATTCAATGCGTTAGGAATTCAACGCATAGAGAATTCAACACATAGAGAATTCAACGCGTAGAGAATTCTATTCGTTAGGAATTCTATGCGTTAGGAATTCAACGCATAGAGAATTCAACGCGTAGAGAATTCAATATATAGGGAATTCTATGTGTGGAGAATTCAACGCTTCGTGAATGCTATGCGCGGAGAATTCAACGTGTGAGTAATTCGTGGCGTAGAGAATTCAACACATAGTGAATTCAACACGTAGGAATTTCAACGGGTAGAATTCTCATCGCGTAGAGAAGTCAACGCGTGCATAATTCAATCCATAGGGAATTCAACAAGGAATACAGTGCATAAGGAATTCAATTCATAAGGAATTCAGTACATATGGAATCCAACGCATTCTGAATTCAATATATACAAGGAATTCCTTGTGAATACAAGGAATTCAACATGTGGATAATTCAATACACAGAAAATTGAAAGTGCAGAAAATGCCAGATGAAAAGAATTCAACCTAACAGGTGACGTATGTAATGTACACTGAATGCGTGACAAATATAGAGCGTGCAAAACGCAGCGGTCAGTTATCTAGCGGGCCTCGATCTGACGCTCAGTAATCTGTCGTGCATTTTCAACGCGTACTTATCTAATACACTAATAAACACGTCCAACGATAACTTTTGAACTACAAAATTTGTTGACTCGTCGAAAATAAATTGAAACAGAATATTTGCCGTTCATAGCGAATATTTTATCAGGGATCAAAAGATTTATTGGTTTCGTTGGCGCTGAAATATTATTAGAGATATATGAAGTGTACTCACGGTTGAAACGGATATGTTTGATCGAGATAAATTTCTTTCGTTTCTCGAGAAAGGTCAACATTTTTTTCGATAATTTCAATAACCGATATACTATCGGTAGAAAAGTTACGTATTTGCTCGCCGAGTGGAACAAGTTAAAAAGATTGAAACTAATATGCTCGATATTCAACGAACCCAGGGAGAGTTCGATTAATTAATATATTTAATCATGCGAGTCGGCTGGAAATGTAACACCCGATCATTAAACAATTTACTCGTATCTTGATTTTGTTACGTACTTATGAAAACAATATCCGTCGAACGAGAACGATTAAAATATCCAATTACGTTCACCGTAATTAGAATCTCTTTTGAATCTCATTAGCCGGCCGATCGTAATTAATATTTCTTGCTGATCACTTGAACGCGTTTGCGGAACAGTAAATGTTCGTTACGTTCATCGTCCTATTTATCGTACTTGATTATAAATAATTGTCCGACGAGCACGGCGAAATATTCTATCGCGAAGTTTGCGTTCGTTATTTTTCTGCTCTGACAGAAAACATTCGCGTATTTTGCCGGTACCGGCTATCGAGACACTCCAATTCATTGGCGGTATGCTATCGAAACGTTGCTCTTTTGTTCTTCCTACTCTTTTCTTGTTTTTTAGACAACGTACATTCACGGCGCGAACAAATCCATTACGAATAATGCGTCTTTCGTTGGCCGACGTTTTACCGAGCCATGGGAAAATACGCGATGCACCGCTTTTCTATACAGGGTGCTCGATGTTCGCTACTGTTATTGTACGCATTCTACAATTTTTGTTTCATTGAACGTCACTGTATTATATCTCACTCGGGTTACCATTTATTTAAAAATTAAGAGAAACTCATAATATTCGGTTCGAAAGATAAGACTGAAAAATTTACCTCAGGGATTTGGGATGTTAGTGATTCAAGTGAAAATTTTTCATTTATTATAGGTTAAAATTATAGAGATTCTGGAGTTGAGAATGTAGGGATTTGTAAATGGACTGTGAAATTTGGCACGAAAGAATTCCACGTGATGGAATTCGGGGCGGTGGAATTCCATGCTGTATTGTTCGACACGATGGAATTCTATGTGACGGAATTCCATGTGATTAAATTCGGGACGGTAGAATTCAATGTAGTGAGATTCAGCACGAAAGTATTCCCCGTGATGGAATTTGATGCAATGGAATTCTACGTGATACAATACAATAGAATTCCACAAGATGGTACTCGAAACAATACAATTCCATTCGATAGAATTTAGTATAATGGAATTCTACAAGATGAAATTTGATACAATGGAAGTCCATAACATAGAATTCCGCGCAGTGGAATTCCACGCGATGGCACTAAATTCAACGGAATTCCGTATACCGTAACTTTAATCAGTGGAATTCCACGCGATTGAATTCGCATCAATGGAATTCCACTTGGTGAACTTTGCCTGAGTCGAATTCCACTCGATTGAATTGCAAGTAATGAAATTCTGTACACCGTAATTCTACATGACAGAAATGAACGCAATGCAATTCCACCGCAACAGAATTCAATATTATAGAACTTCCCCCGATCGATTTCTAGACATCAGTTTTCTCCTCGTACCGTTTCACGGTTAAGAATTTCTCCGTATAGTCGACGACGGTCCTCGATCCATTCAACTCTCATTTCACCAAATTGGAGATACCCATTCATGGCACAAAACCCCGATAAATCACATAATGATGATGAATTTCGTCGAATAATATTTGAATTTACAAAACTCTTACTACAAGAAAATGATTTATTATTGCGCCGATGCTGCGTGTCGTTTTCCTGAATGGTTGTTATTGCATCGCAGCCGATATCCATTATTAAACGATGATATAACATTGATGCACGAAGAAAAGAAATAAGAAGCCGTTTCGATGGCGTACATCGTACAGTAAATGTCTTTATTGAACAGTCACCGTTTCCTACATACAAAATTTATGTCTGAGCCGATAAAAGAATCGATTTGGTCGATCGTGTCTGGCTTTTGAACAAGAACTCCCATTTTCTCTGCTATTTCAGCCATCTCTGTGTATTCAAAGTGTCCACCGGAAAATAGCAGCTAAGAAATTATTATTTTATCATTATTTCCCTTATTTTATTCCTATTAACTCCGATATCTTTACCGGCGAATATCAAAGATTTCTTTGATATTTCAATCTTTTAATAAATCACTCATGCTAATGCATTTTCAACTTTTCGTCCTCAAAGACATTCGTTCGCTTTATTTCTATATATATTTTTAATACAAAGTTCATGTAACGATGTCAACCCACGAGATGGCGCGTGAAGGTGTTCAGAAGACGCTTCAAGACTTGAATTCCACCGTCCCGAATTCCATTGTACGGAATGTTACAGCATGGAATTTCAGCGTCCCGAATTCCATCGCGTGGTATTCCGTTGTGCCAAATCTCACTGCATGGAAATCCGCCGTCCCGAATTTGACCGTCCCAAATTTCCACCGTCCCGAATTCCACCGTTCCAAAATTCCACTGTCCCAAATTTCCACTGTCGCAAATTCCACCGGCTCGAATTCCACCGTCCCGAATTCCACCGTCCCGAATTCCACTGTCCCGAATTCCGCCGTCCCGAATTCCACCGTTCCAAAATTCCACTGTCCCAAATTCCACCGTCCCGAATTCCGCCGTGCCGAATTTAATCATGTGGAATTCCATTCTGCCAAACCTCACTGCATGGAATTCCGCCGTCCCGAATTCTACCGCCCCGAATTCCACCGCTCCGAGTTCCCTCACGCTCTATCGAATCGTATCGAAGCCGAATGAAATTCCATCGCATCGATTCGCTAAGTAGCCGTTTCGAATTACGTCGCATCATCGATTTCGCCAATCGGAAGGTTTACCTCTTGGAAACGGAGGTCACTCGTCGCAAGAAATTTTATCCGCAACTTAAAAGCAACGGTGGCTGTAAATATCCTTATCTTTGTTATTCGTTCCATCAGGATCCGCTATCAATCAGCCGTAGTGGAAGGAGTCCAACGGGATCAGGCTTCCGTCGCGAGTAATTTGTAGTAGCAAGGAAAAATCCCTACAGCCACGAGGAGATCGATGATAACCTGTAACGGTAAGCTTGGCACGAACAACACGTGCTGGACGTCCTTCTTCTCCTCTCTCCTCCTCTCTCTATCCAGGACTTTATGAAATTTGTATACACCACGTAGGATGCTGCAACCTTCTCTCGTTTCCCGACCTCTGCTTACTTCCTATAAAAACGGGCCGCTTGTCAGGATATTAAAAATAGGAGTTACCTAGTACCGTGCTGTTTATGAAATTTTAACGGTGCTGGCTAGAGATTGTGCTCGCGGAAATAAAACGGAAGTCGATGAGTAATTCGTTCGACGGAACTCCTTCTACGGTAACACGATTCTTTCCTCCTTCTTTCGTCGTAACAACAGAAATACTCGTTTTGAGGGATTATGCCGGACTGGTTTATGGCGGATTAACCCTTTGTAAAACGTATTTATACGACCCTGTAAGGTTACGGTGATGAAACTGCTCGAAAATATCTTGGATCGTTACGTGTTACTTACGAGGGTATCGGAGATATGATTTCATACTTTGTCTCGGAGATTGGTAGCTTCTGGACTGTGGTGATATAACGAGCGGGAAATTCGTTTGGGATGCTTGGTAAATTGACGCCGCGCGAATACAATACGTGCGGATTGTATTTGTAATTTTGGTAGGGATCAGGTTGAATTCCATTGAGACGAATTTGGAATTGAGTGGAATTCCGTTGTGACGAACGGTGAATTACAGGAAACTCCGTCGTGCTAAGTTTTGATTTTGTGGAATTCCATCAGGCTGAATTCTACTACGTGGAATTCCATCAGACCGAATTCTTCTATGTGGAATTCCATCAGACCGAATTCTTCTACGTGTAATTCCATCAGGCCGAATTCCACTGCTTGGAATTCCGTCATGAGATAATCTATCTTGTGGAATTCCATCATTTTGAATTCTACTGCGTGGAATTCCACCACGTCGAATCACATCAAGGAATCCAGATCGTAGAATTCCAACGCGTCAAAATTCACTGCGCGAAATTCTGTTTCGTGGAATTCCAACGCGTCAAATTCTACTACATGTAATTCCATCAGATGGAATTCCATTTCATAGAATTCCAATGTATCAAATTTCACTGCATGGAATTCCATCGCGTGGAATTCCGTTACGTAGAATTCCCTCACGTGGAATTCCATTTCATACAATGCCAGTGTGTCAAATTTCACTGCATGGAATTCCATCGCGTGGAATTCCGTTACGTAGAATTCCTTCATGTGGAATTCCATTTCATAGAATTACAATGTGTCAAATTTCACTGCATGGAATTCCATCGCATGGAATTCCGTTACGTAGAATTCCTTCATGTCGAATTCCATTTCATAGAATTCCAACGTGTGAAATTTCACTGTATGGAATTCCATCGCGTGGAATTCTATGACGTAGAATTCCGTCAGTTGGAATTCCACTGTGCCGAATTCCACAAAGCAGAATTCCATCGAATAAAATTCGATCGCGTAGAATTCCACCGCGTCGACATTCCGCAGAATTCCATCACAAGAAATTCCACGTTTCTAGAATTCCCAGCACGTCTTATTTAACCATGTTGAATAACATATAACCTAGCCAACGCACGGTGCTCCATCGCAAGAAGAATACATGATAATCTATCACATATAACGCGTGATAATATAACATATCCCTCCATAATCTCCTACTCTACTCTCCACTCACACCGTGAAAGTATCTCTGATTTCCCCGATTTCATTTCGCGCGTTTCGTGACGAAACAATTACATCCTTCTTCATTAGGTCGTCAGACCCTTTTCTCACCCTTCTCTTCGATACATCTGTTTCGTCCGGTTATCTGCGGTAACAGTGGGACGATTACGCGAATAATCTTGCGGCTTTCATTGGCGGTAGTTGTTTAATTTCTTCGTCGAGATAAGGGCACAAAGATCGTAAGCATTCGGCCCACGTACGCCAGGTTCATAAGCTTCGTTGCCAAAGAAGCCGAATAGAAGAGGAATTAAGGCGGAAAGCGTCGAGAAAGTTGCCACGATGCTCGTTCTTTCCTTTATTTTCGTACCCTTCCTTTTTTTCTTCCTGGAACAGCGATCCATCATCCAATCCTGTCGGGCGCATCGAGAAACGTATATCTCGGCGCTTGCCATTGCTTTAATCTCTTTGGAGTTTTCTTCCGATTCTTTTCCTTTTATTTCTCTCACGATCGACTTGCTTTTATTCTTGTTAACGCGCCCGATATTACCGGCAAAATATCCGTCGAGAGGAAGTAATACGCGAATATGGGACATCCGCTTTATTTTTCGACTCGGATGAATTTCAAGATAAAGCGATTGTGCCTTGGAACGACGACAATTCGACGATTCTATGACTTGGGTATTTAGGGACTTGGACATTTTTGGATTTGGAGATTCGTTGATCGAATAGCTATATGGGGACTTGCAGATTTAGGGACTTAGAAATTTAGGAACCTAGGGATTTGGTGATTTTAGAATTTGGGGGTATGGTAATTTGGAGACTAATTTGGGGATTTGAGGATTTGGAGATTTGAGAATTTGGAGCTGCAAGATTTTAGGAGTTCAAGGGTTGGGGGTTTTAGGGATTTGGGGATTTAGAAATTTAGGAACCTAGGGATTTAGTGATTTTAGAATTTGGGGGTATGGTAATTTGGAGACTAATTTGGGGATTTGAGGATTTGGGTATTTGAGAATTTGAAGCTATAGGAAATTTAGGAACTTAGGGACTTGGGGAATTTAGAAATTTGGCAATTTTAGAATTTGGGGATATATAAATTTGGAGATTCAAAAATTGGAGGTTTTGGTAATTTGGAGTCTTGAGCATGTGGAAATTAAGGAATTGTATATTTTAGAATTTGGAGCTATAGGAAATTTAGAGGGTTAGGTATTTGGTGATTTAGAAATTTAGGGATCTCAAAATTTGAAGAATCTGACGAATTTGGCTATTTCAGAATTTGAAATGTGGACTTGGTATTTCAAAATTTGAGCATGTAAAAATACTTAAGAATCTAGGGATTTGGAAAGCTTACCTAACTTGAAAAATTTAGCAACTATTTGACAATTTGTAAAATCCTTTTTTTATGAACTTACCAAAATCTGAAAATTTGAAAAACTGCAAAAAACTAGAAACTTGAAAAATTTCGAAAATTTACAAATAACGTTAATCACCAGATAATGTACCAAAATCCGAAATAGTATCTATCCAAAGATATAAGAAATTTATTATTTTATTATCCCGTGCTTGTTAAGCTTATATTTTGCTTGCCAATAAGATAGTGGCACACCGGGAGTTCTAATATGCAGTTACGTTAATGTACAGTGTCCAGAACGAATTGTGGCTGCGGACGTGGGTGTGCGTCCGCCTTTACGAGGCGCATTTACAAATAAATGCTTAATGAGGGTCGGCAGCCAAGCCTGGCCACGCAACGGTCTTTAAAAAGGCAATCAAGAATATTTTATGAACATATATTGCTCTAATTGCTGCTCGCTTGCCGTCGTTTAAACGTACGAACCTTTTTTGCTCTTCTTTTTTCGCTCTCGCATCCTGCCGTCGACGAAGAGTGACGGTTTTATTAACGTTGTCCAGTTCCTCGATCGAACATTGAACGAAAGGTTAATCGGTTATTGTCTTCCCGTTCGCGAAACACGAAAGAATCATGCTACGAATACTGTTACGACACGAAACTTCAATTTCCCCGCAAGCCATATTTCATCCCCCTGTTTACATTTTCAAACTGAATTTCCGGGAATATAAGCTTTAAGCCTGTCGCGATGATTTCCCGTGCTCGATTCGCGCATTAATTATCGTTCATCCTCGTCGTCTGAAGTTCAAAGAATTTAATTGATAAGAGACGGAATACGCGATAAATATCGGACGGTCGTTAAATATGAATATCCATTGATCAAAATATAAATTCATTATCGGACTCATTTCCCGTGCAGATGATACGTTTCGCGTTATACGTCAAAATAACCGGATAAAGTTCCAGCTGAAAAATAAGAGGAAATGGCAATTCGAACAGGAAATGTCCCGGAGGTTTGAGCCTGCCGATTTGAGGGGGAATTGGTCTTACCGCTGATTAAATGCAGACACCGATACAGCCCGGTAATTACCGTCGATCCTCGATTTATGTTGGAAACGTGTCCCTCGGGATTGCGGGCGTGAATCGAACCGCTCTAAAAAGTAATTTAATCAGACGGAAGGACATAGCCTTGTGTTCCGCTACGTGGAAAACGCGGATAGAAGTGGTCGTCGGACAAATACGACGCGGCGCAATTATAGTTGATCCGATATAATGCGTGACGATGCAATGCGTGGAAAATTGAATGATGGAAAATCTGCGATGTTTGATAGTCAACGTGCGTTAAATTTGACGGACGTTGAAAGTAACGTGCGTCGAGCGCAACGCGCGGCGAGTATGACGCACGTTGAGTGCGACGCTTGAGTGCAATACGCGACGAGTGCATCGAATACAGCAACGGTGAATATAATATGGTTCGAATACAATGTTCTTTGCGTCGTGTATGACGTGCGGCAACTCTGACGTACGTCGAGTCCAACGCGCGGCGAGTATGACGCACGTTGAGTGCGACGCTTGAGTGCAATACGCGACGAGTGCATCGAATACAGCAACGGTGAATATAATATGGTTCGAATATAATGTTCTTTGCGTCATGTATGACGTGCAGCAATTCCAACGTACGTCGAGTCCAACGCGCGGCGAGTATGACGCACGTCGAGTGCAACGTGCATTGAATACGAAGCATGTTGAGTGCAATACTCGTTGAGTATAATCCACGACGAGTTTACAAATCTTCAAGGTCTCAAAATCTCGAGATTCTAAATTTTCATAATCCCCAAATGTCTAAATCTCCAAATTTTGAAATCCTGAAATTCTTAAATCACCAGATTCTCAAGTTTCTAAGTACTTAAATACTCAAATTCCTAAATCCCCAAATTCATTAATCTCCATATTCTTAAATCTCCAAATTCTTAAATCCCCAAATTGTCCTAATCCCCAAATTCTCAGCTGTCTTCTCAAATCCCTAACTTCTAAACTCCTAAATTCTGAAATCCTAAAATTGAAAAATTTCTAAATCTGCCAATTCTAAAATCCCCAAATCAGTCCGCCATCCGTAACACGAATCAGTTTCATTAAGTCAAAGAGGTAGGAATAAATTCCCCAGAGCGGCGTTGAACGATCAAACCACCAAAGACGTTCTCGAACTTGTAACACTCTGTATCGATGGCTGAAGTAGCCTTCGAAATGGCGGTTGTCTCGGTGATACATTTGAGGATGTCGATTCAGGAAGTCGGTTTCCAAGTCCCTGGTGTCGGTATACCAGGTGAATGGGATCAGTGGTTAGCACAGTCGAAGAGAACTGTAACTTGATCTTCAACTTCCTTATTTTCTTCATCGTCGAACCGTTGAGAACACGAACCAACAGAGAGTGCATAAACTCCGCTCAAAGCCGAGTAAGTTTCCAGGAATTGTTCAGAGAGCATAACAGCATTTCTCCTCAGCAATTTCGTTACGAAAGAAGAAACATTTAATTCGTATTTTCTGAAAATAGACTTTCCCGAACTACGATACACTTGTAACAGCGTTAAAACAGAACATTTCTATCGATACATGTTTTTTTAAAGCGTCTAATTTGTGTGCGGTTATTTTCACGAAAATTGCCGGACGGTAATCAAATTTTGAAGATGGTATTTTGTAAATAAATTGCTTTTCGACTTTGTCAGAACGCGAAAGTAGCATGCTCATTGGTGTGCGAAGCCAATTTGAAGGGTCGCCGACGAAATGAATATTGCCCGATAAAAAAAATGTGTCAAGTAATTTTTCGAGTACTATATCACACGCAATTGCAACAAAACTGACGTGTGTCGAGTGAGTGATATATTTTGTCAGTTTTATCTCGCCTTGAATTTCGGTCTGTTGTTGTCGACGAAATAAATCAACCGGTTGCAAACAGATATGTCGTGTAAAACAATTTATCGTATTACTTACGATATCGTGGACAACATTTCACGGCTGGAGGGTTTTATAATTTTGTAGACAATGAAATGGGTTAATAAAAGAATGAAACGATCGAACATTGTGCAGGAATGTCGGTGAACAACGGGACTCGAAAATAATCGCAAATTTCGATGATAAAACAATGGCGGTTCTCGAAAACTAGACAAAATTGGGCGCGACCGGGGTCGAACAATGGAAAATACCGAACATGGCTTTCTACAAAGCGGATTTCCAATAAATACCAATAGCAAATCATTCGTTTAGTGTTCTGATTGATCCGGCGCAAAAATACCGAGCGCAAAATTCAATCCGCGCGAAATTCTTTTTCCTCCTCGGAAAATATGAACAATTGGTTAAAACATGTCGTGAAAAATGATCAAAGAATAGATTTTATTAAATATATCCCGAGCGTCGCACTTTCGCGCCACTTCAAAGAACCGACGTTAATCAAATTGGAAACTTAAAAGCTAAAATTCCTGGGGGAAAAAGCCTATCACGTTCCGACGTTAATTTCAAAGAAAATTAGAATTCTTCGAAAGAGAATAAAACTGGCTAACCGTAAAATTAATGATGCGAGACGGAAAAAATGTGGCGATAAAATCCTTTAACATAACTAGAAAACGTAATTACATTCTCGATTAAAATCGTTTACGTTGTCTGTGACTTAAAACGCACGTTACACGCAACATATTTATCGTGCGTTGAATTTTTCATATTTGTCGCACACTGATTTTGCAACTTGTATTCAGGCATTATATTCATTGTATGTTTGACGCACATGTACGTTGAATTTGACGTGCGTCAGATTCACCGTGCGTTGAATTTGACGTGCGTCAGATTCATCGTGCGTTAAGTTTGACGTGCGTCAAATTCGTCTTGCGTTAAGTTTGACGTGCATCAGATTCACCGTGCGTTAAATTTGACGTGCGTCAAATTCACCGTGCGTTAAATTTGACGTGCGTCAGATTCACCGTGCGTTAAAATTTTGTAATACTTCGGATATTTAAAAATTCTGCCAGATTCCGTGCGTCACTCATCCCATCCGAAATTCATGTATATTCGTCTTAACAATCGACGAGGTTGAAACGATCGAGGTGAATCGTCGATACGCATGGCATTCGGAACGACGTGATCCAACGAATGAAATTACTTTTGGAGAACGGCGCAATTTGCCCGGCGACTAATTTCAACTTCCAACGGAAACGTTTTGCCCTGAGGGCCGTCTGATTTATTGGCTCCGGGCTTCTACTTCTCCCTTGGAACTGCATAAAAGACCGTGGCTGTAACGTAGCCTGGTTGAACATCTCTGTGCTCGAATAGGCAAGCACGCGAGATAACGGGGACACCTTGATTCCCATTAAGTTGAGTGTACGGTGCCACCGACGAAACTAAATAAATGGCAGATAACACGGCGTTGGCGGTATAATTTATTAAGGTCCCTAGGAAAAATTACAACTGCAGAGAAAGTACGAATGAGAGCCGGAAAAATATTGCGCCCGTTGCCGGCGAGAAAGAACCTAGATTGAAGGACGAGTCGTAAAAAGGGAACTTGTGCAGGAAACGCAGCAAGTATGAATAATGCTCGCTGAACACTATACCGCGAGGAATAGCTTTTTCCTCGTGGGCAACAATGACAAAGAGACTGATACAAATTTTTTGCGAAGAACGTTGGAAAAATTGCGATTGCGATATAAAGAAATTTAATTATTTGCAGGGTAAATTTTTTGGAAATACATGTAGTGGTACAAGGCAGGTTTTAAAAAAGGTTTCTAGGGTTTTTGGTAACTTTCTAGTAAGGTAGAGTAGAATTTTTCATGATGGGGTAAGGTTTGGAATTTTGGGGATTTTAGAAATTTTCGTATTTGAGATAGTAGAAATTTGGGTTTTTGTCACGTGGAATTCTGTTATGTTAAATTTGAGAGACTGGAATTCTATTGCCTGGAATTCTATCGGATGCAATTTTCATTGAATTCCAACGGATGGAATTCCATTGTGCCGAATTTCCTTACGTGGAATTCCATTACGTTGAATTCCACCGCATGGAATTCCTTTGTGTTGAATTCTACAGCGTGGAATTCCATCAGGTGGAATTCCATTGCGTTAAAGTCTACTGGGTGCAATTCCATTACGTTGGATACCATTACATGGAATTCCTTTGCGTTGAATTCTTATAGGTGGAATTCCATCACCTCAAATTTCCTTGCGTTAAATTCTATCACATGGAATTTGTTTGTGTCATACTCCACTGATTGGAATTCCATTACGTTGAATTCCACCACATGGAATTCCTTTGTGTTAAATTCTACTGTGTGGAATTCCAGCAGGTGGAATTCCATTGCGTTAAAGTCTACTGGGTGCAATTCCATTACGTTGGATACCATTACATGGAATTCCTTTGCGTTGAATTCTTATAGATGGAATTCCATCACCTTGAATTCCTTTGCGTTAAATTCTATGACATGGAATTCCTTTAATCGAATTCTATCACGTGGAATATTGTTGAATTCCATAAGGTAGATTTCCGCTACTTCAAATACCATCTTGCAGAATTCCTTCGACATTGAGTTCCATCTGGTGGAATTCCTTTGACATTGAATTCCATCTGGTGGAATTCCATAGCGTCGAATTTCATTTTGCTATATTTCATTACGTGGAATTCCTTCATGTCGAATTCCATCACGTGGAATTCCATTGTACCAAATTCCATGACATGGAATTCCATCGAGTGAATTTAATTCTCATGGAATTCCACCGTATTAAATTCCATCACACGAAATTTTAACCCCATCAAATTTCATCAATCTCCGCCAAAGAATACCGTAACGAAATATCTTATATTCGAAACGCGTACGTGGAAAAACGAAAATCGTTTTGTCGCGGGCAGAATTGATAAACGACTATTTTTTCGTGCAATTTTTCCATCCGGCGAGGGAGCCGTAGCGAATCGCGAACAGTAGGTAAATATAAACAGAGGCGTTAATTCCGAACGATTGCTTCCTGTGTTTCGTGACCAATGGAAATCTGGTTTAGCTCGGTTTCCAAGTAAGTGCGTATTACGTGTGCATCATGCACGAACGCGTTGCTTGCTCGACCCTGCACCGAGTCTTGCTTCTTTTCTGTTGCGATCACAAAAGAATACTCGACACGCTCGTTCGCGGGAAATCTCGGCAAATCGTACCGGGGTTAGATCAATTTTCCGTGCGGTGTAATTATCCATTCGTGATGCACGTTTCTCGCCGAGCGCATCCCCGCATAATCCCTTAACGAACGATATTTTTCATCGACACTCCGCCGTTCCATTGTGTCGCGGAAAATATCGCGTCTCGATTCGAGCGATATTCGATCGCTGACAATTTCGAGACGATTGTTTACCCGTACGAGGGTAAAATGACTGAGGGAAACGATCATTTAAAGAATTCACGATTCACGTCGAAGATGGAACGTCGAATCGTTTGACGTTCACCGTTTTCCCTATCCAAACAAGTAATCCCTGCGCACCGTCGGCGCATAACGTTTATACATGTTTTTACTCGTCCCGCTTCTAATCTTTCAGAGGCTGAAATTTATTTTCCGGGGATTTATCTGTCTTCGACTAAGTAAACCCATTTGCATTTCAAATATCAGCCTTGATTCGCTTCCTCCGGGTTGGCTCGTTTTTTCCCGAATTTATCGGCTGGAGGTCACGTACGTTCCGTTTCCCTTCTTTTTCACCGTCTTCTCGAAAAAGAGTCGCTGCACGATAATGCAGCTGCGAGTTGATGCGCAGCCATGTTGATGAACAGCGCTATCGTTTGCATACTTTCCACCAAATTTGTTACCGTTATCCGACGTTTCATTTCGATTCCGATTTCCTCCAGTTTATTTCACGGTCTACGCTGTTTGGGGATCTAGGGATTTTAGCGGGCTGAAAGTTGGGGATTTAGGAAATTTAAGGTCTTGAGAGTAGGGGGATTTTGAGAATTTTTGGAAGATTTAGGAATTTGGGAAAATTTGGAGAGTTGGGAATTTGGGGATATTTTGAGGTTTGACAATTTGGGGATTTATAAATTTGGGATTTAGGACCCTAGGGATTTAGGAATTTGAGAACTTAAGAACTAGGGTTTTTGAGAATTTGGTGATGTAAGAAATTGGGGATTTGAGAATTTGGCGATATAGCAAGTTGGGGATTTGAGAATTTGGCGATATAGCAAGTTGGGCATTTGAGCATTTGGTGATATAGAAAATTGGGAATTTGAATATTTGGTGATATAGAAAGTTAAGGATTTGAAAATTTGGGGATTTACTAATTTGTGAGTTTCAGGATTTGGTGTTTGACAATCTACAAGTTAACAAATCCACAAATCCATAAATTCATAAATTCACATATCCACAAATCCAGAAATTCATAAATCCACACATTCACAAATCTACAAATCCAAAAATCCACAAATCACAAATCTATAAATCCAAAAATCCACAATTCCAAAGATCCACAAATCCGAAACCTAAAAATCCATAATTCACAAATCTAGTAACTTAAAAATTGACTAATATGACAGTGCATAAAAAATGAAAAGCAAAAAGGCAATTATAAATTGATATCCAAATTTCTGAAAAGGAACAGTAGAACACTAAACGCAGTACACTGAACGGTATACAATCGGAACACTGTTCTTAAGTTACTGCATCCGACAAAGTTAGATAACATCGACATGTCGGCAAGAGGTTGGTTCCATCGATTCGGTATCAGTTTGCTGTAGCCAGACGTAAGAGGAGGTTCACGTATGCCGTGCAAAAACATGCTCACGTTCACAGACGCATGCAAACACCATCGCACACTTGCGAAAACAAGCACAGAATTACCTGCACCGTTGGTCAGAGAAACGTTACTCGTACTTACCGGCAAATACAAATACACGGTATTTGTGGTATCGCGTATCTGTGCGTGCTTTTGTAGGAGCGCCATGACGATAAAACAATGCCAAGATAATAGGGATAGTTTACCTGTGCCGTGGAACTCCCTCGAGCAAACCAGCATCCTGTTCTGCCATTTCTGAATCTTCTTTGACTTCCTTTTACCACGGTTATTAGGCCAAAGGCTGTACACATTCGTATAAACGGAAAAATATCTCCTTTGATGGTTCCGAGCTTGCTGTGTTTCAATATATCATAGCTTTCAGTTAATTTTAGAACGTACTCGGTGGAAATTTACGGAATTCACGTAACGACGTGGTAGAATTCGAGGTAGAGAGATTATAAGTGATGGAATTCTGAGTGATGAAATTCTAGGTGGTGGAATTCTGAGTGATGGAATTCAATATGGTGGAATTCTGAGTAGTGGAATTCAACACGGTGGAATTCTGAGTGATGGAATTCAACGAGATGGAATTCTGAATGATGCAATTCAATGTGATGGAATTTTGAGTGATGAAATTTATCGAGGTGGAATTCCGAGTGATGGAATTCAATCTGGTGGAATTCTGAGTGATGGAATTCAATCTGGTGGAATTCTGAGCGATGGAATTCAACGTGGTGGAATTGGGTGCGATGGAATTCAACTAGATAGAATTTTGACTGATGGAATTCTACGCGACGGAATTCTGAGTAATGGAATACAACACGATGTAATTCCAAATGCTGGAATACGACACGGTAAAATTTCGAATGATGGAATTCAACACTGTAGAATTCTGAATAATGGAATTCTGAGTGGTAGAATTCAACGTTGTTGAATTCCTAGGGATAGAATTCTACGTGGAGGAATTCAACGCTATAGAATTCTGAATACTGGAATTCTGAGTGGTAGAATTCAACGTGGTTGAATTCACAGCGATAGAATTCTACGCTATGGAATTCTGAGACATGGAATTCACCGCAATGAAATTCGGAGTGTTTCACGAACATCTATCAATCATTGGTCTATACAACCTCCTCGTTTTGATGAAAGCACATACAATTATTTATCTCCATTGAATTTCACGAGATTTCCACAATGCAAATTACGGGTACTTACCTCCACCGTTCGGGACACTCCGACGAAACTTTTGTCCGTTGTCGACTCGACTGGGACACGAATCTGTATTACCGTTGTAGGTCGTTTCTCATTAACAGTGTTTCGGGCGGGACGGTATCGACTTACCGGAAACGACGAAAAATGTCATTATCGAGGTCGGTGTTTCGTGAAACGAATTCGAATCGGCGGCGCCTTGTTACGCCTTTCCCGAAGGGACACTCGACCCGACCTCCGGTGCCTCCGCTTGAAAGGATCTTCGAGGGCCTCCTTTCAGACCGGCGATCCTTAATTAATCTGGAAATCGAATCGCGGACGAAGGAACAAAGTCGATAGGTCGAATCGAACCGGCGAGGATGCCGGCTTTGAGTCGGCTTATACGGAAGCCTCTCGCTTCTGCTTTCCTCGCGGAAATCCTTCCTCGAAGTCTGGATTTAGATTTCCCGTTGCACTGTTTACCTACCCGCTAAATCGTTCTCCTTTTGCCATCTCTAATCGCTTTTATCCCGCTCCCAAATCTCCACCCAACTCTCTTTCTCACGAACATTTATCTCGACCACTTGCCTCTGTGATGTAACGATACATCGCGTGAATTAACTTTCGTCTGTACGCTGCAGCGAAATTGGGAACAGGTGTTGAGGAATTAGTGGAATTGCAATTTCAAAAGGAGAGTGGAATTGCCATCGCTGTTATTATTAACGCGTTACAGCATCCCCTAATCTCAAAGATATACATGTTATATCTCGAGTATGACGAGCGTGTTCCAGCATGGAACGTCAAATGAAATAATTTCTCATCAAAATATTACTTTGATCGTCTTGATAGTTTTGGGAATAATTTTGACAGAGTGAATAGAAGTATTACAGATGAGGCAGGGAAATATTTAACATAAGTTTATTCTTAACAGAAACGTTGTCTTTGCAAGTGGAGTACTCGAAACGAGGAATTGCAGCCCCTTCTGGTAACAAATATCGATACAAAATAACTTCCATAAATTCTACCCCCTGAAACTTAGCATTAGTTTGTACTGATAAATATGAGTTTGTAAATTAGCAGTCTAAACGATAAAGCAGCCCCTTGTGCTAACAAAACTAAATAAAAAATAACTACTATAAATTCTCCTCACTGAAAGTGACTTATCATAACTTTGTACAGATAAAAACGTAATAATAGCAAGCCGTGGTCCCCGGAGACAGTTACTCATTTCTCCATTTCGCAATTCCTTTTCTAAACTCGATGACAGATCGCGAACTTCAGAACGAAACTGCAACACGGTCGCTGAAAATTCTTTCGTTTTCAACTTACTCAAGTTTCATTGTCCAAAGAAGAGAATTTTTGCATGAAAATGTGGCGGGTTGTTATGGTTATGGTGCGCGGGCTACTGGCGGAATTTATCAAGAACCGTATTTCATGTTCCTCGCTCGTAACACGAAGTCCAGATAATAGGTCTATAAACCGAATGGAAGTATATCCGACAGTTACATAAAATGTTAAGTGGATTAACGTTGTATAAGAGTTCAGATCGTGGTGTTTATAGCACGTGGAAGACACAAAGGTTTTATAGAGAAAGTTTGTCAAAGTGATCAAACTTATGCCCTCCGAACAGTACGGTTGCTAGGGAGTAAAATCATGGGACCTTTCATCTTTCAGTATTTTATAGATCTGATTTTCGAAGTTCAAAGATGTAAAATAAACCAGAGATTTATGTTCAGTCCTTTTTTATGTGCACTGTGTCGAAAACCTTTACCGTAGGTTAAAAAAGGAGATTTGATATTGAAAGTGCAAGTGGTATCATAATCAGACAAGTAGTGTAGCCTCATATGTAGTCAGACAAGTAGAACCACCCCGTATGTAGTCAGAAAAGTAGTATAGCCCCGTATGTAGTCAGACAAGTAGTATAGTCTCGTCAGTGGTGTGACAAGTATAGTCTCACATGTAGTCAGACAAGCAGTATAGTCTCACAGGTGGTCAGACAAGTAGTATAGGTTCGCAGGTGGTCAAACAAGTAGTATAGTCTCACAGGTGGTCAGACAAGTAGTATAGCCCACTAGTACAACTAGTGGTCAGACAAGTAGTATTGCTTTTATAGTGGTCAGACAAGTAGTATAGCCCCATCAGTGGTCAGACAAGTAGTATAGTCCAGTATCTGTTATGACAGCTGTATCGAGCAATGCTGGCATAATAAAAAGCATCCTGTTGCCTGTAATAAAAATGTGGGAGTAAGAAATGAATGAAAAGGGACGAAAGAAGAAGACAGTAGTATGCCTGACGTTTCTCTTTATTGTTTGAAATGTGTTGTAACGATCAGATATGGATCATGTAAAATTACAGTAAAACGTAAATACGACGATATTCCTCGTGTATACATATACGTATATGTATATATATATTTATATTTATATTTATATATGTATATAAATTCTTGTACGCCACCGAAATAAAAAAAAAAAATGAACGATCTCCGCCGAGAGAGAGAGACGCAATTACGTAGGTCGATTGGCGAACATCTCGTAAACTCGGAATCCGTTTCAATTCGTGTTCACGTGTATCCCCGTTCGATTTCGTGTACAATCGTGTCTCCCGAGCTCGACAGAATTTTCGTGGATAACGTGCATATCGCGTAAAACAATCGACCGTTTTGTCGGCAGTGATTGTAAATCCCATCGGTTTCTAACGAATTTCCCCCGTTTACTTTCACCGTGTTTGTCGCACCCTCCCATCCTTAATTACACACGACACCGTCTCGTTAATCTACCTCACAATCATACACTATGTACAGAGTCGTGTTAACGACACGATTTTCAATCAAATTGTATATATATATATATATATATATATGTATATATTGCTATAGTGTTTCTTCTTTGTTCACTCGCACGTTGATAAACCCTAGTCGCCTTGTTGCCGTGTACATACATACATACAATACATACATACGTGTCTGTAGCCTCGTGTGTGTACCTGTATATGAATATTACATACGCGTGCGCAACAATTATAATCCCCTACGAAATATCTCGCGAGCAATTAACGCGCTGCTGGTACCGAGTAGTCGCTTTTCGAGTATATTTCTTAACGAAATTTCGAGAACGGAAATTCGGTTGGTGCTTACAGTTTAAATTGTAATTGCTTGAATTTCAAGTGGTTGCGTTCGTTTTTGCTCTGAGGGTGCTTCTAGAGTAAGCGAGCGATTCGTTCTTCGACGTATTCGGTGCAGATTAATTGCAATGATGGAATTGAATTCGATACTGTTCAATCGGATGCGATGGAAATCGACGGAATTCGGTCCGGTATAAAGAAATTCTACACCATGCATGGTCCGACGCAATGAAATTTCGCACGATGGAATTCCAGGCATTGGAATTTGCGATGGAATTCCACGCAATGGAATTCGGTGGAATTCACTGTTCGGCGCGATAGAATTTGATGTTATGGAATTCTGCGCAATAATACTCGACGCTCTGGAATTCCATGCGATGGAATTCGGTGGAATTCACTGTTCAACGCAATAGAATTTAACGTGATGTAATTCTACGCAATAGTACGCAGCGCTAAGGAATTCCACGCAATGGAATTCATTGGAATTCACTGTTCAACGCGATAGAATTTGACGTGATGGAATTCTACGCAATAGTTCGCGGCGCTATGGAATTCCACGCAATGGAATTCGATGTAATTCGCTGTGCAACGCGATAGAATTTGACGTGATGAAATCCCACGCACTAGTACTCGACGCTATGGAATTCACTGTACAATGCGATAGAATTTTACACGATGGAATTCCACGCAAAAGTACTTGGCACGATAGAGTTCTACGCAACGGAATTCGATGGAATTCATTCTTCCACGCGATAGAATTCCACACGTTGGAAGTTCAAGCAATGGAATTCCGCGTAATAGAATTCCACATGATAGAATTTTATGTAACTATATCTACTGTAACAGAATTCAGCTCATTCGAAATTCGGCGAGATTTAGCGCATTGAAATTCGACAAATTGGAATTCCATGCCTTGAAACTCGATGGAATTCACTGTTCGATTCCATTGAATTCGAAGCAATACATTTCTACGCGATGGAATTCAACATAATGGAATTCCACGCAATAAAATTTCCCTCGATTGAATGCGCAATGGAATTCGATGCGATTCAATTCTTCGATTCATTTCATTGCAACCATTGTTACTCGTTTCACTCTAATCACCCTCGAATCATTGTTCACATTGGCGTAACTAGGGCTTCTGCCGAACTCAGACTAAGAAGTGGTCGTTGTGTGCCTAAATATTTATCCATTGTCTCACACACCACGCGATATCGCGTGATCGATCATTTACCATCCGCCCCGTCAATGATCAGCTCTTCCAAAATAATACAGTTCGACCTTCGAAAATTAATAAGTGAAAATTTAACAAGCTTCCAAGTATCTTTTACTAATCGTAATGGTTTCTGATAGAGGTAGCGTATAGTCTGCATTTTAATCTACTTTCTTATCCTCTATCTACTTATGTCACCGATGAACTTCAATTAAGTCGAAACAGAATTTTACGAATATTTTTAATTGCAATAGTTTCTGATGGAGGTAGCATGTAAACTGCATTTTAATGTTCTACCATTTCTCTATCCTCTATCTACATACCTCAATGATTTCTCAATTCAAAAAGTTGAAACAAATTTTTCTAAGCTGACGAATGTTTTCTGTTAATTGCAATAGTTTTTGGTAGAGGTAGCACGTAATCTGCATTTTAATATTCTACTTCCTTTCTAGATTCTATCTAATTATCCCAACGATCATTTCTTAATTAAAGTAATCGAACCAAAATTTCACGGAACGATTTCTTTATTAATCACAATTTGTATTTGTATTTTAACACGTTGACTGCCACAGTGAAAACTGACGTTTGATACACTAACATAGATTATTAAAAACAATGTTACTTAATTTTACAATTTGATGTTCGTGTCTATCCTTGTCTCCATGTTGAGTGCCTTCAAATTTCTCATTCGCTTTTCCTATAAATAATTAATTTAACTGAACTTGCAATAGTGCTCACATATGTCACATATGTCTTGAGAACAAGAGATCTTAATAATTCAACTTCATTTTTTAATATATTAGTCCTTTCAACTCCTATATGTATATGATCAATTTAGCTGAACTTGCAGTATCGGTCACATGTGTCACACATGTCACATATGACATAAAAAAAGAGTACTTAATTATTCAACTTCATTTTTAGCTCCATTAGTCCTTTGAAGTCCTATATGTATATGATGAATTTAACTGAACCTGCAGTATCATATGTCACACATGACATATGAACAAGAGTACATAATCGTTCAATTTCATCTTTGGATCCTTCAGTGTATATCAGTGTCTCGACATTAATCTCAAATGTTCCTTTCGTTTCTATTTTGCATAAATAATTAATTTAACTGAATTTGCAGTATCGGTCACATATGTCACACATGACATAAGAACAAGAGTACTTAATTTTCCAACCGAATTTTTTAATTCGTTATCATTGTTCCGACATTAACCCCAAGTGTATAATTACATTTCCCCACAAATAATTTAACGAAATCCGATCACACATGAACAGCAGTCAACGCGTGCCACATACTCCCCGCCTACTTACGCCAATGCTCGTCGCAAATAGAACGATTGCAAAACGTGATCGAAATTCGACACAATTTGAGCGAGTCCCGACATATTCTTTGGTAAAGATTAAACATGCATAGGTGCTAAATTACCACAACGAAGCCGAACGTAGGATGGCGATGATGCAGCAGCAGACCATGTTGGCTGATAAGGGTCCGTAGAAGCCGGCGGCTGATCTCGGTGGTTCTTGCGCGAGTCGTTGATTGTTGGCAGCCAAAGTCGCGGTTTCTGTCCTCTCTAACGGCCTGGTGCCTGCGACTCCTGGCAACGTCGACTGGCAGCTCAAACTTAAAGTTCCGCCCGGGAAATGATGTCGCTCTAAGCGTAACGTCAAACGCAGACGCGACGACGACACCATGCTCTCCTCCGACGTCGATCCGCTTGGCAGTTCTTTGGTCAACGCTTTGTTCACCTGTCGAAGAACGGTCGACAGCGGTCAGGATATACTTGATCCTTGTTTCGATTGTAAGATTCCCCGCTAGCTACCGCGAGATGGTTAGTTCGCCGATTGTTAAGCGCTATGGGTCCTTTGTTGGGAGCGTAGTTTCGACAGGAGAGGAGGGTAATGGATTATGTTTGATGGACTGACAGATACGGCTTAGGGCATTGTACTGAACGTTCCGCTTCTAATTGATTTATTTAGCAATCCGATTCCACGTAAAATAATCCCTGCGAGTACAGCAGTGAGTGTCTAGGGAATCGACCAACGGAAGATTGCTACTTTGGGATCTGGGGACGTTGATATTCCGATAAATCTGAGGAAATCGGGGGATATTTGTACAGATTTAGGGAATTAGATTTATTTGTAGAGATTTGTAGGGATTGTAGAGATCTAGGGACATTAGAATATCAGTACGTGGAGATCTAGGGACATTAGGATATCGATGCGTAGAAATCTAGGGATATTAGGATATCAACACGTAGGGATCTAGGAATATTAGGATATCGACACGTAGAGATCTGGGGATATTAGGATATCAGTGTGTAGAGATCTAGGGATATTAGGACATCAATACGTAAAGATCTAGGAACATTAGAACACCAATACGTAGAGCTCTAGGGACATTAGGATACCGATTCGTAGAGATCTAGGAATGTTAGGATATCGACACGTAGAGATCTAGGGATATTAGGATATCAGTACGTAGAGATATAGGGACACTAGGATATCAATACGTAGAGATCTAGGGATATTAGGATATCAGCGTGTAGAGATCTAGGGACATTAGGATATCAATACGTAGAGATCTAGGGATCTTGAAGTTTTTAGATACCGGGTTACTGAAATCTAGGGATATTGAGATCTGGAAGTTTTGAAATATTTTCGAGACATAGAATTATTGAATCTAGGAACATTGCAATCTAGGGATTTATGTATCTATATTAAAGTATTGATATCTGAATATATTTGGGTTTAAAGTAATGTGATTGTGAGAATATTGGAATCTAGGGGCCTAGTTATCTCTAAACATTGGATTGTTACATAAGAATATAAGTTACTAGAAATTTAGTGATATAACAGTCAGCCCTAGGGATATTGGAATCTTGGGATCTAGTAATTTAGCTCTATTGCAATTTAGCGAATGAGGAAGCTTGGAATGTAATGATCTGGAATAATTTCTAGGGATACTTTGAGATATTTTACGGGTTACTGAAATCTAGGGATATTTTACAGATATTTGAGTCTAGGAATATAGTTACAATCGATCCAACATATTTGTATCATGCACAAGTCGATTGTTAGAATTATTAAAAAATTGTTAAAATTAGTTCTGACCAAAAATGTTAGTATAAAAAAAGTTAGTACCAAAAGTAACTAGTTGCGCATAAAAATTGAAGTTAAGTACAACTTTGATTCGAGATTAAGAAATATATGACCGGAGGAGAATGAATCGATAATAATGCACGTCCGGATAGAAAACGGTGGCGAATCGTAATTTAAGGAGATTCTACCAGTTACATCGTTAAGTTCTTCGGTGGTGCGACGTAAATTTAATAAAGCAACGGGGCGTGCTCATCACCTTGGAAACGAAAGCATGAACTGAATGCGGTAAAGCGATTCTGAAAGCATCCTCAACTTTTAACTCCTATCTCGGAGGAAGTTTTTAGACGACTCGAATAGAGGGCACCGTCGCGAAAACACTAAACGAGCATCATTCTAAGTGGTTTCGTGAATTTCGCGTCTGCTTGCCACGAATCTGCAATTCATGGACATTTGACCCTTTCTCCTTTTTTTTGTTCATTATTTCAATAACTCGCCGACTCGTTACACCCTTTTCGTGTAACGCGTTCCTCGGAATTTTCTGTTACGCTTTTCTCAAATTTTTTCCTCGTCTTTTGTTGTTAGTCAGATCTCGACGTCAGCACAAAAATATTACTAATGTTATTTATCTAATACTATCCTGTCGATTTATTTAATTATCTAGTTGTTCAATTTGAACGGTTCTTTTTATCAACTGAGGATAAGAAAAAGTCAGAGATATTGTGTTACGTCCTTGAGTCACATCCTTGAGTCATGTCCTTGTGACACGTCCTTGAGTCCTGTCCTTGTGACATGTTCGTGTGTTACATCCTTGAATCAACGTCTTTGAGTCATATCCTTGAGTCAAGTCCTTGTGTCACGTCCTTGAGTCATGTCCTTAAGTCCTGTCCTTGAGACATATCTTTGTGTCACGTCCTTGTGTTACACGTCCTTGAGTCATGTCCTTGAGACACGTCCTTGTGTCACATTCTTGTGTTACGTCTTTGCGTCACGTCCTTGAGTCATGTCCTTGAATCACGTCCTTGAGTCATGTCCTTGTGTCACGTCTTTGAGTCACGTCCTTGTGACACGTTCGTGTGTTACGTCCTCGAGTCACGTCCTTGATTTCAGGATTTAATTAATTTCTTTCGTCACATTTAAATACTCGCATAAAGTTAAACAGAGCATAAGTGAAATAGCGCACCGTGTGAATTTTCCGAGCGTGCAGGAAGGTAGACGCAGGTCTGGGCAAAAAATCGCGATGGCAATTAAGCAAACGGATCGAGAATATTAAAGAAACGGGTACACGAGAATGTCTCTCCAGGCGCTAATAGCCGTCCATTCTCATAAAACAGTCGGCTTACCTCTTTCCCGTTGAGGATGAAAGCAAGGAGCGCCGGAGGGTAGCTCGGCGCCGAGGTGCACTCAGCGAACAGAGTCTCACCGGCCTCGTAAGACGGTCGAAGACCATGAAGACCCGGTGGTTCCTTCGGAGGAATGGCAACGCTCATGTTCGCCTCGCCGTAGATCGTCTGGAAACTCGGCGCCTCTGAGGATACCTCGCAGCCATAAGATCCCGCGAGGTTCACCTTACCTGTCGCAGACAGCACACACCTAACACTAATTGTACCACACCACGCCGGTACAAAAGTACCGTTGACCACTTACGGATGTTTATTTGTACGCGATTCATTTTATTTGCGGACATACAATTACATTTTACTGCGCTTAGGGTCGTTCAAAACCTTAGTTCAGGTCAGTTGAAACTAACCAATTATAGCTACAATATTAATACCGGGGAAAAAAGTTGAAATTTTATGTCAATTCTGTATTCAGGACACATAATAACATTTTACTACATTTACGGACTTTCAGCCCCTTGCCTTATGACTCATTTGTCAGGTGCGTCAGGAACTACCCTATTACAGCTACAATATTAATACAGGGGAAAGAAGTTGAAACGTTATGACAATTCTGTATTCAGCAATTCTTGACTGTGTAAACTATAGTTGGACTTCAAATTTAAATTGAAGAGTAAAAATTTGAATAAGATCTGTCACGGTTGAAGTCTGAGTGCGTCCCGTTTGAAGGTGCGTCACGTCTGAAAGTGCGTCATGTATGAAGATGCGTCATGTCTGAAAGTGCGTCATGTATCAAGGTTCTTCACGTCTGAAGGTGCGTCACGTTTGAAGGTGTGTCATGTCAGAAAGTGCGTCACGTCTCAAGGTGCGTCATGTCAGAAAGTGCGTCGTGTCTCAAGGTACGTCACGTTTAAAGGTTCATGTCTAGAAGTGCGTCATCTCATAAGGTGCGTCATGTCTGAAGGTGCGTCACACCTTAGAAGGCAAGGGGTTAGAGACCGTATAATGATTCAGTTTTTCTACGAAATTCATCTTCTGGACGAGACATTCATTTTTTAAATAAATTTGTCATAAAATTGACTTGTATTCTATGGTTAAATATTTAAAGTATAAGTGACAAAAGTAATTCCAGAATAGAAAGTCGTAAAATTGTATAAATTGTGGAGTTTCGGTAAATGTCCCTGCAGAGTTTCGGTCGTTGGTATTCTTTTGATACGTTTTTCACTTCCATTGACACCGGGATCGGCACGAGGGCGGTTTCCATAGATTTTCCCAGGGTTTCACGGAGTTTCGAGCGAAAGAAGGACGCACGGTTGGCCGGAAGCTTATCGCGAGGCTGCCTCCTCGTCCGTAATGAATTAATGAACTCTCGCGAGCTACTTCGAGTGCAATCGCGAGCATGCGCGAAGTTCGCGTCGCGACGCGTAGCGTCGTTTCGCAGATTAGAAGTCTGATGTTCACCGGAGAAAAAAGGATCTCCGTAGAACAGTGAAAAATGGCCGGGAATAGAAATTTAATAGAGGCGAGTCTCGCCTGGCGATGAGGAAAGTTCGTTAATTATTTAAACGAAATTCAGCGACTCCGTTAACTTTTGTCCTCGTTGCTGGCGCGTTTCTTTCCTTCGCGTCTAAATTATCTTCTCGATTTTAATTTAAAACCGGACATTCTATTCGGGAGATCCTTTCCGAAATTCGACGACATTTTCATTTGGAAAGTGATAAATATTACCAAGTCTTTCGTAAACAAAGGCTTAAAGAAAAAATACTAGATAAAGAGAAAAATTTTACAGGTCGTTGATTTTTACAGATTTTTGGGACTTGAATAGTTTAGGTTCAGAACATTTTTGAGAACTTCTAAAAATTTAAATATTTGAGAATTTGTGAAAATTTATACACAACCCTATCAGGAAGCTTGCATTGCACCCGAGTTGAATTTCAATTTAAAGTGTTGCTTTAGTATTAATAAAATCGGACCCAACCTGTGCGAGTTAGACTGCTCTGTCCAAACAGCGTCACTTGTTTGTTGTCGCTTTTATTTAGGTCGACGTGGACACCAGTGACGGGGAACTCGCGACCAGAGGGTTTAGAGTCAGGCATATACCTGAAGAACTCAAATCCATCCTTGTACCACTTTACTGAGTACAAATCCTCGCCGCCCAAGTCGTATTCACACCTCAGAACCACTTTGTCCCACCTGGGATCTGCTATACTGGGTACATCCAGCCGAAGTAGTTGGAGACTCGTTCCTATAAACACAGAAAATATCATATTAAGTATAAAAATTCCTCTAGACTCTTTGAAATAGTTTTACACTTCAAAATACATACACTTGAACTTTCTAAATTATGAACTTTGCTAAATTATGTAGTAGTCACGTAGTAAATTCTTTCAAACTCGCATTATTTTATCTTATTTAAATTCTGGGAAATTCTACTGGAGATTCAAGAGAAATTATGTTATATTTGGATAGTAACTTCATTTAATATCGAATTAATATTTGATGTACCTTCCGAACTGAACATTCAAGCAACAAAGTTTGATTTTTAATTTTGCCAGTACCTCCTCATAAATTCCCCTCAACATTTTGTTTAGCATCTGAATTATCGAGTTTCGCCTCTAATTTTGAATGCGGACTATAAGTCCTTATAAACTCACATTAACGTTTCACTTAGCTCACGAATTATCTGGTTTGATGATTAATTTTGGCCAAGGACTGTTCGCCAAAATCCCGTGAAGTTGCATTCATAGTTTGTTTAACGATTACGATAGTTGCTTCTAACAATATGGCTAAGTTACGACTTCCGAAGTGATCACTTTCCTACATGGTTGAACTAATTAGTCACGCAAGTAGTATAAGTAGCCGTATGTTTGGCGCAACGTGCAGTGAGACAGGTAGTATTGTTCTCTGTGCAGTGGATCAAGACAATAATATCATTCCGTTTCATTATGGCAATTGTATTCAGGAACTCAAATATTATTACAAAATGCGGCCTCTTTAGCTGCTTAAGGACATAACTGGATTTAATTCCGGTTTGCAATGTGAAATTTCCTTTATCTCCAATTAACTCGAATTTACTGCGATGGCTTAGATTAAACCGAGCGTATTTGTGCGGTTTAATTCTGTTTTTAATTTTTGTGCATTTATAGAATTTTCGCATTCACTGTTTATCTTTAATAAATTTGAATTTAATTGGATCAAATCAAGAAAGATATTAGAACAACTTCGAACGACAAAGAGACGTAGAATAAATGTAATAATGTGATTATAGTACATGTGTACAATATGCACAAGATATAAGACAGACTGTATAGACTTATCTTTTATCTGTTATTGTATATAGTGAGACAAGAAATATTATGACAAAAAAACATTACTTTCTAATTTTTTCTACAATCCACATTATCGTGTTAAAATGTAGATATCAACATTTATGGTCATGTAAGTGGAACGTTGTCAGACAAGTAGTATAGTCCCATCAGTGGTCAGACAAGTAGTATTGTCTCTTCAGTGGTTAGACAAGTAGTATAAACTCGCGAGTAGTCAGACAAGTAGTAGAAGCACAGCAGTGGTCAGACAAGTAGTGCAGTCCGACCGGTGGCCAGACCAGTAGTGCAGTCCGACCAGTGGTCAGACAAGTAGTGTAGTCCGATTGGTAGTCAGACAAGTAGAATAGACTTTTCTTCACCTCGTCAAGTGATACAACCTCATGAATAGTCAGATAAGTGTTACTACAACACTATTTAACAATAAATAGTAATTTATTTCATCGTTCTCAACCCATCATGTGAAGGTATAAATGTAATATCGTAAAACAAGTATTATAGTCTCACAAGTGATCAGAATAATAAAAACTATTTCTCCACAGTACATTAAGTGATACAGTGTCGTAAGTAGTCAGACAAGCTCTCGCTTACGGGTAATCAGAGAAGTGTTGTGACGTTAATAAAAAGTTACCAACGTACCATTTCACTTTCGCATACACAGAAGATAGTATCGTTCGCATTCGAAACGGGCATCGTAGGAGCAAACGATAGATTATTAATTTACAGTCGGCTACGTGCGTGCAGGTTGGAAAGCAATCGCGCGTAAAGCCGTGGTATCGGCGAGCAAAACTTTCCCCGTACGAAAGCTGAAATTCTACGTTGAAATGATCCCATTGAGATGCAAACACGCGTGCCATCATCACGGATGTTCAGTCAGCAAATCGACCCAAGTGCATCGAAACAATCGACGCGCGAGTATCGCGAAAGAAAAAGCATCGCGTACAATCGTCGCGCCAACGGGGGCTCTGCCATTTTAGTTGGAAACATTCGATCGCTTTTTTTCCACCTGAATGGTTACACGAGTGTCCGATCGATCGGACGTTTTTAATTACCCCGGTGAAGGGTTCGCTACGTCGATAAACAGATTAATGCGACTGCGTTCGACTGCTCGATCGAACATGCTTTTTCCACCGTCGCGAATAATCGCGATTGCTCGATCGCAAATAAACCCGGGGTGGTGGCTACCCGCTGTCAATGCAGTGCAAACACTTGTTTCGTTTTATTTTTTTTTTCAAAGCTCGTTTATGCGGTTGACCACATGAACAAATTTTGTCGCCTCGCTAACGCGTCAATAATTGCCAGGCGACAGCTCGTTAGCGATCAAGGAACTGTCTTTTTTGCGCTTAAACAGCCTGTGTTTAAACGTTTAATCGATCGATCGAACCGACCCACGATAATTGGCAATCGTTCTGCTTCCTGTAAATAAATTCCGCTCAAGGGTGTAACGTTAATCGACGATGTTCAAACAACTGGAAAATGCTAATTCGTGAACAGTTAAATGTGTTCTTAATTAAGTCCCACTTAGGGGCAATGCCATTTTATTCCAGGCCTTACGTCTTTTAGTGAAGATCTGTATAAATGAACACATATGTTCACGTATCAAAATGATCACATATTTGTAAATTCACATATGATCCATATACAATCTATAGAGTACATCACGTTGATTTTATGTACCTCGATGTAAATATATAAACAATATTCATTGTTAATAAAATAATGAATTTTGTGCACATGTGTATATACAGTTTAAAATAAAATAAATAAATTTCTACAAAAAATCGCAGTCTTGTGCATAAATAATTAACCTTGATTTGTAAAGCATGCATCAAGTTCCTGCAACCGAATAAATAACGAACTCGAATTCCCAGTCGAGATAATTTGCGACGAGCGACGAAAATGTCGGCAAAATCGAAACTATTTTTTAGCACCTTCATCGTCGCCATTCGAGCCGCAGCAGAACACGATCAGCAATCCGAGCCAAGAAATTCGCATTCTAGAGCTGCCGGAAATGGTTTCGGGCGCGAGCCAGCTACGTGCTACTTAAAACAATAACCCGGGGCCATCGTTTCTTCCGAAAAGAGGGGAAAAAAAGGAGAACGAGGAACAGTGCAATCCAAAGGGACCAGCCGCTCTGTATTCAGCAGAACGAAGAGAGTGTGGTCGTAAACGATTTCCAGATCGCACGAATTTGTCATGCACTTGGCACTGCTGTCGCTTCGGTAGTCTCTCGCTAACCAAAGAGCGAATAGACTGGCTTGAAATTGCGTCACCCACGAATGAAACAAGTATATACCGGTGATGGGGGCGGCAGGGGGTGGAAAAGGCTATCGAGACGGAACGATTGCGTCAGGGGTGCGAAACGGCGAGGTGCAGACGTTAAAACGCTGAGAAAGGTGGTTGATGTCGCGATTTTGGCACTCGGTGCTCTTTTAACACATTGTACTTTGATTTCATTTGAGATACTAGGGGACTTGAGAGGGTGGTTTGGAAGTTTTAGGTATTTTTGAGGTCCGAACGAAGTCGAAAAATTTGAAATTCGGCAAGGGTATAAATTTGATAATTTTCAAATTTGTTAAATTTATAAATCTCCAAATTCTTAAATTGCTACATTCTCAAACTTCCAAGTGTAGGATAACCCCAAATTCTTGAAACCCCCACTTTTTGTAATTTCCAAAATTTTTAAACACCAAAGTCTCAATATTCCCAAATTCTAACTTTCCTAAGTTTCTAAGACCATAACAAACCCAAATTCTAAATTTCTCAAATTCCACATTCTCAGACCCCAAAAATCCTAAATTTCCCAAATTCCCAAATCCTTGAAAGAAATTTCTAAATTCCCCAGATTCTCAAACCCCAAACACTATATTGCCGAAATTCCTAAATCCCAAACCCTTGAAAAATATTTCTAAATTTCCCGAATCCCTAAATTACCAGGATCTCAAAGCACAACAGCGTGTCCCGATAAAATAATACTTTCCCGGTTTTTCGTCGTGGTTTGCACGATTGTTTTCGCAGGGGGTATACTTTAAAGAAAATTGTACGCTGCCAGGAATTATAAATTCGAGGTGCTTTAATCCGGCGTTATGAAACTTTGAGCAGGTACTTTGCATTCATAACCGAGTTTCGTGGTGCTGGTTTTTACTGATTGCGAACGGTGTACTCGAAATGAAGCTGGAACTATGAAACAGAGTCGAAGGAGTTATGCTCGATTAGAAAATGTAAATCCAATCGACTGATCCGCCATATTTCGCTACGCTGTGAAATCTCGGAACTTCAAATTAGACGAACAAATCTGGAGAATGTAAATTTAACAATCTCTCTCCTCGTAATATATTTTCGAATCTAGTTATAGGTACTTTGTTAAATAATTATTTAAAAGACAGATAATCGTGTTATCGTTCTTAAAATTAAGAAATTATTTACTTCGTACTAAATTTTGCAGAGTTCGAAGTTCGTAAATTTAATTAAGAAATTTGAAACGGGTGCCAGAATTAATCGAATTAGTATCGTTAAGTTTCAGAAAATTCGCAACACTTGGGATAAGCTCCCAAAGCAACACGGAGGAGAGCATTAACAAGATTGCTTTAAAATTTGCTAATTTTGGGTTGCAAATGAGCGCCGGTGGCAAGCAGGTTAGAATTATTAACTTCTTTAACATTTTCAAGACCTCCGCATCGAAGTTCATTTTAATCCCTTGTAAATTTGTTAATACGTTGCAACAAGGTTACTGGATCATTAAATTGACGAATATCAAAACTACATCATCTCGTTCAGATTAAGACAGTTCAGCAATAGCTTTAATAGCAGAAGAGCATTAAATTGAAAATTTTCAAGACATCTCATTTCGGATGAGATCAGAAAGTTCAGCAGTAATAGTATCGCTTTGTAATTTACAAATTCCTAAGTTTCGAAGTCTGAAAGTGTCAAAATCCAAATTCTAAATTTCAAAATCCCAAATACCATAATTTTCAAAACCCAAATTCTAAATTTCCAGAATTCCTAAATCCTACCCAAAATCAAAATCTTAAATTTTCCAAATACCTTAATAGTCAAATTCTCAAAGTCCAAATTATAAATTCCCCAAATTCTCAAACCTGAAACTCTAAATTCCCTAGATTCTCAAACCCCAAACACAAAATTCCTCAGATTCCAAAATCCCAAATCCTTGTAACATATTTCTAAATTTCCCAAATCCCTAAATTCCCCAAATTCTTAAATCCCAAACTCAAAATTCCCTAGATTCTCAAACCCCAAATACTAAATTCCCCAGATTCCTAAATCCTTGTAACATATTTCTAAATTTCCCAAATCCCTAAATTCCCCAAATTCTCAAATCTCAAACTCAAAATTCCCTAGATTCTCAAACTCCCAATACTAAATTCCCCAGATTCCTAAATCCCAAATCCTTGTAACATATTTCTAAATTTCCCAAATCCCTAAATTCCCCAAATTCTCAAATCCCAAACTCAAAATTCCCTAGATTCTCAAACGCCCAATACTAAATTCCCCAGATTCCTAAATCCTTGTAACATATTTCTAAATTTCCCAAATCCCTAAATTCCCCAAATTCTGAAACCCCAAACTCTAAATTCCCTAGATTCTCAAATCCCAAATACTAAATTCCCCAGATTCCTAAATCCCAAATCCTTGTATCATATTTCTAAATTTCCCAAATCCCATAATTCCCCAAATTCTGAAACCCCAAACTCTAAATTCCCCAAATTCTCAAATCCCAAACATTAAATTCCCCAAATTCCTAAATCCCGAATCCTTAAAAAGAATTGTCTAAATTCCCGAAATTCCTAAATCCCAATCCATGAAAAATATTTCTAAATTTCCCAAATCATTAAATTGACGAATATTAAGAGCATCATTTCATTTCGACTAAAGGCAAACTTCAGCAATAGCATTAAATTTGCAGAAGAGCATTAAGATCGTTAAATTGAAAATTTTCAAGATGTCTTTTCATTTCGGATGAGATCACAAAGTTCAGCAGTAACAGTATCGCTTTGAAATTTACAAATTCGCAAGCAGCATTAAGATCATTAAATTGCAACAAAATTCGCGAGAACTTTCGACTTCGGATAAGAAGCGTCGGTGCAGTAATTGAATTACTTGAAATTTCTCCAGGTTGCATCTCGCCGTTACGACGTTTCGTTTATTCCGAATGGCAGGACTCGCTACTTGCCTGTCCTTTGATCGACTTAAGGGCTCGTTCTGTTGTTCGCGATTTCTCTGCAACGGCATTGTGTCGCGCACAAAATGGACCCGATTGTTCTATGAGTTTACTTCAGCCGTGCACTGAAACGTTCTATAGGGTGCTTGATTTCGACAGCGACTGTTTTATATCCTGCAACGAATGTTTATTGAGCGTTCGTACGCTTTGTGCGCCAGGATTTTCGTTCTTGAGAACGAATAGCAGTTTTTCAGTCTTAACGACCTTGTTGTTCATCCGGTAATTAGGGTCATTATCGCGGTGATTGCCGTGTGAGCACCTCTTCAATTTTAATATTTACGTACCTGAATCTTTGTTTAGGTAAACATATTTTCTTTACGACTATTTCTTTCGTCAAAAATTGCTTCGTGTTCGTTAGCTATCGTACGTGTATGTTCAAAGCTAATCAAAACTATTAATTAATATATGCATTGTATATACATAACGAACATACATAATGAACATACATAATGAAGACACATACTGAAAACACATAATGAAGACACATGTGAACACACACGATGAAGACACATGTTAACATACATGATGAAGACAGTATGTGAATACACATGATGAGTGCACATAAAAATACACATCACATGAATATAAATGATATGAACATACATGATGAATACACACGACGAATGCACATAATAAATACACATCATATGAATATAAATGATATGAACATATGTGATGAATACACATGATGAATGCACATAATAAGTACACATCATATGAATATAAATGATATGAACATATGTGATGAATACACGTGATGAATGCATATAAAAAATATACATTACATGAATATAAATGATATGAACATACATGATGAATACACAGAATGCATGCACATAATGATACACATGATTAATACGCATAATACATAGACTTCATATGAATACACATAGTGTTACACATTATATGGCTACACATAATTGTATTTAAAAAGGACAATAAATATATTTAATATATTTTTAATATATCTTTATATCTAAATGTAAAGATGTTAGTATTAAATCTAATAAGACTGTATGTTATAAATACAACTATAAGTACAATTATAAATAGAGCTGCATAAATAAACAACGTTGACCTTTACGTGTAGAGCAAATCAATATCCATAATTATTCCAGTGTGTATTCAACTGTGATCGATTTAGTTAATTGGACACAATTCAGTGCTCATTATTAACCAATTTAATTAAATTTGACAAATTTAGTGGTGTGCACAGATATCTAATAACTTTTACTAACTGTGATATTGTATTCAATATTTTTGTGTGGTTATCGTAATTGATGAAGTAAGCCGAAAGCAATTTTATGATTTTGTGATTTCATAATTTTATTATTTAACAACTTAATTTATTAAACCTGCATAATTTATCCTTTTAAAATAAATAACACATATATTTACTCTCCGATTTTAGTCTAATTGACAAACAGGAAAACCCAAAAACCTCGAATTCCCTCCGAAAAACAAATAAAATACCCAGTAAACAGAAAGGAGCCCCTAATCAAATTATCGATAACAAATTACAAATATTTGTAAAAAAAGCCGGTATTCGAGGGCCGAATTTATTTATATAACACCCGGGTAAAAAATTGAAATCGAGAACAGAGAAATCACGGCCAATAAAAAACAACCAGAAACATCATAGAATTCGGTGCAATCCGATTTTTATTCCGTGCGTGTCCCTTCGAACGAATCACGATGCATCGACCGAGGCAGTCGAACGAAACAATAAAAAAAAAAGAGAAAGACAAAAGAGGACAGGGAATAAAAAAGAAACCGAAGGTATCAAAAGTTCAACTGCGCCCTAGATCGGTTTTTTTCCCTCGGAACTGCATTGTGTTCCGTTGCGTCGCGACGAATTCATGATCCACCTTGCATAATGCAATAACGTCTCGTCGAGCGACGGGTCGTACGAATGAAAACGGAAACAAAGGAATTGGCCGCGAGTATTTTCTGTTTGCCCGAGACAAAAACGAGAAAAGGAGGAGGAGGCCAGCCAAGAGGCATGACACTCGAAAAACTCTCCCCTAAACGGGAACCACCCCTCAAACCAAAGGGGTCTGGACCCATTGTAGCGCAGTTAACTGGTGCTTACCGCGGCATAAAGCGCTGAAAAGACAACGAATTATTTAAAATGCCTCGTTATTGTGCCCGAATACCGTCGGTGCACCGCTCCTCAAACCTTTGAACGCGATTCCACAATTTATTGTCTTTCGCTGATCTTTGCCTTGCGAAGATGTTTCGTTAATTCACGGCTGGCTAAACTTTAATATTAACCTACTCAGGTACTTGTGTTTCGGCTCAAGGATACTTGTGTGTGATTTTTTTGTTTTCGAATTCGTCAAACGATGTTTGTATTACTATATTATGATGTATATGTGCACTGTTTTACTTTATTAGGATATGTCATATATGTGTTACTGTGTTGTAATGTAGTATATGTGTATTGTGTTACTGTATTAGGATATGTTACATATGTGTTATTGTATTATAATGTAGCATGCGTGTACTATGTTACTTTATTAGGATATGTCACATGTGTGTTATTGTATTATGATGTAGTACGTATGTACTGTTTTACTGTATTAGGATATGTCACATATGTGTTACTGTATTATGATGTAGTATATGTGTACTATTTGACTGTATTAGGATATGTCACATATGTGTTATTGTATTATGATGTAGTATATGTGTACTATTTGACTGTATTAGGATATGTCACATATGTGTTATTGTATTATAATGTAGTATGTGTGTACTATGTTACTGTATTAGGATATGTCACATATGTGTTATTGTATTATAATGTAGCATGCGTGTACTACGTTATTGTATTAGAATATGTCATATGCATCATATATTGCTGCATTATGATACGTCACATATGTGTATTATGATACATCATATAGTATATGTAAGGTGTACTATGTAATGACATTAAAATCCTTGAAAAATGTTTCCAAATTTCCCAAATCCCTAAATTCCATCAAATTCTCAAACCCCAATGTATAAATTCCCCAGATTCTCAAACCCCAAACACTAAATTCCCCAGATTCCTAAATCCCAAATCCTTGAAATATATTCCTAAATTTTCCAAATCCCTAAATTCCCCAAATTCTCAAACCCCAAACTCTAAATTCCCCAGATTCTCAAAACCCAAATACTAAATTCCCCAGATTCCTAAATCCCAAATCCTTGAAATATATTCCTAAATTTCCCAAATCCCTAAATTCCCCAAATTCTCAAACCCCAAACACTAAATTTCTCCTTAAAATGACATTAAAATTTTCTGAAATTGAAGAGCATTAAAATTTCCTAAAATTGAATACCATAAAAGTGATATAAAATCAAACAAAATTAATTAGAACCCAAATACTAAGAATGAACTCTCAGATAATAAAAATCCCTTAAAAACGATGCATGTATTATATCGCACATGTGTCGTTTCCACGCAATGTGTTCCAATTAAGTTGATCAATGTCGCTGCTAGCGCAATAATTAAAAATCAAGTTATTTTTCTATCGACAGCGATTGAATCCAACCCCTTTTCAGACCACTTCGTCCAGAATCGATTAATTGCATACAATGCAAGAACACCGACGAATTCTATCAACCAGGGAGCTCCATTCATCCCACGGATCTCAAAACAAGCCTTTCGTACTTATCCTTCGGGATTTCGCGCAGGGTTGTCCTTAAACAAGGGGGATTCATTTGGAGGTCTCGTTTTCAGAACACGGGGCAAACACAGCTTCCACCGACTGCCTATTGTTCGCTGTGACATATTAATTAATCTGCTAATTATTAAACTAATTGCTGGCTTAATTGGCTTGCGAGAAGTCCCGCTCCTTTTCAACGGATGAAAGAATTTATTGTATTATTTAGGTAGGCTTATACGTTTCGGCCCTTTGTCTGTTGTTTGATCAAGCCATTGATTTTTACCAACGGCTCTGAATTACGAATTCAATTAATTTACTTGCAAAATATTATTCCGAGGTAGTTTACAATTGATAGTTCGTCAAAGAATTGATAGCTCATCATTTTTCAAATTTATCTTTGTCTTTTAAAATTTATTATCTTTATGTTTGAAGATTTTTAGCTTTGATGTTTCAAAATTTTTGGCCTTGATGTTTCACGATATTGGCCTTGACGTTTTAAGATTTGTACCCTTGTTTCTCATTCAATTATATGCTTAGACTAGAAATAAAAACCGCCCTCAAAACCATCCCGAAAGAAAAACTTCAGTGAACTCAATTTGTATAAGAACTAAACTTGTCCAAGAAAAAAGTAGAACTTCCCGCAAGAAATATCGAACTTCCGTAACAAAAGCACCCTGCAGCGCAAAAAATAGCGCGATGAAAAGTGTCTCGAGTACCAATCAAAACCGGAAATCGCATAATTTCGCGGACAGGGATCCTTCACCCGTGGAGCGATAAATCACGGCGCAGTACTCCGTCAATTTTTTCCGCGTATAAAAAGCGTCTCGTCGAATTTCGGTTAAGCCGGAAAAGCTCGAGCTTTCGTTATTTCTCGGAGAGAAGTGTCACGAGTTGGGAACATGAAAAAAAAAAAGAGAGACAACGGCAGTGATCGAAAATTACAAGGATTCGTCGGCACAGTCACGATCGTAGCTGAAAATCCGCTCTCCAATTAGTCGCCTCGATTTTCAGCCTTCGTCTACCGAAACCACCCCCTCCGACGTTCCGGGAAAATACACAGCGACAGTTTTTCCTGTCGCGTGCAACAGTTTCCGAGGGTGCTTCGTGTAACGAGTCGAGGCTTTTGCAGCCGGCTACGACAAACTATCGCGTGCCGACCGGTACCCCGTTAATCGTGTTATTTGTCCGCTAATTAAGCGTGCTATAAATTCGCGCGGGAACCAGAGGGTGAGAACGGTTGTAGGCTTTATTGGAAACGGCCTGCACAGCTCGTGTACCGCGTTTGTTTCGAACCTCCATCCGTGCTCGTTCACGCAACTGCTATTCGATTCTCCACTTTTTTATACCCCCCGTTTTTTTCATTCCTTTTCCCGCTTATCGCCGCTCCGCAGTAAATCTCTCGTTTAATCGTCTGAGAATATTCGGGGAATGTTGCTAGGTGATTTCTTGCGATTGAGAGCGGACACGGTTAATCTTCTGGTATTCCCAACGAATTCCGGGGGTTTTGGAGAAAAGATTAAGCGACGGCTCCGGAAACAATAGTTTACGGGTCATTTGTGGAGATAACACAGATTTTTCGGATATTTAGCAGATTTTTGTATCTTTTGGGGTTAAGATTTATTTTTTTTTGTAACATTTATTTTTTCAGGTTATGTACACTTTTTGTACGTGTACTGTTTACCTGAGAAATTATTTGTGGGAAAGTATTTACTTTCTATTTTTATTTTATATCTGTATATTTTTACGCAATTTATATATTAAATTAATGTGCTTTTGTATTTATGCATCGTGTGTACTTTGCAGACATACTTTGTTATATTATGCATATGTATACTTTGTATTCTATATTATACATTCTACATATTTTGTATATTTTTGTATTTATATATTATGTGTATATTTTGTATATTTTTCATTTATATATTGTATGTATATTTTGTATATTTTTCATTTATATATTGTATGTATATTTTGTATATTTTTTGTATAGTTTTGTATTTATATATTATGTGTATATTTTGTATATTTTTGTATTTGTATATTACGTGTATATTTTGTATATTTTTCATTTATATATTGTATATATATTTTGTATATTTTTTGTATATTTTTTGTATATTTTTTGTATATTTTTGTATTTATATATTATATGTATACTTTGTATATTTTTGTATTTATATATTATGTATATATTTTGTATATTTTTTGCATATTTTTGTATTTATATATTATGTGTATATTTTGTATATTTTTCATTTATATATTATGTATATATTTTGTATATTTTTGTATTCACATATTATGTGCATATCTTGTATATTTTGCACTGATACATTGCATGTATATTTCGATACATTTTGCATTTATATACAATGTAATAATTATCATGAACATACTCTTAAGAAAGAAAACATTGCTCCTGCACTAAACTCTACAAAAATTATTGAATTTCTCCCTCAACAAACATTAAAAAAAATACTCGCAAATTTAATTTCTCACCAGGCATTCTAATATAAAAAACCCTCACACTGTTCCATAAAAGAGTCCCACCAGCAAAAAGTAAGAAAATTTAAACGGTGCTCGGAATATTCAGAATAAATCCCCGGTGCTTTCTTGAAATTTCCCGATCTTCCACAGGGATTTCAAGCTCTCGTGATTTGATGTCTCGTTATTGAAATCTCCTTGCGATATCGTACCGTTGATATTTTGTTATTGGCTTTCTACTGCCAGTCTTTTCAGACAGTCTTATACTCCTCCATTGTTATCCTTCGCTTCGAACCCACGCATTCAACTTCGTTTCTCTAGCAGAAAGTATTGCAATCTTTTCATCTTTCTCTTTCGAAATTAATAATTCCTCGATATACAGAGATATTCACGGTCAGAATTATTCTTACACTAGAGAGAAGGAAATCTACAGCCATCGAACGCGATTTTCGCGCCAGATTCTCGACGTTTATAATGCGCGTGTGTCACGAAGGATTTTCCGCCAGCAATTTCCTCTGGCGGCTTTAAAATCCGCTTGAAACGTCGCGGAAACGGAAGGCGGACAAGGGTGAACTGATTTCCTGCTTCTTTGTTAAACGACTTAGCGTTCGGATTCTTCGTGCGACCTCAACTTTTCGCAGCATCCGTGAATTCGCGACAGAATTTTTCGCTTTTTCGGTGCGGGCGGCGTGCCAAAATGTTCATCAAGCTTAACCACCGCGATTTTAATTATAACTTTTAACGCGCGAACCGCTAATTTAACATTAAAACGCCGGCGAGCGCTTGACGCGCGACGAAAGTATTCAACAATTTTTTATTAACACTTTGAACAATGAGGTGCCATTATGGGAGGGGCACAAGTTTATTACAGCAATTTTGGTGAGAGCGGCTGATGGGCTTCGAAATTTACGAACGCGAAGATTGCAGGGCGAAATTTAGGGTTTTTGGAAGGCAAGTTTTGAATTTGGAAATTTGGGGGTTGAGTATGGAGAGTTTTGGAAATTTGGAATTTTAGAGATTAGGAAATTAGAGTTGGAAAATTGACAATTTGGAGAAGTCGGAAATGTCGAAATTTGGGGGCTTGAATTTTGGGAAGTAGAGGATTTGGAAATTTGGGGACGGTAGAAATTTGGGGGATTGAAATTTGGGAAATGTAGGAATTTGGGGGGTTGAGGTATGGAAAATGAGAGATTTGGAAATTTGGAAATTTGGGAAATGGAATTTGGGGGCTTGAAATATGGGAAATGAGAGATTTGGAAATTTAGAAATTTGGGGGGTTGAAATATGGGAAATGAGAGATTTGGAAATTTAGAAATTTGGGAAATGAGAGACTTGGAAATTTAGAAATTTGGGAAATGTAGAAATTTGGGGGGTTGAAGTATGGGAAATGAGAGATTTGGAAATTTAAAAATTTGGGGGGTTGAAATATGGGAAATTTAGAAATTTGGGAAATGTAGAAATTTGGAGATTTTCAGTGTGGGATATAGGAAATTTGGGAAATGTAGCAATTTGTAAATTTAAAATTCTGGAGATAATGGTTTAGGAAATTTGTGAAATTTGTGGAAATCGAAGAAATTGAAGAGTTTGCAGCTTTGAAAGTTTGAGAATATTAGAAAATATAGGTGTTCGAGCTCATGAAAATTTTGGAAATTTAAGATTAATTTTAAGAATTTATCGTTAACATTCCTCTAGCTTTATAGCACGATTCACCAAATTTTCCTTGACAAAATAAATGCATTGAAAATATGAAACAGTACAATGAATCTAATAATTAAAAAAGAATAATATATCTAATAATAATTAAAAATGATACATATGTGATGATAAAAGGGGCAACAACCTCCAAACGAATAAGCAAACAAATAATTGTTTCTTAACGGTCGTTCGTTCGTTGGATGTAGTTCCCGTTGATTAATACCGATTATGAACGATTAGTTTTCATGATGGTGAAGGAGTAAAATATCAAGTCGTAGTCGTAGAGGGTAAACTACCAGCGTTGACATTAATTGTAACCAATTGCGGTCGCATATGCGGCTCGTTCATTGGCCACGACGTTTCTGCAACGAGATGTACAACTTGAACGGAAGTGCGTGGTCGTAACCTCCAGTTAGATGATGAAGAATGCCCACCGTGACCCGAGGGCAGCAATACGCTTCTTAGTTATGTTCGTTGCATAACAACATTCCCAAAATTATATTTTTTTTACCTCTTCACGAATGTATCTCTCCGGTGATATCAATATGCAAACTTAAATGAATACGTGAAATGATATGTAAATTATTACATGATGAAGATACGTCATTAATGAATTTCATAAATAAATTTCGTATACAAATTTCATAAATGAATATCATAAATAAATTTCACGAATGAATACCATAAATAAATTTCACAAATAAATATCATAAATAAATTGCATGAATAAATATCATAAATAAATATCATGTATGAACATCGTAAATAAATATCATGAATGAACATCGTAAATAAATATCAGGAATAAATATCAAGAATAACTATCATGAATGAATATCAGAAATAAATATGAAGAATAAGTATCATAAGTAAATATAAAGAATAAATATTATGAATGAATATCATAAGTAAATATCATGAATAAATATCATAAATGCATAATAAAAAAGATATCATGAATGGACATCATAATTGAATACCATAAATAAATATTACAGATAAACATCATAAATGAGTAACATAAATAAACATAATAAATAAAAATTATGAGTAAATATCATGTGTGAATAACACAAAAAAATATCAATAAAACTACCAGTATTTAAGTGACATTTTTAAAGTTGAAATTGAATAAACAAATATTTGTTTCTCTATATTATACATTGCTTGTTCATTTTAAAATAAAAGAAATTAGTTTCAGTTCTGATATTATCGAGAAAGCTTCATCGCGAATGAAGCTTTATTGCCCCGATCGGAGGAATGTATGTTCGATCAATTACTGAATTCTGTCTCTGTCACAACGAGAATATTTGCAGTGGTTGTTCGGAAGAAAACAAGCCATTACTGGAGAGTGTCTGCTTAAACGTTCATTGCAATTGAGCCTCTTATGCGATTCCTCCCGCCATCTTAAGTAGGAGGAGGCAAAAGTCAACACGTTCTCGCTGCAAACTGGCATAATTCTTAATATACAATTCTCACGACACCAGCCGGAGTTCTTACACTGTAATAATGGAGATAAAGCGAGGAAAGCTTTCCAAGCTTTCTTGAAACAGTAATAAATAGTTGTATACGTCGCAGATAACATTTCACCCATCGGTATTTTATCTGTGTACACTGATTACGAGTCGGAACATGATTAACGGACCTTTTTTGGTAAGTGAAGTAATTACAGTTTGCAGGTTTTACTTGTAATTGAATTGCAACATTTTTAGGTAACACGTTTGTAACATACTTTAAAAATTAATAACCTAATCAGGTTAAGAACTTGACCTAAAAATCAAGATTTAAAGTCATTATGTTACAAACGTTTTTGTTATAAAATTCCTCAATTGCAAAGAGTTTCTGAAGTACCCAATTATGTATATATAAAAATAAATTATAAAAATGATGAAATTATAAAAATATAAAAATTGTGAATAACCTAACCTCAAAAATACCTAAAAAAAACATGAATATGAACAAAATACATTGTGAACCAAGATATCCTACATTCCTCTAATTACAAACGCCAACTCGACGTTCACAGACAAATTACCCAAAAAAAGGGCCACGTTAATCAGCATTAATTACTCAACATCCCCATAAATTAAAAATGTTCTCCGGCATGAAAAGGTCCATCCTCAGCAACCTCTTTATCCTCGAAAATTCGCTTTCAGACGCATCAAAAGTTCCCATCGTGAAGGAAGCTTTCATTCCCCTGTCATATCCTGGGGGTACACAGTAGCATTAGCATGTAACGTATACTAAACCAAAAAAAAAAAAAAAAAAGGAAAGAAACTGCACGTTCACGTTCAATTAGCGAGGCCATAAATGAGGCCGTGGCTCGAGCAGCTTAAGAAACGCTCGCGAGCTCGTTAGACGCGATTTAAGCTGCGTACGACACTCGTTCTGGTTGGTTGTTTGAGGAACGCAATGCATCGAGAAACGTAACGTCGTCGAACGCGTGTGTGTACATACGCGTGTATGTGTGCGAGAACGTTAAACGCGAGTTGATGAAACGCCACGACGTCGACGAGCGACTTACGACGGCCAGCCACTTGACATCTCGACCCGCCCACATCTCGTACAACCGTTTCCTACAGGCTTCACCACAAGTGGTCCAGAAATTTCCAGCAATTCCCACTAATCTCCACGCGTCCTGCGGACAAGATCTCCTTAGCATTGCCAGAATTAATGACCCGTGCAACGGACTTCTTACGATTAGCATCGCACGGACATTGCGTTTCAAATTGCTCGAATAAACGGTCATACGTTTTAAGGTGCTGCAAATCTTTCGATCATTTCTGATTCCCGATAATAGACGTGAGATGTGACTATGCGATGTATCGCCACAAGATTTCCACGCGATAAATTGCGAGGATCGCGTACCAACGCGTTAGATTGCTACGCTTTCTATTACGAGGTAGTGTTAACACACAGTTTATTTTCTACACTTTAGTTTCGACGCGCGTTTTAATTGACGCACGTTACATTTGACGCACGTTGTATTTGACGCACGTTATCCTTGAGGTGCGTTATATTCGACGTGCGTTGTATCTGTCATGTGTTATATTCGACGCATGTTGTATTTACATCACGTTAATTTGATGCGTATTGCATTTGTTGCGCGTTGTATTTGACGCACGTTATATTTGACGCACGTTGTATTTGACGCACGTTATACATAACGCACGTTATATTTGACGCCCGTTATACCGACGTGCGTTATATCTATGTTATGTTCACCCCAAATTATATCTTAAACGCGTTGTACTTGCGTGTCGTATTGGACGCACGTCGCTTTTGTTGCACATTATACCTAACGCAAGTTATACTTGACGAACATCATATTTGATGCAGAGTGTATCTGTTACGCATTGCATTCGACGCGTATATTCACACCAGGTTATATTTTAAACACGTTATACCCGTTGCTTGTCGTATTTACGGCACGTCGTATTCGACGCACGCTACATTTGTCACGCGCTATATTCGACGCACATTGAGATGGTCGAGTGTTGTATTCAGCACATGTTTATTCATTACACGTTGCCTTTCAACACGTTGGTTTTCTTGCGTGGAATAACGCGTTAAATTCTAATGCGTAGCGGTACCTCGCGTTATATTGCCACTCGTTATATCGCCACGTGCTGTATTTAATTAAATTTCTATGCGTTGAATCATTACGCGTTAAATTCTAATGTTAATTAATACCTCGTATTATATCGCCCTATGCTTACTTAGGAATATATCTAACCTTGCTTACGCTATTGAAATTTAATAACAAGTAAAGAAGGAATAAATCGACAGTAAATATATGTTACTCAAAAAGCGACAAAACAAAAATGAATTCGGTACACAAAAATCTCTCGTTAGGTATCCGAAAACAACCACTGAAATTCTCGTGCGAGATACATCTTCTTTTTTCAATTCGACGGCCGTAGTTTCATAGAGGATAAAAAAGGAACGCGATGTGATTGATAGAACGACGAAGCACGCATCGCGATCGTTTTCCTCTCGGCTCTTTTTTTTTATTTCATCCTCGTTTCCGTTCTTGATGGTACACTGAAATATATATTTACGACATACAACGAGAATAAATCAAGAAGGGAAATGATATCGAACTATCCTCGTATTTCGACGAAATCAACTGTCGATTCTTTCAGACGGACAAATATTTTACGTTCCTGTGATTTCTTAATCGAGTTCTTCGCTCGATCTGTATTATACATATTTTCTCGATTTACCCTGTTCCTATTTTTCCATCAATTTTAACGCTCGGACGAGGTGACAACGGCCGTGACAGCAAATCAATTTTTTTCACCCCCGGTCAGCTGTCACGCTGACAGAACGTGTAAGACCGTTTGATTTCCTTTGCGCGCGTAAACCTGTGACAAGATAAATAAAACATCACAAAACTCTTTATACAGTTATAATTTCCACAAATCAAATAACAAGTCCTGCAACATCCCCCAATAAAAATTCTCGAAGTCCGAAAAATGAAGAATCGTAAAATATTTGTAGCGAACAGGATCCGATAAAAGTTTTCTATAAAATTTAAACTGCAAGTTTGTACGGCGGATAAAAAATCGTAGAGGCCATAATTCGATGTCAATCACGAGATGAGCGAATGATCAATCCCAAAATGCAGTAACTCTAAATTTTATATGTACCAATGCATCAAGTACCACTAGGCAAGAGCTTACGGGCCGAATTGCGCTTATGAGCGCGGCGCTTGCAGCCGCAGAGAAGCTCGAGGCTCGAAGGATTAATAAATCGTTGCCGAGAATTCGAGATTTCGAAATCTGGCACTCGAGTGCTCGTCCCTGTCCGAGCCCTGTTTCAGCCCCGTGCCCCCCTTCACACCCCCTTTTACCCGGCCAACTGTGGAACTTATGAAATTCAAACGCGCACACTCTCCCGTCGAGGCATTATTTTCATACATCACGGTTTGCCGTGCCGTTATAACGTCATATACATAACGCACTATGTAATATGTATTAACTTACGTTAAGGGTACGTAGTATTACTCCGCCGCGGAGCTCCTATTATCATTTATAGTGACACAGTCATGCCTCCCCGGGGAGACCGATATAATGTTCAAAGTATATTAACGGGAACACGGTTGTACAGCCGGCGTAAAATACTATATCGGGGGCCATCGATAACACATGCTGATATCTATCGAATATTCATATCACGTCGCATAATTCCGGTAGGGTGGCCACGCCGGATAATTTCGCCCTCGCGAATGCGTCGTTTGCGAGATTGGGAATCGTTACGTTACTCTTCTTTCCTGTTATTTCCACTGTAATTTCTGCGGTTATTCCCGTTGCAATAGCTTTTCGGAATTTTCATTTTTTATTACCTGTAATTTGTATCGATCTCGATATCCAGGGGTAATTTGTATTCGATGTTAGGGATGATTTTGATATTTTTTCGCGATCTTCAAATATGGTATCAAAGTGATAATAGGATTTCGGTCATATAACACGAGATAATGTGTCGAGTGACATATGTAGCGCACGGTGATCCAAGGGGTTGCTATACAACTGTTAGTTATTTCTACTGTAATTTCTGCGGTTATTCCCGTTGCAATAGCTTTTCGGAATTTTCATTTTTTATTACCTGTAATTTGTATCGATCTCGATATCCAGGGGTAATTTGTATTCGATGTTAGGGATGATTTTGATATTTTTTCGCGATCTTCAAATATGGTATCAAAGTGATAATAGGATTTTGGCCATATAACGCGAGATAAAGGCGCGATAATAGGATTTTGGCTATATAACGCGAGATAAAGACGCGATAATAAGATTTTGGTCATATAACGCGAGATAATGCGACGAGTGACGTGTGGAAGTAACGGTGCATGGCGATTTAACGCTTGATTATTTTACGCGTGATCAATACAAAGCTTGACAATTACAACGTGAGACGAATAGAACGCATGAGGGTTTAACGTGTTGCAAATACAACGCCTGATGAATACAAAGTGTGGAGACAACGCGTGGGGACGTCACGGATGTGAGTCTAACGGACGAAGACATAATTCGTGGAAATATAACGGGTTGCAATTTAAGGCGTGGAGACATGCGCGGAAATTTAACGGGTCGAAATCTAATGTGTGCAGAAAGTGTGTGGAAATCTAACGTGTAGATATCTAACACGTAAAAATCTAATAGAGAGAAATTTAACGCATGGAGATACCAAATGTGGAAATCTCACGGGTAGACATCTAACAGGCAGATATCTAACGTGTAGAAATCTGACAAGTAGGAATCGAACGTGTAGAAATCTAACAGATAAAAGTTTTACCATGCCGCAGATAGCAAATTGTGGAAATTTGGCGGGTAAAATATTTAACGCGTACAAATCTAACAGGGAGATATCCAACGTGTAGAAATCTGACAAGTAGGAATCTAACGTGTGGAAATCTAACAGGTGAAAATCTAACGTGTAGAAATCTATCAGGTAGAAATTTTACTACACGTGGAGGTATCAAATCGTAGAAATCTGTCGGGTAGAAATCTAACGTGTAGAAATCTGGCAGGTAGAAATCTAACGTGTAAAAATCCAACAAGTAGAAATCTCTCAGGTAGAAATCTGACATGTAGAAATTTAATTGCAATATATCACAGTTGAAATTCGCCGTAAATCCAGTTGTAACATGCGATAGATATCTGTTGTAACAGATGATTGAAACGCGTTATCGCAACGGGTATTCACCACTTGACAGTTTATTTAAGCGAACTGTTGTTTACTCTGACCGCATACAGAATTTGACAGACTGCCAATAATATACGCGTTGTTAAATCGCGGATAAGTATTTCATTCCACTGGTCGCGAATACGACATTGATGTTTCGTTCCAATTAATCCATAATATTCAGTTGTACGCTAATACGATTCGCGTAAACTGTAATTACCGACGCGTAATGCGTGTATTGATTAATTGAAAATGAATCATCCTCGATGTTTACTCTATTAACCGGTTCGTTTCCCGATCGGTAAATATGCGGTATATTTGTATTTCAAATTGTATAACTTCGTTTACATTATAATTTAAATAATAATCGTGCGTGTCACACTTCGCAATTCGATTGCTTTTATCACTCAATTATCCGTTATTGTTTACAAATTTTTCTTTTATAATCAACGATATTAATACAGCTCTATGAACATAGTAAATATTAGTCTTGTTCTCGAATATATAAAAAATAAATATCATGAACAAATTTTTATTCGATTGTTATTAATTTAAAAGCAAGAAAATGTTACGTAAAATACAGAAACAATATATTTACATTTTTGTATTTTATAAATAATAAAATTAATAAGAATAGATGCTGCAATTGAACGAATTTAAATAAAATTTATAATGTCGTATAGCGGTCGAAAGATCTCCATTGCAATATATAAAGCGACAATGTCGTGTCTGGTAATTTAAACAAATTTATACCACACCACCCCCTATATCGCCGTAATATTCAATTCATCGAGGTGGAAGTGTTCCACGCCTTGTTGCACCTAGCATGCTCCCTTAGCCAGCTGGTGAAACGATTCAATCGCGTGAGAACCGATCCACCCCCTCGTGTTCCCTAACACTCTGACGATATTTACACTGGCAACACGCGAACAACCCCCGCGTGCACACACAGATCACGCTGAAATCGATTCTTCGGAGTATGTCGATTTGTTCCGATGATCTAGGGGTAGAAACCGCGTGGATGAAAGCTGGAAACAATTGCGGTGATTAGGGGTTGATTTCTTCGTGATACGATTTATTGTATCGTGCTGCGTTATAAATGAAAGTGTCCTGTTAAAGGGGATATAACGCGAGATAAATGCAGTACATGTTCTTCGTGTCGTGATTCGACGCACGTTGAATATAACGCGCGGCAATTCAATGTGCGTCGATTATAACGCACAAGTATGACATGCGTCAAATATAACGTGCGACAAGTATGACGTGTGTTAAATACTAGTCGTGTGTGTATAATGCAGAGTGAATACAACGTGCGTCACAGCACATAGCAAGTACCATGTGCGTCGAATATAACGGACAGCAAATACGACGCACGTTGAGTATAACGTGGGACGAATACAACACACGACTAATGTGATATAAGTGGACTATAATACCTGATGAATACAACTCGTGATGAGTACAACGTACAGAGAACTTGACACATGGTGAACTAAACGCGCTGTGAATTAAACGCACGGTGAATAAACTGTGAATTCAACGTATGGTGAACTTAACGCACGACGAATTAAACGTCTGATAAATTCAAGGCATAGTAAATACAATGCATACCAAACACAAAGCGTGGAAATGTAACACGTAGAAAGTTGACGCATGGATATTTAACGTGCAGATATCTAACGTGTAGATATCTGACGTGTAGATATTTGACGCGTGGATAACTCAAGGATATTTAGCCCGTGAGAACCAAAAGTATAGATGTCTAATGCATGGATATTTAACGTGCAGATATCTAGCGTGCGTAAATCTTGAGTGCAGATATCTAGCGCGTGCAAATCTGGCGTGCAGATATCTAACGTGCGGCGCTCCGCCGCTAAGATACATCAATATTAAAACAAATAATGAAATATTACGAAGCTTTTACGAAGATGGCAAAAGCAATCTAAGCAGAAATTTGTCCTGCGATAAAACGTAAATTGCATGTCCATCAAGTTCGGTACGTTCCGGGTAAAGAGGACAATTTGATAATAAAAATGAGCGGAACACGAACGGCGGACGAAATGATTTACAATTTGAAAAACAGTGAAGAAGTCACGTTCGTATTCTTAACAATATGAATCGAGGAAAGTGCAGAAGCTCGCGGGGCGATAATTCCGTTTTCTACGGGCGCAAGGAACGCAATTTTACACGGAGACAATGGTCCACGTTCATTTTTAACGTAATTGTCTTTTCCCATCTCCGAGACTCGCTCCGACCCACCCCTCCTGTCGTCCCTCCGCCCACCCCTGTTATCCGCGGGCGGATTTAATAATTTCGTAGCCGACCTCGATGTAGCCGGCGACAAACAATAGGGAGAATCTATTATGCTGGCAGCCGAGGGCCACGCAGTTGTTGCAAAATAACGACAACTGCCCGATACGATTATAACGTAATTACTCGTGCTGCGGCCAAGCGGAACGTTCCAACCCCCCTTTTACACCCCTTCGCTGCTCTAATCCTTTCCAAGTCGGACGTCCCACGGTGCTTCGTTTCTTGAATCAAGTCATTTTCGAACGAAGTCGTGCAACGGTTGCCTCGCCGAATCTTTGCTGTTCATTGAAGGGTCATGTAACGCGTGGCGAACTTAATCCTCTTAATGACTTCACGTTTACGTCATCTTCGTTACTTCGGATGTCCTCGATTTCATGTGACTTACGGGCAAAATATTGCGGTAGTTACGTTACCGTGAACTAACAGATTATACGATAACGGTAATATTTACGTTTATGAAAAAGTATTTGCGGTATACACGGAGACACCACGAATTTTTCAGATTTCAATTTGGAATTTGCTAATTGGACTATCGATGTATGGATTACACAAGCACAAATTACACACTGGAGATTTGGGATTACAGGGATTTGGAAGTTTGAAAACTCTGGGGCTAGGTAATTTGGTAATATGGAAATTTAGGAAGGTGATACATGGATCTAAGACCTTGGAGATTTGAGAATATGGAAATTTGGAAATTTGCTGATATATGGATTTCAGACCTTGGGCATTTGGAAACTTTAATGGGCAATTTGAGAAATTACAAATGTGCGACTTTGAAATTTCGTAAAATTTGTAATTTAACAAATTTGAAAGTCTTCACGTCATGACACACCCGGTGCGTCCTCAAAAAAATCCTTAAAAACCTTAATAATTTTACAACACCGTCTAGAATTCTATCTGTATTTCCCTGTATACATCTTAAACTTTCTTAGTCTCTTCTTAGGTTCTCTCTGTTCTACACTCTGCACCTTGTGACGCACCCGGTGCGTCCTCAGAAATTCTTATAAAGCTTAATAATTTTAGAACATCATCTAGAATTCCATCTGTACTTCTCTAAAGACTTCTTAAACTTTCTTAGTCTCTTCTTAGATTCTCTCTATTTTATGCTCAGCACGTCGTGACGCACCGGGTGCGTCCTCAAAGAAATTCTTACAGAACTTAATGATTTTAAAACATCACCTAGAATTCCATCTATATATACATGTTACGATTTATTTGGTCTCTTCTTAGGCTTTCCCTATTCTGTATCGTGCACGACGTGACGCACCTGGTGCGTCCTGAAAGAAATTCTTACAAAACTTAATAATTTTAGAACACCATCTAGAATTCCATCTATGTACCCCTATATATGTACATGTTACGATTTATTTGGTCTCTTCTTAGGTTCTCCCTATTCTGTATCGTGCACGACGTGACGCACCTGGTGCGTCCTCGAAGAAATTCTTACAGAACTTAATAATTTTAGAACATCACCTAGAATTCCATCTGTATTTCCCTAGAGACTTCTTAGACTTTCATAGTCTCCTCTTAGATTCTCCCTATTCTATGCCTTCCAGGACGTGACGCACCCGGTGCGTCCTTAAAGAAATTCTTCCAAAATCCCTTACCCAAAGAAATCCCTTTAAATTGCAAATCGACAGTAACTAAAATAAAAAGGACTAAATTGAAACGAACTAAAGTCAAAAGTGAACTAAAGCAAGCAAAAAGTAAACTAAATAAAAATGACATAAAATCCGCAAACGAAAGTAAGACAAATATCGTGGATAAAAAAAGCAGGAGAGTTAGAGTAATTATGAACGGCGTTTCAACGAGACATTGTTCCGAAATTCCGGTATATGCAGCGTCGCGAATTTCAGCTAGTTGTAAGTCCTTAAGGGGGTAGCAGGCAAAGGGTTGCTCGTTACCTGGCAAGCTCGTAAGCAATTATCCAAGCGTGACCAAAGAGAAGCTGATACGAGAGATAGTTAGCACCAACGGCATTCCTTATTCCTCCCGCGAGATCGTTTTCGAATTAATGCATAGCCTGTGGCCAGAATACCGTCGTCCAGCCACGGATCGCACAGGGGATGAATTACCGCGGGGGCGCAACGGGGGTAGTCCTCGAGGACGCTTGACTTTTGAGAACCAATTATCGAAGCTGATCGCCCTCGGCCGGTTGTCCTCCTCTTTCATTAAATTCGAATTAAGGGGCTGTCGCACGATTTTCTTTCGCAGCTTCTTACAGCTCGACGACGCCTCGGAATCGCCCGGCCGATTTTATCCCGGCCATTTCTCGCCGGGAAAATTGCTGAATTCTACTCGGCCAAATGAATTTGATAAGGGATTGCCTCCTGGCGATAACCGCGCGATTTAACGTTATCTTTCGGACGTAAACTTTCTCCGAGGGCTTAAACCCCTTTATCGAATCTTTCGATTTTTTCGTTCATTTATTTAGACGTACGTGTGTTACGAAAACATTGTTAATTATGATATACACCGCTCGTGTATATTCGAAAGAACGCGTTCTGTGATGTTTGTAATGAGATGCGACGAAGGATTAATCGGAAATGTGTTTCATAAAACAGGTTACGTAAGATATTAATGAATTTTACGTAAATCATGCTGATTTATCTTCTGTTATTAACAAGCGAATTGTACGCTCAAGAAATTTTGGGTTGAAATAGAAAATTAACTTGTCCTACGATATCGTGTCACTCGTGACGCACACTACAATAAAACTCGTATTTTCATTGCAATTAAATTAGAGGTTTAATTCTAATTATAATCTGTATAATCAAGGACTGCTGTAGACAAAACGTGCTTAACATTTTAACTTTCTTTACTTGCCCATTGCCTAATTAACTAGCTGTGCATGACGCACCTGTAGAAAGTTAGAGTTAAAATTAATTACGTTTTATCTTTGTCTATTTTGGTATTTATTATTGCATAAATGTTTAGCCAAATGTCAATTTTGTTTAATAATTACAGCAATTTTAATAGTGGACTAGAAATGTGCTTGCATTTTAAACATTAAGGAGGTGTACCACGTTCGCGTGGCGTAAATTTACACGTGTATACTTAGTGACGATGTTTACGTCTAGGGTTGGTAATATCGAGCAAACTGCTGTGAAGTCTCAGTGCTTGATTGGTTTATTCGAAACTTATACTGGAAGGGTAGAACGAACGTTACATCACTTATAGTACTGTATTTCCTGTTTTAACTAATTACCCCCTGCTTGAATAATAAAAATTTCTCCCAAATGAAAAATTCAAAAATAACGCAAATGTAATTACTAATATTTAGAAAGTAGCTAATAAGGTAAACCTATTAGTATTACCTAGTATCACCTCCCACTTGAATAATAAAAATTTCTCTCAAACAAAAAATAAAAAAATTACAATAGTTTTTACTAATATTTGAAAATAATTAATAAAGTAACCCTATTCTTAGTATTATCTAGTACCACCTCCCACTTGAATAATAAAAATTTCTCTCAAACAAAAAATAAAAAAATAACAATAGTTTTTACTAATATTTGAAAATAATTAATAAAGCAACCCTATTCTTAGTATTATCTAGTACTACCTCCCACTTGAATAATAAAAATTTCTCCCAAATTGAAAAATTCAAAAATAACAGTAATTACTAATATTTGAAAATAATTAATAAAGTAACCCTATTCTTAATATTACTTAGTACTACCTCCCACTTGAATAATAAAAATTTCTCCCAAATGAAAAATTCAAAAATAACGCAAATGTAATTACTAATTGAAAGTAACTAATAAAGTAAACCTATTAGTATAACCTAGTACCTCCCACTTGAATAATAAAAATTTGTCTCGAAATAAAAAAATAACAATAATTACTAATATATTGAAAGTGACTAATAAAGTAAAGCTTCGAAATAAAGTGAGAAAGTATTTTTCATGGAAGAATCAGCGACGTGTTCGTGGACAGTGGTGCCCCGGTGCAATTCGATCGACGACGAATTAATTTCATGTTATTACCGTGCTCGGTGTAATTAATACACGTCCGTTGCGTGTGATTTTAATTACGTACGGTTCGTTTATTTTGCCCGCTAAACTCGTCGACACGATCGGTTAGCACAATTATAGAATTGGTTAATCGAGGGGACAGCTTTGACTGTGCCATTGTTACGCCCCTGCTAATCCACTTTCGCGATCTGTTCGCTCGCGAAATCGACCGATTACTGCCTACGCGTTCTCGATTCGTTTCGGGCTGGTTTGGTTAATCGTTTGATCGACAACCCGTGACCGTTTCGTCGACTTCCTGATGAATTATAGGTGTCCTCCACTACTCGCTGCTATTATAGCTTTCGTGTCAATTAACAGCAGAATGTAATTTGAAGGGAAACGGTAGCTTTTGATTAACACTGATTTATGGAAGTTACTCGACGCGTATTTCGTCCCGAAGCTGTCTTCAAGATTTAATCAATTTTATCAAATTTATCGATTCAAATGTCCATTAGAGTATTAATCACCCACTTGACAGTATTCGTAATTATTCAAGATTTAATCTACGGTATTAACTATTTGACAAACGTATTCGCATTTATTCCACATTAATTATTCTATAGAATCGAGATAGGAAATATTAATTAACTCATTGACAGTCATGTGTTCATTATTGTATTAATTCTATTTGATCCAGATATCTAAAATATAAGTCCTTAACAATTATCATGTAATTATTTAAAATTCTATCTAATCAAGATATCGATTGAAATATTGATTAACACTTTAAGAGTCATCATGTCTTCATACTTATTTAAGATCAATTAATCTCACCACGTTTTCAACTAAAATATTTATTAATTCATATAAGTCATCATATAATCATTCAAGATTAATTACTGTAATTAAAATTTTCATTAACAGTTGTGTTCATGTTTTTCATTTTTGTATGAACCTTTCTCAATCACTCTATTCTGTACATATTTTATAAATTAATTACTAGTTTATAAATTAGTAATTTAGATACACTGCATAAATTAATAATGTTATAGATAGAAAGTTTGCAAATGAATAATTTTATAAAAATTAACAATTCTACAGTGCTAACTATTTTACACATTAACAGAACTTCTCAGACAGATATAAACTTGTTGAAATAACCATAAAATATATCAAATAAATATAAATGACAACGTTGATTACGTGAACCAGAAGTAACTTGAAAATGAATTCTTGATTAAAGGAGACTATACGTCGGTGACACGTGAGTAGAAATTACGTTAGCGAAAGTTTTTCCCTTTGTCGTATAAATTGTGTCGCGTTATCTGGTCAAGTTTGGCCCCGTAATCCAGGAGCAAGCAACATTTTGCGTACACGACATTCATAAGCTGCAAGAAACGATCTCTGCAGAGGGGAACTACCAAATGACAAACAAACGAGATTAAACACCTACGTTACGCAAACAGAGATACCGAAGCGGAGTGAAAATGGAACACATCTGTTCGAAAAGGGAGAGCGGTAAGGGTGACTCGAAATTGTCTCGATCAAATTCTAATTAAATCGCGATCAAGTGGGTGTATTCGATGGGAAGCTTAGTATTTTCATTCAAGTTTTATTGTTAACACATTCTGTTTCAAGTTTTGGTCTAATTTTTGGGATTAGAATGTTGGAATCTTTGCATTATGGGGTGGTTGATTTTTGGGGTTGTTGAATTTTGGGGTGGTTCAATTTTGGGGTGATTCAATTTTGGCGAGTTAGAATTTCGGGATGGTTCAATTTTGAAGTGTTAGAATTTTGCGGTGGTTCAATTTTGGGGTGTTAGAATTTTGGGATGTTAGAATTTTGGGGTGGTTCAATTTTGGCGAGTTAGAATTTAGGGGTGGTTGATTTTTGTGGTGGTTCAATTTTGGGGTAGTTGAATTTTGAGGTGTTAGAATTTTGAAGTAGTTGATTCTTGAGGTGGTTTAATTTTTAGGGTAGTTTAATTTTGAAGTGTTAGAATTTTGAAGTGATTGAATTTTGGGATAATTGAATTTTGTTTCAATTTTTTATTATTAGAATTTTGAGATATTTTAATTTTGGGGTGTTGGAAAATTAAGATATCTACTTTCCGATAATTTAAATTTTAGAATATTTTGATTTTGAGGTACTGGGAATTTAGAATATTGAAATTATCGAGTATTGGAACTTGGAGGTGTTAGAATTTTCTAACATCTGAATTTTTTATTAGAATTTTGAGACATTGAAAATGTTGAGTATATCAATTTTTAAGTATAGAAATTTTGTAACATTAAAATATTATCACGTCTGAATTTCGAATTATTAAAATTGTAAAATATCTTAATTCTGGGGTACTTGAAATTTTATTATATTTATAAAATATTTTATATTCAGATATTGGAAATTGTAAAATATTTTCATATTGTATATTTAAATATTGTAATTTATAAAATATTTTCATATTGTATATTTAAATATTGGAATTTATAAAATAATTTTGTATTTTATATTTAAATATTGGAATCCATAAAATATTTTCATATTTTATATTTAAATATTGTAATTTATAAAATAATTTTGTATTTTATATTTAAATATTGGAATCCATAAAATATTTTCATATTTTATATTTAAATATTGGAATTTATAAAATATTTTCATACTTTATATTCAAATATTGGAATTTATTACAGGAATGTTTTAATATCTTATGATTAAAATTTTATACTTGAATTCTTGTTATTAGGATTTTACAAAATTTGGTTTATTACACAAATTTTTATATCTTTGAATTTATGTATTAAAATTTCCGGATACTTGAACTACTATAATCGAACATTCAATCATTGTCTGATTAAAATTTTAAAACCTTTGTTAAAACTTCCCATCAGACCTAAAATTTACATACTCGGACTAAGATATGCATATCCAGAAAATAAACTGTCAATTCCGCGGACAAAATTGAATTTCCGTGAAATCAGGTTTGCAAAATCTGCGAAATCAGAAGGAAAATATCACGAAACATCGAAGGAACTTGAATGTTCCTTCATTTACATCGACCAGAAATTCGTGGATTTCGTTTTTCACCTGTCTCGTATTTCGCGTCGTCCCATTCACCGGATAAATCCAATTTGTTTATTCTCGGCGTGTTTTGTTTCCTCCATTCTACGTACAATGTTCGGTGCAATGTAAATTCTTTCGGTGCTGTTCTCTTTATTAGCATAATTCGATAGAAATCGAATTCCGGCCGGCTGGTATCCGGGAAATGCGGCGAGCGACGTGTACAGTACTCGGCCATACATACACCGGTATTAACCCTTTCGTCGTTGCACAGAGAGAAATTCGCTTGTTTCGCAACGATAGCCTAATTCCATTTCGAAGAAGACAATGGGGACGCGTGATTAAGTTCCCTGCGAGCGACATTAAACCGGGCTACCTGAAATATTTCACGTGGATCTCGGCACTCGGTGTGCCGCTGTTTGCGAGATTAGAATAATAATCTCATTAAAGTACAGCGGCACGTACTCTGTCATTAAGTGAACGAACATTTAACAATTCTACCTTCGATGCTGTTACTTAATGGTTTTTTAATTAATCCGCTTAATTCCGCTGTGGAGTTTTCTGTATTCGATCGTCCCGCCTGGTTGTTGCATACTAAGTACGCAATTTCGAAATGTACCGAGTCTAATGCAAATTCATGACATAAAAGTATCGTTGATTGCCCCTTATGGTATATCAATTTAAAGCTTAATGTATCAGGAAAATACGTGCATAAGAGTTTTGTTGATATTCGTAACTCGAAATGAGGAATTACAAATTATATCAAGTGTTTTTCAAACATATCTAGAGATCAAGACCCATTTTGAAGCGTGTCTAGTTGGACGAAAATTCATGACATAAAAGTATCGTCAAATGGCAGTTATGATACATCGATTTAAAGCTTAGACTATCAGGAAAATAAGTGCACAAGAGTTCCATTGATATTCGTCACTGAAAATGGCTGATTATTAATTATAGCAAGTAATTTTAAGACATACCTAGAGATCATATCAAGACCCATTTTGAAACGTGTCTAGTTGAACGAAAATTCATGACATAAAAGTATTGTCAATTGACAGGTATAATATATCAATTTAAAGCTTGAAGTATGACGAAAACAAGGGTATAAATGATTCATAAATATTCTCAACACAGAATAACTGATCATCACTTGTACCAAACTATACAATTCCATTACAGTGAAACGATTAATTTCAAAACGTGAAAAGTCTGACAAAATTTCATGACAGAAAAGTATTTCAGAATTGCACTTATGACACATCAATTTAAAGCTTGAAGTATAATGAAAATGACTGCATAAAGGTTTCATACATATTCTCAACACAGAATGACTGATCATCACTTGTACCAAACTATACAATTCCATTACAGTGAAACGATTGATTTCAAAACATGAAAAGTCTGACAAAATTTCATGACAGAAAAGTATTTCAGAATTGCACTTATGGTACATCAATTTAAAGCTTGAAGTATAATGAAAATGACTGCATAAAGGTTTCATAAATATTCTCAACACAGAATGACTGATCATCACTTGTACCAAACTATACAATTCCATTACAGTGAAACGATTAATTTCAAAACGTGAAAAGTCTGACAAAATTTCATGACAGAAAAGTATTTCAGAATTGCACTTATGGTACATCAATTTAAAGCTTGAAGTATAATGAAAATGACTGCATAAAGGTTTCATAAATATTCTCAACACAGAATAACTGATCATCACTTGTACCAAACTATACAATTCCATTACAGTGAAACGATTAATTTCAAAACGTGAAAAGTCTGACAAAATTTCATGACAGAAAAGTATTTCAGAATTGCACTTATGACACATCAATTTAAAGCTTGAAGTATAATGAAAATGACTGCATAAAGGTTTCATACATATTCTCAACACAGAATAACTGATCATCACTTGTACCAAACTATACAATTCCATTACAGAGAAACGATTGATTTCGAAACGTGGAAGTGGTATCAAAATGTAGGAAGTCTGAAAGAATTTCATGACATAAAAGTATCTGAAAACTTATAATATACCAATCTAAAGCTTAACAAAAATCACTGTATAAAAATTCCATCAATATTTCATCAATAAAGTGACTTCATAACAATCAGTGAATACAGTCAAATCCTCCAATATTGAATTTCAATCAAAATTTCAATCATTTTCTACAAAGAACATCATAAAAATCTGAACACAGTCATTATATTGAAAGCTCGAAGCTTAACTTGATATGCCAAAAGTTATTTTTCAACCTTTTTACGTCACGAAATGAAATATGCATTAATTACTTAAGTAGCACGTTCATTCTACCTGGAAACTGGTAAAAATTATTATCACTCTACAGGATATGATAAAACACGGTAAAAAAGAAGATTGGCGAGTTTTTTCGAATATCCCAGCGTAATTAGTAGAACCAACAAAGTTAAAACAATTTCTCTTCTGGCGGCGGGGCAAAAAGAAGCAAATGTAAGCCACGGTTACGGTTTTAGCATAACGCAGGTTTTGTTGGAAGGAATGTTTGAATCTACTAATTCACAGTGGCGCGTATCATATCTGGTCGCATGACTATGCCGTTTCACGCTGCCTTGGCTGCATGAATTTTAATTATTAGCTCGAATTTTTGTACGCGGAATATCGTATGCGCCTACGCGAAATGAAATAATACGGGCACGAAATCGTGGTTATATTTTTTACAGAATATTTTACTGATAATGTAAATGCCGCGTAGAGAAAACAGCGGGTCGTATTAGGCTTTATTAAGAGCGCCTTTTGAGCCGAATGGAACCTCTATTATTATAATTAATTTCGTTTAATATATGAGATATTTTGCCGGCCGCTTTGTTCTCTTAATATTAAATTAACTCACGATTACTGAGCAAGAAATTTTTATTAAATATACCCACCATTTTTTGAAACCGGACTATTTCACAAATTTTTCATATATTCTGTCGATTCTGGAATTTTCGTGCTTATTAATTAAAAATGTTCTTTATTTTATTAAGGATATTTAAATTGAAAATGTACAGGCAATTTTCTTGGATCCTTGTTAAAATTTTTTTATATTCATCTATTTTTTGTTTAACATTTTTGAAATTAAAGAGTAGAGTAGTTAATGCAATAAAACGAGAAAATAAGAATGGTGATAAAATTATACGTAGAAATTAAATTGACGTAACTCAGAGGACATTTAACGCGTGGACCATCGATCAATAAATACAATCTTTAATTGATCGACTGAAATATGGGTTAGGGTGACTCGAATGATCGTGCAGCCCCTATGCATTAATCTTGTTATTTCGGTACTTTGATGATTTTAATGGGAACTGTCCCTTCGTTATTAGTGTCATAGAGAACCCTTTAAAAATTACATATGACTGGTTTTATATAGATATATGACAATCGAGAAGTCAGTTACCTCAGAATAAATGGTCAAACTTTATCTACCCAAGTCTTTTTATATAAAACACCAAATGATTTGATATAAAATGATACGATGAAAATTTAAAAATTTAAATGATACGTATAAATAATGTATTATTTAAATACAACGTGAATTAATATTGTGTATATTTTATCATTCATAATTCAATATTTAGATACGAGTGACTAAATTTTGGAAACAACTGCACACTGATCCATATTTAATTATGCAATTAAATTATTCAATTCTTTTAATTCTTTTATTTAGTACCCGTGAATGTACTTTATTTGTAATGTTCATTGCAATGTAAAATCCTGTTTGAAAATTAATTTTGATCGGTGATTTATGAAACTGTTCAATCATTTATATTTTGTACGTCAATAATCGATCATTAATTACTGATCGGCCATTAACTTTGATTACTAATTTCTGAAATTGATCATTTCAATTTGTCATTGATTACTTTCATCGATAATTGATTAATAGTTGAAAGTGAATTTTGATTGGTTTCTGAAATTCTTTATTTATTTGCATTTTATTGGTTGATAATTACTGATCGATTAAGTTTGATTAATTTCTGAAATTATTTCAATTTGTCATTGATTACTTTCATCGATAATTGATTAATAGTTGAAAGTGAATTTTGATTGGTTTCTGAAATTCTTTATTTATTTGCATTTTATTCGTTGATAATTACTGATGGATTAAGTTTGATTAATTTCTGAAATTATTTCAATTTGTCCTTGATTACTTTAATCGATAACATTAATAGTTGACAATGAATTTATAATTGGTTATTTACTGTTCATTTACTTGCATCATGATTGATAATTCATCATTTTAATTACTAACTTTTGAAACCGATAGTCATTTTATTTCCTTTGATCATTGATGACTTTGATCATTGTTAATTAATTACTAAATATACTGTTATACTGTAGTAAAATTGCACTGTAGTGTAACTAGTGTAGTGTAAAATTGTACTTTACTGTAATTATACTGCAGTGTAAATTTGTACCACGCTGCAAAATTGCAAAATTATACCACGCCGTAATTATACTATAATATAAAATTATAATATTGGGATATTAACGTAGAAACTTTGTACAATCCACATTCAACTACACAATTTTTATCCTAACCTAGACGTTAACGTATATTTACAAGTATTACAAGATAATTTACAATAACTTACAATAACTTACAATAATTTACAATAATTTACAATCCCAACAGATTTTACATATTCACCCAGAAAACGTTCAAATTATCCCCTAACCTCCAAGTCACATTTAACGGACAACAATTGCCGCCATTTCCCGACTTCTCGTAATTTCCCAGATTCGCAAACATAACCTAAAATTGCTTCCCCCAGAAGACAAAAGAATTGCCACGGTCCCATGACAATCACTCGATAATAATTACGGTAATAAAGGACGCGGGATCGAAGAAGGGGATAAATAAACATGGAGGGCGAACCGGAAAGAAAGGAAGATACGCCCCTGAAAGGATATCCATTATATCCGTTGGTCTGCTTAAAATTACTGTCTGCTCTAACCCGACGCATTCCGCGCTAACAGACACGCGGAGAGTGCATGATTGTAACGCCATGGCCCGTGGAATGACAATATGGTGGGGCAGTAGTAATCACGACAATGAAGGAATGACTGTGCCCGTTGCTCGCCAGCTCGTGTAACGAGATGATCGTGACCGTACACCGTTCGTGCACCCCCCTTCTTCTCTCCATTAATTAACAACCAAGAAAATGCCACTACACTGTTCACGCTATGCTTTCTTACGTTCTGTTTACTTCTTCTCTGCTTTTTCACTGGATTTCTCTAACTGTTCGTCTGTTAACTTTTTCGTGGTTGATTTTTGGTCATTTTCATTGATGACAGTTTGCGGATTTGGGGATTTTGTTTACTTAGCTTCGTCATTGATTATTGATAATTTTTTCTGAAATTCTGAATTCCTGAATTCTGGAATTTGGAAAATTTTGGTTGCTGACATTTTTGAAATTCTGGAATTTTTGAATTCTGGAATTCCCGAATTTTGGAATTTTGGAATTCTGGAATTCCCGAATTTTGGAATTTTGGAATTCTGGAATTCCCGAATTTTGGAAGTTTGGAATTCTGGAATTCTGTTTGAGGACTGTTTGATCGTAATCATTTTGTTTATTGATTGGATTCATTCATCATTGATGATTTTTGTCATTGTTAATTTTTATTGATTATTGATCATTTTTTTTCATTCGTAATTCATTATTAATTCGTCATTTTTTAGGACTGTTTGATCATTTTGTATATTAGTTAGATTTTTGTTCATCATTGATGATTTTTATTATTGTCAATTTTTATTGATTATTGATTATTTCTTCCATTCGTAATTGATTAAAAATTGGTCATTTTTGAGGACTGTTTGATCGTGATTATTTTGCTTATTGATTCAATTTGTTTATCATTGATGATTTTTATCATTGATAATTAATTAACAGTTGGTCATTAATTTTGACTATTAATTTGTGAATTTTTATTGCTGTTTGATCATAATCATTTCCTTTATTGATTACTGATGACATTAACTATTGATGATTGCGTAATAATTGATCATGAATTTTGATTATTAATTTGTGAATTTTTATTACTGTTTGATCATGATCATTTTGTTCATTGATTATTGATGACTTTAATTATTGATGTTTAATTAATAATTGGTCATGAATTTTGATTAATAATTTGTGAATTTTTATTACTGTTCGATCATGATCATTTTGTTAATTGATCATTCTGACCAATAGCGCCCATTAATTTTCATAACAAATTTCTGTACAAAATGTTTCACAATTATAAAACCATGGAATCAACAGCTGAATTTAATCAGGGAATATAAAACATTTCGAATCAGAAACACTAATTTCAACGACCGAACCATATAGAAAATCAGTTCTGTTCGGAAAATCGTTGGTTCAATTGGTACAACAATTTCATCGCGATAAAAGGATTAATCGGTATGATCGAATCGCTGCACGTGAACCGCGAACGATTCATTCGAAGCTTGATCATCTTTAGACAACACGTAAACCGATTTGCTTCGGTGAAAGAGAACCGCATGATATTTTAAACACGTCAGCTTAAAACGCGACCTGCTGGCACGTGTACCGGGCCGCGAATCGATATCGAATCGAAAGGAACAGGAACAAAAAAAGAGAACGAAAGCCCCGATGTACACGGATTTTTAACAAATTGATGAATACAGTGTTTTTTACACGCGGCACGAGCTAGCGCGCTTTGAAGAGATTGAATCGTGTTCGAGTGTGGCAAACAAATTGCGTCGAGTGTTTTCATGAAATGGATATTCATTATTTACAATGGATCGATTGATTGATTGATTTTTTTAGGGGCTCGATGGCTGTGATCAATGACCAAATTTTCTGTAGATTTTCAGGAATTTTTTAATTTGGACTTTTGGAATTTTTGAATTTTGGAATTTTGCAATTTTGGAATTCTGGAATTTTGGAATTCTGGAATTCTGGAATTTTTGAATTTTTGAATTTTTGAATTTTAGAATTCTGGAAATCTGGAAATCTGGAAATCTGGAATTCTGGAATTCTGGAATTTTTGAATTCTGAATTCTTGAATTCTGGGTTTCGAACCATTTGGGTAATTGGATTTTTTGGAATTCTGGAATTTCAAAATTTTCAGAATCTTGAAATTTCAAAGTTATGCGAATTTTATTCTGGCAATTCCTAAATTTCAGTACTTGTAAAATATTTTGTTACATCAATATAATTTGATAATAACTTCAATAATTAATCAAAATCTTACTAATTATAGTCCGTCAGCGTCTCCCAATTCGATCAAGAAAATAACAAATAATAAAAATATTGTAGAAATCTAATTTGAAAACCGCAATCTACGATATTCAACGATAATGTATCTTAGAACGAATGTGCGCATCCTCTGAAATCCACGCGCAGCTACATGAAATTGCAAATTTTAATCTTACCTTTGAAGTCGTCATTTTTTAAAAGTGCAATTTTCTAGGATGGTTTCAAAGGGACCGAATTAAACTCCATCTGAGAGTGTGTCATATCATATTTTTTCTAATTAGCTGACGTAAAATATACTTCGTCGTATAATTACAAATTAGTTCTCAAATGACTCGCTTAAAAAAACCGTGTAGGGCTTCTATCAAACTTTCAAAATAAAACGGTTTCATATTAAGTTGCCAACTGAAGTCGCTATCTGCTGGACAGTCTTCCTTAAAAGTTGCTCGTACTATATTGCAGTGAGAATTTTATTAATAATTTTGCGAGAGAAAGACACTTGACAAAAATATTTAAAGATTATGTTCTATGTAAATTTATGTACATTTCGAAATTACTAAATATTTTTACATTCCCAGATTTGTGAATTTGCTATTTTTGTAGAAGTACACTTTTCTAAATTTTCAAATTTCTGCATTTCCAAATTCCTATATCCCTAGATCTCTGCATCCCCCAATTCCTACATCCCTAGATTTCTACATCCCTAGATCTCTACATACCTAAATTACTACATTTCCAAATTTCTACATCCCTAGGTCTCTACTTCCCCCAATTCCTACATACCTAGGTTTCTACTTCCCCCAATTCCTACATCCCTAGGTTTCTACTTCCCCCAATTCCTACATACCTAGGTCTCTACATCCCCCAATTCCTACATCCCTAGGTTTCTACTTCCCCCAATTCCTACATCCCTAGGTCACTACATCCCCCAACTCCTACATATCTAAATTTCTCCATCCCCCAATTCCTACATCCCCCGAATCCTACATTCTCCAATTCCTAAATCCCCCAATTTCTACATACCTAGGTCTCTACATCCCCCAACTCCTACATCACCAAATTTCTCCATCCCCTAATTCCTACGTCCCTAGATCTCTACATCCCCCAACTCCTACATCCCTAGATCTCTACATCTCCCAATTCTTGCATTCCTAGATCTGTACATCCCCTAATCTCCGCAATCCCAAATCCCTATATCCCCAAATCTCTACTTTCCCAAATTTCTACATCCCAGAATCCCTATAATTTCAAATCGCTACATCCCCAAATTCCTTCATTCCCAAATCCCCATATTCCTAAATCCCTATGGCCCAAATTTCAACATCCCCGAGTCCCTATATTTTTAAATCGCTACACCCCCAAATCCCCACATCCCCACATACCTGAACCACCTATGCCCCAAATCACCATCTACCTATACCCTAAGTCGCCACCTTCCTAAATCCCTACATCTCGAAGTCCTCACATCTCGAAATTCTTCTATTTCGCAATCCCAGTTTCCCGAAATACGTCCTAACCTAATCCAACCCAAATCTCCGTGTCCTCAAACGGTGTCTCTAAATCTCCATATCCTCTAATCTCTGCATCTCGCTATCTCCGTGACCTCGAATCCCTATATCTCTAAATCTCCGCGTCCCTATATCTCGAAATCAGTGTCCCGAAATCTCCGCATCGGCAAATCTACCAGTGGAAAATAAACGAAGTAACGATAAAGTGAAAATTAAATGATCCCTGCGTCAGCGATTGTTCGAACAGTCGAAAAAGGAAATAGGATGCATTGAATTAGTCGGTTCAGTTCTAGCGAACTCACCGGAAGCTATCGAATATTCGAGAATTTGTAATCTATGCGTCCGTAGGTTGCCGCATCCATTCACTAGGCCGTAATTCACAAAGGATACCGATTCCGTGTGCACCGCCTCGCCAATATCGACGATTGATTAATTTTGCCTCATTACGTAGCGGATAAATTTCGCGTTTCGAGCAGGCCGTCAACAAAGACCCTCTCATGACGCGATACGAGTCATCTTGATCCGCCTATCGGGATCGAAATGCTCTGTAATCGGTTAAAACGTTCCAATATATTCCTCTGAGCACCATTCTCTACGATCCTCTGATTATTCGGCATACTAAGTACCGCTACTCACGGTACTTTGTGACTTCCTGTTATTTCTTTGTCATGTTTTTGCATTTAATTTCGTTATTTTAGAGATTCGTTGTATTTGTGGTATTTGTGGTATTCGTGGTATTGGTAATTGAGTATCCACTTGCACTAGCAGTACATATTTTATATTCAGAGTGGACCATCTTACACGGTTCTGAAGGCCTTAGCACACAGAGTACTTAACATTAATACCGGTACTCAAGGTACTCAAGGTACTCAGTATTCAACATTTCCTGTTCCTTTCGTTTCGTATTTTAACGCATACTCTCATTATTCTAGGTTCCATATCTTCAGTCCCATTTTTCCTACTAGTAGTACACTGTAGGTACTCGTGTTTAGGAGTTTTATTAATACCTCGAGTACTTTCAGTACTCAGAATCCTGATACTTGATATTTCAAGTCCAGTCTCAAGTTTCTTCTCTTCTGCTAAGTATCCTTTATTTCGATGTCCAATGCCACTTGTACTCTAGTACGGTCTGATCACTCAGAATTATATCGATTATCGATACCAGTACAATATTAAGTACTCTGAATTTTCTATAGCTTGCATTTCATAGTTCATTCTAACTCGTTACATTACATTTTAAAAATTCAGTGCTAGTCGTACTCAATGGAGTACCCTGTAAATACTGGTCGTATTCTCAAGTTCTAATAATTAATACTGAGTACCTTCAGTACTTAAAAGTTACTCAGTACTTCGATACTTGAGTCCACATTAAATGCATTCTACATTGCAACTAAAGCTTGAGATTCAAGTACTAGCTGGTATGAATACCTGTACTCACTGTTATGAATACCGGTACTCATGACGAATACCTGTACTCATGAATACCGGTACTTATTATGTACTCGTAAAATTGTATGAGCTTATTTTTTATTGTCGTTAGCATCATCGTCGTCATTATAAAAAATACTGATACCCAATGTTCAATGTAATATTGATACCGCATGAAACCTTATCCAATATCTCCTGCATAGTCTTCATAATTCATGCAATGTCTTCGAAATTTTTTTATATGAATACTCAAGCGTATCATGAGAATAATTTATGTGGACAATATCAGTCAAAAGCATCATCGCGACAAAGAAGCATTTACCTCGAAGATATCAGCAGGCAAAAAGTCTGCAGTTGCAAATGGTTGTTTAGCCGACGCATTACCAAGCCAACCATATTCACCGATGCGTTCCCGTAAAAAGAATATACCTGTACGAGCAAAAAATTTCGTTCCAATGGATCGAGCGAACGAATGCGAAACCGATGCTCGGAACAGCGAGTCTCGAAAACAAAAACGAGCACACACAGAGGGACGGCCTATTGTGTCGTTTTTCCTCTTCATGCGTGAAATCGTTCATAATCATAGGAGCAAGCGAGTAGCGAGCGCTAACAAGAATCATTATTCGACAAAGGCTCTCTCTATATTTTCTATAGATACACGAAAAAATCCTGTGTCTATACCGGCAGTATCGTTCCGCGAAACAATTCCGCCGAAACGGATAATGCCGTGGTAGGCAGCGGCGAAAAAACGAGCGACAAAAACCAGGACGGACAAACGAGAGGAGAAAATTCAGAGACAAGGACGCGAACTGAATGCGCCAAAGGAGCTTGCGAACAGACAACGGGGTTAGTTTCTGTAACCATGTCGAGAGGGTGCAACACTGTTCTGATTCCACCTCTTTCTCTTACGAGCTTTTAAGCGTGCTATAATTACGTATTCGAGTACCTATGGGACTTCATTATCCCGCCGATGCCAAACACCCGCCACGAGAGCACAAAAGGCAACGAAAGAGGGACGCGATTAAAAATTACAAGGCCGACACACGAAAATACCGGTCTTCTACGAAGGGGGTGGAATTCAAAAAAGATAAGGGACACCACAGTGTACACGCTGGATAATGGTTGCTCGCACAGAGACAACCGTGAAACGTGAGATAAGGGCTAACTGTCCCTTGAAAGTGATACCCGTGATAGCCTCTGGAACGCATCTGCCTCTATTCGTTGCTGCTTGTTTGGTTCCGTAGAGAGTAATTTGAAGGCGAAATTAAATTTCGTAGATCTTGGCCTCCCCGTAATTATATTTCTTGAAATTTATAGGGTTGTTGCAAGAAAATGGCGGTGAAATTGATTATCTATCGGTATTTTTATATTTCAAAATAGGGGTGTGTAATACATTTGGTCGAATAATCTTTATTTTGAATAAAAAGAGGATTGGTATTTTTTACAGATGTTGTAGAAAATTAATTCTTTATAGAGCAGCAAATTTTATAGGTTCTAAGTGTACTCAGAACTTGCGGTACTATGGGAATTAAGAAACTGAAGTACTCAAGTTTAGTACTCAAGTTTAGTACTCAACTTTAATACTCAACTTTAGTACTCAAATACTGAGAGTGCTCGAATACTTTAGTACTCAAGTACTGAAAGTACTGAGAACTTGTACTACATGAACACTAAGAATACTAAGTATATGCAATATTCAAATACTGCATTCAATATAATAAGATTAAGTACTTGAAATATTCAAGTACCAGGAGAACTCGGGTATTAAGAGTACTAAGTACTTTCAGTACTGAGTACTTGGGATACTAGAATACAAAAAGTACTGAGTACTTGCAATGCTAAAATACTAGGAGTATTGTTAGGATACCCAATAGCAGAAGTACTGTTTGTGATACAAGACGTTAAAGTTATTGAATACTCAAGAAATCAAGGAGTATGTTCTCAACTTGCAATACTTACAAATATAATGGATATGCTTGCTTCGAAATACCAAACAATTCATAACAAAAAGTACTGATTATCCAAAGTGTCAAAGTACCAGAAGTATCAAATATCTGGAGTACTCAAGTATCTAGAGTATCCAAGTATCTAAAGTACTGAAGTATCCAGAGTAATTAAGTATCCAAAGTACTCAAGTGTGTAGAGTACCCAAGTATCCAGAGTACCAAAGTATCTACAGTACACAGGTGTACAGAAATCCACAGTATCCAAGTATGTAAAGTATTCCAGTATCTACAGTACCTAAGTATCTAAAGGACTAAAGTATATAGAGTACCCAAGTGTCTAGAGTACCAAAGTATCTACAGTACCAAAGTATCTACAGTACACAAGTGTACAGAGTATCCACAGTATCCAAGTATCTAAAGTACTCCAGTATGTAGAGTACCTAAGTATCCAAAGTACTAAAGTATATAGAGTACCCAAGTGTCTAGAGTACCAAAGTATCTACAGTACCAAAGTATCTACAGTACACAAGTGTACAGAGTATCCACAGTATCCAAGTATCTAAAGTACTCCAGTATCTACAGTACCTAAGTATCCAAAGTACTAAAGTATATGGAGTACCCAAGTGTCAAAAGTACAAAAGTATCTACAGTACACAAGTGTACAGAGTATCCGCTATCCAAGTATCTAAAGTACTCAAGTACCCAGAGTACCTAAGTATCCAAAGTACTGAAGTATATAGAGTACCCAAGTATCTAGAATACCTAAGTATCCAGAGTACCCAAGTATCCAGAGTACCAAAATACCTGAGTACCCAAGTGTCTCAACTACTGAAAGTGATATTAACGGAATACCAAGTATACCAAGGATAGTGAGTATCAACTAAACGTCAAAAGAATTTGAAAGTGAAAATAGCAGAAATACCGCCTACCAAGATACCTGTCTCGAATGCCCGATGCACTGTAACCGTTGCTAATACTTCTCAACGATAATGTAAATCTCATTGTTGACTGCAACACCGGTTTCGGAGCATTAGCTCCGCCAAGGAACGACAAAGTAAATAGTCATTTACGAACGTAACAACCGTGGAGGGGAATGGTAAGCAATTCACCGGCAACGTTCAAAAGGCAACCCTTAGACTCTCCCCTTCTCGCTCCGTTTCACCAAACAACAATTGCAAATGCACGCGAACAGCGTGCAACCATAATTACATATTTCTCCGTCTGACTCGATGCGAAACCTCTTCGAGCTCTCTTGAAACGTTGCTCTCTACGCTTAAGACGCTCGGAGAAACGCGAAGCGGAACGCTCTCGAGACGGTCCCTGATCAAAGACCGACTTACGGACACATACCCATGGATATTCGATTCTCCTCGCCCAGAATGTTATGGGAATTCGTGAGCAATTCACGAATACCTGATATCCGTAGCTTTTCGCATCTTTGAAGTTTCGTGCTCCTAGATAAAATTATACTGATTTTTTGTTATTTATGTACTTCTTTCATGTTCAAGGTTGTTACTTTTCTATTTAAGGTCTCTTCTAAGCTCTTTTCTAATTAACGACACAAGTTGCGCTTTTAGAGACACAAATGTTGCGACCGCTTTTGAAAAAATATCTGGAGGTCATAGTACTTGTGTAGCATAACCCTTGTCAATTTTTGTCAAAATGGGTATTCATTTTTTATATGAACACAATTACTTTGGTACATAGCAGGTGTGGTTTGTATAGTACTGTGGTTATTGTAGCGTACTTGATTACAATGCTGAAGGCCGGGGTTCGAGTCCAGCAGTTTTTTTTTTTTAATTTTAACCGTGAAAGTACATTTCGTACTTCAATTGATTATCTCATAAAAATTTAAAAATTGAATACTTTATAACATGATATTAGTATAATCATCTATATTTTTGAAGCAACAGAATTTCTCTTTAGTTCATTTATTAGATTATATAACACTCGTCCGTTAAAAAAATACGAAATGAAATTTTCAGCAAATATTAATCGTAATTTGTGGTACGATTTTCCCGCGTCCGAAAATTGATAACCCGGGTTAAGTGAGTCCTGTGTCCCACAAACACGCATGGAAACCGCAGGTCGACCAGTGTCGTATTTGGGTGGTTTCGCGCCCTTAACCGAGCATTGATATTCATTTATTTTCATAGCCCTTCAGCGTGGAGAATGGCGCGTCTGCAAACACGTGTAATGAATGGAGCTAAAGCCGGTGTTGTAGCCATTACGAGACCAACACGATGTAACATCGAATTACTTTCATACGGCTCGAGTAGTACCCGGTTTCCATTTATTTTTCCGATACAAAAAGCACCGGTGTTAACGATAGCCCTCTCGGCCGAACATGGAAGAGGCATCGTCATAAAACAGCCACTCGAATTTTGTGGCCCTCGTTTTACGATCGAAACTTCTTATTATCACTGTATGCTTGTTTCGTTTGATTGCTCTGTTTCATTTTTCTTGTGGACGAGGTGCAACGAATGCCTTGGGACGTTTCTCAGGTTGAGGAAGTTGGGGATATTCTAGGGAATTCGGAGATTTGGGGATGTTTGGGGATAGGAGGTTTGAAGTGGGGAAATTGTGAGGTTTGACGATGGAGAATTTTGAAAATTTGAGAATTTGGAGGTGGGCAGTTTTGGAGATGTCAGTTATGGGATTTTTTAGGATTTGAGATATGCGGAAATTTGAAGATTTGAGATTTGGGAAATTTGAAGATTTGAGAACTGAGGATATTTGAAGATTTGAGATATGGGGATATTTGAAGATTTCAGATATAGGGAAATTTGAAGATTTGAGAGTTTAGAAATTTCAGAATGGAGAAACTTGTGAGTGTAAGAGTTTGAGAATAAGGAATTTTGCAGATTTGGAAATTTGAGTATTTGCAAATAATAAAACTCTCATATTTTCTGATTCTTAAATTTTGAAACTTGTAATTTCAGAGTACTCAAATTTTTGGGTTTTGAAATTTTCAAGTTTCCAAATCCGTAATTCAACAAATTCCCAAATGTCTGAAACTTCAAATCTCCACATTCGCAATTCTTCAAATCATTATATCTCCAAATTCCTAAGACTTTAAATCTCTAAATCCATAAATCTCCAAATCCCTAAAATCTCTAACACTTAAATCTCTAAATTCCTAAATCTCTAAATCCATAAATCTCCAAATCCCTAAATCTCCAAATCTTTAAGTCTCCAAATCCCTAAATCTCGAAATCTCTAAGTCTCCAAAACCCTAAGTCTCCAAATCCCTAAGTCTCCAAATCCCTAAATCTCCAAATCCTTAAACCTCCAAATTCCTAAGACTCTAAATCTCTAAATCTCTAAATCCATAAATCTCCAAATCCCTAAAATCTCTAACCCTTAAATCTCCAAATTCCTAAATCTCTAAATCCATAAATCTGCAAATCCCTAAATCTCCAAATCTCTAAGTCTCCAAACCCCTAAGTCTCCAAATCCCTAAATCTGCAAATTACTAAATCTTCAAATCCCTAAATCTCCAAATACTTAAATCCCAAAATTCCTAAATCTCCAAATCCCAAAATCTCCAAATTCCTAAACCTCTAAATCCCAAAATCTGCAAATGTCTATATTCCAAAATTCTCAAATTCCTAAATCCCCAAATTCCTAAATCCCCAAATCCCCAAAATCCCCAAATCTCGAATCCCCCAAACACCGAAATTCCACCTCCCAAATTCCCAAATAAAATTATCAAATTTCCAAGTCCCAACACCAAAATTTCGATACCCGATCTGAAAACCGACTCTATCCCTTTCCTCCGCATCCGCCATTTCCCCCAAAGAAGCGACCCGTTCTCAATCCACCCAGCTATCGAAAACGACGCGCATATTCCTCGTTTTATTCCCGAATACAAGGCGTCGAAAGTGTCGACAGGTCGATTAAGGGTCGCGAGGAACGGGGTGAGAACATCGGGGGTGGTTATTGTTAATCAAAGCCGGCTACGGTACATCGTTTACCAGCCAGCAAATTCTACGCGCGTTATTTACCGCGCGCGCGTTGTACTTTTGCGCGCGTGCAAAGCGGGACGACGGGATCCGCGTTGTTAAATTAACGATTAAATCGCGGCTGTGTGCACGTACGTGCACGAGCGCGATATACAACGAGGCTGCCACCGGTAATAATCGCCACGGTTTCACAGTGTGCCTTCGCGAGACTCGGACGAAAATCTATAGGCTTGCATTTCCCTCGTCGCTGTTCCGCACAATGCGCATTCGAGCCGCTGCTACGCGCCGACCTCGATCGCGAATTTCCTTCTTTCCGCGCGTACGTATTTTTTTTTTAAAAGCTGTTCAAAAACCGTGCGCGAATTTATAACCCTCGATTTTTACTTTTTCCGATTCTCGCCGGAACAATGGATCGATTAACCCTTTTGATACGACGCGCCGTTTTTCAGCTACGGAAACTCGGTCACTGTGGAGAACTGTAGAGAACCAGGAATTCGAGGCTGGACAGTTATATTGTGCAAAAAAGGAGCATGTGATAAAGAATTTGAAGGGTATTTTGATAACGGATGGTGAACAGTTCTCTTAATGAATTGAGTAAAACTGTGTTCTTGTTTTGGGGTCTTTGTGTATGAAGAGTCAATGTGAGGGATTCGAAACGTGAGAAATCTGTACGTATGTGGGATTTCAACATGTGATCTCACATAAGAAATTTCGGCACATGGGGAATTTCAACGCGGGAGAGATTTAGCATGAAGATTTAACATATGGGATCCCAACGCACGTGGGGTTTTAGCACATGTGGGATTTCAACACATACGGGATCTCACATATGGAATTTCTACACATATGGAATTTCAACGCGTGGAAGATTCAATGTGAGGGATTTGGCACATGGGGGATTTCAACACATGTGGATTTCCACACACGTGGATTTCAACACATATGGATTTCAACACACATGGGACTTCAACACATGTGGATTTCAACGCGTGGAAGATTCAGTATGAGGGATTGGTATATGAGGGATCTCAACACGTGTGGATTTCAACACATGTGGATTTCAGCACATATGGTACTTCAACACATAAGAGATCTGACATAAGGAATTTCTACACATATCGAATTTCAACGTGTGGATAGTTCAGTATGAGGGATTTGGCATATGAAAGAGTTAACATATAAGGGATCTGAACACATGTGGATTTCAACAAATGTGAGATTTCAACACATATGGGATTTCAACGACTAAGGAATCTCATATAAGAGATTTAGCACAAGAGGGATTAAACGCATGAGTGATCTCAACACATGTGGGATTTCAACACATAAAGAATGTTAACGCATGAGAAATTCAGTATGAGGGATTTAACATGTGAGGGACACAACACTAGGAAGATCTCAACGCAGGGATTCACATGTGAGGATACCACACATGAAATCTCAACACATGAGAACTTTTGTACGGGAAGGATTCAACGCATGAGGGACCTCAACGTATAAAGAATCTCATTGTGTGAGATTCAACGTGTAATTTCAATGCGTTTGAAATCCCAGCACACAACGGATATCAACCTGTCAGGTAATTCACTAAGAAACTGTAACAGCCGAGGAATTTAGAGCATGAGGTACTAACACGTGACTGGTATAACACATATGAAATCTCAACACGTGAGAAATTCTGTATGTGAGGAATTCAACGTGCAAGGAAGCCCATAAGGAATCTCAGTGTGTGAGAGATTCAACGCGTTAGGTGATTCAGCGCGTAAGGAACCTCAGTACGTGAGAAATTCAGCGTGTGAAGGATTTCAGCACGTGAGGGACCTCAACGCGCGAATAATCCTAACTTGTGAATAATGTTGACTTCTGAGAGCAAGGTAGAGATCTAGATAATACCCAGAGATTGTATCTAGTGACTCTCGCAGATTGTAGGGTCCTAGCAAATGATTTCTGATGACAAGGATGAAGAATGATGATGAAGAATGAACGTATATAGTTTATAATATTTACCTAACTGTCTATGTAATTGTATAATCTATGTCACATACAGATGACTTATGTGCACTTCGTAGATTTGGATATGGTACAAGTAAATGTTCAATCTATTAAAGGATCCTAGCAAACGAGGTATCTGAACAAACCAAATTTCTGATTGACATATCTCGTGATAGCCATGACATCAGTACACCTTCACCATAAAAGGGTCAAACGTACAATTAACACCCTACAATCAACATCCAAACTGCAATGAGTACCTCTCCGACATATAAGTTTCAAAATCCACATACGCGGTCTATGACTTAGCAAGCGAAGTATCTGAAAACGCTATATTCTGATTAAAATATCTCATGATAGCCATAATAATAGCCAAAGGAGTCATAATAAACAAGTGTATGCCATAAATGATGGAACCTACAATCAACACCCAAACTACAATGGGTACCTCTGCAACATCTGAGTTCCACATCTGCGGTCTACCTATGACTTAGCAAACGAAGTATCCCAAAAACCTAAAATAATAATAGCCATAATAAAGAAGTGTTCGCCATAAACGACCCACAGCCTACAATCCAAACTACAATCAGCTCAACATCTGAATTCCAGCATCCGTTTACTACGAGGCAATAAATCTGCCAGATCTTAACAAACGGTTTCCAATAAACGCTAGAAGAATAGCGATCACTATCGGTTTGATCATTAGGGAAACGTAACGATAACGGATCGTTTCTATCTTGTCTCTTTGGTCATAAATCCCGAACGAAGCACGGTCGTCGAATGTAAATTAAGAGCAGTAAATAAATCAGCGTGCCGGTACTCACGCGGGGTCTTTATGTTCCGAGTAGTGCTAATTACAGCCATCCTTTGGAACAGCGGCGCGGTGTAATTAGACACGATCACGGGGAAACGTACGTTTCATGGAGGGAAAGAATAAAAATAGAGCGGGAATAAGCATGGAACGGGTGTTCAGAGGGAGCTTCAATTTGGTAAAACAACCACGTGAAACACGTTCGCATGAGCCGGTGAATACGAATCGAATGGCGGCCTGCTTTTGCGTAGATGTTTGTTGTGCCACGCTTTGATACTGGTCGACTCTGAATTGCCTGCTCTAAGAACAAACATTTTTACGATTATACAATGGAATAACAACGAGGTTCTCTTTCAACAACTATGTGTTTTTAAGCGATTATTCGCGTTACGGCTTTTACGCGTTTGTTGTTTATGAACTGGAACGCTTGAAATCGCTCGAGGAATTATTCTTTTGGTTCTGTCGTTGATGCTTGATATTGTTTCTTCTTTGTTTCGTGCAAGTCAGTTTCATTCGTTGTCGACAATCTTTTTATCTTCCTCTTTAAAATTATTTCAAGCTTCATTGATTGTTTTAAGTTTTAAGAATTTTCATCCTTGTAAATTGTTCGAGACATTTTTTAAGAGAGTACTGTTGGAAATTTTAATGGAAGATAATTTTTTTTAATTGTATTCTTGCTATTTTGATATTATTTTTGGTCATTTTATTTGACAATATTATTTTATAGAGAAGAATTTCATTATTTCATATTTTATATTATATACAAAATGATAAATTAACCATTGAGTTAATACTAATAAAATTTTCTTAATCATTTAACTAATCGATATTTTTCACAAAATTTTTATGTACAAATTATAATTCTTGAGGACACTATAAGAATTATTTCTTCGATTTTATTGTCAAATTATTTTTTCAAATTATTTTTTTCGCAACAATATTGTATATAAAATTTAAAATATAAAATTCCCTAACACAGTTATAGAAAAAAATAAAATTCCCTAGCAGAGCTGTAGACAGGAACAAAATTCCCTAGCAGAATTGTAGAAAAGAATAAAATTCCCTAGTAAAGATGTAGAAAGGAATAAAATTTCCTAACAAAGATGTAGAAAAATATAAAATTCCCTAACAAAGATGTAGAAAGAAATCAAATTCCCTAACAAGAATGTAGAAAGAAATAAAATTCCCTAACAAAGATGTAGAAAGAAATAAAATTCCCTAACAAGAATGTAGAAAGAAATAAAATTCCCTATCAAAGATATAGAAATAAATGAAATTTCCTAGCATAGGTGTAGAAAAGAATAAAATTCCCTAACAAAAATGTAGAAAGAAGTAAAATTCTCAAACGGAGATGTAAAAATGACTAAAATCCTCTAACAGAGATAGAAATGAATAAAACTCCCTAACAGATACCTGAATAAAATTCCCAGTCAGAGATAAAGAGAAAATTCTCTAACAGAGATCTTTTAATCACCTCAATTTCCACGATAAGCGTATTCGGGCTGCAAGAAACGGTGAAATTTCCAGACGATCGGTTTCCCGATACGAGTAGCAGGAATTATCAATTTTCCGAGCAGGCAAAGTTTTGGCGAGCTCCGTGTATCGAGGTAGGAAAGAAGGACGCAGTGCAAACAACAATCAAAGCAATTCGTTACAGCGTCGTCTTTTCTCTGCGGTCCCGATGAAATTCCGCGATGGTTAATTAACAAAAGCTCGAGGAATGTATGTTTTGCGAAACGGTTTCCCGTCACGTGCGTTCACGGTCGAGTTCGCAATCAGCCGAAGAAAGGAAGGCTGCCCGGAAACGGCAAGCTGACGCGGGGGTCCAACGGAGGGCACGACCGGAAACCGGCTGTATTCAAATAATTGCTCGCTGTTATCTCCTGTCGTCCGCGTAATTCGCAGTCCAGATATTATTCTTATCGGGCAAGTTTCGCGCGAAACTTTCGCCGGCTGTCGTCGCTGCTCCCTCGGGAGTATTTTCGTTCCCCTCCCGCGAGTATCGTCTTAAATACGCTCGCCGACATTACGACAACAGACGGAGTTAGCTGAGAACGTTTTACCGATTTTACATTCGCGAACTTTCGAGAAGTTCCTTGCTTCTTAAGCGTGTTTTTCCAGATTCGATTGCACCGCGAAATATATCTGTTTCAGAGCTCGCGAAACGTATAATCCTTACGGATACTCGTTTCGTGGATTCTACTTCTGTGTTTCAGGTACTTCGAGTACTCGATTTGAGTACTTATAGCATTTTTGTCGCGGACTCTTCGAGTATTTGGTAGAGTTTAATCGGTATTTCAGGTGTCAGGTACTTGAAGGATTTGGGGATTTGGAAATTTGGGGACTTGAGGCTTTGGAGATTTCAGCATCTGAGGATTTGGAGATTTAAGAATTTGGAGATTTAGTAATTTGCAGATTTTGAGATTTGGACATTTAGGAATTTGGAGATTTGGGGATTTGGAGAATTAGGGATTTGGAGAATTAAGAATTTGGAGATTTAGGAATTTGGAAGATTTGGAATTTGAAAATTTGGAAATTTGGGGATTTGGAGAATTAAAAATTTGGAGATTTAGGAATTTGGAAGATTTGGAATTTGAAAATTTAGGGATTTCGATATTTAAGCATTTGGAGATTTAAGAATTTCAAGATTTAGTAATTTGCAGATTTAGGGATTTGAAGATTTAAGAATTTGGAGATTTAGAAATATCAACATTTAGTAATTTGCAGATTTAGGGATTTGAACATTTAGGAATTTGAAGATTTGGGGATTTGGAGATTTAGGGATTGGCTGAATTAAGAATTTGGAGATTTAGGAATTTGGAAGATTTGGAATTTGGAGATCTGGAGATTTAGGGATTTAGGGATTTGGGGATATAGGGACTTTTTGTATTTGAGTACTCGGATATTGAAGTACTATTTATTTATAAAATACTACAACAACTAAAAATACTATCAATTTATTAATTTATACAGATACATAGAAATATTTGTAAAAAGTATTCATTATTATCTGTCATCTTAAAAGTATTCAATATTATCTATCATCTTGAAAGTATTCATTATTATCTATCATCTAAAAAGTATTCAATATTATCTATCATCTTGAAAGTATTCATTATTATCTACCATCGTAAATATATTCAATATTATCTATCATCTTGAAAGTATCCAATATTATCTATCATCTTGAAAGTATCCAATATTATCTATCATCTTGAAAGTATTCAATATTATCTATCATCTTGAAAGTATTCATTATTATCTACCATCGTAAATATATTCAATATTATCTATCATCTTGAAAGTATCCAATATTATCTATCATCTTGAAAGTATTCATTATTATCTGCCATCGTAAATATATTCAATATTATGTATCATCTTGAAAGTATCCAATATTATCTATCATCTTGAAAGTATCCAATATTATCTGTCATCTTGAAAGTATTCATTAACTACCACATTTTTATAAATATCACTATTTATAAAATACTTCAACAGCTAAAGCTACTATCAATTTACTAATTTCTGTAGATACATAAAGATATTTATAAAAGGTACCCAATATTATGAAACACATAACCGTCCACTAGTCAGTCACAAAGCCACGTAAAGAAATAAGATAACGCCGAAACGTGTATGAGAAAAATATAATATAATTTCCTTCTCAGTATCGATAAAATGTCTATTATCCACCTTTCCGTTTGCCGAGCGAAAAGGTGACTAATTGTTCGCGATAGGATCGTTAGCGAAGATCCACGTCTAATCAGATTATTGGAAAAGAGATAAACGTTGATCCGCGAAATGAACGGGCGAACATTCATTAATCATTGTCTCGAATTTTTCTCGCGACCGAGCTCGAACAGGATCGGTATCGATCCGGGGATTCGACGATTCACGGGGTTCCATATCAAAATCGAAATCGAGGAAACAAATCTACGGAGAGACAGTTGGGCTGGGTATAAAAATCATATTGGACAGATAAGCCGGAAGCTTCGCTAGATTCGTTGCAGACTCTGATCCAACTTCGACAGTGAATTACTCGATATAAATAAAAAAGAAGGAAAGTGAATGAGGAATGAGAAAAAATGGCAGACGGAGTGCCATTTGTCATGCACGATTTATAATACTCTCCATAAATATACGGACACTCGACTGCGTTCCGGCATCTGAATCCACTCTCGTTATATTGCCGAAAATAGAACTTTTTAATAATATGTTGTATACGGTGTTAGTCAAATTGGTTTGCACATTTGAAAACTTCAATAATATTGATGAGTACATAATTGAGTAATTGCATGTTAAGTAATTAGTATGTTAAGTAATGAAATATATTTTTAACATTTAATGTACTCAATACCTCCAATACTGATTTTACAATGTATGGAATATTTATTTATTCATTTTTCATACATTGAAAAATCAATATTGAAGACATTGAGTATATTCAATGTTAAATAACGAATTTAATGAATTTAAATAATTGTGTGTTTAGATAGCGAGGGTTCAGGTGAAGGATCGATTAAAGATCGATACAAAGAAAAATGCTATTGAATATGACATGTATGGAGTACCTAAAGAATCGACGAAATAAATAGTATTTTTATTTGTTCGAATATTTGCTAACTAAATAGTGATATTACTAAAAATATAAAATTTCTAACCTTTCTCAAAAATACTAAAAATCAACTTCTTTCGTATAATCAACATACATCGAAAACCGATTAAATCAGTTTTCTGGAACATCAGATAACTTACAGAAAGCATTGGCTTATGGCGGTTAATTTTGATAGGACGCAGGAATGAAAAATATTTGGATCAAAGTCTTCCATTGAGCTTTCGATTCCCGCGGTTAAATCAAACAGCAAGCGCAAATATATCGTCGCTTTCAACACTCGGAAAAAGGAGAAAAGTGATCCCTGTTTTGCCAGGATATTTGCGCGAAATCCCTGGAAAATACGAGGGCTCGTTACGAGCGCGAAAAACATTTTCGCGATTCAAAGCCCCGCGATTATTAGCAAATTGAATTCCCGTGAAATCGAATAGGAAGAGAGATTAAAAACGGCGGCAAAATAGAAGAAAGGCGTTAAAAATAAAAAAAAAAATAAAAACTGATAAAAATCAAACGCGACCATTGATAGCACTCGATACCGCGTGCGGTTTGAGCCGCCACTCGCGTGATTTTCCGAATGAAACTTCGAGATTATTAATTAACAGTTCGGTCGTCGAGGATGTTAAAAGGGGTTGCAAAGTTCAGGAACTTTTCGCATTATTCGAAACTCAAAGGATTCTTGCTCTCCTTGCGTTTTTTTCTGGCGATTTTAATCCAAGGTCTGTTTTAAACATTCAGAGGATTTTCTGGTTTATTTGCCTTCGTTGATGGCTCTCTGGGGTCATTAGTTAAGTTTATACTTGCGACAATTTTGGAGCTTTACTATTCTTTTGTGGGGTCTTGTTTGCAAGGTTTAGTTAGATATTGTGTTTGAATTGGTATGAATAGAGCATATTTGTGAATTTACGGTGCATCGATTACTTGGTTTCTGAATTTATGAACTTGTGAATTTCTATATTTCTACATAGCTGAATTTTGGAATTTTCCTAATTTAGAAATTTTCAAATCTCTAAATTTATAAATCCACGTATCCAAATTTTTAAGACTCCAAATCCTTAAATCTCCAAATTCTTTAATTCCTCAAATCTGCAAATGCCCTAATCACCAGATCTCCAAATACACACATTTTCAAATCCCCAAATCTTCTAATCACCCACTTCTCAAATCTCCAAATCTTCAAATCTCCAAAGTTTCAAATCTCCAAAGTTTCAAATCTTCAAATTCTCAAATCTCCAAATTCTCAAATCTCCAAAGACTTAAGTCTCCAAATTCTCAAATTTCCATATCCTTACATCTCCAAATTCTCAAATCTTAAAATTCTCAAATCTCCAAATTCTCAAATCTCCAAATCCCCAAAATCTCCAAATCCCTAAATCTCCAAATCCTAAATCTCCAAATCCCTAAATCTCTATATCCCCAAATCCTAAATCTCCAAATCCCCAAAGCCCTAAGTCTATTAAGTACCTTAAATCCCTATATCCCTAAATCCCCAAATCCTTTAATTCCCTTAAATCCCCAAATCCCAAAATCTCTCAAGTTCCTTAAATCCCTAAATCCCCAAATCCCTCAAGTCCCTTAAAGCCCAAAATCCCCAAATCCCTCAGGTCCCTTAAATCCCTCAGGTCCCTTAAATCCCTCAGGTCCCTTAAATCCCTCAGGTCCCTTAAATCCCTCAAGTCCCTTAAATCCCCAAATCCCCAAATCTCTCAAGTTCCTTAAATCCCCAAATCCCTCAAGTTCCTTAAATCCCTAAATCCCAAAATCCCTCAAGTCCCTTAAATCCCCCAAGTTCCTTAAATCCCTAAATCCCAAAATCCCTCAAGTCCCTTAAATCCCCAAATCCTCTCACCTTCAAATTTTAAAATTACCCCACTCCCAAATCCCCAAATCCCCAAGTCCATAATTCGCAAAATCCCAAGGCCCCAAATCCCTAAGCCGCCACATTCCCAAAATCCGTCGAACAATACCAAACACGGTAGATTATATCGCTAAAACGAACGAAATTGAAATTTTCTTTCGGCAGCGTAATATTGACGCAAAAATTCGCATCGAAATAAAAGACGGATTACGAAAAATAAATTCAGTCGAGAAATAACGATCCAACTTTTTGCGCTGTTAAAACAATCCATCGCGTTGCAGATGTTTGCACGAATCTATACAATTGTTAGATATTTTCTCGGATAAGCTGCTTAAAAATATTGTTCCGTCCTGAATATTTTATTTTATCGTATTCCAGATACTACCGGGGTTATTTCGCTACGCCCGGCGTACATTTTGATATATCATAAATGAATGTAATAAACGTTGTATATATTTCTGCGTTCACGATCCGACATTATTTTAAAACAAATCATATTCCGTCGAATTTTATACAATGTTTTTTCCGTAGAAACTACGTTTCACCAATATTTATTTATTCCTTCTAACAATACACTATTGATTCACGTTCGCTGTTTGTAATCTAGTAATTCCGCTTTTATTACATTTTTATTGTTATTTATTTCTCTCACAGTATTGATTATTTGTGAAAACTCATAGAATCGGTGGAGAGTCTATTTTTTCTATTTTTTTTTTAACAAGTTGTTTATTAGATTTTATTTTTTGGAGGTATTAATACAAGTTATTTACTCGGTAGTTCCTCTATCATTCTATGTGCGTCAGTGACGATTAATCATCAGGATTCCCAAGTGATAAGTGGACTCTAAATGAATTTCACTTCGGACCTGAGTTTTGCTATGTTGACTCGAGTGTCTCTCCGATGTTTTACGTTTCACAAAAGCTGGACTGGGTACAATTTTTGTGACATTGCCGAAGGAAAATAGTTTCCAATTTTCTATTGGTTCAGCTAAAATTCGGCTGGAGATGGAAATGCGAGTGACGTATGAAGTGGGTCTTTACTCAAAGTGACCTAAGCAAGTAATAAAAGCAGTACCTCGACACGAATGTTTCACAAACAAAAGACTCTACTGCTAAGGTCAAGGGTTCACCAGACGTGACTAACGATAAAAAAATACTCGCTAGAATGTGACTCCTGTCTTATTGCTGCTGCGGGGAATTGATTTGAAACTACAAATGTGGAGGAACGAAAAACCTTTAAACTATTGTACCGCTAGAAACTTGTACTGGGGTCTAATCCTCTCGTTGCAATATGCATTCGAAGACCTAACAATTATTTTGCCTATTTTTGAAATTTTACCAAAGATACAAGTTTTATTAATTTAGTAACCTCTGGGTGATCACGTTAGCCCGTAATGGAGGGTCGTAACGAGGTCAGTTGGATCGGAATTTTTTGTTAAATTTTTCAAAGATCGACCTCGTTTTTCCCGATTTTTGCTCGTATTTCCTTTTCGTTTTTGCTGGATTCGCGGAGCGACGATAGCGCACGGTGATTTTGACGAATCGATCGGAACTTCCGTTATAAACTTCTTCTTCGGTCGTTCGGCGTGATGCATCATCACACAGTGCCACTGTCGCTACGTTTGACAGATCGCAAATTATTTTCGCGGAACGGGGCGCATCAGTTACGCCGCAGTTCTTTTCGATGAAACCGTCTGAATCGTCGGAATTATTGACGAACCACGAACAGACCTCCCGAATTTATTTACTTTTAAATGTACCAATTTTCCGAGCCACGAATTTCCAAATTTTCGTGCTCGTCGACTTTATATATTTCGCGAACCGACGAAACCGGTCGATCCGTGGGAATTATCGACTTCTCGAAATTTACTTTCAAATGGACGGATTTGTCGAGTTGAAAATTTAGAAATTTTCGCACTTGCAGATTCCGTAATTCTACAGGAGTTTAGTAGCGAATTTGGGAATTTAGAAATTTGAGAATTTTCGAATATAGGTATTTGGAGATTTAGGGATTTGGAGATTTAGGATTTGGAGATTTAGGATTTGGAGATTTAGGATTTGGAGATTTAGGGATTTGGAGATTTAGGGATTTGGAGATTTAGGGATTTGGAGATTTAGGGATTTGGAGATTTAGGATTTGGAGATTTAGGGATTTGGAGATTTAGGATTTGGAGATTTAAGGATTTGGAGATTTAAGGATTTGGAGATTTAGGGATTTGGAGATTTAAGGATTTGGAGAGTTAGGGATTTGGAGATTTAGGATTTGGAGATTTAGGGATTTGGAGATTTAGGATTTGGAGATTTAGGGATTTGGAGATTTAGGAATTTGGAGATTTAGAGATTAGGAGATTCAGAGATTTAGAGATTTAAGAATTTGAAGATTTAGGGATTCCAAGATTTAGTAATTTGTACATTTAGGGATTTGGAGATTTACAGATTTGGAGATTTGAGGATTTGGAGATGTAAGGATATGGAAATTTGAGAATTTGTGTATTTGAGGATTTAAAAATTTGAAGATGTGAGAATTAAAAAAAGCTGGGAAAACTGGAAAAATGTAGGAATACAGGAAATTTGAGAATTTGTGTATTTGAGGATTTTGGGATTTGAAGATTTAAAAATTTAAAGATGTGAGAATTAAAAAAGCTGGAAAAACGAAAAATGTAGGAATGCAGGAAATTTGAAATTTTGGTACCTAAGGGACAAAATTAATAAATTCACAAAATCCCAATTTTATAACTGTTCCAAACAACATTTAAAAAATCCCCATTTTTAAATCGACTTGAAAATATTGTCATCCTCAATCTCATATTAAAGCACTTGAAATTCGACAGAGACTGATTTGATCCGAGATGGCTTCAACGATGAAATAGCGTAATCGTTGATAATTCTAGTGGCATTATTCGATGACAAGTTGAGTGGCTACCAAAAACGATGGTTAAGATCGTGAATTTTCGAAACGATTTCGAATTAAACACTCGCCGCGGATCGTCAGCTCGCGTGACACCAATTTATCGGGCTCGTTGTGTTCGCGAATCGGCTTGAAATGCCCGGCAGATTGTCGAATAATCGGTCTATCTAGAATTTCGTGGGAACGTGATCGCATTGAACCGTCGATTATTCTCGATTGCCGCTTCTAATTTATAATTTGCCTTGCTTTGTGTCTCCGCGTCGGTTCCATTTGTCGAAATAGCGTGCTTGTCATTCGTACAAAGACAAATAGCCCATGTTCATACGTGGATCTCTCAAAACAGAATTGCTACTTGATCCTCGAATGAAACAATCCTTTTGTGTAATTAAATTTGATAAGCAATTTTAATGAATCGGATCTCGAAATGTAAGCCACTTAAGATGTAACATTCTTAAGAGAGAGCTTTAAAGAGCTTTCAAGCGTTACATTCAATGTTCCAAAGAGATTAACCTGTTTGCGAATTTGAAGCATTGTTAGAATTCTCAAGTAGCTGAAAAGCGGGATTGATACAAGTTTGTCGCATTTCACGATAACAATTCCGAGGGGGCGCTTATGTAAACATTTTTGACAAACTTTAAGCTTTAATTTGATGTATCGTAAGCGATATTTGATGATACTTTTATGTCATGAAATTTTGTTAGACTTTTCATGTTTCGAAATTATTTGATTGTAACGAAATGTTTGTTACAATTCACGATGAATCGATCTGTGTCCAAAATATTCATGAAACGCGTACATAGGCGCTTTTGTTGAACTTCAACCTTCAAATCGATGTATCGTGAGTTTCATTTGATGATACTTTTATGTCATGAAATTCCATCTCACTTTCCACGTGTTGAAATCTAATCGTTTTGTTGTAATAAAATACTTCTGTTTGGTACAATGAACGATCAACTATTCTGTGTTCAAAGCATTCATGAACCATCTATATAGAAATTTTTGTGAAGCTCTAAGCTTTAAATTGATGTACTATAAGTGCTATTCCATCGTACTTTTAAGTCATGAAATCGTGTTGGAATTTTCATGTTTCGAAATCAATTGTCTAAGTTTTATCGTTTGGCTCAATTGATGGTCAACCATTTTGTATTGGGAATATCGTCGAAGTCGTTATGCAGACATTTTGGCCAGACTCTAAGCTTTAATTTGATGTATCGCAAGTGAAATTTGATGAAACTTTTATGTCATGAATTTAAGCTAGACTTCATAGCACTCGAAATTTATTGTCGTTAACTATAATTGATAGTCCGCCATTTTGTATTGGGTATATCATCGAAGTCGTTATGCAGACATTTTGGCCAGACTCTAAGCTTTAATTTGATGTACCACAAGTGAAATTTGATGAAACTTTTATGTCATGAAATTATTTCAGACTTGTAAAGTTAACAAAAATTTTAAGTTAAATTGATACTAGTGAAATTGAGAAACAGGTAAACTTAACAAGTTGCATACGAAATAACTAACCGCTGCAGTGACTTGAGGCTCATTAAAAATGAAATTCCCCAGCGGCAAAACACATTGACGCATCCAGCGAACGCACAAATCCTTTCCTATACGATCAAACATCGGCAATATCGATTACCGCCCCTCGAATCTCTATTTTCAATCATTGAAACGCGAATTCCGAGGAATCCGTTAGCAAAGGTATCTCGAGACACGAATAAATCGTCCTGACGGTGAACGCGGGGGTTGGGGGGATGGTAGAAAACGCAATAAAACACGATGATCAGCGCTCATCGTGCGCGAGTGATCGATACGAAACGAGATATGCCTGGCTGGGACGGATACGCGCGATATACGAGGGGTTTTAAAGAAAGCGGACGGGTAAAACAGGCGCCACCAGGGTTGAATGTAAAACAGAGAGAGAGGAAAAAAGGAAGGTGGAAAGGAAGATCCGTTTATTGGCGGTGGTGGGCAACAATGCGTCATGTTGGGCACCGACGAGTAATTGACAATAGAGAAAAAAAGAAGGAAAGAGAGAAGGTAATGGGAGGCGTTTCCGTTGTCGTTGGTCTACACGCTCGATCCTGCCGGCCCATGGCTGATCGTCATTGTCCCTCGGGATCTGTACGGGACTCGCGAGCACCCGGATAAGTGGAACTCGAATTTATTATTCGGCCGCGTGCTTCACGTCCGTCGCAGAAACAATGGGAAAACGAGAGAAACGCGCTAGTCGCTCGAGTACCACTCTGTCCTGTCGATCTGGGACTCGAGTACGCGCGTCCGGCAGTCCACGATCTCCAACGAGACAATCGATCGAAGCCTACAGTACATGCGTATGCTGCCATTTTTGTTATATTGTTTACTCGAAACCGGTTCTCATCGTTTTAGTTGTTTGTTGTCTAGTGGAAAATGTACCGCGTATTTTTTAGGTTTGGGGTGCGTTTTTAGATTTTAGTTTGGGGATGGGCTAGGTTAAGGGTGGGTATATGTAAATTGTTGGGGTGGTCGTTTTGATTATAACTCGATGAGAGTTGATTTGGTGTGATTTGGGGTGGTATGGTTTGTTGGTACGATGATTGGGCGATTCGAATCAATGATATGTGGTTTGATGCGATGTAATTTGGCTCGATGGAATACTGTTAGGAACACAACGCGGTGGAATTCGACACGGTAGAATTCAACATGATGGAACTCAACGCAACTTAATTCTACACGATGGAACTCAACGCGATTGAATTCAACGCAGCATAACTTAATTCGGTGGAACTCAACATGATAGAACTGAACGTCGTGGAACTCAAGGCAACAGAATTCAACGTGGTGGATCTCAACGCAACTTAATTCAACGTGATGGAACTCAACGCGAGAGAATTCATCGTAATGTAACTTAACAGGAGAGAATTCAACGCAGTAGAACACAACGCAACTGGATTTAACTCGATGGAATTCAACGCAACCAGATTTAGCGCTGCAGAACTCGATGCAATGGAATTCCACTCTACGGAGATCAACACAACGAAATTTGATGCACCAGAACTTGATACAGTGGAATTCAACGCTATGAGGTTCTGTACAGTAGAACTCAGCACATTGGAACTCAACGCAATGGAATTCTATGCAGTGGAACTCAACACAGTGGAATGCAATGTAATGGAACTCAACGCAATGGAACTCGATGCGGTGCTGTTCTAAGCAATGGAACTCAACGCAATGGAAGTCTATACAGTGGAACACAAGACAGTGGAATTCAACGCAATGGAACTCGATACGGTGGTGTTCTATGCAGTGGGACTCAACGCAATGGAATTCTATACAGTGGAACTCAGCGCAATTAAATACTATATGATGGAACTCAACGCAGTGAAATTCGATGCAATGGAACTCAACGCGATGGAATTCCATACAGTAGAACTCAGCGCAATTAAATACTCTATGATGGAACTCAACGCAGTGAAATTCGATGCAATGGAACTCAACGCGATGGAATTCTATGCAGTGGAACTCAGCGCAATTAAATACTATGCGATGGAACTCAACGCAGTGAAATTCGATGTAATGGAACTCAACGCAAAGAAATTCATTGCAATGGAACTCAACGCAATGGAATTCAACGCAAAGGAATTCAATGCAATGGAACTCAACGCAACGCAATTCTATGCAGTGGAAGTCAACGCAACAGTACTCAACACAATAGAACTCAACGCAATAGAATTCAACCCAAAGAAATCACACTGCATCAAAAGCGAATATCAATTCACCACAAAAAGTAAAGAAACTATAAACTGCCGCAATAAATAATATAAGTATAAATGCTATAAATCGGGAGTATCCACTTCCGTCCACTGTTTGACGGACCACAAGAGCCGTGTGCACTCTCCGTGCAAGAATCCTAATCGTTTGACGATGCATCATGTCAGGTTCGATGGTTCTTTAAGATCCATACCGCGACGCATCGTGCACGCTGAAACGGCTGACTGGAAGTTCACGCCTACGCTTCTTTCCACTCTTTGTCGCCTTTCGTCTTTCCTCTTTTCTACACGATGGAGACGTTATGGTCGACGGGACGCGAATAATGCGATTGACGACGAACAAGTGACGTGTTATCGATGGCCATGTGATTGTCACTGACATCCTTTGCCGACGTTCATGCTTTTGTTTCAAATAGTGGATCGAGCTGCTTGGGACTTGGGTCAATGTACCGTGCTTCGCTTTTTTCTTCGTGTTTTTTTAATACCTTTTTATAGATCATTTATCTAGGACGTAATATTAATAATAATAATTATTAAAATATCTCTCATTCAATGTCTGATAGAAATAATTATAATTATATGGCTGATATAATGTCTGGTATTAATAATTATTTAATATGTGACGGATACAATGTCTGATATTAATAATTATAAATATGTGGCTGACACAATGTATGAGATAAATAATAATAATTATGTGGCTGATACAATGTCTGATATAAATAATAATAATTATGTTGCTGGTGGAATGTCTGATATTAATAATAATAATTATGTGTCTGACACTGTGACTGATATTAATAATAATAATTATGTTGCTGATACAATGTCTGATATTAAGTCTTTATTAAGTTTAAGAGTTACGAGTGTATCTTCATTATTTTTAGTGAAAGTATCAATGTTTTAACGTGCCGGTCCGCGCAAAATAAACATTAAGAATCAATATTTAAAAAACCAATTCGCGAGATATTTGAAATTTTTGGTATTGATTTTGCTGCGCGTACTTTTTAAAAAAACAAGCGACGGTGGAACTTCAGTTTAACTGGTAACTTTATAAATGTATTCACGCATCGTATTCAATATAAAATTTAGTGGAAAATATTCGGATTAGCTGTAATTAATTTGTAGAGCTATATCGCGTGGAATTAAACGTTCGAATCACGAGATATCGAGGCTCGAACTTTAAGCCTCGTCAAGAAATTCGACCCATTTCACGGGGATGAAATTAATTTTATACGAACGAGAGGCTTTTCTGACGATTCCAGATAATAACTGCGAGAAGGATCAAAACGGTAAGGTCGTAATTAGGCCGGAAATTGAGACGCATTCTCGACGAAGCTCCAATTTGCTTCTTCAATTATTAACCCCATGGCGAAACGTGACCTTCTCGTTTTTCGCTCGCGAAGGCCATAGTATTTTTCTGCGTTTTATGGCGATGCCCGGGTTCTTCGTCGGCGGATTAAATTTAAAGTTGTAAATGTTTATCTGGATTAACGTGCTGCCTGAATGCCGACGCGCTAAGCTAATCCTTCAAACAGGAAAGTCGAGGCTCGCTTGTGAATATACGAGCGAAGTTGACCGGCTAACTTCGTTATCTGTTTAGAAAGTTTCCTTATTTTTGGTAAATACCATTTCGCATTAACGTTGAGAAATTCGCGTTCCGTTCGACTTTGCGGATAAACGTTCCCTCGTATATATGGCATCGTGCGGAGAAAACGAAATCTAGGGCGTAGCCTGAGAGTACCGGAAGTTGCGCTTATCGAATACCATAAATACTTGAGTACGGAGGCTGCTAAAAATTCTATGTGACGGATAATGGGAATATCCAAGTGTTAAATATTGGAAATACCTTATACAGTACGAAATAGTACAAATATGGCGGATCGTACAAGTACTTGAAGTACCTGAAGTACCTCGTACCTAGAGTACCTAGTACCTAGATTGTCTAGTACATAGGATACTTAGTACCAAGACTACCCAGTGCCTAGAATTCTTAGTACCTAATTTGTAAGTACCTGGAGTACCCAGTACTCAAAGTACCTAATACCGAAATTACCAAGAGCACCAAATGCTACAAATACCAGGTACCAAAAAAAATAATAAGACTTTTATACATGATACTAAGAATCATAAATACCAAGTATCAAGTACTATTAGTGATTGGGTATCAGGTACCCCTGGTACCTAAAATACTAATACCAGTAATATAGTGGTAATATAAAATACCAGTGATAGTGAACGACAATAGTAAATACAACGAGTATTAAATATCCTGCACAGTACATAGAATGAGAAATAATTAAAATACAAAGATGCAAACTATAACTGAGAATGTTATATCATTATACCACTAGAATACTATATGATTAATGTCAAAAACTACTCCATCAAAAACATCGTTTATTACCATAATTTCTTGCTTGCATAATTCAATACCAAAAATAAGCTGATCGATTTCAGTCGCGTTATTTACGCCCCTATTCAAAATGTCTTCTGCCAATCACAGGTCGTAATTACATCGAATAAATCTGGAACGCATGCACGATCAGATACAAGTACAACAATACAAGCATTTCACGAGTGCGCAATAAAACGGGATGATAATTTCAGTATCGGCTTATGTGCCAACATTATGCGAGTCTCATTGTTAATTGTCGAGGGGTCAGATATTCGGATGTCGGGTGAAGTTAATGCCCTATATTTTAGGCTGGTTGCACACGGTCGAAAGTACGATGAAACGTATTGTGTGTAACTGTATGTGTGTGTGTGTGTGTGTATCGAATAGAATCGGATCGAATGGAGTATCGATAGGAGCGAGCGTAATTGCGAGTTTGAAAGTTGGAAAAGCTACGTGGACCTTTTTAGCGAGAAATGGAGTCCGGGGTTAGAGTTGGCCGGGAACGAAGTTCGATGCTGGTCGTTGAATACAGTAACAATGGGTAATCTACTTACTAATTTGGTAATTGTGGATAATCGACTTAGTAAGTTGGAAGTATAATAGATAATCGACTTAGCGACCGGCAACGAGCCGGATCAAGAAGCTGGAACGAACTGGTTGAATGGAATTGGGTTGGAAGATTCGTTTGTATGTGAAATCGTCTTTTGCCGTGTTTTCTCTTTTTTACTCCCTTTAAACCGACTAATGAGTTGATTAATGGAGGACGTGTAATATAATTGAACATGCACGAGATCTGATTTAATTACTGCTGCCGGAGATGTTTAAGTCTGTTGAGGACACGGAAGTGTTGAATTCCACACGATAGGGCTGCGGAATTTCACGCGGTGGATTTCGAATGCAAAGGAATTCCACGGAACGGAATTTGACGCAATGGAATTCCAAACGATGGAATTCGGAGTGACGGAATTCCACGCGATGGAATTCGGGATGATGGCATTCCACACGATGGAATTCGGGGAAATGGAATTCCACGCGATAAAGCTCGGAGAAATGGAATTCCACGCGATTGAATTCGGCGTGATGGAATTCCACGCATGGAAATTCCACCTGATGGAATTCGGGGCGATGGAATTCCACGTAATGGAAATTCACACATGGAAATTCCACCTGATGGAATTCGGTGTAATGGAATTCCACGTGATGGAAATTCACACATCGGAATTCCACGTACTGAAATTTCACGCATTGGAATTCCATGTGATGGAATTCGTGACAATGGAATTCCACGCGATAAAGTTCGAAGAAGCGAAGTTCCACGCGTTGGAATTCAGGATGATGGAATTTCACGCTATGGAATTCGTGACAATGGAATTCCACGCTATGGTATTCGTGACAATGGAATTCGACGCGTTGGAATTCCACATGACGGAATTCAGAATAATAAAATTCCACACAACCCACAATCCGACGCACCGAAATTCTACTTGACGGAATTCTATGCTATGATAATCGATCTAATGGAATTCCTTGCGCTGGAATTCAATGCATTGGAATTCCACGTTATGATAATCGGTCCAATGGAATTCCTTGCGCTGGAATTCAATACGTTGTAATTCTACGGTATAATATTTAACGCAGTGGACTTTCATGGAATTATTCGCGAACGAATTCGAACGCGACGAATTCCATCATCGAATCTCTACTACAGATGAAAAAATCTGCAACGATTCTCATGGCGATACTGCAGATTTGAATGGCTGCCCGGATCATAAATATTCACAGCGTTGACACACTGATTTGAATACCATAATTAAAAAATGAAATTACCACCTGATGGAGCTATCGATAAAACAGCGTGGCAATTAACACGTTGATTGCCGTGGGTGTCACAGATGACTGGCTCTAGGAAATCAATTTAGCTGAAATAATTAAAATACGGAGGACGAACGTGCACTTTAAAACATCGCTAAAATTACACAGCAAATTATCTCGGATAATTCTAATTATAATGTACCGTACCGGCCATGGTTATTTTCACTGCGAGAGTCAACGTAGTAAATTGTTAAACGAAACTTCACTCTTATCCTGACCTCGCGGTAGAAAAACATTTACAATTCTCTTGCGGAATGAATTCTTCGTCGTCGCAATTCTACCATTTTTAGCGCGACACGTTGAAACAATTTTCACCGTCACGTCACTTTCGAAGTCGCTAAACGAAAACACGATGGGAGGCGGCCGTGCTTCCGGTTCAATCTAGTTCATCGGATGCCGCGCACCGTTCGATCCAAATAATTATCATAAAAGTTCCATTTATCCCACTTACTGAACTTTACGCTCTTCGTTTTCTGCCTCTTCCTCTTTCCACCTTTCTTTCGACGAATCAAGCGCGAGCCTTTGATCTTCGAGGGTTTCGCGAAGAAGTCCAATACGAAGGAGAAATAGCATTTCCAGATTACGGCCAAATGAAATTGCCCGATTGTTTCGTTGCAGTTCACGCTGCCTTCGATGAAACTTTCCCTTTGCGAGTACGTGTGTTACGACCATTTCATTTAACAGTGCTACGATCCATTTCTTTAATTGTTAAAATATTAGAAGACTGAAATTCTTTATAATCCATCGCGTCGAATTTTAACTTACGGAATTCTGTCGCAGCGAATTTCTTTATATGGAATTCCGCATAGAACTTCGTTGGGTTCCTTTGAGTAGAATTCCATCGGGTTGAATTCACACGCGTTGAATTCCTATGAATTCTAACTTTCGAGGAATTCGATCAAATCGAATTCATAATCGTGAAATCATAAATTACGTCGAAATTCATCACGTGGAATCTCGTGAAATCTAATTCCATCGTGTGGAATTCAATCATGTGAAATTTTACCGCTTGGAATTCCATCACATGGAATTTTATCACTTGGAATTCCATCACATGGAATTTTATCACTTGGAATTCCATCACATGGAATTTTATCACTTGGAATCCCATCACATTGAATTTTATCACTTGGAATTCCATCACATTGAATTTTATCACTTGGAATTCCATCACACGGAATTTTATCACTTGGAATTCCATCACACGGAATTTTATCATTTGGAATTCCATCATATGGAATTCCATCGTGTTGAATTCCGTCGCATGGAATTCCATCCCATAGAATTTTGTCGTTTGGAATTCCATTACGTGGAATTTTATCGCTTGGAATTCCATCATTTTAAAATCCAAACCGTCGCATTGCAGGTCACATGGAATTCCATTCCTAAATTCCATCGCATATAAGTCTCCTGAAATTCCACCTCCGCGAATTCCATCGCCAAATTGAGAATCCCGTAGAATTCTATCTCGTCAAATTGAATCAGCCGCAATGAAATCGCGTCTAATTGCGTCGTATCGAATTCCATTGCGTTCAATTCGATCACGGGTTCCATCGGTGTCGAACTGGCTCCCATTGGATTACATCGATATGAATCCTCTCCCAATAAATTGAAACACATAATAGACTACAACGGATGTTAACAAAAATCCGGTCATTTCGTTCCGCGATATTCCCGGCTGATAAGAAGATCATAGTCGAAAGTAATCAACGAGACCACACGTAGTCGAGTAATCTGCGCGTCATCAAACCGTAATCCGAGGAAAGATGTTTCACCAAATCCCACCTTTTTCTGGAGCGTTTCCACGATACGTGCCTTGCAGCACGCTGCTACTTCCGGCAAAATTCGGCCGCGTTTCCGTGCAAACGATCCCTGTCAGGATATTAGTGTTTGCAGCCAACCAACAGAACCTCCAAGATGTGTTCCGTTTGCGTTCAGATTGATTCCTTGGATCTTCGAAACAGATATTTCGAATTGCTGTCTCTGCCACTTACACGAGTGAATTTCATCCTGGAGTTAATTCGATTTCCACCCGTTCACCCCCTCGTTCTTTGTCGGCTCCTCTTTCGCTCTCGTCCAGTTTTTTTGCAAAATAATTACCTCGTTCCGAATTTAATTCGGTTCGAAATATCAAAGGACAGTGGCGGACACGAAATTTCCAAATGGAGGAATGAATGTATAATTGGGAGAAATAATTGGTACATGTTAATGAAGTAATTTCGTTCGACAATGTATGTACGGAATGTTCCACGGAATAGTTGCGAACGTTACGATAACCGGTAAATAAATGATTAGACCAGCCATGTAAATAAGCAGTTTATTAAATTAATTTTAGAATTATTCACGGCTCGTTAGCGATAATTTAGTTGGCTTTATACGAATTCAGGAAGCGGTGGTTATTTTTGAACGGGGAACCTGTTAATTTGTGCTTCCCTGCCGAATGAATTCCACGTTCGCGAGATGTGCATTAACCGACCGTATTAACTGTAACGTCTCTCAATAGTCACGAAATGTGATTACCATGTTCAACCGCTCATTTTCCAACAAAATATCCTGGTAGAATTACCTGGTTATTGCAATTCCTCGAATCGTTACATGACACGGTTGATTTATTTTCCACACGAAATTTACACCTTTCCGAAGAGAAAAGTATATTGCGTGTGTTGTAAATTGTCATGCTTTTTCAATTATTTCATTCCGCTTCTGTACTTTTGCAGAAAATATACATTTATCGATACCTCGGTCAAAAGGAGAACAAATTTGAAATTCGTTGTATTTTAGGTTATGTTGGTACTTTGTAGTTGATGTATTCAGGTTTAGGTATGCAGAATTTTCGAATTTAGTATTTGGATACCTTCGAATTTGGCAGATTAGGTACCTATTTACGATTGTGGTATTGTGAGCAAATGGTATTTTAGAGTTAGGTTAGGTTAGGTACTCGATATTTTTAAGGTACGTTTTAGGTACTCCGCAGTTTTGAATTTGGTAACGTAGGTACTAGATACTTTTGAATTGGGTACTTAGGTACTGGGTATTTTCGAGTTTATTACCTTTGGTGCTCAATAATTTCGAATTTAGTACTTGAGATACTCGATACTTTCGAATTTCGGAACTTTGGTACTCAATACTTTCGAATTTAGTACCTTAGGTACCCAATACTTTCGAATTTAGTACCTTGGTTACTCAATACTTTCGAATTTAGTATCTTTAGTACTCAATACTTTCGAATTTAGTACCTGAGGTACTCGATACTTTCGAATTTAGGACCTTTGGTATTCAATACTTTCGAGTTCAGTACCTTTGGTACTCAATACTTTCGAATTTAGTACGATTAGTATTCAATAATTTTGAAATTAGTACCTTCACTACTCAATTCCGAATTCAGTACCTTAGGTACTAAATACTTTCGAATTCGGAACTTCAGGTACTCTATAATGCTTGTATTTGGTATTCTGGATATTCTGCACTTCCATCTTCTAAGTTTTCAAATTTCCACTTTTCTCAATTTTCAATACCTAATTACTAGGTACTATGAGTACTGAGTACTCAAGTATCCAATACTCTCAGTACACGGTAGTCAAGTATCCAGCACTCTCAAGGTTCAATACTTGAGTACTGACTCTCGATATCCAATAGTCAAGTACTCAGTACTCGCAGTATTCAAGATTGAAGTACTCAGTATCTTTGTATTCAATATTTAAGTAATCAAAACGCACAATATTCAGTACCTAAGTACTTAGTAGTCGGAGTATTTGCTTTAGTACTCGGTACTCCAAGTATTCAATATTTAAGTACTAAGTACTCACAATATTGAATACATAAGTACTCAGTATTCACTATATTCAATATATTCATATCTAAGTATTCAGTACTCGCAGTATTTAATGTCTAAGTACTCAGTACTTACAATACTAAATACCTAAGTACTTAATACTCACGATGTTCAACATCTGAGTACTCAGTACTCATAATATTCAACATCTAAGTACTGAGTACTAACATTATTCAACATCTAACTACTCAGTGCTCACAATATTCAATATCTAACTACTCAGTACTCGAACTATTCGACATCTAAGTACTCAGTTCTCATATTATTCAAAGTCTAACTACTCAGTACTCAGAATATTCAACATCTAAGCACTCAATACTCACAATATTCAACATGTAAGTATTCAGCACTCACAATATTCGACATGTAAGTACTCAGTACTAACAATATTCAACATCTAACTACTCAGTGCTCTCACTACTCAACATTTAAGTACCCCCACAGTTCGATACCTACAGCATCCACTGCCCTCCACTCGTCCCGAAACAGTCAACCACAATGACCCTCCTCCCAGAAGCTCGTAAATTTTTTTGTCCAGCAGTGATTCTCGCTTCGGTTCGTTCAGACAACAGAGAACGCCTCCGATGTGTCACACAGTACCGTTCACAGAAACGTTCGTAATTACGCGGTTCCCCCTAAATCTGATTAGCGGGAAGCAATTTGCGCTTACGTCTCGCAAAGGCTACCGGTCCGAATGATTTCCGGCCGTAATAATACCACGGTAACGAACGTATGCGCGCACGGAATACGTCCTCTGCTACGTCGGCCATCCACGGAAACTCTGGCCGGAAACGCGGAGAGCAATCCTGAGCTACGAGGTTCGGGACAGATTCCTGTGTGTCTACCCGGTGAGCATCATTTTCATACGTAAACACGTCGGAATAAAGTGAAGAAGAGAGGACAAAGAGGCCCCCCCTGTCCCGCGGAGGCTGCAGTAAGACGAATGGCTGCTGCCGGTGTTGCCTGTGTATCCCCATGGGCCAGTTTCACCAACCTTCCGGATCTCGACTCTGTTTGGATTACCACCAAGATAATCCTCGCGGCTGCTGGAAAATTCAATTTCGCCCGGGCTATTAATTCGAAAGAGCCGCGATGTGGTCGATTGTTGGAACTACGACTCCACCGGACTGGGTTCGCCCCTTTGTTCGCACACCCGACTGTGACGGAGCATCGCACCGAAATACTCGCTATTTTGATCGTTTCAATTGTTGATCTTTCGAATGCCAGGTAATATCGGACCTGGAGTAACGGGGATATTGCTAATGAATCAGTGTCAATGGGGATATTTGCGCTGGATATCTGACGAATATTTGACTTCGCTAGGAAAAATATGGCGAGGGTAGACTCGTCGACTTTTTCGGGAGTTTTGAAAATTGATGGGTGAGGAATATTGAGGATGTAGGAATTTTGAGTTAGGGATTTGACGAGTGGGGACACTTGTGGTGTATGGATGCGGATGGGAATATGAGAATCTGGGGTTTTATGACTTGGGGACTTGTGGATATGGGAACTTGCGATCGACGAATGTGAGAATCTAGGTATTCTACGATTAAGGAAATTTGAAACATTGAAATTTGGGGATTTGGGAGATGGGAATCTAGGGATTTGACAATTTAGGAATTTCGTGATCTAGAAGTTTGGGGACCTAGGTATTCGGCAAACCTGGAATTTGGGGATCAAGAGATTTGGGAAACTAGGGATTTGACGATTTAGGAATTTGGAGAGATAAGAATTTGGGGATGTAGGAGTTTGAGAATCTAGGGATTTGACGATTAAGGAATTTGGGGATCTAGGAATTCGATAGCCCTGGAATTTGGGGATCTAGGGATTTGGGAATCTAGGGATTTGACGATTTAGGAATTTGTAAACATAGAAATTTGGGGTTGTAGGAGTTTGAGAATCTAGGGATTTGACGATTGATAAATTTGGAAATCTAGGGATTTTGGGATCTAGGGATTTGACGATTCAGGAATATGGAGACATAGAAATTAGAGGATGTAGGAGTTTGAGAATCTAGGGATTTCGGAATTTGGAGATCTAGGAATTTTGGGATCTAGGTATTTGATGATCTAGGAATTTGGAAACAGAAATTTAGTGATCTCGAAATTCGACGATTTAGGAATTTGGAGATACAGGTATTTGTGGATGTAAAAATTTGCAAAACTAGGTATTTGAAAAAATTGTAAACTTGAAATGTACAGACATAGAAATTTGAAATTCAGACCTACGAACTTATAATAAATGGATACGAAAACTTGTGACAAATGCAAAAACCTAGGGATTTAACAATTCAATCTGATGTCAAATTCAGCAGAAGGTAATCGGATTTTAATTAATTCCGCGTACATCTCTTTCAATAAACCGGATACTGTTTCCTGATTAAAATTCCCTCTCGAATACGATTCGCACAATAAAAAACGATATGAAACGTTCAAATATAACATACACAAGACGTTGGTTAATCCCGAAATTGAAGCAAACAGCTTCCCATTTATCCTGATGAAGTATTTCCCGTTGGCGGGTTCGCAAACGAAACTTGCGAGCTCTGTAATTAAAATCAATCCCAGGAACGAGCAAGGGAATAACAAAAGGAAAAAAAAGAGGAAAGACAGAACAGAAGAAAAACACCGTGCAATAATTACTTAATAATAGGACAATTCACGGAAAATGCATTTGGTGTCCAATTGAAAATGCCCGCTGCAAGAGGACCTTCCTTACGGTTTTAATGTCCTCTCGGAAGTTAACGCGGCATTAACGTCTCGTAAGAAGCGACGCGTACATCGCCGGAGGATTTCCTTGCTTTTCCAAAACGCGTTCCGTGTAATTAAGGCTGGACCAACGACCGCGTTGTCCTGCGAAAAGGACATTCAGATTCGCGTAGCAATTTTTTACCGCAGCCAGACCGTGACGTTTTATAGTTTCAGCGTCTCGGTTCCCGTGTTCTCGCGAAATAAATGAGTAATCTCTCGAGGAATCCATTACTGACGTCTCTAAATAGAAACTTATGGTTGAGTGATGTATTCGGTGATACTGTGGTGGTAGAGGTAAATGGTACAGTATTTCGTTCAGTATGGTCTTTTCGGTATTTCGTTTGAGAAGTACTGGGTATTTTAGGTACCTCGTATTATAGGTATTCGGTACTATAGGTACTCGGTATTATATAGGTATTCGGTACTATACGTATTAGGCATTGTGGGTATTCGGTACTGTAGGTACTCGGTACTATAGGTATTCGGTTATAGGTACTCGGTATTATATAGGTATTCGGTACTATAGGTATTAGGCATTATAGGTATTCGGTACTGTAGGTACTCGGTACTATAGGTATTCGGTACTGTAGGTATTCGGTACTATATAGGTACTCGGTACTATAGGTACTCAGTATTATAGGTACTCAGTACTATAGGTACTCAGTACTATAAAGGTATTCGGTTCTATAGGTACTCGGTATAATAGGTACTCAGTATCACATAAGCATTCGGTACTACAAGTATTTGATATAAAAGCAAATATCACAAATTCGTAAGTTCCAATAAACTGTTCAACCCTTTGCACTATGATTTGTCAGGTGCGTCATTCAGAATTAATCACAATATTAAAACAGACAAGGAAATTTGAAATGTTATGTCAATTTATTATGCAAATTTTGACTATGCAAATTATAATTGCTCTTGAATTCCAAATTGAGGAACATTAAAAATTCGAGTAAAATCACGGCAGAAATACGACTGCGTTATAATAATGCAAGGGGTGAATTCCATTGAAATTTCAAGAGTACAAATACATAATTGTACTACAAAAATTTGAACGAATTTTACTATATTATTGCAAAGTTTTATATTTGTAATATTTAGAATGAAGGGTTGTTTAGATCTGTTCGTGCTTAGATTGTGTTTGCAGTAACCAGCCATGGTGAGTTTAAATACAAGCAAAAGCCAGCTGAAGGAAACTAGGGAAGACGTAGAAGGGAAAGTTTCGAGATTATCGCACGAGCAGGATGTATTAGGTGCAACCAGTGTTCCTAACTGATTTCTAAAGCCCGTTATCACTGGCAAAATACATTAACGCTGGGTCTACATTGTCGATACAAACCTAACCTCTTTCAAAGCCTGGTTACGGAGTTGGTATACATACAAACTTGAAAACATTTATGGTTAAATTAACTTACATACAAATATTTAGAATAAGTAGTTTATTCTAGTAGATCAATTTTATATTAATATAAATTAATAACAATTTTCACACCTTTGTCCTTTCAAGGTGGCTCCTGAGTTTTCAAAAATTATTATTGTTTTCAAAAATATGAAATGTTTGTACACTTGCGAATGAAAGTTTTGGGCATATTTGAATTTTTCTCACATATTTCGACCTAATGTATTTTTATGTACAGGTTTATAGGAAGTGCAGCGGCGTGTTTTCTCACAGTTGGGCACGAACGTAAAACATAATCTTCCCACACGAGTTTCGCCCAATTTCTCCACTAGATATCATCCATTCCGGAATATGTTCAATTTGAAAATCTCTCACGAACGAAACTGCTAATTGCCTAACAATGTAGAAAAGAAGAGAGGCATTCGCGAAAGCACTTGTACATTAAAAAAATCCGTGTCTTAAAAGCAACGTAGGATCTTCCTGTAATAACAGGAAAAGAGGAGGAACTTATTCCGTTGTGTCGTTAATAGAGGAGGAAATTTTCCCGGACGTAAAACGTGCGCTACTTACTTCCGGAATTTCTCACGGAAGCCGGCGTTAAACGAAAACAAAACACGGGGCACCCGGAGAAAATTAGAGGCAACAGGAAACCGCTGGAAAACGCTCGAAGACCGTGAAATAAAGAATCATCATGAAATTTCAAAGGTCTCGCGCGGGAGAAGAAGGAAGGACGAGAGAGAGAGAAAAAAAAGAGAGGGAAACGGGAAACAGACGGTGTTTCAAACATGAGCTTCGCCATTTTTCGGGTTGCATAATTCAAAGGGACCGCGAGCTTTTCCGACTTCGTTCTCCCGCAGGCACCAACTTTACTTTTTATTCCCCTTTAAAGCGCGCAACGTAGCTTGGCATTTATGTGCACATGTATCCAACGGAGAAGACGAAGAATAAGAGGGGACACACTCGTGATAAAGAAAGCTTTCCAAGATAGAGAGAAAAGGGAGGCGTGTCGTTTGTTTCGATATTTCATAGTGTCACGCGAACGGACGCTGTTTATCCGTTACCCAACTCGGGGACCCCCTTCTTCCGTCACTCTTGCGAGAAAGCTTTCTCGTTCCTCGTAAATCATCTCCGCGAACACGTCGCGGCTCTTTTTTGCACGCCTGACAGCGGGGAAACTCGTTGTCGCGACGGAAATTCTATCGGATCTCCCTTTGAGCTGATTCGAATCACATGGGTGCTAACGCCTTCTAGGGAAAATAGGCTGAGGGAACTCAGATTTTAGGAACGTATTCTTTAGAAACTTCATTACTTACGTATTTCAATTTTGGAGGTTTGGGGATTTTAGGAATTGTCATTGCAATTTGGGAGAAATATCAAATATTGTGGGGAGTGGAGAGTTACATAGGAGAGTCACTTCTACGCTCGCTAGATGGCGCATGACATCGATATGGCTTTCTCGCTAGTGCTGCACAAGCGATTCATACAAATACTGTCCACCCCTACCATACATCCCATGCCTGCTAGAATACCTTACCGACAAGTCCACAAGCCTTGTTTTCTCCTCTCCCTCATTTTCCTAAGCCTCGACCATTTCTTCTAACAGCCAAAGGAGTGGCTATGGGAAATTCTGAATTTAGAGGAGTAACGTGTATCAGTCATCAGCGTTGAACATACATGAGGTACCTGAGAAATTAGAATACCTTAGGTATCGAATTTGAAAGTCTAAGGTGTCGAGTACCGAGAATATCAAATTCTGATGAGTCCAAATACTAAAATTTCTATAAATACTAAAAAATATTGTATACCTGAACCACTTATAATTACAAATACTGAAGATACCAAGTACCTAGAGCAGCAAACATAGTGAGTCTAGAGTGCCTGAGTACCAAACAGGGAATCTATTAAGTACCTAGAGTGCTACCAATCTACCAAGTACCTAGAGTACCAATCAGTAAATCTCCCACGTACCTGAAATACCAAACAGTAAATCTACCAAGTACCTAGAGTACTAAGCAGTGAGTCTCCCGAGTACCTAACGCATCGAATACTCAGAGTACCAAATACCTATAGTACCGAATACTTATATAATACCGAGTACCTATAGTACCGAATACCTATAGTACCGAGTACCTACAGTACCAAATACCCATAATGCCTAATACCTATATAATACCGAGTACCTATAGTACCGAATACCTATAGTACCGAGTACCTACAATACCGAATACCCTCAATGCCTAATACCTATAGTACCGAATACCTATATAATACCGAGTACCTATCGTACCAAACATCTATAAGTCCAAATACCTCTATAGTACCGAATACTCAGAATATCGAATACGTATAGTACCGAATACCCAGATTATCGAGTACCTATAGTACCGAATACCCATAATGCCAAATACCTCCATAGTACCGAATACCTATAAAACCAAATACCTAAAGTTTTAACAAAAATCGTTAAATCGTAGTATAACTTCTAACGATACGAAATCGATATAGTTCAATGAATATCGTGCAAACGATAAGTCTCGCGGAATTACGAAACCGAGAGAGGTTGAATCAGGTAATTTCACTTCCTGATCGGAAGTTCTGCTTCGAGTAATCGGCTAGGTAACGTTCGGTGGATAATTTTTCACAGGTCGCTCTCCAATACACTCTCGCAAGGTTCAGCGGGCGAAAACCGGGAAAAATTACCAAAGATCCGGAGCAGGGGAGCTCGTCTCAGGAAAGTTGTCCCACGGATTCACGACAGAACACGATCAAGGCGATCAATCACCTTCGATCCGTAGTTCGCTTGCGAGGACAACGAGATCGCTTTCTCGTTCACGGGGATGATAAAGCGATAAAGGAGGCCTCGTAACGCGTATAACGAACGCGAAAATCATCGGGGGCTCTGAAATAACGAACTGGAATCTATCGAACAATTTTCGCTTACGTCAAGATTTTATGATACAAATTTTCATATATTTTTTTAGAGGATTTTCATTTTTTTTTTGTTAGGGGAAATTGGAGTATGCAATTTGGTATTTGAAGATTTTTGTGAATATAAAATATTGGAATTTTGGCATTTTGCAAGTTTTGGAATTTTGAAATTTGGAGAAGATTTGGAGTTTTGAGGTTGTGGGAATTTGGAGATTTTGAAATCTGGAAAATCTTGAGTTGGAAATTTGACGACTTAAAAATTTCAAAATTGAATATTTAGAAAATGTGCAAATTCACTAATACAAAACTTCGATATTTTTTAAATGTCAATATTAATAATTGAAAAAGTACAGACAACCAGAAATATGAATCTAAAATGCCAGCATGCATGGAAATGTTAAAACTGCTAAAACTTTTGGAAACTAAATAGGATTCGTTTGTCAACGGCGCCACTTTTCAAAAAGTAGATAAACGCGAAAAGACGCATTTCATCGAAAAGCGAGTGACTAATTGAAACAGCTGTTCCATACGAAAAACGACGTAAAAGGAGAGGTCGTTGCTGCACGCATTCATATCGAAATTACGTTTCAAGCTCTTCTCGCACTCTAAATACCAAGCTGCGGCATTGCATAAACAAATATTACTCGAGACGCGGTGAATGAGGGCCCGACATTAATAAAGACCGCAATATTTGCGACTTCATATCGCGGATGACTCTCGTCTGGCTTTTATCGTTTTCATAAACGCCAAGGTTCCTGGAAATAATTCTCGCTACCTTCTAATCCTATTTTTCTGGACGTTTTTCGAAATTTATTCGAAACACACAGCCGGGATAATCCGCTCGTCGGACTCCTCGCGGATTAACAAATTTTTCAATTTTATACGCGGAGTAGCGTGGGAGAATTTTTTCAGATATTTGTCGGGAAGAAACGATTTTGTCGTTGAAGAATCGAGAGAAGTTTTCCGTCTGCGGCGGAATTGTGGATCTGAGAGTCTCATGCGATAAAACCTTTTGATTGGTTCAATAATGAGAGCCCTCTATAGAAGAGTTCACATAAAATCCATGGTTCTATTGAACGAAAGTTTTTCGACCGAATTGCTGGGTCATTTGTGTGGCGAGTAATACTGAAAGAGTATTTGTACCGTTGGACTACGAAATAGCGCCTTTGTGTATATCGCCAACTTCTAATTACATTCTTATATGTGTCATTTGGTATGAAATGACACCTTTATTTGCTTTCATAGCAGCAACTTTTAATTTCGTTGTTATATGGAAATAATTTTAGAGAAAGATACACTTTTGGTCGATGGACGCAATTGAAGTTTGAAATATTTTATGTAAGGGTACCTGAGTTGGAGAATATGGAACATTAAGTACGTAAGAGAATGTACAGCTGAGAATAACAAATGTTAGGTACCTGAAATACTGACAAGTTGTAGAATAAAGACATCAAGTATGTAAGGAAACGTTCGAACCGAGAGTAACAAACATTAGGTACCTGAAATACTGAGTTGGAGAATATGGAACATCAAGTATGTAACATAATGTAAAAACTGAGAATAACAAACATTAAGTTCCTGAAGCACTGAATTGGAGAGTAAGTAGTACCAGAAATATACAAATACAACTAATTCCCGAAATATCTAATTGAAAAATTTCTAGTACCTGAAATAATGAATTTGACAGTAATATGTACCAAAAACAATTCAGAAGTGGATAGTATCTAAAACTCTATCTTCAGAAACAGGTAGTACCTGAAATCTAGTACTGATTTCCAGAGATATGGTACTTATGGCACTGAATGTAGGTTCTATGGTACCTAAAGTACCAAGCTCAGAGTATAGATTTTATAGGAAGTAAAATACCACAGGTATCGTGTGTCCAAAATAAGGAGTATCATCAGTGTGGAACACTAAATGTACTGAATTCGAAGATACCAAGTACCTAAATAGCAAATTCGAAGCTGTGAAGTACCTAATTACCGAAGCTCAAGGTATCAAGTACCCAAATACCAAATTCGGGGGTACCAAGTACCTAGATACCAATTCTGAAGGTATCAGATACCTAAATAAACAAAAAATGGAAAATATGATGTACCTAAATACCAAATTCGGGGGTACCAAGAACCTAAATACTAAATACGAAGATAACAAGCACCTGAATACCAAATTCGAGGATGTCAAGTACCTAATTACCGAGTTCTAAAGTATTAGGTACTCGAATACCAAATTCGGGGTTACCAGGTACCTAAATACCAAATTCGAAGATAGCAAGTACCTAAATGTCAAATTCGAATATGTGAAGTTCCTAATTATCGAATTCTAAAGTGTCAAGTACCCAAATACCAAAATACCAAGATACCAAGTACCTAAATACCCAATTCGAAAATACCATGTACCAATTACCAAATTCTAGAGCGTCATGTACTCAAATACCAAATTCGGGGATACCAAGTACCTAAATACCAAATTCGAAGAAGTCAAGTACCTAATTGCCGAATTCTAAAGTATCCAGTACCCAAATACCAAAATACCAAGTACCTAAATACCCAATTCGAATATACCAAGTACCTAAACCACCAAATACCAAGATTTGCTAAAGTTCGTATAAAATATCATCCACGTCAAGTACCCATCAATTCTTGCTAAAATACATTCAAATACCTGAAGTGCCATATTCCACCGTTCGATTCAACTGATTTTCAAATGCTCTATTTTAAAGTTCCCCGTCCACATAATGTGGAAGAGCAATCGTAACGTCTTCTTAACGTGACCAAAGCCGTCCGGTAACGCGACCAGTAAGGCGATCGAGTGACGTTTTCCGCTCGACCAACGCGTTTTCCGCTCGTCGGAGTGCGCCCGTGCAGTAATCCAGTAGCGGAGAACTCAGGTTCTGCTCGTTAATGGCCGGGTCGAATCGTCTTCGTCGAAAATCCGCTCGTTACCGTCGTCGTACGCTTCCCGATAGGGGGTCACCCGATATCAGGCCCGAATTAATGCCCTGCACGTAATCCATGGACGGAACCTTTTTCCAGACCTGGAACGGTCAGTTTTTGTCGACGAGATTAAAATGCACGCGCCACGCTCGATGGCGCTCCTTTTTTTCCCGAAGCGTTTCGAGGGCTCCTGGCCGGATGAAACGTTCGAGCTCGGATCACGAGAGTCGTTCGATGGATTTTCAGATTGGGGAACATACTGGATCCTGTGACTGCAATGGCCACTTTTCCTGATGGAAACGCTCCTTTCGTCCTACTAGTTTTTTCTCTCTTCGCGACAGTGTACGACGAGGTAAGAATATCCACCGCGTTAACCAGCGTACCTGTAGTCGAAATTTATTGTGAAGCTACTTGGATATTCATGCAGAGCAAATGTACTCGAGTAGGCAAGGATAAATATGAACGCGCGACAATTATGAAGGTTTATGCATATATGGCGCACGCGTGTTATATGGTCATTTTACAAATATTAGCTATGAGGTTAGTATTGATTGTTATAGTAAATGTTTCCTGTGTCGAAATTCCGAAGATTTATTTGTGCATTTGATACAGGTTTAGGTACTCGTTACGTTAGGTACTTGGTACTTAAGTACTAGGTACCCGGTATTCTTGAATTCAGTACCTGAGGTACTTCCCGTGGTATTCAATATTTCAAGTACTCCCCACCCAAACTCAGTATCTCTGGGTGCTTTATATTTGGAATGTGTAGTACTTAACCAATTTCCAAAGGGTCATTTCAATTCAGCTGCTGTTTTCATAGGTTGTAAATGGTCAAATACTTTTATAAGTTAGACAATATTGAAACATTAATTTTGGACACTAGAATGTAAGTGTAAATGGAATGTAATGCGATTGTAAATGTTAAAAAAACATATATTGAAATCCCCATTTGAAGATCGCTGTAGCAAAATATCTCAATTTCATCTTAGGTACCTTGTATCCAAAATCAATTCGAATTGATCGCCAATCCATCTGTACTCGCGAACCGCTCATCTTCGCCCTCCCAATACTCGCAACCCCATAATTCACCCGTTCGTGCTTAACACTCCTCGGCCCCAATAGTAATCACCATACATCCAGTACCCTACATCCTGCAGTTATCCCGCAATAAATTCCCTAAGCAAACCGACATAAAAGGAATAGTCGAAATCCCTTGAACGGTTCTACCTCCCGTCAAAGGTGTTCGTAATTCGGTAATCGCGGATCGGGCCGATAATGGAAAATTAATGAAAGAGCAGGTGTATCTGTGTCACGGTGGGGGCTCGTTCGCGTGCTGGATATTCTAATGGGGAGGCGTTCCAGGCGAACCATGGACGCATTTAGTCGAATGGGTTAAAACTGCGGTTATTTGAGGTGCACTTCAATCGAATTGGCTGCCGTTTGCATAATCTTGGTCCGCCTTCGCGTGCACACCAGCATTCGTTTCTCTTCGCCATCTTACCCTTTCTACCACGTCACCAACCCCCCCGTCCTTTTCGCTCCCTTTTCCGGTTCTTTCCTACCCACCCCTCGCGGGTAAGCTACCGATGAAAACGTTTCGCGGTTCCCGGCTTCTCCTTTTGCCAGGACTGTTTACGAGCAGATGCACTCTGATTTATTCCGGCCGCACTCTCCTAAGGAACCATCGATTTCCCGATCGTGGCGAGATCGTTTCCGTATGCCGTCCCGGGGATTATGTATCACGGAACACACAGGCACACTCCACGCCGCGAGATTAGTTCCCTTTGCTCTCAACCTATTCGAGTGATTAACCGTGGCTGACCTCCTTGTTTAATAATGGGATACCTTTGCCGTGTTGTAATTTTGATTTTCGAGCGAAATACACGCCGCTGTGTAATTGCTTTGAGTTCTCCAATTTATGGAATTGCCTCGCCACTGTGCGCAACTGATTAACCGAAGTTTATCTTCCGGGCTAATTCGGGGACTTTAATCTTCTGATACTCGGGCTCCAAGTGGCTTTAGTTTATGACAACTCGAATTTACTTTGATACCGACTGTTGGTAATTTACTTACGATGACCTTCTCATACGATTTCGCGTCTTTCTTGCGCACGGCTATATGTCGCGTGGATTTCATTCGTCAGTCTGGGGAGTAATTGAAATTAACTTCAATAACATCGTGACGTTCGCTCTTCATCTTGTAGATGAATACTCTTCATATTGTACACTCAGGTACTTCGTCTTCAGGTTTCAGTATTTTAAGTACTAATTTCGAAATTTCATGCCGTAGTTTCCGGTATATAATTTGATACGATAAGTACTCGGTGACTGATTCAGGTACTTCCTTCTATTCGATAATTTAGGTAACATCTTGTTTACTATTCAGAGCTATATCATTTCAGACACTCGGTGATTTCCAAATCCGTTAGGTACTCGATCATCATTAGGTATCTCAAGCACTGTATATTAATACCCCGTATTTCAGGTATCTGGTATTTCACAATTCCATTCCCTCGTTACGTAGGTACCAGTGTTTCTTATTTCAGGTGCCTTGCATTTAATAATTTGGCAACTTAAGTACTTATGCAATGATATTTCATGTTCCAGGTACCTAACGATTAGAACTCTGGTACTTTAGGTACACAGGTATTAGTATGACCTGTTCCAGGTACCTGGTATTTTGAAATCCAATACCTTAGGTGCCTAGGTACAAGTATTTCGTATTCCAACTACGTGACATTGCAGAATTTGGTACCTTAGGAACTTAGATACTACCATTTCGTGTTCCAGGTACCTGACACGTCAGAAGTTGGTACTTTAGGTACTTAGGTACTAATATTTCGTGCTCCAGGTACCTGGTATTATCAAATTCGATACTTTAGAACCCTAGGTGCAAGTATCTCGTGTTCCAGGCGCATGATTGCAAAATTGGGTACCCTAGGTACATAGGTACTAGTATTTCGCATTCCAGGTACCTGACATATCAGTACTAGGTACCTAAGGTACTTAGGTACTAGTATTTCGTGCTCCAGATACCTGCCACTGCAGAATTCTGCACTTTAAGTACTTCAGTACTAATATTTCGTGTTCCAGGAACCTGACGTTGTAGAATTCAGCAACATAGGTACTTGGGTACTAGTATTTCGTGTTCCAGGTACCTGATATTGCAGAATTCGGTACCTTAGTTTGAGCACTAGTATTTCGTATTTTATGTACCTGATATTTCATTACTGAATACTTAGATACTAAGTACCCTTATTAGGTTCCTAAAAAAACATGATACCCGTTGAATTAGGTACCTGAAGTACATGGTACCCGTAGTATTTATATCAGAATTTATACGGAAATTGTATCGAAATTCAATATTGTAAATGCTTCACGCAATGAATATTGGGTATCTTGTTTCGTAGATGCAAAATCGTTATCGAATGCTGGGTGGATGATGAGTTGACTCGTTTTATGGGGTTAATAGAATGAAAGCGTCCTCGTTACGGGAAAAATCCGGTGAATTTTTACAGTTACCTAGCACCGACCGTTTCCTCGGATTCAGCCCGTTGAAAGCAACTTTCCGATCGTGGAACGTTCACGGCCACATCTACGATTTCTTCCTGAATGTAGACTGCTTAGCTGGCATTTCAACTGCGCCGCAAAAAGCCGAGGAATTAAGCAGCGTAAGAATCGCAACCGACTAGGTCCACATTCTTCGTGCTCGTTATTTCATCTTCCGTTTAATTACTTGGTGGAGCTGTCAGTATCGAAACAGGTTTACGTTTTTGGAAACATTTTCAGATTTTCATATTTTCCAGTTCCGGCATTTAGACATTTTTTGATATAGGGATGTTGCAGTTTTCTATGTTTTAGGTTACAGATATGGGGTTTTCTTATCTTCAGTCTTGGAGATATAGGGATTTTTTAATTTTCAGTATTAGAGATATAGAGATTTTGTGATTTTCACTTTTGGAGAAGTTGAGATATTTTATTTTTAAATTTTAGAGATATGGGGATTTTCTAATTTACGGTTTGATGAATATAGGGATTTTCGAATCTTCAGGTTTAGAGATATAGAGATGTTCCAATCTTCAATTTTAGAGATATAGGGATTTTCTCATTTTCAGATACAGGAATAAGAATCTCCCAGTTTTCAAATCTAAATATATTGCAATTTTTACATTCATAAAGAATTATCTTTTCGAAATAGAAACCCTTCTACCCATCTCGATATATGACCACTTGCAAGAATTCTTCACTCTCAATATAACAAAAATCCACTGTAATTCACAATCGTCCAGAAAAATGTATCCAAGTTTAATAACCCAATCTAACGCTACAGATTCAAGGTACCAATCTCCAGCCCTAACATCATCAAATAAAATGTCAGAACTCTAAATTTATACGTGTAAGCCAAGTTTGAAAGTTGGAATTTCCGTAGAGCACAATGTACCCGGTACTCGATCAAACTTTCCGCAAGTCTCTCGGCGGCACAACGAAATATTAAAGTCCAGAAATATTTGATACAGGATGAAAAGGTTAAGCGTTGATAGCACGCGAAACGAATAAGGACGCATCTGTCTTGCACAGGCCCGTGGATGGCTCGTCATTAGTCAACTTCAACCCGAATGCAAATCAACTAATATCTCAGGCAGATAGGCAAGATGGATTGATTTATCGGTTCTCTGTTATTGAGCTCCCTAAGGGTAAGAAGTAATGACACTTTCAAAACGTAAGATATCGCGCTTTGCTCGAGCATACTTCATTGGAATTACAGATCTCTTGATTCCCTCAGAGACCCCGGTTAGATTATCATCATTTTCATACCGCCATCTCATCTCCGCCAGATTTTTTTATACCCCTCATTCGTGTCTATCTAACCGAAATACAAATATCACAAGGTAAATGCATCAAACAATCAAAAGAAATTTATGAAATATGCGTCCTTCGTGAATTACATTTTTGTGGGAATCTAGCTTTGAAATTTTTTTGGAATTCAAGCTTTGGAATTTTTTTGGAATTCAAGCTTTGGAATTTTTTTGGAATTCAAGCTTTGGAATTTTTTGGAGTTCAAGATTATATTTGAGAGAAACGGACGTTGAAAATTTGCTAAAATTGGAAGAATTGAAAGGTTACAAGAATCGAAAGCTAACAGGTATTTAATGAATTGAAAGCCTGCATTAACAGCTTCACAAAGTTAGGTTAACTTCGACTAATGCAAATTGAACGAACATTTACTATTCACGCAATTGTAATGCTGCTCGATATGCAACAATGTAATGAATCGTTTATTGGACAATCAGAGTAATACGATTAATAATTTAACAGCTTCATTCTGAACGCAATTCCATCAAGCAACATGTACATAGTGTACAAAATAAGAGAACTATTACATATATAACGCATAATTATACATAACAGAATTAAACCGAAACATCATCGGTATACTTTAAAGAAAGAAATTATTATTGTAATTGTCTGTTAAAATTGTCATAACTAATAACGCTTATTTCAGATAATTTACATTTGTAGAAGCTAGGTTGCGAGCGCCATTTTGATTGTGATATTTTAAATGGCGTCTCGAAAGAGTTCTATTGAGGAGTAAATTAACCTCAAAGTGAACATCATTGTACTTTAAAGAATAAAAAAGATAAGACAACTTAAATTCGTAAAGTAGAGTTAGGTTATGTCCGCCATTTTGATTGCAATATCATCTAAAATGGCGTCTCAAACGAGTTCTACCGGGAAGGTGCAAATTAAAAGTGAACATCACTATACTTCAAAGAACAAGAAAGATAAGAACTTAAATTCGTAGAATAGAGGTAGGTTATGACCGCCATTTTGATTCTAATATCATCTAAAATGGCGTCTCGGAAGAGTTCTATCAAAAAGAAGCGAAACCTCAAAGTGAACATCACTGTATTTTAAAGAATGAAAATATAACACAACTTAAATTCGTAAAGTAGAGTTAGGTTATGTCCGCCATTTTGATTGCAATATCACCTAAAATGGCGTCTCAAACGAGTTCTACCGGGAAGGTGCAAATTAAAAGTGAACATCACTATACTTCAAAGAACAAGAAAGATAAGAACTTAAATTCGTAGAATAGAGGTAGGTTATGACCGCCATTTTGATTCTAATATCATCTAAAATGGCGTCTCGGAAGAGTTCTATCAAAAAGAAGCGAAACCTCAAAGTGAACATTACTGTACTTCAAAAAACAAAAAAGATAAGATGAAATTCGTAGAGTAGAGGTTATGTCCGCCATTTTGCAATATCATCTAAAATGGCGTCCCAGAGAGATCCGTCTCAAACAGGGAACAGTTCGTTTAGGTATATCGAAGTTTCGCAATTATCCGTGATTGGTGGCAAATTGAAGATCGACTAACGTCTCGCGAAGCGTCGAATCACGGTGGAAACAAAGGGAACCGTTATAAAAAAAAGGAAAATAAATGGGTAAAATCGGAGGGAACGAGAACGCGGCTCGAATCGTCGAGCGAAATCAATTTATAGAAGAGGATTTAACGCGTCGCTCAGGGCAACCGGGGCGTACAGTTGACGAATAAATTTCAAAACTCATTATTAAACTCATTACTGGGATTAATTACGAAAGAAAATCGGACCTGGGAACCGGGTGTACCGTGTGTTTCTCCAAACTTGACCGATTAAGCGGCCGGAAAAAAAGAATTGTTTCTCTGCCGCGATAAAAACGAATCCGATAAAATTCGAATTAAAGTAAATTGTTTGCGGATGGTGGAAGTACGATGCACTTTTTGCTCTGCGTGTTCAGTCGTCTGCTAAGTATAATCATGCAGTTAATTTCCCTGTTAAATGAGGATTAGTAGATAAAACTCTGTTGAGCATTTTCATGAAACTTCACGGATTGAAATGATGCAAATTCATTCGATATGTTTAATATGATGCTTGAAAGATTTTTATGCAACTACTGCAAATATTTAATTTGTGAATTAAATTCACAGAATGCGAATAATTATTTTGTTCAATGCTGACTGGTATGCATATTTTTTTGAAAATTAATAAAATTGGATTTTTTTAAGGTAGTAAGTTGAGAATGAAATGTCACTAAATTGACACTCTTTGTTAATTATACAATAATTGTTCATTTTGGTAATCTGTACCATTATTAAAATCTGAAATTTTAATAATGACAGGATTCATGAAATTTATTCGCAAAATTGCGTTATTAAAAAGTGTCTGCTTTAAAATCGCGGAAAATTTCATTCGATTTTTCGATACAATCTACGCACTCCAATATATGTTCATTACGAACATTTCTGTTCCATCATAATCAATTAATGACGGGAGGACGTATTGCCTAGTGCTTAATCGAAGGTCGACAATCAATCAAATAATTTTGGAACAGCAGTCGTGTAACAAATATTACATTAATGTTGTAAATATTTTTAATTTAAACACGGTACACCACGTGCAATAATAATGACGTCATTTAATTAACCTTTCGAAATGCAAATAGAAGAGTTTCCACAAAAATTCCGTGGTAGATTGACGTTTAAATATTGAAACGTAAAGTACACAGATATTGATAATTTTCTCATTAACGGGGATATGTTTAATGGAATAAATGAACAGGTAAATACCTGCGAGCGGAGGTAAGTAATCGATGAAATACACTCGCAGATGTAATAATGAAATCGAATGCAAGGACCACGATGATTAACCCCTAGCTGATGGGAACTGCGTCAATTTCGATACGAAATTGCCATAAATTTCGGTTTCATGGATTTCTGGCTAATCTTTGATAACGTGTATCAGCGCCATTCAACGCTGTCTACAAACGTTCGTTTGATCATTTTGCAGCGACAATTTTCATCGCATCATAAACATTAATCGATCCGTATTTCGTAGATACTGTACCTATCCGCACTTTCGTTCTCTATTTGAAAATTTAGGACTTTTTATGTTTGCTCATTTGTTCATTTGGGAATATATACATTTATAAATTTATAGACTCACGGATTTACAGATTTATAGATGCACGAATTCATGGATTCACGAATTCACCAATTCAGGAATTCACGAATTCACAAACACATGAATTCACGAACTCACAAATTCACGAATTCACGAATTCACTAATTTATTAATTCACCAACTCACGAATGCACGAATCCAGAAATTCACGAATTCACGAATTCACCAATTATCGAATTCACGAATTCACAAATTCACAAATTCACAAATACACAAATTTACAAAGTCTCAAATTCACAAATTTACAAATTCACAAATATCAAATTCGCAAAGTTATAAGATTTATGAACATTTAAATTCCTAAATTTCAGGGTTCAAAACCTGGGAAATTCGATCATTTGAAATTGCTATATTTCCGAATTTCAAAATTCCTAAATTCTTAACTTCCAAAATTACAAAATTATTAGATTCCTAAATTGTTAAATTCTTGAATTCCTGAATTCCTGAATTTCTGGATTCCTGAATTCCTGAATTCCTAAATTCCAAAATTCCTGAATTCCTGAATTCCTGACTTCCTAAATTCCTAAATTCCCATCTTCCTAATTTCCCAAATTTCACTAACAAATTAAAGAATAAAAATATGTAATTTCTAAATGAAATTTCCAAATCACCACCCTCCTCATAAAAGTACCAAACACCATTGAAAATATTGATATACCTAAAATTCCATCACACACGGTGGCAATATAGAGCTATATCTGCTATAACCTACATTATGCAGCATCCTTGAGCGAGAAGGTAAAAGACGTCGGAAGCAAATACACAAGTAGATTTGCAGGCAAAGGTAAAACCGTTCTTGTTCGTTAACAACTACCCCTTGTTTTGTCCTTGACAGGGGTGTGTCAGCTTCGAAAAAAGCGTGTTCACGCGAGAAATTCGTCGCAGCCGCGAGCTGGCAATTAAGCTCGCTCAAAAGGAAGCAGGATGAAAAACGCGATTCAATTTAGCTCTCGACTCACGGCCGATGCGTAAACACCGGCTGAAATTCCATGAAAAAAAAAAGAAATGTTCCAATTACCTCGGTTGAAAATTAAATTTTCCCGCTAAGGAATCAGAGATTAAAGCGTCGAGCGATAATTTGTACCTCTGGGACAAATCCTTGTCACCCCTCAGCCTCTTTTCTTGTTTAATTTTTCTAGAGACAAGTCTTAGGATGGATACATTAAAGATTCAATTTCATTCTGTTCTTTTCTTCGGTTCATTCTACGTGACGGACAAAATTAAAAGTTAATTGTTGTTTCCTTTAAAATCGGGCAAAACAATATGGACGTAAAACTGGGACACTCTGTTCGTTTATCGTGCTGAGAAAATTTGATAATTATCGGCTTGTATATTATTTGCATAAGATTTGGTTGATGTCTATATTTTTGTATTATTTTAAATAATATCAGGAGCAATTTTTCATAACGTTTTCATTTATTTATTTATTCTTGGATAAGTTGATCATTTTCGTTGGAAATTTTTATTTAAAAATTATTAAAATGAATTTTCATTTGAAACTTGTAATAAATTTGCGTTAGAAAATGTCAGCGATAATTTAAAAATTATTTGAATAAACTCGCACATTGAAAATAACGTATCGCTCGAATGAAAAATGATATGTCAAAATTAGCTCAGATACCCATTAACGTTTTGTAATAACATATTCAGCAACAAGTATAATTAAAATGTCATGAATACATTTCGCAATACATTCTACTTTGTTTCAGTTACATTTTATTTTCTGTTTTGCACCCTCGTCCCTGCTATTTCCATTTTCCCTCTATCGTGCTTTCACCAAAAAACCGAGTGAGCATAAATCCGGCAAAAAAATGTTTGTTCCAAAAAATTTCACTACCCTTCTTAATTAAAAATTATCTCCAAACAAGCACACAATGAATACACGAAAAGACCAACCGTCCTTAAAATCAAAGATGCTGCTTCAAAATATCCATTTTGAAATACGATTTTTCTAAAATTACGTTTAAAGTACCCTCGTACCGTATTAGTAGGTCAAAAAGTGGCGTTCTCACCTGTCCTTAACACGGAGCAGAGCAGCAAGATCGTCGAAAGGATCCGCATTTTCCTCGAACACTTTCCACACCTGGATTTCCACGAATCACCGATCGAAGTGGCACTCGAACCACTCGAGTGCTTCATCGTACTCTCGACATCTGACAACCGTCGTGCGCGAACGAACCCCGTGTAAAGTCCACTGTACGATATAATTTACACCTACGGTTCGTTAACAGAGTTCTCAGAATCCTTTGAATCCTTGATCAAGTACCACTCCTTGAAAATTCCTCAAAACATCTTCATCGCCAGAAAGTTCGACGAATATTCGGACGTTCAAGCAACAAGGTCGCAAAGTTTACAGGATAAGGTCTTCACAGGATTGTGGCAGAGTTGCAAAGAAGCGTTACAAGATTCACGGTTGCAAAGTTCAGATTAAAAGTTCATAGGATTATGACAGGGTTGCAAAGGAGTTCACAGGATTGTGACAAGGTTTCAAAGGTTTACAGAATAATCCTGCAAATTCAACGGTGTTCACAGGAATGTCATTGCAGAGCAAGGACGAACAGGATTGCAAACTTCATAAAATTCCGACAGGGTTGCAAAGGTTCAAATATCAAGATTGCAAGAATGTTGACAGGATTGTGACAAAGTTGCGAAATCAAGGATTATGTCAAGGACGTTACAGGATATGCTGCAAACTCAAGGGTTGCAAAATGCGTTGTTTAAAGGATTACGGGTTGCAAAGTCAAGGACGTGTAAAGGATTAAGGGTAGCGTCGGGGGATTATTGCAGGGTCAAGGTGACACGTTCGGGAAGATGTAAGTTGGCGATCCTGTCACTTTCTTACAAGGTTTCGAGGCGTTTCCCTGGTCTCATTAGCCCAGCCTTTCATCCGTATCCTTCCGGGTCATCCGCCGGTGAGTTTTAATCAGCGACGCTTCCCGCGCGTATTTGTCTCTTTAGACCGGTCGCGCGACGCTCCGCGACTAATTAGTAGCCGGATTAATTATCCGCTATGAGTGTCCTTCTGCCTGGCTATCGGCCTACCCCATGAATTATTCCGTTCGTACGCATTCGTCTGTTTACTGCTTCTTCAAGATTATTCTGAAACAGATCTCTACCTTTGGAACAAGATCTCTGTTGCTCCAGATTTATTAGAACGCTCCTTACACCTCTTTTTCAATCGAATTATTTCTCTTTCAGCGAATTTAAGTTAGTTTTTTATTTCTATGTGAACTTGTTTTCTTCTTGCATCAGGACTTCTTCTTGTTTGCACTTCTTTTTGAGGTACACTTCTCGGACGATGTTGACTGATGTTACACTTCTTGAACGATGTTACACTTTTTCAATATGTCTTCGAGTAGCCTTTGTATTAACGTTTCGCTTTTTCTCTTATATCAAGTACAACTTAAACACTGCTTGATCTTTCTGTTCACACTTTTTGACCATATTACATTTCTTCAGTATACCTTCAATTATGTAGCCGTTGTATCAACGTCGATGTGTTTCGCTTTTTCTCTTATATCAAGTACAACTTAAACACTGCTTGATCTTTCTGTTCACACTTTTTGACCATATTACACTTCTTCAGTATACCTTCAATTATGTAGCCGTTGTATCAACGTCGATGTGTTTCGCTTTTTCTCTTATATCAAGTAGAACTTAAACACTGCTCGATATTCCTGTTTACACTTCTTGACTGATGTTACACGTCTTCTACCGATGTTACACTTCTTTTCGAACGATGTTACTCTTCTTCAATATTCCTCCAATTACGTAGCTGTTTAACTTCGATGTGCTGTTTCGCTCTTTCTCTTATATCAAGTAGAACACTGCTTGATCTTCGTGTTCACACTTTTTGACTGATGTTACACTTCTTCGGTATACCTTCAATTATGTAGCCTTTGTATTAACGTCGATGTGTTTCGCCTTTTCTCTTATATCAAGTAGAACTCAATGTTACACCCTCTGATGTTATACTTTTTGTGACTTCGAAGTCTATATTAACACCTTCGCCTTTGGTCTGGAAGAACATGAAGTTCAACGATGCTCGAATTCTTTTCGAATGTTATTAAACGATATAACTTTAATTAGGTCGTTCTTGTATTAACTCGAAGAATACGAGTACTTGTTTCGCTTTTGTTCTCGGACCTGGAAGAACTTGAAGAACAAGTTCCTGTTTGCAACTTCTTTGGTTCCTTGTTAAATGTTGTTGAACAATGAAACTTTAATTAAGTCGTTTTTGTTTTAATCGCAAAGTATCAATTGTTCTCGGAACAAGATGTTGAAGAACACTAGACTATTCTTTTTCTTATTGAATATCAATTATCGTTTTTAATTCCGAAATACGGAAGATGAACTTGAAGAACAATATTTGCTTCAGCCTCTCGTTAAATGTAGGACCTCGTCGGGTATTTCTGATGTCACTTTAATTAGACTCTTATGAATTAGTCACAAAGTCACATCATTTTTCTGCCTCCACTCGGAACGAACTTGAAGAACAATAATCCACGATGTAATTCCTATTTGCTCTCCTTCCCTAGATCCCTCTTAAATATTGAGTTCCCGAGAGTACTTCTGTCACTTCCATTAAACTGTTATGAATTAATCACAAAATACGTTTCCTTTGTTTCGCACTCTGACCAACACGAACTTGACATATTAGCACTTTGGATCCTTGAATTATAGATTCGTTAATTTAATCAAACAGCGATTCTCACACTAAATCCTGAAGATCCACAACTCTTTAGCAAGATTCAAATACGTTCACTATTTTAATAATCACAAACTTGCTTTAGTATTTTCAAAGAGACTTTGACCTTGTTGATCTTACGATCTTAAATAGTTCCGGTCACTTCAGTTTCGTACTAATCACAGATTTCTACAGAGCTGACCACTGAAAGTTCCCTGCAGTTTTAATTACAGAATACGACTTGCTCGAGTATTTTGATCAGAAAGAACTCGAAGACATTACAGAACATTAGATCCTCGAACAAAGCTGTTGCATCCGCACTGAAAAGAACCGCACGACTCAGCCGCACACGCGTACGTAACTAATCCGTAATTTCCGCAAGAGTTCCCCTAGAACACCCTAGATATCAAATCAGTCTGTAGCAGTCACGTGTCACTTAGTCCACGTGACACTGATTACCCGTAGCGATATGGTAAATTGCCGCAGCTCAGCGTCGATCACCGTTCGTTTATCGATGGTATCGGCGCACAGTCTCGCACTATATCACCGTCGAACTGGCCGCGTAGGTACATCGATCACCATCGATCACGTTAATCCATGAAGGGGAGCCATACCTCTGCCGATTTCCGCGACATGATCGGCGAACAAGTTGTCGCGTGCAACCTTGACGGTCCGTCAGCGAGCGATCACGTTTCGCGCGAGAAACACGGCGGTATAAATTAGGCGAACGCGGTTCATCCCGTTCGGTCACATCTTCGAGGGTGTTTCACCGGGGCCGAGTTGACGATCGCACACGTCGTTGACAGGGAACCTTTTCCGTCGACAGTTCGTAGTTGACAGAAAGCCTTGGCGGGAGCTGCACGACGAATAAGGTGCCACTCCCACCCGCGCATGCTCCTCCACTCTGGATCGTCGTGCCCTCTTCGTCGCTCCTGCCCTTCCTCTCTCGACGGATCCCCATACTCTCCTCTCTCTCCTCTCCTTCTCTCCTTACCTCGCCCTTTACGGACGTTGCCCGTTCGCCGTCTCCACCTTGTCGCGCGTGTTTCTTCTGTCTCGCGTTTCTTACATTTTACCCGTTTCCTTTTTCCACTTCGCTATCGGGATCCGTCGAAGCACGTGCTCCCCCCGGTCGAATTAGACCGCCCGATCAAACCGGATGCTAATTTCTGCGAGGGATGTGCTTTATTAGAAACGTTGCGAACACTTTACAAGTTTTCGAGCTGTTTCGGATTTACTGCATCCTTTCCAACGAAGTTCGTCATTTTTTTCGACTTGTGGGCATTTCCATGCTTTCTCAGGTATTTCAAGGTTTCTTCGACATTTTTCTACTATTGGTCCTTGAATTTTCTGAACTCATGGAAGTATTTTTCTTGCGAGTTCTTTCCGGGTGTCTCATACGGAAATTCTATGTTGTTTATCTAAGAAAAGAATTATCTAACGAGTGTCTTTTTATGAAACTGTGTACGTTTGTTAATCAAACAAAACTACAGCATTTTTTTATCAGCTTTAAACCACCCTTCAAACTATCCCAAAAACGAAGCTACACTACAAAATTAGCCAAAATTTGTGTACAACAATTTTAATAATTATATTAAACTTGATTATAGTATTATGTATAAATATTGCTGCAACAGTTCAAGTTTCATAAGAAGCATATCGTTCCCCGTTTAGAAATACAAGAATTCTTAGAAAGTGTAGCTTCTTAAAGTTTGCAACTTAAAGCAAGATTTGGTATCAATAGCGCTTGAGTATCTCGAGAATAACCGACGTACGTATCATGTGAAAAACTGTGCGGCCCGATCGAAACTTTGAGCATTTCCGGCTCATACCGGTCGCATTGTTGCATCGTTGAAAGGCCGAAGAGAGATTTCGATTTCAGTTAAGCTCGTTCTCGAAACGAAAGGAAGTTCACGACGATATTGTAAAGCGTCACTTTGTCATCCAGTTATCCGCGGGCAACGAACGAAGCTAATTGAAAAATTCCCTCACGCTGCAGCCTTTTGAAGAGAGCCGGCATTAACCGCCTTTCCGCCGAGTGGAATTCCTGCGAAAAGAAAGGAAAAAGCCGGGATAGACCCTTGCCGGAAAGCTTCGAGGAGTTCCGACGACCAACTAACCGGGTTAAGTCGAGGGACGCGCTGCCATTTGCGGCTGGAACCTGTTAATGCACCTCAACTCTTTTCAAACCTCAGCACCGCCCATTATCTTCATTCTTTCCCATTCGAAACAAATATTTCCATGATATCTGATAAGGAGACCGATTCGCGTCAATTTTCCGACCGCATTTTACAAGTAATCTCGCGGTAACCAGATATCACAACCTTTGATGTATAATGAAGCAGTTCAGATATCTACAGATCTAAGGATATTTCAACAAATCTAGGGATATGGCTGTGTATATTCGATCCAGGAATATGGGATTATATTTTCATTAGATCTAGAGATATTTACGCTTTCCCATTCTAAAATATTCAAATTCCTATATTCCCAAATATAGAATATTCCAAATTTTCCAAATCCAATTCTATGGTTTTAGGGATCTGGGGATGTAAGAACATAGTGTCACAAGAATTAGGGTGACAGGGACATGGGAATTTAGGGAACTAGGGATTTAGGGATCTAGGGATGTAGAGATCTACGGATTTAGGGTTTTAGGAATTTTGAGATTTTGGGATTTAGGGATCTAGGGATCTAGGGATATAGGTATTTCTATATCTAGGGATTCAGTGTCGAGGGATCTAGGGATTCAGGTATCTAGGGACTTCGGTATCTCGAGATCTAGTGATCTAGGGATTTTCGGATCTGGGAATTTTCTGATCTAGGGATTTTCGGATCTGGGAATTTTCTGATCTAGTGATTTTCGGATCTGGGAATTTTCTGATCTGGGAATTTTCTGATCTGGGGAATTTCGAACCTGGGAATATTCTGATCTAGGAAATTTCGGATCTGGGAATATTCTGATCCAGGGAATTTCGGATCTGGGAATATTCTGATCTAGGGAATTTCGGATCTGGGAATTTTTATGATCTAGGGATTTTCTGATCTATTGATCCAAGTACTTAGGCGTCTAGGGAATTTTGAGATCTATGGATCTAGGGAATTCCGGATCTGGAGATTTAGGAAAGTAGAGCTAGAAATCTAGGGATCTTGAGATTTAGGAATTTAGGAATCTAGGGATTTATGTATCTACAGAATTAAGTATCTAGTATTTGTGCATGTCAAAGTGTAATGTAAAGGTATTGAAATCTGAAGCTGTAGGTATTTGTAGCCCACTGATCTAGAGATCTAGGGATTTAGAAATCGGCTGAAATAAATATCGATCACTAGGCACATAAGAATGTAGAGGCGTAGAATGTAGCATAAATAAGAGGTAGCGATTAATTGCGAACAATTATCAGGTCCAATTAAAATGGTAGCACATCGAAAAGAAATTAATCGAAGTTCGAACGAGCGGTTTAAGAATCTTCAATCGCGAACGGGAACAATCGAACCGGAAATTGAATGGTACCTTGAAGTTTTAATTGAAAGCTGTTACGATCAGTTATAGTAGAATAGTAATTCTGATCCAGTTGGAAATTGTTCAGCCTCCTGTAGGGGGGCGGATCGGTTTCTTGGTGTTTCTGAATTTTGAATGGATACAAGATGGTGTGTTTTGGGTAACGCCATTCAAACGGAATTGGCTGTTTCGAATACGAGGCTCGATTTCGGACGGTGGTAGTTTTAAGAGTGCAATGGGATCGAAGAGCCGGTTTAGTTTGCCGGTAGTTTGCAGTCGAGTTTAGTTTGCAACTGAGTGTAGCCGGTATCGGAGATTCGAGGAGTACAGGCTAGAGTTACGGTTCAAAGATTAAATAGCTGAGGGTTACAAAGCCAGGATCACGTGGAAGATCTTATTACAAACGAGCTTTATATCAAAATTCGATGTGTTATACGATATAATAGGTAGCATATTATCGCACACACCTGCTACGTATCTGATAATGTGCCACAATACCGTATCAAACATTCGACCTTACCAATAATCAGATTTTCAACATTTCGAACTGATACTATCAATGCCCCGTACAAAATCTATAATAATCCACCTTTTATTTATGAACGAGATTTCAGTTTATACTAGAAACATAATATGAAAGTACAAGCATAAGATGAAAGTATTTATAAGTATATGAAAATCATCATGGTTGAATAAATTTTTATCTTTATTTTTAATAACGTTACGAATGACTAGCAATAATAATTTTGAGAAATGTAATTATATTTTATGTTATATCATTTTTAATTAAATCACCAATACATTTGTTTCGCATTAAAGAATCATTTCAATTTTATTATTAATTACTTTAAAACCTAAAATGTCACTTTTCAGAGAATTTAAAACTGAATGTATAGTTTCGGTAATATTAATTAATGAAGTTCGAGGTAATTTGAAAGCGGAAGAAGTTTGGTGACGCGTGGCAGCTCGATAACGGCGGGAAACACGAATTCGATCGAACGCGCGGCCGTACACGAGTTCCTCGTCGAGTCGGATGACTTAATTTATAATCGTTGATTTAAAATTCAACGCGGTACCTACGCAACCAGCGCGCGAACAATTCTCCCCGTCGATGAATATTAATCGCCGTTTAATCGATATTCGAGGCAACGCTAGCTGCTCCGTGGACCTCTGCTCATTTCATTCGCCTTCGCGCGTTCATCGAGTATCCTTCTTCTTGTTACTCTTTCATGCTTTCGCGCCAATTCCGTAGCGGGAAACATTCCTTTCATTCGATCACGAATTCAATATGATTCCCCTAAACTCGTATTCTTTTATCCGGTGCTGATTTTTTTATCAATACAGAGAGATAGCCTTTTTCCCATTTTTTTCGTTAATTACGAAACAATTTTATTTGCGATAATACACTTCTCTTTCGAATTATTCAATCTACTTCGACGATTCGTGTGGCTGATACAAATTTCGTTGATTCTACAACATCGGATTCATGTATATTTATATCCTAGCGTGTATATTACTAGAATTCTAGTAATGTTCTATATTCGATGTTTTCTTTGTTTATTTTTATTGCTAGATACCTGTATCCTCACGTTCCTATATTCTAATATCCCTAGATTCAAATATTTTAATATCACTATCCCCAGATTCTATTCCTAGATATCTATAGACCATAATATTCTTAGATCTAGTAATATACCTAGACTCAATATCCCTAGATTCAAATATTTTAATATCACTGTCACCAGATTCTATTCCTAGATATCCATAGACCATAATGTTCTTAGACCTAGTAATATACCTAGACTTAATGTCCCTAGATCCGAATATACTTATAACCCAACATTCTTAAAAAAATCTCAATATAGATCCCAATATCCCTAGATCCAAATATTCCAATATTTAACTATCCCTAGATTCCAATATTTCTTGATCCCAATATCCCTCGATTCTAATAATTCTATATCCCAATATCCCTAGACCATGACACACATTGGTCCAGATATCCCTAAACCCGAATATCCCTAGATCCCTTTATCTTTCGTTAAAGAAGGAAAATAAAATATTTGAAATCAGCCTACCGACGAAAAGCGAAATCACAATTACCCAGAATGCAGTACGAACGCATTTCACCCGAAGAAAAATCGCTTTTCGGACAAATTTCATTTCACGATTTCGATTTATTTTCCGTGGGCGAAAGAATCGTCATGGCCGAAGTGGTCCGGCACGGGGTTGAAAAGCAGCAGCGCGGACGTATCCGCGGAGAGAAATCGCGGTAGCCGGAGATTTCATCGTGATAAATATTTCCTTCGGCTTAAAAAGACTCCTAAAAACGTCCTTCATTACCCGGTTCCTATTTTCCTTTTTTTTTTTTCTTCTTTCTTTTGTTCCACCGTTTCTTTATCGCGGTGAAATATATAGGGGCTGTCGTGGTTGCGCGGGTTCAAGGCGGCAGCGATGGAAGCGGTTTCCTTTTGATCGCGAAACAAACGAACAATAGCGACAGAGAAACGGCGAAACGAATGTTTAAAATATACGAGTGCTTTATGGATCCCCCCGCGGCTCCGTGACAACAACAACAACAACGCATCGTTCGTTATTATCATATTGTTCTTTGAATTACTCGTACGGTCATCGCTGTCGAACCGTTGGTTACAGTTAATAAACTCCGTTCGGTAATATCGTATTACAACGCCGGCGAGAAACTAAATTGCCAGCCTTTCCCGAAGAACAATATCGGCCGAAATTAATAATTAATTAATGGCTCTCGATGGCTACGGTAATTCCAATGATAAAATGTTGCTCGCCCGCATTTCGTCATTAGACGCGAATTACCAATCGGATTTCAAGGTTTTATTGTACGGAATCGCATTCGAGGAGTGAAATGTTTATACGGCTGTTAACGGAGAATAACAATTGCGTTCGCGGCGAGAGAATTGTTTAAAATATTTAGATATCGCGGACGGAGTAGTGTGGGTCAGTGTTTGGTCCTACGGCTTGATTTACGACAATGCTGCCCAGGTATTCGCTGCTACACGTCTGTGGAGATGGCTGGTTCCAGGGATAATACCCACAAAATACCTGCAAAACATTCGGAATAATTTTTAGTGGAATTTATTTCGAGTTGTGCGAATATTTTATGTTACATTTATTTATATTGCTTTCAGAAATACTTGAATGAATATTAAAAATTATTTCGGATACTTATTCAATTTTAACTGAAATTTTGGGTGTTTAGTGTGATTAATTTTACTTTCCATAGTAAGTGCCACTCAAACTTTACTGTAATTTTCAGTACATCTATTAAATATTATATTTAACATTTTTATAGCAATACTACTTAATATTAAAGACTTTAAAACTCAAGTTTTGACCTAATACTTGACCTTCAATACTTAATTAACCTATAATTCTTGATCTTTAATACTTAACCTATAATGCTGGACCTAACCTATAAATCTCGGCGTTTACCTAACCTATAATCCCTGTACTATAACATCTAACCTTAAATACTCGACGAAATGAGACATAATTTATAACGTAAAGCGGTATCCGCTAAAATAAGCGATAAATTCATAGGAAAGTTCATGTATCACCCAGACGTATGTAAAATGGCGGCCGGATAAGGGTGATTTAAAGTATTAAAAAATGTTATCTGCGGCCCGCGAATGTTTATAAATTTATAACACTATAAATTTGCAGTGCGGAAAATGTGTGAAATATGGATCCAATTTTTGTGAACGCAATGGATTCCCTGGACTCGGTATTTCTTTTATCGAAGCGCGAAAAGGATCGCGCCATTTTAGATCAGTTCTCCGTTAGCCGAGGAACCAAGAACGAAATCACAAAGAGACCAAGTAGCTCGAAGCTTACTCGGTCGAAGTAGAAGCTCGTGTCTTTGGGATTGCTCACTCTGATCTGGAAAATTGGATTTCATACCTGGAAGAGAAAGAGGAGTCAATTGATACCATCGAGAAAGAGGAATACCCTAACGTGAAATTAAATCACACGACGCAATATGAATTTTGGAAAAAGGGCTCGGAGAAATTCTATTCCTTCAAATAAGATTTCCGATGAAATTTATTCTCTCGAGCTCAAAATGTTCTTCGATCCTTATCACATTCGGAAAATAAATTCCTCACTGTTTATTATACCGAAAATTACAATATCGTCGAAATACTTTTAAATTAAAAACTGACATACATTTTTCGTTTCGAGAAAATATAAAATTTCCGCATTTTTGCAAGCTAAAAAGTGGCCATCTTGGTAGTTCTAGGTGTCAGTAAATATGTTTTATAAATCTTCCTAAAGGTACCAACTTATTAATAATTTTTGAAGGAATAAAAAATGTCTCATACATCCGAACAAACGTCAGAATGTTCGTCGATGGAGGATGAGAGAAACTCGTGTCGTCGACAGGAATCCTTTTTCCCTGCAGGAACAGCGAAAAGGACCTTGGTAGCGGGTTGGACGATTTTCGTTTTGTGCCGGCCGTTTCCCACGACACCACCACGGACAGATAGTTATCGCGTCACGTACACACGAAGGCGTGGTGATTCGAAGGTGATGCAAGCGATCCCGCTTGTCCCTCGAGCTCGTTTATTCGGATCGACTTGGTACGTCGAGCTGACCCGTTGGAATCAGCCTGGTATCCCGTCCACGATCGTCTTCCTCCTCTTCGAGGTCCTGGATGATCCCTGTGACCCGCTTTCTCTCTCGTCGGACAACGTGGCGCTCTCTTCTAATCCGAGATACGTTGTAGCCACGGCTAATGGACCACACGGGACAGATCAATCTGTGTTACCCTCGCGCGAATTATTTTTCCCTCTGCTTCCTCTTCTTCCCTTCTCGAGGGCTCGAATCACCTTGTGCTGTTGAAAATCGGGATATTTTCACCGGATTAATGTCCGAGACGCTGCGAGGATATCTTCCTGGTTTAGGGATGTTAGAATACTGGTATGTTTCAATCTAGGGATTCTGGTATATTGATAGGTGAACTTACATGTAGGGATATTGGGATATTGGTGTCCGAAACATCTGAGTCTATATTGCAGATGTTGGTATTTGACCGCATTTAAATCTGAGGATATTAGGATATTGATCACATATGGGTATGTGAGAGTATTTTTATGTGAAGACACCGCGGATGTTAGCATCTGAGAACATTTAGGTCTAGGGATATTGGTGTACTGATAGCTGAATGTACTTGGATCTAGACATATTGCAGATATTGGTACCTGAAGTCATTTGGACCTAGGGATATTAGTATACTGTAGCTGAAAGTACTTGAATCTAGAGATATTGCAGATATTGGTACCTGAAGGCATTTGGATCTAGGGATATCGGTAGATTGCTGTCTGAAAGCATTTCCGTCTAGGAATATTTAGATCTAAGTGTATTGTTGTAGAAATGTTGGAATCTAGGGATATTTGAGCTTATGGACAGTGATTAATATTAAAAATCAGTCATAGAAGAAAGAAAATACTCTTGACACACATTTGAAGATTAAGTTCAAGGTCGAGATTGAAGTGAAGGTCAAAGTTAAGGTCAAGGTCATGGAAGGTTATTCTATTAATCAAAGGAATATTCTAAAGAAAAATTTTGTAATTATTGTACGTGACAAACCCTCCCACAGGATGAAAAATACAAATTGCAATTAAAATTTCTCCGGTACAGATCGACATTAACAATTGAAATTTCTCCGATAGAAACGCGTCCACATAAACAATTGAAATTTTTCCGATAGAAAATCGTCGTCATAAACAATGGAAATTTCTTCGATAAAAACGTACCCGCATAAACAACTGAAATTTCTCCGATACAAACATTTCCAGCGAGTCAATTGAAACGCGACGACACTTACCCGTATAAATCTTCGCGTCCACTCTAAATGATATCGAAACGAAGAATAATAGAACATTTAGGGAAACGAATTCTCGTGAAACCAACATAATATCATCAGTTATCGGTTAACGAGCAACAACACGGTGCACCATGGCCGTCATAGCCGTTTGTCAACGTTGTTCGCGTTAATTCAGATAATCGAGCCACCGCTGTTTCGTACGACGCCGAAATTTCAACGGGTTGTTCGACACGGCCACGAAAATTTCCCACGGAACACGCTTTGAAAACACGAAAACCCAGCACGACCACGAGGCGACGTCGTAACGTGACTGTCGTGTAAATACGTCCAAGTCGTTTTATCGTAAATTGTGATATATCGAGTGTCGTATCTCGTTTGGCGGCGGCGTCGCTGCTGGTGTGAAGGGATCTTTAAACGTATAGCCTTTCTTCGCGTACATCGAACTGTCCGACTATAAGTTGACATACTATTCCGCTCGAGGATGAAGCGATATGAAAGCCGAACGGGAAGATTCTTCCGTCAAAACTGAGTAGAAGTGACGGGATACTCGCTTGGGTGAGGGTGCAACAGAGTTCGGCCATGAATTATGGAAAATAAAACAGTTTTGGCTCGTTTGTGATGCTGATTTATTGGTGGAGTTCTTCAGGGGGATGTTTAATATCAGGGGAGAAATTTCCTAATCTGATATTTTTTTTGTTTTGTGGTTTTCGAGTTTTAGAAATTTGGAGTTTTAGAGATTTGGAGATTTGGAAATTTGAAGATTTCGAGTTTTAGAGTTTTAGAGTTTTAGAGTTTTAGAGTTCTAGAGATTTAGAGTTTTAGAGATTTGGAGTTTTTTAACCTCAAATTAAAGAGGTACCGAATTCCCTAAATTACCAAACTTCCTCAATTCCCAAATTACCAAATTCCCTAGATTCTGACAATCTAAAATTCCCACTGTCTTTAAATTACCGAATTCCCCACATTCTGAAATTACCAAATTGCCAATATTCTCAAATTACTAAATTCACAAAATTCTCAAGTGACCAAATTCCCTAGATTCTCTAACTAAAAAGCTACCGAATTCCCTAAATTATCAAACTACCTCAATTCCCAAATGACCAAATTCCCTAGATTCTGCCACTCCAACATTCTCAAATTCTAAATCACCAATTTCCCTAAATTCTCAAATCACAAAAGTCCCAAATCCCCCAAATTTTCAACTCCCCACCAAATGACCAAATTCGAAAATCTCCAAATTCCAAAGCAATCAAACCCGAAATCCCAACAACAAAAAACAAAAATTCGCTTCGTTTAGCGCAAACCTAACTTCTGTCCACAGCGCACCCGCGACCCAGTCTCCGTAATTCGCCCATTCCTGTTCCCAGAGCATAAAATTACAGCCAACGATCAAACATCGGAAATATTTCGTACGTTCCCATTGTACCTCTCTTTTATTTATATTTTTTTTTATCTCGATGCAGTATCAGCGCACTTTTCCCATTCGAAAGTTTGGAACAGAACTGCATCCGAAAGTTCGGAGCGATTTTTATTAGCCGTATTTTACCCTTAATGACCGCACGCATGGATTTTCGCTGAGGAATCGGTGAGCAATCGTTTCCGGAGGGTGGTTCTTGTCAGGGAAGAAATCAGCATCGATCGATAGAGCCCTTTCATTAAAATGTAACAGCGAAATAAACGCGTCCAGTAACGATTCTCGATCGAAATTACGGAAAACCACAGAGGGGTGGAAAAAAAAACATGCACACGCGGACACCGAGAACGTTTCACAGAGATCTGTAAATATTTTCCCGTCGACTTTGTCGTATTTTTCGGCGAGCATCGGTGAAAAGAAACTCGAATGGGGACTCCATTGTCGTCGATCCGTGTCCAAGGTTTCTTTTCGAGCTGAGTTTCTTCTCGCAATGATATATCGCTTTTCTTTCCTCGTTTCTGTTAGGAGAAGTTTAATGAGGTGTTGCGAGGGTTTCTTTCAAGATTTGTGGTTTCTTAATTTGGGAAAAATTCTTGTTGTAGAACTGGATCGAATGACGTAATAAATCTAACAGCTGAAATTTTCTTTTGATGGATAGCTATCGATCCACAGGGATTGTAATGGAATAATAACAGATACGTTTTATTGTTTGCGTTAAATTTCATTTATTATACGCACGATGTAATGGGTCGTATCTCGTGTCTCAAACATGGCGGTAATTTTAAGGTAAACATATAATATTGGCTTTCGTGGTTATGATGGAAAATATTTTCGAAACCCAAGATAATTTTGGTGTAATAATTCGGAGCTAGTGATGTATTGAAACCACTGTTTAATATTGACGGGGTTAAAGTTCCTAAAATTTACTTATACTATCGGGGTGATTAACAATACCAAGCTTCAATTTTTAAAAATAAATTTTCTTCAGCGTTTACTCACCCTTCGTCAATACAAGCTTAATAATTTTAAAAATCAAATATCAATATTACATTTTTTAAGCAAATAATTATTTTCTTGTGTTGTTGCATTCACCCTCTTCACAATGCTGCTGTTAATTATAATTCCAAAAAATTACAACCCCTCGTAAATGCACACTTGCTTCACAAATATCAATAATTTTCAAAATTTAAATTTCTCAACCAAGTAATGTTAACGTGAATTTTCTTGTGTTTTCACCCCCTTCAGCACAGGGTTAATTATAATTTCAAAAATTTGCACCCTGTATTGAAACAAATCGATAATATTCAAGTGTAAAACCCAATTAAATTTACCTCCTCCACTTTTTCAAACTTACCCCGTTTACACCCGCAAGCGCCCGAAAAATCAAGCTAGCGTTTTCCCCAAAAACTCCATTTATTACCAGAGAATTGACACGAAAACTGAAACACTAAACAGGGTACGCGATCGAACAGCTCCATTAGCATAAATCGTGCGGGGCGTAGAACGATAAAAGCTGCAACTGTGTTTTCTAATTACGCCGAACACGCTCGGCCATAACGTCACAGTCGTTATGAATCTTATCGATCTTTCAATTCGTCCATTCAATGGTCAGAATAATAAGAGTCAAATAGAGAGGATCGATCTGCATTAATTCGTTCGTTCGACAACGATGGAACAACATTCGAACCCATTATTCCCGTCGTTTGGTTATTTTTCAAAAACGAACAACCCCTTCATCCCCCCCACCCCTCGTCACGGTGAAGTTTCCGAGCGAAATGTGTTATTCGAACGCGACCAGTTAGCCTGCGGGCTGTTATGTTATACACGTTCATACGTTTACACGTGAACTGTGACCCCTTGTTCCATTTACACTAGCCACGTGTCATGCTGCCTTTATATGGACCTTTGTACGGACGTTATACACGTGTAACCTTTGTTATCGGAGTTTTGTTAGACTTTGATTTGGTAGGATATTTTGATGGAAATTAGGGGGTGGATTACCTGTGGTAATTTAGGAAGATCATGGAGGTGAAATGTGAAACGTGGGAGACGTTTTTTAGGCAAAATGTCTGATATATTTAGGTACAGTAGGTTTTCAACGTTTTGTAAGAGGTCTTAGATTTTCAAGGTCATAGCAAATGTAGTCTAGATTTCCTAGACTCCGAATCTTTGGGGTCCTAAAATTCACAGTTTGAAATTCTCAAATTTGCAGGTTGTCAAATTTCTAAATCTCTGTAGTTCTAAATAATGTCTCAAATTACCAAGGTTACAAACTCTCAAAGCTACAATGGGTCCACATTCAAATGAATCCAAATTCCCAAATTCAAATGATCCTAAATTTATCAGGTTCCAAATTTCTAAGCCCCCAAATTCGAGTGATACCAATTTTCTCAGAATCTAAATTCCTAAAGTCCAAAATTCGAATGATCCCAAAATTCCAAGTTGTCAGATTCCTATGGTCCCAATATAGTAATTCCAAAAATCCCAAAATTGCAAAAACTCCAAATATCTAACGTCTCAAACATCTAAAGTTCCTAAAGTCCCAAATTCGAAAGGTCCCAAATTCCAAAAATTTTAAAATTCGTCAAAGTATTTCAAGAGTCCCTAAATGGACGGAGATTCGTCCCTGTCCATATACTTCATGCTATAATTTCGAAACTACACAAAGCTTGCTGAAATCTCCACTCGTTATCGTTTTATCCGAAAAATCGGAAAAGTGTCGTTTCGTTTAATTAAAATGTGCTTTACAATAAACGTCACGAATCATCAGCAGCATTAATTGAAGGCATTAAACATCGCAGTTGATCCAACAAACTTTACAGCAATATTTTCTATTTTGTCTCGTACAAAATGCCATATTTATGGTGATGTACCATCAACACCTATCAGCCACGTGTTAAACATGATTTACGGTAAATAAAACAACGTTGTAAAAGTATAATACATCCTCAAACAACGGTCCGAAACGTCACATTTATTTAACAGCGTAAAACGCGTTATTCGTTAAATAGCCAGTTTACTTTCACGCGAAAAGTAAGAACAATTCATCGGCCAAAACGCGCATCCTCAAAAGAAATTCGCATAAATCTTTTCGTGTCTACTCTTGGCACAAAGGCTTACATTTTCCGGTGTTCAGAAAAAATCTTGACTTTGATTAAAGCTCAGCAGAGCAAACGAAGCAAACGCGCTGCGGTCGGTAAAGCTTTGAGCGCGAGAGCCGCCAAAACACTTGGAAACCTGGCTTAACGAACGACGGGCTAAAAATCTTAATAGGGTAAGCCGTTGAGCAAACTGGGTAACAAGAGGTTTTCTTTAACTTGCGTTCAATTTTCGTCCAGGTATTACGAATTTGCGCTCGGTGTCACACTCGGATGCCTCCGACATATTTGGGCCAAATGCGAATGAACTTTCTGGGTTTTATACCCGTTTTTGAGGTTAAGGTCTGTTCAGATGGATGTGGGGATTTGTGCAAATTGGGAATTTTGGATCAGGGTTTGCCACTTTGAGATTTGGATTCAGAATTTGGGACGGAATGTGGACACTTGGGAATTTGGTACTTTAATAGTTTACGATTTTGGTATTTTTGACTTTACAATTTTGGGACTTTAGCAACATGGGAACTTAGAATTGTGGATTATCTAGAATTTAAGATCTTCGGGACCTCTGGAATTTTGGGCCTTTTTCAGAATTTCGGACTTCTATACTGTTGTAAATTAAAAATTCAAACCTTAATAATTTTAGAACAAGTGACTTCTCAGAAATTTGGTACTAGAATTTGGAATTTTTGAAATTTTGGGCCTCACAAGTTTTGAACAAATTTCATTCCTTGAAATGATCACCTATGCATCCTAGACCTTTAGGTCTAATATCCCAGAAAAGTGACCTTGAAAATGAATCCGAGAAAGTGAATATGGAATTTTATAACCTTCCAAATTTGGGACCCGTGAAATTTTGGGCCTGCCAAATTTACCTTACGAATTGCTTAGTTCAATGAATGCAACAGAACGGTTTCTATCTAAATCGAGTTTAACCGCACTTGATCCACGACGCAGCTTGTACTCTAACTCTGAAGCACGTGTATACATGTACTCGGTATGCACGTTCACTGTTTATCGTATACATAGACACCAGCTCATCGGGTAATTGAACGATTTTCCACTGAGCCGGTTTAACGTTAACCATAAGCACCGATGGAAATTATCGTTATTAATTGTGGGACGCTCGCATCCAGGGTTCATGTTTGTTTTGCTACAACCATTGCTGATCGCTGATCCCACGCAACCGCGGCAGCTTCTCGAAAACCATTAGTGCACTTTGTTTCGTACCATCTTCCGTTGATTAATACGATGTTAAGAAAGTTACAGATTTAGTATCGGAAATGGAATTATATCGTTATGAAATGATTACCTTACAAGGTTCAAGTAAAATTATTATTTTCTTGTTTTGGTTCTTAATCGACTTCTGAGATTTCAAGATGGCGTACTTTTTATTCTTCGTGAATGTACTTTAGTAATTGTATATTTAAAAAAAAGCGATTAGTTACTTACAAACTTACTGTAATGTAATCTATAATCTAATTTAACATAACCTACAATATAATTTTAATTATTCAAGTCTGTATTTTGATGTAACCTAAAATATACTCATAATCGTAGAAATCTATCTCCTTATAATCTGATTTAACATAACGTAAAATATAATGTTAACCATACAAATCTGAAGTTAACCATCGATGCCTGACGCAAACCACTCGATGTTCCTTCATTCTCATCCCCTTATTTTCTCGTACGCAACCGAGTGTCTTCAGAAATTCGTCGGTGATCAACCGAGCCATTAATTCCGGCCGCCAATTAACGCGAGCGGCGTTGTAGCTCGCAGTCGAGCCAAGAAACGACGTGAAAAAGATAAACTGAAACAAGGGTAAGGGAATGAATATTCGTCTATTTATTTTATGGTCCGTATCGTGTAATTCGATTCTCTCGGTCCCGCGGGCGTGCCTCGATTTTTCCTCCGGCTGCGGGCAGAAGCCCGCAATGTTCTGCGTTTCTTTCCGCTGTTGCGTCGACAATATTTGCTCCTTGCCCGTTCTATTTTCGAATGTACCACGGCGAAATTGAACAGCGCGATAAAATAATGGCGTCGTTCGCCTACTGATGGATCGGATCGGAGAGTTTCTGCGCGAACGAAGAAGGATGCGTCGTCGAGTTGAACGACTCGCTCGTTCGTCACGGTCGGCGATTTTTTCCGTCGTAATTTCCAAAGTAGACTTACGTTTAATGCACTCACCTTTATATACACTGTGACTCCTGCGTACTTGACTTTTTTTTGCTTTGTTGATACTGTTACCGTTGTTCGAAACAAAAATTCAGTTACTTTGTTTAGAACAGGGTGGTGAGAAGTAGATAAGTTCGCGTGCTATTGTAATTGGTATTACGATATTGCTGCGAGGATAATATTGCTCGTCTAGGGAATTTGGGACGCTAGGAATTTTGCAGCATGAGAATTTGAGACTTTAGGAAATTTACATTACGAGAATTTGAGACTTTACAAATTTTGTGTTGACAAGATTTAGGATCTAGGGAAATTTGGTTCCTGAGAATTTGGGATCTAGGGAATTTCTGATTGAGGGAATTTAGAATCTAGGGGGTATGGGACTTTGGGAATTTTTTATCGCAAGAATTTGGAACTTTCAGAACCTTGAAGAACCAGAGTTCGGGATCTAGGGAATTTTTAATTGTGAGAAATTGGGGTCTAGGGAATTTATGGACGAAGGAATTTGGAATATAATGAATTTGGGACTTTAGAAATTTTTACCTAGGGAATTTGTAATTTTAGGAATTATTTATTGCAAGAATTTTGGGACCTAAAACATTTTTTATCGTGAGAATTGGTGATATAGGGAATATTTAATTGCGACAACTTGGGGTTTGGGGAATTTCTGATCAAGAGAATTTCTGATCTAGGAAATTTTTGACTTTAGCGATTTTTTTCGTGAGAATTTGGAATCTATGGAATTTTTGATCGTGAACATTGGAGATCTAGGGAATTCTGGATCGTGAGAATTGGGGGTCTGGGGAATTCTGTATCATGAGAATTGCGGGTCTAGGGAATTCTGGATCGTGAGAATTGGGAGTCTAGGGAATTCTGGATCGTGAGAATTGGAGGTCTAGGGAATTCTGTATCATGAGAATTGGGGGTCTAGGGAATTCTGAATCGTGAGAATTCGGAATCTAAGGAATTTCGTATGAGTAGAATTTAGGGTCTAGTGAATTTCTTGCCAAGAGAAATTTTACTCTAGGGAATTCGGGACTTTGGGGATTTTAAATCATGTGGAACCATTGAAATTTTAGACCTAGGGAACTTTAAAAATATAGAACTTAGTACCTAGGGAATTTGAGATCTTGGAAATTTAGAATCCTTGAAATAGAAACTTTGGAAATTTACAAACGTAAAAATTTGAAATTTTTTTAATTTTTCAATTTCGAACACCACAAAGTTAGTAATTCAAACGTAGGAACGTTGAAACACAGAGACAACATTTTTGCCCTTGAAACTATAAGCGAAATTAAAATGAACGAATAGAAACATAATAAACATCGTATTCGAGCTACACAAATTTCTAACGATACAATCAACCGCTTTATTTATCACTGCACAGGCAACAGGTTGCTTCTAGATTGCTTCTCGTGTAATCGTATTCTCCATTCATTCGTTATCAAGACCTTGTTATCTATTGAATAACTATCGAAGAATTTAATTATACTGCAATTACTGCTCGACAGTCCCACCCTTTCAACAAATACAATCGAAACCTGCTATATTGCTTTAAAACGAAATTTCACTAAACGAGGATAACATTTTTAAATAACAATATCAACCTTTCTATTTGAAATATATTGTAGATATATTTAATCTACTGTATATACTGTATATTTTTAATATAATATAAATATTGAAGAAAGTTTGATATTGTTATTTATACAATATGTTAAAAATGTATATATTTTTTATTTTATAAGTATACCATATGTAAGAACATATGTATTGCTTTATATACTATAATATTTTAAAATGTACATATTTAACAAATAGTGTAGATAGTTTTAATATATAGTATACTAATATATAATTATATGTATAAATGATATTACATACTGTATGTTATAAGAGTAATTACGTGTATTTCCGTTTGCAGAGAAAGCGTGCGGACGTTTTTAAAAATTGCGTGCCAAATCGATTTGAAAATTTCAGTGGAGATACAGAGACCACTCGGTACATTCTATTCCGAGTGATGTACAGCTACGATATTTCTTTCTTGTTTTTCTCTCTTTCTTTATTTTTTCGACGTGCCAGTGCTTCTAGCTTATCGCAGAGCCGCGGTATTTTCTGCCATTTTCCGTGGCTTACGCGCGCTTGTCGCAGATCTAGCTTTTTATCTAACGGGTGTCCGGAATGAACGTGGTGCGATGATTAAAAGCCGCCGGCGATAAAGTGCCTCCCACACAGAGGATCCCCTGACACTATAAAGATTTCTGCGAACGTTTTATGAACTCGATGATGTACGAGATGGTTTATTTGCATACACTTTCGAATCGCCGCGCTCGTCCAATGAAACTCGCTATTTGGAAGAGTAAGTGTCCCACGAAATTTGTCAAATGACTCTCGCGTGAAATTCAGAGTATTGCGTTTATGGAATTTTTTGAAATATGCTTCGCAAGTTTTAGTGGAGAATTATTTTGTAAAATTTGCTGTGGAAAATTTAATTTATTTTCTGTTTCACGATTCTTTATTGCCACGTGTTGATTTAACACGCGATAAAATTGCTACAAGTATTACTGTACGTTGAATTACCGTGCATTTTATGGTCGCACGTTTTATTGCAACGCTGAATTACTATATGCTGAATTACTATGCATACAACTACCATGCGTAGACCTATCACGTATTTAGTGATCATGTGTCGAACTATTATGTACTGAACTACCGTGTGTCGAAATGCAACGCGTTGAACTACCACGCATGTAATTACTGTGCGTCGAACTATCACGCGTCGAACTACGACGTACCCTACTTACACGTGTCGAGGTACTACGCATCCCAGTCCCACGCGTTGAACTACCACGCACCCAACTTCTATGCGTCGAACTACCACGCATCCCACTTCAACGCACCCCACTCCCACGCGTCGATCTACCACGCATGCCACTCCCACGCGTCGAACTACCACGCACCCCACTCCCACGCGTCGAACTACCACGCATGCCACTCCCACGCGTCGAACTACCACGCACCCCACTCCCACGCGTCGAACTACCACGCATCCCACTCCCACGCGTCGAACTACCACGCACCCCACTCCCACGCGGCGATCTACCACGCATCCCACTCCCACGCGTCGAACTACCACGCACCCCACTCCCACGCGTCGAACTACCACGCATCCCACTCCCACGCGTCGAACTACCACGCACCCCACTCCCACGCGGCGATCTACCACGCATCCCACTCCCACGCGTCGAACTACCACGCACCCCACTCCCACGCGTCGATGTACCACGCATCCCACTCCCACGTGTCGAACTATCACGCACCCCACTCTCATGCGTCGAACTAGCACGCATCCCACTCCTACGCGTCAACCTACCACGCATCCCACTCCCACGCGTCGATCTACCACGCATCCCACTACCACGCACCCCACTCCCACGCGTCGAACTACCAGGCATCCCACTCCCACGCATCCCACTCCCACGCATCCCACTCCCACGCGTCGACCTACCACGTATCCCACTACAACGCATCCCACTCTTACGCGTCGAACTACCATGCATCCCACTCTCATACCTTGGACTACCACGCATCGAACTACCACGCAACCAATTACTACGCGCCCATTTATCACGCATCAAACTACCATGCGTCGAATTACCACTTGACCCACCACGTGTCGAACTACCATGCGATGAAATGCTATGTATCGATTTACCACGCAGCCATATGTCGAATAACATGTCCAATTATCAATTACTACATATGCAACTACCACGCGTCGATCTACCACGTATCAAATCACCCCGCGTACTACCATACATCGGGACGCATCGAATAAATCTCCCTCCCAAGTTTCTACATCTCTATAAATCTCAGCCATCTTTCATCCCCCGAATCCATTCGACCTATCTCCACCATCCCCCAAACATAACAAGCAATTATAAACGCCTACCGCGCTAACCAACCGGTCGAATCAATCAATCAAATGAAAAAAGCAGAAATAAAAGAAGTCCCGCGAAAAAAGAATAACAGATCTCGAGTAAAGCTCGGTGGGAAGAAGCAACGAGCGTCCGATGACGAAGCAGCGATTAATAATTCGCGACGGAAGAAAGGGAAACCCGTGTTCCGTGGAACATTAATTTCCCCGGGCGAATGAAAATATACAGGTGCGGAATGAGGACGAACGGTAAAGGAAAAAAGAGAGGAGAGGAGAGAAAGGTGTTCGGCTAGGTGATACGATAAAAATAAATAACGAAGATAGGAAGAAGAGGTCTGGGACGAGCAGGTAACGAAGGATGGGAAGAAGTCAGCTTCGGGGTGGCTGTCTAATATCGAAGATATATGAAGTTCAGGGGCGTAGAAAGGGCTGGAAACGTGCCGGATGTGACGATCGTTGCAACGGCTAAACCACCCCCGTTCAAACGAGTCGCTGAAAGCTTAGGGGCGGCTGCGTTTAAGGGGACGGGGGTGCAGCTTGGCTGACTGCCTGGCTCTGTGGCCTATCGTTTATTAATTAACTGACTTAATTAATAATTCAATAACCGCCACCGCCATACCATTAGCTGGCACTCCTCTTCGTGTCTGTCCTGTCCCCGCCATTGTGCCCGGATGTGTACGAACAACGCGTGAATTTGGTTTTCAGATACGCGTTCATCAAAATTTTTAAATGGCGTGCTGTTTATGTACTCGCCGTGGAGAGACTGAAATGATACAGTTAACTGATTGCTTTGATTATATATTTATTTTATTTAGAGAGCGAAATTAATATTTAGGCTATCTATTTACTTGTTAAATATTTATCGGGCTGTTATCGGTGGATTAATATTTTACTGTTTGAGGGCACGTTTTACTTAAGGAAAATGTAGCAGTGGCAGGGGAGGATTATGGAGATTTATGGGGATTATGGAGGATTTGACGATTCAGGGGTGGGATAAGTATTTGGGGACATGGGCGTTTGATGTAGGGATTAGGATCTAGGGTTTTTGGGGTCTGGGAAGAGGGGATTGGGGATCTAGGGATTGGGGATCTAGGGATTGGGGATTTAGGGATTGGGGATCTAGGGATTAGGGATCTAGGGATTGGGGATATAGGATTTCGGGATCTAGGGATTTTGGGGACTGGGAATAAGGAGACCAAGGATTTTATTTGAAGATCTAAGAATTGAGATCTGGGAATAAGAGGACCTAGGGACCTGAGGATTTAGGGATTTAGAGACTTGGATGTGGGGATCTAGGGACTTTGAGATTGAGAAATTTTTTAAATTAACAATTCAGAAAATTTGATCAATTTGAAAATCAAAGTAATAATATAAACACTTGAAATAAATAAATGTTAAATGAAATTAATTAATAACTAAATATCTGTATTATAAAATCATGTTTTAATCTCGCTTTGAAATATTACCAAAATATTTAAATAATAAAATTATACATGAGATTACTAAATGACACTAAAAAGTAACTATAGTATAACGTAGAAAGAATCGCGAACGTTCACCATGACAGTGTAAACGGCGAAATAAGAAAAGTAATCACAAATCGGAGAACAACAAAATGGAGGTGCGATAGCGGTTCCAGTGATCGATGAAAATTTCAAGGGTCAGAGACAGGCAAAAATAGCGCGTGACGTTACCGGGTATAATAGATTAGTGGAAAAGTATGTTACCGTTCCAGAGATATGGTAACGTATAGACCTTCGGACGTTAGAGGATCCTTAGAGCCCGCTTCCTCTTTTTCCAAGGACCATTACTTCCATCAGCTAGAGCTACTTCCACGCGCTTAACACTTTTTCAGCTTTTTGCAAGCTTCCTGGCAACTCCGGTTCAAGACGACGAAAGAACTACAGAAGACCCCACTCGTGTTCCCATTAATTTGTGGCCACCATTTTCGTCTCTTGCCGACGAGACAAAGACGACACGATTTAAAGCTGACCACCATTGGTCGAGATCGTGCGACGACCATTCGATTATCGATCCGACTTATCGAGAATGCATACCGCTCGTTTCCGTTCGCTATGCACGGAGTTCTGCACGCGGATCTGTTTGGCAGTTTGAATTTCTTCGGAACTTTCGTGACAGACACCGGATTCCAGATATTTGGATATCGTACGTGGAATATTAATTCGATTCGGTGGTTTCATTTTTTAGAAATTTTTATTTTTGAGTTTGTGGTCAGTTTTGTAAGCTTTGGATTAGGGGTAGTTTTGATCAGTGGATTTGCAATTTGATTTTTGCATTTTTATATTTTCGAATTTTTGCATTTGTATGTTTGCAGGTTTGAAATTTTTATATTTGGGTATTTTGAAATTTTTATATTTGTAAATTTTGCATTTGTACATTTACAGGTTTCGAAATTTGCAATTTCTATATTATTTAATATTTATATTTGAAATTTCTTTATTCTACATTTGCAAATTAAAAAATTTTCGAATTTGGAATTTTTATATTTTTAAGTTGCAAAATTCCTATATTCCTAGATTCCTAAATTTCCAAATTTGCAATTTTAATATTTCTATGTTACCAAATTCCTATGACCCTAGATTCCTAAATTCACAAATTTGAAATTTTAATATTTCTAAGTTGTAAATTCCTATATCCCTAGATTCCTAAATTTCCAAATTTGAATTTCAGTATTTCTCAGTTACCAAATTCCTATGTCCCTAGATTCCTAAATTCCCAAATTTCTAAATTTACAAATTTGGAATATTAATATTTCGAAGTTACAAAATTCCCATATCCCTAGATTCCTAAATTCCCAAAGTTGAAATTTCAATATTTCTCAGTTACCAAATTCCTATGTCCCTAGATTCCTAAATTTCAAAACTGGAAATTTCAATATCCCTAAATTACCAAATTCCAATATCCCTAAATCCCTAAATCCCTAAATTTGAAATTTCAATGTTTCTAAATTACTAAGTTCCTATATCCCTAAATCCCAAAATTTCTAAATCTCTAAATTCTAAATTTGAAATTTCAATATCCCTAAATTATCAAATTCCAATATCCCTAAATCCCTAAATTTCTAAATTTGAAATTTCAATATTTCTAAATTACAAAATTCCCATATCCCAAAATCCCTAAATTTCTAAATTTGAAATTTCAATATTTCTAAATTACAAAATTCCCATATCCCAAAATCCCTAAATTTCAAAATTCGAAATATCTATATTTGTAAGTGACCAAATTTTCACATTCAAAATCATCGAACCTACACTATACTCGCGCTATATTGCAACCTAACCTAACCACACTTACTTTTAAAAGTCAATGACAATAACCTGCATGCTTATATTAACAATTCCATCAGAGCACACCATTCAAGTCCGTCAATGAAAATAATCCCCATGCGTATTTCCAGAATTTCGTCCCCGGCAATATACATGGAGCGTCATCCTAAATAATTACAACCCAGTTTCTTTCCGCGGCAGCATTCAGCACGTAAATATTTATCAGTGTAAAACAAATATGTACCGAGGCAACTTGGTACAACGCGTATTATAACAAAGAAGCTTCGGGTCGATGTTGTTTTTGCGAAACGCAACACGGCAACCAGGCGAAACAATGTTACGTAGTTATTGTTTCGTGAACTGCGGCAGAAACTTGTGTTCCGTTGCAATGCGTGGCAATGTTGTCTTGTATGCCGTATCCAGACCCGTTGAAAGCGAACTTCTGCGTGAAACACGAACGACACGTATACAGAAAATTATGGAAGAGATCCCGTTGAGTTTTGCTTTCGAATACGATGCGCAGCTGAATAGTTTCCGGCCTTGGTGTGCGAGCATGCACAGAGTTTCGCGTATAAGGGGATACGTGATGCGAGTGTGTAATGGGTATTGCGATGGTATGGAGTGCAGTTGAAAATGAAGAGGTAGCTGCCATTGAATATACTGTTTGAACCGCAATCAGAGTCAGGCTTAAAAGATCCGAGGAGTTTTGTATTTCAAGATTATCGCTCCTCCTTACTTTCGTTTAATATTATACGTTTGATTCGTTATCGCGGTTTCATTCGCTGCAATTATTCGCAATCGGTAATTAACTTGATGGGGATGAGAGCTTGAGAATAATCAAACGATGTACTTGTCGTTTACTGTATGCACTTTCATTTGTTAGTGCTAGTTTCATTTTGGTTGTCTAGTATTTGAGATACATATGTATGTTGATATATGTGATCGGTAATTAACTTGAGGATGAGAGGGTAAAGATGATCAAACGATGTACTTGTCGTTTATTGTATGTACTTTGATTTGTTAGTTGTAGTTTTATTCTTGTATAGTATTTGTTTAAGACATGTACATGTGTATGATGTGTATATTGATACGTGATCGGTAATTCACTTGATAAGAATGAGAGAGTAAAGATAATCAAACGATGTACTTATAGTTTAATAGACTAGTGATCTAGTAATTTACTAATCTTGTAATCTAGAAATCTAACAATCCAGTAATCTTGCAGTGTAGTAATCTAGAAATCCAAAAATCCAAAAATTTGTGAATCTATAAATTAATAAAATGAATCTATGAATCTAGTTATCTAGCAATGTAGTGGTCTAGTAATCTAGTAATATCGCAATCTAACAATTCAGCAATCTAGTAATCTAATAATCTAGTAATTTAGGAAGCTATAAATGTACAGACGTTGAATTATAACCGTAATAAAATGACGTGATAATGGGAGATACGTTGAAAGGAATTTGTTGGTCCTCTGGCTCGTACGTTCTCGGGTCAGGGTCGAAACCTATTGGTCCTGGATGACCCTCTGGTGGACGTGAGATTGCTATAGCGGGCTCGGAGATAACAGCGATGGGATACCATCGTTTGTTTATTTGTTTTTATGGGCCAATGTGTTAGACACGCCACGGGAGAGCCCTTGAACGAACAACAATGTATATACACCGTGGAATAGGAAGAGTTTCCGGACTTTTTCCGACTCTGCTTGATCGAATAACTGCGAGGGATGATAAGATTGTTACTGAAGGTACAACTTGTACCCTTCGAAAATTGTCTTCAATTCGAGGACAGATTTTATATGAAAATTCTACTTTCTGCAAACTTGTCTTTTATGACTACAAAAATGTTCCTCGATAAATATAAATGACTAAGAAATGAATTTCACTTCGGACCAGACTTTTGCTATGTTGCCTATTGCCGAGGGAAAACAGTTTCATATTTCTATTTAGCTAAAATTCCTGGTACTTAGACTTGGTAGTTAGACATAGTAGTTAGGTGTACTACATAGACTTAGTACTTAGACCTAGTAGTTAGACCTAGTAGTCAGACCTAGTAGTTACACCTAGTACTTAGAGCTAGTAGTTAGACTTGGTAGTTAGACCTAGTAGTTAGATGTACTACATAGACTTAGTACGTAGACCTAGTAGTTAGACCTAGTATTCAGACCTAGTAGTCAGCCCTAGTAGTTACACCTAGTACTTAGACCTAGTAGTTAGACCTAGTACTTAGACCTAGTAGTTAGACCTAGTAGTCAGACCTAGTAGTTAGACCTAGTACTTAGACCTAGTAGGTAGACCTGGTACTTAGACTTGGTAGTTAGACCTAGTAGTTAGATGCACTACATAGACCTAGTACTTAGACCTAGTAGTTAGACCTAGTAGTCAGACCTAGTAGTTAGACCTAGTACTTAGACCTAGTAGTTAGACTTGGTAGTTAGATGTACTACATAGACCTAGTACTTAGACCTAGTAGTTAGACCTAGTACTCAGACCTAGTACTCAGACCTAGTAGTTAGACTTGGTAGTTAGCCCTAGTAGGTGGACCTGGTACTTAGACTTAGTAGTTAGACCTAGTAGTTAGATGTACTACATAGACCTAGTACTTAGACCTAGTACTTAGACCTAGTACTTACTCCATGGACCTAGTACTCAGACCTAGCAGTCAGATAATTGCTCAAAAGATAAATCCCCGCAAATATCGTAGCAGATAAAATATTCTCCCTTGAAATTCGAGCAACTTTGTTTCACATTCCTCTATCGCGAAATAAAGGCAGAACTGAAAACTGTCGTAACGGTTAAGAAAAGGCCTGGGGGAGAATTTTCCGCGGCGTTACTCCCCACGCGAAACTTTTATCTCGGAGTTCGGCCCGCAGCCAGAGGGCAAACGCGTTGCCCTCGCGCGTTTCGCGGGCCACCCGTTGGATCGAGCCGTGCGTTAATCGCTCGCGAAAGTTCGCGTTCCATCGATTGTGCATGAGAAACTTCTCTAATTCGATTTGGAACTAGGCCGAGCCACGTTCTCCGGCTGGATTTCGCCTGACTGTCGGGTCGGAAGTGGAAAAAAATTCGTCGAACAACGATTGGAAACAGAGTTTCGGGAAACTAGACGACGGATTCGATTACACTTTTTGTCTACGCCCGTTACGTTACTGTTTATCGCCGAATGCGACGAAAAACGAGCTGGAAACGTGTCCGTGGGGAATTCGGGCGGCCCGAAATTTGTTCGGCAATTTTAATCCTTGAAGAAACGCTGCTCGAAGGAGAATTGAGATAACCCTGGATTCGAGGTGAAAATTTGACAATTTTTCCCCAAATTCCATGTTCCTCAATTCCAAATTCCCCAATTTCTAAACCTTCAAATCCCTAGATCCCAAATTCCCTAATTTTTCGTTTTCCTTGACACCCCACATATCTAGGTCCTCAATGCAGATTTTAATATTTCTATAATCCCACATTGATTTTAAACATTCCCTGGTCTCAAAATTCGTGAATCCCCAATTCCGTAGATTTGAACATTCCTAAAGCCCAAAATTCCTAGATCTCCAATAGCATAGATTCTAATATCCCTTGATCCTCAAATCCCTATATCAAAATTTCTATGTCCCCAAATTCCTATATCTAAATTTCTACGTCCCCAAAACCTTAATCGCCCCAAATCTCCAAACCTTGAAAAGTTCCTAGAAGTTTACGCGCAGGAGGACATTTCCTCCATAACAGCCATATTTTTCGTAGAAATGTTTTGCCACCAACTTGTTACATCCGTCAGAATGAGGGGAACGTTTCCAAGCCGATGAGTAATGTATACGAAGAAGAGAATCGCGTCTAGTATGAATCGAGTAAGTGGTTGCATTTAATTATGATCAGGTTTTCACGATGCTTCAGCGACCTCGGATTTCCTGGCGGTATCGTCGCCTTCTCGAATTCACCGTGCGCTTACGCCGTTCAATTTTCCGCGTTTCCGTTCGCTCGGCATTCAGCCGGGTATCTCCGGTTCCTTTGCTTCCTTCTTTCTCTCCTTTTTTTCCTTTACCCTCCTTCTTTCTTATCCTTCGCTCACGGGTCCTCGCGACGAGTAATTCGAAGGCTGGATACGTTTCGAAGACGCTCGAGATTTGCCGCGATACCCACGGCTCCTTCCGTTTCCTTCGGCTCGCACCCTCGCCACGCTGCCGGTAGAATAGCACGATCTTTAAAATTGAAAATTCGCGTAACACTCGTGTCACGTTCACTCCGCGATACAATACTCGAGAAATTACTGCGCAAAGAGTCGCGGGAAAAGACTTAAGCTCTCTCGACGAGTGAATTCTTTCGTCGAAACGTTCGGATTCGTGGAACCGGAGATTCGAAATTAAATCTTTTAGGGTGGCTCGATGAAACGGAGACCGGGTTCTACGGATATTTACTTTGCAGAGAATCGCGATTCATATGCGAACTGATTTTTTTGGGAATTCACCTTTCGCCAATTTTTTATTTTATTATTTTACCGTTTTCGTTCAACCCTTTCATCGTTTTCAGGATTTCACGGTTTTTTGTTTTATTATTATCTTACGAATTCTTTTTCAATTTTATTATTTTACTATTTTCCGTCTAATAATTATTTTGTAATTTTATTAGTTTGCAGTTTTACTGTTTTGCTGTCCTATTTTATAATTGTACTATTTGCAGTGATTTTATTATTTTGTTATGCAATTTTATTATTCTATAATTTTATTGTTTTGCAACTTTATTTTACTGTCTAATAATTTTGTTATTTTATAATTTCATTATTTTGCAGTTTTACTGTTTTGCTGTCTTATTTTATAATTGTACTATTTGCAATAATTTTAGTATTTTGTTATGCAATTTTATTATTCTATAATTTTAGTGTTTTGCAACTTTATTTTACTGTCTAATAATTTTGTTATTTTATAATTTCATTATTTTGCAGTTTTACTGTTTTGCTGTCTTATTTTATAATTGTACTATTTGCAATAATTTTAGTATTTTGTTATGCAATTTTATTATTCTATAATTTTATTGTTTTGCAACTTTATTTTACCGTCTAATAATTTTGTTATTTTATAATTTCATTATTTTGCAGTTTTACTGTTTTGCTGTCTTATTTTATAATTGTACTATTTGCAATCATTTTATTATTTTATTATTTTGTTTTGCAATTTTATTGTCCTATAATTTCATCGTTTCACAAATTTATTACTTTACAATTTTACTACCCAGTTTTACTGTCTTACAATTTTATTATTTTATAATTTCACTATTTTATTACTTCAAAATTTCATTATTCCATAATTTAACGAGGTCAAATGACAGTTCCACAAATATTTTATTTTAAATCGCACAATTTGTTAAAGTTCTTCTAAATCTTTATGAATCTTCATAAAAATAAATGAATGTGCACCCTCATTTATATTTCATTTGTTTAAATTATTTTTCAACTTCATTTGTAATTCCAAAGTTTAACATTTCATGAAATCGAATTTTTGCTACGACTTCAAAGCTAAACTAATGTAACTTGACTAATAAATCTTGAGTATAATCTTTGAATTTAATCTGTCCAGCAAAGCGTTAATATAATTGTTTCGATGATAAAGAGAATCACGTAGATACAGCTAGATTTTTCGTTTTTCTGTCCCCACCTCAGCAGGACTCTCCCCCTATCATCGGTCTATCTAGTCCCGACCTGTTTCCCTCGGGAAATTTTAAACTTACCCTCGTCCCTTGCCACCCCTCAGGCATAGAAGAGCCAGATAAAAGAAAGAGCGAGACTAACATCTTCCGTTTCACCTTCCGCATACTGATCAGCCAACGATAACGTCGACCTCGTCCTCGACCAACTATCGTTCCTTAGAAAAAGTAACGACTCGTGTTTCCAGGACGAAGAACAACCCTTAAATTCTTTTCACGTGTCTGTCACTCTTTAATTCATCGAAATACTGATTATGTTTATTTCGTGATGTTTCGCTAGATTATCTTCGCAGATATTCAGGGGTTCTAGGAAATTCAGGGGTGCTAGGGAAAGGGAACTAGATATTTACGTGGTACGAAAAATTCAGGAGGGTGAAGTAAATTAGTATCGTGTGTGAGAGTGGTTATCAGTTTTTTTAAAGTTAAGGGTTGTTTTGAAAGGGGAATATTTCAGTGGTACGAAATAATAAATTAGGGGGTGTAATAAATTAGTATCACAATTTGTTCAATATTTAAGCAAGGTTATTTGTTCGATTTTGGCAAAATATATGTACTAAAATAGAGCTAGATATTTGGTGTATAAATCCAAGAGGGGTGAAATAAATGAGTAAATTAGTATCAGTATCAATTTTTGCAAAATTGAGATGTAATTAATAAATTGACAAAATAAAAATGTCTGCTTAGTAAACTGATAGTTGAAATAATAAATGCAAGAGGGGTGAAATGACTAAATTAGTATCATAAGGTAATTTAGTCAATTCTCGTAAAATGAATAAATTACTAAAATAAAAGTATCTGTATAAACTGATGAAATAATAAATCCACGAGGGTACTTTATGGAATTAGAGTTTTTTGTCGACAGTGATTGTATGAGAAGCGAACAGAGAAAAATGAAACTAATTGTATGCATGAAAAATTGGAAAATTGCATCGTTAGATGTACTCGAAAGGGTAATGTAAGCTCGCTTTTATCAGCTTGTACGCAAACAAGGTCTAAAAAAGAAGACTGCAACAACCCATAATCTAAACATGAACGTTTTACGAGACATCAACGTGAGTGCCTCCTTATTTATCTCTCCCGTGAGATCGTGTATAGTACCAGCCTGACCTGTCGAATCGCTTACTAAAAATATTCATAAAACTACCCTGCTTGGAGCCACCCTTTCACCGTGGAATTGAGCTACGGAATGCTTTTAGTAATAATTTCAACAATTTTTTAAATAGTGCTTCCGACGATTCCAGTAAAATATATTGCCAGAATTATTGTGTTCTACACACACTTTTTAACCGAATTAAACATTGGCAAGTTCATACGAACCGATGAATGCGCGGAAATTTATAAGGGTTGAATTTAATTAATAACTAATTAAGATGGAACGTATATAATTAATCGAAATTTCCAATTATTTGAAATAAATTTATCAAGCTGTTTAATTTGGGGAATGCAAACCACCCCTAAGTAAATTTCGGCAACAAATTAATTCACGATTTTCCTGGTAAAAACACCCTCACCGAAATATCAACAAAATAAAGTTCCTTCCATAAGTAATTAAAACAAGGTACATGTATAATTAACCAAAATAACGCAACGAAATCTTTTATACATTTAATATGAAAGAGATTTTCAATTTGGGGGATGTAAAGCTATGTATTATTCTGCATGAAATCCATACCCTTGTAATTAAAAAAATTGACTAATAAAGCGAGGAGTTACAAAAATATATACATAAAAAATTTATCAAATTATGATGTCTCAAATAGACACCCTAATTGTAACATTAACAGAATAAAATCCTTCTTATAATTAATTTAAAATATTTATAATTAATCGAGACATCACAATGAAATTCCTCAATTATTAAAAAGAATATTGATCGAATGTACAATGAAGAATAACCACCCCTACAACGAATTCTAATATCTGAAATAAAAACACCCTAACCGAAGCATCAGCAGAATTCACCCCCTTCATAACTAATGAAAAGAACATATAATTAATCAAAATATCATAATCTTCTAAATATTTGAAATAAATATCAAGTTCATCTAGAAGAGTGTAAACCACCCCTAAGTAGAATTCTGCGACAAATTAATTCAATATCCAAAGTAAAAACACCCTATCCGAAGCATTAAGGAAATAAAATTCAACCCTCCATAATTAATTTATAAAATATATATGTAGTTAATGAAGACATCACAATTCCCCAATTACTAAAAGAAAACTTGTCAAATTTACCTTAGAAACTGTGAACTACCCCTAAATAGAATTCTGCGACGAGTTTCTAATATCCAAAGTAAAAACACCCTAACAAGACCAAAATAAAATCCACCCCTCTATAATTATGTAGTAATTATGTAGTTAATGGAGACATCACAATTCCCAATGACTAAAAGAAAACTTATCAAATTTACCTCCGGAACCGTGAGCCACCCCTAAGTAGAATTCCCCAACAAATTAATTCTCACTATCCGAAGTAAAAGCACCTTAACCGAAACATGAACAGAATAAAATCCACCCCTCTATAATTTATAGAATATACTAAATAAAGACATCACAATTCGTAATTACTAAAAGAAAACTTATCAAATTAACCTCCGAAACTGTGAACCACCCCTAAGTAGAATTCCCCAACAAATTCGCACTATCCGAAGTAAAAGCACCCTAACCGAAACATTAACAGAATAAAGTCCACTCCCTTTTAAAGATACCCCACCGATCAATCTCCCAGCACTACTTTCAACCCCCATCACCGATGGGTCTCGGAACCACCCCTTTTCCAGCTCGATGTTCTTCACCTGTTCCGTTCGAAAAAAAAAAAAACGTTAAAACGGGTCGAAGAAGAGCAGACAGTAGAAAAAAGTCTTACTACCGCTTTCTCGGGCAAGATCGTTCGCTACAGGGGGTGGGTTATCTGGAAACACGTAAGCAACCCTCGTCAACGGTCGACTGGCAGGAACACACGTATGACTTACGTGCTTCTCGTAGCTGCTAACGAGCTATCGCGGATTATCGCGTGTCTGTTTGCATTATTGCTGCACCACCGACCACCCCCGTCACCCACCCCCTCGACTGATCTTGGCGTGCTACGGGCCGGAGGTACCACCTTCTGTCACGCCCCTGTCATTAATTTTCATGCCAGACCGTACGATGCGTCGCGTTCGCTCGAAATTTACGGGGTAACTCGTCCTCCAGGACTCGAACGGCCAGGAAGGGGTGGGAGAGCCGACATCCTTTCCCCCAGGGACTACCTCGAACGATTAATTTTTCACGGTAACACGTGGCACGATATTTTCGGACGCCACTTGCTGCCTACATACAACTTTTTCCTATTTGTCGACCTTATTTGTCCGATGAACATCGGACAACGCCGTGTTCTAAAGGCTTTTGGGTTTGCGAAATTGAGGGGTTAATTGTTGCATCGTTACTCTGACAGCAGGGAGGTTTTGCAAGTGATTTTTGCGAATATTGTGAAGTTCAATGATGTATTTTTGGATTTATGAATTGGGGAATTTGTGGAGCGTGACAATTTTTTAATTGAGAAATCATATTGATTTAAAATGTCTGTTTCAAAGTTTTTTGTTCTCGTTTTCAAATATTTAATTTCACAAATTTTCAATTCTTAAATTCCGCAATTTATTGGTTCCATTTCTAAGTTTCACAATGTTCAAATTTCAGAAAATCTAAATTTTCAAATTTCAGAATCTCCCAAATTTTCCTAATTAATCTATGATTTCCCTAATTTCCAAATCCTAAATTTGCACATTTACAAAATTCCTGAATTTCCATATTACTAAATCCATAAACTTCAAAATATTCAAATCACCAATGCCTAAATCTCTGAATCTCAAAAATCCGAAAAATACCAAAAAACCCTAGAACCCCAAGAATCCACAAATCCCAAAATCCCCCAAATTTCCAAATCCTCAAATCTTCAAATCCCAAAAATTCTCAAATCATCAAATCTCAAAAATTCTCAAAATTCCCAAAATCACAAGAAACCCTAGAATCCCCAAAGTCCCTAGAATCTGTAGAAACCCCAAAATCTTCAAAATCCCCAGAATCCTCAAATCCCAAAATCCCCAAAATTCCCAAATCCTCAAATCTTCAAATCCCAAAAATTCTCAAATCCTCAAATCTCAAAAATTCTCAAAATCCACAAAATCACAAGAAACCCTAGAACCCCCAGAATCCCCCAAATCCCTAGAATCTCTAGAATCCCCAAAATCACCAGAATCTTCAAAATCCCCAGAATCCTCAAATCCCAAAATCCCCAAAATTCCCCAATCCTCAAATCTTCAAATCCCAAAAATTGTCAAATCCTCAAATCTCAAAAATTCTCAAAAGTCCACAAAAGCACAAGAAACCCTAGAACCCCCAGAATCCCCAAAGTCCCTAGAATCTGTAGAATCCCCCAAATCTCCAGAATCTTCAAAATCCCCAGAATCGTTAAACACCAAAGTCCCCAAAATTCCCAAACGCCCAAATCTTCAAATTCTAAAAATTCTCAAATCCTGAAATCTCAAAAATTCTCAAAATCCCAAAAATCCTAAGAAACCCTAGAACCCCCATAATTCCCAAAATCCCTAGAATCTCTAGAATCCCCAGAAACCCTAGAATCCCCAAAATCCCCAGTATCCCCAAATCCAACAATCTCCAAAATCCCTAAAATCCCAAAAGTTCCCAAAATTCCCCAAAATCCCCAAAATCTCCAAATATTTCTACAAAATAAATACAGAAATAGCACTTCCAGATCTCATAGCCGCACCACAGATAATTTTTCAGTCTTTTTTTCTAGTAATGGAACAGGTGAGATATTTGAATACGTCAGCGAGGTATGATATAGTTAAGTGCGTGAAGTATAGTTTGAAGGATTTGAAAAATAGCCGTTTTTAGCGATGTTTGCGTGGTTTTTGGAAGAGACAACACATGATGGAAACGTAGGTGATTTAGGAGAGATGTCAGCCACAGATTAAATTATTTTTTCTTTTTTTGGGCTGATAGTTCGGCGATGAGTATACCGAGGAAATTTATGTGTCGACTTATAACGTATCAAATTCTGAATTGGTCAAAATTTGTGAAATGTACGTGGTGGAAGGGCTGAGTGCAAGGTGAACAGGTGATTATTATTTTTTTACAAATGTATTAATTATTGCGTACCATTATAGAATTTTAAAATTATCGTTTTATTATTAATTTACTAAATCGTCACATTGTGACAGCTGATTACAGAGTTTCAAATTCTCAAATTTCTCGACCTGCAATCAAAGTCAGAATGCACATATATTGTACAATAGCGAAGTAGCAGTGTAGGATCGAAATTTTGGTTTTGGTCATGGTAAGAAGCTTTTGAAGACCGGTAATAATTAAGTCTACAAATGATCAGTTTAACCAAGCACAGTCTCAGAATACAGCTTAACGATAATACCACGAAATTCATAGATCGAGTTGAAAGGACTTAGTGGAAGCATTAAGGCAAACTGTGCTCTGAATCGAGCTAGAATCAATAGGAACGTCTAAAACCCTCAAACGCGACTGCCAAATCCGTGGTGAATGTCCGATCCACTTCAGTCATTACGTTGATCAATTTGAGAGTACTGTCAAAGCTCAAGAATCGAGCTTGTACGGGTTTTGAATCTGAAAATCCTTGAGGAACCGTTCCGCTTTTGCTTTGCGGTCTAATTAGTACGAGTTCGAACACGGATTCATATTATGGTGTAAGCGGACATGATCTACACGATATAAGCGAAGAGGTTATCACTGTCAGTAGGGACAAGATTTGAGATGCGAAATTTACAGGCTGGGAATTTGGAGATTTAGGATATTTGGGAAATTGAGAATTTGGGGATTTAGGATATTTGGAATTTGGGAATTTGGGGATTTAAGATATTTGGAATTTGAGAATTTGGATTTTAGGATATTTGGAGATTTAGGAATTTGGGATTTGAGAATTTGAAGATTTAGGAATTTGGGGATTTGAAAATTTGGAGATTTAGGAATTTGGGGATTTGAAAGTTTGGAGATTATGGAATTTGGGAATTTGAGAATTGGGAGTTTAGGGATTTGGGGATTTAGAAATTTGGGATTTGAGAATTTGGGGATTTTGGAATTTGGGATTTGAGAATTTGGAGATTTAGGAATTTGTGATTTGAGAATTTAGGTTTTAGGATATTTGGAATTTAAGAATTTGGGCATTTAGGAATTTGTGAGTTTAAAAATTTGAACACAATCTTCTTGTACAAAGTGTGTCTTGTTCGAACAAAAATTGATATTAATGTTAATGATAAATCTAGTTTTTACCTAAATTGACAACATGAAAAAAGATGAAACAATCATTGTTCCGATAAAATGTTCAATCGATAACATAACACCGTCACTTCATTACTTAAGGATAACTATTTTGCAGTTGCAGAAAGTATTTTTTAATCACGATTCAAATATTGCGAGGAGTAAAGTGTGATAAATGAGGAGAGAAGGTAAATGGTCCGTGAGTATCGTAACGAGGAAGAAAATCGAAGGAAAACGATCGTGGGAAAATTGTGAGCGCAATTAGGCAGCTTGCTTGTGATTGTTTCGAAGATGCAATCTGCAAAGGAGACGAGAAGCTAAACCGAGGGGATGAAATGTCTCGAGAGCTAGGGGTTGATTATCACGGAGGTGTGAGGTGACCGAAGGATACACCCTGGGATCGAGCATGGTCCTACAAGACCCACAGGAAATTGCTATGCGGGTGATGGCTTCCGGGTGATTGGCAGTGGCTACCAACAGCATTCCTAATCAACACTTGTGCTAAAATGTTTAACATTCGATACACTTTTACTTTCTGGCGACTTGTATTCATTTCTTTTTCGATATTGATAGACGACAATATGGGAAGTTTTGATGATTTCGAAAGGTGAGGATTTGGAGATTTGAAGATTTGGAGATTTAAGGATTTGGAGATTTGAGGATTTGGAAAGGCGAGAATTTAGAGATTTGAAGATTTGGAGATTTAAGGATTTGGAGATTTGAGGATTTGGAAAGGCGAGAATTTGGAGATTTAAGGATTTGGAGATTTCAAGATTTGGAGATTTAAGGATTTGGAGATTTGAAGATTTGGAGATTTGAGGATTTAGAGAATTAAGGATATGGAATTTTGAAAATTTCCCAAATATCCTAAATTTCCAAATTCCTAAATCTCCAAATTCTCAAATCCCAAATTCCTAAATCCCCAAATTCTCAATTTCCCAAATTCCTATATCTCCAAATTTTCAAATCCCCAAATTTTTAAATCTCCAAATTCTCAAATCCCAAATTCCTAAACCCCCAATTTTCAAATTCCCAAATTCCTAAATCTCAAAATTCTCAAATCCCAAATTCCTAAATCCCCAAATTCTCAAATCCCAAATTTCTAAATCCCCAAATCCCTAAACCCCCAATTCTCAAATTCCCAAATCTCTAAACCCCCAATTCTCAAATTCCCAAATTCCTAAATCTCCAAATTCTCAAATCCCAAATTCCTAAATCCCCAAATTCTCAAATCCCAAATTTCTAAATCCCCAAATCCCTAAACCCCCAATTCTCAAATTCCCAAATTCCTAAACCCCCAATTTTCAAATTCCCAAATTCCTAAATCTCAAAATTCTCAAATCCCAAATTCCTAAATCCCCAAATTCTCAAATCCCAAATTTCTAAATCCCCAAATCCCTAAACCCCCAATTCTCAAATTCCCAAATCCCTAAACCCCCAATTCTCAAATTCCCAAATCTCTAAACCCCCAATTCTCAAATTCCCAAATTCCTAAATCTCCAAATTCTCAAATCCCAAATTCCTAAATCCCCAAATTCTCAAATCCCAAATTTCTAAATCCCCAAATCCCTAAACCCCCAATTCTCAAATTCCCAAATTCCTAAACCCCCAATTTTCAAATTCCCAAATTCCTAAATCTCAAAATTCTCAAATCCCAAATTCCTAAATCCCCAAATTCTCAAATCCCAAATTCCTAAATCCCCAAATTCTCAAATCCCAAATTTCTAAATCCCCAAATCCCTAAACCCCCAATTCTCAAATTCCCAAATCTCTAAACCCCCAATTCTCAAATTCCCAAATTCCTAAATCTCAAAATTCTCAAATCCCAAATTCCTAAATCCCCAAATTCTCAAATCCCAAATTTCTAAATCCCCAAATCCCTAAACCCCCAATTCTCAAATTCCCAAATCTCTAAACCCCCAATTCTCAAATTCCCAAATTCCTAAATCTCCAAATTCTCAAATCCCAAATTCCTAAACCCCATTTTCTAAATTCTGAATAGCAATAAAAAATTCCCAATAAACAAATTACAACTAAAATTGCTAATAGCAAAAATATCAAAAATTGTACCATACTTAACAAGTAATTTATTTTCGTCCTCAGCACCACCCCTTGAAAAATCATGCATTACGTTTACTACGTTCAAGGGGGCTGCTAATCGAATTCGAACGATCAATTATTAAGTCCTCTTCTCAAAGAAGTCGCTCTTTTTTCGCTTTTCATAAGGTAGAAACGCCGGTAGCAGACGGAGCACGATTTTCGCAAGAAGTCCGCCGCATCATCCCTCGCGTTGCATCTGCTCCTCGTTTCATCCCCTTTCCTCGCGACGAGTCCGCGGAGACTCGCTCAATCATTCATAAAATACGCGTTTTAGGGAGATCTTTCGTTCTCGATTTAAATATTCAACAGCATCTCCGTCCTCTTTGCGCTGCACCCCCGTGGACGAACGTGCCACTCCAATCAACCCCCGGTACGTCGTCGCCCCTCAGTGACTATCAAAGTCGCTTTCGCACCCGCATCCACACCCCTTTCGAGAAAGTTAACACGAATGATACGCTAGCGAATCCTTTTGGAACTCGCTCGAATGTTTACGATCCGACTGTCACTGCTCGTTTCGTCGCGGGGGATGAATTTGCACCCTTATGCGACTTCAACGTTATATACCTCGAAGTTTGCTGCCGGCACGTTTGGCTCTTCGATGGTTTCACGAGGTTGGAAAGTGTGAACTCATATTTTCGGTTACACGAGGGTTACACCCTTAAGTTTCTGTGTGGTCGATGTTGAAAATCGAAATTGGAATTATTAATGGTGGATTTTTGTGGTTCGGATGGGGTGAATTTAATTTCGAATTTATACATTGATGAATTGAGAAGTTTGCACATTTTCAGGTGCAATTTTGCGAATCTCGAAATCACAAAATTTATAAATCCTCATATTCCGTAATCTACAAAGATCCCCAAGTTTATGTCTCAAGTTTTACAAATGTTTACATTGTTCAAACTTTTAAATTCACAAACCTTTAAATCCCTAAATTTTTTAATTATCAACTTTCCATAGTTTTAAATTACCAAGTTTCTAAATTTTCAAATTTACAAGATACTGTATCTTTAAATTCTTTAATCCCCAAAGTTTAAATCTCCAAATTCTCAAATCTCAAAATTTTCAAATCTCCAAAACCTTAATATTCCTAAATTTCCAAATCCACAGATCTCCAAATTTTCTAATCCCAAGTTTTCAAATCACTCAATCCTCAAATTCCAAAATTTCCAAATCTCCAAATACCCAAAACCCCAAGTCCCTAGATTCCCAAATCTCAAAGTCTCCAAAGCCTAAGTACCTAAATCTGTAAATCCCTAGATCCCTAAATCTTTAAATCCCTAAATCCCTAAATCCCTAAATCTCTCAATCCCTAAATCCCTAAATCCCTAAATCCCTAGAACCCTAAAACCCTAAAACCCTAAATACCTAAATAACTAAATAACTAAATCCCTAAAACCCTAAAACCCTAAATACCTAAATACCTAAATCCCTAAATCCCTAAATCTTCAAATACCCAAAACTGCAAACCCCTAATCCCTACTTCCCCAAATTTCTAAATCCCTAACTTTCGAAATCCCCAATTCCCTAATAACAGTTTCTCCCCAAAAATCCCTAGAATCCCCCTAGATTCCCTCTGAAACTCTCTTAAGCGTCTCTCTCAATTTTCCTCCCCTAAAATAATTAATAACTTCAAATAAAAATAATGTACAATTGTTATTACAATTATCAAACATTATTATCGTTCTCATCTGCTTATCATCGTTACATCTACTGCATATGATAGTTATTAACGCATAGTTACCGGATTCGTCCGTTACCAAGCTTTTATCGTCCTCCAGTTCCTTAATTAGTTTCTGCAATTAACAGTACAAGCTACCGTATTTCCAACATTATATTCCTGTTCAAATATAATTCTATATCAACTGTGTATACACGTATTATCGTTCCACCGAAACCAGATGAATTAAGCTTGCGTTTTACTTCATCATCGGAAATACTTTTATCTCGAAATTATGCAATTTCTATCAATATTGTGTTGCGTTAATCGTTTCTCATATTCCCGACATTTTATTATTTCCATTGACAATCTGCGACGACTTCATTTTTATTAATTATTTAAAGAAAAATTCTTTGAGCAAAATCAAGATTTCACCATAATTTATTCTTGCATTATTAAGATAAATACAAGATAATACAGGCTACACAAGGTAATTTTGAAGATATAAATAATCATCAGCAATGGTTGCAAATTAATAGACTTTTATTTGTATGGTTGACAATGTTCAAATATAAGAAATAAATTAGACTAATTAAATGGAAAATAAAGAATAGAGAAAATAAAGTATATAAAAATTGTTAACACGTTTCATGAAAAGTGGCTGTTTCACGAAAAGTGACTCAACGTCGCGTTCTCCGGCACCTTATCTTTTTCATCCCCCTCGGCTAACAAGTCCGACAGTAGTCGCGAAACGTTTCTCGAAGGGAAATTAATAACACGTCCCCGGTTAATGCCAGCTCGTCGTGAAAACGCATCGTCGCGACGACGTGGGAATATATTACCGTCCGCGTAAATGTCATCGTGGAATATTCGGGTCTGCTGGATTTCGTCCGCGGGGCTTGATTCCGCGACACAATTTCGATGCAAATTTTCCCGCCATCACCGTACCTTCACCCTTGGATTTAACCCAGTTACCTAAGTGTCTCGAAAAGAACGACGAAAAATCAAATTTCGTTTCTTCGAAAGGATGCTTCCTGGAATATCATTTCATACGTGTCCTCCCTGTTATCGCGTTGGAACTTTGTAATTAGGGATGATCGAGCGGAGTTTTTTAGGAGAGAAAAATTGGAGTGTGCTGGAAATGGGTTAGTTTGGAAAAGGTTGATGGTTTGAGAACTTGAGGAGTGGAAAATTTAGAAATTGCAAGTTTTGACTGAGAGATATCAAATTGTTGAATTTTTAAATGCGGTAATCTAGGGGTGGTAAAATTTCAAATTTATGAATTTTGGGGTACTGGAATTTTAAATTGTAGAATTTTCGAATGTGGTAATTTGGGAGTGACAAAATTTCAAATTGTCCAATTTCCAAATGTGGTAATTTAGTATTGTGATAATTTGGGGGTGACAAAATTTCAAATTGTTAAATTTCCAATTGTAGTAACTTAGGAATGTAGTGATTTGGGGATACTGAAATTTCAAATTGTCAAATTTTCTACCCTAATAATTCGTGAATGCCAAAATTTCCCCATGTGGTATCTCAAGAATGTGCTAATTTGAGGCTACCAAAATTAGAAGTTCAGAAATTTCACCCCCAGTCATTTATCCCGTATAAATACAGAAATTTCAAAATTCTTTACATTAAAAGCATACTGTACAACCCACAAATTACAAAAATGATAAACAAATAATCGTCCAAGAAAAATTCACCGAGAAAAACCCTGAATGCCTTGCAAGAATGAAGAACCGCGAGGCGGGTCTCTCTCCATGGTCCGTCAAGAAAAAAGGCGTCGAAAGGCATCAAGCAGGAAAATTACAAAGGCAGCAAGATACCCTTGTAAAATTTGAAGAAGGAAGTTCATTCCCTGGAAACAAGCAAGGTCTAGCAATCTCTTCGCCGGTGGATTCAGCATCGGATCATCTCCAAATCACGAAGAGGAACGGAGATTAGAAGCTTCGAAGCGGTGGTCGTTTCCCTTAATTATGCAAAGCAGACTTATTCGCGAAACGAGAGAGTCTCTTATACATCCACCGGCACAAGGACACACACGTACACGCACACCGAATCACGGTCGTAGCATTCTTTCTCGTGTTCCATTTACCGTATTTTACGCGCGAGTCCTCCTCGAAACTCTTCGCTGTGTCGTGCAGAGTGGTGGGCCGCAGTAAATGCTTATGACCCCGAGGCAAACGCTCGCGGCGAAGGGTTAAATAGCGGAAAAGAGGGGGTTGACCGAGGAGAAATTGCACCGACGGTGACTTTATTCTGCTCTTCGTTGGCCGCCGGTAAATTTCTACGGATACAGGAAACTCGAATGCCAGACAGTCTAAGAAGCCAAACTGTGTAAGCTTTTGTTCGGACAAGAACAAAGAAGCAGTCAGTTGGCGGGTACATTGCGAATGATTCTGCTGAAATTTTTTGGGGATGGAGCTTTTTGGGGATGATCGATCGTGAGGAATTCGTTAATTTTTAAGGGTAATTTCAATGATCGTTTTTAGGGTAGTTCTGACGAGGCTCGTGGTCTTTAAGGAATTGTTAGAAATTCTTAAGGAATTTTTGGGGGATGCTCGTGATTTTTTGAACATTTGAGCAAGTTCGTTTTTAGGCGGTGATCATTCAGCTGACGTTTGTGAATTTTTAGGGGTAGATGTTGATGACATCATTCTAGATGTTGATTTTTTAACAATGGCTCTTGTGAAGTTTGTAATTTTTTAAGGGTTGATTCAAATAAAATCTGTGAATTTTCACATAACTTGGGAGCTGAAATTTTAAGGGATGTTTAAAATCAAATCTGTGAATTTTCACATAATTTAAGAATGTGGAAGCTGACGTTTGTGAATTTTTAGGGGTGGTCCATCATTCTAGATGTTGATTTTTTAGCAATGGCCCTCCTGATGAAGTTCGTAATTTTGTAAGGGTTGATTAAAATAAAATTTGTGAATTTGTACATAATTTAAGAATTTGGGAAAATTTGAACATGTGGAGACACAAGTGACTTCCTTCATCGACGTATCAAATTTGACCCACTATAATTTTACACCGATAATTACCCTATACCGACTAGCTGGGTCAGTAAAGGTTCCTCAGAAGCCCAGCGAATCTTTGATCTTCATTGATTATTTCCTCACAGTGTCGTTCCATTCGTGGTCGAATGAAATCTTCTATGTCTACAGAGGCTGCTCGCTTCAATGTCCAGTTTGATATTGCTTGTTCTTATTTCCTTAATATCTATAATGATTTCTTTTGCTTCGGATATTTCTGAGATTATTCACAGTAATATCTGACCTTAATCCATCGTACACGATGTTTTACTGGTATTATTACTTTCGGAGCTAACTGTGTATTATTACACATTCTAGCGAGGTGATGGAGCATATGATGCTTCGGGATCGAACATGTTAACTTTATAATGCAGAAATGTATTCACTCATTTCACTTCATGAATGTAAAAATATAAGATGGAATTATTGTTTGAAAATAAAATTACAAATTTTATGAAGATAAATTGTAAAATTAGAAATGTACAAATTACGTGAAAATTAAAAGGAAAGGTTGACTGAATGACTGTGAATTTAAGGGTGACTATGATTATAAAAAAAGATGTAAATAAATTTATAAAATTATAGGATGCATTAAATTACATGAAAATTAAAAAGAAAGGGTGACTATGAATGACTGTGAATTTAAGGGTGACTATGATTATAAAAAAAGATGCAAATAAAATTATAAAATGTACAAATTACATAAAAATTAAAAGGAAAGGGTGAGTATGAATAACTGTGAATTTAAGGGTGACTATGATTATAAAAAAAGATGCAAATAAAGACGTAAACAAATTTATAAAATAAAATGTACAAATTACATAAAAATTAAAAGGAAAGGGTGAGTATGAATAACTACAAATATAAGGGTAACTATTTTAATAAAAAAAAGATATAAAATTGTAAGATGTATAAATTACATAAAAGTGAAAAAGAAGTGACTATGCACAATCTAAGGGTAACTGCGATTATAACTGGGTAGCAGTATAAAATAGTTATCAGAAGATTGTGAAGTACGCGAGTATATCTTGAAGATATCGAACGATCGGATGAAAATTTTCCCGATCGTAAAGGATTCCAAACGAACAGATAAAATTTTCGCCGTGTGTATGGCGCCATTAGAAGAGTGTACAGTTCGACGATGAAAGTTTCAGCTTATCTCGGAGTCTCTTTTGCCAGCGAACAGTCGAGTCGGGTCGAACTTTGCAAATAGGGGAGCTTCATTTGCTTCTACCGTTTCCAACCCCCTGCACCCCACTCTCATCCCTCTGGTTCTATCCGAGTTTCTTTGAATTCCACTTGCCCCGTGACAATGACTTAAGTTTCATTCCTTTCGAATTGTCCGTGCCATCTACCGTACACCCTTGTAATTTGCACTTTTTGACCTCCTTCGGATCCATTTTCTTTTTTCGTGATTTACTACCTGGAAGAACATTTGCAACTTCTATTATATTACCTGCAACAATTCCAACTTTTAACTGATTCTTTCGGGAATCTCTGTTTTTATTTTTTAAAACTAAATCGTGCTGGTAATCATCGATTATAAGAACCGTGAGTTTCATTGCAATCGAACCTGACATAACCTAACTAATGTATCAGTGACATAATTATGTTGATTAGAATGAATTCTCAGATGTGCAAGTTTGTAAATAACGGTTGTAAATTAGCAACTTCATAAATTTACAAATTTCAAAACATCCTAACCTAACCTAACCTAAAGTATTAGGGACATAATTCCATTAATTGTAATAGATTCTCAGATTTACGTATTTCTAAATTAGCAACTTCCTAAATTTCCAAATTTCAGAACGTTCAAATTAATAAACGTCTTAATTTTTAAGCTCTCAAACTTCTGAATTTTAAATTTCCTAAATTCTCAAATTCCCAAATTCCTAAACCCCAAATTCCTACATCTCCATATTCTTAAATACCAAATTACTAACTTTCCAAATTCCTACATCTCCATATTCTTAAATACCAAATTACTAACTTTCCAAATTCCGAAATCCCCAAAATTCTCAAATTCCCAAATTTCTATACTCCCAAATCCCTAAATTCCCCAATTCCTAAATCCCAAAATTCCAAATTCCCAAATCTCAAAATTCCCAAATTTCTAAACTCCCAACTTCCTAAACCCCAAATTCTCAAGTTCCAAAATTCCTAAATACCCAAATTCTCAATTTTCCAAATTCCTAAATCCCTAGATTCTCAAATTCCCAAATTTCTAAACTCCCAAACCTCTACATTTCCAAATTCTCAAATTCCCAAATTTCTAAACTCCCAAATCTCTACATTTCCAAATTCTCAAATTCCCAAATCCCTAAATTTTCAAATTCCTGAAATTCCAAATTCAGAAGTCCCCAAATTCCTAAATCACCAAATTCCCAAATTCCCCAGATTCATAAATCTCCAAATTCTCAAATTCCTAAATCCCTAAATCCCTAAATCCCCAAATTCCCAAATCCCAAAACTCCCCAGATTCATAAATCTCCAAATTCTCAAATTCCCAAATCCCTAAATCCTCAAATTCCCGAATTCCCAAATTACCCAAATTCATGAATATCCAAATTCTCAAATTCCCAAATCCCTAAATCCCCAAATCCCCAAATTCCCAAATCCCAAAACTCCCCAGATTCATAAATCTCCAAATTCCCAAATCCCTAAATCCCCAAATTCCCAAATTCCCCAAATTCATAAATCTCCAAATTCTCAAATTCCCAAAATCCATAAATCCCCAAATTCCCAAATTCCCAAATCCCAAAACTCCCCAGATTCATAAATCTCCAAATCCGAAAATTCCCCAAATTCCTAAACTCCCAACTTCCCAAACCCAAATTCCCTAGTCCAAAACCTCAAACTGTCCCCCAAAATCTCCAAACCTCAGATCTCCTAAAATTCCCACCCCCTCAGACTATAAAATCGAAAGCACCCACTCACCCCGACAAACCTATTAACAATGCGAAATTACTAGCGAAATCGTAGAAACGGGAATTGGTTGGCGATCAAAGAACGAGTTAGAGTTATTCGTGAAAATCGTACTCGTTAGCCGGGGCTGGCATGGAACGAGAAGAAAAAGGAAGGAGCGGCAGGAAAAAAAAAAACGTTTCCAACTTATCGAATAAATTTAACGAAGCAGTGCGCGAGCACGGAAAAGGCTTCTTGTTCGAAAGCAGCGCACGAGCTTGAGCCTTGCGTTAGAACCTCCTCATTATCGAAGCTTTCGGCGGCATAAAAGCGGCGTTTACGTGGCAACTTGACATCGTTTCGCGTGCAAATTACATCTGGCCCGGGGTTTAAAACACGCTCGAGACCCGAGGCGTTGACATTGTTGCGCTCCGTCCACCTCCTAGCGAACGCTACGCTTCGGCCGAGTGTTTTCGAACCGAGTTCCACTTCTTTGATGTGTATGGCCACGCTGAACGAATTATCGGTTCAGAAAATTACGTCGAAACTGCTAACTTTGCTCACCGAACTCCATTTGTCACGATTAATTGTAACGCACTGGCTGCACAAGCAGTTCAGATGAAATTCCGAAAGTGTCTACTCGTCAGAAACGTTATAACGAAATGCTCGCGACCTTTCACGATTTTGGCTTCCATATTTTATAACGCGTTAAGGTTTTAACGTTGAGATAATTTTAAGATTCCTATAAGATGCAGTTCAACATGATAAATGTTATGATTATTTTGTTAGAGCTTCTCAAAATCTCCAAATCTCCGAACCTCCAAGTCTCAAAATCTCCAAGTCTTCAAGTCTCCAAATTCCCAAATCCCTAAATCTCTCCAAATCTCTAAATCTCCAAATGTCCAAAACCTTAAGACTCTAAATCTCCAAATCTCCAAATCCCCAAGTCCCCAAATCTCCAAGTCATCAAATCCCCAAGTCTCCAAATCCCTAAATCTCCAAATTTCCAAAACCTTAAGTCTCTAAATCTCCAAATCTCCAAGTCTCCAAATCCTCAAATCTCCAAATCTCCAAATCTCCAAATCTCCAAATCCCCAAATCTCCAAATCTCTAAATCTCCAAAAGTCCAAAACCTTATTACTCTAAATCTCCATATCCCCAAGTCTCCAAATCCCCAAATCTCCAAATCTCTATATCTCCAAATTTCCAAAACCTTAAGTCTCCAAATCTTCAAATCTTCAAATCTCCAAATCCTCAAATCTCCAAATCTCCAAATCTCCAAATCTCCAAATCTCCAAATCTCCAAAACTCCAAATCCCCAAATCCCCAAAACCCCAAGTCCCTAAATACCAAAATCCCTAAATCCCTAAATTTTCAAGTACCCAAAACAGCAACCCCCTAAGTCCCTACTTCCCCAAACTTCCTAAATCCCTCACTCCCTAAATCCCAAAATGTCTAACAACCGTCCCAATTATCGAACCAGCGAATAACGTACAACAAATTCTGTAATTCACAATCAAAAACAATTTTATGAAACTACACAGTTAGCATGAAATGCATTCTACAAAAATCTGAATATTTAGCAAATGAGTTCATAAGCATCGTGTCGACTTTCGCAGGATTAACAGGATCCTTTCAATGATTAACACGGTTGAAGGCGTGGTCGTAGCGCAGCTCTTGTTGGTCCGAAACCCGAGAACCCGGTCTCCATTTACATGTATCTTGGATGCAGAACAGTGCTCGCTGAAACATTGATCCTTACCGTACGATTACTATCCTCCTCGGCTCTTATTATTCGTTGTGCACCGTCTCTGTTACCTTTTAAAATCCACCACTTCTCGAAAGAACATTGTGTCCCGTCTGAATATCAATCTACTCCACATGTGCAATGTGAACTCTTCTTTCATGTCGGTGGCTAAGGACATTCTAGGGACATTCTAGGGACATTCTAGGGACATCTTAGGGACATTTTAGAAGGGATACTAGAGACAGACTAGGACTAGTTCCATTATCCAGTTGGAACTCATAAAGGGAGTAAAGTCCTTCTGGTTACAGGTGTGGGTGACCTGTTGTACATATTGTCCCTAGCATCTAGGGAAACCTAGCATTAAGTGTCTAATACTTGAAGGATACTCAGGACCCAAGGGACTACCTAGTAGGATCACCAAGGATAACTTGTGAAAAAATCTGGAATCCAAAATCTAAGACCTAGGAGGACCCCAGAAGTCTGGAACTCCTACGCCTTGGGGTGATGTAGGTCTTAGGGGAACTTGGTACTTATGAGAAATGTTAAATTTAGTATATAGGACCTAGATAAACCTAGAAACCAGAGTTTAGGACCTAAGATTCCTAAGAGGAGAATGGAGGACCTAGGAATCTAGGACTTGTGAGCACATGTGGAGCATAGGACCTAGGTGGACCCCATGGAATCTAGGACCTGCTGAAAAGTTATGAATCGTGGAAGTTGTAGAAGTCTTCTAGTACCTAAGGAGTACCTTCTAGATCCTCCTGAATATAGAACGAGTGTCAGTCCAGTGTGAGTCCAGAACCCAGACCTAGAGAATCGCCCTGGGCTTTGGTATATTTTAAATCAGCTAGAAGGAGAATCGTACAGAGACTACTTTGTAGTAATAATTAGGGACTTACGGAACACTCTCACGTATTATGCATCTGACACTTCGCAAACCCCGGTGGCACCTGTGCAACGAGTTCCACAAGTCCAACTAACCCCCGTCTAATCAAACCCCGGTATCTCATCAGTAAAGTGAGATATTGCAACCTAAGTGCATCCACAATCACAGAATCGACGTATCCACGCGAAGACCCTAATCTGGAAGCAACGATCCCCGGGTGTACTCTAGAAACCTCCAGAACGGAGAACATCACTTCCACGAAACAGGAACAAACAACCATTGTTGCCAGGAGTCAGTCGTATTCCCATACTCTCCAGGCCAATAACCAGGTCCCGGAAAAGTTGCGATCATTGTTGGCGGATGTAAAAAGGTACGCGTGATCCCTCATCGATATCCCGGCTGCCTTGCGAGGAAGATAATCAATCGGAGGGAGGAGAGTAAACGGGTATCTTATCAAAGTTGGCCCATCTTCGTTGGAAGTTGGTCCTGACGTAGGTGTACGTACCCGTGTTCTTCGCATTCGCTACGGGACGGGGATTGGTAACGCGTGACAAAGATAGACAGCGCGCTTTTCAGACGCGGACGACGGAGATGGTTCAAGGGTTGTGCTAACTTTCGAGTCTGTGTGCTCGCGGCATTGCCAAGAGGAAGTTCGTCGATCAGAGTTGCGAAGCATAGACCCGGTTATATCGACGATCGCTGAATGTGTACAGGGTGTCCCATGTAACTGGGTTAGGTAATAGAGGTTCTCAAACTTTTCTGGATCCACAGCCATTTTGGGAAATGATTCCTTAAGATATTGGATGTTGGTTGATATCGGGGATACGAAGTTCGGATGGAGATCCCCAAGTGATGGAGTTTCAAGGTTTCAAAGTTTCGAATTCTAAAATTAGTAAGGTTTCTGAGTTTCAAAACTGTTGACTGTTAAAATAGTTGCTATAATTATATGCAGAAATTCTGGATTCAGGGTTCTAGATTTGAAGATCCTCAAGGTCATGTACAGGTCCCACTTACTTCTAAATCTTCAAATGTTTGCAGATTCTTGAAAATTTTTAATTTAAAAGATTTGGACTTAACTCTCAAATTCTAAATTCCCGAAAATTCTCAAGGTCATAAAATTCCAAATTCTGAAGCCTGCAAGTTCCATGTTATGAAACGTCAAAAAATTCTCGACGATCTAACAATAAGACCTTAAATTCTATATGTTTTAAGTCCTCAATCTTGTAAATCCCACATAGTTAAATTCCCAAAAATTCTCAAAGATTTAATGTTCAAAATTTCATATTTTCCAAGTGGTAAATCCTCTAAGTTTCATGTTCTAGTCTCTCAGAAATTGTCAAGGATCTAGAAGCTTAAATCCCATATGCTGTTAACTCTAAATCTTATAAGTCCCACATACATAAATCCCCAACAACTCTCAAAGACTTAAAATTCAAAATTTCATATTTTCCAAGTAGTAAATCCTCCAAGTTCCATGTTCTTGTGCACCAAAAATTCTCCAGGACTTAAAACCTTGATTTCTAATGTTGTGAATCTTAAACTCTATAAATTCCACATACTTAAATCCCCAAGAACTCTCAAGGACTAAAAATTCCAAATGTAATGTATTCTAAATCCCAAATCCTGCAAGTTCCATATTGCAGAACTCCCAACCATTCTCAAGGACATAAATCCTTGATATTCCATAAGTTGTAAGTCATCAACCCTATAAGTCCCACATACATAAATCCCCAACAACTCTCAAAGACTTAAAATTCAAAATTTCATATTTTCTAAGTGGCACGTTCCAGAGCTCCCAAAATTCTGCAGGACCTAAAACCTTGAATTCTAACGTTGCAAATTCTAAACCCTATAAGTCCCATCCTCTTAAATCCCCAAAAACTGTCAAGGACATAAAATAAAAAAATTCCTATCTTCCAAGTCCTAAATCCTGCAAGTTCTAGATTTTAGAAATCCCCAAAATTCTGCAGGACCTAAAACCTTGAATTCTAACGTTGCAAATCCTAAACCCTATAAGTCCCATCCACTTAAATCCCCAAAAACTGTCAAGGACATAAAATAAAAAATTTCCTATCTTCCAAGTCCTAAATCCTGCAAGTTCTAGATTTTAGAAATCCCCAAAATTCTGCAGGACCTAAAACCTTGAATTCTAACGTTGCAAATTCTAAACCCTATAAGTCCCATCTTCTTAAATCCCCAAAATCCGTCCAGCACATAAAATTCAAAATTTCCTATCTTCCAAGTCCTAAATCCTGCAAGTCCTATATTTTAGAAATACCCAAAATTCTCCAGGACCTAAAACCTTGAATTCTAACGTTGCAAATTCTAAACCCTATAAGTCCCATCCTCTTAAATCCCCAAAAACTGTCAAGGACATAAAATTAAAAATTTCCTATCTTCCAAGTCCTAAATCCTGCAAATCCTATATTTTAGAACTCCCCAAAATTCTGCAGGACCTATAACCTTGAATTCTAACGTTGCAAATCCTAAACCCTATAAGTCCCATCCTCTTAAATCCCCAAAATCCGTCCTGCACATAAAATTCAAAATTTTGTATCTTCCACGTCCCAAATCCTGCAAGTCCTATATTTTAGAACTCCCTAAAATTCTCCAGGACCTAAAACCTTGAATTCTAACGTTGCAAATTCTAAACCCTATAAGTCCCATCCTCTTAAATCCCCAAAATCCGTCCAGCACATAAAATTCAAAATTTTGTATCTTCCACGTCCCAAATCCTGCAAGTCCTATATTTTAGAACTCCCTAAAATTCTCCAGGACCTAAAACCTTGAATTCTAACGTTGCAAATCCTAAACCCTATAAGTCCCATCCTCTTAAATCCCCAAAAACCGTCCAGGACCTGAAACTCCACGTCCCACTTCCAAAGTCCCAGATTTCTCCGCAATCAAATTCCCAAATCCCCAAACGTCAAAAGCATCCGAACTCCTAAATCTGCGAATCCCCGAATTCTGCAACTTCGAAGATTCTACAACCGAAATGTCGGTCCGATTTCCATGAATCACCGTGTACATCTCTAGAGGAATGGTATGAACGTTCGCGAGCGTCTTCCACTTTGTCACGAGAGCACAAGAGAGATAGGGCGAACGTAAACGGAGAGTTACGCCGCGGGTTATACAGACCCCTTTTGCTTCTCTTGCTAGCTGAATCATTCCCCGATGACTTTCCAACACTTGTGACGTTGCTTGGCAATTTTTCAGCCGAGAAGATAAACCGGTTGCGAGGACGCTTGCCAGAAGTGGGGACCAAGTGACAATGAAGGAAAGTGAGTTTCTACGTTTTCGAGAGGGGCTGTCTCGCTTCAATGCTACGGCGGTTTAAAGAGTAGTTCTCGCAGAATGCTTCGGGTCCCTGGAATGGGGAAGAAAGGATCGTGTTTTCTTGATTTGTGACGGTGAACTGCGTTTGTTGGGGTAGGTTGAAGTTTTCGGACAATGCGACTTGTGTATTGTCTGAAATTCCGTGTTTGAATGTGCATTTCAACCTACTGTTTTTTAAGGGAAGATATTTTTAAACGATTCTTATGGTTTACAGAAATATTTGTTATAAATCACAATTCTCGTTATTTCTGCCAGAAGTATCAAACAACTCCCTTAATATAACTCTTAAATTGTAATCATTATTTTTGTAACAAATTGTTAGATCAAGAGTTAAAAACTAACACTGCTAAAGGACATTCAGCAAGAAAATTTTCCTTACAATTATTTTTAATTTCTCCGATTTGTTTAAAAAATATACCAAGGTTTATTTATGAAATTTTCCGTGGGTTACATAATTGAAAAGGGGTTCAGAAACCGAATATGTTAGTTACACAAGATTGTCGAATAATTCCACAAAAGGTTTCGATCGATCGCAAGGGGTTTCAAGGGGGATGAAAAGAGATAGAATTGCGAGGGGGTTGAGAGGACTTTCAGTGGATTACCTAGTTACCTTGTAGATTCGAGCTTTATACACAGAGACACTCGGTGTTGGAACAAAGGATCTACGTATGTACATATATGGATGCGATCTATGAGGAGGAATAGGAATTTCTGGGAACCATTTTGGTTGCGAATATAACCAATTGTCGGGTATTTCAGGTATTCGTCAATTTACCAAATGGACCACCAATTTGTATCTGCGTTCTCCATCGAAATTAAAACGTGTACTCGTGCAAAGGACACTCTACATACTTCAATTTCATTCGTTTTTATATTTGTCTTCGTTCTTTTTTAATATTTTTAGTGTCACATTTTAACGAGAATTAGTCAAAATTTGAATGAGATCAGTCTCGCAAAAATTGATTAAATACAAAACCTTTTCTATGACTTTAATTTCTAATAAAACCTTGTAATTAATTAAAAATAAAGTTTGAGACAGTCTACCAAAATTTGACGTTAATCAATTTTCAAGGATGTGAATGAGTGCACAAAGAATTTGTGTTTCAGCAGAATATTTTCTATACAAAGGAGTTTGGAGTAAGGGAATCGATAAATAAATAAGAAACAGGGGAGCCATAATCGTAAAATATTGTCGGGTAATAAAATTGAGAAAGGAGATGAACGCAGTCGTCACTTCTATTTCATTTGAAAGACCGTTTATTAAATTTCTCGTGTTATACACGTATACACATGTATATATACATATACACACCACCTATTTTCACGCTTTTCTTCCTTTTCCACTTCCTTTTTTTTCGCCTTAGTACACTCGCATACCATTCCATTCCCCGTGGCAAGCTCGTGTTCTATTTAAATAAGAGGACGTTGTAACGTAGCTTCTAGCTAACAAGCTGCTCTAAATTCCCTTTAAACGAAATTTCGACGAAACGGGGCATTTCAAATTCTCTTTCTTAAATTTGAAAAATTCCATCGTTCCGGTGCATCGATGTCTGTCCACCGAAAACAAACAGATCAACGAACGACATCTACACGGATTAGAAGGTATAAGAAATTTTCGTGTGCGAAGATTTTGGAACAGAGGGATTTCGGGATGTGGATATTTTGGGTTCTAGGGAATAGGGGATGTAGAAATTTAGGGATGTAGGATTCGGGAAATGTGGAGATATAGACGCAAGAATTGGGGGATGCAGAGATTTAGGAATGCAGGAATTGGGGGATGTAGAGATCTAGGGATGTAGGAATTGGAGATGTAGGAGTTGGGGAATATGGAGATCTAGGAATGCAAGAATTGGGGGATGTGGGGATCTAGGAATGCAGGAATTGAGGTTGTAGGAATTGGGGGATGTAGAAATTGGGGTTGTAGGAATTGGGGATGTAGGAGTTGGAGGATATGGAGATCTAGGGATGCAAGAATTGGGGGATGTAGAGATCTAGAGATATAGGAATTGGGGGATGTAGAAATTGGGGATGTAGAAGTTGGGGGATGTAGAGATCTAGGAATGTAGGAGTTGGGGGATGTAGAGATCTAGGGATATAGGAGTTGGAAGATGTAGAGATCTAGAGATATAGAAGTTGGGGGATGTAGAGATCTAGGAATGTAGACGTTTGGGGATGTAGAGGTCTGGGGATATAGGAGTTGGGGGATGTAGCTACCTAGGGATATAGGATAAGGAATTGGGTCTGTAGAAATTTAGGGTATTTAGGAATTGTTGAACGTGGAGATCTTGGAGTGCAGGAGTTGAGGAATGTAAAAGGGATGTATGGAAGAATGTGTGGACCTAGATAAGTGTTAGGTTATATAAGGTTATATAACTGTCAGTGTATAGTATTAAGGGATACAGAGATATTGGGATATAGAAATTAATGGATGTAAAAATTTGAGAATACAAGTACTAGAAAATGTAGAGATCTGGGTATTTGCAGCACAATATTTAGGATGTCTGATGATGTGAGATTAGAAACTTTGCAATCTGTCAATATTCCAGAAATATAAAAAACGACATATACTAAAATCTATGGAAAATAAGAAAAAGTACATAAAAATATGAAAAGAAAATAATTAACTCGAAGTTGATTAGATTACCAAAATGATGACTAGCATCGCCACGAACGCTGCGGCACGAAATCGGTGTTCGAGAGATCGGCGCGAGATTTAATCAGAAAGTTTATTAATTTCCGCAAGATCCTCGAATTATGATGCTGCCAAGCTCGATAAGAAGTTTACGGAGGGTAAATGTTTATTTAAGCCGCTATTTACGCGCGGGATCGTCTAGCTTCTAACTGGAACCGGAATCTTTAACGAATATTCGTTTGATCTGTTTCCGTCGGGTTCCGCTGAAAAACGCCCATCATCATAAATATTATTCTCCATTTAATCCGGCAAATATAAACGGGGCTAAACGCGTTAACGCGTACACGGCCGTTTCTATGATGTCCGCCGACGCGTTTGTAAAAAAAAAATACGCTACACTAAAAACCCATTCATTTGCCGGTTTATTCGCCGTTGGAAGTTCGTTGAAAACATTTACCCCGGGAACTTTGTTCTGAAAACAAACTTCACCGAGGGCAACGCAACGGGGCTGACAGGAAAACCGTTTTATAGCCAACTTCTCGCGTTATTCCCGCGATGATCATCTTCAGCCGGATGATCGGAGGGGACTTCCGGTGCGTTTATCGAGCCCCTGAAAGGGTACTTTCGAAGGCTATCGCGAACATAATTGCCTGTTTCTCGGCACCATCCCCCCGATGCAAAACTCTATCTCTGTAGCCGATACAATATCGAAATTAATCCGAGGCGGGACGTCGACGATGAAAGACGGGAAACGACGAATCTTTCTCCGGCTTTTACCTTCCCCTCGTTATTTTCTGATCCGTCGACGACAGCATCGCGGAAAGATTTATAGACAACCTGTCGCTTGCACGATGAACACAGCAATACTTATTTTTTACGCGGACCATAGGAAGCGCCGTCGATAACGGAAGCTAGACGACATCCACCAAACCCCACCATTCTACTTTTATTCCCCTGTACTCCATCGCGCTTCCATTTTATGCGCTGATCTCGGTTCCTTCGACGCAGTCCTCTTAACGGTCTACCTATGATCAATCTTGCATCGCCCTTTAATCTCAAAATCAGATCCATGAAATCTCTTCTTTACAATGAGACCCTCTTTTGAGTTCCCGATCAGTCACATGAAATGAACACATGAAATAGGTTCTCTAAGATGAGTTCTAATGTGACCTCTGGAATAGGTACCTCTTAAATGGTCACCTAATATGAGCCACATGTGATGGGTCCTCTAGACTAACTCTCCTTTAATTCATTCTCTATAATGAGTCACATCAAATAGGTCCTTTTGGATGAGACTGTTCTAATGTATCCTCTAGGATGAGTACCTCTCAAAGGGTCACCTGATGTGAGCCACATGAAGTAGATCCTTTAGGATGAAGCTGTTGTAATGTGTCCTCTGAAATAGGTACCTCTTAAATGATCACCTAATATGAGCCACATGTGATGTGTCCTCTAGACTGACTTTCCTTTAATTCATTCTCTATAATGAGTCACATGTAATAGGTCCTTTTGGATGAAGCTGTTCAAATGTATCCTCTAGGATGAGTATCTCTAAAGGAGTCACATGAGATGAGTCCTCTGAAACAAGTCTGGTTTAATCAGTTCTTTGGTATGAGTCTCTTTCAGTGGACTCTCTAGGCTAGGTCTGTTCAAATGTATGCCCTGGAATGAGTGTCTATTAAATGATCACCTGACATGAGTCACATAAGATGAGTCCTCCAGTATGAGTCTCTTCTAGTTCATCCTCTGAACTGAATCACATGAAGTGGATCCTCCAGTGTGAATCTCTTCTAGTTCATCTTCTGAACTGAGTCACATCAAATGCATCCTCCAGAATGAGTCTCCTCTAGTTCATCCTCTGAATTGAGTTACATCACATACATCCTCCAGTATGAGTCTTTTCTAGTTCATCCTCTAAACTGAGTCACATCAAATACATCCTCTAGAATGAGTCCCTTTTAGTTCATCAGAACTAAATCAGAACAGAACTGAGTCACATGAAGTGGATCCTAGACTGACTGTCTTTCAATCAAATCCCTATAACGAATCACATGAGGTAGTTGCTCTACCATGAGTCCTTTGTACGGACCTAAATAAGCCTTAGCAGCTTCTTTCAAATGAATCCACTTTAATGAATTGTTTGAAACAAGTCTCTCTTACTGGAACGTTTAAAACGAGTCCATTTAAGGGAGTTCACTGAAAAGAGTCAGTTTTAATGATTCCAGTGAATCAGAGACCGAAAGGGAAGGGTAACGGCACGCAGCCACAAAAAGATCGGGAGAATTTTCCGCGCGAAAAGTTTGCAAGAATCGCGGAAACAGTAGCGGGCGAAGTAACGATAAGTAAATAACTCGGAGGGTAGGGAAACGGTAGGAATTATGCGAAAGCAAAGAAAGAGGCGATGGCAAGAAATATGCAAATGCAATTGCAACGGTGGTTTAATAAAATCTGAGACAGTGCTGGCTCACGGATGATCATCAGAGCGGAATGATTGAAGCAATAACGCGTAAAGGAGGAGAGATATTGTCATGAATGGCGTATCGGGAGGAGCATGAAAATTCAACGAGACGTGGTTGATGGACGGACAGAGAACAGAAAGCGAGAAAGGTAATTAGATGTTTCCTGACGCGAACAATCAAGGATGGAAAGGGAAGAGACAATGACTCGCGGAAAATGTTCAAGTGCGAGTCGTGAGCGAAAAACTGGCCACGTTGAATGTGCACCCCTTTTCTCAGCGAACCGTGTTCGCCATTTTGTGAGCGGTACTGCCGCTTTCTTCTTGTTTCTTTAGTTTTTTTGTTGTTCTCGTTTTGAAACGGGTAACGTTTATTAGTGGTCTAGAGGAGTTCGTGAGGAATTTTGGAATACAGATGCTCGTTCTTGGGTGCAATTCAAGGGAGTAAAGGGTGCTCTTTGGTGGTTTCGATGGGGAATTCGAGGCGGTAGGAATTCGACACGGTGGAATTCGGTACGGTAGGAATTTGATGCGATTGGAATTCGATGCAGTGGTATTCGATACGATGGAATTCGGACCGCTGAAATTCCTTGCAATGGAAATTCGATGTGACTGGAATTTAACGCGATGGAATTCAATGCGGTAGAAATTCAACACGGTGCATTTTGGCACGATTAGATTACAACGCAATGGTATTCGACACGGTGGAATTCGGACCGCTGAATTCCTTGCAATAGAAATTCGACATAACTGGAATTTAACGCGATGGAATTCTACGCGATGGAATTCGACGAGATAGGAATTCTACACGGTAGTATTCGACGCGATTGGAATACAACGCGATGGTATTCGTTGCGATGGAATTCGGACCGCTGAAATTCCTTGCAATAGAAATTCGATATGACTGGTACTTAACGCGATGGAATTCTACACAATAGAATTCGGTACGATAGGAATTCGATACGACAGGAATTCAACACAATGGAATTCGATACGATTGAAATATGATACACGTAATCTAATATGATTAGAATTCGACGCGCTGAAATTCAATATGATTAGAATTCGATACGATGAAATTCAATACAATTAAAATTTGATACGATGCAATTCGATACGACTAGAACTCGACGCACTGGAATTCGATACGCTTGGAATTTGATACAATTGAATACGATACGTTAGAATTCAATGCGATTAAAATTCAGTGCATGGTAAGTCAACATAACTGGAATTCAACATCATTCAAATTTAACAAGATTAAAATTCAAAGCTATGGAATTGAGTACAAATAGAATTGCACTCGAAATTTAACGATTGGAATTCCACTCTCTCTGAATTCAACACAATTCACCTCAATAAAATACATTCCATTCAGCATAGTGAAACGCAATCAAATAAAATTCGACCGTATATTAACCTGATAAACTGCAATCATCGATGAACTGCCCCACACAAAAAAAATTCTAAACCGAAAAGAGAAACTCGATACGAGAGATTCGACTTCAAGTTGCCGTATGAATAACGTCCGCAGAGATACACGGTGAAACCGGAAGTCGATCGGCGGAACGATAGATCGTACAAAGCGCGCGCTAAAGTGAGACGTTAAATTCTCCTTCGTTTCCGGCGGAAATCCCGACGGCCGGTTTACGCCGCATTGATAACGCAGTTTGCATAAAACGGCCGTTTTATCGGCGTCCCGTCGAATATCGAGCTGCTAACGCTGTTCCCATCTCTGCCGGTGGGTGCCAGAGGGCGGAGGACGCGGCAGGAGGTGGGGACGGGGGTGGTAGAAATTTGTAATCTGCCCCAATAAAAATGAAGCATACCTGTTTGCCAGCGATCGGTGAAATATGGGCCAATAATGCGATCGTCTATCACGTCTATCGCGCATCGTCGCATTGATACGACGCGTCGTATCTGTCGCGCGAGAAACGAGAAATTTCAGCCATGATCGTCCGACAAATTTGAACGCCTCACGACGGGACTTGCTATAATTTATTCGGATTTCAACACCCTCTGCAAATTTCTCATGTCGTCTGATATGTTGTAAATTCTGTTTTATGGACTTTAGGATCTTTGGAGAAAATTATGAGGATTTTTGGGAAAACCTATGCAAATCTTTGCACTATCTAGACCTATTGCGATCTTTAGAGAAATCTATAGTGATCTCTAGAGAAATTGTGATGTTTGAAGGATGCTAACTTCATGGGGAACTTAGAGCCTAGATCTTCAGGGGAGCCCATGAAGAAGCTGGAACTGAAGCTCCTCCTGGGTTACTTACATTGTAAGTGGAGTCTGTAATTCACTTAGGGGTCTAAAGTGATGAAGTCTATGAGTGTGGAACCTGCATGAAACCTGGTTCTTAGAGGACTATGTAGAACCTAGATGAAATGTGGAGTAAAACCTAAATTGGACCTAAGTGAAGCTTATGTGAAACCTAGGCACACCCATGGAGATCTTAGGTGAAATAGAACTTAAGATCTTAGGAGAGGCTTATGTGGAACGTAGGTGAAGTTTATGTGGAATCCGAAGGGCACCTAGGTGAAGTTTATGTGAAATCTGAGCGGAAGTGGCGTTTATGAATCTAGATAGAACTTGGAGTTTATGGAGTCTATGTGACACTCGTGGACATCTCAGAGGCTACCTATGAGGAACTAGATGGAACTTGGAGTTTATGGAGTTTATGTGACACCTGTGGACATCTCAGAGGGTATGAGGAGCTAGATGCAACTTGGAGTTTATGTAGTTCATGTGATACTCCTGGACATCTTAGGGGGTACCTATGAGGAACTAGATGGAACCTGCAGTTTATGGAGTTCATGTGATACTCCTGGACATCTCAGAGGGTACCTATGAGGAACTAGATGGAACTTGGAGTTTATGGAGTCTGTGTGACACCTATGGACATCTCAAAGGGTACCTATGATGAACTAGATGAGTCTTGGAGTTTATGTGATACACATGGACATCTCAGAGGGTACCTATGATGAACTAGATGGGATCTATGGAACTGCTGAAACCTATGATTAAGCTTATGGAGAACTTAGGTGAAGCTTATGCACTGCCTGGATGAAGTTTATACTGAACTCAGCATAGAACCTAGATGATGTTCATGTGGAACCTAGATGATGTTTATGTGAAACCTAGATAACTATTAACATGAAGTTTAGATTAAACCTAGGTGAAGTTTATGTGGAAGCTAGATGTTTAACCTAAATCCTTTAGAGTTCTAGTGAAGATAGCATCTATAGTGATCCTAGAAGAAACCCATGGACCCAAGGGACAATTTAGATTAAACCCAGAAGAGTCCAGATAAATCTAAGCTAGTTAAATCCTACAGATCCTTAAATTAAACCTGCCATAAATTCTGAAACATCACGCATAAATTTTCCACATTATAACGAATATAAAGAACGTACACAAAAAGCGATCAAGCATATTTCTGCGCGTTCCAGATGAAGAGGATTATCAGCGCGTTATGGAGGAACGAATTTTGAACGAAATAAATTACAGGAGATCCCCGCGTAGCATGTAAATAGAGTCTGGCAGGATGTGTCGATGCATAAATGGAGGCACACCAACAGGTTCATCAATATTCCTAAATGGAGGTGTCATAAATGTCTTACGCTCTCTATCGGTCCATCCGTTTCGAGGAGCCGGCGGAATTATTTAAACAAAAAAAAAGAGAGAAGGGAAAAAAGAAGAAGTGGATTCCACTCTGGTTGCTGCGGACGTGAACGAGAACCGCCACCCTTCAGAGAGACGATCAAATATTTATGTTTCGATAACGGAACCTTTTCATTCCGAAAGAATTCGATATTTCAACGTGTTGTTCGACTCTTGCGATCGATCTTTCGCTTCGTTTCTTTTTTTTTCGTGATGTAGCTCGGCTCGTTATTTTTCCTGTTGAACACGAATTTCGCGTCGTGGCCGATAATTAAACGGCTCGATATTTCATAATGGCCGTGCTATCGCGCAGAGACACCGTTTCTTTCTCATAAAAAGTCTCGCGACGCACAATATGGAATATCCCGGGGAGCTCTTAATTTCTCCGGCTGCAAACAAATGTGCTTTCAGATAAAGACCCGGTGCTGCTTTGATGCCGGTTCCTTTTCATAAAAAGCACCGTTTCATCCGGAAGCGTCACTTTATGAAAATTCCGAGTCCCTCTTTATCCTTTCCGCGTACTTTTGAAACACGATTGTCGAACAACATCGAGTTATTAACGAATTCCCTGAAACCCTAAGCCCGGCGAGAACTAAGAAGCGAAAAAGACAGCGTTCCTTAATTCCGTCGCGGTTTTTCGCCTTCTTTCCGTCGCATGGGACTGAACAAAACCGTCCGGCGAGCCTAATCCCTCGCACTCGACTTACAAATGCGCTACGAGAAGGGATTATTCGTTTAAATACCGAGCCGAGCCTTCCATTTTGCGGCCGGAATGAAAAATCGGCGAAACTTGCGGCGAAATTCTTTCGTTGCAAAGCGGACCAAGGGGATAATTATCTATTTCTCGGCTCCATTACACCTGAAGGACGAGTAAGGGCCGACGAGAAAGACGGCGCAACCGTTGAACGTGACGGGAAATAAGAACAGGTCGAGTGGCAGCCGGAAATTACAGAGGCTACAAGTAGCGAACTGACACTTCCGCTGACACTGTGTACCCTACGGAACCCAGGACCACCAACTACGCGGCAACCTTTTCGTTTTTGTGTTCCTTACACGGATTCCTCTGGTGGGTCCTGTTGCCTTTCATAAAGTAGGACCTCTGCAATGGGTCCTTCCAAATGAATCTCTTCAGAGGAGGATGCTAACATGTCCTTTAGAAAAGTTCCTCTAGAATGACTCTTCCATTACGTACTCTTGAATGAGTCACATGAAATGGGTTCCTTGCATGAGTCCCATAAAATGGGTCCTTCCAAATGGATCTCCTCAAAGGAGGATGCTAACATGTTCTTTGAAACTGCTCATTTGGAATAAATCATCTGCTGTATACTTTTTAATGAATCACATCAAATGGGTCCCTTAAATATGAGTCTTCTGGCACAAGTCTTCGAAATTATTTTCTTGTGATGTTGACCCTTGGAGTGGATCACACAAAGGACATTTTTTGAAATGAGTCTTCTGGACCACATCTGATGCTATGAGTCCTCTTGACCAGATCCTACACTATGGGTCTTCTGAACCAGATCTCACACTGTGGGACCCCTTGATCAGATCCTATACTATGACACCCCTTGATCAGATACCACACCATGAGTCTCCTTCACCAGATCCTACACTGTGAGTCTTCTGGACCAGATATTACGCTATGAGACTCTCTTATCAGATCCTACACTATGGCTCCCCTTGATCAGATGCCACACCATGAGTGCCCTTGACCAGATCCCACAGTATAAGCCCCTCTGATCACATCCCACACTGAGTCCTCTTACCCATACCATAACATCCCTTGATCAAATCGCACACTATGAGACCCCCCATCAGATGCCACTATGTATAAGTCTCCTGGATCAAACGTAAAATTTCCTTGAGATCTGAAATGACTATCCAGAATTGAGTCGCCCTAAATAATAGTTCACAGTACAATACCTTGAATAGCCAAGATAGAACCCTTGACACATAAACGCTCTGCCGGAAGTTTCACGAAATAGATGTTGCGGACCCAAAAGCTAAATCCACCGCATCAAATACTTTGAAGTGAGTCCTCCAGAGGCGGTCGTTCAAAGTGGGAGGCCACAAAGAATCTCAACATCTTTGAGTGCGAGACGGTGGTAGCGGGTGAAATCCAGCTCCACAGTATTAGCAAAGTGGTCAGCGAGTTTCAGCGGCAAGAGAGTTTTCCTGTAATCACTTTTAAGTGTTTCGAGGCAGGGCGAGGAGAGTTTGCCCTCCTCGACATTCTGGTCCCGACGAGGGCATCGTTCATCCCTTATGCGCCCACCTCCCCCGGAGGAGTTTACGTATGCCGGACGTGGTCCCGTGCCGATTCATCAAACGTTCCCGCTCCTTATCGTTCCCCGCCATTTAAGAAAAGTGCCCCATAACCTCCGCCGGTGGCTCGAGGACGCCGCCCTTAAAAACCACCCTTACACCGAGGTGTCTCCGAGAGAATAGCCGGAGATTGGAGTCTGTCACTAAGCCAACTATCGGCTCGCCTCTCACGTGTTTCGACCGAGATGGACCTTCTTTTTCTTCCGGCTATACAGAAAATTGTCCGGTAGACACGTCCAGAGGACGACGATCTGAAGCACAGCTTATTGGCCGAAGGACACTGCCCACCGGGGACACTTTTTGGTCCATGCGGTGGTTGTCTCGGATGCTCCCTCGTTCGACCAGTATTTTCCGAGAGGTTCGACGGATCCACTTCGTTTTAGGGTAACTTGCCCGTGAGACGGGATATTGCCCGATAAGAGATCGTCCGTTCCGTGCCGATGAAGTATGCTGTAGCGAATTATTTCGGACATTGTTATCTTCGATAAACTAGTTTCAAACTTATTTCAAAATTGTTATTCCGGAGAAGTGTCTCGAAATTCATATCTTTTATGTCTATTAAAGATGTCCACCACAACGGATTTCACTGATAATTTTTACTAACTCGAGAACATTCGAAGGTTCATACAATTTAAAGCGACTTTTTTTTATCATTCAAACTACAAATTTTATTTGTGATTAAATTTCTATAGCCTGTCTGAAGATATACGTGTTTGTACTACTTGTTCAATTGAAGGAGTATATACTGTCTGACCATATATGTGCTTCTACTACTTGTTCAATTGAAAGAGTATATACTGCCTGACCATATACGTAAGTGTACTACTTGTTCAATTAAAAGAGTATATATTGTCTGACCATATACGTGCTTGTACTACTTCTTCAAGTAAAAGAGTATATACTGTCTGACCATATATTGACTTGTTTCACTAAATCGCTCTTAAATCATCTTCTACCATCACTATTTAAATTTCTTTGCGTTTCCATCATTATTGCACAGCAAATTAAAGACTTTCTTTATGTATGCAATAATACTACGTTATCTTTTGCCACGTTCATCTCGACATTCCCCAAGTACATCTTCGAACGATTTTTAATTTCCGTTCTGTCCACCAATTTACTTTCCGCAGTCATCAATCATCGATCATGGCCACTGAACATTAATCTGACAGCTCATAAATTCCTATTAAACAATCTGAACTAACGTCAGCACATTTTAATACTCTAACTCGATCCCGGTTTACACGTGAACAACAACCCAACACCACTCCGGTTGCCAGTTAGCCAATAATTAATCTTCCGAGTAATTATAGTTGTTGAACCTGTTCCCGAGTACTAGACTGTCGAATTACCGACTGAAAAACATTAGTGTTTCATTGTTGCCGATGAACATCTTATCGTAAGCGTCATATTTCAACGAACCTTTCCAATTATGAACAGCTTTATCCGCGAGAGATTGCAACGTCCATTTTCTGAAATTAAAACGTCGATTGAAAAAATTGAATTTCGTGGAAAACTGAAAATACACTTTCATACGTGAACGATGTACTTTTTATTTTTGTTGTTGTTTTGCGAAATTATCTTTTTGCGTAAACTTTGACAAAATCTTCTTGCACATTGCTGGGTCAAAATGATCCTATTAAACCAAGTGTATTTAGTTAGAAGAAGAAGAATAATTACAGCACTCATAACTCGCAATTTTCCCCGTATTTACCAAATATACGCGTTTTATCAATGACGAGGATGCATTTACGTAATTGTGGGGTCTAATGAGACCCAACACGAAATACCTTCTGGTTTCCGTGAAGCTCGCATGATCGAGACCCTTAAAGACGCGAGACAATCGCGTGACCAACCACCCTTACGCTCCCATTTCATCCCCCAATCACCTTGTTCCTTCGAAACGTTTGCGACCACTTTCTCGATACTTGCGTTCAACGACGATCATTCAACTGGCATTTTGAACCTCGGCGCCGTCAAAATAAAGCGAAGACATTTACACTTTGATCTGTGTGATGATTCATAGACATTCGAGTGGAAGTTATTACACCATGGAAGTTAATTAGGAAATTTTCTTAATCTAAATATTTGCAAGCTTATATACTATAAAATTGTATCCTCAAATTATATTACTACATTCATAAATTCTAAAATTAACAAATTACCACGCCCCCAAATTCTAAAATTTCCAAATTGACACGCCCCCAAATCTAACATTTCCAAATTGACACGCCCCCCAAATCTAACATTTCCAAATTGACACGCCCCCCAAATTCTAAAATTTCCAAAAGCCACGCCCCAAATTCTAAAATTTCCAAATTCTCATATCCCCAAATACTAAAATTTCCAAATTTTTGAATTGCCAGATTCTCATGTCCCCAAATTTTTAAATTTTCAATTGTCATGTCCCCAAGTTCTAAAATTTCCCAATTGCCACGCCTCCAAATTGTACAATTTCCACATTACCACGCCCCCAAATTCTATAATTGCCCAATTGCCACGCCCCTAAGGTCTTAAATTTCCAAATGCCACGCCCCGAAATTCTATAATTGCCAAATTGCCACGCCCCTAAAGTCTTAAATTTCCAAGTTACCACGCCCCCAAATTCTAAAATTTCCAAATTGTCATTCCTTCAACTTCTAAAACTTCCAAATTGACACTCCCCCAAATTCCCCACATGCTCACTTCCCAAATTCGAAAATTTAACTCCTCCCCTCCCAAATTCCCAATATCTCAAATTCTGGCCCTAAAAAATTCCACTATTTCTACCCCTATCATTCCCATAATTGCTACCAAATTTTTAATCTTCCAATCTGCACTCTACAAAATCGTTTTCCCTTTATCGACCAATAAAATTTCCCGTTTCCTGCGAAACAACGCACCATACCATAAAATATGAACGAAAATTAATTGATGAAATTTGAAAACACGAGTAGCTGCATCCGTGACAGATTCTAATGACAGTAAAAAAGAATACGAAAGAGTAATTATCAAGTTAAAAGTTATGTCTCTTTGTTGGCCTTAACAGAGACAAGGTTGCATAAACGTAAAGTAATTAACCGCTGATTGCAATTCTGCGAACTCTTTAAACCTTTCAACAAGTTTTTCAATCTCGCGTTTACAGAGGGTCTTTGATTTAAAAAAACGTCGGGTTCAAACATGACTTTGTACTTAATTAACACCGAGGGTGGAACAAGAGCTTAATTTATTTCTGTATCATCGTATCAATTGGATAACAAATTGAAATTTCTCGATTCTGATCGGAACGAGACGCGAAGCGAGGCTGGTTATTTATTTCGTTGGAATTCGGCGGGAGAATTAAGGCATGATTAATTCGAGGAATTCTCATTTAGAGGAACTTTTAAACGATACTGTATTTATAGAGACAGAAGGGAATGATGAGAAGAGAAACAACGTGGTCTGAATTAGAGAGCAGCTTTAAATTGCTCTGAAATTGATTGGAAACGATTCTGGGCGATATCGTGTGTTAACCGTGATGCATAGCCTCGAACAGGGGAATACGTGGTCGTTTAAAAAGGCTCTCTAAGAGAATCGTGGGCGTTTGTCTGGCAGGAAATTAGATATTACGCGATAAGGAGGAATTTATTTGTCCGATCAAATTTGTACTACTCAATAAATGGAGATTAAACAGGAGTATGTTAAACCAAAGTTAACTCTATTCAGATTTAGTGGTATTTCGTTCAAAATTTAATTAAACGTGATTAAATTTAATTAAGCAAAAATTTTACTGGTTGTCAAGGAAATTTGAAAATTTGGGAATTTTCAGATTTAGATTTAATTACATTTTGGGATTCGATTCAATTTAATTACATTTTTAGATCTAATTACGTTTAATTACATTTAGGTTTGATTAGATTTAGATACATTTCTAAATTTATTTAGATTTAATTACGCTTTTAGATTCAATCAGATTCTGTTACATTTTTAGATTCGATTAGATTTAATTAAATTTAATTACATTTTTAGATTTAGTTAGATTTAATTACATTTTTAAGTTCAATTAGATTTAATTACATTCAGTTAAATATCATTCAATATTTAATCTCACTTTCAAATTTAATCAGAATTAAGTACATTTTTAAATCGCACTAGAAATCGAATTCTAATTAACAATTTGAATAGATTGCAATTCTGGAACTAAATTAATTTGAGATTCAATAACAAAAATTAAATTATATCCCTGATTAAACACGATCGAATTAAACATAATTCAGTTAATACTAAAAAAATATCTCAATTAAAAGAATATTCCTTGATCGACTGCAATTAACGATCGAATGTTCATTGTTAATTAAGAGAAACCATAATTATCTAACTCCGTCAGATTTTAATCAAATATTGAACCTCAAGTTTCATTTCCAAAACCATCAAGTTAATTACAACTGGATACACGATTACACAAAATGTAATTACCTATCGTTACCCACCGCTCAATTAAATCTTCGTTAATTACGTCACCAAAAAGATCCGCGTTCAACGACCGCTCAACCAGTCTTCATTTTCAAATAAAAATGACACGCGAGTACAAGATGCTTGTAAGAAATACAAACACAATGAATTGGCTGGTTTAAATAGGTCTCCGTTAATCCTACGGCCGATCTGGCGCAATTAATTCTTTCTATCAGCAACGTCATTTCTACGTGGAAAAGCTGTTAGCGATTACAACGCACGGCCTTATCGAAGCATCGAAAGCGCCGATCGAGAATTCAGGGTTCATTCATTTGGCAGGGTGACTTTGCTGGAACACGGGGTCTAGCCGCGGTTTCGTCCGGCTCGTTCAAACGGCGAAACTGTAATTCATATTCACGGGGTCGGCAAACGGACATTTCGCGTGCAGCGACACCATATCGTGTTAATGGACGTGGGGCTATAACTTTCGCTTCGCCCCTCGCCGCTGTTCCTCTCCGATTTTGATTAGTCGAACGTCCCACGCCCGTTATCTATCGCTTCCGATCGATCGTTGTTGGCCTTTTTACGGACACTTCGGCTCCTGCCGGCGAGCTAAAGTAGACTTCGAACAATGATAACGGCACCGGGACACTCGCTAAGGAGATAGCGAGCGAAGAAATTATGGTTTTTCGTAAAACTCTCGCGAGATTGCGTCCAACGTAGACGCTTGAACGATACTTTACGCGATCCTACCGCCATTTTACTCCGGCTACGATATTAAGGGGATCTTTACTGTTATAGCTCTCCGGATTATTGATAAAGGTGGAGCCTGCAAAAAATATTCTTAAATATTCAACGTTAAATTGCCAGCTTGTATACATAACGCTGTATTGCCTCTCGTTATATTGCCACGCGGTGTATTTTCGGCTGTTATATTGTCACATATTCCTACGCGTATACAATGAATATAATCAAGGGAAAATTGAAATTTTATTGTTAGGTATATTGTCATGTGATGTATGGTGGATCGTTATATCGCCTCGGGTTGTATGGTCAGATGCTAAACTTGCTGCGTATTCTATTTTTCACACGTTCTGTCACCACGCATTTTTAAATTACACGTTGTATAATCACCTGGTGTACTCGTCATAAGTTATTCCATTACGCATTATATTTGACGTGCGTTAAATTTGACGCACGTTGTAACTGACGTGCGTTGGATCCGACGCACGTTGGAATTGACGTGCGTTAAGTTCGACGTTCGTGTAATTGATGCGCAGTGTGCTCGACGTGCTGCAAATTCAACGCATCGTGTACTCGGTCGTATATTCAACGCTATGTGAACTCAACGCACGGTGTATTCGACGCACCGCATAAACAACGTACGGTATATTCAACGCAACGTATATCATATATTCAACGCACCGTGAATTCGACGCACAGTGTACTCAATGTCCTGTAAATTCGACGCATGACGCATTAAACGTACCGTACAATTGACTCGCTATATGTTCAACGCACCGTAAATTTAATGCACGGTATATTCAACGTCGAGTATTTGATGCACAATGCATTCAACGCGCCGTATAAATGACACAGTGTGTATTCAACGCGTGAAGTATTTAACACACCGTATATTCAATGCGTTGGTTATTTAACGCGCCGTGAATACAATCTACTGAGCATCCGACGCGCGGTATATTCAACGCAATGTATATTTTACCTGCTGCGTATTTCACGCACTGTATATTCAACGTGCAGTGCACTTGATACATAGTTTATTTAACATGTTCCATATTCAAACCACCGTATATTTGACGCGCGATATATTCAACGTACTGTATAATTGACACACGGTATACTTGACGCACTGTGTACTCAACGCACCGCATATTTGACGCACCGTATAACAATTTATATTTTCACTACATGCTATATTTAACGCAACATATAATCAATAAACTATGTACTCGACGTGCTATGTTTTCAACGCATGTTGTATCTGACGGACGTCAAACTTGACGTACGTCAGGCTTAACGCACGTTGAACTTAGCGGACGTCAAATTTAACGCACGTTAAATTTATAAAAAATTTCTGCCATCAATTTTTTCAAATTTTTGAGCTTAATCCTCTATGTTACAATACGAGTGTAACATAATCAAGTAATTGAAAGGTAAGGATTGGTTAGAAGCTCGAATCCTTTCGATCGAACATCATTTATCGGCGAAGTCACGGAATTCTACGGTGGAAAGAAAAGTGGTGTTCCGTTGGAAAGAGGGGTTAAAGCAACGGTCTCACGTGTGCGCAGGTATTCTTACGTGTCTACGTATTTTATGCCCTTAAAAGCAACCTCTTATCCGTGCTCCTTTACGCGTGGGACATATGAGGCGCTCTAAGAGCAACGAAACTTATCCTGGCTTTCTATTATTTATACGTTTTGCCCGGATAGTCTCGGCCTGTCCTCTTTCGTTATACTTCCATCACTCCCTTTTCCCTTAAATCGTTCGGTTTAACCGTGATCCCCGAATCCTACGGGATTTCACCTTGATAAATAAGGGTTTGATTTTCATTAAGTATTTAATCGTTTTTTCGCAGATGTGCGTACATTTAATTTATCTTTTTATCTAAGTCATCTTAAAGCAAATACTGTCACAATAAAGAGCTGGTTGAAAGTTCATAATAAAATTATGCACTAATATATTTTAATTTTACCAAAATTTTTACAATTATTTTAAAATTCCCAGTGTTATTTCAATCGGCACAAGGAAGTTTCTTTTTTCTCGTTTCTAACTGATTCTTAGTTATCAAAATTAACGCAAAATGGCTGCGTGTTAACGCAAAATGACTGGTTCATTGAAACAAACGATAGACGAGCCCATAGTTCGCGATGTCGAAGAATTTCCCTGCAGAATTTCTGATGCGGTTCGCTTTTAAGGGGCGCATTGTGCTCTTTGCGGAATTGCCGTAGGAACGATTCAACGGATGTGAAGCGGCCATTTCGCGAAGTGGCGTTGAAAAAATCATGCGAACGCTAAGAGGCGTCCTAAGGCGGCAATATTTAAATGCCTCTCGCGTCTTTTCATGGCCGCCTGAATGTTTCACGCGTGCTATCAAAATAACGACGCTAAGTATCGGCGAATATCGCGTTTCTGCGAACCGATCGTTTCTATGGCGACGTTACGTTCTCGGACAGAAAGGCGAGTTCGCAAAGTCCGGAATGTTTCTGAATCCGAATAACGAGGGTTAACGACGCATCTATGGTGAATCCGGCGCTCGTGAAGTTGGAACATTAGTTTTATGCTCTACAGGAAAACATACTTCCAGGCTTATGGCGAATTGCGTCATCAAGGCTCGTCGACCGTCAGCTTCTTAATTAAAGGAGGACCGGTTTGAGTGCCTAATTTCCGGTGGCCGAATGATGATTATGCAGACGTATGTTGGGGATAGTTGCAGAATCTGATGCTTTTCTGTGTTAGTGCAAATATGACTGTATCTCCGAATGACTGTATTCCTACGTTATTTCTATGTCATGGTATTGACATAGTCGAGTACAGATGTCAACCCACGACCCCCTTCCAGTTACATTTTAAATAAGAATAATAATGACAATAACTGCTGAAGTACCACTATCTCACTCTCGTTTGCCTGTCATTGTTTTTGGCCTAATTGGTGTACTGACCGTGAGCCAATATACCGCCGAAAATACGTGTGGCGTCCATTTTTCTAGTCTGACCAATTGTGCTTCTTCTAAACACGTCAGCCTCACGCGACAACTCGTGGGTTGGCATCGGTACCCTTGCCTCGTGATTTATTCGCGTCAGAACTAATCACTGCTACAATAAAACAGATGAAGAAAGTTAAAATATTATATCAATTTAGTATTATTCGGTTGACTATGTAAACTGTAGCTCTTCTGAACACGTCAACTCACGCGACAACTCGTGGGTTGGCATCGGTACCCTTGCCTCATGATTTATTCGCGTCAGAACTAATCACTGCTGCAATAAAACAGATGAAGAAAGTTAAAATATTATATCAATTTAGTATTATTCGGTTGACTATGTAAACTGTAGCTCTTCTGAACACGTCAACTCACGCGACAACTCGTGGGTTGGCATCGGTATTAGTTAAGTATTTGACTACGTCAATACTATGACGTAGAAATTATCGATGTTTATTTATGTAAAATTATTATCAAGTATTTGAATCACGTTAAATTTGAATCATCTTGTTGGCACTCGTAGATGCAGTGAGTTCATAGCGTAAACGAAATGTGCAGAGTTCACCTCGAGTTCATAGAGAATACATGGGGTTAAAACGCGTACGCATAAATCAGGGCGTATTTAGCAAGTTAACGTCTATTAGTCACTGTCTTGTTAACTTTTCGGTTCATCAGTCATGTTTCAATTTGTCCATGATTGTAACAATATAATCCCTTCAACGTTAACTAGTGAAGGGTGTACCAATGGTATTACTATTGATTATTAATTATTAGTATTGAATATTGATTATTATATTACGAATATTATTATGGTACAATTATGGTAGTATTATTACTCTTTTAGTATACTTTCATTCTAGTTGGTATTACTGTTGTGGTACTCTCATTATATGGCCACAGGGATTTCGTTTGTAGATTCTTGAAATTGGCAATATAGTGAGAGGACCTTTCATGATATATTTGAAAAGTTATAAAATCATAAATTTCCACGTGCTTTTATATTATCAAGGTCCAAAGTTTCAAAATTCCAAATTCTCCAAATTTTACATTGACAAGTCCCTAGATTCTCGAATCCCAATATTCTTGGAACCCTAGATTCTCAGATTTCCACGCTCTCAGATTTCAAGATTCTTAAATCCCCAGATTCTCAAATCCCTAGATTCTCCAGTTGCCAAATTCCTAAATTCCTGATTTCCCTAGTTACCAAATTCTGAAATCCCTATATTACCTAGTTACCAATCTCTCAAATCCCTAGATTACCCAGTTACCAAATTCTAAAATCCCTAGAGTCCTCAAGTTTCAAATTCTCAAGTCCCTAGATTCCCCAAGTACCAAATTCTCAAGTTCCTAAATTCCCCAAGTACCGAATTCACCTATCCCTAAATTACCCAGTTACCAAACTCACAAATCCCTAGATTCCCCGAGTACCAACTTCTCAAATCCCTAGAGTCCCTAATTACCAAATTCTCAAATCCCTAGATTCCCCAATTACCAAATTCTCAAATCCCTAAATTCCCCAGTTACCAAATTCTCAAATCCACAAATTTCAAAATTCCCAGATTCCCAAGTCCGAAATTCCCAGATCCCCAAATTTCAAAATCCCCAGATTCCCAAGTCCCAAGTCCCCAGATCCCCAAATTCATACGTACATTGCCCTATAACCCACAAACGACATAATGTATTATAATAAATTATTAATAATCCAAACCGTTAAAACAGCATACAATTATTTTTGCACCGTTAAATGGTCCACGCGAATCGTGGTGCTTACATAATTTCGTAGCTTCACAATAAGAACAAACGGCCCTCTAATGAATGTTGCTTCAACGTTTAAATATAAAATTACTGTGAACAGAGGTACAAAAACGATAATGGTCATACATTATAAAAACCCGTGCGGGTAAAACAACAATTTGACTTCTGTAGGAGAGCAATCGAAGTGTGGTTAACGGGAAAAGGGGTGGGTCGAACGAAATTCAATTAAAAGAATCGTCGATGCGTGTCGCTATATTATCGATCTTCTAATTGCATCGTTTTAACGCGGCTCCCGGTTAAAACTGGCGCATTAATGTCGCTGTAATTCAATTAATTAACCGCAGCCATTACACGCGTACCGGAGAGTGTGTCAAACGTTCCTCGCGCGAAAACCTTCTTGCATCCCCGCCGTTTCCCAACGATTATTTCGCCAGCTCGTGTTCCCGGCGAATAAATACCGAAATTAAACGGCGAGGAACAGGGCGAAAAAAAATTAGAGAAAATTGGGAACGGAAAATGCGCACGGCGGACGAAATTTTAGAAAGAGACGTGAACGACCGTCGAGTGGTCCCGTATGACCCGCTCACATTTTAATGAGCTTTTCGCGCGTTAATAGTTCGTATCGCCCACCGTTAGAATGCCACGCGTTATATGGTCAAGTAAGCTTTATGTCAAATTAGTGGGATCATTTCAACGTTTAACTGAAAGAACTTTTGACAGCTATACAGAAATTATGTTTAAGGTACTCTGAATTATTGTATTGAAATTTTGTGCGAGGTGTCGTTAATAATTATGTATAAGTTCTGTATGATGAACTACCAATAACTACATAAGTGTTCTGTTCAAGGAACTATTAATAATTACACACGGTAATTGTTCAAGGAACTATCAGTAACTGTATATTAGTTATGTTTAAAGAACTAACAATAATTGTATGTAAATTCTGTTCAAAGTACGATCAATAACTATATACAATTTCTGCTTGAAGAACTATCAATAACTATATACAATTTCTGTGTAAAGAACTATCAATAACTATATACATATTCTGCTTGAGGAACTATCAATAACTATATACAAATTCTGTGCAAAGAACTATCAATAACTATATACATATTCTGCTTAAGGAACTATCAATAACTATATACAACTTCTGTACAAAGAACTATCAATAACTATATACATATTCTGCTTGAGGAACTATCAATAACTATATACAACTTCTGTGTAAAGAACTATCAATAACTATATACAACTTCTGTGTAAAGAACTATCAATAACTATATACAACTTCTGTGTGAAGAACTATCAATAACTATATACAATTTCAATCTGAAGAACTATCAATAACTATATACAACTTCTGTGTGAAGAACTACCAATAACTATATACAATTTCTCTCTGAAGAACTATCAATAACTATACGTAAATTCTGTTTAACCAAACTATCAATAACTATACCTAAACTTTGTTTGACAAGCTATCAGTAACTATACATAAGTTCTATCATAGCACTATCAATAACTATACATGCGTTCTGTTTACAGAACTATCAATAACTATACATAAATTCTTTATAAAAAAAACTATCAATAACGGTGCCTAAATTTAGTTTGATGAACTATCAACAACTATACCTAAATTCTGTTTGACAAGCTATCAATAACTATACATAAGTTCTATCATAGCACTATCAATAACTATAGATGCGTTCTGCTTACAGAACTATCAATAACTATACATAAATTCTTTATAAAAAACTATAAATAACTATACCTAAATTCTGTTTGACGAGCTATCAATAACTATACATAAGTTCTATTATAGCACTATCAATAACTATATATGAGCCCTGTTATAGGACTATCAATAACTATACACGAGTTCCGTTTAAAAAGGCGTCTGTAAATAATCGAGGAATTGTAATTAACCGAAGAAAGGAGACGTGGTCCAAAAAATAATTTCCCCCGCCGAAAAGTTGTCGCGAGAAACGAGGTTCCGATATTTTTCCAACAGCTGCGTCCACATTCGCAACAATTAAATTTTATTCGCGCCTCGTCGGGCTTGCGCGCGTTCCAACGCGTTGGGTTCAAAGGGGTCGGAAGCGGAAACGCTAGCACAGCTTCCTTCTTTTCGCGCAATCGCTACAAATTATTATTAGCACGTGCTCTCCTGTATTCGTATGTGTGCGCGCGTGCATATTCGACGCAGTGTACAACACTTTCGTCGGAATAACCACGAACGTTCAGCCGTGAACTCGGCAAACACGGGACACGCGAAAGCGCCGCTTAAATAAGCCGCTGGAAAATTCCGGGAGCAGAGAACGCGACCGTTTGCGGGCGAAAATTTTCACGACGCGAGTCGAATCAGAAAAATCAAGAACCACCAATTCCACGGTGCTTGAGTCGCGCAGAAATCGACAGAATTGGCTGGAAAAAGATGCGACGCTCTCGATAAATAGCACATTCTACCGAAATGAAATTGTATTTCTCTGCTAAACGGTGGTTATGATTTTTTTCTTAGCGAATTTTCATTCGTACATATCGTGGTCAATAAATGTGGGAGTAGGATGGAAAATACGAAGTATGAAGGTATCTCGTTATATGGCCACATATGGGTGATTTACATTCTTCATATCAATGAAGAGATCAATATTGATTCTTCACGTCAATATCGTGGTCAGTAAACGAGAGAGTAGGATGGAAAATATAAAGTATGAAGGTATCTCGCTATATGGCCACATATGGATGATGCACATTCTTCACATCAATGAAGATATCAATATTGATTCTTCGTATACTTGTGTTTGATAAACTTATGAGTAAAATGGAATTAAAAGGGATGAGAGTATCTCGCTATATGGCCCTGTCGCTACGAAGAATGAAAATTTTAATTTAACGCATCGCGACTGAAAAAGCTCCCAGGTCGACTTTTCTCCCTGCAGTTTTTCATCGTTTGGCTAAATTAAAATTCATGGCGATCTAAGAAGCCAAGTAATCAAACTTGAAATATTCAAAGCGTTCTAATTTTCATTAATATTCGTAAAACCCGTCGATTAATCCTCCATTAAAACCGGCGTTTCAGCAATTAATCGGCTACGATTTTCCTTAAAATTCACAAGAACCTCGCAGAGGCTGATAAATAAACGATTACATTTTATGTAAGGGTGGGTGAAAATCTGGAAAGAAAAGCAAGGGTAGCCAATTAGAAGCTTGAAACAATCGGCTTTCGTCGATAAAACCGTCGGACGATCGACGTCGAACGCGTTAAAATAAAATGGTGCCGGGGGGGGAAAAAAAGGGTGGCGGAGGAAAGAAGGCAGCTGTAGCAAAGTCAGGAAAATTGTTCGGGAAAAAGTGAAGAGCCACGTTGAACGGCAATTTCACGGAACAGATCGAATAACCTTTGCGACTTGTGACTCGTTGACTTCTGAAAGCACGGAGGGGGTGACAGAAGCTTCCCGTGTCGATTCACGGCAAATTAAGTACGCCATTGGGCTGCGAGGATAAAAATTAATCCCCCGAACGTTGAAGATCAGCCGAGTCGATATGGTTTTCACGGGTCGGATCATCGAGAAGGGGAGAAACAGGGGATGAACGAAGAGGGGCTAGACCGGGGTGCGCCACGTCCGGATTCAGGATAGCCATTAAATATAAACACAGCGAGGGTGACGCTAAAATCAACCCTCTCTTTTCTACTTCAACTCTAGCACTTATAGAATTTCTTCGTGAGGGTTTTTCGATAAACGTAAATCTTTGTGGATTCGCTTTCCAGTGTAATCTTTTCTTATTTGTTTTCGATAGTTTAAGGGTAGTTTTTGTGATATTGTATTTTAAGTTTGGGAATTTATCGATGATCGCTGAAACTACCCTCTGTGTTTTACTCCGAATTGTAGGACTTAAATTTCTTCATAAGGGTAGTTTTTTTATTAATGTACATCTTTGTGAATTCGCTTTAGAGTATAGTCATTGTTACTTGTTTTGGGTAGTTTAAGAATTATTTAGAAATCTAGAAATTGAACATCGAAGAATTGAAAAACTGAAGAATTGACAAAGAAAAAGTGAAGTTGGAAAATGAAAGACTGAGGAATTAACAAATTGAAGAATTGAAGAATTGTAGAATTGTAGAATTGTAGAATTGAAGAATTGTAGAATTGAAGAATTGAAGAAGTGCAGAATTGAAGAATTGTAGAATTGAAAAATTGAAGAATTGCATAATTGAAAAATTGAAGATTTGCAAAATTAAAAAATTGAAGAATTGAGGAACTGAAGAATTGAAGAATTGAAGAATTGAAGAATTGAAGAATTGAAGAATTGAAGAATTGAAGAATTGAAGAATTGAAAAATTGAAGAACCGAAAAATTGAAAAATTGAAAAATTGAAAAATTGAAGAATTGAAGAATTGAAAAATTGAAAAATTGAAAAATTGAAAAATTGAAAAATTGAAAGTATATACACTAACATTAAAAAAATTGAAAATTTAGTAAGATAGAAATGTACAAACTTGCAAATAAAAACTAGTAAAAATAAATCTCAGTATTTTCTACCAGAAAGAATTTCAAACTGAGTTTCTCAAACCTTTCCTTTTTAGAATCAGTACACGTGTTCATTTGACAGGCACAGACAAATGGTACTTATTTGCGATGAGCCGAAAATTTGTCACAGGTGGAAGTTACTCAACCACCAAAGCAGTAAGGTGATATTGATCGATTGATTGATTGATTGCCATGGCTACAAGTTCGATTGGACCAGTTTCGGAAATATTTCGACAGCTGGGTAATCCGATCAACCGTATCTGACGTGTTCTCCATAATGCGGAGGTTCAGATTAGATTTTCTAATTATCTTGTTTACCGTCTGTGTTGTTACAGCACTCACAGTTGGGATTCGAGGAGACTATTTCCAGCTTTCTGATCGATACGAATGTTTTCGAAACTAATTTTCGTCATATTCCATATTAAATTCTCGGTTCATCCCGCACAATTTCTCTATTCATTAAAACTTCAGATGAAGCTTGAAAAACCTACGAAATGATTGCGAATTCATCTCGTTTCGGTCTACGAAAAATAACAAATTATTGCGAATAAAAATTGCAGATTAAGATACTGTATCTTAACTATCCTCGTGTATTTTATACAGAAACTGTTCGATTAAAAACCAGTCTACAAAAAGTTAATTGAAAAACCAACATCCCCATTTGCGCTGTTAAACTGTCTGTACACTTCACCCTTTTTATAACCGAAATTGCCGAAGATAATATTTAACATTCTACTTTGTCCGATACTTCAATTAAAAACGAGGCTTTTTATTCTGACTGAAAAAAAGTACAGATGTAACACGAAAGAAGTAGTAACTTTCAAAAATTGTAGTCTCACGTTGAATGCCTTTGCAAACGGAGTCTTGGATTTGTTCAAGCAAGAACGCCGCGAGCATCGACGCGGAGGGTATTGAATTTTTCACAGGATTGTTAATTATTCTGCAAAGTTTTCGCGGTACAAAGGGGCTGCTCGATTGGTCACGAGGAAAATTAGTTCCTCGGGTCTCTTTGGCAGACAAGTTTTCGATGAGAAGCTCACTTCTAGAACGGTTGGAGAACCGACTACTCTATCAACATTCTCCATGAAGTTCAAGAAATATATTGCAACATGAATTTTGCTTTGGATTTCACGAATTTTATTTTTATGATTCTGGAGTTAGAAGTTGGCGGGTTTTTTAATTTTGAAAAAACTGAATTTCCGAATTTTTTATTTTTCGATATTTTAAACGTCCGAGTTCCTAAATTACCCAATTTCCCAATTTTCCAATTTTCCCATTTTTCAATTTCCAAATTTCCAAATTTTCCCATTTCCCAATTTCCCAATTTTCCAAATTTCTCGAATTCTCAATTTCTCAACTTTCCATTTCTTAATTTCCTACTTTCTTAATTTCCCAACTTTCAAATTTCCCAATATCCCATTTTCTCAATTTCCCCATTTCTCAATTTCCCAATTCCCCAATTTCCCAAATTCCCAATTTTCAAATTTCCCAATTTCCTAATGTCCCAATTTCCCAATTTCCCAATTTCCCAAATTTCTCAATTTCTCAATTTCCTGCTTTCCTAATTTCCCAACTTCCAAATTTCCCAATATCCCATTTTCTCAATTTCCCAATTTCCAATTTCTCAATTTCCCAATTTTCCAATTTTCCAAAGCCCTAATTTCCCAATTCCAAATTTCCAAATTTCTAATCTTTCCAATTTCTTAAATTTCCCAATTTCCCAATTTCCCAATTTCCTAATTTCCCAATTTCCCAATTTCCGAATTTCCGAATTTCCTAATTTCCTCATTTCCTAATTTCCCAATTTCCCAATTCTCAATTTCCAAATTTCTGAATTTCCCAATTTCCAAATTGCTAAATATCCCAACCTTCAAATCCCTAAATCCCCAAATGTCCAAGCTAACCTAACCTACAAATCTCCAAATTTCCAAACTACCCTAACCTAACACACCATAACCTACAAACCTCTAAATCCCCAAATTTCCAAATGTCCCAAGAAATCCCCAAATCCCCAAATTACCAAGTGACAAAATTTCCAAATGAAATCCCAGTAATTTAGCAGGATATCTCGAGATTGCGCAAAGTAAGGTTTTTACGGGCACACAAGATGGGAATACGAAGCGTAAATTTCGTCGAAGTGGATTGTCCAATCCTAATCCAGTTTCCAAGTTTCATCGTGTTCCCATTTTTACAGTGGCTGTGCGAGGTATCTTCAGCAAGAATGAAGCAATAGGAAAACAATCCGACGGTCTGGTACTAAAAATTTCACCAGCCCGCCGGATATAAGAGACCGGTCTTGTCTCAAGAACGACAAAACGGAGCTGCGAGGTTCCTTCGGTTCAAATATTCACGCGCTTCGAGCGCCAAAGATTTCGTGTTTTACGTCTTACGGTAGACTGAATCAAATTTTTCTTCTTCCAGCAATTATAATCATTATAGTTATTCTCAATATTTCACTATATCATCCGATCTTTATTTATAAAAAATAAGAAAAATACGTAAAGAAACACTTTTACTATAAACTGTCCTTTATTATAAGATTTGTTACAATTACTCAAAAAATTGTAAAAATTATAACTAAGTCTTCTGGTACGTATCGTACATTTTTAGAAAAGTTCCCTCTTTATGCGAATATAAATTCCGAATAAATCATACGTATAAATCTGTGCAAACTGTATATACAATAAAATATTAAAAACCCAACCTAAAACAATTGAAGTTATGTTACGTAATTGTGTTGCAATTTCCCAAAGCAATAAAATTAACCACCTAAAAAAAGTCGGTATATTCAAAGCAGGCGAGATTGTCCGATCTCTCACCGTCCGGTATGATGGTTTAACAATGTTTGCAAGAAAGGCACAAAGAAGATTTTCTAAGCAGAGGTATAGGTCTGCGGCGGAAAACGGGCAGGGTTGATTCCAGATTGATAACCGTGGTTGAACGAGGGTGGCGGTTCGACGTGGTGAAGTTAAGGCGCCGCGACGAGCACATATGGAAGGGAGCCTGGATGAGTTTGCGATTAAACGCGATTATAATTAAGGATAATGGAGTTTCGGGGCGGGAGTTGCCGTCGAGTCCCTTCGCAGCTGGCGTCGTTATATCGAGTTCCTGTCGTCAGCCAACGTGCACAACCGACCCACGAAAATGCTTTTGGTCGTCCAGTTTCTCGCGTGCACGTACAAAACCCTTCTCCAATTCGACTTTACACGCTTTCGTGCATCAAAGACAAAATGTCCGACCTCCGAACATCGCTTCGAAACTATGGTTCAATTTTAAGACGTTATACTTCCTTTTCGCTTTACTATTCTGCATTTTTTGTATTCAAATTATCTTTATTTTCTTTCATTTTCATTACTGTTTTCGGCAATATTTCATTCGAATATCTTGATTCTTGTATTTCTAATTTTTAGGGGAGTTATAGGTTAGGAGAATAATTTAACTTCCACAAGCTGATTTTTATTTACCTCACCATTTTCGCAATAAATTTTCGCAGTTGCAAGCAGTTGATACGAGGTGAAATTTTCAACTTTAAACTCGTACAGAAAGTTAAGCGTCAAATATGGCCGCCACAGCAAGGTTAAGATTGAATTGCAGCGAAAATGCAGGCAAATTATTATTATTGTTAATTTCAATGAATTTCTACTTCATACTATGAACATTCTATATAAACATACACATATACATACATATATTTTTATTATAATAAAATTGTATATAAAGAAGTGTATATCAGGTAAGTAGAATACAAAGTGATATCTGTAACATAATTTTAAGGAATATTTAAAATAGCATTCCGCAGAAGATTCTATGTAACATACCTATATTTTTATTATAATAAAATTGTATATAAAGAAGTGTATATCAGGTAAGTAGAATACAAAGTGATATCTGTAACGAATTTCCAAGGAATATTTAAAATAGCATTCCGCAGAAGATTCTATGTAACATACCTATATTTTTATTATAATAAAATTGTATATAAAGAAGTGTATATCAGGTAAGTAGAATACAAAGTGATATCTGTAACATAATTTTAAGGAATATTTAAAATAGCATTCCGCAGAAGATTCTATGTAACATACCTATATTTTTATTATAATAAAATTGTATATAAAGAAGTGTATATCAGGTAAGTAGAATACAAAGTGATATCTGTAACATAATTTTAAGGAATATTTAAAATAGCATTCCACAGAAGATTCTATGTAACATACCTATATTTTTATTATAATAAAATTGTATATAAAGAAGTGTATATCAGGTAAGTAGAATACAAAGTGATATCTGTAACATAATTTAAAGGAATATTTAAAATAGCATTCCACAGAAGATTTTATGTAACATACCTATATTTTTATTATAATAAAATTGTATATAAAGAAGTGTATATCAGGTAAGTAGAATACAAAGTGATATCTGTAACGAATTTCCAAGGAATATTTAAAATAGCATTCCGCAGAAAATATTCAGCAGAAATCCAGATGACGGTAAATTGAACGCGATTGATGCACCTGAATATTTAAATTTGTTTCGCGGCGAGAATAGCATTTTGTTCTGCAGCGAATTATGCTAGTAAAGTTGTACCTGGACGTGAAGGATTTTGTTAGGCCGTCAGTTCGAATAGAGTAACCGAGAAGTTCCGTAATCCTATCCGCTGCTTCTCAAATAATCTACAAAGTTGCAAGGGAGAAAATTCAACCCCTTTCCGTATTAAGTCGTCGGTTTTCATTAAACGCTCGAGAACCTCAACAATACGAAAGCAAAGGGGAAATTGTACAACATGGAAGCACGAAATGTAAACGCCGCGAGCCATCCAGAAAGGTTTTCGTATTTTTATCAATTTCTTGCTAGCGAACGTCGACATTTCGAAGGGAAATTGAAACGCATGCTCGAATCGCTTAAAGTGTTCCCTCGTTTATTTTCAAACTTCGAATATCATATAAAACGAGACGATATTTCGTGCCTGTCCGATCGATGAATAAACGAAGTTACGAGAACACGGTGAATTATGGAAACTGCCCTTACGCGGCAGAAGTCGCGATAATATTATAAAATATAGAAGTTAAGAATTAACAAGGCAACTTCTACGATTCTGCGATTATGTTCGGAGTATCGCAAGAAAAATCTTAGCTGTATCGTTAAAAACTACCGTCTGAAATAACTTCGGAAGAAAAAAACTGTACCCGCTTGTTTAACCTTAATAGCTGTTTCGGAATATCTTTCTGCACATTTGGTCGTTAAACGCGATATTATCGCGAGATTATAGTAAACTTTTTCTCTCCAACTTTCGACAATTTTACGGATCAACCGACCTCGTTATGCTAATCGCAATCAATAGCGTATAATAAAATATACTACACCGATTCCGTTTTAAAACGCTATATTTGCGTGCACCCGCATAAGGGTTAATTGAATTAATCGATGATAGTCAATACAAGATACACTTTTCAATTTTCCGTTTAAAAATTCAGAAATTTTCTGTCTGCTAGTTCGGAAATTTTAAATCTTCAAATTTAGGAATTTTTTATTTTAAATTTGCAAGTTTGAAAATTTTAGATTTGTAAATGTAGAAATATTTCATTTTAAATTTTCAAGTTTGGAACTTCAGGAAACTTAGGTAGCACAAATTCACAAATTTTGAACTTACCCCATTATTAATATTAACAAACTTGTGAGTATCGGAATACAGGAAGTACACATATGTGCGCATCCCACGGGTTCTTGAGATGACTCAGACACTAATGAAGAATTACCACCCCGGTTCCTTGGCGGACAATGCAATTGGAATCGGTCCACGGGAATCCCCTCGGATATGGGGGGTCACCGAGAACCATGAACGTATCCCCCGGGATGCGGGAAAGGCTCCACGGGACTCTCCATCCGCAACGTTCTATTGTCATGGCTTTCCTCGCGCGATAAGAATTGGAAAGACTGCCACATAATTGAGATGAACGATTCGCCTGTTCCTCGAGCAGGAATTCCTCTTCCTTGGTTTCGCGCCCGTTCCATTATGACGTCGTTTATCAATGCTTAGGCGAGACCGTTCTTGAGATGGACTGACGTGTTCGCAGTCTGCCTTCTTCGTTCATAACTTAATTACTTTAATAGCTATGAAATCCTGTCGCGTACAATTTTAAGGTGAAGACCAATTTAGAATATATTGTGTCTTTTAATGCATATTTTTGGTGACACTAAAATTAACTGGGTGTTATAATTGCACACGAGTTAAAATGCTCACAAGTTAAAATGCTCACAAGAATTTCTGTGATTAAACTTTGGATGAAGTAGTTACTTAAATGGAAACTAACAAAAAATATTGGACTGTTTTAAAATGAATATTTTAGCCTGACTAAAAATACAAGAATTAATTCTTTATGTTTGACCAATTTAAACTGTGCGCACTTTTGAAATAGTACCACTGGCGGCATTTAGCGGTGCATTGTGGTGTTAACAGAAAATTGCATTTTTCTTTAAAATTAGATACTTTCACGATATTCTGAGACATATATAATATTCTATTATGTCAACAGAACTAAAATAATGCGATAATTATTAGTTAAAAGCGTTAGAAACGAAAAATTGCATTTTGATATCGCAGTTCGCCGCTGGATGGCGGTGTTTGCAGAAAGCGGCGCAAAGTGTAAGAATTAGGCTTAAAAATACTTGTATCTAAAGAATAATATTTTATAGCATGAGTGGTCTATTCTACACCCAGTACATACATCTTTTAAGTACAGGTATAAATGAGAATTAAAAACTTTGTATTATGTCTGAAATACTTTATTAGGTCTGAAAGTTCAAACAGTTCAAAGACAATGTAACTCTTTTCCAACTGGGTAAAAAGATTGAATAAAAATTGATTAGTCTTCGTAAGTTATTGCATCGTGTAAACATTTTGCCACATTTTCGTCGAAGTCAAGTATAATAGTTTCAAAGAAATAAAATGTAGATTGAAAATCTATACTTTCTAAATCACATTAATGCAAGCAACTTCATGTTATAGATGAGCTGCTAGTCATATGATCACGTGCAACTTCCTTCAGTTAAACCGAAATGTAGAATATAAATAGTAGAATGTAAATAAATTCCACTATGTACTTTTCTTTGTGTCTTTCACATAGACACGAGTTTCTCCGTTAGGCTCTCCCTAAATTTTCTGAAAACCAAATGAACCCCTTACTCTTAACCAAAGGAAGCTTACACTGCACTCAAACATACAAAGTTCCAGCCTTATCCCTATTTTGATCCTGCATTCTTGCTGGTACAATAAAAACGCCAGGTTGCCACATGATTTTTAATCAAGAAGTATTCATTTTATTCACAGAGCTTCACTCGTTTTAAGAACTAAATGGTTTTATGAAAAAAATTCATTTAAAATAACACGGAGAATAAACCCAATTTTATAGCTGACAATGATTATAATTCTTCGATCTTCATATTTCTTCCTCCACATCCTACATTTGAAGGTTCAATTTAATTTTTTTAGCAATTAGGAAGATCAACTCATAACGTTAGTCATAGTTTGCTGATTGAATAAGTCTGTTTGTACAGCGTTTAGAAACATGGGCACGCTGTGCTGTCGATGCAAGTGTTGTTCCACCAATGATTCAAGTGTCGCTGAGAACGCGGTTTCCAGGAGATCCACTCCATCCCCACTGATTTGGAAGAACAGATAGTCGTCAGGTGATTCTGCATACTGACTGAATAGTTTATATCGACCCTCCTTCGTTCTGTCTACTCTCCAACCAAATAGTTGGTAACATGCTTGTCGATACTCCTGTGACGATGCCTTAAAAGCCTCCTTCAAACGAGCTATTTTGATCTCGTGAGTTTGCTTAAGTTCCGCTATTTCTATAAAAAAAAACAGTTGCATGTTGATGATGATGTTGTGTGACAAATTTAAGGGACACCAATGAATAGGGTAGACTCTTGTTATAGTATCAGTCTTGAGATTGGCAATGTGAACAGAGGTTCTTCCATGGAGCGTTTCAAAACTTTTGGATTTGTCAATTTCAAGTTTGCAAGCTTCCAACTTCTCAGATTCCCAAATCCCCAAATTCCCAAATGTCTCCCAAATGTAACTTGCTCAACAGACAACATAACTAGAGTCTACTACAGTACTCCACAAACTCTCCAATGAGCACTTGGTTTCATCACTGTTCTACATAATATAAAACCCTTACCTTGTGCCTGAAGAGAAGATGTCGTAGCGTTGGTTCCTCCTTGCGCCACTTTAGCTCTCAGTTCTTCCAGTTCACGCAGTAATGCCTTCTGCTTTTCCTCCGCCTGCTGTTCTGCGATAGCAGCAGGATTCATGGAATAGTGCAGTATCCTAGCGTTGCAATTGAAATCACCTTTTAGTGCACGATGCTCCAATTCGCCCTTCAGTCGCTCGACTTCCTCCTTCAATTTATTGCACTCATCCACTTGACTATAACCCTCGGCTGCTTGAAGATCCGACTCTAATTTGGTAACTAACTCCCTGGGAAATAAATCTTGTTAGCATTGCAGTTGATACTAAGTACTTAAACTGAAGTCTTATAATTACCGGTAAGCATCTATTGTACGTTCCAGTGCAGGAATTCTTTCAGTTATGGCGTTATTGCTATCTATCGTCATCTCTTTTTCGTATAAATCTAACTGCTGTCTATAACTGTCCCTTTCTCGCGTAACGAGGATCATCTTCTTCTGTAATCTGCTCGCTAACTTGTTTAATTTTTCTTTCGACACTGTTACATCTGTGGCCAATTTCTTAGCGTCCTCGTATTTTTTTGATAGATTCTGTGATTCCCTCAATGCAGCGTCCAACTTTGATCTGAGTTGTCCTTCTTCTGCTTTCAAAACCAACTCGGCTTGTTGCAGTCTGTTCAATTCACGTTTCAAGACCGACGGTCCACCAGTGATTCCAATAGTTTCGTATTCGGCCAGACGTAATGTAAGTTCCGCTTTTTTGGCTTCCAACACAGTAACTTGCTGTTCCACTTTCTCTGTATGCTCTAACCTGTAAAAGTAAATATTTTTATCATGAAGTAATGGCTACATGAATTGTAAGAGCGATTTCAGAAACAGTACCTCTTCATTACATTAGCCATTTGTTCCTCTAACAGTAATTTTCCTCTAACAGATTCTCTTAAATTGGCAATAGTTTCTTTCGCAACTATGAGTTCTTTCTCAAGCTCATTTGCTTTCGCTGCTTTGGCAAGCAATAATTTCCCTTCTTCCCAGGATGCTCTTTCTGATTCTAATATCTCTATTTTTATTTTCATATTTTGAAGTTCCACATTTTGCAGTTCCAATTCTTGCTGTTTAGTTTGATATTCTTTCAGTTTTTCCTCTAACTGTGTTATTCGTTTTTGTGCTGTTTCAAATTGTTGCTGACTATGTGAAATTTCTTCTTCATCTGTAGATTTTGACGGGGCTTCTCGTGTAGGAACATTTTTAAGCTCATCTAATAGTTTTGCATTTTCATTCATTAATGTGAGGTTCTTTTGCTCCAAATTTGTCTTTACCTACAAATTCCATTATATATACAATTCTGTAGACATTAAAATATAAATGTTTGAACACTGTTTATTTACCTGGTGTAATTCTTTTTCTGCAGCAGCTTGTGCAGTGCGTGCATCTTGAATTGTTCTACGAGCAATATCTAGCCTCACTTCTAACTGTTTGATAGTTTGTTTGTCTTCTTCAATCTGTATCTCTAAACCACTTTTCTGCTTTTCAAATACCTCTTCCATTTGCCTACGTATCTTGTGAAGTTGTTGCACTGTGGCCTCTTGATGAGAGAGCCTTGTTTTTAAAGATACAACCTAACAAAACACACAGAATTTTTCTAATGTATAGAATCTCTATAAATTTATGTACGATTTTAGTCAAAAAATGTTTACTTCTCCCTTTAATCTTCTCCATTCCCATGGGCTACCTGGAACAGTCTCTGTCTGACTTTTATTTGAAATAGAACTATCTGAATCATCAAGTCTTCGTCTTTTGGGTGAAATAATACATTCCTCTTGTTCACTGAACAAAGGAGATGTAAATGCAGTTCCTGAGAGCCGTAATGATACACCACTGCTACTGCTTTTACGATAGACTTCTGATCCTGATCTCAAGTCCTTTATCATTTTGATGACAGTAGTTGGATCCTTATCATCCATCTGTAACAGCAATTATTAAAAGCATAAAAATTAAATAGTTATTATAGAATGTATCAATATATTTCTTAAGTCATTGTTTATTGGATGAGTATATCCAAACAAAACTGTTTCAACATAACAATTAAAATAACATCAATTGAACTTACTTTGTTAAATTACGCGATGCTGCTGTTGTTAAAGAATTCAAATGCTAAAACGCGCGTTGCTTGATTGTAATCGGAGTATACAAATATACATTGAAATGTATCACTTATTCTATGTACGGCACAATTTGCTACAGAAGGTTTCAACAACTAAAATCACAATTCGTGGGACACTGTGTAGTACTTTAATTCAGAATTAGTTTCGTAGCTATTCGGTTTACGAATTTGAAGTATCATTACTACTGATACTTCAGTCAACCTTCTACAGTAGCAATATAATCGGCAATATGGTGGCGCTGGTGTAGACATTGGCGCCATGGAAGCGTCTCAAAGAGTTATAAATAATATACTATAGCTACTGCATTATCCAATAAGCATCATTGATTATTTGAAAAAATTATGAATTAAATATGTATGTTATAATACTCCAATATTCAAATATTCTAATGTATGTAACAATGCCGAGAACCAACAAAATTTGTGTATTCCCAAAGAATTTGGGAACGCCCAAGAAAATCCTAGAATACAATATTTTGCTCGAGTGTCCACACTGTATGCTATATAATGTATATATATTGGTAGGACTGATCAAAAATTGTCCCCAACTATTGCCAATAAAACCACAAGAAAGTTACAAAAAGTTGATGCATCATTTCTAAACTGCTCAACTTTGACAACCGATATTTTTTTAATAAATTGAATAAGATTTGATAATACTTTAAATTTAGCATTAAGTTAAATAAATTCAATTGATAGCCGTATGAGAGTACAAATAATAAAGACTAAATGTCAACGTTGTTGCTGTTGAACTCGTTTATACCGCAGTGCGGAAACATACATGTTAATTACTATTAATAAATAATTATTAGTATAAGATTAATGTTATAAAATGAGATCAATTTAATTTTGTTTATACACTGTAAAAAATAGATAATTTTAATAATGTATATATTATACTTCTGTATAAGTTTGTTACTTAGCCTGTCATCGTTGATTCATGGGGTTAGTATAACCATAAGTTTGTAGCAGTCTACAATATGCCACGTAACAAACTTCGATAAAATTTCAGAGTGAATTAGACTATGATGGATGGCTGCAGCTAAGACTATGGCATGCATTTAATGATGAACCAGAGCCCATTTTTATAGAGCGTGGAAATGTAACCATATCCAGTGTCCGCAGTGGTGCATCTGTTATTGGACAAAATGGGTTACTGCAAACCCACATAAATGAGTTGAAAAATCTTGCCAAAAATGATGGCAAGTACAGGCTTAAAGCAGTAGCCCGTACCTCTTCAGGAAATGAAATAACATTTTTAACTTCTGTACCTGCGGTAATTATACTTCTTTCATCATATGCAGTTACTTATATCTTATAAACATTTATATCCCCATTTCCTTTTTCAGTGTTATCTTCTTGGTTCTGATCTAGAAGATGTAATAACAGTTTGGCTGGATAGTGCTGCTGAACCAATAGTTGTAAGCCTGTCCTCGCCGGGTCCTTGTGGTACCGAGAGTCCATTCACAAATATGTGGACAACTAATGTTATTGTTAAATATCCTGATGGTGGACCAGTTCCAGACACTGCTACGTACATTCAGAAACTTGAACGTGAGAGAGAAGCAAGGGAAAGAGGGGAAGCTAAAGATAACAGATCTTTCCTTGCAAGATATGTAAGTTCTTTAATTCAAATGGTATTTATGATTCTATTTTTATATGATATTTTAAATTGTATATTATTATATTTTTGTTTCAGTGGATGTACATTGTACCAGCATTGATCTTTGTTGTCTTGTCATCTGCAACAAATCCTGAAGCTGGAGGAGCAGGGGGTGGCAGTGCCCAAAGACAGTGAGACGATATTGTTACATCTACGTGTGCATTATTGCTCAACGAGTGTTCATGTGTGGACCGTTTATTTATAAAGTTACAATGTACTTTCATAATTACAATTGTAACAATCATAATTACATCTTCTGAATAAACTTGATTTAAGTAAAAACCTTTTGTTATTTTCCCAAAAACATATGCTTTGTCTTTCCTTGAATACAAACAGCTGTAACTATGCACCATCAATATGTATAGTTTAATACAGAAGGTAGGGTTCACAGGTGTAACAATAATCAATAATCCACCACCCAATGAGTATGCCATAGCCTGTTAGCACTATGCATTAGAATACATATAAACTAAGCTGTTCTAAAAATGGCAGCCTTTACTTTGAACATTGAAAAACACGTGGAACCTTGTCTTGTCACTTGTGGCAAGTTTGATGGTTCCCATGCCTGTTTAGCTGCGGCTACATTCGGCGGGAACATTTTGGTGCACAGTCCTCATAGACAACCACAAATAACTGGCCATGATCATGAGCAGACTGACAGGAAATTTTCATGGAGTGGAGAGCTTGCTGAACTTCAAATTGGTACAGAGGTAAAGTGAAATATTCTTAATTAGTCCAAGATTACCATTTATTATATTTCTAACAGATTACAGCACTGTGTACTGGCAGACTTGGTGAAGATGAAAGAGATATTCTACTAATTGGAACTGTCACTCATGTCCTTGCTTTCCATGTTGAAGACAACTCAGACATCTTCTACAAAGAGGTACTGAATCACCCTAAGCTCCTGATGAGGATGATCAATCATCTTTTCTGCTAGATGTCTGATGGAGCTAAATGCATAATCATTGGAAAACTGAGCTGGCTCTCAAATCATGTTGCAATAGTGGGTGGCAACTGTTCAGTGACCATCTTGGACTCACAGGGTACAGAAGTATTCTGGACAGTGGTAGGAGGTATGGTTAGCTCCCTGGCTGTGTTTGATTTCAATGGAGATAACGAGAATGAGGTAAAACCCATTGAAACTTCTCTCAGCAAATTATTTTACCCACACTGAAATCTTTCTGTTGAAAGCTGATAACTGGCACAATAGATTTTGAGATAAAGGTACACAAGCAGAGCAACGTTCTGTGGGAGACCAAGGAAACAGCACCCATTACCAGCCTAACCGGCCTCCCTAATCGAAGATTCGTTTATTCCGTCGGAAATGGAACTTTAGGGCTCTACGAAATGTCTCAGAGACTCTGGCGTGTTAAGGTCAGTCGATTCTTCGAAATTGTCAGCACGAAGGTATAGACGAGGAGAGCCATATTCGATTCGATGAATTTTTCAGTCGAAACACAGGGTGGTGGTTACACGCAGCTTCGACTTGAATGGGGACGGCACTCCGGAAGTAATAACCGGCTGGAATAATGGAAAAGTGGATGCCAGGTTGTCCGACAGTGGTGAAGTAATTTTTAAAATTCAATTATCAGCCGGTGTAGCTGGAATCGTGGAGGCCGACTATAGGAGACTCGGAAAACCCGACTTGGTGGTGGTGTCCACCACTGGAGAGGGTGAAATATTATTCGTTACATTGTCACACGTGTCCCCGCTATTGTATTATCCACAATTATACGAAGAAATTTTGTTACAGTACGAGGTTACAGTTCTGCCTCCACGATGGACACTCCAGAGCCCGGAGAGGCCATGCGAGATTTATTAGCTAGAAAGCAGATGCTGCAGATGGAACTCAGACAAAGAGCTTCGACCGTTCCAAACATGTACCACGGGACAAAATTGGCCGTCAGTTTAATGACCTCAATGGGTGCCGCACGCGTCTCGCTCGCATCCGGACCTGGACTTTTGGTAGATTCGCTAATAAGATTATTTCTTACTCTTCTTAATTTCGACTCTTTTAGATTCACTGCGCTATAGTTTTCACCGAAGGAGTGTTCGAAGGTGAGACCCTGGTTGTTCATCCTAGCAAACCAAGAGGGGAACTTGAAATTGAGCTTCGTCCAGCGAAGAATACTCCTGTGGACATGCATGTGAAGGTCTGCGTTGGTCCAGCTGGTGCTGATCTACTTCAGGTATCATGTGATACTGAAGAGAAATGTTCAATCTGGTTAACTGTACAGTTACTTTTTAACAGGTGTTCGAAATGACCCGTCAGCTGCCTAGATTCTGCATGTACGAAGTCATCGATCGTCCCTCGCAAATTCCGGATGACTTCGCAAAAAATAGTGTCACTGCTGAGGTACTTTGATGGAACTTAATTATTTGATGCAAGCTGAAAATACAAAAGATTGTTTAGCATGTTGGAAGAAATTGTATATAAGCAATAGATATTTTTAGCTTGCAGAAAGGCCTCAAAGGATCGCCCTGTGGCTGAACCAGTGCCTCATCCTACCGGAAGAGTTCGAAATGAAGGAAGACGGCACGCACAATGGAGGCATCGAACTATGGCTTCGTGGAATGAGGGACGACAAGGTCCACTGTTTCCTGGTCAACTCCACTGGAAGAATAACCATTCAAACAGAGGATTCTGCATTTGCGGGTGACGTTATTCAATCTCTGGCCATGTATCTGGGTCTCAGAGAGCTTTCTTCTGAAGTCTCGTTCCCGACCGAAGAGAAAAAGCTGGTCGACGCACTGGAACGCGTCAGAGGTAAATGAAAAGCAGTGACACTCTCTCCGAATAAATTTTGAAGATTAATTACTAATTTTTTTGTAGAACTGAAGGAGATCGACGCTAAACTGCAAGCAGAGACCGCAAACGAGACGACGTTGTTGAAAAATATCATAATTCGGCTAGAAGATGCGAGGATTCTCGAGAATGTGGACGACATGAGGAGAAGATTGGTGCAGCTGAAGAACGTGAACGCGGATTTAATAAGGGAACACGAAATCAGGATGAAGAGTTATAGGGAACTCACGATGAACTTGAAGGAGCTGAATATGGGAGTGCAACGTGCATCCAGATTGAGAGGTAGCCTAAATATATTTTATCCTGGCGTGTGAATCATTTCTTAATGATTTTTCAGTTGGAAAAAGTTCGTCGAATACCGTAGCTGGATGCAGAGCCGCCATTCAAGATGAGAATCCGAAGGCACTCGCGTTCGCGATAAGACATGGTTGAATTTTAACTGTTTTGTATTAAAAAATTTTATTGTCAAATTCTACGACTAACATGAAGGTGGTAATAATAATTCTTAAAAGACTTTTGTATTATTTTACTTGTAACTTCTTCACAAAAACTGATCTAACGAATGTTCAACAAGATATTAAACATGGTATACAAGTATGAGTTCAATCTGGAGGCATCAAAGATTCGCCGCCATTTTGTCTGTGTTAATATTCAGAATTGTAGGCAGAAGTTCATTTTATAAATCTCTATAAAAGCATCATATTTTTTGTACTCTTCAAGATCTTGAGGCCTTCAGACTGATCTCTTACGTCTATTAAAACTAAAAATACCAGATACTTATAATACATTTCAATAAATTATAAACAACAATTCACAATTAACATTCAATTGATTCAATGAGTCGTTCCCCGTACGGAGATGCTGAATCTCCTCTTGAGCGGAATAGGCGAGGGTCGCCGAAGAGCGTTCAAAGTGCCATCAGTTGAGGCTCTCACTCTGAAGGAGCTCCCCTGGTGCCCAGAGTTGCCCGGCAATTCCGTCAACAACTTGGAGATGTCGGTGAAAACGGCCATGACCTGCCAAATAAAAATAATCGGGCCTGTCTTCATCGTTGCATAACGCGTGCGATTATCTATTCAACTCGATTATCGCCCAGCCATTTTCTATTTTTATTTTCGCCCCTCACTAAATGGCCGCGACACGTGCGACTTTCATAGGCTACTAGGTTCCTAGGTTTTTAGACTAGCCATAGGTTTCTAGGCATTTAAGCTTCTAGGGTTCTTAAGCTACTAGGTTTAGGTTTTTAGGCTCTAGGTTCAATTGTAGGTTCCTAGGAACTGAACTCGAAATTCCTAGTTTCCTAGGATCTAGGTTACTAGTTTTAGGTCCTCCCTAGGTTCTAGTTTCCTAGGATCTAGGTTACTAGTTCTAGGCCCTTCCTAGGTTCTGACTTCCCCTAGTCTACATTGCTCTTAGGCTGTAGGTGCTCACTAAGCACTAAGTTCTCCCTAGGACCTAGTTCTCCAGGTTGTTCCTAGATTCTAAGCTGCTTCTAGGTTCTCTCTGGTCTCTAGATTTTCTACACACTATGTTATCTCTAGAACATGGGCTACCTTTCAGGTTGTTCCTAGGTTTTAAACTATTAATGGGTGATAGGTGCTCTCTAGACTCTAGGGATCCTAGGACCCTAGATTCCTAGACTCTAGCTTGTCCTTAGGTTCTTGATACAATACTATTTCCCCTAGATTCCATGGAATGTAAGCTCTCACTAAATTCTCGATATCCTCAGGTTCTATATTCCCCTAGTTTCTCCTATTCTCCCTATAATTCCCTATAGTTCCCTATAATTTCTCATAATTTTCTATAATTCTCCATAGTTCTCTAAGTCCGTCAACACAATTCGCCCTGCGATTTGCCAACAATCTGTCCATCGCTGTAGACGGTGTCTGCGGATAATTAATTGTGAAACAAATTTTTAATTGCGGCCATATTAAGATAGCCGTGACAAGCAGGACGATTGGAGATGTGTATATCTCGCGGACAGCTTCGTCGCGATACAGATTTTGTTTACCACTTGGCGATCACGCGTGAACGCCATGACTGATTTCCCGGTGGAGTAAACAATCGTTTTAGAAAAATAACCAGAGTAGATCTTCGCCATTGGACGGTGTCGATTCGCGAAACCTGCCTACTTCCGCGATCGGAAATAGCACTTCCGATCGGTATCTCGATCGCTCGTCACACGTCTTCGACGATGGATGACGTAGTGCTACGTTGACGTAGTGCTACGTCAATCGGTCGTGTATCGTTCGCCCACGATATGCGTAGTTCACGAATTTCGTTCGATAAGTATTTCGCGTTCGATTAAATCGCTCGGAACTTTCGCGTACGTAGTACTACGTTCATCGAATCGAGGGAATTTTTTCGAGATAATCGAGTATTTTTGGGTGCTGCAATGAGTATTGGTGAGTCAAACGAATGATTCACAAATGTTAAAATGTCGAGGACGTAGCACTACGTTTCGGAAGGGAATTTTTGGGTAGAACGTTCTATACTTTTTGGTATACCATAAACACTTTCGTAAGTGATAAGGCTATCTACCAGACGTTACAAAACGAGACACGTAGTAGTACGTCACTTCTGATGGGGCAAACTTTCGTGGAGAACATTGTAGAAGCGTTTGACTGAAATGATTATATAATCATTTTCGTTCAAAACATAGTGTAAAACAAAGCACGTAGTAGTACGTTCTTTAACACGTATCATCTGTCATGAAACTTCCATACGAAATTTTGTAGGGATATTCAGAAAACGTGTATTCACACACGTATTACAGTGACATATTGATAAAACGTACAACGTAGTACTACGTTCTTTAACAAATGTCATCTCCGATGAAACTTCTCTATAAAATTTTGTAGAAATATCAAGTAGACGTTAGGCAGCAGGTACAAAACACGCAAACGTTGATAAATCGAAAAACGTAGTACTACGTTCTTTAACAAATCTCATCACGAACCAAACTTTCATAAGCAATTTTGTAGAAATATCAAGTAGACGTCAGACAGCAGATGTGAGACACAAACGTTAACGAAATGAAGCACGTAGTAGTACGTTCTTTGACAAGTTTCATCCCCGATGAAAATTTCGTATAAAATTTTATAAAAATATTAAATACATACTAGTTTAAATATACATAACGCTGAAATGCAAATGAAATGAAGCACGTAGTACTACGTTCTATAGAGCAAAGTAGAAATACAACTTTGTGTATTCTGGTAGGAATATAAATAGCAAATTTTAGATAATTTTTTAGTAGAAGCGGGTTTCATTCAATGAATTGTAGAATTGTTTACTTTACAAACGAATAAGATTGCCCTTTGTCTTAGCCCTTGTGCCCGAAGATCGTACAACAGAGAAGTCAATGTCAGTGTTACGTCAAACGCTTCCATCATTATCGTTCAAGACGTAACACCACCATGTCAACGACTTCTGATTTTTCCGAAGCTGAAGTGCTGTTGTGTTATCTCTAATAGCACGATTTCGTGTTTCGAACTGACTGTTCTAACTTTTGTACCGATTTATAAATTCTGCTTGAAAATAAATTTGTACATTTTGTTTAAAAAAGGAGATGCAGTATTACTACTCACGTAGTACTACGTGTATTTTGAATCACGGTTGAATTTGAAATTTATGTAAGACAACTAAGATACAGTATTTAAAATAAAATGTACAAGAAATGGTACGAATAAACCAAGAACGTAGTACTACGTGTTGTATTTTTAATCAAGGTTCAATTTGAAATTTATGTAAGACAACTAAGATACAGTATTTAAAATAAAATGTACAAGAAATGGTACGAATAAACCAAAAACGTAGTACTACGTGTTGTATTTTTAATCAAAGTTCAATTTGAAATTTATGTAAGGTAACCTAGCTTCGATAGTTAAAGTAAATTGTACAAGAATTGGTACGAGTAAATTAAAAACGTAGTACTACGTGTTATATTTTGAATGCAGGTTCAATTTGAAATTTATGTAAGGTAATTAAGCTACGGTAGTTAAGGTAAAATGTACAAGAATTGGTACGGGTAAACGCAAAACGTAGTACTACGTTCTGGAATTTACTTAAATATACTACGGGTAGTTAAGGTAAAATATATAAGAAATGGACGTAAACCCAAAACGTAGTACTACGTTTAATTTTTACCAAGGTTAAAACTTTCTAACGATTGATCTTTGCAGAATTAATTTTGTGAAATATTAAGAGAGTTTTGACGTAAATAATTTATATAAACGTGTAAATAATCGTTTACGTAAAAAAATGAGAAATAAGGGTAAAATTACCTGTTCGACCGATTCTCTGACAGAAATCTCATGAAACGCGTGAGCTTCGATTTCTTCGGCCCTCTGGCGACCTTCTGCAGTGGAAACTACCCTTTCGCCAGGTGTGTACGTTACGTCCGCTTTATTGGCAATCAGTATCACCACAGGTGGTACCTTTCTAGTTTTCCTCGCGTGTGACACTAAAAATCTAACAATAAACTATTATATAAATCGTTCTCTATTTCTTACAACGTTTCTTTGTCACCCATTTATGATTTATAAGAATTCATTCATCAAAGATTTACAAGACTTCATCAAAGATCTTAATGATCAATTTAAGGTTCTATCAAGGGAAATTTATTTTCATTAACGTATAAATTTCACGGGTTTTATTTATTAAAAACGGAAGCACAAGTAACTTTGTACCGTATAGGTCGATAGGGGTTGAATTCACCCTGTGTGTTCCTCTGGCATTTCTTGCGTAACCCCTTGATATTTTCACGATTAATAAAAATAGCTAGGAGACATCGATTCAGGTGCAATATTTCATACCCGAAGAAAGTATAACGTAACATCGTTCCAAATTAACAATTTCGTTGGGAGACATATAAACCCCGTAGTATATCTTCATAAATATACTAGCATAATTAGTATAATTTAGTGTATAATATATTATTAATATACTAGTTTAATATACTAATTTGTATATCAGATACATTGACATCCTACATTACTTCTGAGAGTTAATTTAGCAAAGAATTGTGGCCCTTATTTCTTTTGTATTAATATAACAAAAGTGCAAATAAAATTGGATTTCGCTTTCTTACCGAAGACGAGAAGTCTCGTCGAAGCTGACTCGATCCGACACCGAATAAACCAGGACAATCACATCAGCCCATCGTAATTTTAGCTCGGTCGGGGGTGGTAAGTATCCTGGAGGATCAGATATCTCCCACGTAGCGTCCAGAAAGCTGTCCACCTTGTACATCCTCTCGGTGGTGCAGTCATATTCGCCTATATATCGTTTTGTGGCGAATCTTACTGCCAAAGCTGTATATAAATTCGTTTACTTTGAATCATTGGTGAATTTTGGGGAGGAAGATTTCTGGGGACTTGGGGAATGTGGAAATTATAGGTGGGAAATTTAGGGAGTGGGGAAGTTGGAATTGGGAAGGGGAGAAAATTGGGAAAGGGGAAGTGGGAATTTGGGGAAGTAGGAATTTGGAGAAGTGGGAATTTGGAGAAGGTAGAAATTGGGGTAGTGAGAATTTGGGAAGGTGGAAATTGGGGAGGGTGGAAATTAGGGAAGTGGGAATTTGGGGAAGTAGAAATTTGGGGAAGTGAGAATTTGGGGAAGGTAGAAATTGGGGGTGTAGGAATTGGGGGAAGTAGAAATTTGGGGAAGTTGGAATTTGGGGAAGGTGAAAATTGGGGTAGTGGAAATTTGGGAAGGTGGAAATTGGGGAGGGTGGAAATTAGGGAAGTGGGAATTTGGGGAAGTAGGAATTTGGGGAAGTAGGAATTTGGGGAAGTGGAAATTGGGGTAGTGGGAATTTGGGAAGGTGGAAATTGGGGAGGGTGGAAATTAGGGAAGTGGGAATTTGGGGAAGGTAGAAATTGGGGAAGGTGGAAATTGGGGGTGTAGGAATTGGGGGAAGTAGAAATTTGGGAAAGTTGGAATTTGGGGAAGGTGGAAATTGGGGTAGTGGAAATTTGGGAAGGTAGAAATTGGGGAGGGTGGAAATTAGAGAAGTGGGAATTTGGAAAAGTGAGAATTTGGGGAAGTAGGAATTTGGGAAAGTTGGAATTTGGGGAGGGTGAAAATTGGGGTAGTAAAAATTGAGAAGGTGGAATTGTAAATTTCTGAATGTAAGAATTGAAGACCACAGAAATTGCACTCTACATAAATCAAAAGTAACACAAAAGAAACAACCAGTTTTCTAACCTACAATTTCAACTTCTAAATACGAAAATCAACCTTAAAAAATTGCACAAACACGATTTTATTAATAATTACCCAAATCCTTACCAGTTTTACCAACACCCTGATGACCTAACAAAATCACTTTAACGATTCTCGGTTCCCTGCTGGTTAAACCAAGATTCCACGCGATCGGAGGGCTAATTCTTTTCTTCAATGAAGCTGCTGGTGGACTGAATCTCTCCATGACTTGACCGTCACTGCTTTCCCTCTGGTGCGTCTCATCGATTTATGAACCCTCTCTTTTACCCGATGATATTTAATACGCGTATTATTATGCATGTATCCTTCGAGCCTCCCTTTCCTTCCCGTTGAACCGTGCTTAGTAAACAAACGATCGATTATGCTTTATTACCTCCGCTATTCATAATCATCGACCATTAAGAAAATACTCGATTTAGTCAAGGTCTTTTTTCTCTTCATTCAGATGTCTTTGTACTTTTATTGTTCATCTGGAAATCTTGAAATCAGACTTTTAGCAATTTTCATTGAGATTTTGTTCACGGTTATGGAGATTTTTATTTTGGCAAAATTTATTCTGACTTTTTATTTTGGCAAAATTTATAGGTGGAGGGACAATGTTTAGGTTAATTAGTTTCAGAGGGGATTATAGGATGACATATTTGAGATTGGAAGAAGGGGTAGTTTTATAATTGTAAAGTATGTTAATTGTATTAATTGTGAAGAATGTCTTTTTGTGATTTGATTATAGAATCTGTGAATGAGGGGTTGGAAATTTGGAATTGGGGGTTGTGGAAATTTGTAAATTTGAGAATTTGGAATTTTGAAACTTGGCAATTTAGGAATTTGGATCTTTGAGAATTTGGGGGTTCGGAAATATGCAAATGTGAGAATTAGAATTTGAGAATTGGGGGGTAGTAAATTTGTAAAATTGAAAATAGTAGGGTAGAAAATTTGTAAAATTGAAAATAGCAGGGTAGAAAATTTGTGAAATTGAAAATCGTAGGGTAGTAAATTTCTATAATTGAAAATAGTGGGGTAGTAAATTTGTAAAATTGAAAATAGTAGGGTAGAAAATTTGTAAAATTGAAAATAGTAGAGTAGTAAATTTCTATAATTGAAAATAGTGGGGTAGTAAATTTGTGAAATTAAAAATAGTAGGGTAGTAAATTTCTAAAATCGAAAACAATTACTCCTAGAACACCACAAAATACATTTAACAATTATCAAATTTCAAATCCAAAATTTCTAAATTAACAAATTTACGATCTCTACAAACTTCTGAATTTTCCAAACGAGTTACAGAAAGTAATTACACTCGAAAAGTTTCAATTCAGACAAACAAACTAGCGGAAGTTTCACTCGTTCCAGATGAACTTCAATGGCGCCAACAGTTGAAATCGAACGCAAATGATCTACACATATGTACATACATACGTACACATCATTCTAATCGAGATGCTTCGTATCAGTGTCGATAGGTCAAAGTTTTAACGATTTATTTCGCAATTCGCGGCCCTCCTGTTGTATGGAATAAAACCAACATCGTGGCAATTGCACTCTCGCCACGATAGGTCCTGGGTTAGGTCTGGGTTAGGTCGGCAGCGTGGCACGCGTCCAATGGTTGTTATTACTTTTATGTAAGAAACATCAGACGGTAGTTCCTTTATCACTTTACCCTCTCTCGAACTATGTCGTTTGCGTCTTTCGCACGGTGATACCGTAGATTAGTCTGACTCACTATTACTTTTATTCCACGTTAATTCTACGCATTTTCCTCTGTGGGGTGACATTTTCCGCCTTTTCTGCTTTTTCCTTAAGATTAATAAGTTTCTTTCAAGGTTTTCGATAAGGGAGATCTTCCTTATTTTAATGCTTTAATATTTTACCGTTTGTGCTCTTGTAAAAACCTGGGTCTCTTCACGCGACAACTCGTGGGTTGGCATCGGTACATGTGAGTACATACGTGTTTTATTTTATATTGCACCATGCCTGTAAACACTAATATTACCTAGCATTTAACTTTTTTAAATTGAATTTATTTCTGATGAATTCATGTTTTCTCGTTTGTTTTTCATTTCAAATTATGTGCACATTGTACACCGATTTTTATTACAAGTTGTCATAGAAGGTTTATTCTATATACAGATTTGTATAAATGTAATTACTTTGTTGACTAATGATTCTTATATTGTTACAACTGTTAATGTTGGTGTACAGTGTATTTTAAGAAATCAATAAACGAAGTTACTTAACGGCTAATCATGTTACAAAACATGGATATCGATTGAGTTTTAGGCAACGAGGTTAATTTGTCGTTGTAGAAAAAAGTGTGCTGAATATAACGCAGTCGAGATATTAATATGCGTATTATAGAAATAAAGTGGATTTATCGGTGATAAGGTGTATCGAATATTTTTGGAATGCAAATTGAAGTCAATGAACCGGTTTGGAATTTTTTGAGGGGCCTCCATATCGATTCTTTGAAAAATAAAAGTTAAGAGTATTGCGATGCGTTTTCCTCTTATAATAGATATTTTTGCTGTTTTACAAATACACATTTTTTTATGGTTTATACTTATTTTTCATTATTTATAATTTGCAATAAATAAATTAAATTTTTATTTGTAATTTGTAATTCTTATTTGTAATTTGTAATTTGAAATTTGTGATTTACTTTATCTGTTTCAAAGAATAAAAATGATAAACACTAAATTATATATAGAACTAAGACATAACGATAAAATAAATTATATGTAGAACATATATTTTAAACTTAAAATGTGAATAAAAATTTGACATTGTATAACGTAAATATTAAAATCTATTAACTTTCTCGAATTTAAATATACTTTTGAACAGTTAAACTAAATATTCCATCATGCTTATCATGACAGAAAAAAGTACCATTTTTCTTCTCTACGTACAAAAAAAAATAAACAAAGTCAAGTGAATTCGTATCATCGATAATAAACATAAAAACGATGTATGATATAGATAACGAGCCGAAATATCTCGGTGAACGATAAACGAATAATTATCAGTGTAAACTCGATTATACAATGCTCCATCGCGCGAAAAATGAAACTACGGGTCAAAAACGATTCACCAAACATGTTTACATTTTGAACTCCACGTGCGACATTGCTGGCAAGCTTTAACTCTCTCAAGTTAATGAATTCGTGCGAATATTGAATGTATGTTGAAACATTAGCTGGAAGTATTATGTAAACATGCATCGTATTATATTGCACCATTATTGCGCGATTAGGAAGAAAAATGATTAAATTTTTCCAAATACTGATGGTAATATTAGTAAGTTTGCATGCTCTTAAATTTTCAAATTGTCAAATTCAATTGTACAAATTCTGAAACTTCTAAATTCCATATTCTCGAATTCCTAAATCGTACATTTGCAAATTTCGAAATTCTAAATTTACCAAATTCCCAAATTCCCAAATTTCTAATTCCCTAAATTCTCAAATCTCCAAATTCTCAAATCCCCAAATTCTCAAATCCCCAAATTCTCAATTGTCCAAGTTCTCAAATTCCCAAATTCCATATTCTCAAATTCCTACATTCCAAATTTGCAAGTCCCCAAATTATAAATTTCCCAAATTCCCAAATTCCCAAATTCCCAAATTCCCAAATTCTCAAATCCCCAAATTCTCAAATCTCCAAATTCTCAAATCCCCAAATTCTCAATTGTCCAAGTTCTCAAATTCCCAAATTCCATATCCTCAAATTCCTACATTCCAAATTTGCAAGTCCCCAAATTATAAATTTCCCAAATTCCCAAATTCCCAAATTCCCAAATTTCTAATTCCCCAAATTCTCAAATCCCCAAATTCTCAATTGTCCAAATTCTCAAATTCCCAAATCCCATATTCTCGAATTCCTAAACCCCATATTCGCAAATTTCCAAATTCTAAATTTCCCAAATTCCCAAATTCCCAAATTTCTAATTCCCCAAATTCTCAATTGTCCAAATTCCAAAATTGCCAAATCCCATATTCTCGAATTCCTAAACCCCAAATTCTCAAATTCCCAAATTCTAAATTCCCCAAATTCCCAACATCCCAAATTATAAATTTCCCAATCTTCTACTTCCCAAATTTCCAAACTACCAATTCCCAAACCCCCGGATCTACCCTCAATAATAAAAACAGTCTCCCTTAAACATTTTCCCGAAAACTCCCCTCACCATCCCCATGTCAACCAATTTTCAACAGCGAACTACGCGTGCCACACGTTCAAATTTCGCGCCACCTCCGATTCGCAAAATGGAACCTTGCGAAACGAGTACGTGGTTCAATCTAAAGATTAACGATAACGCGGCATATATCGAACATCAATATAATCCTTCACGACCTCTTGCGGAACTGCGATCACGTCGACTATTTTTGCTACAGCTCTATCCTATCTCTGTCTAGTCTCGTAACACCCTATCCGCCATTCCTGAATACAATCTCTCCACAAATTCATTAATGTATTAACCATTCTCCTTGATTGACTATAATTAATTTAGCAGCTAGTGTCCTCGGAGATTAATACTTTAAGAATATAACAAGGGTTGTTTATACACAAGACCTTCCAGGGTTCTTCAAGGTTGTTCATATTTCATTTCTTTAAGGGTTGCTCATCTGTCAGCTCTTTTGAGGGTTGTCCATATTTCAGCTTTTTAAGGGTTTCTCATATTTAAGCTCTTTGAGGGTTGTTTACATTTAGGTTCTTGTCGAGTTGTTCATATTTTATCTTTTTTAAGGGTTGTCCATATTTTAGTTTTTTAAGGGTTGTTCATATTTGGGCTCTTTGAGGGTTGTTCACATTTAGGTTCTTGTAGGGTTGTTCATATCTTAGCTGTTTTGAGGATTGTCCATATTTTAGCTTTTTTAAGGGTTGTCCACATTTAAGGTCTTCGAGGGTTGTTCATATTATGTGTCTTCAAGGATTGCACATACTTAGCTACTTCAAGATCATATTTAACTTCTTCAAGGGTTAATATTTTTGTTACATCCACCATTTTCCTTATCTAACGGGTAGTTATTTACATAACGCAATCAGAATTCCTAGCAAAATCAGTGTTTCGATAATGTACCATATAAAAATTCTAACCTCTGAAAAATGATTGTTGAACTCAATAAGAATTGCTATACTGAACTCATTTCAGCTCACCTTGACTCACTTCGTGCAAAAATTTCGCTCCACCGAAGACAATTCAGCCTTGAAGAAATCTGTTCGATAACTAATTATTTTTATCCCCGATACAACTATCTCGTATAAAGCATTACGATAATTTTGCAAATGATCGGAAAATTGATTATGTCAAAATTATACTGTTCATGGTGGCAGCCACGCGGAGGCATTTTCGGATGAGGAGACCCGGGACACAGTCATCCGGGCCAATTCCAGGAATTCTGGATCGGTTTCTCCTGAATCTCCTCGGTGTTTCCTGGTACACCAAACCGGCCATTGATAATCTAAATATAGACGCCATGAAGTCGGCCGTGTAGATGAAAAGCGTGCCGGACGCCGGTTGACCTCATGCGAGCACCACGGGGTTATCGCCGCGTGTAACTCGCTGCCCTTATCACGTTTATCGGTTGCCCTGGCCACGGGCACCGAAAAAAAGCGCGTCAGTTTCACCGGCCGATTAAAAAATGGAGTACGAAAGGGACTGGATAAGATAAACGGAGGGATTCCGATCGATCGATAGGTGTCGATGAACCGGACGCTGACACCAGATCGACCTCGGGAATTATGGTTTTTCCATGGGGTTGTTGACTCCGGGCGCCAGACCTTTAACAGGGATAAGATTTTTGACGGATTAATGTGGCTCCTCTGTTGGGAAATCGAATGTCACATTTTTTTCTTTATTTTCAGTCGTTAAGGGGACATATTTCAAATCTGATATTTTATCGGGGAAATTGTTTTGGTGCTCTTTCAGGGTCGTAGACACTGTAGATGAATATGAAGAATAGTCAATCCTCATTTATTGTCACCGACAATATTCAAACTATTCTCAAAACAAAAATCTTCATGAAGCTCATTTTATGCTCCCACTTTGAATCTGATATTCGACTCAATTATAAATTGAATGAAGAAATTGTAGAAATTGAAAATTCCGAACACTTGATAATTGATATTTTTTGTAGATGTTTGTTGGTTGCATGGTTCAAGGAAAGGAGAGAGTTATTGACGATCTATCCGCTTATCTAGAGATCCTACAGGGGCCAATTATGTGCCTATAATTTTTAGTCAGTTCAGTTCTGTGACCCGATGTTTTTTGTTTTTCCCTTGGATCTATGTCTAAAAATATTTTCGAATGACCTTTCGACGATCACTGTGCAGTTAAAACCGAAACCGAAGATGTAGTAATCAATTTTTAGCTTCATAATCTCTATTTTAAGACACGGTATTATCGGACCCTACATTTTTTCAGGTTCCACGATAAAGTTATTAATATATTCAAAACAATGAAAAACTAATTCTTTCGATTTTATTTCAATTGTTTGAAACAATTAAATCTGTGATTATAGTATTCACAAGTGTGTTGTGACATAATTCATTAATTTATTGCAAAATTTCATTGACGAAAACCTGCTTGACACTGTAATTAATTCGAAAGGAGTCATTTTTCGCGGTATTTGAAAGGCGAATGGTGGGAGGATCCACCGCGCATGCGCAGGTTGAATTCGCAGCGCGAAAATTTCAATTTCTCTTACATCGACGATCGATAATCGACGATGGATATTTATTGCACGTTGAGATAAATATTTTCGCCAAGATCTGTTTCCAAGTACGATTGAATTTCACAGATTTCGTAAATGTTTCCGTGCAGAGATTCCCCGATATTTCACTTGACATATTACCCGTGACTCATCGAGGTATCGATAACTCCCAATCAAAATTGGTAAACAACCAAGCGTTTGTTTCGTCGACGATCAAAACGTTTCCGGTAAAAAATCGATTGTTCTTCTATTTGCTTGTTCGCTCGTTATTGACATCGCGAGTGAACCGCCATAAACCCGTTCACTGTTATTCGCTCATGTATTTACTCTGATAAAGTAATCTCGTGGCGCATACATTACCCTGAGACATAATACCATAAGACCAAATAAATATTTGCCTGGTGATTGTGGCTGGCTTGTTTTAAGGACAACAAATCAATATTTATCAACAATTATTTGTATGTAATAATAAATAGCGTGAAGTGGTTACAAGTAGAAGGGAAGGTTGGAACTTGGAGGAACTTAAAAGTTCAGGAAGATGGAATTTGAGGAATTTAAGGCTTAAGAATGTTGCAAGTTTAGGAATTCAAAAGTTTAGCAAGTTAGAATTTGGGGAAATTAGAATTTAGGAATGTTAGAAGTTAGGGAAATTAAAGTTTGAGAACTTACAGTTTGAGGGAGTTTGAGATTGATGAACTTGGAGTTTGAGACTTAGCAGTTGGGAAACATAATTTAGGAAATTTATCACTTGGGAAAATTATAATTTGGGAAATTTAGAATGTGGGAAATTTACAACTTGGGAAAATTATAATTTGGGAAATTTACAACTTGGGAAATTTAGAACTTAGGAAAATGAGAATATGGAAAATTTAGAATTTAGAAAATTTACAACTTGGGAAATTTAGAATTTGGGAAATTTACAACTTGGGAAATTTAGAACTGGAAAATTTAGTATTTGGGAAATTTAGAACTTAAGAAAATAAGAACTTGGGAAACTTAGAATTTGGGAAATTTAGAACTTGATAAAATTAGAACTTGGGAAATTACAACTGGAAAATTTAGAAGTTAGAAAAATGAGAACTTGGGAAATTTAAAACTTGGGAAATTTAGAACTTAGGAAAATAAGAACTTGGGAAACTTAGAATTTGGGAAATTTAGAACTCGATAAAATTAGAACTTGGGAAATTACAACTGGAAAATTTAGAAGTTAGAAAAATGAGAACTTGGGAAATTTATAACTTGGGAAATTTAGAATTTGGGAAATTTACAACTTGGGAAATTTAGAACTTAGGAAAATAAGAACTTGGGAAACTTAGAATTTGGGAAATTTAGAACTTGATAAAATTAGAACTTGGGAAATTACAACTAGAAAATTTAGAAGTTAGAAAAATGAGAACTTGGGAAATTTAAAACTTGGGAAATTTAGAACTTAGGAAAATAAGAACTTGGGAAACTTAGAATTTGGGAAATTTAGAACTTGATAAAATTAGAACTTGGGAAATTTAGAACTTGAGAAATTTGAAACTTGAGAATTTCAGAACGTTTACGTTTCACCTAAATTATTCAGATACGTCTACCTTAATCAAAATAGAACCTAAACAATTCAAATCTTAATCGTTAACAATAAATTTTTAAAACTGCTCTCTGAGTCACTCCAGTCATTCCGTGCAACCTGAATAATTTTCAGAGAAAGCAAGGATTACATAGTATCTGGAAGCGATACTCTTCACGTTTCCTGGAATATTCTGCACACTCTGACACGATTCCTCGGACGATAGTAAAGGATTGTTGACCAGCCAGGCAAGATCCGCGAGCGGACAAGCGAGGCGGATCTATTAATAAACGATCGCCTCGTAAAAAACCTATTACCCCGTCCAAGAATAATTGCTACATTAAAGATTGTCGTTTCAATTATAACGCGGTACCCATTAACGCGGGGCGCCCGTTAACGATCGCTCCTTTTTTTTTGTTCTTCCTTTTCTCTTTTCAATTGATTGACCTCTGAACCGATGTGAACGGCCAAGATAGCGTGGCCCGTTCTCTTCTCTCCACGATGTGTCATGCACCTTACTGAATATCTCTCGTGTTTGTCCGCAACCATACACGGTGGCCAAACAAATATACACAAACATAACCTCCACAACATTTTATCAAAATTGCACAAACGTTTCTGGTACGATTTGTTGAATGACGAAGTTGCACCGCCATTTTAGGTTGCAGCGTAGAGAATATTTAGTCGACTGATTGTTCCAATTTGGTAGAACTTGTCGAGATTGGTAATTTAATTGATCTTGTCAAGATTAGTATTGTAGAACTTGTCAATATTGGTAATTTAGTAGAAGTTGTCAATATTAGTAATTTAATGGAAGTTGTCAATTTTGCTTCTATTTGGAACTTGTGAGATTGGTTCAAGAGTAGATGAGATTTGTGTGTGGCGAGGTAGGGTTTGTTTACGAACACCGTTTCTAAGATTGTATTGTTTACATGGATTATGGTTGCATAACGCCTGTAATTGCACGACGAACGCGCATGTTCGAGGAGCAACGTTCAGGGAGTATTGTTCGTGGACCGGCTTACAGGCAATGGCAATTGTGTAACTGTTGTTTTGCCGATATTCTGGGTCGATTCGAGGTCTTCGAGGTTACTGAGGATAGGGAATCTTTTGTGGGGTATTTTGAATCGAATTTTGACTACGGTTCAAACTTGACTAGGTGATTGTGAATGAATGTCGATGGGGGATGTTGATGACTCTGTGTGGATGGATGATTTGATGCTGCAGACTTTTGTGAAGGATTTGGTGAGAGATAAATCTTGAAACACTTAGAAGTATGAGGATGAATTGCAATGTACAAGAATATGACGAAGACCTGGTGCATTGAATTTGTGGTCAAGACCTAATGGAACATTTGACAATGTGATGAAGAGATATTGAAACACTTGGAAATACGATAAGAATGAATTGCAACGTGCAGAAGTGTGAGGAGGACCTGCAGAACGTTTAAAAATATGACAAAGACCTGTTGAAGCACTTAACAAACTGAACACCTAGCATAACTTTTATAAATATGGTAACTTAACCTAACCTAACTAAGCTAAGTTGAATGATAGCTAATTAAGCTAACTAAGGTATATGATAGCTAACTAACCAATGAGATCCGATCAAAGACCTAACCTAATCTAACTAAACTATATGCTAGCTAACTAAGCTAAGCATGTGATAGCTAACTAACCAATGAGATCCTATCAAAGACCTAACCTAACCTAACTAAGCTATATGATAGTTAACTAAGCTAACTAAGGTATATGATAGCTAACTAACCAATGAGATCCTATCAAAGACCTAACCTAACTAAGCTAACTAAACTATATGCTAGCTAACTAAGCTAAGCATGTGATAGCTAACTAACCAATGAGATCCTATCAAAGACTTAATCTAACCTAACCTAACTAAGCTATATGATAGTTAACTAAGCTAACTAAGGTATATGATAGCTAACTAACCAATGAGATCCAATCAAAGACCTAACCTAACTAAGGTATATGCTAGCTAAGCTAAATAAGCTACATGCTAGCGAAGCAACGAGATCCTATCAAAGATCTAAACGCAAAAAAATATGACAAAGGTATACGTAAAATTGTGAACATATGACATTCACCTAACCGTAAATGGCATACTATTGAATACAACGTAGATGTTTTCCGACCGGTATCACGATAACGGAGTCGTCGACACCAGGCTGTTTCATCGACACAGCCAGGTCGATCGTGGCGTCTGAACTTGGACCTCGTCGGCGTAAATCAGCAAAACAACCGTCTTCTCCGATTGCATGCATAATTGTATTATATTTTTATACTCGGTCCGTTGTGCTCGTTCCCGTGCGATCCCCTAGGCAATTTGTCCCTATCGAGAAATTCCACGGCCATTTACGTTCGTCTATAACCTGGTACTGAAACAGGGACAGAATGGAGAGGTTACAAACAATGCGTCATGCGTAATCGTTGAGTTTATTGAACGATACTAATTTCTTTTAACGTTTCGTTGAAGTACTCGGGGAATTTCGTGTATTTTCTGGTCAGTATTTTATTTTCATATTCGAAATTTTCCAAATTTCAAAATTCTCCAATTCCAAAACTCCCTAATACCTAAATCCCCGAATTCTCATATTCCCAAACACTGCAGATCCCGAATTACTAATTCACTATCCCCAGAGTCGAAAATTTCCCAATTCCAAAATTTCTCAAAATCTATATTCTCCAATTCGTATAGTCACAAATTCAAAATTCCACAATTCTCCATGCCCCAAATTTCAAAATTTCTCAACTCACATATTCTCAACTTCAAAATTCCCCAATTCACCATACCCTAAATTACAAAATTTCCCAGATCACCATTCCCCAAGTTTAAAATTCCCCAAATTCCAAAATTCCCCATTTCAAGATTTCCCAATTCACCATACCCCTAATTTCAAAATTCCCCAATTCACCATTCCCCAAATTTCAAAATTCCCCAATTCACCATTCCCCAAATTTCAAAATTCCCTACTTCACCATACCCTAAATTTCAAAATTCCCCAGTATCACCATTTCCCAAATTCCAAAATTCCCTAGTTCACCATACCCTTAATTTCAAAATTCCCCAGATCACTATTCCCCAAATTTCAAAATTCCCCAAATCACCATTCCCCAAATTCAAAATTCTCCAGATCACCATTCCCCAAATTTCAAAATTCCCCAAATCACCATACCCTAAATTCCAAAATTCCCCAGTTCACCATTCCCCAAATTCCAAAATTCCCTAGTTCACCATACCCTAAATTTAAAAATTCCCCAAATTAAAAAATCTTCAAAGCTTCCGAATACCCAAATCCCCAAGTTCCCAATAAGAATTCCCAAATTTGTAACTAGGCAGCCTTAAAGCTCCCACAGCCCCACCTACTAAAGAATTCCCTATTTAAAAAAAAATATAGCAACATCGCAGTCCTCTGGGATCTTCCATCCGCCATCTTTCTTCCTCCAGCACGCATAACTTCCTTATCAAGAAGCAGCGCAGGAAAGATTTCACGAATGCATAGAATTCTGATGCAACTCGTACACGTTAGAGGATCGTCCGATTATCGCGTCGAAGGTTTACGGACTCTGAACATGGCGGTGAACGCAGTTTCTTGATCCGGAGGCATCTGCCTTCTACATGGAAAAACATTGATCGCAGAGGTAGCAATCTATGAAACTGGAACAGTGAACTTTTTGATCTTTGGTTTGCCACATTCGTGTAAACAGTTCTCTATCGTTACGTTCTCGGAAAAGGAAAATTGTGACCGATTTCAAATTATCTTTTTATTATTATAAAGGGCAAATTGCCTGTCTCGGGCAAAATAATTTCGCATTTATATGTATACACATCTTATTACGTTCTAACTTAAATTCATATTTTACCAGGAATGTTTTTGTTAAATTCCTTTGTTTAAGATTTAAAGCTTGTATACTCGTTCTTAAGTTTGATTAGAAATATTTTCGTTTACACTTAAGTATTACACATATTAATACATTAAAATTCGTGGAGGAAGATAAAATCATTTAATTTAAGGATATTTATTTTAAGGTTATGTTACTGGCGAATGTCCGCACGCCTTTTCAAATTTCGCGCCAAAACATCAATGACACAAAATGGGAGACATCTAAATCGTTTATTAAAATACAACAAATATTGTCATAATATATTATTATACACATATTATCATAATATAAATATCAAATATTATCAAATAATATAATAATACATATTCTCAACAAATAAAGAACTGTGTCCCATATTTTCCAACAGCAAAGCATTTATAAAACCAAAAGAACAAAAAACTGCTTAAAACGATGATAGAAAGAGGTCTCAATCAGATGAAACACCTTTGTACTCAAGGAGACATCAATTTAAAATCCAGTCAACAGCCCCGGCGACGAGGAGTTAACGACCGGAGCGTAAGCGGGCCAAAGACCCAAAATTAGGTGTCAAAGTATCGTTGTTGGATTTGCGTGTCTGCCAATAATCGCGAGTAATGCGGTATAATGCGGTGTGTCAATCGGTCAGAAAGATGAGCAGACAGAGGTCAGGTCGCGTGCGCCAGAGTGCATGGGGAGATGTGTGCATGAGCAAGGTGCATGATCAGTCAACGACAATGAGGTAAGTAATATAGATTAGGATGATCCTCGACGAGAGACCTACTTCTTCCACGTGTACTGCAGCTCTCTATTTCTCCTCCTACTACTCTTTCAATTCAGGAAGCGTAGATAGTCTGGCCAATTTCGTACCGTGCAGTTGAACTTTACAAACTGAATTGCGATTCAAATTACAGTTATACTATTTATAGACAACTGCTTCTTTGTCTTCTTACGCCTTCTGCGTTCTCATTCTACTTTTCACACGTTTAACTTTTTTAGCTCTCTTTTTATGAGACTAGCTTTTGAGTGGCTCTTATGGAGGCATTGGGGTGGGGGTTTAAGATAGGTTCAAGTTTCTTTAGTTATTTTTTAATTGGGGAATTTCTACATTTTCTTTGGAAGTCTTGGATTTTTGGTCTCAAGGTCTCAAATTTTCCAGCTCTCAAAATTCTCGATTCTCGAATTTAAAAATTTACAGTCTTCCAATTTCAAAAATTTCTAAACTCTCAAAATTCCAAACCCCCAAAAATTCAAAAATCTCAAAGTTCCAAGTTCTCAAGAATTTCCGCTGCAATATCTGAGAAGTTTAATATTATTTCTCTGTTTAGGAATACAATCAGGGTGAACCAGAACGAGCGATCACCTAACACGGGTCATTTACGACCGGGCCGACTCAACAGGTTAATAGTGGGCTTTACACTAATCGAATGGGACAGGGGTCTCGAGCGGACCGAGTGGAGTGATTGGCGAAAATAATTCTGCTTAGTGATCTAATTCACCTATTGCCTCGTTCGGGACTGGTTAAATGATCAGACATGATTGTACCACAGACTGAGAATAATTGTTTCCCGGTTGCGTTGAGATATAAAAATATAGAAATATAGAATTGTAGAATTGTAGAATTGTAGAATTGTAGAAATATAAAAATGTATAGATGTAGAAATGTAGAAATATAAAAGTGTAGTGTGTAGAAGTGTTGAAATCCAAAATTGTAGAAGTGCAAAAATGTAGAACTGTGCAAGGGTAGAAATGTAGTAACGTAGTAAAGTATAAAAGTAGAGAAGTGGAGTAGTTAGAAAAGTAGAAGAGTAGATAAGTAGAAATTGTAGAAATGTAAAAATCTCGAAATTGGTAAACAATATAAATGGACCCGTACTTATTAGTTTCCCAAATACGATCCAATTCGAAAATGTCGACCACCGTTTCTGAAGTCGTTAAAACGAGTTATTCTTATCACAACGGGTTACAGGAAGCCTACAACAGTGTAATAAAATCGTAATGCATGCAATAAACGCGTACAGAGTCCCGCCAGCTAGAACTAACGATCTAAATTGAATATGTAGGGTAAACTTCGAGTAAACGTTCAGGCAATTACCTCTGTTAACTGCGAGACTCGCACCGAGCGTGCTTCAACAGCTTCGTGCATCGTTATCGCCGCTTGAAAACTGTATCTGTTATCCTTGTTTCTCGATAACGGACCCGTATGAATGAATCAGTGTTGCAAAATGACACGGTAAACGATGCACGTGTGAGAAACGATCGCAGGGGCAACGACACACGTGTCGTAACCGATGACGCAAGCTACGTGTACGAAATTTCGAATTTCTCGCATTCCATTATTTCTTCCGATTCCTTAGATTCGATTTTTATTCTTCATCCTGCGAGAATTATTCGAGAATTTATTATGTTACATTCATTATTTCTCACTTTTGAATTTTAAAAATTCACAAGTTCATATTTGATTCAAGATGTGGTCGGGGACCGCCATTTTGTACAAATCAGTCTCCATCTTGTACAAAAGGTACTTGGAACAAGATTTAAAGACGCTTACGAAAATAAAAAATTAGTGTTGAAGAATTAGAAAATTTCGAACGTACGAAACATGAGTTTCAAAAACAGTTAGGTTATGTTAAATTAGAACTAACAGAACGCAGTTACGTTAAAATTAGAACTGAGTGCAAATGGTTAGGTTATAGTATAGAAAACTTGAAACTTTAGTCTAAAAAACAGTCTAAAAAATTTGATCTGAAAGAACATCACACTAAAAATTGCCGAAAAGAATTGTAATTCGTAAACAGTTATTTTAATTCGTAAAAAGTTATTGGAAAATAAATATTCCGACGACTGGTATCGTAGCCTGAAAACCGGAGCTGAAACTAGGCCGATCATCTTGAAGTTTGTACAGAACAATATTTTTCTGCGGATCGAATCAAGGGAAACTGCAGCGAGCAGCGTTTACACGATAAAACGAGTCAATTGTTATTTCCTCGATCGTCATATCGGTTTCAGGTCGTACACGAGTCGACCTTAGACCTCTCAGCTTCTATGGCTACCTCTGTCGGGCATCTTCGTTGCTAATATCGAGCGTTGAAAATGTGCTAACGATAAAACGATACCAGTACGCAATAAGAGACTGTTCTGCTCCTAAATTCCGAACCGTACATTCGCGTAACTTTCGGTGATATTTTTTTTATTGATATTCTTTGATCCGGACTGAAGGTCTGGATTATTGTACGGCGAACCTTGTACTTGTTTACGAGTCCTCCAATCGGTTTGCCGACCCATTTTATGGACGATATTTCTCGCATCCTCTGGATCAAGGCCGAAGCACAGAAAGAACTAACAGGAAAACTCTGCTCAAGGAAAATAAACAGGGGAGACTTCCGTGCGAAATTATGTCGTGGACACATGATTCGGAGATGATTCTTAATAAATGTACGATGTTAATAAATATAACGAGTAACGAGTAAAGAGATTGTTAGGTGTGTTAGGGTTTCAAGTTTGAAGATAGGTTTGAAAATTGCTGCGATTTTGGAATGAATTTTGTTATTTAAATAGGTTATAGTTCAGGAGAAGAGTTTATGAGATGTAAAATTATGTAGAACTATTGACAAATATATTGAGTGTAGATATTTGCAAATATTTTTTCTATCGAAGACATCATTATACTTTACAAATTGCAATTTTACAGAATTATGTAATTTAAATATTTATGGTCCCCAAAAATGTGTGAGTTATAATTTATATGGAAAATAATTACGATACAAGTTACAGGAGATAAAATGAAACCTGTTGAGATGCAATGTCTAGCGTCAGTAGATCTCGCTCAGTGGTGATCAGACACCCGCGAGAGACTCCGTAAAAATTGCGAATTTGAATTGTCAAAATTATGTTAGAAAATTAATGCAATATTTATTAAAATTTATAGTGAATAATACGCTGTAATTATAATTATTGTCGCTTTACAATTACAAATTTTATTTTAAATAAAATTGTACGATGATGAAATAATACAATTGTAAAATAGTAAGATGAAATAATGAAACTATAGGAAACATCCATACAAATACAACATACATTGTTTAAAAAAAATTTTAAGTTAAAACTGAAAGAATGTGCAATAGAATAAAATAGTAAATGTGCAATGTAAAATAGTAAAATCATAGAATGATATACATAATGATGCAATCAAATGATATAAAAAAATAGTGAAATAGTAAGACAATGATGAACCAACACAAAAATCAGAGCACTCGTGCAAAATTGTTTAAAAAGAATTGAGTTTCAAGATACTAAAATGAAGCTACCAATACTAAGAAATCACAGCACTCATCAATGACTATCGCATCAGTAAACGTGTCAATAAACGAGCCGATTCACATATGTACATTCCGTGTACGATCCGCAAAAGCGTGCCACTCGTGCAAGTACTCGAATCACCGGAAACCACGTGTCATTTCGTTCAACAAATCGGTCAGACAAACCGGTTGCACGTGTCGTTTAACGATATCGAGTAGTACGACTTGATCAGAACGAAATTCCAAACACACGTGTTCGAGAATACTACTTACACGTTGATGCGACGTTCACTTAATTTGGATTTGAACGAACGTGCAAATTTGACAATATTTCAGAAATTTGTGGAACTCACGGACTTCTAGGAATTTTAATTTGCAAGCAACTTTTTGAGACTTATAGGATGTTGCGTAGTCAATTATAAAACTTTTTAAATTCTCTTATTCTACATTTTAATATTTACAAAGTCTTGAATTCTCGTGTTCTCAAATTTTGCAATTTTTCAATTCTTCAATTCTGAAATTTTTCAATTCTTCAATTTTTCAATTTTTCAATTTTCAAATTGCCATCTTCCCAATACCCTATTTCCAAAATTTCAAAATTCCCAAATCTTCAACGTTCAAGATTTCAATATTCGCTAATTCCTCACTTCCCAAATTCTCAAATTCTTCAATTCCACACGTCCCAAATTCAAAGCTCCCCAAATTCTCAATGTTCGAAATCCTCTAATTCCCCAATTCCTCATTTCCCAAATTCCTAATCCAACAATTCCCTATTTACCAAATTCCAAAATTTCCCAAATCTCAAACCCCCTATTTCCAAATGTCCCCAACTAAAAACCCAAATTCTCAAAATTCCCCAATTCTCCACTTCCCAAATTTCTAATTCCCCGCCCTATTTCAAGGCTTCAAACCCAAAATTCCCCAAATACTCAAATTAACAACCCCTTCCGAAATTTCCAATTAAACTACGTTTAAATAATTTCTAAGCTTAAAAAAATCTTGAAATATCAAATCCCATCCTAAAAATAGCTACTCCAATAATTTTTCCCATTATCTCTAATTCAACTTCTCTACGGCTTCGTGCAACTAGGACGATGTAACACGTTCGGTAACGAAGACGCATAATCACGGAGATCCCGAAAGCTCCGTGATTCGCATAACGGATGATGTCTGTATGCCGGGTAATTCTCGTTAGATCGATTCGAGGCTGTCGAGTATCGTAGACGCGTGCAGTTATCGCCCCCCGCGAGTCAGCAGACCCGATTTCAAAGTGCAATCAACAACGGTGCACGTGATCCCCTAAGCAAATCGGACCTACATAGATTTGGCCAGCTGCACGACCGCGTTTCCCGCGGTCGTCGTCGTTGCCCGGGATTATCCGGAGAAAAATCTGGACGCTGCAAAACAGATACGGGAATGTGATCGACGGGCTGCGATAACAACCCGAACTTAACCCCGTTCACGGAACACACGGGGGGGCAGTCGAAGTTTTCTTCGTGCGATGTCTAACTGATTATGTAACCCACACGGTTCACTCGGATATCCTAATTACTTTGACCTTGAAATCGAGACGTTGATAATCTTGGAGGAACTTTTTTACTGACATTACCGTTGCCTTATATTAACTGAAATTACTGTTACTTTTTTATATTAACTAAAAATGTAATTACTTTCTTATGTTAACTGAAATTACTGTTGCTTTTTTAACAATTATTTTTTTACAGTAAATAAAGTTATTACTACCTTTTTACAGTAACTACAGTTATCAGTACTTTTTTACATCGACTGAAATTGTTATGACCTTTTTACAATAACGTGAAGTGACGTGAGTGGGCGGCAGCCATTTTGTGAGGGCGCCACGATCGAAAAATATTAATATTTCCAATGAATTTCAACGTAATCTTGTATAATAAACTGTGTAATCTTGTATATTATAAACTGTATAATTCTGTATAATATAAACTGTATAATACTGTATAATATAAAGTGTTTAATCTTGTATAAAATAAACTGTACAATCTTGTATAATATAAAGTGTATAATCTTGTACAAAATAAACTGTACAATACAATGTAGAACACAAACTGTATTCTCGTTTGTTCGACTAATAGTCGAACTTAACTAATATTAATTATTACTACTATATTAATGTTACTAATGCTAGTATAACTATACAGTTCAATGTACTGTGTACCTACCACAGTCGATTAAATAATAAAACAACGATAAAGGAACACACACGAAAATACTAAGAAGGTATCCCCCGATAATCTTTTGTTGTTACTCCTGTTCGAATCGCGAAAGTCTTTTGACATTTGATTCCGTGTGTCGGCGATAAATCGCGGCTAAAAATACGAGCGGAGCTCGGCCGCGAAGCTGGAACGAGACGGGTTTCTTGGCCTTGCAATTACGCGGTCACTGGCAGGGACGAGCGTCGAAAAACCGCGGCAACACGCTCGAAAACCTCGGCTCGCATCCGCTCAGATAACGCTCGCGGATTCGCCGCGACGCGATTAATCGCCGGAGACGAAATCGTTCGTCGTAGACGCCGGTCAATCGCGTCCCTCGCCACGGAATCTCCAGTCTCGGTTTCTCATCCGCTCCATGTTGAATAACCATTGATTATTTTGTAGGAGACGATTGCTATAAGAGGTCGACGATACGAATTTTCTTCTGTTATGATTCCATTTCTTTTTTTTTTTCTTCTTTCCAGATGCATGGAGTATAAACAAGATATTCGTGTGTTTGTCGGTGATATTTGTGTCGAGCTGATCTGGGAGCTTTTAGGTCGCGGATGTAAAAATAGGAAGTGATGAATTCATGAATTAGAAGTATTATGGAATGGTACACAGTTTCAAGCTTGGAATATGAAGAAAATAACTGTGTAAATGGATCGGTGATATTCTCGATATGACATACGTGATCGATTGGAGTATGTTAAGAATGAAACGGGTAAACAGCTGATTTTGACGCGTAAGGTGTCTGATATTATTTCTTGACAGAAAAGTGTCACAAAATGGCGGTTATGGTACATCAATTTAAAGCTTAGGATTTGTAGAAAGTTATGGTGTAAGATTTTCTTCGATATTGTTAATGTAACGTGGATGATTATCGATTATAGTCAAGTTCTAATATTAACAAATTCATGAAGATTTCAAGTGTTCTAATTTTTAAATTTACGACCTCATAAATACGGTAATTTTAATTACTATAATTTCAAATTTACAATTTTACAAATTTTACAAATTTTATAAATTTTATACATTTTACAATTTTACAAACTTTACAAATTTTACAAATTTTGCAATTTTTGCAAATTTGGCGGATTTTGCAATTTTTGCGAATTTTGCAAATTTTGCAATTTTGCGAATTTTCAAACTATTAAATTTCAAAATTTTAAATGAGCAAAAATGTTCGAATCTTTAAATTTCGAAATTCTGTTGATTCATATATCCCTAGATATTTGGTTTCTATATAGGTTCCTAGATCTGTAAATCCCTAGATTTCTAGTACCTTAAATCTGTAAATTGCTAAATTTTTAGATCCATAAATCCCTAGATCTCTAAATTTTTAGATTTCTGAATTTTTAGATCTCTAAATCCCCAGATCCCTAAATTCTTATGTACCTATATTCCTATACGTCTTTAGTTTGCTACATATCCCTAGATTCATATTTCCCTAATTCTCTATGCCCCTGAATCCCTATATTTTTAGATACTTATATCCCTAGATACCTATATTCTTGGAGACCTATTTCCCTAGATACTAATATTTCTGGATACCTGTATCGTTAAATATCTAAATTCACAGTACACCTATATCCCTAGTTACATATATCCATGGTTACCAATACTCCTAGATATTTATATCCACATATCTACATCCCTGGTTACCTATGTCCCTAAATATCTATATCCACATGATATCTATACACCCAGATGTATATCTTCAGATCCCTATATCCCTAGATATCTTTACCTCCAATTCTCCACACCTCTGCATCCCTATTTCCCTACATCTTTTATCCTCGTAGGTATCTTCATATCCTAATCCTAATATCCATATTCCTATATCCAAATATTTCAATCCCTTTATATTCTTATATCCCTAGACTCTCACATTCCTAGTACAGCTAACTATAATATTACTAGGTGTCCATCAATATATAATTACTATATCAAATACAATTGGTCACCTTCTATCCAAATATCCCAATATCTCAATCTCTTTAGACTCATATCTAGATTCCCACATTCTTAGTGTAGCTGACTTAATATTACGAGGTGTCATCAGTATATAATTATCGTACCAAATGCAATTGGACCTTCTATCTAGATGTCCCAATATCTCTTTAGACTCTTATATCCCTAGACTCCTACATTTTTATTACAGCTAACTGTAATACTACGAAGTGTCCATCAGTATACCAAATGCAATTGGCAACCTTCTACGTAACCAAACAGCTCCCAGTCAATTACCCCGCGATGTTACTCCGTTCATTCAAGATAACTAGCGAAAAGAATTTCTGCGACAATGAATCAGAAATTACGCAAACGTCCACCACCAGCCGTCCAGAAACAGTGCACACGTACACACGAGAGCATCGTGTTCACCGGAACAGCGTGGAATCGCCATTCAAGCCGGACACGTGTCGCGGTGTCGCGTCCTTGGCGTTCGCAAAAATCCAGAGAATCTCCGTGGAAATCGTCATCACGTGCCGCAGAATTTACTATCGTGCTACACGTGGCGGACCGAACGTGATGCCACGGGTTGAAATCGTCATCGATAACAATATGAATGAGCGTATAAAACGGTCTGATCCAACGCCGCCTCTTTATGTACTCTTCTTGTTGTTGTTGTTTTCACAGATCTGAAAGATTCGAACCCGTGTGTCCCACGTGTGCCTTCGATACACGAGTGTTTCATGTTCCTTCTCGGTTACGTCAGTTCGACGTAGTTTTCTTTTTCGGACATTGTTTTTCATCATGTTCGGACGTTACACGTGTTGTGCCACGGTACACGTGTGATGATTGTGACCCGTGTGGGACCAAAATGACACGTGCACTTTTCGGGTTTGGGATTTGGAGTTACCACTGACTGATTATATTCTGTGAGTTACACTTGTTCAGGAAACGAGAGTCAGAAATTTCAGTGCTTATGAAAATTATTATAGTATTTTGTACATTTTTGAACAAAACTGTGTTAATGATTTAATTTTGCGGAGTCCTTGCAAAAGGAACGAAATTTTGGTCAGGTGTGTCAGATATTCCTGAAAACCTTAACGACTCTTAGAACAAAATAAACTCTTGGATCTCCAGGTCCAATGAATGAACCTAATCTAAATCTTAGCCCTCTCACCACACTATTTAAATAGAATAATTAATAAAGAGTATTTTGTCAAAGTCTTGTTTATTTCCGTGGGCAATTCCCACCCTCATAACCCAAATAATTTTATAAATTTTGTAAAAAGATTAACAGTGACAAACAATTCATTCAATTAAAAAAGAATCACATTATACACAATAGTAATAGAATTGCATAAAATTGTACGTAATTGCATGTAACTGTAAGGAATAGTATATGTAATGTAAGAAGTAGAAACAGAAAATGCACGACACGGAGCCTCATTCCCCTTGCACGCAACAGTGCAGAATTGTCCGATAATATGTGGACCGTTGAAAGGAATCGTACATTAAAACCTATCTATTTTCAACGTCCACTATCTCCAACGTTCTCGCACAACAACGTAATTGTATCAAGCATTAAACAATAAAAATGAATAGAAACCTACACTCGATAAAAGGATTCGTGCGAAACCGATGCCGGCTGGAACAATCGAAAACCAAGATCCTCTGACACAATGGGTATCGAGTTCCACTTGGCAGATACGCAATCGATACGGGAACCTTTCGACGAACCCGTAACCCGACACCGTTCACCAGGCGACACGAATATCGCGCTTGGTGCGTCTGAGAGAAACAACGGCGTCGATCGGAATTCAATAAAACCGATCCGAATTTTTTGCGAGTAGAAGTCATCGGCATTCGACCCGACGAACCCGTCTACGGAGGACGGTGCCGATAATCGGCAGCCCCCAACGAGTTCTATTCATAGAGAACGATAATCGAGAATCGGAGTCGATCGTCTGCGAACGGAAACGAGGGTAGGAGGTCGATCTGCTCGAAAATACTCGGACTTATCGGGCGAAACATGGCCACGATACGAATTGAACTGGACTCCACGATCTTAGCCACACACGAAATGTCTAACTACACTTGCGGTACCCGTGAAGCCACGATTTCCATCTATGGGCTTTCTATAACGGAGCACTATGCACGAAGATCTCCTCTGCACCGAGCAAAGAGGAAAGAGATCTCGCGATCTCGCTTCATCGACCCCTTCTCTCGATCTACTGGAGCCAGACGGCACGGTCGTTCGCGTACCACCAGCATCCGACATGATCTCCCTCTTCGGATCCTCCCGAGCCGAATAGGGGACCACCTACTCTCCGATCTCCGTTTCCCCTCTTTCATCTTGGTCCTCTTATCACTCCTCTCCTCCTAATCCGTGAAATCTGGAACAAGAACCGCGTGGCAAGGCAAGCCGGTACCAGTGGCACCGAGGAACTCGGTACCAACGGAGGTCTCCTCTCGATCAGGTCCGCGCTCTCCGTGGTCATACGCCTTCCACGTCGCGCTCGTTGCGATTATATCGTCCAGCATCGCGCAGAAAGTTTCCTAACCACCTGGACCAGCGTTTGAGTAACCTGGACCAAGTCCCGGTTGCGCAGAAAGGCCTACAGGTGTATCCGCTGTTCATCCGTCAGCCGGTCTGTCGGACGCGACTGCCCGCTCGCCGCTCGTCCAACCAACTGGGGGACTGATAGCGGGCGCAGAAAATCGAAGACACGTGGCAATCGTGACGGAGAATGCATCAGAGAGCGGACCGACCGTGATCGATTCAGGGAAACGAGAGAACATCCAGTTAGTTCTTCGCGTTACTTTCGCGGTATCAAAACACGCAGTATCCACATACGTTTGGTGCGGTCTCTAAGTTTGTTCAGTTTATTGAACCCCGTGATGCCAAGAGCCGGCGCGATGACACACAGAAGCAGGACCAGGACGATAGTCCTGCTGGGCCTGGTGCTCCTCACGCTTCTGGTCACCGTCAACGGCACACCTTACAAGAGGTCCCTGCTGAGGCTGTGCTCGAAGAACCTCAGCGACGCGCTGTACCTCGCCTGCAAGGATCGAGGATACAACGAACCATTCTCGTACAGTGGCGAAGATGACCCACAGGACTCCCTGGGACCAGGACTCGCGGAGGAGTGCTGCTACCACCAGTGCTCCTACGCGCAGCTCGAACAATACTGCAAACCGGATAAGAACAATCCCGTGGACGTCGAGTGAGTGGATGTTAGTTTCTCGTCTTTTTTCTTTTGATATTTTTACCCTGCACCCTCGACAACCCCCTTGCTCGTGACTACCTCTGAGCTGGTTTAGGGGTTCTTGAGTGACTTCAAGTTCTTCCAGTGATTCGAGTAGAGTGATGTGGTAGGTGTTTTGTGAATTTAGTAGAACTAGTTCACTTTTCTTAGAAAATTTCTTGGGTCAGCAAGGAAGTGATATTTCGTTCAAGGTTGACCTAATGGAGTTCCAAACTCCGAGATCTGAAGGACCTTTCTTTGGACTCTGCAGACCCTAGGTCTCAGATCCCAGATTCCTAGGTCCCTAATTCTCAGATTGGTCATTCTTAGATCCTGGATGCTCCCAGATTCTTAGGTTCCAGATCTCAAAGTGGTCCCAAAGTTTCGTAGTCACAAAATTTCAGTGTCCCTAACACCCCAAAATTTGCAAATTTGCAAAATTAAATGAGGATCTGCAACCGTCACGAAATTCATTCTCTCACTGTGCTCTCTGACTCGGTGTTTTTTGGTGGTTCGTGGTCATCGATTATGGCCGCTTACCTCTGACACCATTAACCTTTCCAATAATACACGAAGTTTGAGATCAATTCTCGAGGCGGTTGTTCGATATCTCTTGTCGATGAAAAAAACTGAAACGCGAGATAGAAGAATTTATTGGCTTCTTGGAAATCGAGTGGATTTAACTGTTAGATTGAACCGCTTATTATCTAAACGATCCATTATGCAAAAGATCTCTGAAACAACGTCCACCTTTAACTCGGGTTTTTTCCAACGATTTCGAATCCAATTACCAGCTGAGATTAATTCGCTTGCACGATACTGACTGCTCGTTAATGTTCGCGACGATGTTATAAATTATTTATTCACTCGATATTAACCCGTTGTCAATTCGTGAAACGTCGATAAACAAATGTTATAATTAAATTCTACTTTCATGGATAACGAGGGATGCAGTTCGGTCAGCACGTGCCATTTCTTGATTCCATAAATATTTAACGTTCTATTTTATTCGATAGCCGAATATCGTACTGTTTTATTAATAAGCAAAAAGCTCGTTGATGCTTTGTGTCCTCTAACACGCTCTGACACGTCGATTTTCGTGCAATTTTCATATTTTATGAACTTTCAGTTAATGTTCATTTTATTGACAAGTATTGACAGCAGTTCAAAAAGCTGTTAATTTAAAAGAACTTGTCAACGAAGACTTTAGTTACAACTTTGAAGCTCAAATTGAGTTTTCAAATTCATATTCATGGTGACTTATGATCCAATCATTGGATTAGCAAGATGACCTCCATGTCCTCATCAGATGTTAATAAGCTTCGCAGATAGCGAAATAGGTGGTCGTATTCTACTTTTCAGATATTTTCTGTACATAAACACACGTGGTCACTGTCAGCTGATGACTTTGTTATATCACCATGTCATTGACTTTGATCAAATTTCAACGTAAACAGAGAGTGCTTACATCTCAGCATTTCCTTATGTTACGTATTCGCTTTAAATAATTTTACTGATTTTACAGGATTATTTTTTTGTCGATGTTTACGTTACATTCGTTACTAAACCTCTGTGATATTTTACGCCATTTTTAATAATATAAACTCGAATATTTCTAAATTATTAAAATTGTGGATCATATCTACATTAAGTTGATATTTAATGATGGACACTTGGAATTATTTTCTTTCATTTACAATGGATGCCATCTTTGATCAAAAGAGGATCTTTCAGAAGGTTTACACTCAGGTGGACTAGAGATTTTCTTTCATTTCTGCAATAACTGACGCCATCTTTGATCAGAAGAGAAGAGAATTCAAACTAAATTACTTGTTTCTATCATCTTGGAATCATTTTCTTTGATCGTTCAGAAGCTGAATACTCAGGTGGACACTAAAGATGATCTTCCATCTCAATTGCAATGGACGCCGTGTTAATAAAAAAGGCGGGAATAATCCTGAATTTGAATTACTCGTTTTTGCACTGAAATCACTGTGCAAGCTTAGGAAGTTATTTTCATACATATTGTGGTAAATACTGCAAAATGAAGCTGTCAGAGCTACGTCAGCTAAAGAACTAAGCGTTCTGAGGTCATTCTTCTCGTAAACGCAAAGCCAATCGGATTAAGAAAGCAAATAGCAAGAAGCAATCGAGCTAAATCGCGCAAAAACACCTACTTACTCGATCGTTGTTCGTGGCGGGTAATCGTCCGACTCCGTTGTTATTCTTTCATTTTTTCACGATAGAAGGGAGCCATCGAAGCACCCGAGTGGACTTTTACCTCGTCGATAGTAGGTGGCTCGGGGCGTGTTATTAGCCCGTCGGCGAGCGTGGCTGTGGCAGACAGAAAAGCGGAACGAGAGAGAGAGCATCGAGAGAGATCGCTCGTATTTTTTTATCAACCGCGTGACGATAATCTCTGTCGCTTTTCCTAAAGTTCACGGTTGCGTGAAGTGGCCTCAGCAGGAAGGTTAGTCCGAAGTACTAGGACGAGTACCGAAGCTATCTTCGCCTCGTTTTTTCCTTCTTGTTTCTTGTTTCTCGATTCAAGCCGATGGATCTCGCGTGTTTTCGACCACGGCCCGGACTCGATATCGATTTTGACGCCGCTTGTTTACGCCGAGATACACGTGAACATTTCGAGAACGCTTTTCAATCTGCCCGGCTCGCGGATCCTCTTTGTCTTTCCTTTCGTTGCAAACAAGTTTGTTGACACCATCTTTTACGTTGCAAATTTTGCAAGAAACTTTTGACGACGTTTTAGGTTAGGTTATTTTATTCTCGAAAAGTTTCCGAACTTTTAGCACAATTAATTTTCAGTGAAATAAACTGAAATATTAAATAATTTCTTGGTCGTTGATCAAGTGGTCATTTGTCAAATATAATATCTCGAAATAATTTACAATAAATCTTACAATAAACCTTGACTGTATATTGGTTTGTATGTATAAATTGTTTAAGAGTATATTGCTAGAAAGAAAAGTATATTGCTAGAATTTGACCGCAGGATGTAGGATTCTCCCGCGAAAAAGTGTAAGTAGAATGCGGTGTCACGTGTCAGACGTCTGCCACTACGGTCGACGCTTTGTTTTTATAAATGAACCTTATCGTTTTGAATTATAATTTCGATAGAGACCATCTAATCGCATTCTTTTTTAAAATAATTATTCTTGCGAAATCTATTTCGCAGTACGTCACAGTTCCTCGGAGTATAAAACTCTTTAATAATAACGATTTATCGATCGTATTAATAAACGAATTGATAATTCGTATGCGGTAACAAACGCAAACTATTTTTACGATCGTTTTCATTATCAAAGCTATCGTAACAACTTCAGACACGGTGTGTGACCTTAAATAGAAGTGTAGGTCCCGTTATCGAGGCTGAAAAAATACGAAAATAAAAGAAGCGTATTCTATCGTGAGCATAAAAACGAGAACACCGAAGATAGAAATAAAAAAATTGAAAGAAATCTCGAAAAATTTCACTGCTATGGACATCTGAAATAATAAAAGAGATACTACACTTATTCTTACATAAAGTGATATCTACGCTAATTACACAACAAAATGCTCGTTACATCACTTGCAACTTATTTATCCGCCATGTTAATAGTGACACTTGAACGTTATCTGAGCGAATCACCGTGCTGCGTTCACACTCGCGGATTTTTCAGTTTGTCAACTGATACACGTGCACGTTGTTCGTGCTTGTTTCTTCATTTCTCAATTTTCGGTTTTGCAGATTTCAGATTTTTTCGTTTATGAAACTTTGGAGGTTGATTTGGGAGTTTTGGAATTTTAGAAATTTTTAGGTTTGCATCTTTCAGATTTTTTCGCTTTACTACACGTTAGTTTACCACGCGTTGCTTTACTACACGCTAGTTTACCACGCGTTGCTTTATTACACGTTAGATTACCACGCGTTAGAATAGCATGCGTTGGTTTACTACAAGTTAGTTTACCACACGTTAGATTACCATGCGTTGCATTTCCACGCATTACAATTTCCAAATTTCTTTTATAGAACTTTGAGAATTTTGGAATTTTAGAATTTTTCAGTATCTTTGATTTTTCGTTCAGTTAAAACTTTGAGATCTTGTTAGGACTTTGGGGTTTTAGGGCTTTCCAGATTTTAGAAGGTTCAAATCTTAAAACTTCTTTAGGAATCTTGTAATAAAAGTATTTTATAAAACTACTTTTTATAAAATGAGAACTTCAGAATTTTCGACTTGAGGATTTTAAATTCTGAAACTTGAAAATAACAGAAAGCAAAATCCCAGTAGCCCATAACATTCAATATTGAGAGACTCGATTGATACTTATGTTTGTCTTTTTGTATGGTTTCAGGAAAAACTCGATCTGGATCGAGAAATTACCGTATCCGTCCACGAGGCCGGGAACGTCGTCGTCGGAGGAGAAATCGAGATCTGACATCGACTATGTAGTCGGTTCGATCAAGTGTAAGATCCATGGGTCAAAAGGGGCACGGAAGAAGGGGACCAATGTGGACCGCGACGACGACGCCGCCTGCTGCGATGGAAAAAACTCGCAGAAGAGGCATCGTGGCGGTCATTTTGGCTGCAGGCATCGACGACAGAGGCGTCGTCGTCCTAGCAAGGTAACTTTTACACCTTACATTTCTTACACTTCGAAAATTTCTTCTATTTTTACCGTGACAAATTACACGTTATGAAGCTTGCGTCAGGAAACTATTTTATTTTCCAAAATTTCATATAAGTCATAACTAGTTTTTATAATTCCCATAATTCATCTCATTTTTATAACATAGATTGTTTATTTTGTTCTCATAATTTATGTAAATTATTCCATTTTGGTTACATTTCAATTTTGTTTCTATGATTTATTCAATTTTTATATTTTATACAATTCATTCAATTTTTATAGTTTATGTGAATTGTTTAATTTTTGTCATTTATATGATTTGTTCAATTTTTACAGTTTATAGAAATTGTTTAATTTTCGTAGTTAGTATGATTCTTTATAGTTTGTATGAATTTTTATAATTCATATAATTAATTCAATTTTAATAATTTATATAACTCATTCTATTGTGATTATTCATAAAATTTATTCAATTTCTATGATTCCTATAATTTTTTCAATTTTGTATAATTCATATAATTTATTAATTTTTAATAAGATATATAATTCATTCAGTTTTAATAAGCTACACAATTTATGTGAATTTTGTGCATCATTTTAGATGTACCAACACACTTGCATGAAATGAATAAGTGCATGCAGATTTTCTTATCGTGTTTATTCATTCATAATTTCACGTAATTATTTTTCTTGCGAAGAAAGCAAGTTTCGTACGAATTATTAATAACGCAAGGCAAAAACGCTGACAGTGTCTATACTGTGTTTATGTTTCGTTCCTGATCTACCATAGCTTCGATTAAAATTCGCTGATTTTTACAAACTTTCATTTCCATTAATAACATCGTTATCTTTCTAAAATAGAAAGCAAACTTGTATATTTTATAAGGGAAATCTTGTACATTTAATAACAAAAACCTTGCACATTTCATAACAGAAAATTTGTATTATTTAGTAACAGAAATCTTGTACATTTTATAAGAGAAATCTTGTACATTTAATAAGAGAAATCTTGTACATTTAATAAGAGAAATCTTGCACATGTAATGAGAGAAATCTTGTATAATTTAATAACAGAAAACTTGTACATTTAATAACAGAAATTTCTCTCTTGTTTGCAGGCATTAGAAAGAATGCTAGCATCGAACTCACCAAAATCAGCGAACAAGAGTTCACCGTTCCCTTAAAGAGGCCAGCGAAGCGCCCCGGGCAACAAAAAAGCAGAAGAGAGAAACGACGATGTCCTCCATCTTTGGTACCACACCGGCACCAATAATCTCCGTTCTTTCTCCGCGAATCGAAGCAAAATTGGAAAAAAACGAAGAGAGAGAACAAGAGAACGAAGGAAGGAAGTGAAAAGAATGGCCGAAGAGGACGGAAGTGTGCACGAACGTGTAATCGTTAAGATGTCTAGTCCCATGAAACAGTGATAGATAATAAAAACAAAGCAAAATTGGTCGTATTTTAAAGTCAAAGAGAGGCGAATCAAAAGAATCGTTCGATTGTCCTAACCTCGAATCCGCAGTCAAGGTCGAAGATGACGAACCGTCGTGGAAGAACGAAAAGAACAGTGTGTGCGCAGATTCTCGAAGAATTGCATCTCGGAAGAGGAATAGTCTCGGTAAAATATCGAGGTATTTTTTGCAAATCGAGTCGATTAATCGCGACTGGAATCGATGATTTATATAAGTCGCGCGATCTCCTAGAGAAAGACTTAAATACCAGTGCTGTATAATGTATATGTACGTATATATATTGTTTTTATTTTTGTTCGTTTTTATTCGAAACGTTCTCCATTTTTTTTTTTTTTTTTTTTCGTCTGTAATTTAGTTAATACTCGACGACCGCCATTTTCTCGGTTGCCGGTGACTCTCGAGCTCCCTTGTCGAACAATGATCTCACTAGTATTAACGTTAAGGATTTGTTATTATTATTATTATTGTTTTGTTTTTGTTTCTTTTTTTTTCGTAAATTAAATGAACTAGTCACCGAGGAGAACGGTCGGAGGCATCGGGCAACCGGGCTGATGGAACTGTCGGGGTTGGATTTAACCCTCGAGTTATGGATCTAGGGATATTTTGAAAGAGGGATATTTTCGATATTGAAGCACTTTTGAAATGGGGATATTTTTGAGATTGGGACATTTTTGAAATAGGGATATTTTCGAGACTGGGACATTTTTGAAATAGGGGTATTTTCGAGACAGGGATATTTTCAAGCTAGGGATATTTTTGAGCTAGGGATATTTTCACTGTGGCATGGAGGGTGTTAATATTTGGTACTGAAATTTTGCTGTGGATAAAAACTGAAACACTTAATTTTTGAATTTTAATTTCTTTACAATAATTTAGAAAATTAAATTTTTGAATGTTGACGGTTAGAAATTTGGGAATGTAGAAATTTAAGTATTTATTAGTGTATATTTTAGAAATTCGGAATTTACAAAGTGGCCATTTGAGGATTTTCAAATATTCAAATTTTCTTAAGAATTAGAAAATTTCCAAATTTCAAAACTATAGCATTGGAAAATTAACAAACTACAAAATTGAAAATTGGAAATCTACAAAATTAGAAAACTTGAAAACTAACAAACTACAAAACTCAAAAATTAGAAAACTACAAAGCTCAAAAACTAGAAAACTCGAAAACTCAAAAATTAGCAAACTACAAAGCTCAAAAACTAGAAAACTCGAAAACTCAAAAATTAGCAAACTACAAAGCTCAAAAACTGGAAAACTCGAAAACTCAAAAATTAGCAAACTACAAAGCTCAAAAACTAGAAAATTTGCGACCGTGCATATTTGAAAATGAAACAAGCGAAAAAATGTGAAGATTTCTAAAATAGAAAATACAAAAAATGAGATCCATAGTTCGAGGGTTAAGATTGAAGGGAAACCAGAAAGCGAGTCAGACTCGACTTTTTCTTCTCGATCGATCGAACGTCTAACAAACTGTTGATCGTCTGTCTTTGAAAGGATGTATCGGTGGTTTTGTGACACGTCAAATATTTTGTATGTCTTCGATTAGTTAAGCATACGAAAGTGTAATTTTTCAAGTTAATTTTTTAACTTACTATGTCGTACTGTTAGATATGAAGGATATTCAGAATATTCGTTCTGAATAAATTGTTATAGTTACGTTCAACGTGTTAATATTCTAACCCCTTGCACTCGAGATTTTATAATTTATAAATTGTTAAGTTTTATAACAAATTACGCTTTGAAAAAGCCATAGAATCGAATTAAAAGAAAAAGTTCATAAGAAAATTACTGAATTAATCAGTAAATAGAATTAATATTTATAAAAGAACATATTAAGTTAGCGAACAAATTTGCGACCATGACATTATTTATTACAATTGTTAGTTAATATACCAGTGAAGATATTTTATCATATTTATTTGAATTTCTCAACTTGATTTTATCGAGCGTTGCAAATTTAATTTGCCAACCTAATACATGTTTTTAATTTTTTGTCAGAAGAAAATTTTTAATTGAAGGGATGAACGCGTAAAAGAAATTCGAGTACAAAGGGTTAAGTCCCACCGAAAAAGCAGGGATCTCTGACAGATACGTCAGTGCTGGTCCATGGGATCCCAAAGAAGTTGGACAAACATGTATTTCGAACGAATATTCGTTAATTACATTTTTATTGAATGTAATGTGATATCTGCCAGCGTTTCTGGCGTATTAGTGAGATTAAACTTCGAAGTTTATAGTTTGGACAGCGCTGTTTTTCCCACGTGAAAAAGCAGAGCGGTAAAAGAATTTTAGACAATTTAACACGTTTTATATCGCACGAATCATTTTTAAACAAAAAAATTATCACTTTTTTTTATAAATATCGAGATCGACTATTTTTTTACAAGTTCGTACGGCATCAAACGTGCTAAACAAATTTGTATAGTTTTATTCAAATAATTTGATGTATGGGACAAGACAACATTGAACTAATCGATCATTCAAAATGATAATTATAAGATATTGAATCATTTCAATCTTGTCTTGCGTCATATCGCAAATTCTGTAATTAAACAAAAAAAAATGTTTATATTTAACAATGTCATCGAAACCATTTTTAAATTATAAAGTCATTCGTCAATAAAACTGTTATCAAAACAGCATAATCTTGGTATACTTTCATCTCTGTATCCTTCGGTTTTAAAAGAAGAAACGAGGTTAAGAATGCGTCGTAAAATATTTTACCGATCGTTAAATTACAGCGATTTTCGGAACATTTGTTTATGGAACGTCTTTTATGTCAACTTTAACGAGGGTTGAGAATAATCACTAGTTAGATTACTACATGTTTGATTATTTCACGTTAGAATACCACGCGTTAGTTTATTACACGGTAAATTACTACGCGTTGGTTTACTACACGCTAGATTACTACAAGTTAGAATACCACGCGTTGCTTTACTACGCGTTAGATTATTACGCGTTAGAATACCACGCGTTGCTTTACTACGCGTTAGATTACTACACGTTAGAATACCACGCGTTGCTTTACTACGCGTTAGATTACTACACGCTAGATTACCACGCGTTAGAATACCTCGCGTTGCTTTACTACACGTTAGATTACTACGCGTTAGATTACCACGCGTCGGTTTACTACAAGTTAGATTACTAAACGCTAGATTACCACGCGTTAGAATACCTCGCGTTGCTTTATTACGCGTTAGATTACCACGCGTCGGTTTACTACAAGTTAGTTTACCACACGTTAGATTACTACGCGTTATATTTCCACGCATTACAATTTCTAAAGGTTATACCACTGCGCGTTATAATTCCTACAACATATATAACGCATTATAATATCTACGCGTTGTATTGTCACGCGTTATAACACCTATGCACATTATCTCCACGCGTTTCAACTGTGAATTGTAATTCTCACATAACCTACGCTGTATCTCCACGTATTATATCGCCACACAGGTTATATCACCACGTGTTAAATTAACTTTCCCAACTTGCAAATAATAACAAAAGTATTTATTCTTGTAAATTGAAAGTATCTTAACCTTAATTACTATCGTCAACTCCAACTTGGTAACATATGAACAAAATAATTGATAAAAATTCAGGACAATGTGCAAGATTACGACTCGCACATAGAAGTTCTATTTTGCATAATATACATAAAAATTCCGAAATATCTACAAAATGCATGCAATAGATATATTGCAGGAATTATAAAAAAATGAAGCGATTTTAGGTCCCTAATTTTCAATTGTCCGTGGACGAATAGAAGAAACGATTGCAGCACAGTTTAGAATGTCGCTGTAGAGTGCATTTCGGTGCATCCTCACGCAGATTGAATCGTTAGCCGGTCACGTTGGTGACAACGTGTCGAACGCGACTCTCGTGCACCACGTTTCGTCTATTCTGGCTCTGTAATTTGTACAAAGATCCTCGAGAGTTCAATAAAAGGTCCAACTGAGTTTATTGCCGGATTTCGTGACCAACTTGTCCCGTTTTCCGCGTTGCTGCACGGCTCATTCGAACACTTCTAATACTCTCATACAACTTTATCAATTCTAAAAATGACACGCCATTTTATAGTAAGAATAGATATATTCTTTCATTCATCGAAACATAAATATTCGTGTGAAAGTTCATTAACCCTCAACCCTCGAATTTTTGTCATTATAAATTAGCATTCGAACTATCAATTAATAGCCAATAATCGATAAATTAACATTTGTGACTGTCACTATTAAAAGTATTAAATACATTGACGATTTAAAATTTTGTTAATGTTTGTTGCTCTTTAAAGGAAAATTATTTGTGAAATTACATTATTTATCAAATTTGTCAAATAAGTTGAACCACACGTGTGTACACAATTTGTCAAATTCGTCAAACAGGTTGAACTAAAATGTACTTACAAATTTTTCAAATAAAATCTAAACTTGTGTACATAAAATCTGAATTAAATAGACAAGTCTCTTGTCTGTAGAACTTTGGACAAGTCTCTATATATATACAATCGCAGATACAAGAAATTTAGTGTGTCAACATTAACCCCTTTTCAATACAAGATGGCGTCACCGTCGTGCAAATAGAAAGAAACAGATTTTTCCGAGGTTGTCGTAAAAGAGACCCGTTGCTAATTACAGAACACATGTCATTTCGCGACGCAAAGACTTAACGTCCCTTATATCCGCAAATTTTATTGCTCCGCTGAAAATATGGCTGCTCAGGGGTGTACTTTATGGCCGGAAATAGTTACGGCACGAAAATAAGTTTAACGATCGTTGGCAGAATCCGTTTTCACGGTTCTTAAAAGTCTTTGAAATCTATACCCACTTTCTCTTCACTATATTTGTTCAGTTCTAAATTAGAAAGCATCCTTTTGAGTATGTCATGGTGATGGTGGTTTTGGAAATTATGGAGATTGCAGGGATTTTGGACGTTGGGGAAGCTTTGGTGATTTTCAAATAGGAATACTTAATTTTTGAATTTTCAGATTATCAAGTTCTAAAATTTCTCAATTTCTAAATTACCAAATTCTCTTTCAAGTTTTCAACGACCCTCATTCTTAAATTAGCAGATTGCTGATATTCCAAGTTCTCAATGACCAAAATTGTCAATTCTCAAATTCTCAAAATTCCAAATCATCAAATTCCTAAATTTTCTAAATTCCCAATGTCCCAATTTTTCAATTTCCCAAATTTCTAAATACCCATACTCTTCCCCTCACAATTTCCTAATTTCCCACTGTCTAATTTCCCAAATTACTAAATTCAATTCTCCACCTCCCAATTTCCCAATTTCCCACTGTTTAATTTCCCAAATTACTAAATTCTCCTATTCTCCACCTCCCAATTTCCCAATTTCCCACTATTTAATTTCCCAAATTTCTAAATTCCATTATTTTCCACATCCAGATTTCCCAATTTCCCAAATTTCTAAATTCCCCTATTCTCCACCTCCCAATTTCCCAATTTCCCACTATCTAATTTCCCAACTTTCTAAATTCCCCTATTCTCCACCTCCCGATTTCCCAATTTCCCACTATTTAATTTCCCAAATTTCTAAATTCCCCTATTCTCCACCTCCCGATTTCCCAATTTCCCAAATTTCTATATTCCCCTATTCTCCACCTCCCAATTTCCCAATTTCCCACTATCTAATTTCCCAACTTTGTAAATTCCCCTATTCTCCACCTCCCAATTTCCTAATTTCCCACTATCTAATGTCCCAACTTTGTAAATTCCCCTATTCTCCACCTCCCAATTTCCCAATTTCCCACTGTCTAATTTCCCAACTTTGTAAATTCCCCTATTCTCCACCTCCCAATTTCCTAATTTCCCACTATCTAATGTCCCAACTTTGTAAATTCCCCTATTCTCCACCTCCCAATTTCCCAATTTCCCACTATCTAATTTCCCAAATTTCTAAATTCCCCTATTCCAAACGTACAAATATACAAATTCTGAAATTCTCGATGGAAGTGAATGTAGACCCATCGCAACTCGATCCCATTACTACCTGCCGCCGCCATTATATTCTTAAAGCCATTAAACGCTGCACACGGTTCGCTTATAAATTGGATGATAGTAGCAAACCAACTACAGGACATCGTCTCTAGTGATTCCCGCATGCAACTGCACTATCAGCCTAAAGATTCTTGCCGTTTGATAGTTCAAGGCGAACTGACATAATTTCCTTACTTTTCACGGCCATATTGAACCGTTTCGTTAAATCAGCTATTCGTAACTCGTCGGTGCATCACCCCATCGACATTCAAACCAGTTGTGATATTCATAACTGTTATTATAAACATTATGAATTAATTGTAAATATTGAGTCACATGAAATTGACAGATAGAAAAGAAATGAAAAATAAATTGTGTACATAAACACTGCAAATTCTTATAAATAAATTCTGTTTGTGAAAAGTGATTATCGGTTCTTTTAACCTTATCGTAGTCTGCAATGTTTATGCAAAATACAAAAAATATTGCGATGAAATTATTTTGTATACAAATTATATATATGATATAATGTAAACTGCATACGTAATTTATAATTTGCAATAACAATTATAATTTATAAATTATAAATTTATAATATTTAATGTTATTTGTTATTATAATTTAGAACAAAATTCGTGAAGAGCAAATTTATAATTATAATTATAATTCAGAATAAAATGTATAAACTGTGAATTATAATTATAATGTAATTACTTAATTAATTATTATTAATTTTTATTTAATGATTTATAATTACAATTCACAATGAAATTTATAAACTGTGAATTTTTTACAATTGCACTTTACAATAAAAATAAACCATAAATTTACAATTATAATAACAAATAAAATACACAGTGTAAAATCAGCGAATGGTTGAAAAATTATTTTTAATCACCATAACACAAGAAATATATAATAAAAATCTATAATTGCATAAACATTCAGTCTACTAAAATACGACCTAATTCCAACAATTAAGAGTTTTACAACAAATAAACATAAACTGTTTATCAAATCACAAGAAGAAATTTACAATTACAATAACATCAAATCTTAAAACAAATGTATCGAAACATTTTATTGTATAAAGATCCTCGAAGCTCTTCGAGAATTTAAGTACAATCGATATAATCATAGATTTTTTATGTCCTTTAGATTTCCATTCGACATTCCGGCAATGAATCAAGTTCTCAGTTTCAATATCCCATACACGGAATCAAACTTGGATTATCGAAACACAATTTTGGATTCGGACAGCATTTTGTAGCGACGGTTTGAAAAATCTTCTTCTTGAAATCCTTCGAGTTTCTGGGCAAACGGTCACCGACCTCGTCATACAGTTCCTCGAGTTCGTCTGAACTTAGGTCGAAACCCAGCAGCTCGTCCGTTTTCTGAAAATAGTTTAAACAATTACTTAGATGTTCTTCAAAATAATTGCATAATTCAATGTTTAATTTTAACTTCATATTCTATGTAATTTATTATTTATAATCATGTTCCCAATTCAAATTCTCAAGGTCCTAAAGTCAATTTCAATAGGCAAGAATTTTTACACAAAAAGGTTTTTTTATAAACAAAAAAATTATACTAAATTTTTCTGTGCGTTTCATATTGTGTAAGTGTACAAAAATATATATTAAATATACTGTTAAGGTAGATTAAGAAATATTTGAGTAATTCTAATGTAAGTTTAGTATTAGTGCTTCAAACAGTGGGGTTAATTGTGATTTATGATATTGTCGAATGTGCGATGCTAATTTAATGAAAAAAAAGTTTCTACGATTTTCTGAACTTCGGATGTGTTGAAGTTCTAAATTTCCAAAATTCCGAAGTCTCAACGCCCAAAAATTCTAGCGTTCCAAATTTCTAAAATTCCAAATTCCCAACGCTCCAAAATTCTGCTATTCCGAATTCCCAAAATTTAGAGGGCTCATGTCCCAAAATTCTCACGTTCCAAATTTCCAAAATTCCGAACTCTCAACGCCCCAAGATTCCATCGTTCCAAATTTCCAAAATTCCGAACTCTCAACGCCCCAAAATTCTATCGTTCCAAATTTCCAAAATTTCGAAGTCTCAACGCCCCAAAATTCTCACGTCCCAAATTTCTAAAATTCCAAATTCCCAACGCTCCAAAATTCTACTATTCCGAATTCCCAAAATTTAGAGGGCTCATGTCCCAAAATTCTCACGTTCCAAATTTCCAAAATTCCGAACTCTCAACGCCCCAAGATTCCATCGTTCCAAATTTCCAAAATTCCGAACTCTCAACGCCCCAAAATTCTATCGTTTCAAATTTCCAAAATTTCGAAGTCTCCACGCCCCAAAATTCTCACGTCCCAAATTTCTAAAATTCCAAATTCCCAACGCTCCAAAATTCTACCCTTCCGAATTTCCAAAACTCCAAAATTCTAGCGTTCCAAATTTCCAAAATTCCGAAATCTCAACTCCTCAAAACTCTAACCTTCCTTTCCAAAATTCCAATTTCCTAAATCTCTAAAACCCTAACATCCCCAAAGCTAACCTAACCTAACCTTCCTCTCCAAAGTTCTAAAATCTCAATTCTCCTAAAATCCCAAACTTGCACAATTCCTCAACATGAATCCCCAAATCCACAAAATCCCAAAATTCCCAAAAGCAAATCTTCAAAACTCCCTAAATCCCTAAAGTCCCCTACTTCACCTACAAATCCCAACAACCCCAAATGTGCAAAAAAGAACAAAATCATTGAATTTATCCAAACTCAAGTGAAGTACCTGAATTCAATCGCGATCAGGTGTCGTTTTACTCACAATGGACCTTATCGCGGGAAAGTATCCCGCGGGTCGATAAGGGTTGGGAAATTCCGGAACGAAACTCTCTTCCATCACGACACTGTCCTCATCCTCCACGTATCCGACTCCAGGAATGTTCAATTCCGTCTTATGGAAAGTGTTCTCAGCCACGTTCGCCGCCGGAAGTCCCATATTCGGAAGTCCAGGGAACAATCCGGGAGGTGGCACTCTGATACCAGAGGGCTCCGGGAAATATTGTCGTTTCTGTTGCACCACGCCGGCCGCCATGTCCGGCGCTTCTGAAAGGCAAATCAATTCTCCATTCACTAACCTTCGATCACTAGTATTTGCTAACAGCTGTGAGAAAAAGTAGCGCTCCTTGCAAATTCCTTGCATACGATACCTCTTTTTTAGTGCTGGATAGTGTAACATGAATTCATTTTCTTATATTTTATTATTCTGTTGTGGTAACTGCATGTGGTGATATACGCAATGGTACCCGTGAAAGTGGACCATTAATATATGCAAGTAATATATGCAATATATGCATGTAATATGTGGAAGTATTCTTACTTAATTATATCGTAAACTATAATATACTGAGTAAGTATATTATACTTACATGCATTTCATATGTTTATGCATTTATATGTGTAAGTATAATATTTATAATACATGTAATATGTAATATATGTATATAATGTATAATATACTTCCATGTGTTACATGTGTTAAGTATAACATACTTACATATATTAACCCCTTAACCCATGATTTTTTCGACAGTTACGTCAGTCAACTAATCACTGTTGCAATATTAACATAAATAGCGAAATTTGAAATGTTGGACTTTAATTGTAACTGGTATTGAACTCAGACATTGTACTCAATGTTCCAAAATCCTACATTTCCAAAGTTGCAGGGCTTTAGAATTGCATATTTTCGGTATTTCGATTCTTCAAAATCTAAATGCTTCGAGGACCAAGATTCTAAAATTCTAAGTTTTCAAAGTCCCAAAATTTTAAAATAGATCTCAAAGTCGCAGAGTGCTACAACCCCAAATTAATCTTGCAAATCCTAAATTCTCGCGACCCCAATATTCTGAAGCTCCTAAACCTCAAATCCTCATGTTCACAAATTCCTATTTGTCCAAATCCCACAATTCTAAAGTTCCTTGACCTCAAAACCCCCAAAACGCAAAATTCCCAAATTTGCAAATTTCTACTCTCCCAAAACTGTAAATTCTCAAAGTCCCAATATTCTAAATTTCCACATTCGCAAATGTCTACTCCCAAATCCCAAAATTCCAAATTTCCTTGTCCTCAAACCCCCAAAACGCAAAATTCCCAAATTCGCAAGTGTCAACTCTCCCAAATCCCCAAACTCCCAACATACGAAAACCTAACCTACCCTAAACTCTCAGCACCCTCACCCTCGCGTCCCTGCACACCAAAATAGACTACCATCCTCCCTGTACCTCCCACTTACCCTAACATTTTCACGAATTTTACCCTGCATAACCCCCTAACCGAATCCTATCAAGGATCATAGAATAATCCTATCTCCCAATAATTTCAATTCCCTAAAATGATTTCTGTAAACTCACCAGTCGGCCCAAACTTCTTATCCTCCACCTCCAAATCCAATCTCGTCGCGGCCCGTTTGATCCTGGGCCCCTTGCAACTGTTTATAATCACGTCCCTGGCGACGTTCTTGCACTGCAAGGATAATCTGGAGTCCGCAGCGGAAACGCGGACGAACGCGATCAGCGTCGCGGCGAGGAACGCGGCGCGGACCACTCGCTGAACACGTTGCATCGTTGCACAAGTTAACGAAAGAAACTCGCTGACACACTATTTACTTGTTTATCAACGCGAACACCGCGAGATCGTCGATACACGATGGTCCTTGCTCTACTCGAGTCGTCTGCGAGAGTCCTTCGCACTTTTAACAACCATCTTATCCGCTCGAACGTGTCCCCGCGACGATCTCGCAATCGCGATTGTTTACCTGACTGCCGCATTTCCGAGCGTGTTTGATAATATCCGCGTGAGAATGCACAGTTAATTATTACGTCCTACCTGTGACGACATCCAGATAACGATTACCGGGAATCGGAGCATCTTTCGGTGACGATCCAAGTGAATGTGGACGGAGGTAGACCGATCTTGAACTTCGGAGAATGTGGACCGTAATAGAGGTAATTCAGAAATTAATTGTTAAATCTTTTGGTGATGAACTTTTGAAAACAACTTTTGTATACAATTTTATCTCATTATCGAAAAATTTAATAATTTTATTATTCGTAAAGTTATTGGTCAGAATACTTTAAAATACACTGCAGTTCTATTGGCAAGAGAAAACATCAGCAAATTTTTATTTTGTCGTTTTGAAATTTCAAGTTTTTATAATTAATGTTCTCTTTATTTTACAAGAAGTCTTTTGGATTAACGTGCATACCGCAGTTAACCTGTTAAATGACCGCCATTTTAATTTCCCAGCATCGATATAGGTTATAAAAAATTCAGGTTACGAACTATTGAGTATTTAGTCAATAGCAAATCTTTTATTTTACAGAAAGTATAGACGATTGCACCAGAATTATCTTTTGGATTAACGTGTATCACATTTGTTGCGGTTAACCTGTTAAGTGACCGCCATTTTAATATCCCAACATCCATATACTTCATAGAAAGTTCTACTTGTGTTATGTATTTAATCAATGATAATTTTTTATTTTACAAGAATGCACAATCGCACCAGAATTAACAACAGTTAACCCGTTAAGTGACCGCTCGTTAAGTGACCGCCATCCTAATTTCCCAGCATCCATATAGTTCAAAGAAAGTTCTACTTATGTTATGTATTTAATCAATGATAAATTTTTATTTTACAAAAGTACAATTGCACCAGAATTAACGTTTGTACAGCACAGTCAACCTGTTAAGTGACCGCCACCTTAATTGCCCAGCATCTATATCATAGAGTGTTGAACTCAAAAGGAAAAGATGCCGAATAAGTAAAACGTTTCTAAGCATCAAGTATCCCATGGCACCTTGTCATTTTGAAAGAATCCAACTCGTTGAAGCGCCTCACTGGCGTCAGACGAAATTAGCGACTAGATCATTGTGCCCTCGTGCACCAGCTAATTGCAAGCGTCTCGACGCGACGCCGGAGCCAATCTTCGACTGTTTCCCCTCTGCGTCTTGCCTACTTTTTTCGATTAACTCCCATTGCACCGACTGTCGCATCGGTCTACGACACAAAGGGGGTCAGACACGCGTTCAACTACTTATTCTCCCTCCATCTTTGTCCATCCACGACCAGTTCCAAGTATGCACATAGATTCCACGAGTTAATGGATAATTTCTTTCGAGATAATCGCCGTTATTGACCCAAAGAGTTTCGCGACTCGTACCGTTTGTCGGCTGCCTTTGTCCGAGCCGGCTGATTATCCTCTCGATTACTGTAATCAGACTTTCTTGCGAATGCAACGGGCCCGAGGGAACACTGATTCCACTCTTTTATGGAAACCAAGCTTTTACGGTCTTAAATTAACTTCCTTTTTTACTGTTTTGCATTTTGAAGTCTTGTAATTTGGAAGGTCTCAAAAATTCCTGAGAGGCTTCTCCATCAGATTCTCAAATTTTTTCATTTCTAAATGTTCAAAAATTCCAAAATGTCCTAAAATCTTACAGACCTAAAATCCTAACATCCTAAAATTCCAAAACTCCAAAAGTGCTAAAATTCGAAAATCTCAATATCCGAATGTCCAAAAATCCCAATATCCCAATATCTAAAAATTCCAAAATTCCAAAGGTTCAAAAATCAAAAAATTTCAAAATTCCAAAATAATCAAAAGCAAATCAACGTCCCAAAAATCCCGCGTTTCCCTCCTCGATCACAACTAATAATTGAACGTAATTAATACGCGCCAATCGTTAGAAATCTGATGGTTTGATACAGGAAAAAATAAAGGAGATCGAAAGGTTATCGCAAGAGTATTCTGCGCGTCAATGAGAAAGAAATCCTCGTGCACGCTCGAGATGCAACGTAATTGCTTTGAAATATTTGAAATAACTGATAACGCAATTATGCTGACACGTGCGATTTCCTCGGATATTTTCATTTATTTGTGTGCATCGATGTTGCACACGCTGATCTAGCACTTACTGAAATATCATTTCTATTTCTATATTTAAATATAATCATGTTCATCTTTTTGTTGGCAGATATTGTGATAAACGTTGCTTGAGTAATTAGCGGAGTGTTATTTTCGTCCGAGCACATTCGCGATCTAATTTAGCTCGGTTTAGTTTCTAGGTCAGTAGTCCGGTTGAAATGTACGTTAATCGTGATCGCTTATCTTTTCACGAATAAATTAATAGGGTTGCAGCAGATAGTTTGTAAATTTACAGTCACGTTTTTCTTTTTCGGGTCAAATAGATTCTTGTCAAAATAAAGAGAATACCTAAATTACGACGCAAATTAATTTCTAAAGTATAATATATTCGTACAATTATTAAACTTCACAAAATAAACTTCCATCAAAATCAATACATTTTTACCCAAAATCGTGTTCTACGTATTTTTAAAATTGTACTATTGAAGATCACAATAAAACAAAACGATAAACCTTAACAATCTTCAAAAATAGTAGTCCCCAAATAATTATTTAACAAATGAAGATTGCAACAATTCGACTGTCCATCCCGAAGCACAGTTTTCGAAATAAAATGCAATATATTTGTATTAAAACATCGACTTAAAATTAAACTTGCATAGTTTGAACACAAAAAAGAGCATAAGCATCGCTGTATGTTTCAATTAATATGTTTAAACAATGTTTTGTGAAACAAACAATGGGAGTATTTCAAAGATGTCCAACATACGTGGAAGGCGTAGACCGTGGCGCTATCTGCTCTTCAGTGGTCCCCTAACATAGGGGTTTTGACACGTATGCTGTTTTTCTTGTTCCTGGAGTCACATAAATGTCAGTTTACCAATTAAACGATATCATCGTCCTTCGGTTTTTCACGTATCTTTCGTAATCGAGTGCGTCAAACGTCATCGTATTTTCGTAGCATCGCGTCCAATGTGACACGTTAGACGTACAGTGAACGCGACATAACCTCACTTTCTCGAATAACTTGTCTCTTTTATTATGATCATTTGATTTCAAATCGTATATTGATCGTTTCTAGTTTGCAGATTGTAAGAAAAGTTCTCCTTGGAAGATTGTGGAACGACAGGAAAGATGAGTACCGTCGCAGAACAACCCTGTTACACATTGATAAACATTCCAACTGATACTGAGCCGTTGAATGAGCTTCAATTGAAGCAAGATCTGGAGAAAGGAGATGTCAAAACAAAAATTGAAGCCCTCGAGAAAACTATTCACATGATATTGAGCGGAGAACGCCTGCCGGGTCTTCTGATGACCATCATCAGATACGTTCTTCCGCTGCAGGATCACATGATAAAAAAGCTTCTACTGATATTCTGGGAAATTGTACCAAAAACTTCTCCCGATGGCAAACTGCTTCAAGAGATGATTTTAGTATGCGACGCGTACAGAAAAGATTTGCAACACCCGAATGAATTTGTCAGAGGTTCTACATTGAGGTATCATTGATAAATTCTTGGATTTAATAATCGAATTCATGGACAACTTCAAGGATATATTTTTGTGTTACAGATTTCTGTGCAAACTAAAGGAACCGGAGCTTCTAGAACCACTGATGCCTGCAATAATTGCATGCTTGGAACATAGACATTCTTATGTGAGACGTAACGCAGTCCTAGCTATTTTTACAATTTACAGAAACTTTCAATTTCTCATACCAGACGCTCCAGAGTTAATAGCAAAATACTTAGAAGGGGAACAAGATATGTCTTGTAGAAGAAATGCATTTTTGATGTTGCTTCATGCTGACCAGAGTAGAGCACTCGCTTACTTAGCTGCTTGTTTGGATCAAGTGCCCAGCTTTGGTGATATACTGCAACTGGTTATTGTTGAATTAATTTACAAAGTATGTACATCTTGAAGTTTATCACATTCTATCATTCTTTGATGTACATCTTACAAGTGTATTTTCTTACAGGTTTGTCTTGCAAATCCTTCAGAAAGAGCCAGATTCATTAGATGTATTTACAGCTTGTTGAACTCCTCGAGCGCTGCTGTACGCTACGAAGCAGCTGGCACTTTGGTGACACTTTCAAGTGCTCCCACAGCAATTAAAGCTGCAGCCTCGTGTTACATAGAATTGGTTGTTAAAGAAAGTGACAATAATGTTAAACTGATCGTACTCGATCGTTTAATTGCAATGAAAGACAGTCCTGTTTATGAAAGAGTGCTTCAAGATTTGGTTATGGATGTACTTAGAGTACTAGGTAAGTAGAGAAGTAAATATATCAATTCAAGCAATCACTTGAAGTATTTTTATTTTTGTTTTAGGTTCACCGGCATTGGAAGTAAGAACAAAAACGTTAGCTCTTGCGATGGACTTGGTAACCACACGCACAATCGAAGAAATGGTTCAACTCTTAAAGAAAGAGGTGCTTAGGACTGCCGGTGGAGAACACGAAGATGCTGGCAGATATCGACAGCTTTTAGTACGAACGTTACATGCTTGCTCCATTAAATTCTCGGACGTTGCCGCAACAGTCATCCCGGTACTGACAGATTTTCTGTCAGAAAACAACGAAGCTGCGGCTACTGATGTCTTGGTGTTCGTTCGCGAAGCTATACAACGATTCGAGAATCTCAGGCCGCTCATTGTTGAGAAACTCCTTGAAGTAATTATCACACATAATTGATCTCATTACTGAGAAGCTCTCGAACTTTTCCGGTTCACGATGCGAATTGTACTTTCCATCCAGGTATTTCCACACATAAAGTCAGTGAAGGTACACAGAGCAGCATTGTGGATTCTCGGAGAATACGCGACCTCGAAAGAAGACATAGAAGCTGTAATGAATCGCATACGCGCCGCTTTAGGTGAACTGCCATTGCTCGAAGCAGAAAATAAACGTCAGGCCGGTGAGAAGTCGTCGGAAGATGAAAACGCTCAAACTTCACCAGCACAACTGGTCACCTCTGACGGCACATACGCTACTCAAAGTGCATTTAGTGCAGCATCTGCTCGTAATTATCCTTTCAACTTCATAACCTAACAAACACACTGTACAACATTGTTTCTTCTAACATTTCCTTATCTAACAGACAAAAAGGAGGAGAAGCGTCCAGCATTAGTTCAGTACATGATGGAAGGCGACTTCTTCATCGGTGCTTCATTAGCTACGACCTTGGCCAAGCTGGCTCTCCGTTACAAGAGTCTCGAGAACGATCTACAGAAGAGCAATCGTATGCAAGCTGAAGCGATGTTCGTGATGTCCAGCGTGTTGCAACTGGGTCGTTCAGGTCTGCCTACGAAGGCGATGACTCACGACGACGCTGAACGAATATCCTTGTGTCTGAGATCACTGGCTTGTCCCATGCCGCTTGTGCAGACGGTGTTCACCGAAGGTTGCCGCGAAGCTCTGGGCAGAATGTTGGCAGCGAAGGCTGAGGAGGATTCACAAAATCAGAAGGTGACAACATAGGATCTATGTGAGACGTTGAGTAAGTAGATAGGTTTTCTTATTGAAACGTTTTCTATCTCAGGCGAAGGAGAAGCCAGGTAGCGTTGTCCAGGTAGACGACGCGATTCAGTTCCTACAGTTGAGCCGTGGATCAGACTTAACCGGCGGATCTGGCGACGTGTTCGAGCAGAGTCTCAGCGCTGCTGTTGCCGGAAGACCTGGCGCTGGTGGAGATGCACCGGCCCCTAGTGCTTTGAGCAAAGTCACCCAGCTGACTGGTTTCTCGGACCCTGTATACGCGGAAGCTCTCGTTCACGTTAATCAGTACGACATCGTACTCGATGTGCTAATCGTTAATCAAACCGAAGACACGCTACAAAATTGTACTCTGGAGCTTGCGACCATGGGTGATCTGAAGCTTGTAGAGAGGCCACAGCCCATCGTATTAGCGCCACGAGACTTCGCCAGCATCAAAGCTAACGTCAAAGTAGCTTCTACAGAAAATGGGATCATATTTGGGAACATAGGTAATTAGAATGCTTGACTTATGTTAGAACATTTTGCAACTGATCGAACGCTTTTTTAGTGTATGACGTATCTGGCGCGGGTTCTGATAGAAGCGTGGTCGTCTTGAACGACATACATATCGACATTATGGATTATATAGTACCAGCTACGTGTACCGATGCAGAATTTCGACAAATGTGGGCAGAGTTTGAGTGGGAGAATAAGGTGTCCGTGAATACGACATTGTCAGATTTGAGAGAGTATCTTGCTCATTTACTGAAATCTACAAATATGCGCTGTCTTACTCCAGAAAAGGTACTTTACAGGATATAACGTTATACAATTCGTCATGATATAAGGCATAATTACAATGACTATATAACAACTTAACCTAATATTTACATGTACACTGAATCAAAATACTTTTTTATTCTAGGCTCTTTCTGGACAATGTGGTTTTATGGCAGCGAATATGTACGCAAAATCCATATTCGGAGAGGACGCGCTGGCGAACATGTCTATCGAAAAACCATTGAATAAACCGGACGCTCCAGTTGTTGGCCATATACGTATCAGAGCAAAGAGTCAAGGCATGGCTTTATCATTAGGAGATAAAATCAATTCCACGCAGAAAGGACCGCAAAGCAAAGTGGTGCAAGCCGCTTAAAACGCGTAGTCATTAAATCTGTTTTACGTATCCTCAGTATTCGAGTCGTTTTGGAAAAAAAGCGTAGCCAATTGAAATATGTTTTATACAATTGAATACATTGGTATTATTGCGCCATTTTTTTTTTCTTTTCATTTGATTTCCTTGGGTACCAATATTGTTCATCGACGATGCTGTACCCGCAAGCGAAGAAATAATACGTACACGATATACTTTAGCTACACGAACTTCTATTTTATTCTGTTGAAACTGTCGTTTCTGATATATACAATATTTTTTACGAAATAAAGAACGAATACTTTACACCGTAGTGCATTGATTTGTTGTTTCACTTGAATCCTCCATTTTGCCTTCTCTTTCTGTTTATAGAATGATTTACCGACACTTAATGGTTTTTGTGCGAATACAAATGATATAAATGAAGTAAATATATTTTATTTATTCGCATGGAAATTAATTCTTTCATGGAGACATACGATTGATACCATTGTAAGATTAGTATGTCATTCATTTTATCATGGACGAGATACAGTATAGTGTATCTTCGGACCCACGGAATATATTGCAAACAGCAATATAATATATAAACAGCATTAAAATAAATATGTAATAAATATATAGCATATTATATCGATAAAATCAATATTGAATTTTTTAGAAAACGATACTTGTGGCGCCATCTAGCGACAGTGTGTGGGAACTAATGAAACTACTGTTTCAAAAGTGTGTAGTTCACCCTGTTCGCCGGAGAGATGGCGCCACTTGTTCAATTTTTATAAAAATTCGATTTTTATTGATTTTATTGATTAATATGCTGTATATTTATTAATATTAATCCTATGTTGTTTGCAATATATTCCGTGGGTTCGAATATGCGGATTTTGTGTTCAGAACAGTTCACACACTATACTGTATCTCGTCGATGATATAGGGAATGAATTTACTTTTCACTTTTAAAATTCACTTTTTATTTTCATAAAACTGCACTCTACAGCTTACTTTCATGAATAGACAGAAGCTTCATCAAATTCATTGACAATTGAATTTAATAGAAGAGAAAGTTGAATCTAACAAGAAGTTGAATCGAATAAAAAATTGAATTTTAAGTAAATTTAATGGATGTCCACATCAACTTCTTCGATCTCCTCAACCTTATCTTTGAGGGCAGTCAACCTCAGAGGAGCGTCCATGTTTAGTACCTCAATTTCTTCTTTCTTTTTTCTTTTTGATCTGTACAAAGGATTTTCGAATCTTCCTCCTGAATCTTCCTCCTCATCTTCTTCGTTTTTATCAGGCTGCTCTTCAACGATGGCTACGTTGGCTATTTGGACGTTGCCTTCAGGAATGTTCTCGAAACGGGCGAAACTAAATGGCTTGGACTGTGACTTATCTACTCTAGTACCGTCTCTGATCGACGAAAAAACGTCTGTGCAACCTGATAGCATGCTGAAAAACATGATCATTTTATTAAAATTACATTCGTGTTCTTGCAAGGGATTTCTTAATCAAAATCTTTGCTATGGAAGATTTAAAAACAATGTTATTTCACTTGTTTTAATACTGATGCTCACGATGCATTTGTCAGTTTCATTAAATTACGTTTTCTAATTTTAATAAAGTACATATATTTTGTTCTTGTTAAATATTTATAATGATTTTGGAATTATTTTTGATTTATTAATTTTATTTAAGAAGCTTCGGATATATTTTCTTTCAATTTCAAAAAGTTGTGACTAGGTATAATATTTTCAATTCTAAGAAAATCTCTGAAGAAGTTATAAAAAGTAAGACCTACAGTTGTGAATAAATGAGTGTATATTATTGAAAATTTTCTTTTTTAATACACCCGTCTGCGCAATAGAGTACAAAAGGAAATTTTATATTTCGTAAATTTTTCTGCTATTTTTCGACGGCAAAAGGACGCAAAATTTTGGAGTCCGTTCCAAGAAATGATATTCGACTCGATTGGGGAGGTTGAGCTAATTAAATGCTACGAGTTGCCGGTAAAAGGGTCGCTGAGAAACATGGCGACGAAGAAATTGCCGAGTGTAAAATGGTAAATGGAAACGGGTTCGTCGACTGCTAGGTTGTTGCCACCGCCATTTCCTAAATTGAAACATTCTCGGACCCCACTTATCATCTTTCTTTCATTATCTTTATTGCTATTTATCCATCCCTATTACTTTCTGATTTTATATTTTACCGTTCGCCAGTTTTCTTCAATTTTACGCTCGGTTTCTTATTTTCAAGTGGGATTTTCAGACTTTATCCATTAACTTTCATCCATCATTTTCAGTACTATTTATTCTCCTTTATTGAGAATTTTTATTTTATTCTCCTCGTTGACTTTTACCGTTTCCTTTCAATTTTATATTTAGTCTTTTTCAATTTTTTTAATATTTCCGCAAATGTCTGGCTTTCTTATAAAATGTTTTTGATGTATTATTTTCTTTACTCTTTTCTTCAATTGTTTATCAACACTCAATTATTAACTCTATATCTTTCAACTTTTGTCTCCTGATTTCGGTAAATATCTCTATTGTACCATCAACCACATTTTCAGTGACCGCAGGAGGCAAACAGCCGGAAACGGAACTTTTGAAGTTGCACGTGTTCGGGTCGCTAGGAGCAAACATAATTCAATGGTAAAACTCGAGACAACCTTCTCTGTTGATTGCATTGATTTAATTCGATGAAATTCGTATTGTAATTCGTTCTATCGATGAAATGGACAGCGAATAGGTGCAAAACACAAGGTTATGGATACAAAAGACCGCAGAAATGAATATTAATAGATTACATAAGTAACAGATGCAGGACATAAATAAAAATGAGCACATAAGTAAAAATGACAAAATCACACAAATAAAAAATGAGCACATAAATAAAAATGACAAGATCATGCAAATAAAAGATACAAGAGCACATAAATAAAAAATACACGTTCACATAAATTAAAAAATACCAGCCAACAAAAATAAAAATTACACGATAACAAATAAAAAGTACAGAACCACCTAAATTAAACGAGTGAAAGATACAAAGCCACCTAAACGAAGAATACAAAAAAATTGCAAGATCACATAAATAAAAATGAACAAATACGTAAAAAATCTCATAATATAAAAATAGAAAGTTAACATAAGATTTGAAAGTGTATAGGTGATGAAGGATTCGAGAAAGAAAGAAAAAACAAATTTCACCTACTCCAGAGGAGGAACATAGAGCAAGGAAGTTAATTTCGCAGACTTCCGGTTTGCAGGATGCAACAGAAGGGAAAGTGGAGGCGCTTGCATACAGTGTCTCGTGTTTCATATCCGTGTAATTACTTTTTCCATCGTTCGTTCTCTTTTTTTCTCCTATGCTCTTTCCATACGACCCACTCTCTCGAAATAGTGACGGCGGGATATAAGGGTCAGACACGATTTTCATGGAAAAGTTGATCACTTCCCGGAAATGAGTTACTCATTTCCCTCTTGTTAGAATATACTTTGTTCGTGATATTCTTTGTTGAAATGTTTTTTAATGTTAAATGCCATTTTATGGTTTTTATGTGAACGATTTTTAGGGAGTTGTTTTTGGTAACTGCGTGGTTTTGTTTTTGTGGATACTTTATTAAGTTTTAAGGGATGCTGTTGAGATTTGTTTATGGTTTGGATTTTCAAATTATTAGGTTTCTAGTTTTCTAAATTATTTCTACGTTTTCTTATTTCTAATTTCCAAAATTCTACATTCGCTAATTTCTACACCCCCCAATTTCTACATCCCCTAATTTCTAAATTTCCAAGATTCTAAATTCTCCAATTTCTACATCCCCCAATTTCTAAATTTCCAAGATTCTAAATATCCCAATTTCTACATCCCCCAAATTCCACATTCCCCAATTCCTACACCCCTAATTTCTAAATTTCCCAACTTCTACATCCCCCAATTTCCACATTCCCCAATTTCTAAATTTCCAAGATTCTAAATACCCCAATTTCTAAATTCCCCAATTTCTACATCCCCCAATTTCTACATTCCCCAATTTCTAAATACCCCAATTCCTACACCCCTAATTTCGAAACTTCCCAACTTCTACATCCCCCAATTTCCACATTTCCCAATTTCTAAATTTCCAAAATTCTAAATGCCCCAATTTCTACATCCCCCAATTTCTACATTCCCCAATTCCATCATCCCCCAATTCCTACACCCTTAATTTCTAAATTTCCCAACTTCTACATCCCCCAAATTCTACATCCCCCAATTTCTCAATTCCCCAATTTTGAATTTCTGCTCCTCTCCTCCAAATCTCACAATACACAAAAAAGAAAGATATTAAAAATTTCAGTAAATTCCACATAAAATCATGCAGTACTATAAATAGTTGTACGTACTGTCTGTACGTGTACCCAAAGTACAAGAAAACGAAGAACAGTATCACGAAGATGATGAATGGTGTTCCAAAGAGAGGAACAAGTGCAACCGCCAGCCGATTATCCTTTAAAGTTGCACCTGCGGTTTCCGTGCTCGATACTTCGATGTTCATACCTATTTAAGTCATGCAATTTATATAATACATTACAAAGATACAATATATAAATTGTTGGACAGAAGACCAAGTTTTCGGAGAAGATTTATCAAATCTTTAAGCTGTGTAATTTATATAACATATTTTACAGGTACTATAAATTGATAAAAGTTTAAGACATCTTCCATTTTGATAGAATCTTTAAATGATGCAATTTATGCAATATATAAGGACGTAAAATGAAGCGAAAGAAATGTCTTGAATCTGCAGAAATTTTTATGAGAATGAACCTATATAATTTTCAAATGGATCAAAATTAAAGTAGCTTTAAGACAAACATCTTGAATTTTGATAAAATCTTTAAATGATGCAATTTATGCAATATATAAAGACATAAAATGAAGCGAAAGAAATGTCTTGAATCTGCAGAAATTTTTATGAGAATGAACCTATATAATTTTCAAATTTATCAAAATTAAAATTGCTTTAAGACAAACATCTTGAATTTTGATAAAATCTTTAAATGATGCAATTTATGCAATATATAAAGACATAAAATGAAGCGAAAGAAATGTCTTGAATCTGCAGAAATTTTTATGAGAATGAACCTATATAATTTTCAAATTTATCAAAATTAAAATTGCTTTAAGACAAACATCTTGAATTTTGATAAAATCTTTAAATGATGCAATTTATGCAATATATAAAGACATAAAATGGAGCGAAAGAAATGTCTTGAATCTGCAGCAATTTTGATAATAATGAACCTATATAATTTTCAAATGGATCAAAATTAAAATAAAATATGTGAAATGTACAAAAAGAGCAAAGAAGAAATGAAACGATAAAATGCAGAAGTTTGAAGGATGTGAAAGGCGATAAAAGTAACGTGGACAATAAAGAAATTACTTATTAAAGCCTTCTTCATATTTTCCACCGCTTCGAGGATATTGATTTCGGTATAGTCGTTCTTTTCCTTTATCAAGACTTCGACTGCCCCGTTCGAAGTACGTCTGACATGCCATGCTAGGCTTTCTGTGTATCCCTCGAAAGCTTCGTCTGCTGCAACGCGAACCACCGGCAAAGATGCTTTGTTTGTCAAAGACACTCGACCGCCACAATATCGACAACAGTGGCCTTCAACCTGAAGCGATTCCGGAAATTGAAATCTTAGTCAGAGATCGCGATTTTTATCGTGCTGTTTCTAATAAATCATTGACGCAACCGAACGCGTCTTTTGACTCTTCATTCATTTTGGACGCAAATTTTATTTTTTCTTCAAGTCGAATTTATGTTATTTACCTTTTTGAAATCTAGTTTATCTTCTACAAATATAATTTATATTTTTCAAGTCAAATTTTTACCTTTTTGAAATCTAGTTTATCTTCTACAAATGTAATTTATATTTTTCAAGTCAAATTTTTATCTTTTGGAAATCTAGTTTATCTTCTACAAATGGAATTTATATTTTTCAAGTCAAATTTTTATCTTTTGGAAATCTAGTTTATCTTCTACAAATGGAATTTATATTTTTCAAGTCAAATTTTTATCTTTTTCAATCTAATTCATCTTCTACAAATCTAATTTATCTTTTTCAAGTCCAATTTTTATAATTTTCAAATCTAATAATTTTTTTCCAAGCTAATTCATCTTTTACAAATCTAATTTATCTTTTTCAAGTCTAATATTATCCTCTTCAAATCTAATTTATTTTTCTTAAATCTAACTTATCTTCTTCAAATCTAATGTGTCTTTTTTTTTTAAGAAATTGGATGTAATTATTTTAGTGGTTTCAATCAAGATAAATTGTTAATTACCGTTAGAGGAAACTCGCAAGATGTGAATCCACATTTTGGTCTCTCAATGGCGCAAATTTCTTCGAGGTAGTCGCCATTTGGATCATTTTGACAGGTACACTTGTCACAACTGTACTCGGCATATCTGTATTATGAGAGAATTTATATTTTGCAATTATGTGTTCAATTTTAGGGTTTCTAGATTATTGAATTTGTAAATTTTCGAATCTATATTTCTAAATTCCTACATTTCCAATTCTCCAAATTTCTGAGTCCCTAAACCCCTAAATTTCGAAAATTTCCAAATCCCTAAACTTCCAAATTTTCAGATTTCCAAATCCTTAAACCCCTAAATTTCTAAAATTTCCAAATCCATAAAACCCCAAATTTTCAGATTTCCAAATCCCTACACCCCCAAAGTTCTAAAATTTCCAAATCCCTAAAACCCGAAATTTCTAAAATTTCCAAATTCCTAAAACCCCAAATTTTCAAATTTCCAAATCCCTAAAACTCCAAATTTTCAGATTTCCAAATCCCTACACCCCCAAAGTTCTAAAATTTCCAAATCCCTAAAACCCGAAATTTCTAAAATTTCCAAATCCCTAAAACCCCAAATTTCTAAAATTTTCAAATCCCTAAACCCCCAAATTTCTAAAATTTCCAAATCTCCCAAATTTCCACATTTCCAACTTCCCAAACTTCCAAACCCCAAATCCCTAAATCTCTTAATTCCCACATTCCTAAATCCCTAAATTTCCACTTCAAACCCCTAAATTTTCAAACTTGTCAACTCCCATCATAACATAAGCATCACGTACGTCACAGTGAATCTTTTATGAAACTCTCTTCTGTCCTCCAACTCGGTCCACTGCCACGAACTGAAGGGATGTTTCTCGTCGGACATTCTAACAGATCTTACTTCTATATTTCTCATCGGTAAAAGAACACTGAATGTCTTTTTCTTCTCCGGCAGAACTATGTCATCCTGTCGACACGGAACTCGTTCGAGATGAGGCGCAGCTTCCGAACTTCCGTTCCAGTTTTGAGGATCAGCCCAAAATATGTGTCCAGATCTCGACCATTGACTGATTTTCACCTTCGATTTTTCCTCTTCTTTCAACTGTTGTTCAATTAATTACACAATGTACAATGAAAAATCAAATTTTTACTCAACGACGTTGGCGACTAACAATGGCCGCTCATGTGTGTGACGATTGATAAACGTAGGTGCTTTAATAAATATCACAAAAAATATTAAATTTGTTGTATTAAATGTGTCGTAATTGTTTTCTGTGTATGTTCGCGTTGAATTATTTCGGGAATTTACATAAAGTTTTTTCAAATTCTTCAAAAATATTGCCGTGACACTGCGTAGGCGGCCATTAAAGTGTTAATGAGAATTAAATGTTTGTATTGATAAATTGTAAACTTTTTATACAAGTACCAGGAACTTTTTTACTCGGAGAAAAATATAATTGCAGGGTGATTTATTTCAAGAGAAATCGATACTGAATTTTAGGTTATGTAAAGATAGAATTATTTCAGAAATTAATATGTCGAGCAGTATATTTATGTTATTAATATAATATATCTTAATATTTTACGTGTTCTCCGAATTTTCCTAAAGAGTTTATACTTACGTAATTAACTTGATTAACAAAGCATAATCAATTTTCGGTATCTCCCGCGGAAAGCGCTGATTTATGTTTTATATTTCGATTGTAATTCAGAAGCTAATGGGACGCGAAATGAGAAAGTTTCAACACAATTTTCAAAGTAATTTGTCGCCGGTTGCAAAATCCTTGTGACGCGTCGATATTTTTCCCTCTTCGGAAATTAAAAACTGATTCTCGCGGCGGAACATCATACAGAATAATTTCTTTAAAGATAAGTCTACCGTAATAACTATCAGCGACGGGAGATTGATTTTTAATCCGATTACAATATTTTTCCTGTTCTTGTAAAAGTATTGCTTTAATTTGAATAAATTCTGAGAAATTAATCTTCGCTGTATTTTAAACTTTGCTATACCTTCAAAATTTTTCATCTTACAAAGAAACAGAGAAGATGAAGGAAGAATTATTTTATTTATGTATTATTTTATGCAGCAAGGTTGATTTCATGAAATGTTTGAATTATAGAATTAATTGATTTGTGTACGATTATAATTACAAAATTGTTATATAATAATAATTATAGAATGAATTGATTTATTTGTCATTAAAGATTAATATTAAACGAATGTAAATTATTTAAAGAATATTGATTTGTAATCACCTGTATATTTCCATCTCTGGGTAAAACTAGAGATCCAGTTCTGGCTAAATCGAAGCCAGAAAATCTAAGATCCTTGGAAATCGAGAGACCAGCGGCATGTCTCATTTCCACAGGAAAAATCACGCGACTGTCCATTTCCGGTGTCCGATTTTCCACCCAATTTCTAGCTGTTTCCCATTCCAAGTTTGGCAGCCAATATTTCTCGATGCCAACGCACACTTTTGTCAACGACAAAAGTAAAAGAATTTCGTACCACGTGCTCATCTTCATTTTCACGAATTCCAAATAAAAATCAACATTCATTCAATCTTTCTTCATTTTTAACAATTTTTAATAATCTTATCACTGCATTCATTTAAAAATCCTTCGAATCTTTTATTACAAAGTTATTTATTTTTTATAAAACACGCGTGATAATTTTTATAACCTCAGTAAAGATTGTTTAATTTTTGTAAATTTAGAGGAACTTTCATTTATTTTATGGTGTACTTGTATTATTAATTTGTTAATTGTTCTTCGAATTAATTGGAAATTTTTGTCTTCAACTTTTGGAAAAAAATATTTATTTTTATTACACAGTACTTTTAGTATATTATTATTTTTATCGTTACTTTTAGTGTATTTTTAGTGTGTTATTATTTTTAAAATATATTTTTATATCATTTTTAGTTTATTCATACTTTTAGTGTATTTTTAGAGTGTTATTATTTTTTAAATTATTTTTAATATACAAACTAGTTCCACAAGTATTCTTAATATTTTTAGTAACGTCGTTTACAATATTATCTTCGCAAGTTTTATAATTTTGACAGAAAACCTTATATTTCCAGTAAAAGAATTTTTTCAAGCTTCAACGAGCAGTTCTGAGCAGAAACTGACAGACAATCGTAATTAACAGGGGGCGTGTCAGATTCACCGTGAAATGTTGCAGACTCTGGCTAATCACTCTCCATTTCACATTTCCTAATCTCTGATATTACCGTCTACAAAATAAATTTTCGACCATGACAACAGGGGCTTGAATAATTAATCTTCAATATTTTTCTCATTCTATTCGGAGGAACATTTATTTGATAGTTAAACAGAAATTTAGTGACTGGGTTTACAAGTTTCGATTTAATACAACTGTTTGTATTAAATGAAGGAGAAACAACTGGGACACTCTGTTTTAACACTTTTAATTCGTTTTAGTAAAAATATACAATAGAAGCTTATTGTAGCTCTAAGAAACTAATTGTAAGATGTATTGTACTTTAATTAAATAATCAAACTGTGTCATTGCATAAATTTCTAAAAAGAAATATTCAGTCGAAGAAAAAATTTTTTCTGATTTTGTGTTCAATTTTCAGATATAGTTAATGTAATCATCAAAGTATTCTTAATAGCTCTTAATATTATTAAGTTTTCTAATTAGAATTAAAAATCAAAGTGGAACATTTTTTTAATTATCGAACGATGTAGTTAATTTGCAGACTTAATTAAAATTTTAATACTACTTCATCAGAAATCAATACTGACACAATTCGATTCTTTAATTTTTACAATTTTGTACATAAATTATAGCAAAGCATAAACATACGAGCTCGTACGAAAATTGTATAATTAAAATGTTGCAAAAAGCATAACAAGTAAGCGCAGATAAAACCTTTGTGAAAAGATCCAAGTTCCAAGGAAGTGTTTTTGGTTGGCAACAAAAATACAAGACGAAAAAAGAATTCAAAATTTCATTTCAAGACATCGATTATAATTAGAAAAATCGAGAAATCTCTGCAAAGACTAGGTTTCTCATTTCTTCAAATCTCGAATAAAAATGTACAAAGGGTCCAATAAAACAAAGGAATCTTCCATAAAAGAAGAAGCGTTTAAAAACTCTGAAATGCCCAACTTTACAATTCCGATAAAAAAATGAAGAAACTACAAAATAGATCTATCAAATCCCAAAAGAAACTTGAAATGTCAAACAGAAAGGGTGCAATAAATAAAAACAAATCTTCCGTAAGAAGAATCTTCCCTTCAAACACCTTGAAATTTCATTTTTTCAATATCCAACAAAAAACCCAATAGATCTGCTAACAGAGGTACCTGAAATAAAACTGTAACACTCGCGAGAAGAATACAAAAGATAAAAAGAAGAAGAATTCGGGAAAGAGGAAACTTCAAAACTTGTTCTTTATTGTTGTTATCGATATACGGTCTGACAATAAAACTCTGTGCGACATCGAGATGGAGAGCTACTTTTTCGAGCGTTTACAAGATCGAGATCGATCGACCGACGTGTTACCGGACCTAGAGGTCCTATTGCATCGAGTCCTCCTCGTCCTCCGACATCCTTTTCCCCAGACCGAAGTGATATCTCTGGCTAAAAACGTCGTTCGGTCGTTTTCCGGTGGCCACCGATTGTCCAGACGCGTAGTGCACCCCTCTTTTACCCAGACCGAAACTGTACGGCTGCCTGTTGCGTTTCTCTTCCAGAAAATCGTCCATGTTCTCTTGAGAGTGCAAGGTTAATCCGTCGACAGGAAGGTAGTCGAGATTTAAACGGATCGGGTAATCGCTGTTGTCGCTTCGCTTTCCCAAACCGAAACTATACTGTTTTAGTCGCTTTCCTAAACCGAAGGAATATGGCCGACCTCTCTGGAACATTCGGAAAACAATTCTGGTGAATTTCAGGGAATTTTTAGGTTATACCTGGAGTTCGGGGAGTCTTCCAAATTGTAAACATTTAATAGCTTTTCTGAATTTAGTTTTAGATTCTCAATATGGAGGTGCCTTTAGTAAATTTTAATCTCTGTTTCAATATCTCAGGTTTTGGAACAATTTCAAGATTAAGTTTTAGGACTAAAAAAATTGTACAGTTTTTAAAATTATAGACATTACATGGTGGTTCTTAAATTATAATTCATTAAATGATAGTTCATTACATATGAGCTCTTAAATATAGCTCTTGAGATTTTAGTGTATTCAAGATGGCTGCGTTCACAAAATGGCGGTGCCTTTAAGATTGGAGTTTCTAATCCCTGTTTCAATATTTGAAGCCACAGGACAATTTTAGAATTAAATAATTACAAAGAAAGCTTTTAAAATTATTAGATACTAGGTATTAAAATAAATATAATTGTGTAATAGTTCTTGAGAATTTAATGCATTCAAGATGGCTGCGTTCACAAAATGGCGGTGCCTTAGTCATCTCAACTTCTTTTTTAATTTTGAAAAATTGGTGTCATAAAACTAAACGATGTAGTGCAGAATAAATCTGTTTAATTTTTGCAATTAAATGAAATGTAACCAATTAACAATTAATCTCAATTAATAATCTCGAATGATCTCAATTTGAACGAATAATTAATAGCACAAAATTTCTTTCAGCGAATTACCCATGTATAATAATAAAAGGAATAAAGTTTCAGACGAATATAAATCTAAAATTGAAATCAACATTTCTTGCTTACTTTATCGTCACTGTTATCAGCCCACCGTTTTCCAATACCGAAGTTATAAACAGGTAGCCTTTTGTACTCGGAGACGTAAGTGTACGCTCTTTTGTCAGGAATCGGATCGTCGAAACCCACTGAATTCAACATTGTATTATAGGGTTGTACGTTCATTGAAGAAGTAGGAGTTTCTTCGACCGCCGCGACCGACATTCCAACCATTCCCACCACGTACAGAACAGCCACACTCGTGGTTATTAAACTCGTTCTTGTCTCCATTTTCCTCTCTTTATATCGCTCTGGAAAGAAAACTATAATTAACAATTATTTCAAAACGTTTTTGTAAACAAATCTCAATGTCTAAAGTAACATTATCGTATAATTTTCTAAAACTTTATTAAAATGAATTAATTTTAATTAAACAAAAATTTTTAAATATATGATCAATCTGAATATTTGAAGAATATTCAAATATACAATTGGTCTAGAAAAGATAAAAGGTGTGGAAAATATATAACACTGCACATCGACGATTGATTTCACGGTCCTGAATTGAGTTCGAAAGTTCACGAGAAAATTGCTTTCGTGCGATACTAATCTGTCGAACCGAGTTCCCCGATTCAGCTAAACAGAGAAAAGTTTCGATTGCAATGTCTGAAACGAGCTGTCGGTTCAATTAAACAGTCTTCCGTTAACAGATAGTATCACTGCTATTGGCATTATCGCTTAATTATTAAACTTTGCAATTAGAACCTCTTTGCATTCGCAGCAACCTAGACAGAATTTCTCTACAAACTATATACCGTTTTAAAGGTCTTGTTAATACGAATGATTTTTGTCTATGAAAATTCTTCGTGTGACGATTGCATGAAAAGTTATGGGGGAAAAACGCTTCCGCATAGTCGGTTCGGTCAACAAATTTCGCAGCAACGGTCATTCACAACAACCTAGGTAGAATTTCTCTACAAACTATATACCGTTTTAAAGGTCTTGTTAATACGAATAATTTTTGTCTATGAAAATTCTTCGTGTGACGATTGCATGAAAAGTTATGGGGGAAAAACGCTTCCGCATAGTCGGTTCGGTGGATGACGATCTGCTTTCCGTTGAAACTTTTACACCGTGTGCATGTCCTTATTACGGACAATCCAAATATTCTTGTATTTTTAATATAATTGTTAATAAAAATATTGTTTATACTTAAATCATTGAACCTCAACTACAATAACAGATGATTTCTCTTATGAAGCTTTTTGTCTATGATTTGTTAATTTTGTCAGTTTTCTGAAAAAACTGTCATAAATATTTAACAGTATTGATCATACGTTTCAAGAAGAGCGCGGAGCTTTATTGAGCGATTAGAAGATAGTAAATGGCTAGAAACTTTTAAACGGAAGCTACGATCGTAAATTCTACAAATTGAACGAGATGAGGCCAGCAAACATGTATCGTAGTTTTCCCGGCCTTTTCCCCGACGAAATTGCCACTTTAAATCGGGGCCGATTTAATTTCTCAGCCAGCTCGCAAGAAATGAAATGCTTGGTTAAACGATGCTGTTAAAGGCTTCAGTTACTGGCTCAACCACAATTTATGTTTTCTAATATATTCCCTTTGTTTACGCGTTTAACAAACGCGAGATACACAGTCCTGCAAGAAACGTCTCGATCCATTTTCTCCTACGCGAACATTTGTTAAAACTGCTACGTCGTTTATTAAAATTTAATATAAGTATTTTTGAGAGTTCTTCTTCGCTGATTTACAGATCCAATTAATTTTCTTCGGATTAGAGTATCGTGGGTCTTGGCATAATTAATCTGGATCTTCGATTCTGGCATTAAACGGATTTGGTTTGGACATCCGTGAAATGCTTGTTAATATTCGAGGATCCTGGTAAAACGAGATAGAAACCGACCACGGTGGATTCAATGGATTTCCGCGTGAAATATTAAACGTTCACAGGATCGTGGTTTCCAGTTCGTAGATGCGTGGACGTTTAGTGGTATGCCTTCTAATGCTTGACAGATTAGCAAGGGTCGAATTCCATTGTGGTCGTGATACCTTTGTCTTAAATTTCACTTACTTAGTACTCCGTTAGATACAGTTTTAAGTGTTTAACAAAGTAGAAATATTTTGTTTAAGAAATTCATATCACTTTAAGACGAAATGCAAATTGTTACATTTCTGCTGTTTCCTTCAATGGATTTCGATGAAACTGAAGTATAAAGTAATTCAAGCAAAATTAGGGGTAGTTTAAGTCATCACTTCGCCAAATTATAATTTGTTAAAAAAATATACGTCAATGTTCAACATTTCAAAAAATGGAAACAGCAACACAGGAATACTCTCTGATTTGATCAAAAATTAGAAATATATATGTGAATTATTTGATCGTCAAGTGTCAGAATAATAAATTCAAGCAAAATTAGGGGTAGTTTAAGTCATCACTTCGCAAAATTCTAATTTGTTTAAAAAATATACGTCAATGTTCAACATTTCAAAAAATGGAAACAGCAGCACAGGAATACTCTCTGATTTGATCAAAAATTAGAATTATATACGTGAATTATTTGATCGTCAAGTGTCAGAATAATAAATTCAAGCAAAATTAGGGGTAGTTTAAGTCATCACTTCGCCAAATTATAATTTGTTAAAAAAATATACGTCAATGTTCAACATTTCAAAAAATGGAAACAGCAACACAGGAATACTCTCTGATTTGATCAAAAATTAGAAATATATACGTGAATTATTTGATCGTCAAGTGTCAGAATAATAAATTCAAGCAAAATTAGGGGTAGTTTAAGTCATCACTTCGCCAAATTATAATTTGTTAAAAAAATATACGTCAATGTTCAACATTTCAAAAAATGGAAACAGTAACACAATAATACTCTCTGATTTGATCAAAAATTAGAAATATATACGTGAATTATTTGATCGTCAAGTGTCAGAATAATAAATTCAAGCAAAATTAGGGGTAGTTTAAGTCATCACTTCGCCAAATTATAATTTGTTAAAAAAATATACGTCAATGTTCAACATTTCAAAAAATGGAAACAGTAACACAATAATACTCTCTGATTTGATCAAAAATTAGAAATATATACGTGAATTATTTGATCGTCAAGTGTCAGAATAATAAATTCAAGCAAAATTAGGGGTAGTTTAAGTCATCACTTCGCCAAATTCTAATTTGTTCAAAAAATATACATATACGTCACGTTCCCAATTTTTGCTTTATTTAAAAATTAATCCCCAAATAACTTCCAAAAAAGACACCCTTAAACTTTAATCGTAAAATAACAATTTTTAATTAGAATTAAGTACATGAACTACTAAAATTGCATATCACACCCAAGTATAAATAAAAAGTTTCATAAAGCGTACAAATAAATTAATATCACGATTAAATAAATATTGCAGATCAAATTGTCTCACAGATTGAACGAAAAAATGTTAGCTAGGAAAATGAAATTCAGTATCGCAACAGGTGTCGCTCGGTCTGTAATTTATTTTTTAATTATATCACGCCCGCTCGTATTTTTATTTCCGGTGCAATATCAATTCCCAGTAAATTCCTTCTGCCATGCTAATCCAACAGGGTGAATTAAGTTTAAGAGTAAATTTCTGTTTCTCCCTCGTTATCGCGATGCTTCTTTAGACTTCTGGAAAAAGCGGTAAACGATCGACCCGTTTCAGAAAATTGTAAATCCCTTGGATAAGCAGCTTATCATACGATTTCTTGCGAGTCTGCGTGAAAGTTGGGGTCATTGAACCGAAAACTTTTATGGGGTATTGAAAAGAGTCGATCGGTGACGTGAAAGGAAAGGATCTGACAAGCTTTTTGCAACTCATTTTATATGGGGGACATTAATCATGGAGAATTCTGCACTTGTTGTTCGTTTGGCGAAAGATGTATACATCTGTTAAATTTTTGCATGTTGTATTTTAGATTTTTTAATTTTTTAACTTCTGAGTTTTCTCATTATCAAATTTGTAAATTTCTCAAATTTAATAATTCCTAAATTTCGAAATTTCGAAATTTTAATTGGCAAATTTGCACATTTCTAAATTTCCTAATTTCGAAATTTTAATTCGCAAATTGCAAATTTCTAAATTTCTAATTATCTACATTTCCAGATACCCAAACTTCCAAATACCTAAACTACCAGATTTCTAGATTTCTAATTACCTACATTTGCAAATTTCTAAATTTCTACTTACTTAAATTTCCAGATACCTAAATTACCAAATTTCTACATTTCCAGATTTCTAAATTTCTAATTACCTAAATTTGCAAATTTCTAAATTTCGACTTACTTAAATTTCCAGATACCTAAATTTCCAAATACCTAAATTACAAAGTTTCTACATTTCCAGATTTCTAAATTTCTACATTTCCAGATTTCTAAATTTCTACTTACTTAAATTTCCAGATACCTAAATTTCCAGATACCCAAATTTCCGAATACCTAAATTACCAAATTTCTACATTACCAAATTTCTAAATTTCCAGATACCAAAATCACCAAATTTCAACATTTCCAAATACCTAAATTTCCAAATTTCTAAATTTCCAATTAACTTTTGCAAATTTCTAAATTTCTAATTACCTAAATTTCCAAATCCCAAAATTTCCAACTGCCTAAATTCCTTTTCCCAAAAATCACTGTACACAAATTAACAGCCTACTAAAATCCATACTTGCCACTAAATTACCTACTTGCGTAAAATTATTCCAAACCGCTTCCCTAAAGTTTGCATTTAGTATTATTTCATTGAGTTTAAGAAGTTCGTTAAGTGCTTTAGAGAGAACTTTTTCGCAAAGTGCACGGTAATCTTCCGTGAAAAATGGATTGCTTCTTTAAACCGGAAGTTCTTTAATCCTTCAAAATTGTTATGAGCTTTTAAAAGTTATTGTTGAGGCTTTAAGTCAGGGGTGTTCTCCCCTTTTATACCGTAATATGTATGCAAACTTTAATATCTCAAATAAAATATCCTAATCACTCTCAATTATCCATTTTATGTATCATAAAAATAATTCCAAAATTTAAGTTACATATTTGCTATTGTAAAACATGTATTATAAAAATTCAAAAATGAATGTTACAATGCGGTCATCCTTATTTTACCTCACATTTCAAGGACCAACAAACATCTATACAAGTGCTCACAAAGATTCAATAAAATCAGCCATAACCTCAAAATTTGTTTACATTATGAACAGTAATCTATATAAATTACTATTATAATAGTAATCTATTAATTCCAAACTGCAACGTATCTGTTATTGCAAAACATATTTATTATTAAAAATTCAGAAATGAAAGTTACAATACCCTCGTCACTCCATTATACCACCACCCCAAATTATTCGAAATTATACGAAATTATGCAATATATTAAAATGTCGATAGCTTCGGGTCACCCACGCTTTACCCCCAACATAAAAAATCGCCGACCCCATCCAAAATTTCCTGTTCCGTATTATAAAAAGTTCGTGACCGTCAGTCCTGTCACCCGATTTAAAAATCAACCCCACAAGAAAGCCTAGTTTACTCGAAGAGCGCGATTGATTTTCCGCTCGCGTCAGGACGTTTGTTTCTATGATACACTCCTTGGCCGGAAATGAGATTAACGCAGCCCTCGGCTATCCCTTCGAATCGTTAATGAAATTTTAAGCTGTCCTATGTGTGTGTCACCCTTGTTGACCGACGCCCACGCGTTACCCTTCTTCTTCTTTCTCTTCTCATCGTTAATGAGATTGAATGTTCTCGATGATGGGAAATGGAGTTGCCTCGAGAGCTCGGCCAATTTTTCCTCTTCCGGTCGAAATACTCCCTCTATTTTGCGAGCATTGGTCCCCGTTGGAGAAGAGGATTCTATACTTCAATCTTGTGGAATACATGACGTCATCAGTCATGTTATAACGTGGGAATATTTGTCACGTGAAAGTACGTCATTCGTGTTACAAGGTGGGAATATTTAATATGTGAAAGTATGGAGAACACTAGTGCAGAAATAGGAGTTTAAATATGGAGAATACAAGTGGTAATTTTAATGAATATGTTGAATAGAACGAAAGATGCGAACATAGTGAAAAATTCGACACGTGACGTCAACGTATGAAGAATTCCATATGTGACGTGTTCATATTCACATTTCCGACGCATCGAATTTTCTACGCAAAATACAGAACGTTACAAATTTGATGCGTGGAGAATATAGTGCATTACAAACTCGATGTGTTCTGAATGTGAAATCTTGTGGAAGTCTCATGTGTGAATAATTCGACGCATGGAAATCTAGCGTGTGACATATTCGGCGCGTGGAGGATACAGCGCGTTACAAATTTCATGCGTGGAGCATATAGGGCGTTACAAATTCGACGCGTGGAGAATGCAGCATGTTACAAATTTGACACGTGACAAATTCGGTGCGTGGAGAATACAGCGCGTTACAAATTTGACACGTGACAAATTCGACGCGTGGAGAATACAGCGCGTTACAAATTTGACACGTGACAATTACCACGCGTGGAAATCTAACACGTGGAGAATACAGCGCGTTATAAATTCGACGCGTGAGGAATACAGCGCGTTACAAATTTAACGCGTGGAGAATACAGAGCGTTACAAATTTGACACTTGACAATTTCAACGCGTGGAGGATACAGCGCGTTACAAATTCGACGAGTGACAATTTTGACACGTGACAAATTCAACGCGTGGAAATTTCACGCATGACAAACTCAACACGTGGAAATCTAACGTATTACAAATTTGACGCGTGACGAATTTGATGCGTGGGGAATACAGCGCGTTCCAAATTTGGCGCGTTCCGAATCTAACACGTGACGAATTCAATGCTCGAAAATCTAACGTGTTGCAAATTTAATGTGTAGAGAATAGCATTGCAAAATCAACGCACGACAAATTCGACGTATGGAAATCTTATATGACAAATTCGACATATGAGAATCTTATATGACAAATTCCACATATGAGCATCTAACGTGACAAATTCGACGTAAGAAAATTTATCGCGTAGAAAATACAATGCATGGAAAACACCATGCTTGGAAATGTAATGCACTGGGAGTACCATGTATAAAAAATACGTATGTAGAATTCACCATGTATTACTACTCAGTACTACTATCCATGTTAACAGCAATACGTGACGTTGTAATAAAATTTCTCCAAATGATGTCACGAAATCATTACAGGAAATAGATTGGTAATGAACGGAATTATCTACCGAAAGCAGGGCAGCCTCGTAAAAGGCGAAACAGCAAGGATGCGATCCCTAACGAGGTTCAATTTCACGCCATGGGGCACGTTTCACTTCTCCCTTGAGTAAGGAGTATGTGGAAGTGACGTTAATCTCGTTTCCGGAGTTCGGATACCTGTTCACGAAACCTCGATGAAATCGATCGTAATCGTAACAACAGCAACTTTGCGTTTCAAGAGGGATTCACCAATAATCGAGTCATCCTTCACTTTGCGGTTTCTCGAGAGTACGAATCGAGTAACTCGATCGAAGAATTCGATTGTGGCTCGATTCGTGTAATACTTTTGAAATTTATTTTTTACGTGGAATGCAATACTTTTGTTTTTTACATTCCGCGAGTTATTTGATTGATTGTACATTTTTTAGGTTGTAATATATCGAACATTCTTTTGTTATTTTCAGATATTTCATATTGGAAATTTGACAGTCGTTTATTGAGGATAATTTGTTGTACACGTGTCTTGTAATTAGTCGTGCATGTCGGCCATTTTGTGTTGTGATACATTGGATAGATATTTTTATTGGATTTTAAGCTTTAAATTGATGTATCACAATTTTGTGGTAATTTTATGTGATGAATTTGCAAGTGTGTCTTGATATATTTTGAGACTGCATATTTTGAAATTGTTCATTGTTTGTTACATCGCCGGCCATTTTGTGTTGCGAATATGTATGAAGCACTTATATAACTGTTATCGATAAACCTTAAGCTTTAAATTGATGTATCACAAGTGTCATTTCGTGATACTTTTATGTCATGAAATTGTTAGTGTATATCTTGGTACATTTCGAAATCGTTCATTGTTTGCTTTATCGAACCACTGGCCATTTTGAGTTACGAATATGCATGAAGCGCTTATACACCTGTTTTCGATAAACATTAAACTTTAAATTGATATACTACAAGTGGCATTTCGTGATACTTTTATGTCATGAAATTGCAAAAATGTGTCTTTATATATTTCAACTCCATGCACATTTTGAATTGTTCATTGTTTGCTCTATCGTGCCACCGGCCATTTTGTGTTATGAATATGCATGAAGCGCTTATGCAGCTGTTTTCGATAAACATTAAGCTTTAAATTGATGTGTCACAAGTGCCATTTCGTGATACTTTTATGTCATGAAATTGTAAGTGTATATCTTGGTATATTTCGAGACTATATACATTTCGAAATTGCTCATTACTTGTTATATCGCGCTACCGGCCATTTTGTGCTATGAATATCTATGAAGCGCCTACGCAGCAGTTTCCATTAAACCTTAAGCTTTAAATTGACGTACCACAAGTGCCCTTTCGCGATACTTTTATGTCATGAAATCTCGTGTGAACAAATTCATTCATTTGAAAATTTCAAAACTACACATTGTTATAATTCCCAGCCAGTTCAGAGTTCTTTTTATCGAACCTTAAGGTACAATTTGCGACATCACAAGTAATTTTGTCACACTTTTATGCCATCGAGAACACATTACTCTGTAAATACACCATAAGATGTTCAACGGTGATAAATCGCGACATAAATGATTCAACGTAATTCGAGTCGTACCTACAACAAATTGAGGAAGAAAGAGAAGGAAATAACGAGCTGTGACGCGTTTGCTCGAGTAGCTTCGGTGGATAACGGAACAAAGCTGAAGAAGAGTGGAAGAGAAACACAGGGATCAGGCGAAGTTATTAGAGCCACGTTTATTACCGGACCTTTTTTCCCAGCTTATAAAGCATCACTCGGCTATTGCTCACAGATCCTGCATTCTTTCGCGCGAAAGTCGGCTAATCAACCAACCTAGCTTTAATGATCCACGTTCATCTAGCATCACTGTTTTCATCAGGTTCTGTAATATGCGTATTGGAGGATGCGCTGATGTTGCCACAAGTAGCACATGATATTCGGGAATTATTTCAGGTATTTTTCTCCGTTTTTAATTTTGAGGTAAAAGTCGAGTTTTAATTTTGTGGTGGTTGAAGATTGGGAAGTTACAATTTTAAAGTTGAAGATTGAGAGATTTTAATTTTGTGGTGGTTGAAGGTTCACAGATTTTAATTTTGTGGTGGTTGAAGATGAGATTTTAATTTTGTGGTGGTTGAAGATTGAGAGGTTACAATTTTGTGGTGGTTGAAGGTTCACAGATTTTAATTTTGAGGTGGTTGAAGATTGGAAGATTTTAATTTTGAGGTGGTTCAAGGTTCACAGATTTTAATTTTGAGATGGTTGAAGATTGGGAAGTTACAATTTTGTGGTGATTGAAGATTGAGAGATTTTAATTTTAAGCTGATTGAAGATTGGGAGATTTCAATTTTGAAATGTTTGAAGATTGGAAGATTTCAATTTTGAGATGCTTGAAAATGAAAGATTTTAATTTTGAGTTTGAAAGATTTTAATTTCCTAACCTCTGAATTTTTAATTTTGGTTCTGAATTTTGATTAAATTTTGACTAAATAAAAATATTTGATCACTGGTAATTACTTTATAAAAAATTAACGAAACCTGATTTTGCTGCAACAAACAGAAGGGGATGATGTACTATTTCCACTTCTATCATTGACTTATACTACTACAATTCTATAATTACAATTATAACATCCAAAAACTGTAGTAATATACTGAGAATACCATACAGTATTCTATGAAAATTATTTGAAACCTTGATTTTGCTATAATAACAAGGTAGAAGGTATGATGTACTATTTGCACTGTTATCATTGACTTATACTACTGCGATTCTATAATTACGATTTAAACTTCCTAAAAAACTAGCGTGATATACAAAAAACTGTCCTATATTTTAGCAAAGAATTTATTTTCACAAAAAAATAATTAAAACCCTTGATTTTGTTGTTAATAATTAAGAAAGACTGATCGAACGTTGACTCGTACTACTGAAAACATTGACACTCATCGACTACTGCAGCAATTAATTTCAAGTTTTCGATAGCTATCGAACGGTAAAACTTGTTCTATCCACAGATTTTTCCGGATGTCACAGAGAATTTATACCGTGACATTTATAAATCTCCCGGTTTCGAGCTGAGTGCACGTCACACTTCTCTTCGGGGATTTTGTTCCGTGACACCGATGCATCCTGATCATCCGAGAGGAGCTGGTTATACTACGATATGAAATGCGTCGTACTTACAGTATCTCTTCAATATTTTTCCGATCGTCTGCTTCTGCTCCAATATTCTGACTATTGCTCTCCGTGGTGTTATCATATTCACAATTCTACTTTTATTTCGTGCTGTTCCGTTATTGCATCCATTTGCGTTTCAGTTTTGTACACGCGTTGGCATTTTATTTCTTTCGCTCGCTTTTCGAACTTGCGAAATTTGGGAATTCGGGGAATTGGGGTTCGGAAATTTGGGGAATTGGGGAATTGGGGAATTGGGGATTTAGTAATTTAGGAGATTAGGAATTTGAAAATTTGGGGGATTTGGGATTTGGGGATTTGGGGATTTGGGGAATTGGGGAATTGGGGATTTAGTAATTTAGGAGATTAGGAATTTGAAAATTTGGGGGATTTGGGATTTGGGGATTTGGACATTTGGGGAATTAGGGATTTGACAATTTAGGGAATTGGGGATTTAGGGATTTGAAAATTTGGGGAATTGGGGATTTAGTAACATGGGAGATTCGGAATTTGAAATTTTGGGGAATTAGGGATTTGGGGTTTTGGACATTTGGGGAATTAGGGATTTGACAATTTAGGGAATTGGGGATTTAGGGATTTGAAAATTTGGGGAATTGGAGATTTAGTAATTAGGGACATCGGTGATTTGGCAATTTGGGGAATTAGGGATTTGAAAATTTGGGAATTGGGGATTTAGTAGTTTAGAAGATTAGGAACTGGAAAATTTGGGGAATTAGTGACTCGAGTGATTTGGAAATTTGGAGACTTGGAAAATTTAGAAATTTGCTAAATTGTAGATTTGGAATATAGGGATTTGGAAATTTAGAAATTTGATAAATCGACTTGGGGGCTTAGGAATTTTATAATTTAGAAACTTAGGAGTTTGACGACTCGGACATTTGGAAGTATATAAATTTAGAGATTTGGAAATATGACAATTTGGAAATTCAGAAATTTGGAAGTCTGACAATTCAGAAATTTGAGATTTAGGAAAAGTATAAATTTGGTGGTAATTTGAGATTTGAAAATTTAGAAAGTCAGGAGTTTGACAGTTTGCAGAATTAGAAATTTCGTTGAAAAATTACAAATTTGAATATTTGACAATTTGAAAATTAGAAATTTGGGAATTTGAGAGCTTGTGGCTTTAGAGATTGATGAATGTAGAAATTTAAAATTCCAGAAACTCAGATATTTTATAAAACTGTATGGCATCGCTCCTAAAATTTCCTAAAGAATAATTTCCCAAGATTATCAAACTAGTGCATGTGAAACGCATAGTTGTCATCAGCGATACTACGGCCTGTACTTAAAATCCTATACTTAGAATAGATTTCAATGAAGACAAATGAATAAATAAAAGAAAATATCAATCGACAAACTTCTGCCTACTGGAGCTTTCAATTACTTGGTCGCTTGTCTGTGGTTTGCGAAGAAGCTTTTCGAAGAAACGACTGGCAAAGATGGGGATCGCAGCTGACGACTTGTTCGCTTGGGAACTTCGATGAAACGGAAGTTCTGATATCAATTCTCTCGCGACAACGCCCGTAAATATGACGTTGGATCTCCCGTAGAAATTACTTAGGAAAAGTCAAAACTTTCACTGACTTCACATAATTAAAAATCTTTTCCTCGGTTCAACTCGATATCGCTAATAAATTCTCGTGTTCTAAAAATGACATTGAAATGATATTACTCTATAATATTCTGACACTGTAATAATCTATGTTTTGTATATTTGTATATAATTCAATTGATATATTTTTATTATAAAACATGTATTTTGTATGTTAATTTTAAAGCGATGTTGTTATTGCACAAACATATCGCGGTAAATAGATCTCGAGTTATTTAACGCTGATATCTCCTGACAACAAAGGGAATTTCACTTATTACAGTCCCGTTTAAATCACCAATTATTACGAATTCAACGCGCCACAAAAAAAATGGGAATCGATCAATTCTACGACCGTCAGTTACGATTGAATTATTTAGGTGATTCGAAAGCGTCAGCCATTTTGACAAACGCAACAGTTTCAGTTGATGCGACCATGTTTACCGATTCTAAAAACTCGACAATTTTCGACGGTGAGAATTGTTCGAAGATAAATTCTGTTTACAGCTGTTTAATTGTAATTTGATCGTTTGCACTTTTGATTAAATTTTCCTGGATAAAAGCGAGATCTCTGTGACATATGGCGAAAGTAATTGCAGCAACGACAGCTTTCACGGATAATACAATTTTTGAACAAATGAACTTTTGAATGAGTGGAGTTTTAGATTACATGCTGATTACATTTCCTGCGACCAATTTTTTGTCACCAAATTTTGTTATTCATGAGATTTTTCTAATACACTAGAATCTTTCTAGTTATTTGATCCTTTCGAATCAAAATTTCATCCAAATTTACATTTTTGTTGTCCAAAATTGAAATTTTATATTCTGAAATATAAACAGTTATTGATTTATGGACAATTATCGATTATTAAATATTACTGATTTATTGAGAATGATCGATTATCAAAACTGAATGATTTATTGACAATTATCGATTATCAAAAATGACTGATTTATTGACAATGATCACATTATAAAAAATTCCCTATTTTTTTTAAATTATGTGAAGCAAAATTCTCCAATAAAAAATACCCCTGCAAATACTGAAATTCACAAAATTTCAACATGGAATCAAATCATCTAGCAATTTGCAATATTTAATTAAATTGTTACCAATATAATATAAAGTCATATTTTTGATAACCATATAACGCAACAAATTAGCAGAAATGAAAGTTCTATGTTTCCCTTGAAAATTAATCGAGTTCGATTAAAAATACAATTTTACAAAATAGTTTCATTGCAAAACGATGAACAAGATATTTCATTTTATTTGATTATACCCCTAAAAATAAATCGATTCTTCGGCTTTTTTCGACGCACCCTTAAACTTTCTCTTTGTAAATTTAAATGGCTGCCTACGAAAGAAGATAAAGACGCGATCCGAAATGGTATTTTACTTAACCTTTCGAATGTTCGTAATCGATCGTAATAAATGACATTTGTTGCATTCTCCTCGACGATTCATTGGCTTCTGCAGTTCTCATTATTCCGCTGTTTGAACGCCTTTCCGACGGATACTCGGGGTGTTTTATAAAGGGAAAGGTAAACGGATGGGAAAGCGAGAAATGGAGGAGCATAATGTTTCATGTTCCCGTTGTTATGCGAGCTGACGTATTCCTCGTGAATTCGTGGGAAGATGTCGGAGAAGTTTCGTGATTGTTTAAACGCCTCTGAATGAAAGACACGGAGAAACTAACAAATTAATTTCTAAAGGAATTTTGTTAAATTTAACTCTTCTGATGCGATTGATATAAATAATTAGTATCCAACAATTTAACATTCATAAAGTTGCATTGTTTTGCAAATATTTCGTTTGCCAATTGGCGGCCATTTTGAATTTCTTCGCTAGCCACTGTTCAAATAGAAAGTAATTCTATATAACTTGTCATTAGCAATTAATATGTTGTATCAAGTGAAAAATTTCAATGGAAAAATTAAACAGTAATCGTTAAAATAAATAAATTTGTCAAAATATTGAATATGTAGTTTTCAAGAATCTTTGATATGATTAGAAAATATAATTAGTCAAAATGTAGCTTATTCTATTCGGCAACTTTTGATATAACCTGGTGTACAGATAAATAATAAATATATATGTCATTTGCAATATCAACTTGCCCCTTGCATTATTTGATATGTTAATTGCCCTAGTGTAAATGCACTGGGTATTAAATCGGTAATTATTACGTGTATAATTATTTAATTCCCAAATTTACGCTTTCAATTTGGTACTTTATATTATTGATATAATATTATATAATTAATGATATTTGACCAATTTTTTCAGTCTAATTAATTATATGTATCGTGATATGTTAAATTATGATCTATCAGAACATCATTCTTTTGAAAAATTTCAAGCTTTTCTGATGGATAAATTGTAATTTTTCTTATACGAGAAAAGTTTTATGAAAAATATTTCTAGTATTCTTTGGGGGTTATTCCTGGTATTTGACATAGAATATTTCTAGTGACAAAATATTTCTTCATATAGAATATTCCTAGATGTTACTTTACGCAAAATATCTGTAGGGTTTCATTGTTAATATCCCTAGTGTTTCATTGCAAATATCCCTAGTGTTTCATTGTAAATATCCCTAGTGTTTCATTGTAAATATCCCCAATGTTCCACTGTAAATATCCCTAGCATTTTACAAAAAATACACTTACTATTTCTCACAATAAAAGTCCCTATTATTCTACTAGAAAAATCACTATTATTCTGCAAATAAAATTCCTATTATTCTACAAAGAAAATCCCTATAATCAAACAAAGAAAATTTCCAACATAGTAAAGTCCTCTTATTCTACACCGTAAAATCCCTATAATCCAAAAAATGAAATCCCTACTATTTAAAATCCCTTTATTCAAAAAAATCAAATCCCTACAATTCTACAAAGAAAATCCCTATAATCAAACAAAGAAAATTTCCAACATAGTAAAGTCCTCTTATTCTACACCGTAAAATCCCTATAATCCAAAAAATGAAATCCCTACTATTTAAAATCCCTTTATTCAAAAAAATCAAATCCCTACAATCCTACAAAAAAAATCCCTATAATCAAACAAAGAAAATTTCTATGATCCAACAGAGAAAAGTCCTGTTATTCTACAGTATAAAATCCCTATAATCCAAAAAATGAAATCCCTACTATTTAAAATCCCTTTATTCAAAAAATCAAATGCAACTATTCCACAAAGAAAATTCCTCCTATTCTACAAAAGAGAACTCTATAATCGAAAAAATCGAATCCGAATATTGACGAAAACACCCGAATTCGGTAAATAATATCGGCAGAATTTCGTAGCACATCCGACGTCGAGCGATCGAGCGTGAAAATCACGATTATCGAGAAAGAGATGCAGCTCACCTGTTGCTGGAAAAGCGTCGGAAGAGTAAAGTGGCTCCTGCGGGAGTCGATTAACCGTCCAGTACTTCTCCCTTTCCGTTTTCACCCGACACGTAGCCGAAGGAGTTCGAGGCTTGACTGTGGACGCCGGGCGTCGCGAAGTTCGACGTCTACGCGGGATATGACGATCGAGGCATCGGGACGCCACCCTTTATACGTGTGTTGCCAGACGCGCGTGTCGGCCGGCTATCTCTGCGCCGTTCGCACCCTCTGTCTTCCTTTCTTCATCCACAATCGCCACCCCCGTCTACCACCCTCGGTTTATCGCCGTCTCTCTTCACCGAAGTCGACCTCCCTTTCGCGCATACGCAACGCAACGGATAGGCATTCAATTCTCTTTCGTTGCACGGGCAAGACAAAAAATACTCTTGTACAATGCTCTCTGTTTAATGTCTGCGAAATTGTGTACGGCGAGTTATTTTCTGTTCGGGAGAAGATGAAGATTAAAAGTTACAGTGTACAACTCCTTTTTCGTCGTATAAGTATCTTAGGTGTAAGTTTTCAGATGCATGGGTTGTATGGTGGATGTAGAAACTAGTGTTGTAGTGTTCGACATTGATTAAATTATTATTTCAAGGTGGAACATCATTTCAACAGTTTGCGTTGATATACTTACTTTTTATTGAAAACATTCAATGTCGAATTTATGATACGAAGAAAAATAGTGTTGTAGTGTAGTCTGGTTCAATATCTATTAAATGATTGTACCTTTCAAGGTGGAACATCAATTCAAGTTAACAGTTTGCGTTGATATACTTACTTTTTATTGAAAACATTCAATGTCGAATTTATGATACGAAGAAAAATAGTGTTGTAGTGTAGTCTTGTTCAATATCTATTAAATGATTGTACCTTTCAAGGTGGAACATCAAATCAAGTTAACAGTTTGCGTTGATATACGTACTTCTTATTGAAAACATTGAATGTTGAATTTATAAGAAAAAGAAAAATAGTGTTGTAGTGTAGTCTTGTTCGACATCGGTTAAGTAATTCTACCTTGATATTCAAATTAACGGTTTACGTTGATATACTTGCTTTTTATTGAACACACTGTGTGTTCACCTTGTGGTAAAAAGAAAGATAGTGTTGTAGTGTAGGCTTGTAGTGTACACATCGATTAAATGAATCTTGATATTCATATTAATAAAAGTTGACATGCTTCTTATTAGAAACAATGGATGTTCACTTTATTATGAAAATAAAAATAGTGTTGTCATAGTGTACTCTTTATTTAATGTCACTTAAATATTGTTTCCTTGTGTTTTCAGCAAACGGTTTATATTTTAACTTCTTCCTTGTTGAGTACAATAGTCATTCCATAGTATACTGGTACAAAATAGTGTTATAGTGTAATCCCCATTAAAGTCACATTACACGACTACTTTTATTATCAGTTCACATATATTAAATTATATTTCTTTGGACAAAGAAAATTGTCTAATTCTCCAACATTGCACAATGATAATGAAAATAGTGTTGTAGTGTACTCACCATTAAAATTACATTAAACTATTTTTGTTATCAGTTCACATATATTAAATTATAATATTGTTTGTACTGGGGACACTATATAATTCTCCAACATTGCACAATGAACGTGAAAATAGTGTAGCAGTGTACTCACCATTAAAATTACATCAAAGTTTTCGTTATCAATGAATATGTATAGTATTCTATGAATATAAATTATAATATTCTTTATATTAAGAACGATAAATTTGATTCTCCAAAATTGTACCCACAAAATAGTGTTCTAGTGTGTTCTTCACTTAAGGTACATTTCCTCAACGTGGGTTCTAGGATTTACCGCAGAGGAGGGTGATTTTATAGGTGAAAATTTGATCGCTGTAAAAGGTAGCGAACGGTTCCTACAAATTGACTCTCGTGTTTAGAGCACCAGTGAAATGGGGGTTAAAACAAGTTCAATGCCTACAAGGGATGATTTTCTTCGAAAGCATCCCTTCCTATGAAATCAACCGAAAAGCTTGTTGAATCACGGGGAAAGCTAATCACATTAAACTATCATTTACATCCCCCTTTTATTTAAAAATTGCATATTATTATGCATGTACAAAAATTGCAAAATTTTATACACAAAAATTGCATAATATTATATGCAAAAATTGTGAAATATTACAATGTAAAATTGCATAATATTATAGAAAAAAATTGTACAATATTTTATCGAATAATCAGCTTCAGATTTTACTTTTGACATAACACTTTCTGTACGAGTGTATCATGAAAAGGGAAAAAAGCGTATTTTCAACTTTTAAATATTCATGCTCGCAAATACGCTGTTCTCTTTTTCTAATGCGCCGTTCGCGATCGTTAAATATGACTGGTAAAAGAACAGTAATTGTATTATGGAGGTTTTTCCCTGGATAGACAAAACATTACACGTGCAGTGACACGTTCCTTTTCGCGGAAAAATGATATGCGTCAGCGGGGATGTTTCGACACTCCGACGGGGAAAAAATGGACGCGACAACATGTGTGCTCCCCGATTTTTCTAACATAATTGACCGACTATGAAAACATAATATCAAGATGGCTCCGTTAAAGCGTCATACACGCTGCGAACATTGTTTGCTTTTCATTTCGTTGCAGCGAATTCGATATTTCGTGCTTATCAGTCGAATCGATAACTACCTAATAAAAGCGTACATTCTACGATTCTGCTTTCCGTGTATTTGGAAGTAGCGGAAGATTTTACTGGATGGATGTTTCTACTTTTCTAAATTTTCTAATTACTCAATTTTCAATTTTCTCAATTCGTCAATACCTAATTCATACATTTCCAAATTTTCAAGTTTCCAAGTTCTCAAATCTTCAAATTCCTAATTCATTACATTTCTGAATCTCCACGTTCTTAAATCCCTGACTTCCTAAATCCCCAGCTTCCTAAATTCCCAACTTCATAAATCCCGAACTTCTTAAATCCCCAGCTTTCTAAATCCCCAACTTCTTAAATCCCCAACTTCCTAAATCCTCAGCTTCCTAAATCCCCAACTTCCTAAATCCCCAACTTCCTAAATTCCCAACTACCAAACCTTTCAACTTCCTGAATCTCCAACTTCATCAACCCCCAACTTCCTAAATCCCCAGCTTCCTAAATCCCCAACTTCTTAAATCCCCAGTTTTCTAAATCCCCAACTTCCTAAATTCCCAACTTCCTACATCTTCAACTTCCTCAATCCCCAACTTCCAAACCTCTCAACTTCCTAAATCCCCAGCTTCCTCAACCCCCAACTTCCTAAATCCCGAGCTTCCTAAATCCCCAACTTCTTAAATCCCCAACTTCCTAAATTCCCAACTTCCTACATCTCCAACTTCCTCAATCCCCAACTTCCAAACCTCTCAATTTCCCAAACCCCCAACTTCATAAATTCCCAACTTCCTTAATCCCAACTTCCTAAATCCCCAACCTCTTAAATCCCTAACTTCTCAAATCTCCAAATTTCTCAAATTCCCAGGATTCACCGCG